>OV049926.1:3139701-4522052 GCA_920104205.1 Eupeodes latifasciatus
TAAGCTAATGATCCTTCATACCGATCTTTGTACTGATCTTCTAACTCACTTGTACCATTACTAGCTGTAGAGTGTGGAAGAAATATAGTAAAGATCGGTAATAATTAATTTTAATTATCTGTTTTGGTTTGATTTGGTAATCAAAAAATTGATACACTGGGATCTAGTTTTTGGACATTGTTTTTGACATTATGTCCTTAAGGACTATTGTTTACCCAAGCTTGTAATATTTTGCTTTTTCTGTAAAAAGTTTACTAGCTTTTCCATATATCTTTTAAATTTTTCGCTGTTAGTACTAATGATGTATTGAATACGAAGTAGCAGACAGGAGATCGTTTATAAAAATGAGAAAAAAGTTTCGGAGATAAACGGACACCAGCGTTTATTTTATGGGTTTCAGACTTGAATCCGTCCAAAACAACTTGTATTGAACGGTTCGAAAGAAAATTTCTAATCCAACGAAGAAGAGATTCGTCAATACCAAAGGCACGCATTTTCGAGAAGAGAGCAAGATGTCAGACTTTATCAAATGCCTTTTAAATATCAAGTGCAATAATCTTACTCTCTCCAAAACGATGTAAAAATTTGCTTCACTGTTCGGTGAGATGAACCATAAGATCACCAGTGGACCTATTGGCTATTGCTACGAAAGCTTCGAATACGAAGTAGCAGACAGGAGATCGTTTATAAAAATGAGAAAAAAGTTTCGGAGATAAACGGACACCAGCGTTTATTTTATGGGTTTCAGACTTGAATCCGTCCAAAACAACTTGTATTGAACGGTTCGAAAGAAAATTTCTAATCCAACGAAGAAGAGATTCGTCAATACCAAAGGCACGCATTTTCGAGAAGAGAGCAAGATGTCAGACTTTATCAAATGCCTTTTAAATATCAAGTGCAATAATCTTACTCTCTCCAAAACGATGTAAAAATTTGCTTCACTGTTCGGTGAGATGAACCATAAGATCACCAGTGGACCTATTGGCTATTGCTACGAAAGCTTCGAATACGAAGTAGCAGACAGGAGATCGTTTATAAAAATGAGAAAAAAGTTTCGGAGATAAACGGACACCAGCGTTTATTTTATGGGTTTCAGACTTGAATCCGTCCAAAACAACTTGTATTGAACGGTTCGAAAGAAAATTTCTAATCCAACGAAGAAGAGATTCGTCAATACCAAAGGCACGCATTTTCGAGAAGAGAGCAAGATGTCAGACTTTATCAAATGCCTTTTAAATATCAAGTGCAATAATCTTACTCTCTCCAAAACGATGTAAAAATTTGCTTCACTGTTCGGTGAGATGAACCATAAGATCACCAGTGGACCTATTGGCTATTGCTACGAAAGCCGTACTGCCGGTAAGAAGCTTTCGTTCCTCAAGATATTTCTTAAGCTAATAATTAATCAACGTTTCCATGACCTTAGAAAGAAGGGACGTTAGTGCTATCGGTTGATAATTTGAGGGAGAAGAAGATTCGCTTTTTTTGGGATTGGCTGAACAAATGCTGTTTTCCAACAACGGCGAAAAATACTGCAATGTCCCAAAAGCAGTAAGAATTTTTGATCACTCGTAAAAAACATGAGAAATTCTAATTTCTCCTCGGTCCTTACGCTTGTTGTTAATGGCACTCCTTTAGTTAGCTCTATTAAGAAAGAGGATTTGTTTGCAAGGCAGATCGCCGAAAATTCCACATTACCTGATAGTGTCATGGCAAGACTGGGGGAGTTTTGAACGCGTTAATTATTTTATGAGACCAATCTTTTTTCGTACTCGAACTGTGGCGAGAGTTCTAAAAGATCTCAACATTCATAAATCCGCTGGTCCGGATGGTATCCCTGCTATTCTTCTGAAGAGGTGTTCTTCCACGCTAGTAACTTACCTGTAAGAACCTTTAAAGTAAAAAAAAATAACAAAATAATCTCATGGTTTAGGTAAATACTGGTTTTATTGAATGGATTAAAATCATTTGTAGTAGATAATGTATGCTGCCTCCTGATTTCCAAATTATTTCAATTAACCTGTGGTTCATGGATTCATAGAGCGCTGTCAGATAATTGAGCGAAATTTGCGCCCAGAACCGTTTTATGGCTTCAATAATCTTTTCGGTTTTTTGGTAGTGACGTCCTACTTTGTAGACTTTTCTTGAAACTTATCCGTACACGTTTTCCATGATGTTCAGATCAAGAGAATATGGGGGACTTGTAATAGGTTCACATTTTGCCCTAAATACAGGCTTTTGTTGTCCGTGCGGTATTTATTGGTGTATCTTGTATGAAAGTCGATCGTTGTCCATCAAATAATTCAGAAAACTTTGTAAGTGAATGCCGTCATTAAAGAGCTTTGAAAATCCAGATTCACGGTCCCGTAATAGGTGATTACTCCCCATACCATTACACCACCCCCTTTGCTGTGCCTTTTTTTAAGATAGAATTCTTCCTTTATTAAACCATGGAAATAGCAGCTATATCCATCAGACCCGTCCAAATTAAATTTTTTTTCATCGAAAAAGACGACTTTATGCCACGGTTGATTCCACCTGATGTGATTTGTTGCAAAATTAAGGCCTTGGCTCTTGCGTGCAGCATTCAATGGTGGATTTTTCTTCATTTTTTGATGTCGTAATGCCTTCTGTATCACCCGAGAAATAGTCGGTCGATCTACTAGTATTTACCCCAGCTTCTGCCTTGATTTTACTAATGTAAAGCCTTTAATTTGAAGCAGCTCTCACTATCGCCAGCCTGTCCTGAAATGGTGTGGCTTTCTTGACTATTCCCTTATGGTTTTTCCATACCTCTCTGGGTCCTTGAGGTAGTTGTATACAACATTTGAACTTCTTCTAATTTTGCTGGCTATAAAAGGGATAGTTTTACCGAGATCCCGGTTAACTCGAATCTGGCCTATTTCCTCCTTGGTTAGACCTTTAAATCTGCCCATACTTCTTTTGATTCTATCAAATTAATACTAGTAGTAAGCTCCCTTTTTAGCTGATTTAAAACACGCTAATAGATAAATTTAGATCTTGTCCCTATTCATATGACACAAAAAAACAAGTACTTTTTATGACCTTCTTCAGAAAGCCCGACATATGTTAGTTTGAAAAATATCGACAAATAAAAAAACGAACAAAGCTTGGCCCTATTCATGTGACGCGAAGTGTACATTTATAGATTATTTAAGTATCGGAATTAAATACGTTTTGTTATCTTTATATTCTGGAGTCGTATCAAAACGCGTTTCTATTACAAAAAATAAAGGTGTGTTTTCATCGACACCAGAATATGACTTAAATACAAATAGTTTATAATTTTATTATTCAATCTAGAAGATGATAATATTGTGATGGATTAGATGGATTTTTTAATTTTTATTTTAGTTTATTTTTTATCAGAATTTTTGCCTATTTTGTTGTTTTTTTTTCCTGTTCAATTGAAATTAAAATAGAGAGATAGAAAATATGAAATGCAAATTATATTCACAGTCAATTATTGTTGTTTTTTTTAATGTGATCAAATAATTGTATATAAAGTTACATTAAATTTCAAAGTTTTGTTTGTTGTTTATTTTTTCTTTAATTTAAAGACAACAATTTGAAGCGGCATTGAGTATTCAGGCCAAACTTGTGAGTATGTTCCTATAACAAATAATAATAATAATTCGTGGGTTTTTGATTTGTTGTTTTAATTCTATTGTTTATAAATTTAATTTGCACTTGAGGTACATACGAGTAAAAACGAGGTATAAAAGAACTGAACCACACACTCTGACTCTGAATCTGACTTTCAATGCTAATTGACATTTTATTTTTCATTGAATAAAATTCGTGTATATAGATCACATAATTTACACATTTTTTTTTTTTATTATTTGTGTTAATAAATTAATCGTGTGTTTATACTTTTCAATGTCAGATAGTTAAATTTGTCACATTGATAAGAAACCATCAATTAAGTTCGAAACAAAAAAATGTTTTTAATTCATAATTTATAGAAGTTACTATATGGTGCTTTTAATTATGATATTTATGATCATAATCAGTGATAGCACAAGGTCGTTTTTTGACATTATTTTTGAAAGACTAGCCTTATTAATTAAAGAATTATTTAGTCAGGGGAAAGGGGAGTTTAAGCTTGGAAGAAAATATGTATCATGCTAAATTGTACTTGTTTGGAGAACAAATTAATTGTAAAATCTTGAGTTTTCTTAAGAACTTAAGAACTATAAATAATTATAATAAAGGGTTTACTTTTAAGATTTAAATATAATAATGGCATATAATTTTGTTACTATGATAGGGGTTTGCCATTTCGGCTAACTCGACTACATATTCCCGCCGAGAGGCTTAATTTTCGACCACTTTTTAGACGTACATATATCAGAAACAACGACCAGTATATTCTCTTAAAAGGCATCAATCGTCTCGGACTTATCTCCGTAGTCGAGAAACTTCACAGAACCTCACACAAAATAGTCCATCGGTGTTAAATCGCACGATCTTGGAAGCCATGTAACCGACCCACTGCACGAGATAATGCGCTCAGTAAAAGTTTCCTCCAATAAATTGATTGTTTGCACAATTTCGGAATGTTGTTTGAAATGGCAAACCAAACTGAACATAAATCAAATGACAGCTGTCAAAAAACGAACTCCAAAAAAAGTGTTGCCAGATTGAAACCCCCACGACGAAAATAAAATACCCGTAAAAAGAAAGACAGAAATATAAGATTTTAATATGGTAGATTGTTAAATGGCATAATTTTCACTTGCAACATATAGGAACGATGTAAATTTATTTTCATCCGTAAAAACTTTCGAACTCGAGATTTTATTAAAAACATACATTATGATGGTTGAAATGTCGAAAAAACTGTCCGGCGATCCCGTCCGTTTACCTGTCTATTTGACGTTTGACCTTGCCCCTACAGCCTAAAATATTGGGTCGATTGACTGGGATGTTAAGGTTTTAAGCAGATGCGCTTTTGGTAATTTTGTATTGTTTGTAACACCAAACATATCAGAATAATTTTGTTGTCAAAAATCGGAAATTCGAAATTTCTCATAAACGGCAAGATAGAATTTTATGAAACTTTCTATAATTTTGTTTTAATTTTTAAATTGGCTTCTTTTGATTTAAAAAACATATTTTTAAATACCTTCAGAAGGAAACTATTATTTTGTTTTAAAATTCTCTGAGGAACTAATGAATCGATTTGATTAATTATTTTTCCAAGCAAGTTCTTATAGAGCCTAAAAATAAGTTGATGATGAAAAATGTAAATTTTTTGGATTTAAAAAAATATGTAGTTTTTTTTTCAAAATTCTATGTATACGAGTATCTTAAAAAAGGGGCAAACATTTTTTAACGAAATTCAAATTTAAAATGTTTCTCATAAGGACTTAATAACTGCATTCCAAAAATATTTAAAAAAATTGTATATATGTACAAAATTAATTTAAAAAAAAAAAAACAAACATTAATAAATCAAGGTTTTGTGGGAAATAGAATGTTATTTAAATTTTTGAAGACAAACTTATTTTGCAGGTATTTTTAAACATTAAAATAACGGTACTGATTTTAAACAGACTCTTTATATACACTTTCAATTTTAAGTTCGTTCGACCCAGTCTTGCATTTTACATTAGAACATTAAAGAAAAAGTAGATGTCCTCAATTATAAAGCTTTGTTTATGGTGAATTGGAAAATCTTACTGAACAGAAATTTCAACACAGTTTGTCATTTTAATGCATCGAGCTATAAAAAAACCCCTTTTTTAATTTTATCTTGTTTCATCATTTGAAAGGCGTCCCACCATATAAAATCTTGTAAAGCATAGAATTAATGATATATCATTTATACATTTCTCTAAACATATTTTTAATGAAGTATTAAAGTCCTTCTTTTATTAAAATAATAAATAATATTGGTATGAAACAATAAATTGAAACATTTTTAGCATGAATCTAAGTTAAAAAGATGATTAAGCTAGTTTTAAACGATTTTAGCATCTTACTGTAAACATTTTACTAAAGGCTATTTTGAAATCACAAAATGGCTATTTTAATTTGAATGTTATTTGCTGAATCCTGAGTTTTTGACATAACAAACTAAATGACCCCTTCTCCAGATTAAGGTTTGTTTCCTTCGTTTTTTCCACGAATTGTCAATTTATAGACGCGTTTAGATTCAATGCGCAGGTTCAGGCAACATAAGGGACTTCATTTTTTGAACGTAAATTTTGACTTAGGTAACTAGTTAGTTTTCCAAGTGTCATGAATTTCAAATTCAGAACTTTACTTCACAAAACCTCTATTTCAAATTTATAGTATAAAAACTACCAAAAACATTATTGTCTACAAAACACTTCTCAAGCAAGCTACAAGTCCATCACGATTTATATTTTGTATTGTAAAGAAATATTACTTATTTCTTTTTCAAATTTACAAGGATAATTTTTACAGAAAGCATTAAATGATGTTGTGTAGAAAATAAATAAATCACTGAGTAATAAATTTCAGCTTTAAGTTGAATGAAAAAACATGATCAATTGTCATTTTGACATAAGTTGACTTGAATTGATAGTTAGGGAGATTTTTCTTGACTAACTTTCCAGTCAACTTTCCAATAAAGTTGCCTTAATTGGAAGGCAATTTTTTGGCAGCTGGCCAATCAGATGCTAGAAACTTGCCTTACTTTCAAGTCCCTTATGTCGTCTGAACCTGCCCAATGTTTTTAATGAAAAAGGAATGATTATTTTGCTGTTAAAATGCTGGCGTCTGAACCATTAAAACTTGTAGTAATAACATTCTTTAAAAATTTAAATACGTGTTACTTTAAAAAATATTTCAATATACCAAAAGTCAAATGAAGTATTAATTTGTTTGTTGGAAAAGATTTCCTAAGATCTGAACTCCCCTGGCAAGCACATTAGAAGGCATTCTTCTTTTTAAGCTCAGAGCAGAGCACTTACATAGCAAATCCTTAGCACTTCGAGTACGCTCTCAGCAGAGTTTGATTAGAACTCACGAATTTATTTATTAACCTTCAAGCTGTCGCGCGTAGTCGAATCGACCGCGCTTAGTACATTTTCGTTCATATTATTATTTTTACCCATCATTGTAATTCTCATTTCTAGTAGCCTTTTTCATAATTTTAAGTACTTTTTTGTACTTTAAAGACAATGATAATGTATCTGAGTACAAATAAATAAATATTTATGGAATAATTAGTACTTTATTTCTCTTATTCATCCGATAGGTCTTTTCGGTTACGCGCGTGCCCGCTCCCGTTACAAATGACCGCGCGACCGCTTGAGGTTTAAATATACTAGGGAACTTAAATGTCAGTAGTTTTAGAATTTGACATCTACCTCTTTCATACCACACAAAACAAGCACTCAGCTTTTTCCTCCATTAGCTCGGTCATTTTATTGAGAAGTCATAGAGCATGCTCCAAACTAACTATAATTGAAGAAAAAAACAGAAACTGAGCTTAAAAAGAAATACTGATCTAGAAAAAGCTGTGTTCCACACATTTCTCGCACTAAAAGTTGGTCAAATGTCAAATTTGAAGAGTGGGCATGAAATTCTCTCAGAGAGAAAGCAAACTGTTAAAATGTCTGGAACGGTTTTCGCACCAATTTTCTCAAGCTTGGACTACTTTTTTAACGTCAAAAAATATAATTGAACAGGGCTATTGATAAATTTTAATCAACTTAATCATGAATAAGAATCCGATAAAATAAATATCAACAAAAGTAAATTTATATTTATTTTAAATAAAAATAAAACTATACCTAAAAATTATGAAACTTAAATGAGTCTTTTGTCTCAAAATATCACCAAAAGAAATTTCTCGGAGTAAATCTGTCAAAAAATGGAAAAGTTTTACTCTCTCTCTCTTTTGTAAGAATGAGCACAACTTTTGGAGTGTGGAACGACTTCGGAATAAAAATGACTAAAACTTTCAGTCTGAAACTAGGTATGGAACACACTGAGTTAAGTGCGAAAAAAGTATCAAGTATCTGTATATTCTTGGCAGTTATCACACTAAATCCTTATCAAATTGGATACTTTTTTAACGTTTCAGCATTTTATTACACTCCTTTTAATTTCTATTTGATAAAAATTACTTCCCGTTTTGCTATCAAGTGACACCAAAATAAAACAATGAGATATCAAAATCACTAGATTAAGTGGAGACGGAAAAACTTTAGGAATTGAAAACTGTCATTGTTTTTAAAACAGTTTTTTGAAAGAGAGTGAAATTAAATAATGTTTAGCATAGACCTGTAAAGTTCTTTTTACTATGAATTATCCCTTAAATCTAGAATTGTTTAGAAGTTAAAATTTAAAAAAAAAAAAACAAATCAATTTTTGATAATAATGATAATATTTTTGTTTAACTGATCAAATTTGTGACCATATTTATTGTTGGCATCCCAAATGCCTCTTGGAATTTCCATTTAAATTATTTTGAAATGCCCTCAAAACCTTCAAACATGCCTCAAACCCTATTATTTAATGATACATCATAAAACATTTTAAACCAAAATATTTTCTTAATGAAAATTGTGAGTGATCTCTGTTTAGTCATTAAATGAAAATAAATGTTGTTCACTTAATGATTATCGATCAAAAAATACCTATCCTAATTCCCTATACTTATATGATACCTGATGGGGTGTGTAAAAACTCTCTCATTGACTTCCCCAGAGGTCAGTTTCTATCGTTTTATACAATTTATAATTCCCGCTAATCATCTTTTTACACCAAAATCATATTTCAGCATCAGTTTACTCGAAAAACAATTTTAAAAATATACATCAAGGTACACAATAAAAAAAAAAAAAAAAAAACAATATAAAAACATCAAAATATAAGTAAATTTTGAATGTGGCATAGATATTGAGAGTTTAGAGCGCACGGTGCCTACGAACACAATAGGGCCCTTTGTCCAAACTCAAGTGCGTGCATCAGGTACCTTCTATTCATTCTATAGGGCGAATATAAAAGGAATATCATAAAACACAAAAAGATAGATAGATGGATATAGTGGGAAATTCAATGAACCATAACGAAATGTGTCCTTTATCATCATCGTTGCAATCGCCTACCTGTGAAGTTGTTGTAGTTGTTTTTTTTTTTACTTTTTATTAATGTTATTTCAGTGTAGTCCCTTTGCTTATCCTTCTATGCAGGGCTGGATTAGCTTTGAACAATTTTCACTGTTGAATTTTTTTCAATAATTGCCAATAAATTCAAGGGCCCAGACTGTTTTTAATAACAATTATAATTTTCCTAAGCTTTCGAAGCGAATTTCATTTAATTTATAAATTTTAAGTCTTAAAATAACTCGATTTAAGAAGTTCCTCAATAATTTGTATTAAATTTTAAAGTAAATACAAATTTTCCACCAAATTTGTTGAACTAGTACAAATTTCAATTTAAATTTTAGGGGCCCTAAGATTTGACTGTTTGAAGGCGTAAGACTGTCTAAGTTCGACCGTGTTCATGTATATTCATCTTCTATGGTTTATTATTGTTGTTGTAATTCCTGTTATATATATGCCTACATTTTTATGCCTGGTATCTTTTCGTGTTCTGTTTTTCAACCGAATTATGAAGGTGCCATGGGTGGGTGTGCTATCATATGACCAAACATCATGTTCATCCATTTGTATACACTCTACGCACTCGCAGGTACAAATTTTGAGACTCGTATTTATTGAAGAAGTCCTGGAAAACCCGAAAGCGATACTCAAAATGAATGGATTACCTTATGATGTTCAAAACGTTGTTTTTTTTTTGCTTCAATTTTGAATTTTGTAGTTTGTATTTTCTGTTTGATGTTTTGTTTTGTTTTTTTTTTTTTTTTTTTGGGTTTATTGCTGCGCTATTAAGGCTGACCGAAAATTATGGGAATGCCTTAGTTTAGTTTAATTTTGATTTTTGAACAGATCGGTGATCTTATGAAATAAGAAAGACGACAGAATATAGTGTGATATTTTCTGTGATTTTTAGTGTACTAAACAGAAAGAAAATCGTATTTCGTGTTGGAAAAGTGAAATATTTAAAAAAAAACCCTTTACCAAACCATAAAAAGGTAGATCAAATTTTTTATAACTTAAACTCACCAAAAATGTCTGCAAGAAAAAAAAATGATTGATAAGACCAGACCAAACCCCTGAAAAGTGGAGTCTTTTTATAGCTTCACAAAATTTAATAGATAACGATTTTTGATTGAATATTTGAAATATAGTGTGTTTCTTCTTTTTTTTTTTTTTTGATATCTTGTGCAAGAATTTAACAAATTTTGGATAATCAGGTTTTCGTGGAAATGTTGTTGATAAATATTAGAATAGTAAAGTGACGTGAGATTTAATTACCGATATGCGAAATAAATTATCTACAATTTTGAAATTGAGTTGTCAAAAAGATTTATGGAACTTGGATACGGAAATCAATAATTTCGAAAGCGTTCTAGATTTCTATTAATTAAAAATTGCAATCAAATGAAGTGCTAATCTCGAAGCACCTAAAAGCATTTTGTTGTTGTTAAATTCAGAGTGACTTTTTAAAAATAAATCAGATTTTACATTCTGTAAGGAAACAACCGTGGAACGGTTTACGGAATCTCATCTCTTCTTTCTTTCTCGACATCTTAATTTTGTTTTGGTTTTTGAAAAAGTAAAGATTGTTTTCGATTCACTTTTTATGGATTTTGGGCCTTTTTTTAATCGCGTAAACCTCAAATAAATTAGAACGATTCAGTTAAATTTTAAATTAACTAAAACAACTCCATAATTTCATGTCTCACAAATAATCGGACACATTGCATTTAATATTTTGTGGAGTATTCTTTTGATTTAATTACCGCCTCAAGGCGTCGAGGCATTAAAGAAACCAGTTTTGAACAAACTTCAGGGGGTATTTTTGTCCATTCTTCTTGAAGACCCGTCTATAGCTCCTGAATATTTCGAAAATTCTTTTGAGCGACTCGACGCGTCCCAATTCATCCGAAATATGCTCAATTGCATTAAGGTCAAGGGACTGTGCAGGTGTTTTAAGCACTTTGGGACAATTATACAACAACCACGACCTTACTGTGTAAGATGTATGCTTGGGGTCGTTGTCCTGGTAGAAGATGAAATTGTCTCTTATTCCAAGCTTACTGACACTTGGCACCAAATGTTGCTGTAAAATGTTGATGTAGCCCTTTTGATCCATTTTACCTTCAACAAATTGAAAGTTTCCAACACCAGAACTCGACATACATCCCCATACCATGACCGACCCACCGCCACCGCCATGTTTCACAGTTGCCCGTGTATGTTTATGAGAGAATTCTTCATTTTGCTTTTCTCCATACAAACATTCGTCCGTCTGATCCTTTCTAGTTAAATTTGCTTTCATCCGTGAACAAAACCTATTTTATGATGTTATAATGTGCATCCGTAAACAGAGAATACAAATTCAAGAAATGTTAGATACCTTATTCCAGAATGACGTATCCTTAGTTAAATGTTCCCTAACAAATTTAAGCCTTTCTTTTCTATTTTTTTCACTTATGAATGGCTTTTTTCGAGCTACGCGGCCATTCAGATCTTGTTTTCGCAGTACTCTTCGGATCGTTTCGTTGCTCACTTCCTTATTCCTGGTCTCCTTCAAAAACACCTTTAGAGATTCCGAGGATAAGAAAGGATTTTCCTTCACTTGCCGAACAAGTAGCTTTTCTTCGTACTTATCCAACTTTTTCCCTTGTCCTTTCCTGCTAACATTTAGGATCCTACCTTCATTTTTAAAACGTGAAATTATGTCCTGAACTGTTGAATGGCTCCGTTGGACAATTTTGGCTATTTCTCGAACTGATTTTCCATCCTGACTATGCGTTATAACCAATTTTCGTATTTCAACAGACGTCTGTTTACCTTTAGGGGCCATTTTAAGGTTTAGCGGAAAACTTTAAAAAAAAAACAAACTGAATATGACTCGCAATAGAACATTCTCTAAAGCCTATCATAATTTGACGGGAAAAGTACTGTTACTGAGCACTCTACAGTGCATCAGTAGCAAGTGTCCGATTATGTGTGGGAATATTAGAGTTGTTTTAGTTTTTAGTCTACATTGTTTTGTTTATTAATTCTAAATAAGATTTTATTAATAAAAAATAAACTTTAGGGTTTCTATTTAATAAATCAGAGGTACATTTATACACCCTCCATACATTTAAATAGATAAATTGCACCGTTAAAAATGTTCTTTTCTGTGTCCGATTAGTCGTGGGGGTCACTGTATCTTACTCATATCTGTTAAAGTTAAAGGGTTTCATTAAGAACAAAATATAGCGTGATTTTATGATTTTTTTTTGGGAAAATGGTTCCACGTTTCGAAAAGATTTTTGTACATATGTGGTAAGGAGTACATTTTTAGTTAGGTTTCATAATTTGTTTATACTTATTATAGAAACTGAAATTCCGTAATAGAAGGATTGAAAAATTATCAATTTTTGAAAAAATGGTCGACGGTTAAAATTGAAAGTTTATATTTCGATTAAAAAATCACTTAATTTTCATTGATATAAAAACAAAAGTTTGAATGTTAACAAAAAGAAGTATGCAATATTTCAAGTAAATCGGTTCATTCCTTTTTGGATATTGCTGTTATCCATTTTGAAAGTGTGTTGGGAAAAACATACGTAATTAAATATTGATGGGTTTTCCTGTGGCCCGATACACCGTTAATAGTAAAAATAACCGAAACTCAATTTTTAACGAATAGGCACAAAATATTTTTGAAATGTCAAACTTTGAGAATCCTTCAAAAACAAACAAATATTTTGGTTTTCGAAAATTCTTATTTGATGTAACCCCTTGAGTCTTTGTAAGAAAAATATATGTATATTTTTCGAGGGGTAAATAAATAAAACAAAGATTTTAAATTGAGCCATGAAATTTACTTCATTCAAAAGAAAATCTTCCGGCATAAGAAGATATGTTTTATTTTTGACCACCATGAATAGCTCGGATGTAGCTTAATCTGGAGGTCCAGTTTTCGATGACTTTTTTCAACAGTTTTGACCGTATATCACCAATAACTTGCCAAATGTTGTCCTTCAAGAAAATAATGAAGCCGGCGTTAAATCGCTCGATTTTGGTGGTCAAATCACCGGTCCCTAACGTGAAACTATGCGGCTACCAAACTTTTCCTTCAAAATAAATAATTTGCGGCACCAAGACATATTGCGCAGTCTCGTTGAAACCACAACTCTTGCACATAATGTTTGTTCAATTGAAGAATGATAAGGACAGCAATCATGCCTCTACAGAGGTCACCATTGACTGTAAATTCTTGGCTGGCATCGTTTTTAAAGAAGTACTGACCAATTATTCCTCCAACCTACTTAATTTTTAACTTAGACTTAAGGACTATCATCACTTCAAATACGTCAGTTTTGTTGATTGACGTATCCTTGCATTGCTAAAAATAATTGGGATCAGCTGCAATCTTGTTTTGGGCCTATTAACTGCATCTTTGCAACTGAATCGCATGGCTTCAATTCTTGAAATGTCAAATGACTTGACAGCTGACAAAATGGCCACCAATTAAAGTAGTGCTGTCAACCTTAAGTTGTATACCTCAAAAAAAAAAAAAAACAAAACGTTACGAGTATATCATACATTCATAGCAGAAAAAAAATCCATCTGCCTTTCAGAATAAGAACTAATTTTTGGATCACGAATCAATTCTGTCGGATCACATTGTTTAACTCAAACACTTGTTTTTAGAAAATGGATTAACTTTTAAACTTTAATTTTGTTGTATATTATATTCAAAACCTACATAAAATATATTTAATTTATAGACAAACGCACAATTAAACAACATCCTTTCGTTTTTTTCATTTCAGATTCTTTAAAATAAAACGTAATAAATGATTTATTACAATTTAAAACCATTGAATTGGGATCATTGAACTCTCTTTGAAAATAAAATTATTTAAATTTAAAAAGAAAAGCGTTCAGAGAAGAAAATTTAAATATAAAATAATCCCGCACTTCCATGTCATCAGCTGTTGAGAGTTTTGGACCTGCATCAGCTGCGGCCGCACATCCATATGCTCATCATAATCCTTATGCAATTGCTGCAGCCGCCGCAGCCGCTGGTTCAGCTGCAGCAGCAGCTGCAGCTGTGATTCCTTCGCACCATCATCACCACCATCTACACCATCACCATCAGTCAATTAAAGCAGAACCCGGGCTTGACCATCAATTTGTCATAAATCATAGCTCAATTTATAATAATATTAGTGTTTCTGCCGCAAATAGTCATATTTCCAATTCAATTTTGGGAAACGGCAGCGGCAGTGATCTCTTCCTGCCACCACCACGGCCACCAACATTATCGCTGACCACATCGTCATTGTCATCATCGCCGTTGTCTTCAACGTCGTTGTCGTCGTCAGCCAACACCAATATACTGCCTACTCCATTAGCCCTCTCGTCCAAGACGTCCTTAACACAGGAGCGGCCAAATTCACCACAAAATAGATCTCCACGCTCAACGAAAGCGTCAAATTTTCAAGGTCAAGATAGCATTTGCCCCAATAACAATAACATGTCATCGGCGGAGTTTGCTCGACCACACCCTAAACAACCCCGTTATAACAATAGCAACAACAACAACAATAATGTAAATACAACCAACAACAATAACACCAACAACAATAATAGCCATGTTAGCTACAACAACAATGCCATTCCATTACATTTGCGTTCAACAAATAAAACTGGAACTAATCTTAGCAAAGGTTACAACCTCAACAACAATAACAATTGTTTGAACAACAACAATGTGTCGGCAAGTGATAAAAATAGTAATAACGGTAGTATTAAATTAAGCAACAATAACAACAACAACAACAACAACAACAACAACAACAACAACAACAACAACAACAACAACAACAACAACAACAACAACCTGATAAAGAAATCCTCTTCAGTTGCAATGCCTCGAGCAAAATACTCAAATGAACAGTCAGGACCTGTAAATTTAGTCACAACCAATAACATAAACTTGATGAATCAATATAACAACAACTATAATACAAGCAACACTAATTGTAGAACGCCCCCAAGTTCAATACCACCAGAAATTACTCAAGTCTCGCCGTCGTCTTCGGAGTCAAGCGATTGCAGTCGGAAGTCTGCTAAGTCATCCGAGATGTACCCACTGAAGATGCCATTTAGAGGGCAATCACTAACTGTGACAAGTGATCCAGCAATTGCGGCGGCTGCATGCGCTGCGGCTTACCAGTATAACTATCCTCATTTATATGCCAGTAGGGCCCTCTATGGGTAAGTTTTACAGAAAACTCATTACCGACATGTCCCTAACTTTGTATGTTCTTTTTTGTTTAAATTTTAGGACATCAGCTCTCTTCCCGGGACACCATGCACTTGTTCACCACAATACCTTAAGACCTTGTCCAACCTATTTGGGCGGCCAGCACGAAGCTTTCTCACCTTACCTCCAGGTGGATAGACTCTATCAGAATAGCGTCCCAACCAATGTCGCACCCCCACCTCCAAGTGCCATCGGCCTCCTCCGAACAACAAATTCACAAGTGCTTTTAAACAACAACAACAACAATGGAATATCTGTTGTTGCATCGAAGCCTTCCAGTCCTTTGGAACGCAACTCCTCTTATCCGCCACCCAGCAACCCAAAGGACATCAACAACATGAATGGCACCTATTTAAATGGCAAAGTAAACACTTCACCGGCAGCGCCCGAATCTGTAAGCGGATTTAAAGTGCCCAGCGGGAAGGAGGGATCTCTTAAGCATAGAATTCTAACAAGGCCAGCGCCATCTGATAGAGAGTCATCAAAACGAAGGTCACCAATAACTGCTGCTGTTGTAAAGTGAGTTTCTTTGACTTCCTATTATATAAAGTGCAACAAAACTAACATGTTTTCTTACTTTTTGATTCATAGAACAAATAGCAACAGTTCAACTAGTAACTTTACCAAAGGCGCCTTTATTGAACTAGCCAATGGCACCCTACGAAGAGTGGAAGATATGAGAACTGAGGACTTCATTCAGTCGGCGGAAAAAAGTGCGTTCCATCAGTTGGCTGAATCTACTGTGGTGAAGATTATTCCAACACAAAACAGTGTGATAATCACGTTTAGCTACGATAAAAATCGATCAAAGGTTAGTTAAAGGAAAATATAATACTTTGTCAATTTTCTATAATTTGAATGTTAAAGAATTAAAAATATGCGTTTTAATATCGACATAATTTCCAAATCATCAAAATATCAAAATGTTATTCAGCTATCTCTTTTTCTCTACGTTTCTACACTTTTCAGAATTTTTCTGACTTTTCTTTCAACTACAGTTTGCACTACCTTACCTTTTTCAACAGAAAGTAGCCATCTACCTGTCAAAATGAAAAATAATTTTTGGGTTACGGAAGTTAACCCAGATATAAACTAGGATTCTAAATTGTTGTTGTTTTACGCGACAAAATAAATGCGTTTTTCGTTATGGGTTATCCTTTAACACGTTATACAATTAAAAATTGCGTTCCTGATTTTTATCTGGGCCAATTTCAGAAATCTAGAAATTAGTGTTCGTTATGAGAAATAGATGGCTATTTTGTGTTGTATAGGTAAGGTAGTGTTAACTGTTGTTGTAAGAAAAGGGCAGATTATACCTACATATTGTGTCCATTTTTGTATGTTTGTTCACTTTTCAAACATTTCTGACTCTTTTCTTTCAACTGCAGTTCGCACTACCTTATCATTGGGAAAACGAAATACCCACCTACCCGTCAAAATGTAAACTAATACGTGTTAAAATAAATAATATGATTCCTTTCGATTCCTTAAAAACTATATTTTTAAAATTATCAGTTTGCATATTTTACAAAACTGTTTTACCGATCGTTCATTAATAAACTTTGTTTTTTTTTTAATTTTTCCAGGCTGACGTCGAAGTATCGCAAGAACATCCATTTTTCGTCTACGGCCAAGGATGGGCGTCATGCAATCCCGATCTAACTCTCAAGTCTTTTGGGTTGAAATGTCAGCGACTTCAAGTTGGTGATATTTGCATTTCTTTGATATCGAAAGAACAGCAGCAGCAGCCACAGACCCCTCAAGACAAACACCATCATCATCAGAGTCAAATTACTGCCGCCAACATCAGTAATAATAATCATCAAGCTCCGTCCCAAAATTTTGACAAAAGTGAACCCATATCGCTTCCACAAAATCTGTCCAGAAAATTGCAGCAACAACCAGCACCTGCACCTGCACCAGCACCACCAACTTCAGCTGATAACTCAATTCCCTTAAATAATGTAGTGAGCAATAGACTTGCAAGCATGGGAGCTCCAACCTACATACCCAACTCCCTACCCCAACATCATCCCTATAATGAGGAATCAGCAGCAGCAGCCGCAGCAGCTTACGAAAACACGATCTCCAGGCACCATGAATTTTATCAGCCTCCACTTCATCTTCATCATCCTTATCACCGGCTTCTGGGACACCACACTGAGGTCACATCGAGACTATCTCTACCCCCACCGCCACCACCACCACAATCCCATTCCGCCCCAGTGCAAAAATCCCGCCCACCATCCAACCAATCCTCCTATTACCCAGAACCTCATCATTCACCTCCCAGTTCCAGCTCCAGCTCCAACTCCGCTGCACAAAACAGCTGCAGTAACGAAACGCAACAACAGCCAGTCGATGCTTCCTTATCTCGCAAACGGCGGTGGTCAGCACCCGAGAGTATTTGTGACGATGACGAGAACGAATGCCAACCGCCAACGGCCCCAAGACTTTCATCAAACGTAAACGCTTACAATTCCTAGATACGAGTAAGTCGCCAATCACAAACAGGGGCGGGTTTGAAAAACTAGCTCCCATCTCCCCCCAAAACAAAACAAAAACAACAACAAAACAAAACTAAAACTGATATATAGCTATTCTTAAGTAAAGGACAAGGTCTCTTATGCCATGTGGAGCATGTAGCCATAAACTCTAAGTACCATAAATAACTTTGTTAAATATTTTAAGGATTTTATATAAAACAAAAATTATAGTGTTACGTACATATGTATAACCCTGAAACGCAACTAAGTCCACTGTACATAAATTGTATACACAAATCAAAATATATATATACGAGTATATATAAAAATCTATATAAAATATATATGTAATTATAGGAAAGAGTCATATCTTTGGATTTCAAGAAATGAAAGACAAAACCGAAATCAGGAATCTTTAGGCTTTATCTGCGAACTATCCCAAGTATCGCTTAAAATATATAAATAAAATAAAAAACTTGTATAGAATATTAATTTTCTCTTCTCTTCTTCTTTTTTTTTTTTAATTTAGTTTACTCTTGAATTTGTTCTTCCCCAAAAAACACAAAAACAAAACAAAAAATAAACTCAATTTTTTATTTTTTAAAAAGTTATTCTATTTTTATTTTTCTAATTTGTTTTTTTAATTTCCCCATTGCATTTATGAGAAAGAAAAAATTGAAGTTTTTCCAAAAAACTACATACCTAGCAACTTTAATTATTTTATTTTAAGTTTTTAGCGATTTTGTTTTAATTATTGTTGTGCAAGAAATTTTTTAATAATTTTATTTAAATGAAAAAACGTTAACGGAAAATTGTGATGAAATAATGAGTATTATATAAAAATTCGGACATTTTAAATTAATTGAAAACGTTTGTGCAACACATGGTGGCCTACGCTTAAGAATTAATTGTGAATTTATTTAAAACTTGAAAAAAAAAAAACAAAACAAACATAAAACAAAAGAAACTAAATTAAACATTAAAATGAAAAAAAAAATAATTGATAAGAATTGTAAAATTACACTACACGCATGCACTTGTAACCTTAGATCTTCCTTTCTGGTGATTTTGTTTTTAATTTTATTTTTAATTTTATAATTGTAATTAATATTATTAATTATAATAATGAGAGATCTGTTTTATATTAGATTATAATGAAAATATACTAAAAAAATGAATTCAAAAATTTTAATGGTGTTTTAACTTTTAATTAAGTACATACCTTCAAGAGCTAAGGGCCAGTTATATATAGCTATCATTGGGCAGGTTTAGACGACATAAGGGACTTGAAAGTTTCTAGTATAAGGCGACTTAATTGGAAAGTTAATTGAAAAGTTAGTCAAAACATATATCCCTACTATCAAATCAAGTTTGCTTATGTCAAAATGACAGCTGATCATGTTTTTCATTCTAAAGCTGACTTATGAATTCTTTTTAATTCATAAGTCAGTTGATGATTTGTGAACTCAATTTTTTTAAATCATAAGTCAGTTGGTGATTTGTGAATTAAATTTATTTAATTCATAAGTCAGTTGGTGATTTGTGAATTGAATTTATTTAATTCATAAGTCAGTTGGTGATTTGTGAATTGAATTTATTTAATTCATAAGTCAGTTGGTAATTTGTGAATTGAATTTATTTAATTCATAAGTCAGTTGGTTACTTGTGAATTAAATTTTTTTAATTCATTAGTCAGTTGGTGAACTGTGAATTAAAGCCATGACTTAAGCTAAAAGTGAATTAAGCTTTTGCAACGCTGGTTTTAATTAAGTACCTTCAAGAACTAAGGGCCAGTTATACATAGCTATCTTTGGGCAGGTTTAGACGACATAAGGCACTTGAAAGTTTCTAGTATAAGGCGACTTAATTGGAAAGTTAATTGCAAAGTTAGTGAAAACATATATCCCTACTATCAAATCAAGTTTGCTTATGTCAAAATGACAGCTGATCATGTTTTTCATTCTAAAGCTACTTATGAATTCTTTTTAATTCATAAGTCAGTTGATGGCTTGCGATTTAAATTTTTTAATTCATAAGTCAGTTGGTGATTTGTGAATTGAATTTATTTAATTCATAAGTCAGTTGGTTACTTGTGAATTAAATTTATTTAATTCATAAGTCAGTTGGTGATTTGTGAATTGAATTTATTTAATTCATAAGTCAGTTGGTGATTTGTGAATTGAATTTATTTAATTCATAAGTCAGTTGGTTACTTGTGAATTCATTTTTTTTAAATTCATAAGTCAGCTGGTGAACTGTGAATTAAAGCCATGACTTAAGCTAAAAGTGAATTAAGCTTTTGCAACGCTGGTTTTAATTAAGTAACTTCAAGAACAAAGGGCCAGTTATACATAGCTATCATTGGGCAGGTTTAGACGACATAAGGGACTTGAAAGTTTCTAGTATAAGGCAACTTTATTGGAAAGTTAACTGGAAAGTTAGTCAAAAGCAAAACATATATCCCTACTATCAAATCAAGTTTGCTTATGTCAAAATGACAGCTGATCATGTTTTTCATTCTTAAGCTGACTTATGAATTCTTTTTAATTCATAAGTCAGTTGATGATTTGTGAATTCAATTTTTTTTAAATCATAAGTCAGTTGGTGATTTGTGAATTGAATTTATTTAATTCATAAGTCAGTTGATGGCTTGCGATTTAAATTTTTTAATTCATAAGTCAGTTAGTGGTTTGTGAATTGAATTTATTTAATTCATAAGTCAGATGGTTACTTGTGAATTAATTTTTTTTTTAATTCATAAGTCAGTTGGTGAACTGTGAATTAAGGCCATGACTTAAGCTAAAAGTGAATTAAGCTTTTGCAACGCTGGTTTTAATTAAGTACCTTCAAGAACAAAGGGCCAGTTATACATAGCTATCATTGGGCAGGTTTAGACGACATAAGGGACTTGAAAGTTTCTAGTATAAGGCAACTTTATTGGAAAGTTAACTGGAAAGTTAGTCAAAACATATATCCCTACTATCAAATCAAGTTTGCTTATGTCAAAATGACAGCTGATCATGTTTTTCATTCTAAAGCTAAACTTTATTAATCCTGTCAAATTGAAAGAGAGATACGTAATATTTCTTTATAATACAAAATACAAATTGTAGCTTGCTTGAGAAGATTTTTGTAGACAATTATGTTTTTGGTAGTTTGTGTACGATCAACTGAAAGTAGAGGTTAGTGAAGTAAAGTTCCAAATTTAAAGATTATGACACTTGGCCAACTAAAAAGTTGCCTTGGCCAAAATGTACATTCAAAGAATGTAGTTGACTGCAAATGAAGTCCCTTAGGGGCCGGTTATAGCTATCAATAAAATCCAGCAGTAAAATTTTTGTTTTTAGTTTTTGAACATGTTACAGATTTATTTCTAGCAAAAGATTGATGCAATAAGATGAATCCTATATTCAAGTATTTTTTTCAAAAAGAATCAATGCATTTAAAGTTTTATTTATTTTTATTTTTATAAATCCATTTTAATTTTTTTAATGATAAAATTTCATTTTACTGAACAGCTGACTGCCAAAAGCCAAAAAATAATCCATTTCGTTTTACTGTTGGTGTTCCAATTTTTTACTATTCCGATCACATCATTAAAAATTTTACTGATGAAAGCAGCGGTAAAAAAATTGTCTGAGGCGCGAAGCCTCAAAGTGACATTTATTTTAATGACGTAAATTTACTGATTGCTATAAACGCTCATCAGTAAAACATTTCAGATTCCTCCTGTTTCAAAATTTACTGGTGGATTTTACTGATAGCTATAACCGGCCCCTTATATTGTCTTCATTGAAACTAATCATTTGAATTTTTTGATTTAAGGCGAGAATTGGTCATTGCAAGGAAAACTGACAGATGGAAACGAAAAGAAAATGGAACGCTTTTAGTGAAATGGTTATGTTCCGAAATGTGAAATCAACAATCAGTTCTTTATTTGAAAACAATTGCATCATTGAAAAATAAAAAATAAGCTGAAAGAGAAGTTCTGTTTTGAATAATGCATTTTATTTAGTAGAACAAATCTTTAACTGATGATTAGCTACTGTGATGGCAGAGACCCCTAATCCGGTGAGCTAGGTTAAACTGGACAGCCTCTCCTTTCTGCTGACAGAATCTACCTCTGGGCCCTGAAGTCTGAGATTGTATAATGGTGGTGAACTATGTAAATTCATTTTCCTCAACAACTGATTCTTTAATGTCAAAAAATGTATTCAATTCAAATGTATGTATATCATTCCAATGAGGGATTTCTGTCAGAAAAAAAAATTAGGGGCCCATTATAGCTTTCATTGGTTTCCATCATTGAAACCAATCATAGGAATTTGTTTGGTGGATCGTTTATGACGATCATTAAAAATGTCTGTCATTCAATGAAATTTCCTGATTGAATTCCACCGAAAAAAGATCACTGTTAAAAAAATTCAATGATTTGCTTCAATGTTAGCTTGAGATGACCCCTTAGGGAAATTTTTTTCCAGGAGTAGCTGATTCCTAGCAAAATCGTTTTATTGATGGCGTTATATTTGTTTTTGTATTCATACCTGTTAGTTTTTCATTGATTTCAAGAACATTTTGTTCAATGATAACTATAGCTTGTTTCCAAGTCAGAAATGTCACCTTTGCTTTATGAATACTCTTAATAAAGTTAAATCATAGACCTCCATTTCTAGGGAAATAATTTAAAGAACGAAATTAATATGTTGAATACATTTTCTAAAACTAAAATTATAATAAAAGAATTAGAATAATCAAAACCATATTTGGTCATCAAAAGCACTCACACAATTGAGTAATTTAAATTTCCTAGTTCGCAGAAATGTCCTTTTTAAAAAAAAAATACATATAAACAAAACTAATTCAAAATATCGTAAAATAACCAAATAATTGAAGTGTTATGAACACTATCTTAGTTAGAAATGTTCAAAAATGCTCTGATATCCCTCTAACGTCCATTGTTGCGTTTTTTTTTCAAAACTAGTTTCATGGTGAAACCTTATTTAAAGGTATTTTAAATTTGTCAATTTGAATAATACTCGTACAAATTGTATTGATGTTTAAATTTAATTTCTGAAGAAAACTTAAAACTCGAAACCATTTTTAAAATAGTTTTTCAGTGAAACTAGTTTTAGAGACAATAGTTTTAGAGAACCACAATATTACCACAATATTTTCGACAAGCAGAATCTAGAAATTCCGCACAAAGAGGTGGGTTTTGTGTTTCAAAGAAAGGAAACAATCGAAAAATTGTGAATTTCGTTTTATGGGGCGTGGTAACCACATAGTTTTCAATTTGTATCCGCCTTTTTTCTAGAGCTTCTGTCGGATATCATGATTATCACGCAATCTACAGCCGTGTAACGTGATTAGGTAGGTAAAAAGCACCTACCTTAAGTTTTATGAAATTTTCTTAAAATTTATGAATAACTTGAAAATAAAATCAAACAAAAACATTTAAAAATTTTAAAACAAACAGCGAAGAAATGTCAAAATAAACTATTTTTGCTTAAGGTTTATGTGAAATAGTGAACTTTGAAAATTAATTCAAAATAGAAAAAAATGTTTCTTCGTGATAATTACTAATTATTTACACATATCCATCAAATACTTTTAGCAATAAACCGATGCCGACGGAAAAGTAAAATCTTTGTCAAGATCAAATAGAAACCGAAAAAAATCGCCTTCTTCAGTTTCGAACACGTCCATTTCTTTGTAACTGAGTGCATTCAAACTCATACGGAATTCCACACTTCACTTTAAATGAAAATTCATCGCCCATCTTAACTCCAATTAAAGAAAAAATAGTTGCACTGTCTTCGACATTCGAATTCGACTGTAGTGTAAATGTGTGAAATTGAAATGTGACTGTCGTTGTCGTGTACTGTATACACAACCTACTTGCAGCAAAGTTATTTTGTTCATC
This sequence comes from Eupeodes latifasciatus, assembly GCA_920104205.1. Classification (NCBI taxonomy): domain Eukaryota; kingdom Metazoa; phylum Arthropoda; class Insecta; order Diptera; family Syrphidae; genus Eupeodes; species Eupeodes latifasciatus. Next base: position 3,163,516 of record OV049926.1, read on the forward strand.
GACTTGTTTTTATTATTCAATAAAAATCAAATAAGTTCTTAATGCAACAAACTAAATTTATTCAAACATAATAGTGCAATTTATTAGATAATGTGTAAATCAAATAGTCGATCAATTGCTGCCGCCGTTCAACATCAAAAGACCAAAACTAAATTCCGTTTATAGTGAAGATTGAAAAAGGAAAAGAAGAAGAAAAAGAAAAGTTGTCGTCGGACGAGGTACGAGAAGCGTTGCGAAGAGAACACAATGCAAGTGAAAACATCGAATAAGTAAAATCTACATGCCTACATACATATATATATATATATCCACATAATTTTTCTATAAATACTAGTTCCACTTCTATCCTCCCCCTATCCTATCCTTTACGTTTACACCTCGCTGTCGCTTCGACCTCGGCGCCTCAGCTCCTCAGAACCTTCGCTTTAGCCTATCACCACATCTCTCATTCTTTTCTCTGTCTCTAATTCTAATTCTAGGAACATAAAAACACATATTTACAGTTTTTGACAAGAGTTTCCTAATTTTCTTTGTTTTTTATTTTGATTTTCATTTCCATTCCCACCTTCTTGTTTTTCCATCAAGCTCAAGCAGCAGAGTGGAGTGTTGTGTGTCTAAGTTGACTTCTTATTTATTTTGCTTTCTTTCTTTTTCTTTTTTCTTCTCCCCCAATTATGCAGCAGCACCTAAGATCGACGACAAAAGTTATTTAATCCAACAAATGTATAAAAACAAAATTAATATAATGTTAGCTAGTTCAAATATCAAAGAAACAAAAGCCAATTCCTAATGATTAGGAATATTTAGTTGAATTTATATTTTTTTGTTTCGAGTTGAGTCGAGTTGAGTTGTCTTCAGTCGAAAGCCGAGGCCAAGTTCAAGAAAGGAGCTCCAATCTCAAATCTCCACTGTTGCTGTGTTGTGCTGCTGCTGCTGCTTATCTGCCTATAGTTCTGTTCAGTGAGGATTTTTCTAGATCAGAACAGCACAGGACAGCACAGTTTCGTGAGAAACGTCAGATCAAGTTAGAACAGTCAGTTAAACGTCAGTTGTCAAAAAAAAAACAAAACAAATTGCAAATTGTGTGAATTTTTCGTTTCTCGCTTATTTTTTTCATTTTTTGTGTTTTTACTGTGAAAAATATTATTAAAAATTATTGAAATGGAAAATCAAGTGATTGCTAAGATAATACTAAATGAAAATGTTAGTGGTTCAGACACCGATAGTGATTTTTCGACGGATATCTCTTCAGATGATTGGAATGAAAGTGTGACGAATTTTATTACCTTTTCTTTGATGAAATGTAAAATGTATTTTATATAAATGTATTTTATAATTATTTAATTAAACGAATTAAACAAATTGGCAAAATAACTTTATTTTAATTTTTTTAAATCACGAGAAAAAAAAAACACAAAGCACAGCCAAATCAAAACGTAAACAAAAAAAATGACAACTTCGATTTTGACATTTATCACGATTCTGTTCTAACCTGATCTGACTCAAAAGCTAGAACAGAAAATCCTGTTCTAAACTGTTCTAGGTTTGTCAATGAACAGGAAAGTAGAACAGTTCAGAACAGAAAAAACCTCAATGAACAGCAAAAAGCTGTACTTTTCTGTCTAGAACAGTCCAGCACAGCGTCACTGAACACACTTTATTTAAACTACCATCTTGTGTTTTGTGCTGCCGTAAGAAAGTATAACAAAGGAGGAAGAAAGAGAACAACCTGAACTAGCCAGCTAGCCGAAGAAGAAGACACTGTGCGTTTTCCAAAACAAAACAAAAACAAAGAAGAAATATTTGGACCTCGAAGCGGGATTTGGGAAGCAAACTTTATTGGAAACTTATTTTGGACTGGCTACGTATGACAACGGGCGGTTAAGAGGAGAGGTGAGTGTCCATTTTCAGAACTTATGTCGATTTTCGTTAATTAAGTGATACCTAACCTATTTCTTCTTTTGTCCCCTCTTTTAAATATCTTATCTACGTTAAAGAGATAATAGACTTCATTTGGATGACATCGATTTTCTTTACTTGCTACATCTATCGAGGTATATTCTTAGGTTGTCCAATGCGTTCAGTCCAGGTTCTATGATCTTTCTTAGGGGATTCTCGGAAAAAATAAACCCCATATTTTTCATGGGATCTGCTCAAAATCTAAAGATTCTTCCAAAACAACAGTAATATCAATTGTCAGTCTTTTTTATATTAACTTGAATTAAGAATAGGTTAGGTTTCTTGGTTATATCAAGTGGAATATGTTTTGGAGTACATACGTCCCAGATATTGATGTATAATCTCTTATCTGCCATTAATAAACATTTTTTAAATTAAATGCGAATTTGCGGAATTAAAAGATAAGATTGTCACTCAAGTAAGAACATAGTAGCGAGTGCGGTAAACCTTTGTTTTCAGAGCATTTGAACAAAGCACACAATAATGTCGTATAAATTTTGTACATGATGGGTTCGATTGATTTTACAAAAGATTCTCTTAAAAAACACGACATTCTCGTAAATTCAAATTTTATTTAATGCCGCTTTTTTGAAACCCGTGTCTTAAATTTCTTATAAAAAATCGAATACACCAAACATCTTTTGTTATTTTATTTGAATTCCTAGCCTGGAGCAGTCTGCTTGTTTTTAAAGCTTTGACATTCAGAAAACAGTTTTCCGGGTTTAACTTTTTAATATCGAACGCTTACAGTGAATCAAAAAAGAAATCGGACATTGAAGAAATTGACTAGGTCGCTTGTTCAAGCCCAGCTCGGGCAAAAGTTCTTCAAAAAATTAAATTGAACATAAAAAGCGATTAAGCACCACTAAAGGAGTCTGATGATCGGGTTGGTCCCCGTGAAATAGCTATAACTCCAGTCTATGAGCTTGGTGGTAGCACACACAAGTTGTTGTTGTTTAATTCTAAATTTTCAATTGTAAATTCGGCAAGCAGCTGCCTTAAACTGCGAGTATAAAATTTCATACAAAAAACCTCCTTAGAAATTGACATTCTTTTTCAATAAGCTATCAAAAAGGACCAACGAATGTTTTGAAAACATGAATTCGTATAGTTTAAGATTATATTTATTATTAACTCTTCATATATAACCAAAATTAAATGATTCATTTCAACTTTTCTCTTAAATTATTTTTTAAGAAAATAATAACAATTTTATAGTCAAAAAAGAAATCGGACAATAAATGTTGGACAAAATAAAAACAACGGGAATATTATTAAAAGCAAAAAAATGGGAAGCTAGTACTTAGTTTACCGCATCCAATCTTGTTTGCATTGATTCAACTAGTTTTTCACAGAAAGAAGTAGGAATTTTCTCCCATTCGATTCTTAATGCATTTTCCAAGTCTATCTTTTTGGTACAATTGTAGTTTTTAAGCTGATTGTCTAAGAAGCTCCATAAATGTTCAATAACATTCAGGTCTGGTGATTGTGGTGGAGGTTCAATCAAATATTTGCAGTTATACAAGAGCCATAACCGAGTGTTTAAAGCCTTGTGTTTTGGGTCGTTGTCTTGGTATTCTTCGCTTATTCCTAATTTTCGTGCGCTTTGTTCTAAATTTTCCCTCAAATTTTTAATATAACAAGATTTCCTGGACCAGCCGCCGACATACATGCCCATACCAAAAGGGAGCCACCTCCATGTTCTACAGTAGGTCTCAAGTTTTTTTTTATTGAGCTCTTCATTCGGCTTTCTCCACACATACACTGCATTAAAAAATTGCACGTACATCAATCGAATTCAAACAAATTTATTATATTTAATGTACTTATAACTTAATCCACGTACCGATTGACTTTATTTTGAACAAAAAATGATACATAGATGTAAGTATAGTATTAATAGGTAACACAAATTTCGACCTCTCTTCTTATAACTTTTTTTTCATAAACATGTTTCTATAAGTATACAAAAATTGCACATACACCAAACAAATGTACGTACACGGTTGTTTTTTTCTACAAAAATGAAATAACGGTTCTTTTCCAAGCCAAAAACACGTACGATTATGAGGATGAATCTCCTACTCAGTCTGTTATGTTAAATTGATCTGGCTGAAAGTGTTTTTTTTGCGTTTAAGAAAAATGTTTTTTAGTTATGGAATCATCACATAAAAAAGTTCCTATTGAAATAAAAAAAACAAATTGTGGATCTCAAAAAGGATGGAAAAAGTTATTCTGAAATATCATTCATTGTTAAGTGATCAAGATCAACTATTCAATGCGTGATAAAAAATTATGAAAAAAACAAAAGCTTCGAAATGGCCCCAGGAAGAGGTCGAAAAAAAAATTTTAAATGACAAAATGGAACGCAAAATAATAAGAATGGTGAAGGTGCAGCTGCAGAAATCACAGTAAGTCATGGAATATCACTAAACCCACAAACAGTTCGGAACGTATTGCATTCAATTGGTTATAAAGGACGTGCAATAAGAAAAAAAGCCTTATATTTCAAAGACAAACGTGCAAAAGCGTTTGGACTATGCAAATGCGTATGTATGTTTCGAAGCCGGATGATTTCTGGAAGAACGTGTTATTCCTTGAAGAGAGTAAGTTCAACATTTTTGGGTCGGATGGAATAAGGTTTGTGTGGCGGCAACCAAACACGGCCTTGGAGACAAAAAATATGCAGCCAACAGTGAAGCATGGAGGCGGAAATGTCATGGTCTGGGGAGCGGTGGGGGCTAGCGGGGTGGGAAATTTAGTATTTGTTGAATGGACGATGGATAAAAGGGTTTATCTGCAAATACTAAAAGACAACTTAAAAGCCAGCGCAAATAAAATGGGCTTAAGCGAGGACTTTGCATTAGTACAAGACAACGACCTTAAGCATTCCTCAAGGCTTGTGAAAGAATGGCTGTTGTATAATGTGAAATCGCAGTTGCCTCATCCTCCTCAATCCCCAGATCTAAATCTCATCGAACATTTTTGGGATTATTTGAAAAGAAAATCCAAGAATCGGAAATAAGAAACAAAAATCAACTGAAAGCCGTTTTAATTGAAGAATGGAACAAAATTCCACCGGAAGTGACTTCAAAACTAGTCCTGTCCATGCAAAACCGTTTAAGGAATGTTATTAAGGCATAAGGTTACCATACTAGGTACTAAACGAAGCAATTAACTATTAAACTTTAAAGTGTATGTGCAATTTTTTTATGTTAATTTTAGTTTCTTCCCTTTTTGTTATTGTTTTTTTTATTTCTATGAAGTCTATGTAACTGCATTTTTTTTTGTTTTTACTTCTATCATAATAAAGAAAATAATTAATGAAAAAATAAATATATAATAAGTATTTTTGTTAAAGTATGTGCATTTTTTCACTAAACAGTCAGATGTACGTGCAATTTTTTGATGCAGTGTATGTATGTTTGTGCTTCTGATCGAAATAAATTAAATTTACTCTCGTCAGAGAACAAAACACGATTCCAAAATGACAAATCCTTCTTTAAAAGCGCCTTACAAACTCTTTTCTTTTGCTTCGGTTTTTCTAGTTGATGAATGGTTTTTTTCTTGACACTTTTCCATGAAAATTACTTTTTGGAAGCACTATTCTCACGGTTTCAGGGTTAACATCTTTTTGCAAGTATTTCTTTACCTCCGCCGCGCCGTCAGGTTTGGTGCACTCATTTGGGATTTTTTTAACTTGTTTTACTACCCAACGTTCATCGCCTGCAGTAAACTTCTTAGGTGTTCCAGATTTTTGTAGATTTTCAATGGATTTTGTTGTTTTGCACTTTTTTATGATATCTCCTACCGTAGACTTAATTCTTTTAACAATTTCTGCAATAGCACGAACAGATTTACCTTTTTTAAAATGTTTTTTTTTTTTTTTGTTTTACTTATTTTCGCAATTCTATCGTTGTATAACCACGTTGTGCTTCCATTTTGACCATTCTTATAATAACGCATACAATAAATCGACATATTTAACGGCATTTTATTAACTTAAAAGTGATATCTTTGTTCCGTTAAAAACAAAAAAAAAAAGATGAGTATACGACAGGGTGTCCGATTTCTTTTTTGATATATTTAATTTGCGATCGTTTCTTTCTAAATTGAATTTCGACGGCCAATTATTAACAAAAATGTATTTTTTTCTAAATATTCAGAGTAAATAATAAAAATTGTGGTTTAATGCCCAAATACACCATTTTTAAACCTTCATCAAATTTATTTCCTGATTTAAGGAGCATTTTCACAGTTGATCAACTGTATATGGGTGATTATATAAAAGTTGGGTAATTCGATGTCATCAACCAATATATACAAAGTCTTATTATATTTTATTGATATTACAATTTATTTTAAAACAATGGAAATACCTTTATTTATTCACCCAATGTAAACATTATCATTGATTTGAGAAAACTTATTAATTTACTACAATCTGTTATGTATATAGTTAAATATATACAACAACTTTCATAATGCAGTGTTCTCCACTTTATTTAAAAAAAAAAATAAGAAATTTTGTGTTCAGTTTCATTCGTCAGTCCATTGTGTGTTATTTAAATTTGGAATTCGTGCGAAATATCGCACGCACAGTGGTTCCATTTGTATGGGAAGTGCGGTCAAAACTCCAAATTTAACTTTAACTGATGGAAACTAAATTAAATTATTAAAAAAGTAATTTTTTACATATATTATTTTATTTTCAAAAGAATTACATCAATCAATTTAAAATTTCTTTGAACAAAGTCGATTTTTGATTTTTTTTTAAATTTCTTTCGCTTGGAAAGCAAAGGGTCTGAAGTCAACAATAGTCTATTTAACAAATCGGTCTTTGTTGACGTTCTTGATATTTTTCGGGTGTTTTTTAAACGGAAAAACTTCACATCTTTGTTTTTAGCTTCAGCTACCTCCTCCGTAAATTGGCCTATAGACAATATAGAATGTTTCACTATTTTATCGCCATGAATTAAAACCTTGTGCACTGAAGCTGGCAATGGGTACCAAGGATACTCTGCAATGATTTCTCGGGCTGTTTTTTGAGTGTATTCCTGAAAAATTTCGGCATTTATTGCAAAACAGCTAGCCAAAGTTTTTAAAATGACAGCACATCTTTCTATAACCGACTGTTTTATTCCAGTTATTTGTGAAGATGGGTTTGCGAAAAATCTGCGGCCAGTATTTCCATCGTTTGAATTGCCTCCACCTTGTTTCGGCTTGTCGACTATCAACCCAATCTGCCTAAATTCTCTTTGGATACGTTTTTTCTGTGCTTCCATAAGATGTTTCTCACTACTTCATGTACTCCATTTTTTAAAGTCCAACCTATAGGCTAAATGTATGAAGAATTCAAAAAACCTTATCCATGCATGCAGGGCAGATATGCCGAAATCTAGGAAATCTTCACTTATCTTTCTTTCTAAGGAGCTTTCAATGTCGTTCATATTTGTAGGTTTTGCTACACAAATATAGCAAACTTGTTGTGAAGCTGTATGAGACAAGGCGTTGCATACCTTACCATCAACCATTGTCAGTTTTAGTATATGCTTTACGCTGATAAAACAGTCCGATACCTTTATAATTGTTTCATTCAGTTCATTTATTTGGCTCTGTATATACTCTTGCTCAGCTCGGATCAAGTGTGCCGTTTCTTTTTTTCAATTGAAAACGTAGGGTATGGAGTTGATCCTGGCCGAGGATTTTGCCATACAATTTTCTTCTCAGACTCAGAACCCATTTGAGAAAAAAGTTGTATTGGAACATATGAAGTTATGAACATGTCCGAATCGCTGAATTCGCCGGATATATTTTGCTTGTATTCAGACTGTCCACTGCTTCTATCAATTTGCCGATTAGAGTAAGATGACCTAAATCAAGAATTCATTTAGCCACAATGAAATTATATTTTTAAAAAGACGAACACAAAATTATTCTACCTCATGTGGTTTTATTCAGACGAGCGATACTATTATATTGGCAACTGAAGTTATCGGTTGCAACAAACACGAAACACTTTTTCTATTAACATACCTAAAAAATGAAGGGACAAGTTTTACAACATATCACAAAACTTTGTTTTTTAATTTTTTTTATTACCGAAATCATTCTCCAAACTTTCAAAAATTTCTCGTTGGGATTCTAAGATGCGTTCAGCTGTATGATTAAGAAGCCCTTTACCTCAGTTTTTTGGTTAACCAAGTTCCTGATGATTTGGTATTGATGTTTTGACAATTTCGCCTCAACCAAAAGTTTCAAAGCATCATTCGTATCAAGTTGTTTAACTTGAACACTTTGGACTGACATTTTTCTAAGGCACAAGCGATATCTTCATCGACCACGTCAACGATTTCTGCAAGACGTTTCCTCTTTGTTCTAGACGAGCTTTCCAAAAATGGCTTTTTTGGTCTGTCTTGAGGTTTTTGTGAGATATTATCATCTGGTTGGTCTTGTACAGAACTAAAATCTTCTTCGAAATCAAGCCAAGCACTGTTTTTAGACAAAAGTACGTTTTTCTTCTTTGAACAGGCCTCCCACTGGAGGCCATTGGATGCCATTTTTCTCGTCTATTGGCAACACATATCCTTGCCTTACTCTTTAAAAGCTCTTCATTGTGCAATACGTATCGCCTTGTATTATTGTACAAATCCTTAATATCTCCTCAGGAATACCTCTCATCATAATTAAATGCCAGATTCATTCACCAGAAACGAGAAATACACTTGTTGAAATATTAGAAGACTTCTTTTTAATTTGATTCTAGTTGTTTAAAGAAAAAATGTTGTTGTGGTGTCGTTTTGTGTGTGTTCCTTTACTTTACTTTAGTTGGCGCTAAAGCGCATTGTGCTCCTGGGCCTCAAGTAATAACTTTTGCCAGCTTATTCGATCTCTAGCTTGCTGCCTCCAGTTTCGAATACCAAGTTGACGTGCGTCGGCCTCAACTTGATCACTCCACCGGGGATGAGGCCTGCCTCTGCTTCTTGTTCCCTCAGGCTTGGCGTTGAATACCTTACAGGCTGGAGCTTCGATTCGGCGTTGAACACGCAGTTTTTTGACCAGTGGCAAGTCGCTGTACAGCTTGTATAGCTCATGATTATATCTTCTCCACCAGATGTTAATTTGCCTGTCCACACAAACCGGACCATAGATCTTATGCAGAACCTTCCTCTCGAAGATACCAAGAGATCTTTCATCCGCCTGGGAGAGGGTTATGCTTCTGCACCATACAGCAATACTGGGATGATTAAGGTTTTTTACAGTGTCTCTTTGGTACTTCGCGTGGTGTGTGGTGTGTGGTTCACATTTCAATAAACCATCTATAATAGTATATCACTCAAATGAACAGGAAGGAGTGTTATAGTTTAAAATCCGAAATCCTTTTGTGCAATTTCTCTTCCTTTTATTTTAATATTTTTTTTTTAAAATCTTATTGTGAGACCTTCCTTTGACAATTTTTTTGTCATTGTATTTCCTCCTTCTTCACTCGAGACATTAAAGAATTCATATAATTTTTCGTTGTGCTGCTTTCAAAAAAATCCATAAAATACAAGAAAAAATACCTAATCTGATTACGGCGACAAAAAAATAAATCAAATCAACAAATTTTGAAATCAAAATTTTCGTAAAAATCCCATTAATTAAAAAACACAAACAATTTTTTTTTTAAATTGCAAGACATTGAAAAAAGGAGAATAATTAATTTATGTTTACACATACAGTTGCTCCCAAAATTGAGCGTACACTCAATTAAGAGTTAGTTATTTGTTACTTTTCATATTTAAGATGCAATGTTTTTGGAAAATTCTTTTTAATTTTTATTTTTTATTATTTTTTTTTCTTAAGAATACATAAAAAAACATTACCTAAACAATAAACAAAAGGTACTATTTAAAAAAAAAACTTCATTATCTCAACATTTCATCGCACAAAATTAAGCTTACACTTTGTATTTATGGCTTCTTAAATCAAGTTTTCAAAAAATGTACTGCTATATTTACTTGTTTTTTAAATTGAATTTGAATCCAATGTTCGTCGCAGAAATAATTTTCGTTTCAATATGCATTTCCTCATTTTTTGTGAAAATGGCAGAGAAAAGAAAATAAACCGACATTGATACAAGACAATTAATTTTAAAACTACATTTAAACAATAAATCTTTACGTGAAATTGGCGAAATCGTCGGCCGAACACATTTAACGGTCAAAAAAAAAAAATACTTAACAAATATCGGTATGAAGGTACGATCCTAAACAATCCTGGAAGAGGATGAAAACAAATCTTTTCTCAGCAAGACGAATGCTTAATTTAAAAAAAATTCAAATGGGGAATCAAAAACCGTGTAGAATTTAATGCTTTGAAAACTCAATGCTGTCTCCTGTCGTTAAAGCGTAACCCACCACCGAAGCCGCTATCCATGAGCGGCACTTGCATCCAGGAAACTAATCAACTTTCAGTACTCGGATCACCTCCGTTGGAATGATCACGTATTCGATATTGCCAAAAATGCTGCTAGGTGCTTAGGATTCCTCCGACGACGGTGGAAGAAATGTGTCACCCCTTCTGATCTGGCTGTAATTTACAAAGCCTTCATTCGTCCAAAACTTGAATATAACTCGCATATTTGGGCAGGTGCCCCTAAAACAAGTTTAAGCATTTTGGACATGATCCAAAAAAGAGCTTTGAAAATGATAGGCGATAGAACTATAACCGAAACAATTACGTCACTTAAACACCGCCGCAATGTTTCATGCCTTTCGTTGTTCTACCGATATTTTTATAAACAGTGTTCTGTCGAATTAGGCAGTTCCATTACTCCCCTCAAACAATTCAGCCGTAATACTCATACTTCTAGGAATGCACATCAGTCAATGGTGGCAAATGGGACTTTGAACTTTGAATTTATTGACACAATCATGGACAAGTGGAAATTTTTGGACGTTCTTAAAAGAAATATGAAAAACTGAATTTATCAGCAACCATTCCCTTCCAACAAGATACCCATTTAAAACACACATCATTTGTTGTGAAGGTATAGTTGCTGTATAATGCCAGAAACCAGCTCAAGACCCTACCTCAGTCACCGGACCTCAATCCCGTCGAGAATTTGTGGGAAAAAATAAAACGAAGGTTGCAGAATTGCAACCCAACCAACAAAAGTCAATTGAAAGCGAAGATCACGGAATCAATGCCGCAGCGACTATAAGGTGTGATTACGGCTAAAGGTGGCCCTACAAAATATTAAAATTTAAATTTGACCACTAATTAACATATTTGTATGCTTTGAATTCCAAGTGTACGCTTAATTTTGTGTCATGCATTTAATGATTTTTTAGTTTTTTATTATTTTTTGTTAATTGTTTTTGTTGTTTTTCCTTTTGTTTATTTAACATAAAATATTAAATAAAAGAAAATTGAAAACAAAATACCAAAAACATAACATTTTAATTATTAAAAACGGCAAAACAGATTTTTTTCCTGGTGTACGCTCAATTTTGAAAGTAACTGTAGTTTAGATCACTGGTTAAATGAAAACAGTATATTCGTTTACACAAAAGCCTAATTGAAATCCCGATTAGGTTAGTTCTGCATTCATGCGACAATATGAACCATTATTTTTCTACTTCCAGTTTATTTGCATGCCACAAGAACTCCTACCAAAACCGTCTCAACCACTTCTTCAAAAACTATCATCGATAATTACTTAATTAATTGTATGAGGAATGAGAATAGATTTAATTTTCCGATTTATTTATTAACATAAAATTACAAATCCTATGCTAATAGAAAAAAGCTCTAGCTACAAAAGCTTTCCACCCTAATATAAATTATTAGTTAATTGTATTATCAAATTATTCATATGAAGGTATTTGTCTATTTTTAATATATTTTCGACATTTTAAATGTATTAAGAAACGAATACATTTTTTGGTCGGTTTTTAAAACAATATTAATTTTTTTGGAACTTCCACATGATGATAAGCCAAGTATGTGTGGCATGTTCAAGTTGTTGTTGCACACAAGGTGGACTTTCTTTCCTTAATAGGTGTTGGTGAGTTAAGATATTGTGTCCTAAGCGAAGGCGAATAAAATTTGATATTTTTGTTCTGGATGTGGAGTGATGATGGGTAGATTGGAGCGGATCGGTCAGTGTTTATCTTTGCATAATGATTTTCGTAGCTATTCCAGTTGAGAATTTTGTTCTTTTTAAGTAATTGATCGATATATATTTGAACGTCGTTCTTTGAAAATGTATCGAAAGTAAAAACAGGTGCTTCGTTGCAGAGTTTTGAAGCTTTGTCGGCATATTCATTGCCTGGTATACCGATATGACTGGGTACCCACATTAATTTTAATTTTGTCGGGTGTTTTATGAGCAAATCTCTTATATTGTTAATTATTTTGTTGTTGTTGTTCGGATTAAGGATTGATTTGAGCACCGATAGACTGTCGGAGCAAATTACTGCTTTAGAAGTGGATTGCAGGACAGTTTTAGCAGCTTCAAAAATGGCTAGTGCTTCAGAAGTGAAGATTGATAAGAATTCCCATAAAATTCCAGCTTTTAACAGATTTCCGTCTTCTTGAGTTACTGCAAACGAAGTATTTAAAGTTGATTTAGACCCATCCGTGAAGACAGGAATCCAGCCTTCTTGTTTTATATTTTCCTTCATTTCGGCGAACGTGGAATGATAGATTCTGTTGTTTGTGTTGTTTACTGATAGAATTAGTTCAAACGAGTTTGTATTAATGTTCCACGGTATGAAGGTTGAAGTGGTGTTTTCTTTGACACGCTTAAATGGTAACCCCATTTATTTTGCAGTTGACAAGGCTTTAGCAATTGTAGATGGAAGACGCATATTTTTTTCAAGTTGGAGGTTGAGTCGATATCTTTATCAATGACGGAGTCCTTAGAGAATAGAAGCTTTGACAGTATTTTTAACAGGTTTTCTGATTGATGCTGTTCCAAAGTAGGAAGTCCAGCCTCTGCCATGGCGTTGTCTATTCTTGTAGTCCGATAGGCGTTGATACTGCTTCTTGCCGATTGATGGTATGTTGATTTGAGAACATTTAGAGTTGAGGTTGGACATTTGCCATAAATATAAAAACCATAATCGATTTTACTTAAAACCAAAGCTTTAGTAATTCTACATTGTGAATTAATGTGAACATTTAATTTATTGTTGGATAAATAACTTATAATATTTCTTGTAGCTAGGCTCTTTTTAAGATTCATACAATGTGGTTTCCAATTGTACTTATTATTAAATCTTAATCCTAAAATATCTAAGTTTTCTACGCTTTCAATATTTACATTATTTATTGCTAGGTCAAGTTTAGGACATGATAATTTGCGACATATATGTAGAGTTTTACATTTGTTTAGTGAGAGCTTTGCTCCCGAGTTATTACACCATTCTACAATATCGATTACAATTTTTAAAAATGTATTTTTTGCTTTCTCTAAATCGTTTAGTTTGCACATGATGAAAATATCATCAGCTTAAACACAATGATCGAGAAGTTTATATTTTTCAATCATGACACTGATATCATTAAAAGCCATTAAGAAAAGCGCAACTGATAATGGTGATCCTTGTGGGATACCATTATTCAGTGGTTTGGATGTGGAAAAAGAATTGTTTACCCTAACGGATATTTTGCGATTTGATAAAAATGATTTATGAATGAGTATATTTTGGACCAATCAATGCTCCAATTTTTTAATTTGTTTAATATTAAGCCTTCTCAAAATCTAATGAAAGTAGCGAAATTTGGTTTCGGGATGATAAAGCTTTTGATATGTAATGATCGATGTGTAGCAGAGCATCGGAACAGCCCCTCTTAGATTTAAAAGCAACTTGGTTGGTGCTTATTAATTTTTGGTTTCTAAAAACCAAAAAAGGCGTTTAGCAATAATTTTTCCTAAGACCTTTGACATGCAAGGAATTAATGAAATGGACGATACGCTTCTATAGAGTCTATTGGTTTGTTGGGTTTTGGTAGTGGAATGACATTGGCTACCGGGATGATGATACAGGTATTAAGTATTTCATTATATAGTCTAAGAAGTCTTGATTTAACAGCTGGTGGTAAATTTTTAATGATTGGGTATGAGATACGGTCTCTACTTGGGGTTTTTCCTTTTAAAGCACTGAGACAACTTTAAAATTCTATAACAGTTATAGCACTTTCTATTTGTTTCGCTGCTATGTTTCCAGTGGTTTGTGGAGAATAGCACGAAAGGCTATTTGTTTTGAGATTATTGAAAGATGTTGAAATATTATTGTCATTTGAGAGGTCAGACCAAGAACATGCAAAGAAGTTGCCTATATCTAAAGATGAAGATATTGGGCCAGAGGGTGTTTTAATACATCTGATTGAACGGGGAACAAAATTGCCGGTTAGACATTAAATATTATGCCAAATTTTTGCGGTGGACGAGTTTGGATTGATAGTTGATGTGAAGTTTGTCAAAGATTTTGCTTTGCTGATTTTCATTTCTCTGCGGAATAAAGCATTTGCTTTTTTGTAAAGCCAACCCCACTGAGAAAAACCGGAATAAGTTTAAACAAGCTAGAAGACCTTGTACTTTGTATATATTGGACGAAATCAAAAGCTTGCATGACCAAAAATTACGGCAAGAATTACTACAAAGTCCAAAAAGTAATAGAAATTTTCTGGCATTTTGAAAAAAAGTGTGCAAAACGTCCCAACGCTCTTTTTCAAGATAGATTGATAAAGCTAATTTGCTAGCAGCAGTTTGCTGCTTCATGACTCTTTCCGTACTTAAAAGTCTTAACGATTTTATGAGACGAATCTTCTGTCGAGTTTGAACAGCAGCTAGACTTGCCTGTCAAAAATCCATTGGCTTTGTTCTAAGGAGATATTTTTGAACGCATGAAAAAGAGCATTTGTTAACCCTGTCTCTAAAGAGGCGAATCCTCGCCCTCCCTCTAACTGTCGCACTTACGCCTCCTGTTTCCAAGGTCATGCAAATGCTGGTCAATTTTCATTCATCGAAATATCTTAAAATTTTCTTAGTACTAGATCAGACCTTGTTGAGTTACGACAATATTCTTAAGTGTTTTTTTTTTTATATTGACTTGGCGGTATTCATGTTCTTTAACGAAATTAAATAGAGCTTCAAAGCTAAATCTTAGTCTTTGCACCCTTAAGTTCACTATTTCCATCATTAAACTTAAAATTATTTCCTCGAAAAATAAGCTTTTTATCAAGGAAGTGTTCAAAGTCTCTCAAAGGTTAACTATTAAACAGAAAAAATTCACTCAAAAAGTTGGTAGATATTTAAAAAACTAACACAAACATATATTTAATTATTTCAGTTAAGTTAAGTGGGAAAACACTGTTGACTAGTCCTTTAGCGCAGGAATTGGATGGCAGGTAAACTCCGTAGCCAAAATCAACACAACAGTTATTGCCATAATCTATTGCCACTAAAATCGTCTAAATCATCGAAGTCATCGGAACGATCACATCTCAGAATGTCTAATAATTCAGGATACCAAAACCATTACAACTACCGTATGTCGAACCATCATCGCCATAACAATTCACAATCCCAAGAAAATGAAGACACCTATACTTTACAAGGTGGTTCAAGTTCACATGCACATATGAATGGTGGCGGTGGTGGCAGTGGCGGTGGCGGTAGTGGGTTGCAGTCGCACTGCCATATGAATATAGTTCTAACCAATGGCCACCATCACAATGGTCATGTTTCCAATGGCATTAAGCCGATGGATCAAGTTGCATTGCCAGATATGTGCTTCTTTTGTTTTGAAGTGTTGTACTGTGAGCTGAACAACATCGAGGGTCCAGGACAGCCGCAATTCACTAATGATCCTTTGTAAGATAATTTTAAAAATCCTATTAAATGAATTCCATAGTAATCAACAGGGTTCGAAAATGAGATCCTTCTCGATTAAAATGGAATTCGTGTAAAGGGATACAAATTTTGTTATTTGATTTTTTGGGTATAATTTCAATGTAAGCTTTGGTGGGGCTTATAAAATTTCAGCCCATTGTTCGTGACTTGGAAGATTGGCAGAGATAAGCGGTTACGCGGTTGCATTGGAACATTTAGTGCAATGCATTTGCATTCTGGATTACGTGAATATGCCCTGACTAGTGCATTGAAGGATTCACGATTCTCTCCAATTACTAGAGATGAGTTTCCAAGACTGACTGTGTCGGTGTCCATATTGCAAGTAAGTGAGGGAACTGTCTTTGTTTAAGGAACTTAAACTGCGCTGCAGTGTTTCAAATTGTTCTTTAAAAATTAATCAAAAATATTTTGCCAAAAACAATTCTTTCGTCCGTTTCTTAAGATTTAACTTTTTCTTTCAATATTCAATAGAACTTCGAAGAGGCACGTGGGTACTTAGATTGGACACTTGGCATTCATGGCATTCGAATTGAGTTCCTCAATGAAAGAGGGTGCAAACGGACTGCTACTTACTTGCCACAAGTGGCTACCGAACAAGGTAATGATGAGTTTTTCTTCTTCTTGTTTTCCCAATCCCTTGAAATCTCTCTCCTTTAAGGTTGGGATCAAATCCAGACCATCGACTCATTACTCAGGAAGGGTGGCTATCGTGCAGCCATCACCCCAGATACACGTAAATCAATCAAACTAACACGCTATCGCTCGCAAGAGATCCAGATGAACTACAAGGAGTACCGCGAGGTGTTGGAACGAAAGGCGCAGTATGGTAAAGTGCAATGCTAACAACCGACCAAGTTTTTCAACAAACCCAATTCAGCATTAAATTTAATTTAGAACACAAAATAAAGAAGAAAAACTTAACAACAACAACAACGTGCTGAAGTTGTTCTAAAGCTATATTTTGTCGATTTCACTTAACTTAACAAAAAATATATTAAAAACAAAATAGAAACAAAAAAAATTATGTTCATGTATTGTTGGCAGAGAGCGTGGCAGCTCGCGTTTTAATTGCCTAGTTATTATTATTATTATTATGATTTTATTTTTTGATGAAAAATGTTTATTCTTATATAATGTAACTTTATACATAATAATTTGGCTCGTAACGTCCATAAATATTGTTGCAAATTTATTTTACTTTATTTAGAAATTTATTTTTGTTTATAATCTAACAAGTTATCTAAGTTAATTAGATAAGCAAATTCTCCGCGTTTTGAAAATCAATTAATTAAAAAAAAACTTGAATTAATCAATTGTAATCCGTAAAATAAAGATGAAAACTAATTAAAAATGAGAAAAATGTTTTTCTGTCTGGCCTTTCACCTGAAAGGGGTTTTAAAATAAAAATCTTTACAGTGGCCTGATTATGAGGTTCGCGGCGGATCGTTTTCAATTCGACCTTTCAAATTCGACTCGCTTCGTATTTCCTTATTAACGAACTCGCGGCGAAGCGAAAGTAGTTCTTCCTATATTCCAGTGATTTGACACTTTAGTTTGACTTTTTCTCTCTATATTCCAGTGATTTGACACTTTTGGTTTGACAGCTTTCCACTAATTTTGTTTTGTTTTGATTGAATTTGTGAAATTTGCGGTGATTTATTTAATAAACAATATTAAAATTAAAAAATGGAATCAATTATGGAGTATATTTATTCTGAAAGGGAGGAATTTGAGGAATCCCAGGAATCCTCAAGATTACGGGTGTTCAGGAGACTACTAAGAAGCAAATCTTCTCCTCTGGATCTCCCTTCAACTGAGTAAGTATTGTTTCCTTTTAGTTTAAATCAAATTAATCAATTAATCTACACACTTTGTCTTAATAGATTTATCAAACTATTTCGACTTTCGAAAGAAGCTTTTGTCTTCATTTTGCAAGAGATCAGTGAGGAATTCAAGGATCAAAACAGCAACGGCATTCCTTTAATTTTAAAGCTTGCCGCTACTATGAGATTTCTTGCTTAGGGATCGTACCAAAAAGGAGTTGGACAAGACGTACTCCTTGGAATGGCACAACCAACAGTCTCAAACGTTTTGTCTGAAACTCTTAAAATTCTTGAGAGAAAGTTGTGCCCAAAAATGATAAATTTTAAAATGTATGAACAGGAACATCGTTCCTTGAATGAATTTTAAAATTTTATATTTTATTGTGGATAAATTATAAGAAAATTAAAATAAAGCTTACTCACATTTTTAAATTAAAATAAAGAAATAGTCCACGAAATCGAATACTGAATAATAATAAACACTCTTTCGCCTGTGAATCCGCCAAAAAAAAGCTATCGGATTCAACTCGCCAACAAACATAATGGCATTTCAAACTCGCCTTCGAATTCGTTAATTGGTCGAATTCAAAACGAAGAAGGCGAAAGCGAAAGCAATAATTGAAAAATGGCAAACTCGCTAGCAAAACGATTCGCCGCGAACCTCATAATCAGGCCCCAGCTTACATCAAAGACCCGTGGTCAGAACCAAGAACCCATTTTTATATGATTGCGAAGTGTTGAGTAAGGCCTTTCTCTCTATCCTACAAGATTGGATAGCCCCATACGCTAAAACTATCATTTAACAAAATAAGTATGGCTTCATCCCAGGCAAATCAACAACCGCTCAGATTTGTACCCTAAAGCAGGCGATATAAAAATGTATCTAGAATCGATTTACTTCAACTTACCATCTCTTTGTAGACTTTAATTGCGCCTACGATAGCATATACAGGTTAGAACTATATTCGGTATCCCAAATAAATTGACACAACTATGTAGGTTGATTATGACCAATATAACAAGCCAAGTTAAAATAGACCATATTGTCCCGAAGTCCAGCCAGATACTGGCTTACACAGACGACATCGACATCATCGGGCGAACCGAACGAGTTGTACGAGATTTCTTCATCCAATCCTTCAAATACCTTAAGTCAATAGTAGCAGCCGATAACAAAAAAAAAGAAGAAGAAATACGCGGGAAGTTGCTCAAAGCCAACAGAGCCTACTGCAATGCTTTTAAAATCTAGAAACCGTACCATAACTTCTAAGCAACTGGTAAACTGGACGATGGTTCTGCCAGTACTGACATATGAATCCGAGACCTGTCTGCTTAGTAAACGCCATTTCGACCTCTTAGACACGTTCGAGAGGAAGGCCTTGCAGAGAATTGTGGGCCCTTATGTGAGGAAGAACAATTTCGGAGACTACAATCATGAACTGTATACAATCTACATCAAAGCAGATATTGTGACAAAAATTAAGCTCGGTAGACTTCGGTGTTTTTTTTTTTTAACATCGTACTTGAAAGAATAGTGCAGAGCTCACACATCAACACTAGAGGCACTATCTTTCAAAAGTCTGTCCAATTACTAGCATATGCTGATGACATTGACATAATCGGAAGAACTCAGCGTGATGTCAATGGGCCTTTTGTGAGTATTGAGGCAGAGGCGGCAAAAATGGGTTTAACGGTTAATGATGGCAAAACTAAGTACATGCTGTCGTCAAGAAAGGACCTGCAACACAGACGTCTTGGTCAAAACGTCACCATCGACAGACGTAAGTTTGAGGTACTCAAGGACTTCGTCTACCTAGGCTCCTCTGTAAACTCAGAAAACAACACCAGAGATCAAACGAAGAATAACTCTTGCTAACCGCTGTTTCTTTGGGTTAAGAAAGCAATTGAGTGGAAAAATTCTCTCTCGAAGGACCAAAGTGTCGCTATATAAGACCCTTATCATGCCCGTCCTGCTATACGGTGCAGAAGCACGGGCTATGACAAAAGCGGATGAAAGCACCTTGGGTCGTTTCGAGAGAAAAGTTCTTCGTGTGATCTACGGTCCCGTATGCATCGAAGGGGAGTGGAGGAGAAGATGGAACGACGAGCCGTACGGTCTGTACAGCGACGTAGACTTAGCCAGTAGGGTAAAAGTCCGACGACTAAGATGGCTGGGTCACGTAGAGCGCATGGAAACCAATGCTCCGGCCCGGAGCCTTCGAATCCACACCCACAGACCAGCGCAGTAGAGGAAGACCGCGGATCAGGTGGCGCACAAGTGGAAAGTGACCTCACCCAACTTGGAGCGCGAAACTGGAGACATCTAGCTAGGGACCGAGCTAGATTTAGAAGTTTGTTGGGTGAGGCCCTAGTTCACACAGGACTGTAGCGCCACCTTAAGTAAGACTCCGGTGGGATAGACACCTAGTGCCAGCGCGGCAGAAGATGCTTACGCTGAAGAGATGACGTAGACCAGGACGCCCAAAGCCTTAGGCCCGCGATCGGTATAAATGGGGAGACTTGATGTATAAGGTAAGGACAGTTGTCGAGCCGATGATGATGAAGTGTTGGGAACTATTGTTTATTTTAAATCACAGAAACTCCGTTTGGCGGGTTTCAAAAGACGGATTCATTGTCAACATATTTTAAATCATCTTTTATTTTGTAAACTTATATAACTTTTAATTAAACTTTTACAACTCGATCTCATTGTTAGCAATGATATCGGCTTCTAGTTGTACCATTTTCTTCTGTACATTTATGTATTGTTGGGTTTCCTTGAATGTAATGTACATAGCCAGCAGTGCATGAAAGGATATCACTGCGCCAATTGTAGGAACAATTGGTTTTGTCATCTTTCTCAGAAGAGCAACAACTTCCATTGGTTTTTCCGTCACCGATGGCAAACGGAATGTATAATGCCGAGTGGCGAACATGAACGATGCAATAGGAGCCAACAAAGATGGATAAATAACACCCAGACAAGTTTGAAATGCAGCAGCTTTAAGTTGCAGACACGTCGGACACTGGAACGGTTCCAGCAGGAGTTCCTTTTGTATGAAAAACTTATGGTAGATCAGTGTGGTTATGGCAGGTAGGACAACTATTGGTAGATAAGTCGAAAGTTTTCCATACTGTCCCAGTTTGAGTTTGCCTCTAAAGTAGTTGTTCATATAGATGCCAGTGAAGGTGCCACAAACTCCAAGGATCTCAGGGGCATAATTGAGAGCCCATCTTTGGGGTTAGAAAGGAAGGAATTATATTTTTATTGGACATTTTTGATATAAAAATTAAATGACATACACTTCAGATGGTTTTTCCCAATTGCCTATGATTTTCCATTGATACATAACAGCTTCTTCTGGTGATAATTCGACGGCATCTTTGGGAATTTCACTTAAAGTATTTCGTGAAAGAGCCATTGAATAAGATGTGCACTGGCAGGGCAGTGCGGTGTTTTTTTTTTGTATTTGGATATTTTTGTTCAGCTGATCGGCTGTCAGTTCAAATGATAGCGTTCAACAAGATTATTGTGACATGTGTGGTGAATGTATTCAGATAAGGTGGAAGGTGAACAGCTTAATAATTGGGAAGGTTCAGACGACATAAGGGACTTGAAAGTTAGGCAAGTTTCTAGCATCTGATTGGCCAGCTGCCAAAAAATTACCTTCCAATTAAGGCAACTTTAATGGAAAGTTGACTAAAAAGTTAGTCAAGAAAATTATCCCTTACTATTAAGTCAAGTCTATTTCTATCAAAATGTCAGTTGGTCATGTTTTTTCATTCAACCGAAAGCTGAACTTTATTAATCTATGATTTATTTATTTTCTGCAAAACTTCATTTAATGCTTTCTGTAAAAAGGTTCCTTGTCAATTTGGAAAAGAAATAACTAATATTTCTTTACAATACAAATCTCGATGGACTTGCAACTTGCCTGAGGAGTGTTTTGTAGACAATAAAGTTTTTGGTAGTTTTTGTACTATGAACTTAAAGTAGAGGTTTGTGAAGTAAAGTTCTCAATTTGAAATGCATGACACTTGAAAAACTAACTAGCTCCCTTGGTCAAAATTTACGTTCAAAGAATGAAGTTGACTGAAAATGAAGTTCCTTATGTTGTCTGAACCTGCCCATTGATTAACATGTATCTCCAATTGATTTGTGCAAAAAAGTTAAAAATTATTACTTGTAAGATAGAGAGAAAAAGCCAAATTACAGAATATATTCATTTCGTCATTATAGGAAATTCTAGAAATACACAAATCAAGACTTATGGTGGATTTACATGTATCTGCACTTCAAAGTCCAGAGACAAGAGGATGCAAAGTAATGAAATCACACTGGTTGAATAGAGATAGAAGATCAAAAATGCCGACGTTTTCAAAAATGCAGTGAAGACGAACATGTTCATCTTTATTATAGCATCTTCGTCTGCATCAGTTTTCTGATTTCTCCTTTATTTTAAAATATTGTTACTATGCCACTTTTTTCAAGAATTTCATTTTAATTTCCTTTTGATTGTGAGTTTCATGCAACTAATTGCATTAGTGAGATACTTTTCCTAATTTCAATGTGTTTTTACTATATAAAAAACTAACTAAAACTTCATTTTGACTATTATTTTACGGCTATGGAAAAACACTATGTACATAATGTTCACCAACGTTTTTCTTCTAAAGCAATATTTTTTGCTGTCCGAAAATGTTCTCCTTTTTTAGCTGTTGTAAGGTTCGTTTGTTTATTTAATTGCACTTTTGTAAAGGCTTGCTCCAATATAGTATTTTAAAGAAAGTTAAATAGTTTAGCTCTGGTGTATTCTTTCCCACTTTCCGTTTTCGACATATATCTTTCTCCCTCTACTTTTCTGCATTATACAGATGCAGATATGTACATGTAAGTCCACTTTTAAGATAATACCTAATCCTATATCACTTGAATGTGTCATTGACGCGAAACATTATCTAATAGTTCCTTTGTACCTGAATTTCAGTAATTGGAAAAGTGACTTTGAAAATTTGCAAGACTTTCTACTAAACCAAAATAATGACAACATTTTAATAATTGGAGATTTAAACAGTCGGATAGGGGATTTCCAAAACTCTCCTTTTATAAACGTGGACAAGTTTTCATTCAAAAGGGGATCTTTAGATGAATGTACAAATTTAAATGGAAAATGCCTGATGGATTTGATTGAGGATTTTGGGTTTTTTATCTTGAATGGGACCTCCATAAGTGATAGTGCTGGCAATTTTACGTTTATTTCCAATCAAGGTTGCTCTGTAATCGATTACTGCTTAGTCAAAGGGGATTGGCTTGACATTGTGAAAGATTTCGAGGTTTTACCGGCTAATTATTCAACTCACCTCCCCATTTGTGTGTCGTGTGAGTTCAAAACCCAAGAATGCAATATCCAACGTCGAAATGTAAATGGTTGCAACAGACTACGTTGGATTAGAAATAAATCGGATGTTTATAAGAGAAACTTAAACCAGCATTCAATTAATATCACAAATCAGGCTATAAACACAATTGACGATTCAACAGATTTGATATTGAGCACTATTAGAGAGTCAGCAATTACCTAAGTCTAAGATCATGATATTCAGACACCATAATCGCAGTGCACGTAATGACCGTTCTTGGAACTTGAGCGGTTCAAATATAGAAGTAGTGAAGGAATTCAAATATCTAGGTTTCACAATAACACACAATCTGAACTTTCGAAGACATATAAGAGATAAATTGACCGCAGCAAAAGCAGCTATTAACTGTATGTGGTCAAACTTTTTCAATAACAAAAATATAGATCCGGCTTCGAAATTTAAAGTGTTTGATGCAACCGTTAAAAGCTGCCTTTGCTATGGAAATGAAGTTTATGGCTACATGCAATTAGACGAAATAGAAACTATCCAAAGATATTTCTTCAAGCGAATCTTTAGACTCCCATCTAATACCCCCAATTATGCCATACACGTTGAGTCGGGACTACCACCAATTTTTTTAAAGAATCTAAAAGCGAATGCAGACTATATAATCAAAGTCATGCAAAGATCTAACAACAATTTGCAGAAAAGGATTCTCCTAACAGCGTTACGCTGCAGATGCACACCTTTTAAAGATTGGAGTGAGTTGGCCTCAGAACATAACTTTCCTTTGACGTTTTGTTTGGATAATCTAGATTCGTGGAGGAATGAACTTTACGATTGTATTTCTGTTATAGATGACAAAATTTTTCAGACATTTCTCAATCGGGCAAGGGAGTCCCAATCTAGATCATTATACAGTAAACTTAATTTCTCTTTGGGGGAGCAAATTATTTTCGAACCGAGTTCACTTTTGTTGAGATAAGTCTGATATTTAAGGTTCGCACGGAGATGCTTGAGTTTAACTATAGACTTCACAGAAATGATATAAATCCTAACTGTACATTATGTAACCTCAATCAAATTGAAAATGTTTTCCACTTCCTAGCGTTATGTCCGATCTTACAAGAGATCCGGCGTTTCTATTTCAATAAGAGCTTCCTTTCGTTTGAGGACTGTCTTGCAGTTTTGAATGGTGAGGGTGGTTGGAAACTTCTTATCCGTTTTTTCTCTGAAGCTGTTGCGTATAGAAATTCATTCGTGGACCTCTAATGTAATGTTCAGTCTAATTTTGTTTTAGCTAAACTAAAGGCCCGTTTCACTGTTGATATTGAAAGTCTTTTATTGCTCTTCACTTTTTGATGTACTATCTAAATATCAATGATTAAAACCTAAAAAGTTACCAATAAGCTTAACTATACCAAACTAATATTTATTTCAAGATTATATATGTATGTTAGTAGTTTTTGTTTTCGCTAAACTAAAAGCCTGTAACATTTGTTATTATTAAATCAATTAAATCGTTCAATCTGGCATACTTAATCATAATCAGTATCTTAATCTTAATTTATTTTGTAAATTGTTAATTTTTATTATATAACAGCTAAAAATAACTTCTCTCTCAATGTTTAAAATTCAGATATAACCGGCAGACGGCTTAATAGCCATGCTTGTAAATCTTTAAAATGTAATTGAGCCTGTATTTTTGTGAAGAAAAAATAAAGATAACAATAATAATAATAATAATAAATATCACTTGCATCAATCACGATAAAAAATGGATGTCCAATCAAAATGAATAGGATCATCATCAATTATCTATTATGGCCCTAAAGTTAGTAGTTATTAGTTACTCGCTGTCTTTAGGTCGTATGTTGTGCGCAATAACATCCACTTAAAATTAAGCTTACTCTGAGGCTAAATAAGTAAGCTGAGCGAGTAAACGACAGGAAGATTAAGTTTTTATTTGACGTTCTATCTGTCACATTTCACAATTTACAGAAGGAAAAGAGAACTGACAAAAATCAAAACCTTTTGGGATTAATGTGTAATTTTTTATTTATATGATGTCAAAAATATTGCTATCATATTTGATAACAAATTCAGTCTTATAGAACAAAATAGCAAAAATTGATTGATGAACATTTTGCAGAGCTTATAGTAAAAAAAACTTATTCTCTTATTTGTTATCATCAACAATGTAGTGTACAGTTTTAAAAATATTCTACAACATTAAACTTGAGAACAAAAAATGTTTAGAAATTAAATATTTCAAAAACGTTAAATGCTTGAGAACTCTGTCTTCACTCAGAAAAATTATAAGTTATGTAAACCAACAAATGATTAGGTGTTTCTTTCCTTCAAAAGTACTCCCAGTATTTATTCTAAATCTTCATCCTTTTTCCCATTCGTGATATTAAGGTAGTTTTTTTTTACTAACTTTCCAGTCAACTACATATCCCATAGAGCTGTCTTTATTGGATTTAAATTTTTTGGCAGCTTGTCAATCATATATAAAAACTTGCATTGGGCAGGTTTACAACAAAAGGAACTTCGTTTGTAGTCAACATTATTCTTTGAACGCAAAATAAGACCAAGGTTGCTAGTTAATTTTTAAGATGTCATTAATTTTAAACTTGAAACTTAACTTCACTATAAAGAAAATTATTATCACCAACAAAAACAAAATTCCTTAAACAAGCTACAAGTCCACAATAAGTTGTGTTTTGTATTGTAAAGACAAATTAATTTTTCCTTTTGCTTTCGACAAAGAGCCCTTTTACAATTAACTTTTAATAAAATTGTGCATTAAATAAATAAATCACAGAATTATGGCATTTTGACAAATGTAAGTAGTAGTAGCATTTTACTTGATAATAATAGACAATTTTCTTGGCTAACTTTCTAGATAACTTTCCAATGAAGTTGTCTCAATTGTAAGGCAAGTTTTGGCAGCTGGAAAATCAGACAAAAGAAACCCATTGCCCTTAAGTCCCTTTGAGGTACAAGTTTCTTTTTTAAATTAAACAAATTTTAAAACTTTTTGTAAACTTTGAACTAATGACATCTGAGCACACATATCTAGCAATTTGTTTGAATCCTTTTCGATTTGACGAATTTATAAAAAATCGAATTTTATAAAAACACTAAACTAATATTACCTAAATAGCTGCGCGGTCTTTATTTGATTGACCATTTTGGCAAAAAGAAGTTTTCATATACCTACATGTGTACCTTAGCTTAGTATGTTCAAATTACATGGGTGCACAATTTCCATTTTTAAAAGCAATCTAAAAAAAGTCGACATATGTATGTATTTTGAAGTGAATTGTTCCAGTTTAAGTACATATATTCTTTTCTTCTCTAATTGTTTTAAAAAATAATATAATATTTAAGTCAGGTAGAAAAAGTCACAAAGAATGCAAAGCAGACAAGCGGGTCGTTATATTTGTTTTGTTATTTTAAATATAACTTGCTAATTTAGGTGAAGGCATACTTCAATCTCGAAAAGATTTATTAACTATTGACAAGTAAATGGCATTCCATTGTTGCTTGAAGGTACTTCAATATCAATTGAAAAGGGGATCTTCCAAAAAACAACTTGTTTATTTTGTATAAAATGTTATTGGAATGTTTTCAGTGAATTATTTTAAATGGGGACACTTAGTTTATATATGGTACATATATTAATTCAAATCATGTTTTTGTTTCGTTATAATTTTTTAGATATGAATCAAAAAATAAATAGGCATTATTTGTTTTAGCAAAATTAAAAATTTGAGCAGGAGATACAAAAACAAGATTTTAAAAAATAAAAACAAAATAAATTACAGATTAAGACAACTACTCGTATGATGGAGTTTTTTATATAAAGGCTCAGAATAAAATATTACTTACTATAATGTTACATCCAACATCACAATGGGCCATCAAACTGGCCTAAGTGTGCCCGTTTCCATCTTGGACAGCCACTTCAACCTACATCCAACATAATTGTTTTTAAGGCAGTATTTCGAAATTAGCGCCTTTAGTTTTGTACTTAAATCTTCCAAGTAATAATAATATAGGTTTACAAAATTCAAAATAAATTGATATGAATGAGTTCTGTTTGTGAGGATTTAAATGTATTGTAGCTAATGGTCTAGGGTCTTGGGTTCAATCCCTGCCTGTGCCATCTAAAGTTTTTTTTCACGGGTACTGCCTCTTGCGAGGAATTGACAAATCCTCCAAGAGTAATTCTTATCATGAAAAGTGCTTTCTAAAATTAGCCGTTCGGATTCGTCTTAAAACTGTAGGTCCCTTCCATCCCTGATAACAGTACTCGCACACAGGAATGGTTAAGAGTTGTTAGTCACTAGGCCCTAGTTCTCAACGGACTGTTGCGCCACCTATCTATCTATCTATCAGCTGTTTTTTAAATGTCAAATATTAATAATAGGTCCGTTCGCGTACTTTCTGCACTAAAATTCGTAAAAAGAGATATTTTAAAGAGTGAGGGTAAAATTCTCTCACAAAAAGATAAAACTACAAAAAAGTAAGCGAACGGGAAAACAACACATTTTTCCCACAATTTTACTGTCAAAAAAAAAATATAAATTTTGAAACATCATCATTTCATTTCGTGTTTAGATTTTTTTTTGTAAATGGATAAATTAAGACAACATGAACTTCAATTTGTGCTTGAATGCTGTGTTGAAAGAAATGACGACATCGATGATATTCTGTTGGAGGACTGTTTTCTTATATTCAACCGATTAAAGAAAGCCAAAATTGTGTAAAAAATTGTCCCATCATACAGCGAAAGTGAGTTTACCACACATTTCCAGCAGCTGTATGAACATCTTGTGCACATGTTCCAAGCAAAAGAATCTTTTAATTTTATAAGTGACAGCAAAAGCGAGCAATTTATTTAATTTATTTGAAGTTCTATCAAATTTGACACATTTCACAAATCAACCCAAAGAAATTTCTTGAGCTAAAATTCGTAGGTTGGGGAAATATTTTACTCTCTCGTGAGCGCCCTCTTTTACGAAAAACTACGAAATTTTTGAGTACGCGAACAGGATTTTGTTAAATTTCATAATTTTTCGTAAAATTGGACTGTTTTAGTAGGGTACGTGAACGGATTCCTTACTTACTTAAGGTGACGCTACAGTCCTGTGTGAACTAGGGCCTCACCCAACAAACTTCTCCATCTAGCTCGGTCCCTAGCTAGATGTCTCCAGTCACGCGAACGGAGCTAATCAGTTAAAAAAAAGTTAATATTCAGTGATGCCAACAATAAGCAACAAAAAGAAAATTTATTCAATTATATGAAATCGCTTTTAAAGATTTACTCATTTTAAAATAATTCGTAAAAATGTATGGTTTCTGTATTTTTTGTAACAGAAGTAAAATTCTTATAATTAAAAGTTACAATGACGTTTGGTTGTTTACCAGAACAATTTGGATAACTTTATCCAACAAAATCCTCAAAGAATTTCTCAAACAAAATTTGACAGTTCATTTAACAATAATGGTAAATTTAACATAATGGTAAATTAACCCAATGTTTTACATCATTAGATTAATACCCATAGTATTTTTAAACAAATTAAATATACAAAAATGTTAAGCATATATGTATACTCGTATGTTCAATTATTAAATTAAAGCCATCTAATAATGTCATGACGAATGAAGGTTTATCCATTAACAATAAATATGTACCTGCTTTTATTTGAATTTAAAAGTACATAATATATGTATCTATATAATTATGATTAAGTCAAAGCCTTCTAAAAAGAGGCTAGGTCGGAAGCTATTAAATAATTTCATAAAACTATAAGCGAGGATAAAGTTCAATAGTTTTAATGAATGAACATTAAGTTGACAAGTGAAACAAGCCCATACATCTTTAAAACAAAAAATGCTTCAATGCTAATGGAAATCCATTAAGGTAAATTAATAGCTAATTGAAAAAGTGGTATTCAAACCAAATTTTTCGATGCAAAAACATGGTTTTTGGAAAAAAATTAATAGAAATATTGAATTATGTATATTTAAAAAAAATATGGTTTTTTGTATTTTACTATAGTTTGTGAATTTAAACTTTTAACGGAGGATAGAATAATGTTCTTAACACTTCAGCTTTTTGTTCACTTTTTAATAGTTTCTATTGGGTGTTGAAATAGAAATAAAGGAAAAGATTTTAAAAAATCATAGCACCATCTCTATTTCAGTTAGGGAAACGATTGTTGCAGCCTTTTAAAGAGGAAGGATGCACAATTTTTGCAATCCTATATTAATACGCAGCCTTATATGTCCCTAACCATAATGGACGTTCTGCTCAGTTTCGTTAAATTTCGCTAACTTTCGCGCAATTACGCAAGAGCTATTTAAATGGCTCGAGCTTAAGCAAATGTTAAATTGAATTTGCTTAAGTTACTTGAATCCATTATGGTTACTTTTTGTTTTGACGATAACTTCTGATAACTTTTCGTTCGGTTTTGACATTAGCTTACTTTCGGTTAAGTCTATTATAATTGGGCCTTAAGACCAACTATAATAGGCATAAGCAAACATAAGCTTATGTCAAACCCCAACGAAAATTCACTTAAGTTTGTGAAATTACTGCGGGTAGCCATAATGCAATTTTGCTCACTTATCTACATGTCAAAATAATATTCGCAGCTCTATATGAAGATATAAATCCTTCGTACGTATTACCCTCCAAAACCCATTTGTTTACATAGTTGTATTTGTAATGTGAAAGAATTCAAATAGAAAAATTTACGTGTTTTCACGCATACATAGAAATAACTAATGAGTTTTTTGGGGAAATTTCATAAATTAGAAGAGAAATGACACGCACACTATGAATAAGTTTATGAGGCTGATTTTCGGTTATGATAAACATTCTGAGAGAAATTATCTGCAGTGGAGTTGGCCTGTGTGTATTTGATCCAAACTGTCAGATTTACTTATGCGGCGAGCGACTGGGATCGCTCTTGCTTAAGTTTGCTTAAGTTAACGAAACTGAGACAAATTGAACGAAACGGAGCTAGCCTCCATTATGGTCACTCGTATTAGATTCTTTGTATTCGTACGTTTACTTATGCGCGCATATGCTAGCTTATGTCTATTATAGTTGGGCCTTAAGACGTACGGTGTTCCAGCAAGATAATGTAACATGTCATAATGCGGCTGCCGAAACTATGGATTGTTTACGCACAACTTATGGCGATCAATTAATTTCGTTTAGCGTAGATATGGCATGGCTGTCACCCTCATCTGATATATTCTTGTGTGGCTTTTTGAAGTCCGAAGTGTATGAAACTAAATCGCGGGACTTGGAAGAGCCGAAATATTCAAAATTCAGCCAACATTTTATCGGTTATGTTAAGCAGAGTGTACGAAAATTTTGTATTACGTTTGCATTACATACAAAATCAGGGGTGTCATCGAAATGTAGATATTTTCAAAAACCCAAAGCTTTCGAAATTTAAGAATTATATATAAACAAAATTGTGCTTTATTTTTCTTTTCAACGCTGCTATATCCATTTTTAAAATTAAATTATGATTTTTTGTAACTAATTTCCATTTTTCTGGCACACCCTGTAGAAGACAGAATTATTGTTGGATTTAATTTTTATTTTTCAAATCTGGTAGATTTTTTGAATATGATTTCCGGCCTATGTTCACCGCAAGTTACATAGTCCAGTTATTCTATACTTTTTTCAATAAATTTTTTGGTATGGAGGCAGAAAAAGAAGGAACGATGATACCACCAGCCTGTAAACCGCACCATACAGACAATTTTAATAGGTATATAATGCTGATTTGTCAATAGCCTTAGAATTATCTTCGCTTCATATTTGCAATTTTATTTTATTGATAAAGCCATTTAATCAGGATTAAGCTAATTGTCACTAAACCGTTAATTACACTTTTTCAAAATAAATTTCCACAAAACCTTAATGAACACAAATGTCAAACTATTTGACATTCTCAACTGTCAAACTCAACTGACAATTACAACAACCAACGACACTTTTAATGCGGCTAAAATAACATCTGTTATATTTTCTTCAAAAAGTATAATTCCTTACTTATAATTAATCTTATAAATTTTATAATAATCTTAATACTTTATACTTTTCAAAATATTATGGTATGGAATATTTTGTGCTACCCGTAGCGTGAAGGCTAGTGAGTAGGACTGTCATGGCAGGGGTCTTATGTTCAATTTCTGCTTGCGCTACCTACGTTTTGAGAAATTGACTAATCTTCCAAGAGTAGTTCTTGTCATGAAAAGTGACAAAAAATTAGCCTTACGGATTCGGCATAAAAACTGTAGGTCCATTCCTGAAATCACTCTCACATAAGAATTGCGATTGAGAGTTGAAAATCACTAGGCCCTGGCTCTCAAGGGACTGTTGCGCCACCTAGTTTTTTTTCTTATGTTAAGGAATACTATGTTTGATAAAAACTAGATTCATTTTCATTTTTCAATTCAAAAAATTTCATTTTGCAAAGAATTTATTTATTTGTGTTAATGACACATTAATTGTAATTTTCATTTCATATGAATTTAAAAATAAATACTTTCCTCATTCTAAATCAGTTTTTTAATCTCCGTGCAAATTTAAAATAAAATAAAATTTATTATAAGAAAACACAAAATCACGAGGCGTGAAAAGATTGACATAACTTGTCTATTTCAATTATCTCTTTCATAGATGATGATAAACCGGTCAAATATTTCAAATCAAATATCCACACCCGATTTTTGTATGGAAATTTATAATTTTTTAAATGTTACTTAGGCTTGAATAATAATTTAAATTAAACAAAAATTCGCATATTTGGGTTGGACTTTCATCTTTTTTTTTTTGTTTAAATTTTTGCAAACGTGTAGTAAAGTCGAAAAGGAGAAACATAATCCCAAAATGGGACTTATCATGTTTCAAGGTCGGTGTTTTTTTCATTATTTTCATAATGCTAAAAACAAGAGAAAAATAAAAAAAAAGAAACTTGTCCTTAAGACAACAAGTCGAGAATGCCATCATCATCAATCGTTCATTACCTTTTTTTTCAACAAGAAGTCTTAAAAATCAAAACAAATAACATTCTTTAATTTGGATAAAGTATGTAGTAAACCTATACGACATTTTAAGTACCAACATGCATATACTCAATACTCAGTACTTGCATATATTAAAAAAAAAAACTACCTGTATCTCTCTTAGAAAAACAAATTAAACAAAAAAGCAAAAACTAAATAACTGAATAAATAAATATACTTATTATGTATGTATGTACCTATGAATTTAATTTAACATAAAAATATAAACACTCGTTTATCCAGATTTTTGTAGAAGTTTTATAAAAAACCAATAGTAGTCATCTATACAAGTACGTGGCGGCGGCGCGGCGTGGGTGCTTGCAGTGCCTAAATTTAGCTGACATTTCTATTGTTACATCCAATTTACTGCCTTTTGGTGTGTCTTCAATAAGTAAAAACTTCTTTTTTTTTTTTTAAAAAAAAAAGAGGCTTTCCTGCCGATTCATCTGCACTTCTTGGTTTTTATGCTCAAGACTGCTTATTATAACCATTGACATACCTGAATGTATAAAAAGTTTGCATTACCTACAAAATGCACCTCTTGAGCGAGGAATTACCCACTGACGAAGATTCATAGTGGAATAAAGAATGTATTAAAGTTGGAAAAAATTCAATAAATATGCTTAAAAATGTTTCGATCACTAGAATTACACTGAAAATGTTATTTATGTAACGATTACAGAATGTCAGAAGGGTTTTGAGTGATTTTTGACATTTTTACTATAGTAAAAATGTCAACATTGACATTTGGTTCCCCACACAGTCAATCATCGGATTATTTTATCGATGTCATTGCTTTCAAAACATTACACTGATATCAAATCAAATAACACCACTTGTGCTGAAAGAGAAAACAAGTTTTCTTAAGCTCTACATCAAATGTCAAAAATGTTTGCTTTTATAAATTTGCACAAAAATTAAAACAAATATGTTTACTCCAAAGATGCCAAAATTAAGCAAAATGTCAAAAATTATGAATGAATATGAAAGAAAAGCTAAGGATTTACTTATAAAAGAACTGTTCCCAAAAAATGGTACAAAATGACGTTTAGTTGACACAAATGTGTCAAGTTTTTGCATCAGAGTCTTTTAGGAATTTTAAACAAGTTGTGAAAATCATTTTCCACAAAAAAATTGGCAGTTCATTAAGCAAATCCTAAACTTTACCAACGTAAGCTAAGTATAAACGATTGGAAGATCTTCCAATATTGATCGAACTGTCAAAAGTCTTCCAATAGGGCGCCAAGTTCCAATTTTCTGAAAAGTGAAAATTGTCGGTTGGTGGATTTTATCCAAATATAACAAAATTTTTGGAAAAAAAAATGGCAATTTTTTGCCTTCCTATTAAAAATTGTCTATTTATACCGTTGGAAGACTTTAGAAAATAAGAATATTTGTATACTCATTGGAAAACAATTTAAAAAAGTGAAACAATAATGAAGCAGGCAATAACGATCATTTTGTAAAATTTGTTCATTTGTCTAATCCTTTCAAACATTTGTATGTATAACTTCCTTTTCGTTATTTTGCCAAACGGTGACTTTTATTTCTTTCAATTTTCATAGTTTTTAAATTCTTCCAAATCCCTTACTCTTTTGTTGTCGTTTTCTGCTCAAAACCTTTCTGCCAATTAAAAATTCGTTGATTTTGTTTGCAAGAACATCATCCAATATCCAATTTGTGGGCAATCGTCCAATTATTATTTTAGACGAGTTCAAAGGATTGCAAGAAGTTGGCCAATTTTGTAATAAAAATGGACGATTGCCTACAAATTTTTTTTTCTGTCACTTCTGACAGATAAAATTAGGTGCTTACATGGTTAATAGTTTGTTGCACCTAATGGGTCGGTGAAATAATTGGTCTTCAATAATTACATAAAACCAACCAACAAACAACGAATGAACGAATATTCGTCCATTCTGACATTTCATTTATATGGTTTATTTTCATTCGTCATTACCGACGCATGTATGTGGAACACGATTTAAGTTTGACAGTTCGTAACAATCAGATTGGTATTTGCAACGAACAATTTGTTTTCTTAAATTTCTCTTATTTTGGCAATGAAAACGCTAATTTAAGATTAACTTGAGTTATATTTCTTTCTTTTTGCTTACAATTTGCACAGAATTAAGGTTTATAAACTGTTTAAAATCACACATGTATTCATTCGTCGTTTGTTGATCGCTCTCATGTGAATAGTCCTTTACTTTTTTAAAAACGATGCCGACTAAAACGTTACGGTCATTACTGACATTTTCGTTCATCAATTACACATCCATGATTTGCAGGATCTGTGGTTTCAACAAAACGTCACAACATTTTACATAGCTCATATCAAAATTAATTTTTTGAAGGAAATTTTTTGTAGCCTCATAGTTTCACGTAACTGACCCATAAATTGGGAAATTGGGGATAAAGTCGTTAGTCTCCCAAACAGCTGACCACTTGGAGGATAACATTCGCAGAGTAATTACCGCAAATTTTGGAAAAAGTCTTGGAAAATTGGACTTTCACATTAGACTACGACCGAGCCAGCAATGGTGGTTATATGCTAGAAATCATTTTTAAATTATAATAGCAGAAGATTATTATATTTCGAATTAAGTAATATTCATATATTGATAAAGTTCTGTACCTCTAAAACACCCTTTATAAATAGCTGTCAAAGATGTTTCTGTCAATACTATCACACAAAATTCATTTGATTCGTATGACATTTGGGATAGTTTTTTACTGACAGATATTTCTGTACTTTTTTGAAAACTAATTAAACATTAATATTTGTGAGGCTCTTCATTCGCAGGAATGTACATAGTTTCAACGCCTGACATTTATACCAATTTTAAACTTCTATACTTAATTTTCTCAAGATGTGCAAAATTAAATTATTATTCTTTTTGTTGCAGAATTCAATTCCACTGTACGATGAGATGGCAAACCACTCTTAACGCGAATCCCCCCTTACTCCGGTAAAAGAGGTTTAACTTCTTACTCCTCAGGTGAACCAGCACAGGCAGGCCAGGCCAGCAGAGCGCTCTAGCACCAGTTCACCAGTCTGCCAACAAACCAACCTATAACCAACCTATCCAACCAACCAGCCAATATGTTAATTTTCTCGAAAACCAACTATACAAGTTTGACGAATGTAAAATTGTTTCGTTAGTCTTCTCAGTATCAACAGTCGATAATAAGTAGTGAACGTGGTCTGACACTACCAAATAAAGTCCATCCGCGAACAGACGAACCGAAATAGTTTCTTTTTCGTTTTCGTTCCTTTTTGTAATTTGTTTCTAAATATAACTTTATTTTTATATAGTAAATTTAATATAAAATAAAAATGAAACTCCACAGCAAGTGAGTAAAAATATTCATATATTTCATTCCTAAACTAAATTGAAGAATTCACAAAAAGAATAATGACAAGAACTGACAATGATCCTGAAAAAGTGCTCAAAACTAAGGCAGTGATCCGAACTATTTTTCTGTCCCAATAATTGGAACACTTCTAATTTTGTTATACACCTTTCAGTTATAGTGTCAAAGTTAATACAAGTCGTATAATATATCACATACAGTATAGGATGAATGCTTAGTGCTGAAACGATCAAGGTCACTTTAAAAGTTTTGCAGCATTCTCTGCTCTCAAGTCTCAAGTCTCATGTCTCAAGTCTCAAGTCCCAATTGAAATTGATACCAGATATGCAAATTAATTCTGCATGGAAACCCGATGGTTGGTGGTAGATGTCCCAAATGACACAAATTTTATTCAAAATCAATATTATGTAACATTCAATTTGATCAAAAAACCGGTCAGCTATAATATAATATTTATTTTTAATTTTTTCTTTCTTATTTGTATTTATTCTTTTTTATTTCTGTTTCTGTGAAATAATCACGCTGAAAGACTTGTTTCTGCAGATATTCGATTTAAGCTTTATCTGTGGCAGAAAATAAATACAAAAAAAGAAGCGAAGGTACTTCGGCCAAGCAGCAAAAAGAAAGAAAAATAGTTATTAATTACAATCGGGTGGTATGGCAGAGGCAGCACTGTAAGCAACGGTAAGCGGTAGCTACAGCAGCGCCAGCCATCGGTGGTGGTGGTGGGGAAAACATACTGCACTAGGCGCATTAAAAATTGTCGGTAGTTCTCGATCGATCTCGATGACGATAGTAACAAAACAAACGGTGGTGGCGGTGTTGACGGTGACGCTGACGGTGGCAGTTACGATGACCTTTTAGCCACCACCTGTATTGCAGTATATAGTAACTTATTCGTATACATATATACGAGAATACTGTTGAGCCGATGCAACTTGAATTTGTCTTCTATGCCAACCGCATTCAACCATAAACTGACCATTAACTTACCGTTATTTAGAAAATAGCACACCGCATACATATTGGTATGCCGAGGTACGGTATACGGTATACCTAGGTAAAAACTATCAAATGGCGATCGATCGATCGCAAACGCGATCCACCAACAAAACTCAAACCCCAATCGAAACCAAAACCAAAACCAGCCAGTCACGTATGAAAATCGTGACAGCTAATGTCATAGGTGCATTTTAGACTTCCTTTAGCCGGTAATCGCAGTTTAATCGGTATCCATATTGTGGACAGAGTTGCCAGCTTGACCTAATTTAACGATGTATTAGTTTTTTTTTGTTCGTTCTTCATGGTTTTGAGTACTTCTTTCTTCTTTTTTCTATCTAGTTTCTAGAAACTTAAATAAAAAAGAGTCAATAGGTTCTAAACTTTTGAACTTTAAGTCAAGTGCTTAATTTTATTTCTGAATGGAAATTAATATTAACTCTTCTCATAGATAGAATCAATTTGGGTTCATCTCTGATTTTGGTAATTTTGCAGCGTGCAACAATTGTTATTTTCGAAAAGAACGTGAATTGAAAAATTAACAAGTTTCGTACTCTCAACAATTTTTTTTTATTTCGTCGAGTATGAATGACCTCGAAGAAAGCATCTGATAAAATTGTTAATGGCCGTCAAAGAAGAAGCTGCATAACATAATATGTCACGTATTTTTTGGCACGCATAAGATGCGATCAGTGAATGATAATATATCTTCTTTTTTCTTAAAGTAATTTAACATTTTCTACACGAACTTCACATTTAAATCTTAGCTCATTTGTTACATCATAAATGTGACGTAAACAATTGTTAGCATTAAGTTTTGAAATTCGTGACCGTTTACAATTTGTATTCTTTGTGAATACTTGATTACTCCACATTATGTTCGTAATGTAAACATAACATAACATGACAAACAGTTCAATGTTAACAATAACAAACATCAAAAACACTCTAATGAAGATATAAATCCTTCGTACGTATCACCCTCCAAAACCCATTTGTTTACATTGTTGTATTTGTAATTTTGACATGATGTCCATGAATAAATGTGAAATCCAACAACAATTCGATTCGGACCGGAACTGATTAGTTGTGTCTTAGGGTACGTGTTTTCACGCACACTAAGAATTGTTTGATCAGGTCCGTTTCCGGTTTAGTTTGTAGGCAAACCAATATGGCTACCGAGGATTTATATCTTTACTAGAGTGTTTTTGACAAACATCACTTTGATGAATTTGACAGATGCAGTAAATATCAAAACTAACCGAAAAGGAAAAGAAATTATGTGGCGTTTTTCTTTTTTAGTTCAGAGCAGAGCTCGAACTGTCAAAAAAATAATTGTGTTTCTTTTTGAGCTCTGATCGCTCAGAGCTTCAAATTTGTGTTTCTTTTTTAGTTCTGAACATGTTCAGAGCGCGCTCTGTGAGCTCAGAATAAAATAACAGAGTAAACAGAGTAAAATGCTGAACACAAACAATTTGATGTTTGAAAGCCGGGAAATTAAAAAAAAATCATCGTCAAAACAATAAAAATGGTGGAAGAGGCTGGTCGTGGTCGCTCTAGTGCAGAAGGAAAGAGAATTTAGAAAAAACTAATTGCATATAGCATTTTTATGAATCAAATTTATTTCAGGCGTCTAATATACCAACGCTATGACTGTTTTTTTTTAATTGATTTGATTAAAGAAAATTTTGAACGCCTTCAAACAGGCGACATTTCAAATCATGACAGTTTAGTGCTCAAGTTGTTTCATAATTAAATCAAAGAGCTCTGAAAATACTCTGGTCAGAACTCTACTCTACTCTACTCTACTCTGTTCGCTCAGACTCTGCTCAGAGCTAAGCTCTGAACTAAAAAAGAAAAACGCCATAACTTTCTTTAAAAACATTTTGTATCCGTAGTTTTTGTTTTTTTTTGTTCTTAAAACTTAATCTTTCGTTTTTTTAAATTTTTAAATTAAAAGTATTGTAAACATAACATAACTTATCAACTAGTTGATTGTTAAAATTAACAAACATCACGTTGATAAAATTGATAGATGTAGATGTCAAAACTACCTCAAAAGAAAACGGAAATTATGGTTTCACTTTCGTTAAAAACATTTTGTGATCGTAATTTTGTTTTTCAAAGATTAAAATTTAATTTTTAGTTTTGTTTTATCACATAGATTTTCAACAAAACTTAACGAGTGTTTATTTTTGACGAATCCTAATGTGCTTCTCCCTTCAAAAATAAAATGTAGTCCACAAATTAAAATCGTCAATACTAAAGTATTTGTAACTGACTCTGAATAATGGATTGAAAATGCAATTAAGGGTATCCTACGCAAACTTAACGAAGAATAATGACAGTTATGTTATTTTGCTTTCGTCAGGTATTTTCT
This sequence comes from Eupeodes latifasciatus, assembly GCA_920104205.1. Lineage (NCBI taxonomy): Eukaryota > Metazoa > Arthropoda > Insecta > Diptera > Syrphidae > Eupeodes > Eupeodes latifasciatus. The sequence continues at coordinate 3,202,430 of OV049926.1, forward strand.
CTCTCTCTCTCTCTCTCTCTGTCTTTATGACCAGTAGACTTATTTAAGGAAAAAATCTTAAATGCATTACAAATTATGATTCAAGCTTCATTCAAGACCTCCACGTTTACGATTTCCTATGAATGTCTCATTTGAATACATTGTATGTCATGTTATGATCTTTTCAAAACTTGGTAACCCTGATTGTATGGATAATATATCTCTTTGACATTTATTTCTTCTTTTTTTAATTTTCATTACTGGTTTCTTTTTATATATTTATATTTATATTTTTTTTTTAAATCTGTTGGTGTTTCTTTGTGTTCCCCATTGCATGGCAGGATCAATTAAAGACTCGATCAATCTGACTCTAATATACTACTATGTGAAGCTCTACTACCGGCTTTGAGTCTTGTTTTATTATACGAGTATGCCTTTTAAAATTTTTTCTTCTCAAAGTGAAAGTTCTTCTTGAAGGACGTCTAAGCAACCTCAGACTATTAACTACTTGTTATTCAGCTGAAACAAAAAGTAAAGAGGGCGACCGACCACAGAAAAATAAGTGTATATTTATATATATATATAAATAAAAATACGCATATAAATATATATTTATATGTTTTTCTTATGCTATAAGCTAAAATATCTTATAGGTGAGATAAACCTGTTTAAAGAGATACTTTAAAAAAAAAAAAAACTTAATGAACAATTTATGCGCAAAAGACGAATATTGGTAGATAAAAGCACTTTGTGTTAAGGTTTCTTGAAATTTGTGTTGTTTTTGGGTTAGCATTTCATGCATTTCAACTTATAAATCAGCCAAGGCGTACAACGTACAACAAGTATCTATGAACTATGATGATGATGTATCTTTTCTATGTTTTGTTCGTTTAATTTCTTCAATTTTTGTTTTGTTGAATCCCCCGACTTATAATGAGCATATAATCTCCATTAGTAATCTGTGCAAGCGACCTTTTAAAAACAACCGATCTTTCGTATAAAGATCCCGGTTGGCATTTCGGCATTTCGGCATCATCACCAGTTTAGTTGTCTTTTTTGAAGCACGTTTCTTTGTTATATTAAAAAAAAAAAAAAAAAACAATTGACGCCGCAGTCGGCTTAAAAAGGCCATAAAAAGCTTCTTTATGTAATTGCTGGAGGCTCAAAGATTAGCAACGGATGATACGGTTGGGGGTTATGGTAATTTTGTATTTTATTTTTGGGACGTGATTGGGCTCTTTGAAAATGGCATTTTTTCTTTCTTCATCTTTCTAACAAAACATTTTCAAGACATGAATTTATTTTCACTTGTTTACCTGACAACAATAACGTGACGATCAATCAACTTTTAAGTTACATATAAAGTTTTAGTGTGAATAACTAATTGAACCTAACCCACCCAATTTAATAAAAACAAAATTCAAAGAAATTCAAAATTTACGGATTCATTCCAAACCTGCTTGGAATAGGAATATCTTTTTTGGACTGGTTAGGTTTCATAAGAGACGAGACTCTTCGACATTATGCATAATGTCTTTTATTTCACTTTAAATATTATGTACATATCTATTAGTTTTGTATTTTGTTTAAGTGCAATTTAATGGCGAATAATTTTTAATGATTTCAGAGTCTTCTTCTTCGTTTTGGTTGTACTAGCGATTGTCAGCACATCGGTGTTCGCGGAGGAGGAACCGAAGAGAAATTCCATTTTGAAGAGGCCAGCTTCGCGTGCCGCCCCTAAGACTACAACCACAACATTAGCGCCGGCGGAAGGAGAAGAAGAGCAGGTTGGCGAAGAGGAATATGACAATCAGGAATATGGCAATGAGGGCGAAGGTGAATCAGCTGATGCTACATCAAGCTCCACGACCACATCAACAGAGCCACCAAAAAAGATTGGACCCATGATTAGGCCTTTCCGTACAAACGATGATTTTCTCACTTCACTTAAGCGTCGTCAGCAAAATGCTAAGAAAGCCTTAAAGGGTAGGTGTTAATTAATTTAAATGATGGATTATGAAACGAGACGCAACGTTATGATAAGTTTCGGAAGATAACCTTGGACAAGAAACTTTTCACATTCATTTTAATTTTGTTTTTAAAAAGACTTTTTAATGGCGGCCTTCCTGTCATAAGGATCTACTCCTAATCCTTGTGCCAATAATTGACAGAAAAAGAAATGTGAAATCACTTTAATGTCATTTAACATTGTCTACATCAAAGGACTTAATGGGTCTTGAGGAAATGTGTAGCTTAAACGATTATTGTTGCAATATTTAAGCTTCAGTTGACAATTCCCTAGTTTCATGAATGACCTTTTATTTTTACAAAATCTTTGCCTTTTTTTACGGAATGTTCTCTTTGGAATATTATTTTACTAATACCAACAATTCTAACATTATTTTTAATTTAAAATCAGTAAATTCTTAAATAAATTAGTCTCAACAGGACCCATTTATATGTTCTACTTTGAAATTAACTTTTTTGAAGAAATACCTATTTTCCATGCTAATTAATATTGATTTTATTTTTATTTTAGAAAAACCCACTCCAAAGGCAACAAGAACTGATGAACCTAAAGGTGATGAGGAAGAAAGTGATTCAGCACCAGCCCCAGCTCCAACACAGTCAAAATTCAAGGGAAACTCAGCTCGTAAGTATTGATTTCTATTTTGATGTGTCATTAAAATTTGACAGAATTGGTCAACAAGTAAACGAACTTTAAGAAACCGTTGTATTGATTAGGATTTCCCTGCATTTACATATATCAGGCGTGTTTTTTGAGCTTGTAACATTTAGGTTATTGAAACAATGTAAAAGTTGTATTTTATGCATAATTCTAGAAAACACAAGACTTGATTTTATGAACTTTATCACTAAATTTGAATGTTGTATTACTTATTGCATTTCATTTATTATTTTTTTTTTTTTCAAATTATAGTAAGCCGAAGAAAGCCATCAAAACCTGTTAAGGCCGAATCTGAAGATGGAGCTGTTCAAGGTGAAGAATCAGCACCATCACCATCACCTGTCGGAAGACGTCCAGGCCGTTTAGGATTAAAGCCACGAAATTAATTTTATTTAGAATTTAAGACTTAAACAAATAAAAATATTTCTATAATTTCTTTTGTTAATAATATATTTTTTATGTACATAAAGAAAATTTTGAAAATTTAACATATTGTCTCTTTTTTAATTCATTGAATTTTTAATTTTTTAATATTAAGTTTGTAATATGTATCAGGGGGGAATAGAAAACAAGATATCGATGCACATTGGTTTTGAGTATTTGGTAAGATATTCGTGTAGTGCGGCTTAAAAAATAATCTCTAAAGAAACCGAGCTCAAGGGTAAACTAATCGACAATAATACCGAATGTTTTTTAAAATGTTTGGTTTTCAAGTAGGTAAAACTCAGTAAAGTTTGTCATTTCATAATAAATACTCGAAGACCTGAACAACTTTTGCAAATCGTGCAAATTTATTACAAAAATTATGGTTCGGCCTTCCAAGTGCGTGTGAATAAGCTGGACTATTTCTTGTACAGTTATGTGAAGTCTCTTGTCTAAGCAGATAAGCCCGAAAAAATTGACGCCTTGGCCCTCATTGCTGCAAAAAAAAAATATTTGGTTAAAAAAAAATATTTAATAAAGATATCTTTTCAAGGGCTTATAATAGAATTCTTATATGAGGCTTTATAGTTCTAAGGCCCGTTTGCTGTTACGAAACAAAAATACCTATCACATAAACCCTTAACTGAAAAAAAGTGCCTTGCACAGAACGTAAACTCAAACATAATTATCTTGAAGTAGAACAGGACTTATGTGGTAAATATAATTTAAAGGTTACTATTTGAATTATCTGCCTAGAATTGTAATGTATATATAAAAAAAATAGAAAAAGGATTTTGAACTGACGGACTTGTTTGAAGATATCGTAGAAGTCTTGGAAATTTAGGATGCAGGAGTCCCTCTCTAAATTTATGGTAGACATTAATATTTTTTCTCTTTTAATGAGCTTTATTTTTACTAAATATTTCGCTTAACAAAATAAATAACAATAATTGTTTTGGATAAAAAAAGAATTTTACAAATTTTAGAGACTATACATAATAATTAGTCAAATAAATTTAGTAAACACTAATATCAACAACAAGCATAAGAAAAATATTAAATGTTATTAGTTTAATTCTTCAAAATATTTGTCAATACTTTTTATAACACTTGGGAACATTCAGCTTTTTAATTTTCGTTAAATATTTTATTCAACATTATTTTCATATCTTTTTTTTTTAATAACCTCTTCCTTTAGACTTTCATATTGCAGCTTGATTTTTTTTCCAATTCATAATTTTGTTCCGAGATCATGCTACTTGGCAATATTGAAAATTCTTTTTAAGATGTGTTTGTCTTTAACATTTGTGGCGTAGGCCTTGAGTTTAATTTAGGGCTTTTTAACTTTCCATAGGAAGTTATTGTACCCGGTTCGATTTGCAAAACTAAAAATTTTGACATTTTTCAACGTTTCAAGGTCCCTAGAATTTAAATTAAAGATTGTTAAAGATATGATCGTGTGTGCATGTGTGCGTGTGTACGTACGTTCGTACGTCCGTACGTTCTGAAAGCTTTTTTCGTCGTCCATATCCACCAATAAACCTGTGGTCTTTTAACAAATTTTGCTATACAGAAATTAACGAAGAAGGGACTTTTAAAAAAATTGAGTATAAAAAAAAACTAAAAATATATATATATTTTACCTCGAATATCTTACGAACAAAAAATAATTTTATTTCATGCAACGAAGTTCGTGGGCTGAGATCGAATTTTCTGTCTGTATACATCCACATTAATTCTAACAGACCAGCTGTTTTGGCATTGAGTGAAACCCAAGTAGGTGAAGATTCCGATCCTACTGAATTTTTTATTCATGGGTATTGCTTGGTGCCATTATTCTTTTCACACCATGGTCTCGCCATATACATATATTAGGAATGATGTTCCATATCAACTTTTACCACAATACACTAATTGTACCAATTCCCTTTATAATTTCATGTGGTTAAAACTTTCCGTGAATAAACACATCATTCACTATTGTTTTCTTTATCGGAGCCCAAACCTGGACAGGGTTTCAACTTCTCAGGAATTTGATGCTCTGTCTGACTCCATACAAAGAATTGTCTCCCTGTATCCTCACACTGAAATCGTTATTACGGGCGATTTCAATGTTCACAATTCTTCGTGGCTTCGCCATTCGGGCCAGACAACGCCCGAAGGAATGTGTGCTGAGATTTTTGCTGAGTTTAACCATCTTACTCAGCTTGTCAATGAGCCTACTCGTATATCAGACGTTAACGGCCGAGCAGAAAATACACTTGACTTGTTTCTCACCTCTGATCCTGATAAATACACAATCAGTGTATTGACGCCTCTAGGCACATCGGACCACAGTGTCATATCTGCTAATTTCTCGTGTCAAACAAATCCAGTTAAAGAAAGAGCTCCAAAGAGAACCGTTTGGCAGTACGAGAAAGCCAACTGGGGACGGTCTCAATAATTTTTCAGGATCTTTAACTGGTCGCTATGCTTCCTCGGTAGCGACGTAGACTCCAGTGCAGATATGATTTCTAGTATGATTCATCTGGGAATGGAAACGTTTATCCCGAATAGGGTGTTAAAAGTATTAAACCCAAGGTTAAATCATGGTTCGATTCGAGCTGCAAAGAGGTTATCAAGGAGAAAGAGGTGAGCTTCCGATGTTTTAAAGCCAACCCAACCGAGGAAAACCGGAAAAAGTTTAAGCAAGCCAGGAAGGCCTGCAACGCCTATATTCGAAGGACCAAATTTTTACATGACCAAAAATTACGGCGAAAAATACTGCAATGTCCCAAAGGCAGTATAAATTTTTGGTCATTTGTAAAAAATATGAGGAATTCTTCCTCTTCCTCGGTTCCTACGCTTGTTATCAATGACACTCCTTTAGTTAGCTCTATTGATAAAGCCAACTTATTTGCTAGGCAGTTCGCCGAAAATTCCACCTTACCAGATAGTGTCATGACTCCCCCAGTTCTTGAACGCGTAAATGATTCTATGGGACCAATCTTTTTTCGTACTCGAACTGTGGCGAGAGTTCTTAAAGATCTCAACATTCATAAATCCGCTGGCCCAGATGGTATCCCCGCTATTATTCTGAAGAGGCGTTCTTCCGCGCTAGCAAAACCACTGTGTAAGCTTTTCCATCTATCCTATTCTTCTGGGCTCGTTCCGAGTAGTTGAAAAACTGCATTTGTTCAGCCAATCCCAAAAAAAGGCGAATCTTCTTCTCCCACAAATTACCGACCGATAGCACTAACGTCCCTTCTTTCTAAGGTCATGAAAACGCTGATTAATTATCAGCTTAAGAAATATCTTGAGGAACGGAAGCTTCTTAATGACCGGCAATACGGCTTTCGTAGCAATAGGTCCACTGGTGATCTCATGGTTCATCTCACCGAACAGTGAAACAAATCTTTACATCCTTTTGGAGAAATTAAGATTATTGCACTTGATATTTCAAAGGCATTTGATAAAGTCTGGCATCTTGCTCTCTTATCGAAAATGCGTGCTTTCGGTATCGACGAATCTCTTCTTCGTTGGATTAGAAATTTTCTTTCGAACCGTTCAATACAAGTTGTTTTGGACGGATTCAAGCCTGAAACTCATAAAATAAATGCTGGTGTGCCCCAGGGCTCCGTTTTGTCTCCGACCCTCTTCCTCATTTTTATAAATGATCTCCTGTCTGCTACTTCTAATCCAATACATTGTTTCGCTGACGATAGCACTCTTAGCTATTCATATTCGTTTCCAGACTCACAACCCTCCTCTTCGGATGTGGAACTGCAACGGCAAAATATGATTAGCTCATTAAATCCCGACCTACACAGCATTGTACAATGGGGAATAAAAAATCGTGTGGAATTTAATGCTTCGAAAACACAATGCTGTCTTGCATCGTTAAAGCGAGATAAACCCTCTTTGCCACTATCTATGAGTGGCACTTGCATCAACGAAACGGAAAATCTCGACATCCTCGGAATGTGCATCAGCAACCACCTTTTGTGGAGCGATCACATACGCGACGTTGCCAAAAATGCCGCAAGATGTCTAGGTTTTTTGGGACGTTGCAAGAAATTTTTCTCTCCGTCTGATCTGGCTACAATCTACAAAACATATGTATATACGTCCGAAACTTGAATATAACTCTCATCTCTGGGCTGGTGCTCCAGTAACTTATTTAAGCCTCTTGGACAGTATTCAAAAAAGAGCTTTTAAAAAGATTGGTGACATTAACATCATCAACTCGTTTACGTCACTCGAACATCGACGCAAGGTTTCTTGCCTCACCCTTTTTTACCGTTATTTTAACGGACTATGCTCTAGTGAAATAGCCAGTTGCATTTCTCCCCTTAAACAATTTAACCGTAATACCCGCGCTTCTAGGAATGCCCATCAGTTTACCCTTGAGCCCAACTTCGGCCTTACTATGAAGTACAGAGATTCTTTTTTTAGCCGTACTACGCGAATGTGGAACGTCTTGCTACGCTCTATCTTTCCCTGTCATTGCAATGTTCAGAAATTTAAAATCAATGTACACCGACACCTCCTATCCAACCCTTCCCTCTTTTCCTAATGCTCACACTGTGTCTTTGGCATATTAAAGGTATACAAAACCCTTTTAGTGTTCGCTAATTATAAAAAAAAAAGAATAACGTTTTTGCATCTGGTAACATTTTGAGAAAACTCGAATTGATATTTTTTTAACAAGAAATTAAAATCTAAGAAAAAAGAAACATTACTAAAAGTTGGTAAACATTGATTTTCTACTAGAATATCTTGGTAAAAATTAAAAATATTCTCTTCAAACTAATTTCATCTTATAAAAAATGCCGTTTGCAACATTCAATAAAATGTTAACAAAAATCCAACAACCAGTAATATCTAATATCTACTCAAAATACTACACAAAATTGGTGAAAATGGATCTTTGATCCTCGATATTAGGTGAATAAATGAAGCTATTGAATTCAAAATGATTTCATTCTGTGCTCAGTTTTGTTGTTAACGTGAGATAATGGTCTTAGAAAAATCCAGTTCACTTTCAAGGAATGCTATTCCAAAATTGGTGGAAAATGGTTTTCGCAAAAAGTCTCGTTAACAAAAACTGATAATGAACCCAAACTTATTTTATTATATGCAAAATTTTGTTCCTAACTTTTAGTTCATTTTTTAGAAAAAATTAAACAGACCACATTTTTTTACAAAGTACAAAAACCTACAAAAACAACAAAAAACTGATAAGAAATGGTTTTCGACTCAAGTATTAGGAAAACAAAGAAAAATATTGACTTAAAATTTTGTATCTCACTTAAAATATTTGTATCAATACTTATGTTCAAGTTTTAGACAAATCGACAGACGGGTACAGATAACCAGCCTTTTTTTTAATGTTTGACAGTGTGTGGGAGCTCCAGTCGTTTATTGGATTTTTATTACACTATAAAATAATTATAATAGTAAGTAAGCATTCTACATTATTGCTTATAGTCCGGTCAATTTAGACAATTGAAATAACAAAAATTCCGACAGAGCCAAATTTTGGTGGAGACCTTGGGTTTACTCTAAGAAATAAAAATTTAAAAGTCCCCTTCAATCCAAAAAATTTAAGGTTTTTTCGATTTTTCTCAAAAACTTTAAGTTTTATCGCAAAAATACCTCAGACCGAATTTGTAATTCTCAAAATTCTCTACAAAAATGGTCCCTATAATTTTTTTCTAAGTATCACCGTTTCTGAGATATCGCGATTGTAAGAGTTATATTCAACATATAATATGCACACATTTCCACACCACCTGTGAGGTAGTGTACTAGGTGCGTTTTTTTTAACGTGGTTTCCCCGGTAGGCTTATTCCACAAACCATTATGATGTAATTTTGAGAGATAATATTATTTAACTGTATGATGACTATTAATGTTGATTTTGGTTATTGAATTTAATTGTCGTTCTGGTTTCTTCTGATATTTCAATCTGATTCATACTTCATACTCATATTCAACTATCATGTCTTCTCCAATTTCTTCTTCTTTCTCTTGCTGGATGTTCATAAATTGTTCAAATGAAGATAATTCAGTTGTTTCTTCATCAAAATCACATGAATCTCCCTCTGTTGTATTCAATTGAACATTTGAGCAAAACTGACCTTGGCAATTGGTACACGCTGAAGAACACTCTAGCCCGACTTTTCTACAGCCGCATTTGTCATTACAACCTTTCTTGCAATTGCAAAAAATAGTGTTAAGAAGTTTTTCTGGAGCAGGGTGGTGTAAAGTTTGAATCGGTTCCAAGATATTATTTATAAATTTCCAACCCCAGTCTTCAGGGTTCAGTTGATTCTTTGTTGTGTCACTATAGCCATCAAATACTACCGTCACTGAATGACCATAATGTTTATATAAATACTGAACATATTTTTCAAAAATAACGTTGAAGGTTTCTTCTCGATCCCACACAACATGATGTAGTAGATATCCTCCATCGATAATGTAAGCAGCGTTAGTACGATCAACCTCAGTATTGATTGATTGAAAGCAATCGTGCTGACTTTGTTGTTTTACGCATCCCAGCTGCATCGAAGAGCGATAACGGGTAAGTTGCTAATTAATATGCGAACAATTGTTCAATTTCATCCTCAAAAGTCTTAATACAGGGTCTATTGGTACTTCTTCTTCGTGAACTTTTATAGTGCTACTCGCAGTTAAAAGAGGAAGTACTTTATCAGTGCGTTTTAATTTTATATTATTGAAAGTTAGAGCAGTCATTTTAGACATGAAGGCAATCCCAACTTCACGAGCTTTATGGCAATTAATCTTATCGTCACCGACGACTCCACAAGCAATAGATACGATTTTGTTAATTTTGGGAAAAGGATTATGTGATTAAAACCAGTCAAGAAGTATTTTAATATCTTTATCATCTTTCTTAACTCGCGAATCACTCGCATCTACATGCTGATCTGTCGTGTCCATTCGAACATTAGCAAGAGCTTCCAACCCGTCACATACCATATTCATGGCATGCATTCCGTAAACCCATTTGCTTATCACACTTTCTTTTGTACTTCTTCCTCGAGAAATACCTCCATCTGTCTTCATAGATTTCATCATTTGTTCTGTTTTTGTTCTGTTTGATAAACTCGTTTTTCAAATTGACTACCCAACCCATAGATAGTTTTTGGGTTCATTCATATCCGTTAATGCAAACTCAAAGAAAGTTTTGAACGTCTTACTTTCTCCTATTTTAATGCTTACCCTTTTTTATTTTCTGCTTCTTTCCTAATATATGCCTTATGGTTTGCATAATACCTTTTTAAGGATTCGCTATTTCTAAAGCAACTACCCGATTGGCTGTTGACATTTTTTTTCTATTCTGAGCCATGCATTTTATTTTTCTTTCTTTTTCTTCATAATAAACATTTTTCAAACACAAAACGAGTTAAAAAAAAATTAAAAATTAAACATGCCGTAATAATTTGGCATTTCAATAAACCGACTTGAAGTTAGTTAGAATTGAAAAGTAATTTATTTTTTACCCATTGAATGGGGTTTTCCATTGGTAAATTCAGATTTCCGTTAAAAATTGATTTATTTTTTATTTTTGTGGCGCATGAAACACGAATGTAATTGTTTTTTTTTTTTTTTCATTTATTTGTGTAACTTGGTATACGTGCTACCGAGTGCGGCAAAACTGTCAAATTTCCAGCTATACGTTTTTAAACAGGTCTGTTATCTTTCTTGTGTCTGTTAGGCTAACAGATAAACATTTTATTAGTATTAGTGCAGAGTGGGGTGAATCTTTCCTTCCACTTTTGTGAATCGATAGATCTAGATCAAAAATAAACTGATTTATTTTACCCATGGAAAACCCCATAACAATCACATAAAATTTATGTTATTAGATTTATATTTGCATCCTCTTGTATAATGAATCAATCAATTAAATATAAATTCAATCAATTGAAACTTCATGCATTCTTTTTGATTCTTATGAAGCATTAAGTACGTGAATACCTACTACAAAAAATGCAAGGACTCCAATGAAATGTATAGACTTCAAAAAATGCAAAGATTTCAAAAGAATGCAAAAACTGTAAAGTAATACAAAAGAATGCAACAACTTTAAGTGAATACAAAAGAATTCATGAAGCCGCTAAATAAAGCAATCAATTGATTGCAATCAAAATTGGTAAAAAAGTTGTTGAATGCAATCAAAACGAAGCGAAAATAAATTAAAAGTCACGTATATTTTTATATTTTTCCTTGTTTTTATTTTACAATTTAGTTTCTCTTTCAACATTTAAAAAGAAATCGAATTAAAATAGTACGTATACGCCCCAGTGTGCATTTATGAAATTGTTCTAGTTTCTTATCCCGCTTGTAATAAAACTTCATAACTTGCAGTTCATTATATCTATACATAATCAATGCTTTTAGTTCATATGAAGACTTCTTTTTTTCCATTAAAGTGTTTTCTCTAGCACTTTGAAAAGCTTTCTAGGTAGCGGGCTTTTCATTTTATTTTAATAGTTTCAAAACAATTGTTTTTTGATTCCTTTAAGCAATAAAATCACCTTAGGAATAAGGTGTTTCTTAACCCATTTGATGCTTGGATTTGTAGTCTACATGCACAATTTACATTTCCAAGCATTTCAATTTTTCTTGAATCATTTTACAGCTCATTTGATTATTCCACGAGTATTAGGTTGCATAGACTCGTCTCAAATCACGTTGTACGGCATTGAATAATTTTGCATCAAATTGAGTGATATTAAAAAACCTATCAGGTACTCTTTGGGCACGATGATTTTTGCGAACACGGTTACATTTTTTTGCTTCAAATGCCTTAGCGTCAAATTGAGAAGCAGTAAATTGTGTTGGATAAAAATCTGAAACATCGCATCGGGTTGCAGGAAATTTTGACACATCAAACTGTTTGGCGTCAAACTGTGAACCACTGAATGGACTTGTGCGGAATGATGCGGCAATAAAATCTTTTCTTCCACTTTTTGTGCCATTTAGATGTTCAGTTCCAAAATGTGATGCTACAAATTCAGCAGCGCGATTTATCGAAGCTTCATATGCTGCGATATTAGGTTCACCGGAATTGAGGAAGAGTGCAGAAGATAACTTTGCATCATCACATTGATTTTCGGTTGTGTCATATAATGCGTCATTGAACTTTGTTACATTTGGCTTTACCACTTTCAATGACACTTTAGTATCAATTTGGGATGCTTTGAATTGGGAGTTTTTGAAGGTACGAATTTTGTTGAGTGTTGAGAGCTCTGAATCAAGTCTTGGAGCAAGTTTTTGAGGGTTTTCGATGTGATGAGTCTCCAAAAAGGGTGTGACATTAAATGGTGTGGCATCAAAATACTTGGCATTAAACTGTGAACCATTAAAAACTATTCCATCAAACTCAATGTCATCGATTTGTTTGGTATAAAATTGTGTAGCATTATATGGGATAGGTGTGTGTTGTGTTTCTTCACTATGTGTCAATACTTCCTTTGGTTTAGACTTACCGGGCTTGAAAGATGTAAACTGTAGGGAACTTGGGTTCAATTTGGAAACTTTACTAATTATGACTTTAGAACTTTCAGAGCTTGCAACTGTGTCATAGAGATGTGTTTCATCGTCAAGAAGTGTATCGTCAGTTTGGTTTGTTTTGGAGACACCTTTTTTATCATTCATTGACGAAAAATTTGAACTTTTCTCATTGTTTTCATCACAATCACTAATTTTTCCAATTGCTGGATAGAAAAAAAGTTCATCCAAGGCTTCTTCATTCAAAATTGCATCACGTTCTAATTTTTCAAATAGCTCAAATATCGAAGAGTAAGATTTTTCAGAATGATTATCATCATCTTCCATTGGAAGTGGTCTTTTCTCAGAAATTTCTTGGTTGCCCGATTGAAAAGAATCTGATGATTCATCATCAAAATTCGAATCACCACTCTCTGACTCACCGAATTGTGGACAAGGTTTTGTATTCAATTTTAAAAGCTTGTCAAATTTCTTAGCATCAAATTGAGAACCACATACTTGATGAGTTGGATTTTCTATGATTCTGTTGTTTGAAAGGTTTCCATTTAAACGGTTGGTTGAAATTTCTTGCATAAGTTTGGAAACACATTTCATACAAGTTTGAGAAATTCCAGTATTGGGAATAGTAATGCATTGACAATTATTAGATTCATTGATTTTGCGTCGGCGATTTTTCTTGGATTTCTTCATTCTGATCCTAAATGTTCTCCTGCTAAATCGTGTGATTATATTTCCCATTTCGCAAGGATTTGCTTTTCAAATATGATAAAATGTGTAAATATCTGAAAATATCATAAAATATGTGTTAGTTCAAAAAGGAATATTGATGCTGGTAAAAATGACAAAGATGGTGTTCATATTAATCGCATTTGAGACGACTCATTTTTAAGTCTCAAAGTTTCCACTTTTTTCAACTTTTCAAACAAAATTAGTGGGTGTGCGATAAAATTATGAAATGTCAAAATGAGTCACTTTCAATAAGTCAAGTGAGAACACTGCCTTATAATTAATCGTGACTGTTGAGAGAAGGGAATAAAATTTTTGATTTTCCTATTTTTGTTTTCCTTTTAGTTAAGCAGATAGGAGCAGTTTCCCGGTAAATATCGGGTTTTCTAACAAGGACTTGTCAATTTTGAGTTAAATTTGTGAACGCTCCCTTTTACTTATCATCGAACTGTCACTGTCAATTTATTGAATATACTCAATCCTTTTTACTCATGATGGTAAAAGTACAGAAACGAGCTGCATCAGCAAATTATAAACATTTTATACCAAAATTTGGAGTCAGTGGCCTCAACTTTAAGAGCGTTAACTCCAATTTTCGGCCATAATTCTTACCCTGTTAATATTAAGGAATATCAAGTTTAGTGCAAATATTTAAGGCTCCATATTTGCTGTGAAATGTTGTCATGTCAGTGAGACAATAAGTTTGTCGAAGCAAAGGATCCAAATCAGTCAATTCCACGGACTACGACTGCGTTCCCAAGAATTGGGCTTCGCTCAGGCCACATTATGGAGTATTCCTTGTAAGTATCATGATTTACACCCTCACAAAATGAAGTTGAAACAAGAACTGAAGCCGATGTACCAAATGAAGTGACGTTCGTTCTCCGATTCCTTATTGGAACAAATTTCATTTTAAATTTCTATCCTACTAAATTATTTAACCTTTCAACATATCAAAATTTCTTTGATTGAAATTAACATGAGAAGTTAGTAAAGATAAGCCACAATAAAATAAAATACCTTTTAAAATATAACACCTTACATATTATGTGCATCTTAAGGAGGTTTGGAAGCTATTTAGGGGCCAGTTATAGCTATCATTGAAATCGATCCGGAACACTTTTTGAATCGATATTTTACGGTGTTTCTCTTTGATTAGAAATGAAAATTATATACTGATCGATCGGAAATCACACAAAGAATTTTTTGAGGAAAAAAAAGTGTAGTTGCGCATTTATTTTTTTCTAAAAATGTATTTTTTTATTTTCCGGACGGAAATTCATTTTTTTGAACAGCTCATACTTTTATGTTCAAAAGTGAAACGAATTGTTCCACTGATTTGTGTTCCAATTTCACACAATTCCAATGACAGATTTCTGTCAGTAAAAGTTTTTCGGTGAATTTCAATCAGAAAATTTTTTTCAATGACAGAAATTTTAAATGATAGCTATAAACAACTTGTCAAAGGCCCTTGGAAAAAAAGCTTTACATTTTAAAAAGTGCTCAAACTTTTTGTATCACATTAAAGAGCCTTGCACATGAGAGCGAACAACGAATGGACGAACAAACGTGATTGTACCCATTTCAAAAAGTCAATTTCAAACAAAAACACATTTAAATTATAAGAAACCAATTGACACTAATGTTAAGATTATAAAATTTTTCATTTTGTTCTTTAAAAAAGGAAAATTTTGTAAAAACAGTTTGGCAGTAACGAATTGAAGTGTGGTTGCTACGAACTGTCAAACTCTATTCGCGTTCCACATACCATCCACACTGCAACGAATAAATTGTTCGCGCGCAACATAACCTCAAAATTATATCACTTTTGTTTTGTTTTTGTGTGAAAGATCATGGCTGAGGAAAATATGGAGAAAAGAGTAATTCAATTCGTCGCTGTCTGCGAATAGAAATAAATCCCATGTGAAAGAAAAGCGAAAATATGCGAACATCCACAGTTCCCAGTTCGCAGTTCGTAGCTCATGTGCAAGATGTTTAAAACAGTAGTTTAGTATACATAAAACATACGACCAACAGTGCCATCTAGTTGATAATGTAAACATTTTCATTTGGATAAGATTGAATTCATTAAATTCACATTTCCACTTTCAAAATCAAGCTTCTTAAATAAAACGACTAAAATTTGAAATTGAGGTTGAACTTCCTTAAAATAAATTTGAGACTTTGTTTTTATGTAAATTGATTTTTCAGTAATTATTGTTTTACCTGATGGGGTTTTTGAACTTCAAAGCACGTGACAGTTGAAATTATTCTTATGTTTTTCAAGACTAAAATGACAGACACAAACGATGTTACGCGTTATAACGTTATATTTGCACAAAATATTATGAACCAAATAGATATTGCATTCATATATTTATTGCAAAATCCCTGATGGCTAGACGTTAAATTAATTTGTTTATACGAAACAATTCAGATCAAAAAATCAAGAAACTTGTCTTAATTAAATAAATATGCATTTGATTTCGTTTTGGCAAAAGGAGAGATTAAAAAATGCAAATGCATCATAGCAGTTAATGAAGTTGGAATATTTTATTTCCGGTCTCTTACGATTGTTAAAACTTAAAAAAACAGTGTCAAAGATACACAAGTTTGCAATAAACAAAACTGCATATTTAAAATGAACTTAAATTAACTGACAAAAAATACATCAATATGAAGACTTTTGTATTGACCTAGTTCTGTTAACCTAAACTTCATATGACATTATAAGGCTTGAGGTGCTAAAGATCAGGTTTGATCTCCTTTATTTGCAAGTTTTGCATACAAATTAAAACAACCCAAAACGAGACGATTTAGTTTTATACCTTTGATGAAACTGATGCGCATTTTAATATAACTCTTATTCACTGAAAGGAGACTAAACTTCATCTTTTAATCGGAATAATGTGAATCAAATGAAGGTGGTTCTTGTATCTTTTATGATGTTTGAAGATAAGTGGTGTACAAAAAGATTGTTTGGAGCATAGTCGACATCAGACATTGATAAAACTTTTATTTTAACTCGTATATTATATTTGTTAGAGTTACGAGTTCGTTTATTTACCAATTCTACTTTGCCGATTAGTATTGGCTTCGAAATAAGTGTTAGGCTGTGCCGCCATGTCCCCTGCTACCCCCAACAAGAATAATTTTATAAATAACTAGCTGACCCGGCCACGCGCTGCTGTGCCTATCGTTTATATCCATATTACATTGTTGTAAACTATTTAAAGGGAACGGTAGGAGAACATCAGCCATTTGTAAAATAACATGGCGACCTTTATGACTGATTTTCTACTACCGTTACCCCTTATTACAATGGTTTTGTTTACGAACGAAGATGAAAACGTTAAAGCTGCTATACAAATTTACTGTTTTGGGATTTGAAGGGGAAGGACTTTGAACACAATTGATCAACATTTTCGTGAAGTTGATGTAAAGCAAAAATCAATACAGAAGAATTAAATTTAAAATTTATTTTTATTTTTATTCAAGTTTGTAACAAATAAGTATATTACAAAGGTTTTGGTAAATAACATGTGACAGTTAAACTTATAAAAATAAGGGAAATAGGGTGGATGTGTAAAATCTTCTAACAATAATATTAATTATTTTAAATTATAAATGCTTTTAATTTCAATTAAATTTAGCACTAATCGGTCCACAATATTTTTGGTTAACCTGTGTTTCGACAACACAAATAGGTTTGAAGGTTTTCCTACACTTGAACATGGAACATATACATACATAGGTACCCGTGAGAAAAACATGGATTTTCAAAATCTAAACCAAAATTGGACATTTTTTGGCATTGAGACTTATTTTTAGACATGGAAAAAGTTAAACAAATTGGAAACTGTAACCTTCTCAAGGGTATGGTAGAATCTGACGGTATAATTGCAATACGTGGTAACAGCACCAATTTTCCTTTAAACTTTCCAGTAAAAATGGTTGCTTCAAGAATATTTCCGGTGATCTTTTTGATGACGAAACGTGTACCGTTACAAAATTGAGGTGGATTTAAACTACGCAGGAGAATAATAGGTGGACCAATTTTTAATCGAAGGTTATATGGTGGCATACCAGGTATAATAGTGAATCATTTTCATTAACAATAGTAACGATTGATTAAAAGACATTAGATCGCCTGGTAACAACTAATGTTAATTTCGTCAACATTATATTCACTATAATATGAAGTTAATTTATACTTCAGTCTAAGTAACACGTGGCCAGCTATGCTAACACGAAACTAAAATTCACTGTATTTTGTTTCCTCAGCAACATATAATGGTTAAGCTATTAAATTGTAGCTTATATGAAACGTTTGAAGGTTAAACATAGCGCCATCTATTGAATACTTACTCAATCCAGTCAACAGATGTCGCCATCTGTTGAAATCGTTTGGAGCTAACAAATAATTGCGACTGTCAAATAATAGACAAATAATTTGCAATAAAATAATATTGCGATCATAAATTGAGATGTAAGCTATCCTATCTTTCAAGTTAGATCAAACTGCACACGGTGTACAAATTTGATTGAAATCGGTTAAGAAGTTTAGGATTCCTTCGCGACACGTAATTTATATATATAAAGATAAAAAATACTCTCTTAACATTGCTAAAATATTTTGTTATTAAAAATAAACTCAAATCAACTCTTATTGACTTCCCATAGCAATTTATTGTAAACGAGCTGATTTGTCAAATTATAAATTGACATTTCAAGGTAGGTCTCTAGTATATAATCTCAATACAAGCAGGGACAATTACATCTAGAAGTACAGAAAGAACTTCAAATTCAATTGACAGTTGGTTTATAAGAAATAAAAACATACAAAAATTTACTAAGAATTGGTAAAAATATCTTAACATTGACTTAAAACTTATTTCATCTTAAATAAAATGTTGTTGTTGACATTTGGTGAAATTTTTAGAAAATTCCAATTAACATTTTTTACAAACAATACAAATCTAAAAAAAAACTACAAATTAGTAAAAATTGATGTTCGGTTCTTCTTTTGGACAAAAACTGACATCAAATTCAAATTTATTTCATCTTATACAGAATATTGTGTGAACAATTAAAACCCTCAACAAAGTATTGGTTACCTTGAAAGAGCTCTGACTTATCAATAAAATCTTAACAAATAAAATACACGATGGGTCGCACGAATTTGATTCTGTATCCAAAAAAAAGAGTGCCTATATTTTAGAGTTTAAAAAGACACCTTTACAATTTAAATACGATTTAATTTCTCAAAATATATATTTTTGAAATTTAATTTTTTATATGTATAAAATGTATTAATTTTTTTTTAGAAATACTTTTAGAATGCAGTTATTAAGTTCATATACGTTTTATATTTGAATTTCGTTGTGTAATGACCCCGTTTGGTAAAGACACAAGAATTCAAAATGAAATTAATCGTTCAGTAATTAAATACAAATATAAATCACTCAATTTATTTCTTATATTTGATTTTAATGAATTTAAAAATAAAAAAGATTATTTAAGGTTATTAAATCAAAAATGTTTCTTATTGTATATGTATGTATATTTGCATTTGTCAGTCATATGACAGTTCCAGATGAACTAGCTTTATAGTGTAAGTATGCGTTCCTAAAGCTAGCTGATTTTTTACTATACATAGTCACTAGCTTTATGAATTCGCCCTATTTCCTTCTTAGTACAGGCGAATGCCAGATCATAAAACATTTTCCAATCTGTCAGTTAAAAAAATTTCTTACAATCGTATTTAGTTCCACTTTGTCAAATGTGACCATAGTTGCAGAAACGCCAATCAGCTATTTTTAGATGACTTCAGACAATTTTTTAAGAGCTTGAGCACTTTAAATGATAATATAAGACAAATTATCTAAGAGATAATTTCATAATAATTAATTTTTCAAATATGTTGAACATTATTTTCCACATATTTCCGAAGCGGTTACGAGCTTCATAGTTCATTCGATCAGTCCATTTGTTCACTATAAAACTCTCCATTCACCGTAACGGCAGCTCTTGACTCATTTCAAAAACAATTAAAGACCAATGATGTCACCAGCGTGCAAACCGCAACAAAAAGTCTACTTTTTTGAGTGTGCTGATGATTCTTTAATGGCTTGAGGATTATCTTCGATCCATGTTCGGAAATTTTGCACATTGACGAAGCTATTAAACTAAATAAAAATGAGTTCATTAAACACCGTAAAACGAACGAAATGCTCTTTGAACTTCATTTACAGATATATATTCTTTTTTTCAAAATAAATGTCCACAATGACAATAAATAATTGTCAAAATCTTACTGAACAGAAATGTGAATACAGTTTGACATTGGGCAGGTTCAGCCGACGACGTAAGGGACTTAAAAGTTAGGGAAATTTCTATTATCTGATTGGCCAGCTGCCAAAAAATGACCTTCCAATTAAGGCAACTTTATTGGAAAGTTGACTGGAAAGTTAGACAAGGAAAATCTCCCTATCAAGTCAAGTCTTCTTCTGTCAAAATGACAATTGATAATGTTTTTTTATTCAAGTGAAAGCTGAACTTTATTACTCTATGGTTTATTTATTTTCTGCACAACTTCACTCAATGCTTTCTGTAAAAGGGTTCGTTGACAATTTGTAAAAGAAATAAGTAATATTTCCTTACAATACAATATACAAATCGTGATGGAATTGTGGCTTGCCTGAGTAGTGTTTTATAGACAATAATGTTTTTGGTAATTTGTGTACTGTGAACTTAAAGTAGAGGTTTGTGAAGTAAAGTTCTGAATTTGAAATTCAGGACACTTGAAAAACTAACTAGTTGCCTTGGTCAAAATGTACGTTCATATAATGAAGTTGACTCCAAATGAAGTCCCTTATGTTGCCTGAACCTGCCCATTCTCTAATCTCAACTGTCAAACCATAGACAACCTTCAAAACGTTGCATGCTGCTAAAACACCCTATAGCATGAACTGTGGTTTTTCATAAGCAATGAGTAGAGTTAAGAGACAACTTTTATCAGATCCTACAATATTTGCAGATCGGTCCGTACAAATTTACTAACTATCGTATAAATTTACAATTTTGATTGGCAATTTACATTGACAGAAACGTATTTGTCATCTGACGTTTGAAATTGTCAGATGTCATTTTAATTGTATGACTTTAGAACAAAGTTTGCCAACCGTGGGAACAAACGATTTTTCATTAAAAGGTACTCTGCTATTTCCAGCTCATTGGAAGCTTTATCGAAGTATTGACTGATTAAATAAAATTGTAGAATCTGACATCTGATAGCGGTTTGGATTTGGCATGACTACAATGCACGATACACCTAGAAATAAGTTTTAATTCTTTACGAACTGTTGTAACGTCATTTATGACTTATCCTTATTTTGCAGAATTGACCGAATTTCTGTGAAGATTTTTATAATCTTCTAACATTATTCTGCATTCATGTACAATATTGAAAACAAACATAACAAACTCGAATACATAATCCCCTAAAAATTAATAAATCTTCAATCTATGTATATGATTATGAGTGACGCACATTTTTAATGATTTCAACAAATAAAAACAAAAAAAACAAAAGTATCTACTATCTATTATTCTTTTTGATAAGATTCAAAACTTCTGATTCTAAAATCTAGAATCTAACGCTCTTAACATCTCTGAGTTCTATTCTATATAGCAAAAACCTAAAATAGTGCTCCACTGTTATCTCTTTCTGTCGGCTATAATTTTAAATGATTTAAATAGTACTTCTATACTTGAAGCTTAGATAAGATATAACGTACTAAATATCTCCCATATATAGAACTTTGAGTTATTGTTTTCGACTTGTTTCTGCGATGCTAAGCTATTGCTTCAGTTTCAGTTTGGCGCTTCCAGTGCGAAGACCAATCTACTTTAAAAATTAAAAAAAAAAAAGTTCTATAATCTTTTGTGAATTTTCAAAACTTCTAAAGTCTAAATCTAAATAAAACGTCACAGTGCTGTCACCAATATAAGGTTTGAATTTCTGTTTATTGACTGATACCTATTATAGACTTTTGTTGTTTTTGCTGAACGATTGAAAAGCTCTTGCTGTAGATCAAATATTTAATGAAGTCAAATAGTTTTGTTAAACAAATTTTTATTTGATCAATTTCAACGAGTTTTATTCTCAAATAATAAATTTTGATTAATACAACACTGACAGTTAATTGACAACAGACAAATATAGTACCTACCTAAAACACAAAATATGGCAATTCTGAACATAATTTTTGTGGTGTCAATTTGAAGGCATTTGAGTGACCCATTTTGCTAACCACTTATGGTTGATGATGTTTAATATACATACTATGCCTAGAGCAAAAATATGTTTTATTTAAAACAAGTTCATGAACTCGTTTGATTTAATCACAAGATATTAGGAACAAAATATTCATATCTGTGGGCCAACTATAAAAAAACTTAACCTTGACTGATAAAGTGATACACAAAGATTGAAGCCTGTGTTTAGCTTTTAGATACTAAGTTAGTTAGTGGTATTAAAAAATTTGCATATTCAACTTTGTTTTTTTTTTTTTTTTAATTTAAACTTTTATTTGTTTTTTAATAACAAAGTGTCACTTAGTAAAAAACATCGAACTGGTAAGTCTAGATATTCCTAAATTTGACGCCTTCTCTTAAAAGGCTTAACTTGTTTTTTGATTTTACCTATCAGGCTTCAGGCAAACAATGGCATAAGTAGGTACATGTTAGTATGTAGGTTTGACAAATGCCAAATGCACCATAAATTATTAACATATGTACGTGTACTAAAAAGTCGACTAACATAGTAACACGAATGTAGACTTATAGCGGAGTATTTAACAACTATTTCATTGAAGAATGCAACAGATATGCCAAATCTCTCCTCTCTTGATTTACATTCATTTTGAATTCGAATAGTTGTTGATAAGGGAGTTTTGTATTTTTATTCATTATTGTTTTTATAATCATAGCCATACTCAGATAGAAAAAAACAACAAATCAATTATCGGCCATGTTACGCATTGATAAATCTAAAGTGGGTAGTGGGTACTTGGTATAAATTGAAGGTATGTACATACGTACTTTCCCGTGAAAGTATGGAAAGTGATATTATTTTCTTAATTTGATTACATAACGATTTGTTGTTTGATTTGATATTAATCAAGTAATTAAGTGCGAAGAGAGGAATGTTAACTTTATTGGAGGTTTATAAATAGAGCGGTATATGATAAAAGGGTGTTGTATAGATAATATTTTGTAAACATTATATTATACATGCGTATGTACCTACATATGTATATATGAATGTACAAGGTGGCGCTAAATTCAGCGCCAACAATATTTTAAAAATGAGGGTGAATAATTGGGTGAATAATTGAAATTACAATTTTGTCTAAAGATCGTTGAAACTTTGTGAGTTAAATTTTTTTAAACAATTTAATAAACACCATTTTCAATTTTGTGGAAAAAAATAAAAAAAAAAATAGGATTTTAATTTAAACGTTGACCGCAAAAAAAATAATAAAATATATTGGGCACGGTAAGGAAAAGTTTTCTTATTTAATTACCACCTTCAAGAATATAAGATAATATTCAAAATGTTCTAAATGAAGCTGAATTTTGGTGAAGTATTAATTTTTACTTCCTTTACACTCCCTAAAAAAGTATTCTTATTTTGGTACGTAGACAAAAACGTAGGGGGATGAATGGGGTCAAGTTTACATTTTTAAATTATTATCTATTTATTTATTTTAATCTACAAGTACAAAAAATAACCCTCAGATTTTGTTTTGTGCTAATAATATAGGGTTTTTACATTAGCGCGGGTAGACTTTGGCGCCCCGTGGTGGCCATTTTCTTTTGGTGACATCTGTCAAATCTTTTGTTTATTATTCAGTTGTTTATGCCAAATCATCATGACAAGTTACACGATTGAACAGCGCGTTCAAATGATAAAACTTTTTTATCAAAATGAGTGTTCGTTAACGCAAGGTTACGGTAGACGTGGTGGCCCTTCACAGTCGAATTTTCAACGTTTGGTAGCCAAATTTGAGACGACCGGTTCAGTAAACAATCAGCCAACACACACACGTTCAAAGAACGCAATATCGGCCGAGAACATCGCCACGGTCCGTGGAAGTGTACAGCAGAACCCGAGGCAGTCTATTCCTCGCCGTGCACAAGAACTCGGCCTTTAGCAGACTTCAACCTGGCGAATTTTGCGTCGGGACTGGGCCTACACCCGTACAAGATCCAACTGACCCAGGAACTCAAAGTTCATGACCATAGACAACGCCGTTTGTTCGCTGACTGGACTTGGAATCGTTTGGAAGAGAACCCCCATTTTGGCCGAAAATTCATCTTTAGTGACGAGGAGCATTTTTCGATGAATGGCTGTGTTAACAAGCAAAATTGCAGAATATGGGACGACACCAACCCAGGCGAGGTTCACCAGGTGATCCTCAAAAAGTTATCGTTTGGTGTGGATGGCGAAATTAGTCTGTACTTTTTTGAAAACGACGTTAGTGAGGCGGTCACCGTCCGATAACTAATTTCTTATGACCCAAATTGTACCATATGGACCTAAACGACATGTGGTTCAAGCGCCACGATTAAAATATTCATCATCTATCCGCCCTTATTGAAAACCCCTATGTTTGTAAAATTAAAATTGTGTAAATATGCATGTAATGCATTCACTAGAATGCAAGAACTTTTCCAAAGAGTTTACTTATTTCAAATTAGTTTTTATCAAGATGTAATTTACTAAATTAGACGAATCTTGAATACTAATTTAAGAAGTATCTTCTTTTCATGACAAGAATACGAAACGGACACTAACCCTTAACTCATATTCCAAAACACAATGGCTGCGTTCAATCTCAGACAGATAGGGTATCCGGATACCTTTTTGTTAGTGTTTTACGTGTAAAAAAACAGCTGATCAAAAACAGCTGAGATGTCAAAAAAAGGAATCCAAAGGTATCCAGGAATTTCTGGGGTATGTAGGTATCTGGCAGAACAGCTGATTCAACACATGGTTGAATTTCAGGAAACTTGAAAATTGATTTCAGCTTTTTGTATTTGTTGGTAGTAAACAAAAAGATACAAAATGTTAGTTGAAGTTGTATTTGAGGATGTTCTGTACATAATAGACGATGAAGAAGCTATTTGCCTCCGAATTTTAGAAGTTAATTATGATCTATTTTTTTAAACTTCAAAATTGACTTATTTTGTTCTCGTTTTGTTGATGACCAATTTGCTAGGTTTTACCTCCAGTCTAGTGGATTTAAATTGTTACGCACCTATCAACTCATCATCGTCCGACGAACCAGTTGAATTATCCATTAAATGTTTTATCTTACAATAATTTTGACTTCGAAGCTTAAATGTTTCACTGCTTTTTGTGAACAGCTGAAAGTTGTTTTAATTTTTTGACAGCTATCTCAATACAGCTATCCAACTCGTTCAACAAGGTATCTAAAAATCCACCTATCCAAGATACCCTGTTCAACACGACATTGAACGCAGCCAATTACAATGGTATAAAACTTGTATGGTTTCGTTGACAGTTTGGCAGCTGTCATTCTCTTTCAGAAATGTCTTCACTTTCGTTGTCTTTTTGTTTATATTTACATTTTTTTTTTTTGCAAAATCAAAAAATCAAAAATCTTTCGAAATGGTTTTCTGAATTCGAATTTGACCTTATAATTTCTCATCTAACAGGTCAAGTTAGTTGAGATAATGAATACCTTGTGTTTTAAACTGGCATGTTAATTCGCCATTTTAATTTATAGACCATACATATATCTTGTAATGATTTTTTTAATTTTCTCAGTTCTATTACATGAGTTTCTATAAAACGGATTCCAAACTATACTCGAGTATTCCAAAGCAGATATTTCAAGAGAGTTAAAAAGGAACTTAAGCGAATAAAGATCTTTGAATTCTTTTGTGTTTCTTTTTAAGAAACCGAGCAATTGATTGACCTTATTGCATTCCTTACACAAGGTACAAGTCCATAAAGTTGTATTTGGTATTGTAACGAAAAATCCTTTTTCCTCTTCGAATATTTCAAGGAACCCTTTTACATAAGACCTTAAATAAAATTGTTTAGTAAATAAATGAATCAAAGAGTTATAAAGTTCAGCTTTCAGTTAAATGTTAAAACATGATCAGCTAATATTGGGCAGGTTCAGGCGACATAAGGGACTTAAAAGTTAGGCAAGTTTCTAGCATCTGATTGGCCAGCTCTCAAAAAATTGCCTTCCAATTAAGGCAACTTTATTGGAAAGTTGACTGGAAAGTTAGTCAAGAAAAATCTCCCTAACTATCAAGTCAAGTTAATTATGTCAAAATGACAATTGATCATGTTTTTTCATTCAACTGAAAGCTGAACTTTGTTAGTCTATGATTTATTTCTTTTTTGCACAACGTCATTTAACGTTTTCTGTAAAAAGCTTTTTTTGTAAATTTGGAAAAGAAATGAGTAATATTTCTTTACAATATATAATACAGATCGTGATGAACTTGTAGCTTGCCTGAGGAGTGTTCTGTAGACAATAATGATTTTGGTAGTTTTTGTACTATGAACTTGAAGTAGAGTTGTGTGAAGAATGTGAAGTAAAGTTCTGAATTTGAAATTCATGACACTTGAAAAACTAACTAGTTGCCTTGGTCAAAATTTACGTCCAAAGAATGAAGTTGACTGCAAATGAAGTCCCTTATGTTGCCTGAACCTGCACATTCTGACATAATTAGACTTGGCTTCATAGTTAGGGAGTTTTTTCTTGACTAACTTTCCAGTCAACTTTCCAATGAAGTTGCTTTAATTGGAAGGCAATTTTTTCGCAGCTGACCAATCAGATACTAGAAACATGCCTTAACTTCAAGTCCCTTATGTCGCTTGAACCTGCCCAATTTAAGTAAATCTTTAAAAACTAAGTGACAATCTAATAAACACTTTATTTTACGATATACTAACTTTAGATCATCTGCAAACAAAAGAAATGGAGAAGATAAAAAGATTAACGGTATGTAATTAATAAATAATAGAAATAATAATGGACCCAAATGACTACCTTGAGGGACGCCAGACGGAACGCACATATTATCAGAACAGCAGTCTTTTATTTTTGCTATCTGAGTCCTATTGGAGATATATGATTTTAAACAACTCAATAGGTTTATCAAAAACTGTTAAAGCATATTTTTTAGCATGATGTAGGAAAGGTGAAGCATAAAAACTAAAAAAAGGCATTCTAATAGTTGAGATACTGAAAATATTAAAGATTTGGAAAATCATCAGAAATTTTAATCAATTAAATTATTTCATGTATGGTACAAAAAGACCAGAGTATGTTGTTTTTTTTTTTACGAAGACGTAGAGTAACTTTTAGGAACAACGAGTTCTTGATGAATATACAACCAATTATTTTGTAAATATCGGTTTGCATTCTACAATTGAAAATGGGCACAAATGGCAAATATATAAGGAATCTTTTTGCATTACAAATGTCTTTTTTGTTCACTTAAGAAAAGCTGAATTCTATTTCATCATTTTTAACAATCAGATTGTAAAACAGATTTTTAATAACCATAATTTCAAACTCGCTAGTTTTTCTTTAAAATGTATTGTTCTCAATTTAATAGTAAAAAAAGCTTTTATGTTGCAATAATTTTTTTGAAAAATCATTTCTTTCGTGTAAGTATTTAGAAAATTCATATATGTATGTAGATACGACGTGCCTCAAGCACAAACGAAACGGTTTATTTCTTAATAAATTTCAATTTCATTTTTTATCTGTCACCCTCCTTTCCTGCGATTACGTAAATAATTACCCGGTAGATAAAAACTTTTTCAAAACTCGAATATGTAAATTGCGATCAGTAAAAAATGTTCCTTGTTTTATGTTTTCAGATTTATTGCATTATTTTTAGAAATATTGACACATTGACGTTGAACTCTAATTTTGTATTTATTTGACTATTGTTAAACATTTGTATGTTTAATTTCTTATTGCACTTTTAAGTTTCAGATATTAAAGCAATTAAAAAATGAGTCCCCCAGCATTGTTAAGCAAAGATGTTCCAGACATCGAGGTGATTTCAATACTTTAACTAGAATTCTAATAACTCAATTAAAATTAATATAACTTTTCTATCTTCTCAGAACTTATTGAGTCTAAATCCTCGAGTTAAGAGCAAATGCTCACTTGTTCCAACCTCAAGTACGAAAGTTATTAAAAAGCAATGGAAAAGAAATACAGATCATTGGTGTGCTGTAAGTTTGAAAATATCAGTTCAAGTGATTCGAATTACCATAGACCATTTTATTTAAAGGCTCCAGTAAAATTGAAAAATAATTTTGAAGATATCAAGCATACAACTCTATCGGAACGTGGTGCCCTCAAAGAAGCTGCAAGATGTTTGAAGTGTGCAGATGCTCCTTGCCAGAAATCATGTCCCACTCAATTGGATATCAAAAGCTTTATTACGAGCATTGCCAATAAGGTGTGAATTGCATCTCCTAATTATAGATGCAAACGGTTTCTTCAGCTTCTTCAATACATTTTCAGAATTATTACGGAGCTGCCAAAGCGATTTTCTCGGATAATCCTCTTGGACTGACCTGTGGCATGGTTTGCCCTACTAGTGACTTATGTGTCGGAGGGTGTAACTTGCAGGCCTCCGAAGAAGGTCCAATCAACATTGGTGGCTTGCAGCATTATGCCACAGACGTTTTCAAGCAAATGGGCGTGAAACAGATCGTTCCACCAGGACAAAAGCCATTGGCACAGCCAAACAAAAAAATCGTCCTATTGGGAGGAGGACCAGCGTCATTGTCTTGTGCAACATTTCTAGGGCGTTTGGGTTACAACGATATAACAATCTATGAAAAGCGTTCATACTTAGGAGGTTTGAGGTAATTTATAAAGACTTTCGTCAAACTTTTATTCGGACTTTAAGACGTTATTTTTGTCCACGTAGCTCATCTGAAATCCCACAATATCGACTTCCAGTTGAGGTGGTGGATTTTGAAATTCAACTAGTTAAGGATCTGGGAGTGAAGATCGAAACTGGACGATCTTTATCAACCAAGGACTTAACTGTTTCGGTAGGCTAGAATCTTTTTTAATCTTCTTCTTATATTAAAAGAAACGCTTTTTTGTTCTCTCAAGGGTCTACTTTCTTCAGGAGTTGATGCAGTCTTCCTTGGAATTGGATTGCCAGAACCAAAACTTGATCCCATTTTTAAAGGTCTTGATGAATCAACTGGATTTTATACATCCAAAAGTTTCCTTCCTCAAGTGGCGAACGGAAGTAAACCGGGACTATGTGCGTGCAAAGCAAGTCAGGCTTTACCTCAATTATATGGCAATGTTATCGTATTGGGTGCTGGAGATACTGCCTTTGATTGTGCGACATCAGCTTTAAGATGTGGTGCTAAAAGAGTGTTTGTGGTATTCCGCAAGGGTTCGTCAGGAATCAGAGCAGTGCCAGAAGAAGTCGAGCTGGCTAGAGAGGAAAAGTGTGAATTTATGCCGTATTTGTCCCCACTAAAGGTTATTGTTAAGGATAATAAGGTAAGGAAACTTGATCTTTGAACTATATAAAGTCTATTTAACATTGATCTTTTATTTTAAGATTACGGGAATGGAATTCTGTAGAACCGAACAGGATGAAAACGACAAATGGATTGAAGACAAGGAACAAACTACCAGATTGAAGGCAAACTTTGTCATCTCAGCTTTTGGATCTGGTCTTTATGACCCAGAGAGTGAGAGGAGTTTAAAAATTAAGCCACATATTAAAACTTATTAACGAGATTTCACTGTTTTCAGTCATTAATGCATTGAGTCCGATAGAGCTGGACAAATGGAGTCTACCAAAACTAGACTACACCACCATGCAAAGTTCTGAGAAGAATGTTTTCTGTGGAGGAGATCTGGCTGGCGTTGCTAATACAACTGTTGAGTCTGTGAATGATGGAAAGACTGCTGCCTGGCACATGCATTGTTACTTACAGGTACATAAATATCATCTTCAAAACTTTGATTTTTAAAAACACTTCAAAACACCTACGTATTTCTAGGGACTTCCATTGACTACACCTCCCGAATTACCACTCTTCTATACCGATATTGACAAAGTTGACATATCTGTGGAAATGTGCGGTCTTAAGTTTGAGAATCCATTTGGTTTAGCTTCGGCTCCACCAACTACAAGTGCTGCAATGATTCGTCGTGCCTTCGAACAGGGCTGGGGATTTGTTGTGACAAAGACATTTGGTCTCGACAAGGACTTGGTGACAAATGTTTCTCCCAGAATCGTAAGAGGCTCAACGTCTGGCTACAATTATGGCCCACAGCAAGGTTCGTTCCTTAATATCGAATTGATTTCCGAGAAACGCTCCGAATATTGGTTCAGGTCCATCGCCGAGTTAAAGAAGGATTTCCCCGAGAAGATTGTCATTGCCAGTATTATGTGTTCATATAATGAGGCTGATTGGGTTGAACTAGCTTCAAAGGCAGAGGCTTGTGGATCTGATGCTCTTGAGTTGAATCTCTCTTGTCCCCACGGTATGGGTGAGTCCGGCATGGGATTGGCATGTGGACAAGATCCGGTATTGGTTGAGAACATAGCCAAATGGGTGAGGAAAACTGTCAAAATTCCGTTCTTCGTCAAACTCACTCCGAACATCACGGATATTGTGTCAATCGCAATGGCAGCTAAACGCGGTAACGCCGACGGAGTTTCGGCTATCAATACCGTTCAGGGACTTATGAGTCTCAAGGCTGATGCAACTCCCTGGCCAGCGGTTGGTGCCGATAAGAAGACAACTTATGGTGGAGTGTCTGGAAATGCAACACGCCCCATGGCCCTAAGAGCAATTTCGACAATAGCCAATAAAATGCCCGGCTTCCCAATTCTAGGTATCGGTGGAATTGATTCAGCAGAAGTGGCTCTACAGTTTCTGCATTGTGGTGCGAGTGTTCTGCAAATCTGCTCATCTGTCCAAAATCAAGACTTTACCTTAATCGAAGACTATTGTGTTGGGCTTAAGGCACTGCTCTACCTAAAGTCGAATCCACCTCCCAAAAATTCACAATTCTGGGATGGTCAGTCACCACCGGTTTCGAAGCATCAAAAAGGAAAACCTGTTCTTCATTTGACCGGTGAAGGCAATAAAGTAAGGACTACCTAAAATAGAATTTTAAAGTTCTAAGATTGATTGTTTTAATTTCAGACCTTGGGATTTTTAGGCCCTGCAAAGGACCAACGCGAAGAAATAATGCACAATATCCGTCAAGAAAAAGGCCCAATGTGGAAGTTGAGCAATGATGATGTGGCATCTGTTAATGGAAATGCCAAAACAAAGCCTGTGCCATCAGTTAAGGATATTATAGGACGTGCGTTACCCCACATTGGAACTTACAAGAGCTTAGATAATAAAAAGCAAACTGTTGCTTTGATAGACGATGTAAGTAAAGCAACATTTGTTTGTACCGAAATTCCCTAAGGTTGAGATTCTGACTTCAAACAACCAATTCTATTTCTTTCAGGATTTGTGCATTAATTGTGGCAAGTGTTACATGACCTGTGCAGATTCAGGATATCAAGCTATAACGTTCGATCCTGAAACTCATATTCCTCATGTGAATGATGATTGTACTGGTTGCACACTTTGTGTATCAGTTTGCCCTATTATTGATTGCATAAGGTAAAGTTTTAGAAACAAAATCGGGAATCACAAAAAGTATTAAAAATATTTATTTTGCATTTATAGCATGGTACCGAAAAAGATTCCACATGTCATCAAGCGAGGTCTTGGAGAAGAAAAGAATTTCTATACTCACGCATTAAGTCCTGTACAATAATTAATAGCCGAATTGTTTGTTCTTTCATTAACATGTATAAATAAATTAAAAGTCCTTCAGAAACCAAAAAATTAAATATTCAATTATCTTTTTTTTTTGTTTAAACCTATTTTTCACGTAAATGGCTTTAAGACTCACCGATGTTCTTTTAAACATATTGGTTTGTATTTCAGTTAAAATAAGCAATCGTGCAGTTGTGAAAATTACATAAAGTAAGAAAAGTATGTATACGCCTCAGTTTACTGTAATTCGGTTATCAAAGAAAAGTTTTTGTTCAAAACTTATGAATTTTAACGATTCTTACCCAAAATCAGCGACTCTTCTGATTGTGATTTGGGAATCGTTTATCGCCATTTCTTTCACCTTTTTTAAGATTTTATCGGTTGTTGATGTCGTTGGAAGTCATCTTAAAAGTCTGCACAACCGTCTTGGAAACTCTATTACTAATCGAAAATTCTTGTTTTACTTATACCAGACTATAGGCCTTTTATAACAGTTAAAAAAAATTCTTTACCCAAGGTTTTATAAGATATTTGTATTTATATCTTTAACAAAAGAAAATCGCCTGGCTCATAAAACACGTTCAACCTTAATTTTGTCGAGCTTTAAGGACATGTATGCGAGCATAATAAAACCAAAAATAATGTCAAAAGGAATTTTATTTATTTTCTGAACACACCTCGAATATTTTTTGATGCAGTCGTTCATCATCATTTTTGAGATATTTTACTAACATTAGGCTCATGTTCTCAAGTTTGTTATTTTAACTTTTATTGTATTAGAGTTAAGGGGCGCTTTAAGAATCAAAACAACACAAAGGACGACCAAGATCACAATGGATTAGTTTTTGGAAATGAAATAAATGGGCAGGTTCAGGCGACATAAGGCACTTGAAAGTAAGGCAACTTTCTAGCATCTGACTGGCCAGCTGCCGCAAAATGGGCAGGTTCAGGCGACATAAGGGACTTGAAAAAAAGGCAAGTTTCTAGCATGTGACTGGCCAGCTGCCAAAAAATGTCTTTCCAATTAAGGCAACTTTGTTGGAAAGTTGACTGGAAACTTAGTCAAGAAAAATCTCCCTAACTATTAAGTCAATGGGCAGGTTCAGACAACATAAGGGACTTCATTTGCAGTCAACTACTTTCTTTGAACGTACATTTTGACAAAGGCAACTAGTTAGTTAGTTAAGTGTTAAAAACTTCAAATTCGGAACTTTACTTCACCAACCTCTACTTTCAGTTGATCGTGCAAAAACTTTTAGAAAAATAAATAAAACTTCTCAGCCAAAGTACAAGTCCATCTCGACTCGTATTTTGTATTTTAAATAAATATTACTTATTTCTTTACCAATTTGATAAGGAAAATTTGTACATTAAACATAAAATGAAATCGTGCAGAATATAAATAAATTACAAAGTAATAAAGTTCCACTTTCAGTTGAATGAAAAAACATGACCAACTGTCATCTTGACATAAGTAGACTTGACTTGAAAGTTAAGGATATTTTTCTTGACTAACTTTCCAGTCAACTTTCCAATGAAATTGCCTTAATTGAAAGGCAATTTTTTGGCAGCTGGCCAATCAGATAATAGAAACTTGACTTACTTTCAAGTCCCTTATGTCACATGAACCTACCCAATACCACTTATGTAAAAATGACAGCTAATCATAGTTTTTAATTCAACTGAGAACTGAACTTTATTACTCTGTGATTTAATTATTTTCTGCACAATTCTATTTGATGTTTTATGTAAAAGGGTTCTTTGTCAAATTGGAAAAGGAATAAGTAATAATTCCTTAAAATACAAATTTCATGTCGAGATGGAATTGTAGCTTGCCTGAGATGTGTTTTGTAGACAATTAACTTTTTGGTAGTTTTTGCACGGTCAACTGAAGGAAGAGGTTGGTGAAGTAAAGTTCCGAGCTTGAAGTTTGTGACACTACGTTCAAAGAAGGCAGTTGACTGCAAATGAAGTCTTTTATGTTGTCTGAACCTGCCCAATGTTGATAGCAAGAGAAGTACATACTTCAGAATATATGGGTGGCCAAAAAAATAAGAGGGATACTCTACGATTTTATCACAAGTCTTTATTAAAAAAAACTATTACAATGATCACATGTATTGTACATATGTACATATGTACCCGGTTTGATGACGACTTTTTAGCAAACGCTATAATCGCCGATCGAACGGGCCCAAGTCCCTTGCTCATCACGAAGGTAGAACTCCAGCTCATCTTCGATTCAATAAGGAATAAGAAGTCAGCAGGTGTCAATGGTATATCCAAT
The DNA here is from genome assembly GCA_920104205.1 of Eupeodes latifasciatus. Classification (NCBI taxonomy): domain Eukaryota; kingdom Metazoa; phylum Arthropoda; class Insecta; order Diptera; family Syrphidae; genus Eupeodes; species Eupeodes latifasciatus. The sequence goes on from OV049926.1 coordinate 3,235,964, forward strand.
ATTGTACTAAGACACCTACCGATTGAAGCAATAGACATCTACACCACTCTGTTCAATAACGCGCTGAATAATGCATATTATCCAGTGCGTTGGAAGACAGCTGTGGTTCATCCTCTCCCGAAAAAGGGAAAGGACAACTCCAATCCTTCAAATCTCCGGTCAATAAGTCTTCTTCAAAGCATAAGCAAGGTATTTGAAAAGGTAATCAATAGGGCTCTGGCTGAGTGGGCTGCGGACAACAGTATAATTCCGGATAATCAGTTCGGGTTCAAGGCAGGACATGACACTATTCATGCCGCGTCTAAGCTCGTTTCTGATATCCAATGGAACAAGTCCAAGAAACAATGCACGGGTGCTGTTCTGGTTGATTTAGAGAAGGCCTTCGACAACGTATGGTTAGAAGGGTTGTACCTCAAACTCACCAGACTAGGCATCAGTAAACCATTATTGTATATGCTTTATGATATGCTCAACGGTAGAAAGTTTGTTGTCAAGAGTGGCAATGTAACTTCTACCACCACCTTTGAAATTAAAAACGGTCTTCAACAGGGAGCGGTGAACTCGCCGATCCTCTTCAGCATTTACACCAGCGATCTGATAGCTAGCTTAACTAACGCAATTGCGTATGCCGACGACCTGATTGCGTACAGAACGGCTCGAAAGGTTGAAGTTATTAGAATTTTCTTGCAGCGTGACTTCGAGAAGATTCAGCGATACTGCGACGATTGGAAACTGAAAATAAATGTCCAAAAGTCGGAGACAATCTTGTTCCGGACTCCGTTGGCTAAAGCCTCGCGAGATACGTGTAAGAATTGGCGCAAGATGGTCATTGTTGACCCGCACGGACAGGCATTGACGAGCAAAAGTGTAGTGAAGTAACTCGGTATCTGGTTGGACCAGTATCTATATTTCGACAGACATATGGATGCTGCTCTGACTAAGGCCAGAGGAGCCTTCGCTCTGACGAAACGGCTGTTTTACAGCAATCGGCTTGACCCCAGAGTGAAGGTAATTTGCTACATGGCCCTCATACGGCCAATGATTGTTTATGGTTGTCCAGTGTGGTTCAACATTGCCCCTTCCCAAATGGAGAAGTTTCGGGTGTTCGACAGACAGTGTCTTCGGCGCTGTCTCGGTTTGTATCGGACACCGGAATGTTCTTATCTGCATTATTATTCAAACGAGGTTCTATACAACGGGGCTCGAATCAATAGAATTGAAAATTTCGCGATAAAACTTGTTCGGGGTCACATTGCGAGGGCTATGACTTCGACCAACAATCTGATTTTCGGGCCGTTCTATCCGAACGACAACTACTTCGACAATGCACGCTTGAGCAGCTTTATCCCACCAGAGGCATTCCTTTTTCTAGACCAGTGCGGCATGATACAGGATAGATTGGCAGTACCGCTTATCTACCACGTCAGGCGAAAAACCGTAGACCGGCGGCTCCTGTATGAACGGGGCATCCTCGCTCGTGATGGAGCGGAGCTGCTTCGGTTCAGTAGGGCTGTGTCCGAAAAGGACCGCATTGATAGGGTGAAGCAGGAGAACGAGTTTTGGTGGCTTCAAACTGCAACTGATAATGGGTAATCCGGGGTGGGGTATTTTTGCCTTGGCCGGCTTACATACTTGTTTTAGTCTTAAGTTTAAGGTTTAAGTGGAGCAGGAATGGTGGCACATTAAAATAAAAAAAAAAAAAAGTATAAAAAAACAAAATCTCATAAAATACAAAACAAAAAAAAAGAAATCAAAAATACAAAAAAAAAAATTCTAACACATATCACAGACTATATTATAAAAATCCTCGATGGAATTACAAATAGAAGGACATAGTTGTTTTGCCGCTGTGGTTGTTCTAGTTTTAAGTAGTTTGTAGGTAGATTAGGTAATTTTAAGTTTTATTTTAAGGACTTTAGTATGTAAGTAAAAACCCCAAAAAATGATAAAGATTTTAGTTTTTAAACTTTTCTAAAAAAAAAAAAAAAAACATAAATTGAAATAAATAAAACAATCTTAGTTCGTAGGCCGAAAGGCATTAATTTTAAGAATTATGAATTTCTTAGAGCGCCCGATTAGGGCCAGTAAGTTATATTTAAGTATAATGGCTAGTTTCCCATTTTGTCTAGCATGTAAGTAGAGTTAAGTTTAAATGAATAAAAAAATGAATTTCGAAAAAAAAAAAATATGTCAATATTATTTCCAATTGTTAATGTGAAATTTAATTTAAAAAAAAAGAAGTTTATAAACAAAAATACCGAAAACTATTTTCATGGGTCTTTTACCTGGCCAAAAAATAAGAGTGCATCAGATTTTGTGTAATGATAAGGTAAAAAATCAGTTAATTTTGTAAGGAAATTGAGTGTTTTTTTATTGATTCACTATTATTATTTTGGCCACCAATGTATGTACTTCAAGAATATATGAAATTCAACTTTAAAGACTTTGGCCACTTCAACTTTAAGTGATCCCCTAGGACTTCAAAATATTATGATCAAGGGCCCTACTTTGTAATGCGTTTCGAAAGTAAATATTTTCGAAAAAACCTTTAGGTACTCGGTTTTTTTTTTAATTTATTTATGAATTAATAACACAATTTTCAACTGGTCGATTTAGAATTTTGAAACAAATTCTCAATGGAAGTACGTATGATTTCTTTTTCATATTGCATATTAAATTCGTTAGTTACAATTATTTGAAGAATTTTAAAGGCAGATAATTCATTTTTGCTCTTTTTCACAAGTGCTCCATTTGGTCAAAAATCAATATATCGCCGAAATCCTACATATTAATAGCCTAAAGGAAGATAGATCATAGCAAAAACGCTGCACATCACCTATTTTAAGTAAATCGCTCAAAAACAATAATGCAAGCCACCGATACATGTTATAAGATCCCGTTTCTGTAAAATCGATTTATTTTGTAGTATTTCTGAAAAAAAACAACTATTTTTCCATGCTTAGAACTTGACTGTTTTTGTTCTCATCACCATTCCATAATTTCATTCCGCTCTTTTTAAAATAAACAATACTTTTGGGGATAATTATACAATAAGTATTTTTATTTTATTGATATCAACTATTTTTAAGTTTATATAAATTAATTTCATTCTTTTCTTTTTTTTTTTTTTGTGGAAAAAATGCACATAAAAATTAAAATAAATTCTAAAGAGTTGTTTTTATCCATAAATACATGTATATAATATATAAATAATTTCGAAAGAGAATAAAATGTGTATTCCTTTTGCACAATAAAAATAATATATAGGAGGTGTAAATTTAACATATAAAATTTAAATTTATTAAAAAATGTAAAAAATCATACAAAAACAAAATAAAAATTATTCAATAAAACTAAGATATAAGGAATAGATTGAGATATAAGGTGATTAGAAGTTTTGATCTATCTTAAAATGTATTTTTTTATTTTATTTTTTTATTTTTTCATGTTTTTATTTCTTCGTCTCTAAATGTATAGGAATATAACGTGTGTGTGTGAGTGAGTAGTTTTAAAAAATATTTTCGACGCATATATGTATATAGAAATTTTAAAATAAAATAAACAGCAGCAGCTTTATGCAAATAAAAAATTTACCAGCCATTAAAAATATGTTATTAGATTTCTTTTAGATTTTAATTTAAAATATTCTTATATTCTCCAACTTCAATGGATTTACATATGTATATAATAAGTTTTGTATGTATCTTTTTTTTATATATATATATATATATAAATTTTATGTTGCATGCATTTTAAAAAGATTTAATAAAGGTTTCAAATTAATCACTAAGAGAGAAAAGGAGTTGTTTTTATTTTCAAATTGAACATACAAAATATTGTATAAATAAAATAAAAGAAAATTTAGTTATTTTTATGAGTTTGCTTTTAAAAATATTTTTATTTTTGTCTACTCTCAGTATTTGGCAATGGAGTAGTAGTATTTGAGTTTCCTAGTGCTTTTCTTTTATATAATAATTAAAATATCGTATAAATGTATAAAATACTATTTTTATTTTTGTTTTGTTTTGTTTATTTTTGTTTTGTTTATGTTTCCTCCTAGTTTATCTCTGTTGTGCGGATGTTTTTCCCTTTATCTTGTACAAAAATATATCAAATAGAGATAAAATTATTATTGTTTTATGTTTTTCTTTTTTTATTTTCTTTAAAATTATTATTTTTCTTCTTCTAAATATATTGCAAGGGTATCCTCTTAATGCTCGTGAAATTATTATGATATTAATGATTATAATTACTATAAGAAATCCTTTAGTGTGTAAATTACTAATCAAAGAAATTCTTTTTTTCTTGAATAAAGGAGTATTTCTTTTTTCCTTCTTCTTCTTCTTTTTCTTCTTTCTTTAATTATGACTCTTGGACAAGGGCATTGGCTGATTATGGAGTTTAGAATTCCCATTGTGTGGCAGTGTCGGTGCCATCGTCAACTAATTTAAATGCACCATTTTTGGTTGCACCAAGATATTTACCATCCAATGTTCTACATTTAAAGAAATTTTAAATATTAAGACAAATTTATTTAAATATTTTGTTTTTCTTACCGAATGCAAATTCTTGTTGGTTCTCTAAGTTCCAAATAGAAACCATCGACAGGAATGTCAGAGTCAACAGAGATACCATCACCATCAATTCTCCAGTATTTGCCGCTGTGCGATTTCAAATGAACCAAACCTTTTTGTGCTCTTTCTACTAGAATAGTTTCGTACGTTGCTTTATTGCACTCTAGTTTGAGATTTCCAGGAGTTCTATAGCCAACGTAACCTTGTTCGCATTTAAGTACTAGAATTGGTCTGAGAAAAAAAAATACACAAATTTAACAATCAATAAAGAAGTAATGCATGTAAGGTAGGTATATGAATTTATTTTCGTAATGTTAGTGTCAATTTCAATTAGTTTCTTTAAAAAACGGAGATTTATTTCTTAATGATACAAAACTAATGAATGACATTAATTTAAGATCTAAGCATCGAATGGTTGCCTACAATTTTCAATAGATCAAAACGATAGCGTGATGGTAGGTGGTAAGAATGTTATGCTAAAAGTCTTGGGTTCAATCCCAGCCCGTGCCACTTAAGTTTTTGTCACGGGTACTGCATCTTGCGAGGAATTGAAGAATTCTCCAAGAGTAATTCTTGTCATGAAAATTACTTTCTTAATTTAACCGTTCGGAGTCGGCATACAAACTGTGGGTCCCCTCCTCCATCCCTGACATGACTCGCACGAAGGAATGGTTGAGAGTTAAGTGACTAGGAACTAGTTCTCCAAATTTACATTTTTTAACATGTTAGAGCTTTATTTTCAGCAAAAGATAAACAAAATAAGATGGATTATAATGTAAAGATTTTTTTTTTCCAAAAAGAGACAATTCATTTGAAGCTAAGTTTATTTCGAAAATACATTGGGCAGGTTCAGCCGACATAAGGGACTTGAAAGTAAGGCAAGTTTCTGGCATCTGATTGGCCAGCTGCCAAAAAATTGCCTTCCAATTAAGACAACTTTATTGGAAAGTTAACTGGAAAGTTAACTGGAAAGTTAGTCAAGAAAAATCTCCCTAACTATCAAGTCAAGTCAACTTATGTCAAAATGACAATTGATCATGTTTTTTAATTCAACTAAAAGCTGAACTTTTTTACTCAATGATTTATTTATTTTCTGCACACCTTCATTTAATGCTTTCTGTAAAACGGTTCCTTGTAAATTTGGAAAAGAAATAAGAAATATTTCTTTAAAATACAAAATACAAATCGTTATGGACTTGTAGCTTGCCTGAGGAGTGTTTTGTAGAAAATAATGATTTTGGTAGTTTTTGTACTATGAACTTGAAGTAGAGGTTTGTGAAGTAAAGTTCTGAATTTTAAATTCATGACACTTGAAAAACTAACTAGTTGCCTTCGTCAAAATTTACGTTCAAAGAATGGAGTTAACTGTAAATGAAGTCCCTTATGTTGTCTGAACCTGCCCATTGTAATAATGAAATTTAGTTTTTAATGAGCTTCATTCGGCTTTACTAATTTTTTACTGTTCCGACGACATCAGTAAGAAAATGACTGATGAAATCAACAGCAAAAAGGAGATTCGAAGGTCTAGGTTATTTAATACCCCTAATTTAATGACGTAAGTTTGCAGATTGCTATAAACGCTCATGAGTAAAACATTTCGGATCCCTCTTGTTTAAATTTTTACTGATAGCTAAACTGGCTCCATACTACGCAACGGTTTTCTAAGAAAAAAGTATAAGCTTATTTCTATTAAGGTGTGGTCCGAGTGAGCTTACAAATGTCGTCGAAAAACTAACTCTACTTAGATATAAATTCTCTTCTGGTCCGGATTGTTCGACTGCATTATTACTAAGAAACTGTGTTAACTCTTTATGAAATTTTCTTTTAGCATTGTTTCGCCTTTGAATTCTTCAAATCATCTCCCCAAAGAAATAGTGCTTCATTTTTCCTGTTCCAATGCTTTTCCAAAGCGTTACCTATAGCTCTCTCTATATTAATAATAATATTTCTAAATGTCAAGTTATGTCGTGTTTTAGACATTCTACCCATATTCTATTCAATTATGAACTTAATCATGTAAATTTAGAACGCGTTGAATGTAAGAAGGACCTTGGAGTCGTTTTAGACTTTAAACTTTCATTCCTGCCACACATTGACTATACGGTTAACAAGGCTAATCAAATGCTCGGGTTTTTAAAGAGAAACACAAGAGAGTTCAAAGATCCATATTCTCTTAAGTCACTTTTCAATTCTCTGGTAAGATCTGTGTTGGAGTTTTCTAGTGTGGTTTGGAATCCTTTTTATAGAAACTCCTGTAATAGAATTGAAAAAGTTCAAAGAAACTTTACTCGATATTTAATCTTTAAACTACATTGGCGAATTGATATGCCAACCTACAAAACAAGGTGCTTTTTATTCGATATTAAAACTCTGGAAAGTCGGCGTACTTGCTTCTCTGTTATATTCATCAGAGATATTTTAACGTATCACATAAAGTGTCCTAATTTATTAAATCTTATAAAACTTCGTGTTACTCAGAGGAATGTTCGTGAATCTAACCTTTTATATGAATATTTTCATCGCACAAATCATGGCCTTAATGAGCCAATTTCTCGTTGCATCAGGGAAACTAATGCTGTATGTAATAAAATAGATATTTTTAAAAGTTGTTCAAGAGATACCTTCAAAATATATGTTTAAAATGAATTAACTATTCAATCAGCTGAACTTTGATATTTTTGTTAATTGTTATTATATTATTGTTGAGTTTTTGTTTTTCTCATTCATATAAATATTATATATATTATTAATAAATTAAAAAAAAAATGTAAATCCTAGTCTGTAAGAGTTAGCTCTCTGCTTGATGATAAATAAATAAACAAAAAAAAACAATTAATTGTTAATCTATTTTTTCTTCACAACAGCAAAAGCTTTTTTATTTCCAAGCTATTATTTCACACCTGGAGATCCGCCAGGTTTTCAGTTTTCGATTAAATCTTTGCAAACTCTGGGGGTTCCTCAAGGGAGCCACCTTGGTCCCTTAATCTTAACAATCAATGAAGTTAATTTCTACTTACTTGATCTGATTCTATCTTCCTGCAACAAAATTTTGATTCATTTCAAACCTGATATCACAAAATTTCTTAGAACTCAATGTTGCTATTACAATTCCTAACACTTAAAAGTAAGCGATTACGACTTCTCTTACGAACTTATAATAGACTACATGATTTCGTCCTTCAATATGTCATTTTTTGACCTAAGGGTTATATGCGACACCTAGATAATTGTTCACTAAATTCGTAAACACCACCTTTGTTAGACCCTTCCATGAATACGCTCTGCGGTATTTCTTGGTATGATAGTCTATTCTTTCCACCTAATGAAGATCGTTTAAAACTTAAACTTTGTGAACCTTTCAAAAAGCCGCGGAGTCGCTGATATTTTCGTTCTACAATGCTGCGTATAGCTTACAACGCATATAATTTTATTGACTTCCAAATTAGTTCTTTCTATCTAGGAGCAACCTCCCCAACTCATCGTAAAAGTGTCCTTCCATTTAAAACAAGTGGGTGGGTTTCGGGTAAAAGCCTTTAATAAAAATAAAACTAAAAAAGATTGAGTTCTAGTGATGTAGAAAGCTTGCATTTAAGAGTAGTAAATAAATAAACAGAACCAAGTGTTGGACCGCCTAATGACGTAAAAACTCAACCTTCGATGCCAGCAAAACAAATAAAACTAATTACCGTAAAAAAAATACATATTTCCACATTATTTCTTCTGATACTAAAGAGGACAATATTAAATAAATGGATGTTCTCACTATCTTACCTGTTAATCAGATAAAAATAGAATTTCGTGATTTCCTCAATTGCTTCTGAGGTAGCAAACAAATGACCAGAACGTTTTGTTGCCAAGAACTTTCCATTGTTTGCTCTAAACGAAAGAGATCCATCGCCATGCCAAATGAGCTCAAACAGGGCATCAGCACATCGTCTATTACCAGTTGCTTGGATTCCGCCACCAGTCGATAAACACCAATATCTATCTTGTGTTGTACGCAATGCCCAGCGATGTGCTGACCAATCGAATTCCAATTGGAATGTCTCGTTCTCGCCAACTTCATCCTGATTAGCGGTCACATCAACACCTTGTTTCACAGAAACATAGCGTGTATTTAATCCAGCAATAAACGAAGCCTGTGGCAGAGAATCCTCCAACGAGAACAATTCATCGCGGGTAACAGTCGACGATCGAGACTTAAGTACGGCCTTCGAACCAATTGGTGAAAGATATTGACTTTGTCTGTAACAAAACGAAAGAAAAACGTAAGGCAAATAAGCAAAAAATTATGATTAAACTTCCTTCAATTCAAAATCCCAAATTGATATTTACCTATCCCGAAGAGCCAAATGTCCTCCATGGTACTCAGCGCTAAACAAACAATCTTCGTTGCATTGCACCTGGAGTTTTCCGTTTGCATTCAAATACCTATACAAAAATATAAGAAAAACCACATTATTTGCAAAGCACTACTTTGAAGAGAAAACGCACTTGTTGTTGCATGTGTGCAGCGCATAGCGACCCCCCTCGTCGGCACGGAACTCCAAGGTGAACAGAGTATCCTCACCCCATGGAATGTTTGCGTCCACATGAATCTCATCTTGTGTCTCGGACAAGTGTGCGAACCGTTTCCTTCCAATCGAGCGCAGATTCACCTGAGGTCTGGCTGCCAAATGCACTGTCCAGAATTCCCCACTGGACGGGGTTTTAGCTGTGCATACGAGCTTGTCTGGAGTGCCACCTAAGAAGTAGCCGCGCGACTCATTTTTCAGCGCCCATCTGCCGGTGTTATCCTCGCTTATACTAATTTGAAATCGACTACCAGCATCGCGCTCCTCAGTCTCGCAGAGAACATTGCCAAATGAGTCGACCGAGAGATATTTATTGAGATGAGATCGAAGGTAGATAATACCTGTTAATAGAGAATGAACAAATAGATAGATATAGAGCGAGCAGTAGAGGTTAGGTGACATGCAAAACGACGACATGGACTGGACGGACATGATGCTGCTAAGGATTGTTCTCAGCTGGGAACAAATAAATGCATGCAATATAATTGGCACTTCATAAGTAAAAACTGAAGATTCTAAACTGAAGATTGCTCTTGATCTTGGTCTTGGTCCTGTGCTACTGTCAAATTCTTTGAGTTTTTTTTATACAACAAATAAACTTCCTGTTCGATGAGAGTTGTTTAATTGAAACGATCCACGACGAGCAAGCGACGTCAAGATCAAATCTCATTCAATGATATCAAAATGTTTTTTTTTATTTTTCTGATTTATAAAAACGGACAACAAGAAACCAAAAGGATCATTTACATGTTACTGTGAATTTATAGTTTTTCTTGTAGATTGAAACAAGAACACAATTATTATTATTACTACTATTCTCAAGCACCACACTGCTGATAGCAATAAAATTAATGGCAACTGCTTGTGGCAGTTTAGGAAGACAACATTTAGACACATGTGTACGAGAGGCATTGTTAATGAATACGACTCTGGCATGAGAAATGGACTGTTTGTTGAGATGCATTACGATAAGTAAACTTTTTTGATAGTTTTCCATATAAAATACAATTAATTATGTTTCTTTGGAGGAACACGACACTTTTAAGCAAAATCGTGACACAATTAGGTGACGCAAATTGTCTAAGTAAGGATGCAGGATTAATGACATGGAAGAAAAAGTTAATTCTATGATTTATGTGAATAAATTGGGTATATTGTCGAGATTTCTCAAAAGGAGAAAAATTATTTGAGATTTTGTTAATTTGCGAGGCTATTCATTATGGCGTTAAAGTTGTTAGTAAAATGAGATTTTGGGTAACTTTGCATTTACTTATCAACACATCTATTTTACCAGAGTATATCGTCTATTAAAAGTGAATTCAATTACAAGAATTAACTTAATTTACAACACAAGCAAAGTAATTTATTAAATTGAATACAGACATTGAGTAAGTTTACTTTAATTCGTTAATATTTGCTAAGGAAATACGTGAATAAATTTAGTTTTTACCAAAAGACCCTAACTTCATGCGTAAAAGCAATCTTACAGGTAAAATTAAATGAAAAGAAAGTAATTTGCTTCTCACTAGGGGCATTTGATAGGTAAGGTTAAGTTAAGTTAAAGTGACTACTAGCTGAAAATACGAACACACTTGATCCGTTGTGATACCACATGAATCTTAGGATCTTCGTTTAACTATTTGGAGCTGAAATTTATCAAATCACTGGGATCATTATAGAAAAAGTCTCCTCAGTCGAATCTTTGTCTTTGTGAAAGGAACATTACATGAGCAAAGGAAGTGAGATACTTTGTTATACTTTTTTTCATCCATACAGCTTCTGCAAATGCAGCTTCTCTAATGTGCCATGTAACAAGAGAATTTAGAATTGCTTTGAGCACTTAGCATCAAGCTGTGGTCAATTTAGTTTTGTCGACAGACAGGTTGTGGTTTTAGTTCATCTGTGGTTCACTTTCTCTACGATGTAGCTAAGGTTATATCGATGTTAGAATTGTTGTTTGCCAACCAAATTTCCAAAGTAATTCAATTTTTGGAAAATTGGTCAATACAGTTTTCGTGAATGTCTCTATTTCCAAAAATTGGGTCCAACGAATCGAGTCGAGTTCCATTCATAAAAGTTTTTCATATGATTTGTGTTTTAATTTAAGAAAAAAAAGGTTGTGAAGTCCTTACTAGAAAATACTTTATAAGTAAATCGCTTCGTCTGCTAAAAATGACACATTCTCCCAGATAGACCTGGTTTTTGTTGAATTGTGAATGAGATTTGTTAAGTCAACGTGACTAGGTAGAGATTTGAACGAGTTCAGGTTCAGAATGAATAGTGACCAATATGTTTATTGAGAAAGCTTTAAGTCTTCGTTTGGAATCGAAACAGAAGTAAAAGCGTCAACTATCAACAATTTCGCTTTTTGAATTGAACACTAATAATATGAGAATAGAAACGACATGTTCCAAAGATAAAATCTCCAAATCCTAAGTTTTCAAACCGAAATCTCCAAAAGAGAAATTCCCCAAAAATCTCCTATGATTTCAACATAAAATTATTCTAAATGTAAAGGAGAATATTTGATCTGAATATTTAATATAGAGATTATATTTTCTTGTACAGTTGAGTGACTCAGCAGGTGCATGCATTGGTCTAAGCTTTTTGAAAGCTCGCTCAATGGTGTGTATGTGTTGGTTCATTCAATAACAAATGGATTGTAGATTACTGTTTTGATTGTCAGGGTCCGGACCAATTCAACGTCACTACTAAAGGCATAACACTAGTAGTGAGGTTGTATTGTAAAGACCTTTAAATAATCTTATACAGTGATTTACTTAGAAGTTCGTTTGTTTTGATTTTAGGATTTTTTTATATTGCAATGACTGGTAATTTTAGAGTAGATTATAGTAATGTTCGTGGGCTGAGATCGAATTTTCTGTCTGTATACATCCACATTAATTCTAACAGACCAGCTGTTTTGGCATTGAGTGAAACCCAAGTAGGTGAAGATTCCGATCCTACTGAATTTTTTATTCATGGGTATTGCTTGGTGCCATTATTCTTCTCACACCATGGTCTCGCCATATATATTAGGAATGATGTTGCATATCAACTTTTACCACAATACGGTCATTGTACCAATTCCCTTTTTAATTTCATGTGGTTAAAACTTTCCGTGAATAAACACATCATTCACTATTGTTCTCTTTATCGGAGCCCAAACCTGGACAGAGTTTCAACTTCTCAGGAATTTGATGCTCTGTCTGACTCCATACAAAGAATTGTCTCCCTGTATCCTCACACTGAAATCGTTATTACGGGCGATTTCAATGTTCACAATTCTTCGTGGCTTCGCCATTCGGGCCAGACAACGCCCGAAGGAATGTGTGCTGAGATTTTTGCTGAGTTTAACCATCTTACTCAGCTTGTCAATGAGCCTACTCGGATATCAGACGTTAACGGCCGAGCAGAAAATACACTTGACTTGTTTCTCACCTCTGATCCTGATAAATACACAATCAGTGTATTGACGCCTCTAGGCACATCGGACCACAGTGTCATATCTGCTAATTTCTCGTGTCAAACAAATCCAGTTAAAGAAAGAGCTCCAAAGAGAACCGTTTGGCAGTACGAGAAAGCCAACTAGGACGGTCTCAATAATTTCTTCAGGATCTTTAACTGGTCGCTATGCTTCCTCGGTAGCGACGTAGACTCCAGTGAAGATATGATTTCTAGTATGATTCATCTGGGAATGGAAACGTTTATCCCGAATAGGGTTAAAAGTATTAAACCCAAGGATAAATCATGGTTCGATTCGAGCTGCAAAGAGGTTATCAAGGAGAAAGAGGTGAGCTTCCGATGTTTTAAAGCCAACCCAACTGAGGAAAACCGGAAAAAGTTTAAGCAAGCCAGGAAGGCTTGCAACGCCTATATTCGAAGGACCAAATTTTTACATGACCAAAAATTACGGCGAAAAATACTGCAATGTCCCAAAGGCAGTAAAAATGTTTGGTCATTTGTAAAAAATATGAGGAATTCTTCCTCTTCCTCGGTTCCTACGCTTGTTGTCAATGACACTCCTTTAGTTAGCTCTATTGATAAAGCCAACTTATTTGCTAGGCAGTTCGCCGAAAATTCCACCTTACCAGATAGTGTCATGACTCCCCCAGTTCTTGAACGCGTAAATGATTCTATGGGACCAATCTTTTTTCGTACTCGAACTGTGGCGAGAGTTCTTAAAGATCTCAACATTCATAAATCCGCTGGCCCAGATGGTATCCCCGCTATTATTCTGAAGAGGTGTTCTTCCACGCTAGCAAAGCCACTGCGTAAGCTTTTCCATCTATCCTATTCTTCTGGTCTCGTTCCGAGTAGTTGGAAAACTGCATTTGTTCAGCCAATCCCAAAAAAAGGCGAATCTTCTTCTCCCACAAATTATCGACCGATAGCACTAACGTCTCTTCTTTCTAAGGTCATGGAAACGCTGATTAATTATCAGCTTAAGAAATATCTTGAGGAACGGAAGCTTCTTAATGACCGGCAATACGGCTTTCGTAGCAATAGGTCCACTGGTGATCTCATGGTTCATCTCACCGAACAGTGGAACAAATCTTTACATCGTTTTGGAGAAAGTAAGATTATTGCACTTGATATTTCAAAGGCATTTGATAAAGTCTGGCATCTTGCTCTCTTATCGAAAATGCGTGCTTTCGGTATCGACGAATCTCTTCTTCGTTGGATTAGAAATTTTCTTTCGAACCGTTCAATACAAGTTGTTTTGGACGGATTCAAGTCTGAAACTCATAAAATAAATGCTGGTGTGCCCCAGGGCTCCGTTTTGTCTCCGACCCTCTTCCTCATTTTTATAAATGATCTCCTGTCTGCCACTTCTAATCCAATACATTGTTTCGCTGACGATAGCACTCTTAACTTTTCATATTCGTTTCCAGACTCACAACCCTCCTCTTCGGATGTGGAACTGCAACGGCAAAATATGATTAGCTCATTAAATTCCGACCTACACAGCATTGTACAATGGGGAATAAAAAATCGTGTGGAATTTAATGCTTCGAAAACGCAATGCTGTCTTGCATCGTTAAAGCGAGATAAACCCTCTTTGCCACTATCTATGAGTGGCACTTGCATCAACGAAACGGAAAATCTCGACATCCTCGGAATGTGCATCAGCAACCACCTTTTGTGGAGCGATCACATACGCGATGTTGCCAAAAATGCCGCAAGATGTCTAGGTTTTTTGAGACGTTGCAAGAAATTTTTCTCTCCGTCTGATCTGGCTACAATCTACAAAACCTATATACGTCCGAAACTTGAATATAACTCTCATCTCTGGGCTGGTGCTCCAGTAACTTATTTAACCCTCTTGGACAGTATTCAAAAAAGAGCTTTTAAAATGATTGGTGACATTAACATCATCAACTCGTTTACGTCACTCGAACATCGACGCAAGGTTTCTTGCCTCACCCTTTTTTACCGTTATTTTAACGGACTTTGCTCTAGTGAAATAGCCAGTTGCATTCCTCCCCTTAAACAATTTAACCGTAATACCCGCGCTTCTAGGAATGCCCATCAGTTTACCCTTGAGCCCAACTTCGGCCGTACTATGAAGTACAGAGATTCTTTTTTTAGCCGTACTACGCGAATGTGGAACGCCTTGCCACGCTCTATCTTTCCCTGTCATTGCAATGTTCAGAAATTTAAAATCAATGTACACCGACACCTCCTATCCAACCCTTCCCTCTTTTCCTAATGCTCACACTGTGTCTTTGGCATATTAAAGGTATACAAAACCCTTTTAGTGTTCGCTAATTATAAAAAAAAAAAAAAAAAAAAAAAAAATTGAAAACAAAGGGTGCCTTCTTGAAAAAAAGCTCTCAACACACGGAAGCAGATTTCTACGGTTAACATTCTTCAACAATATCTTCTACTCGTTAATAAAACCCAAGCATAAACATTTTGGGAAACCCTAAGGGTCCGGCCACGCAATGAGCGACGAGCGACTGAGCGACCGAGCGACGAGTCGCTGAGCGACGCAAAAAAATTAGAACACATGAGATCGTATGGAGGCGGCCACATAAACCCTAAGCGACTGAGCGATTTATTAAGCGACAGAGCGACGTCGCTCTGTAATCAAATCTGTTTTAATTTTTCAATCGATCGCTGAGCGACGTAGAAAAAAGATGTGTACAATAAACACTGAAAGTTTAATTTCAGCTGTCCAAAAGCTGTTCGATTTTTCTCAAAATTTTACCAGATGTTGAAAACGTTATTCTTCCTTATACAAAAATGTTTTGGAGATAAAATCATTTTTTGTTCGTAAAATTTTCGAGGTGACACATTTTTTTTTCAGTTTTTTTTTTTTTGATTTAAAAAAAACAGTTTATTGAAATATTTTCCAAAAATGTATTGGTTTTGTATCACGTTACAATAAATAATACAAAATTGATTTCGAGGGTTAACCAAAATGTTCACCTTTTTTTTAAATTGCTATGGTAAGAAAACCACCCACGCAATTTTCTTGAGAGCCCTTTCTGCATTATTATCTGTATAACAAAATTTATTTGGAGTCGATATCTCTACTATTTCTTGAGCTATGGACGACGAAAAAAACGTCGCGAACGTACGGACGTACAAACGCACGTACACACACAGACATCTCTCTTAAAATCTTTTATTTAGACTCTAGGGACCTTGAAACGTCGAGAAATGTCAAAATTTTTAATTCGACAAATCGGACCGATTACTTTCTATGGGAATATAAAAATGTCACCGATAAAGGGTGGGAAAAAGTTGGACAAATTTGTAATTGTTTTGTTAAGTTTTTATTTATTTAATCTTTAATTACAAATAGTGTTTTTTGTTCAAAAGATGGTACTGACATACGACAATATTGCAAAATCGATCTGGAAATCTGCGAAAATTCAGAAATAAATGATGAAATTCACCATAATTTTCCCTTTCACGATTTATGGGGTGTACACCAAATCTACGGAACCTCGATCTTATTACAGATCTATTTTTTCCAACTAATCGCTCAGCGACGTGTCGTTTAGTAAATGGCCACCCATCGCTCAGATTGGTCGCTCAGCGACTCGTCGCTCGGTCGCTCAGTCGCTCGTCGCTCATTGCGTGGCCGAAGCCTAAAGGCTCAATAAGTGTTCTTCAGTTGTTACCCATCTCGAAAGAAAAATGTACCTCATTTATTCATAGAAATAAAACAATTATGGAAACAATTCTTCGTGAAAATTAAGCGATGATTACGTTTGTTCAAAGATATATCTTATATTAATTTATTAGTCCAATAATTACTATCGACATTATTTTAAACAGAATCAAAACGAATGAAATGTTAAATTACATTTTTCAACCAAACAAATTGAATTATGAATAAAAAAAACAACGGGATCTATCTAAATGATATTTACGAGTATAAGTACAAAGTTAAAAAACTAATTCATTGTGTTCGAGAAATGATATTTTTTATCAGTTCATCATTTCACAGATCGAGAATTGAACCTTTGATGATTTTCTTCAAAACCTAAAAAGTTATATCTTTAGTTTAACTGCCAGGGTTAATATAATTAAATATTTGTCTTCAAAAAATAGTGTAATGTGTATACACTCTTTACCTCTTTTAATATCGGATTAATAGGAGAACTCGCTTCTTTAAGCATCGAGAAACATCTAGTGGCTAAGAGGGGAACTCAATTCGAAAACATTCAGCAAGCACATACAAGAACCTCGAAAGGGGCAACATCTAGTGGAGAGGAGAACTAGCTTCGTTAAGCATCTAGTGATAAAGAGGAGAACTTCGTTAAGCATCGAGAACAACCTCGTAGATTCTCGAACCGATTTGAGGTATATAAATAGGCGCTCGGAAGCGAAGCGGATTATTATTGGTTGTAAACTGCGATAAGTAAGGACTGTGTATAAAAAGTAATAATTGAAAGTAAAGACTGTGTTTGAAACGTAATAATTGAGTGTTCAATAAATAAGTGGAACAATTTAAATAAAGTAAAAATCGTGTTTTATTTACAAGTGCGAATAAGTTTTAATTGTCGAACCAAGCCGAATATTACAATAGCTTCGCGAACATTATAAATTTAACCAAATCCATAGTGTTATCAAAAATTGATTATTGTTTACCAATCTACGGAAAATGCTCCAAATCATCTCTGGGTCTTATCACAACACCTAACCACTCCGCCACCAGAAGCTGCATGAGAGCCATACGCTCAACTACCATCATTAACATATTAACTGAAGCTGGGCTTCCTCATTTAACGGACAGAATTGACTTTCTCACGGCCAAAATAATTACAACTCTTCATACAGAACATCCATCAGAAGTCAAACAAATTTTTAATCGAAAGAGACATCAAAGAATCCAATCAACTTTATGTAGGGCACTCACGTTCGCAAAGAACTTTGATGTTACGATCTCTATTAAAAACTACGCAAAGATTAGCCAACCACCTTGGAACCTTCCAAGTAACACCATAAACACCGAACTTTGCAACTATCCAAAAAATTCAACCTCTGATGATATGTACAAAAAACTTTTTCAAGACATCGCAGAAAACTACAAATCTCTTGGATGGAAACTACTATTTACAGACGCATCCAAATGGGACACGTACACCTCGTTTGCTGTTATTGGCGCCAACGGTTCCGTTGTCTCCAAAGGGCTACTATCCTCTCACACATCCACTTTTACTGCCGAAGCATTTGCTATATACCAAGCCATAACACACTCCCAGAAAAGAAAAACGATCATATTTCGGATAGCCTTTCAACTATAAAGGCTATAAAAAACATTTCGAACTCGATTGAAATAGTAGAAACAATAAGACAATCATCTGGATTCCCGGCCACGTTGGAATCAATGGCAACGAAGCAGCTGACGCAGAAGCCAAATCAGCGAAAAAAGAACCATTAAAAGCCTTTTTTCAACACAATAAAAAAGATACTACCAATTTACTTCTAGAAAACTAGAAGTTCAAAAGAAAAGAATCTTGGACAAACTACAACCACTCATACAAAAATCTAAATCCAAACGGGGACAGAGCAATCTATCCCAGCAACATATCTTTAAAAAAAAAACTAAAGCTATACATCAGGCTCAGACTGGGCCACTCATACATTACAAACAAACACCTATTCAATAAAGAAGCACCTCCACTCTGCCATCTCTGCGAGGATAACTCCACTCTTACAATGACCCACCTTCTTTCCTGTCCAAAAGTCTCTTCAACCTACGCAAAACTATCAAAGCAAAACTTGCACCATCTTTTGAAAAATATCAATTTTGACAACATAAATTTGGTATACAATATAATGACGAATTTAAAAATTGAAAACTCTATTTAAAACAAAAAAAAAATAATAATAATAACAATAATAACTACCTATGTATGTATCTCTTATCTTTTACAATTAAAAACTTAACTTCCCTAGTAGATAACCCTGGCAGCTAATTTCTAGTTTCAGTAATTATTAAATTTGTAATTTATTTACCATTTAATAAAATAAACAATAATAATAATAATAATAATATATCTTTAGAAACTGAGGTTATAGAAAGAATTTAAAGTCAAATTCAAATTAAGACAATCGAAAACCTTCGAGAAAAGATTTTGATAATGAAAATTGATTTTTTGGAGATGTTATCTTTGTAGATGATGAAAACTAGGATTATTTTTCTTGGAGATATTATCCATTGAAGATTTCGTAAGCCTCCTGAGTTGAAAAAATTAAAAAATAAAATACCCAGATTATAAAAAGCACCCCTGGAGACTTTGTTAACATGAGTTAAGTTAAGCAATCATTTTTTTTTTAATATGGGTATCCATTCTTATCCAGTTTAGCAATTGCCTTCATTTTTCCTCTAGCCCATTACATTTTATTCTATAAACAAAATTAACCTTCTTCTTATTATCTAAGACAAACAAAAAGGCTTTCAAATTGAAATTTTGCAAATTACGAGTATAATTTTCTTTTATATCATTACGTAATCTATAGTTTGAAAAGATCACTTAACTTTCAAATCCGAAAATGAAAAATCTATCATCATCGAACTTCAGTAGCAGAAAGAAGAATAAAACAAATGACTAAAGGAATACAAAATGACTATTTATACGAAGCAGTGATTAATGTTCCAATCTATCATTTAAAAAACTGCGATATATACACAAGGAAATTGATTGGTTAATAAAATACAATGAAACAAAAAAACAAAACGGTCCAACTCGTTCGCTGTCGTTCACTTAGCCAGACTCAGACTCTTCTTGGGTCATTCGCCTTTGTAAAAAAAAAAAAAGAACCAACACAGGCACCGGGCACAGGGCACCATCATTATGATGACAGAAGACAAAAACAAAGTGTCTTCATAAAAATCGATTACTATGTTCTTCGTTGACCTAGTCGTAGTCTTTTGTCATGCAATTTAGCTTGACACTCTGTATTCCTCCATCACCCGCAGCACTGAAAACACAGAAAACTGTAATCATTTACACTGATTGGGCAATTTACTTTCATAATAAACGTCGCTTCGTCGAAAAGTAGACGACTTGGGAGGATTGACGATGACTACGGCTAAGGCTAAGGCGATGGTAATGATGATAATGGTGATGGTGCAGTATTGAGAAAAAGTTGAGAAATGGGAAATAGAAAATGCTGTAATTTCCACAAAAATCGTGACACAAGGATAGTTTCAAGAAGTGCCTTAAGCATGCAATTATGAGTAGTTACATATATTATTATAGATACATAAAAAGAGAAGGTACACACAGTTTTTAGACTCACTTTCTCCGGTATTGGAGGGCTCCAACGTCCACAATTGTTTCTTCTTTAGACTTGCTCCATTTGCATTCAATTTAAAACCAAATGTCTCGGCTGTCATGTACTTGTGCTGGCCATTAATCAGACCAATAGTCCACCAACCTTTCTGTTGGTTCTGTGCAATGATATCGCCATTGGATCCTCCATTCAATTCATAGCCAGTGCCGTTCATTGTCGTTATTTTTGTTTTATTTTATTTTAAATTATTTTATTTTTTCCTGTTTGTTGCTTTTGTCACTCGTTGCTTCTCGTGATTAATTACTTTTCAATAAGAATTTTGGTTTTGTTTTTTATAGCTTGGTGCTTGGTGCTCAGCTCAACAGCAAGATAACCAATCAGAATTCTGAAATAAAAGAATTGCCAATGAAGAATTAGAAATGTTTATTTTTAAATTTTTTGTTAAAGGAATTGTCAGATATAGAAATATATTTTTAATAATTAAGCAATTACTGCTCGATATGGTTGACATACCAGTTATTTATTTTGCTTAGTATTTTAAAAAAAATTTAAAAATTCTTTATCAACAACAAACAGTTACACTAGTTATTTTTTCTCAGTTAGTTAGAAAGTGCTTTTTACTAAAAATAATAATACATAAATAAGAAAAAAAAAACATACATTTCCCGCTGTTCAACTTTCTTCTTCACTGTTAACTTCAAGTTTAATGCTTTTGACTCGGACAACAGCTTCAGCATCGGTGGTAGCTGGCGCGACGGCGGACGGCCGGCTACGAGGTCGACGATGAGGTACGCTGCACCGCACTGTATGCCGATGATGATGCTGATACTGATGCCGATCTACTTGAAAGTGCGGATTCGGATTGCAGCATGGTTGATTTTGATTTTAATGGGGCAGCGTTAAAATGCGACTAACGGTGATGGTACGCTTGAAAAATTCACTAGGCTAAACGATACAGTTAACCGAAAAACCAGTATCCACACATTAATCATCGTCCGTCGCGTTAGCGTTCGTTCTTTTAACATAAAGTAGATTTTAATCCATCCAGCCACCACCACACCACTGCTGCTGCACGCTCAGACCCAAAGCACATCCATACAAAACCGCTCAAAGTAGTTAAATCCGAATATCGTGGTGTGGTGGTGCCTTTGGTGGTAATAATAATTAGAAAAATATCTTCCTCTGCCAGTCAGATTGTTAAGGATTGAAAAGTATGCTTTGGCAAAACAGCAACAACAACAACAACACCAAGTCAAAGTAAACAAAAGGCGAATGACTCTTCAGATGTTATCTTTAAGTCAATTGGAATTTGGATTCGAATTGATTGGATGGTATTTATCGTGTGGTGGTTTTTATTTTTTAAAGAAACAAGACAAATGATGCGCGATAGAACCGCACTTATCTCAAAAACCGAGTTTGCTTTTCTTTGGAGGTAGGTACTCTTAGAATAGAAGATGAATGAATAACATCTTCTGGATAGTGTTTACATAGGAAGAACAAACTGCTGGTAGTACGATCGTACCGTAGTATGTGCTCCATGCATAGTTCGATATTGTACCAGGGAGCTGCTTGCTTGATAAAGAAATGTTTTGACTTAGCCTTGGTAATTGCTAGTTTTTCCATCTACAATGTTGACAAATTAATGCAGTTGTACTGGTTAGAGTTAAGCGTGTGAATTACAAACGGAGGAGATTGACTATAAACCCAACAACATTGTATGATTGATGCATACCAAGATGAGGCCGCGGCCGGTTTAGTGACTTTGTTTACTTCTTGACTCCATTGTTTAGACAAGAAAGAAAAAACATTGAATAATGGAAAAGATGTTTTCATCTGGATAGGGAAAACGTGCTTTATTGACGAGACATTGCGGTCTATATTGATATTGACTCTTTTAAAAAGAGTTAATTTTGTTTTTTTAATATTTGCATATTATTTTGTGAGCAAACTTACAAATTAATGAAAAGGGTTTGAATATCTAAACAATGATGCCAAAGATTTCACAAAATATATTTAAATTGAATTCCAGTGAACGGCGCAGCGGCGATTAAATATTATGCTATTATAAAAATGTTTTCAACAAGCTGTAGTTTAATGATTTAGAAGTTTTGTGCAAAAACATAGAAATTCAATTTATTATTCGATTTTAACCTAATTTGGTTAAAGTATCATTAGTGGGGCAATTATATAGCTTTCATTGAATTTCATTAAATTCAAAGATACAATCCAAAATTGAAGCTTGTATCCTAATAATTATATTGATATTTGGTGGAACCTATTTTTTACTTTCACCGAATCTTTTTTAGAAAATGAAATTTGTTATTATCAATGGTAGTTTAAATATTTAAATTTAGCTAAATGATTTTGATTTTAAGACCGAAAGTTTAATTCTTACAAGCTTCAGTCATAAACTTTACTCAACACTAAATATGTAATTACTGATTTTTACTTTCTATTCATGTTAAATTTAAATATACATACAATATTAACAAAAGTATGATCAAAGACGAAGATCCTTGGCATGACCATATTAACTTTTATAAATTGTATTAGAAATGACTTTTATAATTCTGTCATGGTCATTTTTTTTGGAGCTGATAAGCTAAGTCTAGTTCATACTCCTGGACTTGATTGTTCTACTATGGATTAACTTATTTATTTTAAAACATAATGATCACATTTCTTCTGAACAAAGAAATAGCACAAATCCCTATGATTGTAAAGATATTCGAGTATTTCTCAGTTAGTAGTTTGTTGGTTGAACATGATTGTTTGATGGGTTATACTGGATAGGTGAAATTTTGGATACCTAATTAAACAAGTTGTGTAGCTAAACTTAGATAGCTGGCAAAAAATGGAAACGATTTTCAGCTGTTTACAAAAACCAGACAAACATTTAAATGTTGAGTTCTAAAATACTGCAAACTTAAATAAATTTAAATACAATGGAAAATTTTAATAGATTAGATTAGATTAGATTCTTCCTTTATTCATTAGATAAATTACAATTTTTTTTCTATTGGAAATACGGACATGACAATGCTGCCGTCTGCCGGAAATGACATTTCAGTAAAATAAATGAAATTATATAAAGAGAAGATGTATCAAAAAGAGTTACAAGAAATTTGAAATAATAATTTACAAAAATAAATACTATGCAAAATATTAGACAAAAGTTTATATTAACATACGAGGAATAAATTTACATATATAAAATTTTAAATTTTAAGTACCTATTAAATATTAGATATTAAATTTTTAATTTTAAAATTTTAATGAAACATTTATTGAAACAATAAAGATTTGATTTAAAAGCAATAATTTGCAGCCCTTTAATTGAATAGAGACTTGTTGTAAGAACTAATTTATCAAAAAACTATTGCGATAAGTCATAGCATGATTGCAATATTTATACAAGGTGAGCCAACCACGAGCACCATTTAATATTTCGTAAAGACTATTTACGGACAGAAAACTTTCTTGGAAATGTAATCTTCGGATTTCTTGTAGAATTGGGCATACAGCAATGAAGTGGTAAATATTTTCGGACTCTCTCCTGTTACATAGATCACAAGTTTGCTGAAGATCGACTCTATGTGGCATGAAATTCAAATTCAACTCTGGCTCTGAATATGGTGCTTATAACTTTTGACGAAAATTTTGTGTTGAAGTAACTATCAATGGTTAACATTTGGTGGTTAAGGTTGCAGTAAATAAATCTGGAAGGTGATGAGGACGCTCTAGTTAAACACTGGTCGTATATTTTGTCATCTTCTTTAGCTATGACCCTTGCGAACATATTTTGCCATTCGCTAACGTTATTTTCCGATAAAGTTAAGTCGATATCATGAGATAACGCCAGCTGTTGCCAATTTCTGAACGGATAAGCATTTGTTTGCAATAGCCTAGTTAACACTGCCCTATGTAAACTACTTTCACTTCTCTTCATTACTTTTATTAAAAAACCAGAATGAGCTTTCAGATTTTGCAAATAAATGGGTGGCAAACCTGATTCTACATGAATGGCGTAGGTAGGAGTAGCGTTTGGTAGACGGAATAAACGCTTGAAAAAGTACCTCTGTACAATTTCGAAATCTTCAAAGGGGTCTACTCCAAATGCCTGCACCCCGTAGCACATGCAAGTGTTGACTGTGGCATTGAATACATTATATTTTGAGGACAGATCAATGTTTTGATTTGCGAAGAATTTTGGCCACATTATGTTGTGCCAGCTTTGCTTCTCTAGTTTTTTCTTTCACATGATTTCGAAAGTTTAAGTTGCTAGACAACAGTACGCCAAGGTATTTGAACTCAGGAACTACTTCTATCGACTGGTTATTGAGTCGCCAAGTCTCCACCCGTCTACTCCTTCGATTCTCGAAAACCATAACTTTTGTTTTCAAGACGTTGATATGTAGATCCCATGTCTCACAGAAAGCCTGAAGTTTGTTTATTTGCAGTTGTAGAGTTGAAGGATTCTCTGCCAGCAACACCAAGTCATCAGCATAAAGGAGTACCTTTATTTGCTGACCAGCGAAGCTAACGCCACCTGGAAGGATTTCAGAAATGGAGTCAATGTATAGTGCGAAGAGTATAGGGCTTAGAATGCACCCCTGAGGAACACCTGCAGAATTTGGGAACCATTCAGACAGCTTGGATCCATCCCACACGGTTGCACTTGAGGAAGATAATAATTTCGCATATACTACCAAGAACTTTCTGGATACTCCAAGCGATGCCAGTTTGTAGATCAGAGCTTGCCTGTTGACTGTGTCAAATGCTGCTTTGAAGTCTACAAAACAAACCTATAACTTTTTATGCATTTCAATATATTTTCTGGCTATGCTAGTTAGTGCGAAAATGTGGTCAATTGTTGAAAACCCGGAACGAAACCCTGCTTGAAAAATGCTGAGACGATTAAAATTTTCTATCCACGTAGAAAGCCTAACATAAAGAATTGTGGCAAAGATCTTTCTGAGAGAATTTAGAATAGAGATTCCCCTATAATTTTCTGCTTGGGAAGCATCGCCTTTTTTAAATATTGCAAAAATAAGCGATTTGTTAAAACCAGAAGGAACGCAAGCATTATTATATATCTTGTTGAAATAATCCACAATATAATTTTTAAGTCGTACTGTTCCGTTTTTAAAGAATTCGACTGGAATGCCATCACAACCCGGGGCCTTATTGTTTTTCATAACCAGCAAAACTGAATCAAGCTCTTCACAAGAAATCGTACAGTCTAATTCAGATACAACTTCATTTTGTAACGCAAAGCTAAAAGTATGAAGATTCTCCTCCGCTGACAATAGAGTTTTAAAATGAGCAGCTAAAGTCTCAGCTTCGAGAGAAATCTTCATACTTCTACTTTGCCCACCTAACTCTCTTACATTATTCCAAAATTCTTTGGAATTTTTGGAGTGCTGCAAGTTCATTGCAAGATTTTTTAGAAAAAGCCTTTTTTTCTGGTGACATAATTGTTTGAATTCTTTGTTTGCGTGCAAGTACATATTTTTAAACGCAACCGAGTTAGTTCTTCTAAAGAGTTTTAAGTACTTGAACGAGAGCTTACGAAGTTTAACACAGTCTTTATCGAACCATTTATTTTTAAAATTGAGCGTGTAGCTAATACTTGTAGATACAGCTGAAGCGTAAATTACTCTTGTAATGCTTTCCTCAATTTGTTCAACATTGCCCTCATCTTGAAGAGGGAGAAGATTGCAATGCTGATTCAAGAGAGATTTGTACCGAGAAGCTTTATTTTCAAACCATCTGAGTTTTCGAGGAATATCTACGTTCGTCTGCTGTATATTCTCGTGGAAGCATATTTTGACAAATAGTGGCAAGTGAGCTGAAAAACTAGACAGGTACACCTGGAAGTCTTCAACTGAGTTACACCACTCTCCAGAAATTGCACAATAGTCGACTACTGATTGCCCTTGACCGCTGATAAAAGTAAGTTCGCCATATTTGTCACCGGTTGTTACCCCATTTAATACAAAAAACCCAAAATCTTCTAGCAATTCCGTTATTAGTCTACCATTTCTGTTAAGGGTTTCATCCTTTGAATTTCTCACCTCATCAAAAATCCTAAAATCATGTAATGTATGAGCAGGAGAGTTCTGAAATTCACCAATTCGCGCGTTAAGATCACCGACAATCATTACATTTTCCAAGGAAGAATTGTTTAAGAAATTGCGTAGATTTTCAAAATCATTCAACCAACTATTGCAATTAAGGTACACCGGCAAAATATAGAATTGACGTTGGTTGGTAGAAATTTTAACAACAAGCCTATTTTCAACAAGTTTACAATTAACGAAATGATTAATTTTAGTTTTGATGCCACATAACATGCCTCCGCTAGCTCTCCCATGCACATTGGATCTAACTGCTGGGATAAAAGTTAATTTATAATCTTTAAAATTTTAATAGTTCAACGAATTTTTACCTAAAATTAAAGAAAATTAAATCAATTTTCAAGCTCCTTTAAATTCAATCATCTGTGGAATCAGATGTTCTGTAAGAAGTCAGATTCCTCATAGGTACCAGAAATTCTTGGATGTCTTTGGATTTTTCTTTTGATAGCTCAGCTATTTTGGATCAGCTGTTCTTTTAGACGTTAAACTAATAGGGCCCATACACTACACAAACTGTTTGAGCAAACGAATGTATTTTGTTGTTGTAAAAATGTTTGAGTAGTGTGTAGCGATGATGCTTGTTTGCGCAAGCGGTTTGAATAAAATCAAAAGAGTTTGAATTTTCCGTGCCTGCGCAAACATGTTTGTGTGGTGTGTATTGAATTTTGCTCAAACCGATGCCAATTTTTATAGAATTAACATGAATAAACATGAGGAACAAATTTTTTGGACTGAATTCATTGAACTTTATAAAAGTTTTAATAGCCAAGGCAATAATCAAAGCTGCACATGCTAAATCACTCATTGCTCCGTGTCCGTAGGTAGGTCTGATTGAGGTGAAAAACGTCACGCAACTAATATCTATCAAACATGTTTGTGTAGTGTGTGGCGAAACTATGTTTGCTCAAACACACGTTTGAACAAATGTTTTTGCGTAGTGTATGGGCCCTATTACAAAAGTGTACATACATATCTAAAATTGAAGGCAACGATTAACTTTGTGGGATACAGTACCAAGCTTTCGACCCGAGGATCGTTTGAATTTTGTTAGTCCAATTTTAACTATAACATCGTTCCATAAATGTTCTATGGGGTTAAGATCAGGGCTTTGAGTTGGCCAGGTGAGAACATCATTGGAGTTTTTGTCATACATTCAATTAATTTATAGACATGAAGTCAAAGGAAAATAGTTAATTAGTATTTTTCAATATATTAAGACACGGAAATTAACTCATTCTAACATCTAAAAATGTACGCTATTTTTGGGTCCAGTAGTGATAGAGTAAAAGAAAGCAGGAAGCCTGGAAAGTTTTCGAATCCACCCTACTGGGCAGGGTAGAAAATGAAGGTCGAGAATCAGAAAAAGAGTGAGAAGATTGTTGGGTAACGACCTAGTTTCCAAAGGACTGCAGATCCATACCTTAAGTAAGTAACTAAGTGTCAGGAAAATAAATTTGTTAGAAGCCGGACATAAATGAAGTATAGGTAATATAAAATGGCAAGGATGTTTGCATAGAATAGTGCGTAAGAACAATGACAGTACATTTTAAGAAAAATAAACCCTTTTTAATTTATTTTAGGAATCAAATTTGTAATTCCAAATTTTAAAAACGAAATGCAATTCACTGTGAGATTAGAGGCAACATTTATGTTTCAGCCGAAAGGAAACTGTTCGATACGAATATTCACAATAAAATACCAACCAGGTTAATGATCTTGTAATAAAATATGATCCAAGCTGTGAAAGTGATTATGTGTTTTGTGTTCCTCTTGATGATTCGCTAATAAGTTCCTCGCTTCATCTTTGATAGACAAAAAAAAAATAAATGCTCTTTTAAACCACAACAATTTAATTTAATTTTAACTTGATATTGGATTAAAAATGTTAACATTTTTTTCAAATAAATATGTTAATTAGATTTGAATTCAAATTAATGATGAGTGCATGTGAAAGTAGATAAAATAGATACATTTATATACAGACACAGAGGTTTTGATTTGCATATTTGGGCGAAATTAAATATAATGTGATTTTTAAGCAAAATTTATTTTCGCCTTTTTTTAAATTCAAAACAGTCACAATCAACATTCATATAAAAAGTTTAATATTTTTTTAAATGTATTCAATTTATTTGTTTAACCAAAACTTTTTTTTTTTGATAAACGAGTTAAAAAATGAATGAATAACAAAAGGCCATCTCTTAGTATCAGGACTAAAGTCCAAACCTCATTAGCACATTGATTGAAAAGTGCATATTTGTCCATACAGTGATGGAAAACAAATTAGAAACAGAGGATTTTTTTTCAACGATTAATAACTGCATTTGAAAATGCATTTCTTCCTTGCAGATTTTATAATTTTACTAAGCTGAACACATTTAAAATGCCACAAAAAATTGATGTTATTGGTTTTTTGTTTGGATTTATAGTAAAATTAGCTTAAAGCAGAAACAAAGCGTTTTTCTTGTTATTCTGACGAAATATTCATTTTATATATTTTATATACATAAATATTAATTTTAATAATAGTCTTAATAGTATTTTATAAAAATGGATTGTTGATTAAATTGAACGTGCAGATGTAGAAACAGCCACTTATTCAATATTCTAATTCAGAGAAGAAGAAACTTACTAGCGCTACTTTGAAAGAAAAAATATTTGTATCTTCTTATAATTTTTAAAATTTAAGAATTTTGCTCTTTTCAAGTAAAACCACTCAAAATCGATGTTAAAAAGCAAAGTTTTCTAGCAGAAGTCAAAAAGAAAACTCCTGATCTAAGGAAGTAAAATATTCAAAAAAGCCTAAATTTTGCAATCAATCACTTCCACCGAACAAAATGGAATAATGTGAAGAAATATTTTATGTTCAGAAAAACAATGATAAATTTATTTAGATTATGATGTAATAAATAATGTCAGATGACTACAGAACTCTGAATTACATAGTTTTCAGGAGCCTATGACTGGAGCTGTAAAGGTACGAATTTTGGGTTTTTTGCTTATATCTCGAAAACGGTGCATCGGAGAGAAATATTTTTAGAGAATAAAATGGAGTTCTTAAAATTATCTAAAACATTTATATCATATGTTTTTTCTAATTCCTAACCGTTTTCGAGCTATACCCTCGGACAAAGTTGAAATTTACAAAAAAAAAATCAATTTACGTCAAAATATTCATAAACATTGCATCATATTGTCTAAACCTATTCATAAACGAAAAGTATGAATAGGAAAGAAGTTTAGATTTTTAAATTCCCTTTTAGAATATATATACATATGCTGATTAATGTCCAACCCGCCTAAAGTTAGAGCTATTTTAAAACTTGTATAGCATTTTGCAATTTTCAGAAAATTAGTTTGTATATCATATTCTTAACCCACAACCTTTGTTCGTGTATTTTCATGAGATATGCACTTCGCTTGAAGAGTTTTCTGGAGACACATTTACTTCAAGTGAACAACACAAGGACATTGGACAGGCTCGCAAGATGCAGAAGACATTGTCAAACTCAATCAGTGGTTTGATTCTCATCCTCCCTTCCCAGAAACCTCTCAAATCATGTCAATTTCGAGTGGAGTTGTCGGAGATACCACGATAACATGTTATGATGCTGTTCGAGTAGGTAAAAGGGCTAGGAATTCAGTAGTTGACTTGACATTTGCAGACGTAAAGTTATCGCGCAAGGATTGGGCATTGCCAATATCTTTGTCAGCTCATCGATAAAAGTTAACGATAGGTAGTAGTTGACCCAACATTGCTCTTTCAGCGGATATGTATAAGCAAACGATCAGATGAGGATTTGATGACATATTTTGAGTATGAGTTGGCCCCATTTCAAAAATCTTACTTATCGAGGGCAAGAGTGATATAGGCCTATAGTTACCCATATCATTAGTTGCTCCTTTCTTGAAAAGTGGCAAGATATTGGCACATTTAAGAGCAACCGGAAATAGTCCAGAAAAAATACTTTTGCTAAAGATATGTGCCAAAACATCAATTATAAAACATGCTACATTTTTCAAACAAACATTTGAAATACCATCATAACCAGAAGAGTTTGAAGTTTTTAAAGTGCCAATTAACTTCAGAATCTCTAAACTAGTTATAGGCTCAAATACAAAACTTTGGCTTTGAGAAGGTTCATTACTGAATGGACTACAAAGTGTACAAGATTGGTGACTAGAACTAGCTTGTAGATTAAGTGAAATCGTTGAAAAGTATTCATTGAATGCATTAGCAATTGCAATTTTATCTGAGACTACACGACCATCATTTCTAATATTTCCTTCAGCTAGATTGAATTTGTTTTTAACGCCAAATAGGAATTTCCTTCTTTAATTCAACACAAATTTTATTATATTTAGTTTGTAAAATCTGACTGCTGTTGCGTTTTAAACACTTTTCTTAATTTGTTTTTATACTTCACTTTTTTAAGCAAACTATACGTAATCCACAGCTTTAAACGCTTATTAGACTTTTTCGGAACGATATCAAAAGAAGCATCAGAAATGTATCCATTCCATATCCAGAATGAATAGAAATGTCAGACGAGGTAACGTGATCGTCCGCTTGCTCGGAGCAATCTTCGTCTTTGCTAGAAGTAAGTTATTGTGGATATCTTCTTTGTTATCTAATACTCGCACATAAACCACTGCTCCATATGCTTTGGTTGAAGCATCGCAAAAGCCATGCAACTCGATTGCTTGATTTGATAGGCTCATTCGATTCCATCGCGGAATTTTCGCCTTTTCTATGGTTGGGAGTTCTAGCTGAAAAGCTTCCCAACTCTTTTTGATGTGAGCTGGAACTACCTCGTCCCAATCACATCCAAGATTCCAGAGTTTCTCCATAAGATTGGGGGTGGAAACGTGTAGGAGACACCCTGGTGGCAATTACAATGGAAAATCTACCAGCACCAGAGGTTCCTCTGAAAACTATATTCTGCCGCTCCACCAAGGATTGTGTAATTGGAAAATGTGGCAGCCGAAAAGCGATGCTCACCTGTTCTGCAGCGTGCTTCCACTGTCAAGGGAAGTGCCTGAACAGTGTGCCTGTTGACGATGGGGACGATGAAGACGATGTAGAGCCCATTCAGCAAGAGCCACCCGCTACTGAGGAAGAAGATGCCATGGAAGAACAATCATTGCCTGGGCCCTCAAGTTCAAAGAGGATGAAAACTTGATTACTTTTAAAGTTGAGAGTAAAACATTAGGAATATATTGAGAACAATGGGGCTTACAATTATTATTATTGTATTGGTGTAACGAAACTATCTGTAGAATAAAGTGTGAAATTTGTCATCATCATTATTTTTTCTACTTTATTTAATAACTTGCTTATAAGTGGCCATATATGTTATTAGATGAACGAACAAAGGTTGGGGGTTAAGAATATGATATCTCGTACAAACTTATTTTCTGAAAATTGTAAAATGCTATACAAGTTTTAAAATAGCTGTAACTTTAGGCGGGTTGGACATTAATCAGCATATGTATATATATTCTAAAAGGGAATTTAAAAATCTAAACTTCTTTCCTATTCATACTTTTCGTTTATGAATAGGTTTAGACAATATGATGCAATGTTTATGAATATTTTGACGTACATTGATTTTTTTTGTAAATTTCAACTTTGTTCGAGGGTATAGCTCGAAAACGGTTAGGAATTAGAAAAAAACATATGATATAAAAGTTTTAGATAATTTTAAGAACTCCATTTTGTTCTCTTAAAATATTTCTCTCCGATGCACCGTTTTCGAGATAAAAGCAAAAAACCCAAAATTCGTACCTTTACCCCCCCTCCTCCCCCCGCTCATCACCTAGGAGTCCAGGAATTTTGGTATGTTAACAACCTAAGCCCCCTGAACAAGTTTCTGAAGGAATCGCTTAGTTACCTGCTCACGCACTCTACACCTCATTCCTTGACTGGACTATAATGAAGAATCATCTTCAAAGTTCTTTGATTTTAAATTCAATGGATTATCTGTGGGGTAAAGGTGCAAACATTTTATGGTCAAGAATACAAAATACATCGTATTCCTTACCTTGAAAGTCGTGTGCCAAGTTAAGAAGTTCTAATTAAATTCCTTTAGTCTAAACAAAAAACAATACCATACATTCGTTTCTATAATTGAGGAAATCGGCGTAAATAATTATATGTGATATTTTATCATTATTTTCTTTTGTTTTAGTTTACAATTTCTTAGTCCAATAATAGAGACTTTATAAGCAGTTATTTTAATTTGTCATACTTTTCCAAATACACTTTTATTTACAAAATCAAAAACACAGCCAAAGATATTTTCAATTATTTTTTCCATCACTGTATGTACATATGTACTGACTAAAATACAACATTAACCGTGTTTTGTTGGCAAATCTATCCATAGTATAGTAGGATTTTACACGAATAACAAAAACAGGATACCCGTGGCATGATGGTTAGTGCGTTGGACTGTCATGCGAGAGGTCTTGGGTTCGATCCCTGTCTATGTCATCTAAAGTTTTTTACACGGGTACTGCCTCTTGCGAGGAATTGACAAATTCTCCAAGAGTATTTCTTGTCATGAAAAGTGCTTTCTCAAATTTGCCGTTCGGATTCGGCTTAAAACTGTAGGTCCTCTCCATCCCTGACAACAGTACTCGCACACAGGAATGGTTGAGAGTTGTAAGTCACTAGGCCCTAGTTCTCAACGGACTGTTGCGCCACCCTATTTATTTTATTAACAAAAACAATATCCATTAGTATGAATAACACCGATAAAAGTTAGAGTAGAATCTCACTATGGAAAGTTTTTTGACATTTATACGAGCCTCGAATGGATCTTATGTGATTTCGTTCTCAAATGTTGGTACGATTGATATTGCATTTGTATCTCGATGGCTGTGTTCGTTGATTAGTTGTGCATTTGGAATCATGCGTGTTTTCCATTGGGGAAAAAAATCAATCTATTACTGTTGATATTATTTAGTTTTGTTAGTGAAAATGGACTAACTGGTCTTATTTTGCAAGAGAAAACAATAGAATAGATATTTATGTTTTGCTATGTTTCCACCAAAGATTTATCTCAGTTTAGATTAAATAAATTTTTTTTTGTGTTTCCACCGCACAAGAAGATTTAAAAATGATTAAGTTTGACAGCACTTTCTAAAATGCAAATGGTGTTTCGATGTTTCTTATGAAGTGCAAGTGAGATAGTTTGATTCGTGTTAAACAATGAAAAACTGAATAGTTCAGCACCATATAGGAATATGCTACCTACTCCATGTGCAATTTTTTTTTTAATTTGATTAAAACAAAACTTACTTACTTACTTAAGGTGGCGCTACAGTCCGGGGCGGACCTGGGCCTCAACCAACATGCGTCTCCAGCCAGCTCGGTCCCTAGCTAGCTGTCTCCAGTTTCGCACGCCAAGTTGGTTGAGGTCCTCACCCACCTGAGTGCGCCACCTGAGTCGCGGTCTTCCTCTACTGCGCCGCGCCGCCGTCCCTCGGGATTGGATTCGAAGACCTTCCGGGCTGGAGCGTTGATGTCCATTCGCTCTATATGACCCAGCCATCTAAGCCGTTGGACTTTTATTCTGCTAACTAGGTCAGTGTCGCTGTACAGCCCGTACAGTTCGTCGTTATATCTTCTCCTCCATTCTCCATCTATACGTACGGGACCAAAAATCACCCGAAGAATTTTTCTCTCGAAGCATCCTAAGGCGTTCTCATCTTTCTTTGACAGGGTCCAGGCCTCAGCGCCATAAATGAGAACCGGGATGATGAGTGTCTTATAGATGGTGATTTTAGATGCTCGAGAGAGGACTTTACTTCTCAATTGCCTTCTAAGTCCAAAGAAGCAGCGATTTGCAAGAGTTATTCTTCGTTTGATTTCAGCGCTGGTGTCGTTGCCTGTGTTTATAGCGGTGCCTAGGTAGACAAAGTCCTTAACTACCTCGAAGTTATAGCTGTCCATGGTGACGTTTTGTCCAAGACGTCGTTGTTCAATGTCCTTTTTTGATGACAGCATATACTTGGTCTTGCCCTCATTGACCACTAAACCCATCTTCTTCGCTTCCGTCGCAATGCTCAAAAACGCTCCACTGACATCACGCTTTGATCTTCCAATTATGTCAATATCATCTGCGTATCCGAGTAATTGGATGGACCTTTGGAAGATTGTGCCTCTAGTGTTGACGGTTGAGTTTTGCACAATTCTTTCCAGAACGATGTTGAAGAAGTCGCATGACAGTGCATCGCCTTGTCTAAAACCTTTTTTGACATCAAATGCATCGGTGAGATCTTTTCCGACCTTGATGGAGCAGCGTGCATTCTCCATCGTCATTCTGCACAAACGGATAAGTTTGACAGGGATGCCAAAACTAGACATTGCTCTGTAGAGCTCTTCCCTATGGATGCTGTCATACGCGGCTTTAAAATCGATAAAGAGATGGTGGGTATCGATTTGAAGCTCCTGGGTTTTTTCCAAGATCTGCCGTAATGTGAATATTTGGTCGATAGTGGACTTTCCTGGTCTGAAGCCACACTGATAAGGACCTATCAGGTTGTTGACGAACGGCTTCAGACGTTCACATAGTACGGCAGAAAGGATCTTATATGCAATGTTAAGGAGACTGATCCCTCTGTAGTTGGCGCAATTTAAAGGGTCTCCTTTTTTATGTATCGGACAAACTATGCTGAGATTCCACTCATCGGGCATGCTTTCTTCCGACCATATTTTGCAGATGAGTTGGTGCATGCTCCCTACCAAGTCATCGCCTGCTGCTTTAAATAGTTCGGCAGCTATGCCGTCAGCTCCAGCAGCTTTGTTTGACTTCAGTTTAGATATAGCTATCTTCACTTCGTCTAGGTCGGGTAGGCGGAATTGTTGATCTGCGTCGCCTAAGTTGAGTGGTTCTACCTCCCTTACAGCGGGATTCGGTTCGTCATCGCCGTTATATAATTTGGAGAAGTGGTCTTTCCATATTCTCAACATAGACTGCGGTTCTACTACGATGTTCCCCTGATCGTCTTTACAGGCTTCGGTTCGTGGCTGGTACCCTTGGGAGTTCTTTTTTACCTTTTGGTAAAATTTACGAACCTCATTCCTGTTGTAACATCCCTCTATCTCCTCGATCGCGCGCTTCTCGTGCTCTCTTTTTTTCCATCTAAGAAGCCGGTGTTCCTCTCTCCTCCTCTGCTCGTAGAGCTCGCGAGCAGCTCTGGTCCTTCTGTGCAGGGCCGTTTTGTATGCCTCTTGCTTCGCTGCGTGCGCTTGCCGGCACTCGTCGTCAAACCAGGGGTTTCGCTGTTGTGGACGTGTGAAACCTAGCACTTCAGAGGCGGCATCTCTGATGGCTGCAAGGCAATGTTGCCACTGGTTTTCAATGCTTAATGCATGCAGCATAGGACTCCTTAAGAGGTTACTAGAGACTCGATCGGAAAAGGACATGGCAGTCTCTTGCGATTGTAGCCGTCTAATGTCGAAACTTCTCACAGTACTTCCTTGTTTTGGCTTGGACCGAGATATCCGTAGTCGTACCTTGGCTACAACGATGTAGTGGTCCGAGTCAATGTTGGCCCCTCGGAATGTTCGGATATCCTGTATACTGGAGAAGTGTCGTGCGTCGATCGCAATGTGGTCAATCTGGTTGACGGTTGATTGATCAGGAGATTTCCATGTCCCCTTGTGGATATTGAGATGTGTGAACTGCGTACTAGCTACCAGAACGTCTCGCCCCGCAGCGAAATCGATCAGCCTGAATCCGTTGTCGGAGGTGGTGTCGTGCAGGCTGTATCTTCCGATTGTGCCACCAAAGATGTCTTCTCTTCCTAGCTTGGCATTAAAATCTCCTAAGACAATTTTAATGTCATAGCCAGGGCACTGCTCATATGTCTTGTCCAAGAGCTCGAAGAATATGTCTTTGGTGTCTTCATCTTTCTCCTCTGTTGGGGCATGCGCGCATATTAGGCTTATGTTGGCGAATTTAGCCTTGATGCGGATTGTCGTGATGCGCTCGCTCACACTGTTGAAACTCAAGACTTTTTGCCTGAGTCTAGTTCCAACAACAAATCCACACCCAAATAGACGCTGCCTTTGTTCTCGGTAGCAGTCGCCGTAGTATATATCGCAGTCTTTTAGTTTGCGTTTGCCCGGTCCATCCCATCGCACTTCTTGGATGGCGGTAATACCTGCCTTGCAGCAGTTTAGGGCTTCCGCTAATTGTTCGGCTGCACGTGGTCTGTTAAGGGACCTAACATTCCACGTACACATCCGAAGTTCGTTGTCCTTATTTCGTTTGCTTGGGTTGTCAACAGTGAATCCGTCCGTATCCGAGGCTTGTTGGTCCTTCGCAACTAGAAAATTTTTACGTGGTCAGGAAGTCACCCTGACGGCACAACCCCCAACCTGGAGGGCCAGATCCTTAGTATAACTCCAAGGACGGGGAGCCGGATAAACCGCTCCTTATAGGCCTGGGCTCCGAATAAGTCGTAGAAGCCCTATAAGGTGTTCACTAAGTAGTTCAGCCTTACTGGAACTGTAGACGCCACCGTTGATTCCATCTCGAGAATTCGTCCGCTGCCGTCTGGATAAGGAGAGGTGCCTTAGTGGAAACACCTCTCCCCCCTCTCTCGTTTGCTGCCCCCAACAACTTTCCACTGGGGTTAGAACCCAATCTCCAGTTGAGGTACTAGGCACCCGATGTTCACCACGGGGAGGTGAGAGTAGGAGTTGATAGACAGAGGTGGGTTTTGAGAAAAAACCTGTGGACGCTTGTGTCCAAAACTATATCTATACAAACATGCAAATAAACAGACCATAACGCATTATCTGTAAAACCAACTAATCCACACAGGTTTTTCTTCACAAATTTCCGATCCCCGACCGGAATCGAGCGAATCAAGCTCATTTCAACTCGATTCAGGTATATACAGAATTTAGGCGAGCTTCAAGCTCGCTTCAACACCACATGTTAATGTAGTAGTCTACGAACAAACCCCCTTCTTGAAGTTTTTATTTTATGTCAAATTGTTTGGTTAAAACTTTGTAATCGACTTTCACATTACAAAGACGTATTTTCTTGATTTTGATAGTCAACTATCAAAAATCAGCTTACACGATTTCACCCCTGGTCTGAATTTCGCTATTTTTTTTGGAATTGTTTGATAAATTTTTCTGGCAAATATTCAGTTGTATCAACTTTCAAATATAAAAACCGCACTTCTGCGGATCGTTTTGTTGGCAATTTCTCACTTTACTATATATGGAATGCGAACAAAACGCACTTATTGAGTATTTCAAAACCATAAAATTTGATTTTTCATACAATTATGCCCTTTTTTGTTGAAGGATTCTTTACGATTTCGAAAATGATCATTAAATATTCTTTAGATTAGTGAATAATTGGATTAGATAAATAAATAAATTCAAGTTTATAGTTTATAGCCATCTTCTAATTACATGTAACATTAAAAACATACATTTTTGAATAACACTTTCGTTTTCTGATATCAATGATATCCATATTGGAGTATTTACTATAACTATGATAATTGTGCTGAAATGAAAGACAGTTGCGTGCCCCCCCCCCTAAAACAGATTACCAGTATAATACTCGCGCTTCTAGGAATGCCGAACAGATATTAGTTCTTCAGCCGTACTACACGAATGTGAACTGACTTAATCACTCTCCGTCTTTCCTCCTATTACTTGAACCTACCTTTTTTCATATGCCAAATTGAACACATACAAAAACCACTGAATGTGTGCTAATTAATTCATTTATGACTGAATTGTCAATTAATACAAAATTTGTTACAGAGTCTTGTTTTAGTGAAAGTCTAGTTTAGTGAAAATCAAACAAAGTTATTTTTTAGTTATCAAAAATCACCCTATAAAGAAGAAATATTTACGTAGTTATTTATGTTATTCTTCTTCTCGTTTTCAATCTATATATATATAAATCAATGCCACTTTTCGTTGTAATGTTATAACTCAACAATGCCTTTACCGATTTAGCTAATTTTGATCTTGAATTATTCGTGGAGGGCCAGAGATGGTTTGTACGTAGAGAAAATTAAAAAAAAAAATCTTGAAAAACTGTTAAATCAACATCTTTCTATACTCCCATATACAAACAATTTGTACTAATACTTAAAAGCCAATTTGAACCTTTGGTAAAACAATCGAAGACATTTGGTACATCTCAAACGTCGAAGCAGTTTTTGAGTAATATTCAACAATACAATTCGGCATTACAAATGACTTCTTTTAGTGCTACTAAAATTATTAGAGATAATTTTATGCCGACTTTTAAGGTAAATACTTCAACAGGATTGTCCCATGTTTATATCAATCTGAATCATAAAGTCTTAAAAATTCTGATTCAACATCTACCTAAAATTGCATACATGTTACAGATTCAGGGCCAGATTTATCATCAAGCTGGTTCGTTATTGCCATACCCCGACGCTGATCATCAATTTTTGCAAATTTATTTTATTGGTGTTGAAAATCGTGAATTGGATCAACGTTGTGCAATTGTTTCAAATACAAGACGAGAAATTATTCGTGAGCTACAAAGGTTTTTCCATCAGCGCATAACGCATTAGTTCAATTGTTCAAAATTGCTCTTGATCTGATAATCACAAAATTGTAATAGCACCAAATTGAATATTCAACAAAAACATGTATATGACACAATCATGCATGCCGTTTACAATAATGCAGGTGGATTATGTTTCTTGGATGCACCTGGTGGTATAGGCAAAACTTTCGATGTATCATTGATTTTAGCGACTATTCGATCGGAACAGAAAATTGCATTGGCACTTGCATCTTCGGGAATTGCTGCTACATTATTAGAAGGTGGTCGGACCGCACACTCTGCATTAAAATTGCTATTGAATGTACAGGTGATTGAAACTCCAACTTGCAATATTTCGAGAAATTCTTTACGCAGTAATCAACAGCTTTTTGGTGGTGCTCTAATATGGCTGTCAGGGGATTTTCGTCAAACATTGCCCGTCATTCCTCGATCAACTTCTGATGATAAAATAAACGCCTGTTTGAAGTCATCAGTTCTTTGGAGATATGTACGAAAATTGAACCTGAACATTAATATGCGTATTCACCCACATAATGATGCAACTGCCCATGAGTTTTCAAAACAATTGTTAGAAATTGGTGATGGCAAAATACCAATCGACAGTACCAACGGATTGAATGTATTTTTCCGAATATTCTTCAGAACTACAGAAATCATGATTGGTTGAGAGAACGCGCCATTTTAGCACCGAAGAACATTCATATCAATGCCATTAATTTTCAAAGTCAAGCGAAACTGCCAGGTATAGTCACGACATATAAATCAATTGTCAGTGTTATGAATCAAGATGAGGCAATTGAATTTTTAAATTCATTGGAACCGGCTGGTATACCACCGCATTGCTTGAATCTGAAAATTTGTTCTTTGATTATATTATTGCGAAATATTAATCCAAAAAAACTTTGTAATGGCACCAGATTGGCAATGAAAAAGTTATTGCCAAATTTAATTGAAGCTACAATCTTAACTGGTAAATCAAAAGGAGAAGTTTGTTTGATACCGCGTATCACTATGATTCCAACTGATATGCCATTTGAATTCAAAAGATTACAATATCCTGTTTTAGACTAACTCATATAGACCCACCATAGTTTTAGTACCCAATTCTTTTTTAGTTTTTACTCTTTGCTGATAAATAAAATATAAACAATATATCATTTGGGTCATTTGGACTTTTTAATAGCTGGCAATTTTAAATAGTTTTGGTTTGAATAAATGAACTTAATAATAATTTTTTTATTACTATGCCTTATACGTAGCGAAGCACGTACCGGGCCGCTAGTACTTTATGTTTCCTCTATTAAAAAGTTTAGATTAAACTTTGTCTAAACCTGATTTTTATAAAATAAATTTAAAATGTCGAATGCTTTATGGTACTTCTTTTAATTATCACACAGTTTAATAAATAAGTTTAAACACCACGATCAAGAAGTTTTAAAAAAGATTAAAAAATGGTATTTGGAACACAATTCTTAATTATCCTTTCTTGTTTTTGTCAAGAATTTATTTGTTTTGATTTTGTTTATAATTTATTCAAATTGTTCATTTAACACATCATTAAAAAGTCTTATTTTTTTACAAATTTACTGCGCATAAAATCATTATAGTAATTTAAGAAGGAGTAATGTACAGTTCAGACATATGTAAGTATTCAAACATTTTTTGATATTTTCGTTTACTCATTTTTCAAAAAAAAAAAAAACATTCAAAATTAAGCAGGCAAATTAATCATTGTGATAAATTAAAAATGTTTTAGGATATGACGTTTCACACACTCTTTTTGTGTGGTTGCAGCCTTATAACCTTATCAAGATACACTTCATATACATATGTATGTATGTATTTAAGGCATGAGCAATCTCCTTTTCGTAAGCCTATCACAAAACCAGCAGTGATCGAGCTCGGTTGCACTCATTACCATAATATCTCATTTTATCGTCAACAATAAAAAAAAAAGGATAGGATTCATCCGTAGATATGTACATATGTATCCATATCCATGTATTCCAGAGCCAATCGCAATCCCATCATCAGACAATCATCAAAGGCTGGCTGAATGTTTTTCTTTTTATTGTTTAATCATTTTATAGATTTTATATTTCTGTTTCCATTTCAAGTAATTCAATGTCGTCGTGCGTCGTCGTCTTAGTCGACGCTGAAATTGAAGCTGAAGCGACAAGCGTCTCGAAACTCGAATGAATTGCAAGATAATACATATTTTCTGTCTAAATTTAGAAGCGTTTTGTTAAGTGTTCTTTCTTTAATATTCACTGAGCATCGCAATCGCAACGCGCCTTTTTTTCCACTATTCAACACGCTACTGGAGAGGAAGTTGATTTGTTTTACTGTCTTTGTTTCCAAAAACAAAACAAAAACAACAACAAAAAAAGACAAAAATATATAAAAACCTAAAGTGCGTGTCATTGCGCGCATATAAAAGATGTTTCGGAGGGTAAGAAAACAACTCTCAGCACTTAAGAAGAAAAAGATGTCGATGTGTAATTTATACAGTGGGAGTTAACAAATTTACAGCATTAAGATTTTCTTTTTTAATTTCTATTTAGTTCAAGAGCTGGGGTTTGAGGTCGTTATACTTTAAGAATTAGACCAAATCACTCAGCGGAAATAATTTTGGGTGATTTTAAATCTTAAATTCTATAGTGACTTAGAGAAAGGCTATGAAAGAAGACAGTACTTGCAGTTTAGCTCTTATCTTTGTTTCCAGACTTGGACTAACATTCCTTGGAGTGATGAGTTCATTAGTTAAATTCGAATCATTCAGTCTCAGAATAAACACATTTTTAGAAATTAAATGCTGGAGAACATAGTCTTCACTCATAACATTTACAACTTTTATATAAAACGAAAGAGGTAAAAGTGTTTCGTTCCTTCAAAAAGACTCTACTTCTGCAAATTAAGAAAGTTTTCTGTTTTAACTAAAGGTGAGAACTCAAAAATCTACCTGGTATAACGTAGGGCAGGTTCTAACATCATAAGGGACAGTCTTTGAACGCAAAATTACATCAATTATTTAATTTTTTAAAGGTCATTAATTTCAAGCTTCGAATATTAGTTAAATACATTTTTATTATTATAAAAAAATCCTTACACAAAGTACAAGTTCGTCGTGAGTTGTATTTTCTACTTTCTTGGCTAACTTTCCGGTCAACTTTCCAAAATGCTTAACACTTGAATCAATAAAAATAAAGCATCTCGATATTTCGGTATGGGCTTAATACCAACCACTTCAAGTGGAACGATTACTAAAACGATGTTGATAAAAATGCTACAGCATGTTTGTGTCAACTTGTCTATCTTTCTGCTGACCTGGCTACAATTTACAAAGTCAAATACTTAAGTTTTCGACTGGTTTTCTAATAGGATTGATTTTGACAGCTCATGGCGGTCATATAGTTTCTTTAACTTTCTATAAAAATATCCCAAATCATCATGGCAAGTAACAGCTACGAGCAACACGTCCAAATGATAAAACTATTACCCTGGTTACAAGAGGAGATCGAGGAATCGAATCGAATCGAATTGAGATTTCGATCCAGGTATATGGTTGCACTGAATCGAGGAATCGAATTCAAATGGAATCGAAATGACATTTTCGTTTTATTTGTGTGCGTACAATGCTCTCAACACAAAGACGCCCACCAAATTAAATTCAGCTTAGAACAAACAAGGGGGAAGAAACTTATCGCACGCACACAAGCAAAACCTCACACACCAATAACTCGATTCCCCGATTCAGGTTTACAAACAAATTTTCGATTCGATTCACCTCTTTCAGTGGGATTGGATCGAGTAATCCTATTTCGATCCGATCCAGGTCTATACGGCGCTAAATCCTGATTCAATTCGAATTCAATTCTCCTTGTAAACGCGGTATATATTATCAAAACGGGTTGGAAGTTGATCCCAATTTTTTGTCGAAAATCATCTTTAACAATGAGGCCCATTTTTGGATGAATGGGTACTTAGCAAAATTGGCGAATTGACGACTTGCCAATGCATCCCAAACAAATTTACTATTTGGTGAGGATTTGAAAAACAACAAAATCAATGTCATTATGCGCCAAAACATTGAAAACTGGACCTTTAGAATGCGCGCCACCCATTAAAGCCACGGCAGCCATTTAAACTATGTTATATTTTACACATAATGTCATTGATAGAGCTCTCAAATGAAGATATACAACTTGTTTTAGTTTATTCATCAAATAAAGTATAGGTACTTTTGTGATTACTAGATAATATAATACGTACAATTTTAAATTTTAAACATTTCCACCAGCAAAGTTATTTAGAATTAACAATAAATTTGTAAAAAACGTACGAAACACCACGTCATCCTCGGTTCCAACGCTCGTCCACAATGACACTCCCTATGTGAGCTCGATCGATAAAGCCAATTTGCTTGCAGCACAGTTTGCTGTTAATTCGACGCTACCGGAAAGTGTCATGAGTCCTCCTGTTCTTGAGAGCGTAAATGATTCTATGGGACGAATCTTCTTTCGCACTCGTGCAGTTGCAAGAGTACTTAAAGACCTTGACATACACAAATCCGCTGGCCCGGATAGTATCTCCCCAATCGTTCTGAAGAGGTGTTCTTCAACGCTGGCAAAACCACTGCGTAAACTTTTCCATCTGTCCTACTCTACAGGTCTCTTTCCGAGTGGATGGAAAATAGCATTTGTCCAGCCTGTCCCTAAAAAAGGCGAATCGTCCTCTCCCTCTAACTATCGTCCAATAGCACTTACGTCCCTTCTTTCCAAGGTCATGGAAACGCTGATTAATTATCAGCTTAAGAAATATCTTGAAGAACGAAAGCTTCTTAATGACCGGCAGTATGGCTTTCGTAGCAATAGGTCCACTGGTGATCTCATGGTTTATCTCACCGAACAGTGGAACAAATCTTTACATCGTTTTGGAGAAAGTAAGATTATTGCACTTGATATTTCAAAAGCATTTGATAGAGTTTGGCACCAAGCTCTCTTATCGAAAATGCATGCTTTTGGTATTGATGAATCACTTCTTCGTTGGATTAGAAATTACCTTTCGAACCGTTCAATACAAGTTGTATTGGATGGTTTCAAGTCTGAAATTCATAAAATAAATGCTGGTGTCCCCCAGGGCTCCGTTTTGTCACCGA
This sequence comes from Eupeodes latifasciatus, assembly GCA_920104205.1. NCBI lineage: Eukaryota > Metazoa > Arthropoda > Insecta > Diptera > Syrphidae > Eupeodes > Eupeodes latifasciatus. The sequence continues at coordinate 3,279,764 of OV049926.1, forward strand.
CTCTCTTCCTTATATTCATAAATGATCTTTTGTCTGCCACTTCTAATCCATTAAACTGTTTCGCCGACGACAGTACCCTCAGCTTTTCATATTCGTTTCTAGATTCACATCCTTGTCCTTCGGATGTGGAACTTCAACGGCAGCGTATGATAAGCTCATTAAATTCTGATCTTGACAGCATTGTCCAATGGGGAATCAAAAACCGTGTAGAATTTAATGCTTCGAAAACCCAATGCTGTCTCCTGTCGTTAAAGCGTAACATACCCCCGATGCCGCTATCTATGAGTGGCACTTGCATCCAGGAAACTAATCAACTGTCAGTACTCGGTATGTGTATCACAGATCACCTTTTATGGAATGATCACATATTTGATATTGCCAAAAATGCTGCCAGGTGCTTAGGATTTCTCCGACGGTGTAAGAAATTTTTCACCCCTTCTGATCTGGCTGTAATTTACAAAGCCTTCATTCGTCCAAAACTTGAATATAACTCGCATATTTGGGCAGGTGCCCCTAAAACAAGTTTGAGCCTTTTAGATAGGATACAAAAAAGAGCTTTGAAAATGATCGGCGATAGAACTATAACCGAAACATTTACATCTCTCGAACACCGGCGTAATGTTTCATGCCTTTCGTTGTTTTACAGATACTTTTACAAACAATGTTCTGTCGAATTAGCCAGTTGCATTCCCCCCCTCAAACAATTCAGCCGTAATACTCGCACTTCCAGGAATGCTCATCAGTTTACCCTCGAGCTCAATTTCGGACGTACTGTTAAGTATAGAGATTCTTTTTTTAGCCGCTCATCGAGAATGTGGAATGCTTTACCCAACTCTGTCTTCCCCTCCCATTTCAATATTCAAAATTTTAAAACCAATGTGCACCGGTATCTCCTCTTAAATCCTTTCCTATTTTCCTAATACTCGCACTGTGTTTAACCGTAAACGTGTTAAGGGTATTAATATCCCCTTGAGTGCCTGTACTTTATAAAAAAAAAAAAAAAAAAAAAAAAAATAAATAAATATCTAATAACATTGAAATCAATCATGTCGCAAACAGTATTTGTGTCTATTATTAATGGTTCATTGGCAGCATACACAGTTTGTAAAATGGAACATTAAAAAAAAACGATTGGTTTCGAAGCAATCTCGCAGGAACATTAATCCCAATTAGAGCTAGGATTTGTGAACAATCAATATGGTCTGCTAATATGTCACGAATGAACATAACCTCTGTGAACTTTCTACGAATGTTAAGAGGCAAAATACCGAGTAATTTACATCTCGTTTCATAGGTAGGAAGATCTACAGCTGTGGACAACTAATTAGAAACACAAATTGAATTCATTTTTAAAGCAGTATCTGTATTTATTTATTTATTTTTTGTTTTTTTTTTGTGAAAAAATAATTTTTTTTTCATAATAAGGGTATTCATGTAACGATATAATTTTCTACTTTGTAGAAAAATATAAATTTCCACAAAGAGTTTACATGAACACCCCATTAAAAATATTTGCGGAAACGTTAGAAACAAACAAAATTTATGTTTTTTTTTCTACGATTTCTGCTTCAAATTTGAGAGATAAAGACATATTTTGCAGAATATTTTTCCCATACAAATTTTGACAGTTGATTTCTAGCGATAGAAAATTCTACAGTTTTTAAGGTTTCTATGGGTTTTCTGTGTTTGCATGAATACCCTTAATATATTTTTTAAACTTAAAACAATGTTTCCCAAACATAACAATTATTTCGTATGGCAGTTTCTGTGAAAAACACAGCTTTTATTGTTGGACAACTAATTAGAAACAAAGAGAAAAATCATATCTTATTATAAAATTTATAACTTTATATCATTTACCTTACATTTATCTTTAACACCTTGTTGCGAAGCCTTTTTGCTTCAAAACTTCCCGACATCTTCGTTCCATTGATGAAATAAGCCGCCTGCACCGCACTACGGGTATAGCCTTCCAAGCAGCTTCGATATTCCTAAAAAGAACATCATTGTTGGTGTTATTTTTGAAAGCAACAGCTTTTTTAACATCGGCCCAAAGATGCTCTATCAGATTTAGGTCTGCACTTGATGATGCCCACTCCAGAACTGTTATCGATTGGTCCCTAAAGAACTGTTTCGTAATTCGAGCAGTGTGCTTGGGATCGTTGTCTTGCTGAAACTTCCATATCACTGGCATGTTTTCATCGGCCCAATCCACTAATCGTTCCTTAAGAATGTCAATGTATTTAACGGCTGTCAGCGTTCCATCGATTCGATGGATTGGGCCAACTCCACACCAAGAGAAACAACCTCAAACGTTGAGTGAGCCGTCTCCATGCTTATTTACTGGCATTTAGGGTGGAACGCTGTTCCTTTTGGCCTTCGGACATATCGTGCACCATCTTGGCCCATCCTATTTATTTTAGTTTCGTCACTCCACACTATGTACTTCGATTCGTTTGTTGTCCAGTTGGCGTGTGATCTTGCGAACTTTATTCGTGGTCTACGTTTCCTTGCGGTTATTAATGGTTTCTTTCGAGAAACACGACCATGTAACCCAACTTCCACCAATCTTCTTCTGATTGTGCGTGGGCATATCGGGACATCGAATGCAACCGAGAGTTGGCGTTGTATCTCTGTGGAGCTTATTTTTGGGTCTTTTTTGGCCAGCCTACTAATTGCTCGATCCATTTGGCAGCTTGTCTTACGGGCCCGTTTTTTACGAGGTACATTTTCAGCAGTCCCGAAGTTTTGAAGATGCAATTGCTCTATAGGACATTTTAAGCTTCCAAAGCTCAAGAATCGCTTTCCTTGTAGGAGGATCATAACTCTTTAATTTTCCCATTGCAATTACCTCCAAAATTTTAAAATTATTCTTTAAAAACGTTTGCAGACAATTCAGAATTTTCTACTTACCAATGCAAAATAAAAAGATTATTTTTATTTCACCCAAATCAAATCTAACTAAACTGTTTCTAATTAGTTGACCAGTTGAAACGAACACTTTTTACACTCTACCTTGATTTTGTTGTGTACTATGCAAAGACTTATGCACAAATTATGCTTTTTCAAACAATTATCTAATAATAACGCTTGCATTACACCGTTTAGGATACCGCTATTCTAGTCACACATGACAAAGTGAATGTGGAAATGAGAAGCAAGTAATGTTTCTAATTAGTTGTCCACAGCTGTATGTCCCATTGAAGTCTTTTCACTACAACTCTCGTAAATCGTTTTTGGATCTTTTCGATTCTAAATGAATGAAGAATATGTGAAGGATTCCATATTACACTGCAGTATTCAAGATTAGACCTTACAAACGCAAAATATAAACACTTTAAGTTGTGTGGATCGGAAAACTCCTTTGAGTTACGCAATATGAAACCTAACATTGAACTGCCTTTAGCAACTAAAAAATCTATATGCTTTACAATGTCAAGTTTTTTGTCAAAAATCACACCAAGATCTTTTTTAAAGGTTATAACGGACAATTGCATATGATTGAATTTATAGATAAAATGAATTGGACAACGGTTTCCAGAAAACGTTAAGCTTTGGCATTTGGAAATGTTCAAATGTAAACAGTTAGTTAAGCACCAGTCCGATAAAAGATCAAGATCTTGTTGCAGAAGAAAACAATCATGTTCAGATTTTATACAACAACATACTTTTAGATCATCCGCGTACATCAAGCACTTTGAATTTAAAAATATATCAGGAATGTCGTTTATAAACAACAAAAAAAGAAGAGGACCAAGATGGCTTTCTTGCGGGACACCCGACGTAACATATACCGGTGCAGAAATAATGTTATTTTTATTTATACAAATTTACTGAATACGATCCCTTAAGTATGAATTTAGCCATTTTAAAAAGTTTGAGTGAAAACCTACTTTATTGATTGTGTTGAAAATAGGCTCTTTTGGTCTTTTTGGTTTGGGAATGCAAATAAAAAACTATTTCCTTCTTTCTCCCAAAGTTTCGTAAGAATTCCTTACTTCTTCAGGGGATATTTTTCTTTATTCAATATTTGTATTAAATCATACTGTTTTCTTTTATCTCCACACCTGACGGCACTGACATAAATTGAAAATAAATAAAAAATATGATGAAAACAACAAGCAAAAAAAAACTATTGAATTAAACAAAAAAAAAAAACAAGAAAAACACGTACATATATCACAGATGTTAAAGCGTTAAAGTTACTTTATTTATCTTCATAAGTAAAGCATCATGATTGACTCTATCAAAAGCTTTAGAAAAGTCAGTATAGACAACATCATACTGATAACCTTTCTCAAGTGCATTCAGGACTAATTTACTAAAAATAGTGAAGTTAGTTGCAGTGGATCTACCAGCTACAAAACCATGTTGGTATGGTGAAATCATTGCTTTAAGAAAGGGAGTTAATTTGTCATAGACTAACTTTTTAAAATATTTGGGAATATTAGCAATTTTACAAATTGGACCATAGTTTGAAACATCTTGCCTACCTCCTGATTTGCAAGTAGGTGTGATTGTTGAACGTTTCCAAGTATTTAGAAACTCGCCATTTGCAAGTGAACGATTAAAATTATTTTGTAAAGGAACAGCCAACGCATTCGCACACATTCGTAAAATGATTGGTGAAATTCCATCAATATCACGTCGCTTATCACCCTTTAGCTTAGTACAACGCTAACTCAATCTCAGAAGTGGAAAAACTTAAACTGCCTATATTAATAAGAGTATTTGAACAGTTTATGTTTGTAGCATTAGGTATATTAGGACAACTGTCTAAATAAACCGATTGAACTGTTTTAATTAATTTTAAAATCGACCTGCCCCTAATGGAAAACCCTATATAATTTCCATCTCTGCACTTACTTAAACCTTAAAGGAAATTTTTTAAAATGATTGGCGATAATAACATCATTAAATCAATTATTCCCCCTTTTTTAACCGAACTATGCGTTATTGTAATAGCCACCTGCCTACCTTCTATTAAGCAGTATGCCCATCAATTTACCCTCGAGCCCATACTACAGATGTACTGTGAAGTAAAGAGATGCATTCTTAAGCCGTACTACGCGAATGTGGAATGCCCTGTTTTTTCCATCGATCGATACATCCTTTTAAACCCTTTGCCTCTTTCGCACTGTATGGTATAAAAAGGGTACTAAAAAGTCATTGAGTTATAGAAGTTGTCTAAATTGGAAGGCAATTGTTCGGCAGCTGACAAGATCTGACAAGAAACTTGCTTTACCTTTATGTCGTTTGAACTTATGATTACAACCAAAAAATGCAAAATCAATGATAGTAATCTTACCAAGCTAAATATTAAGAGCTGTGACAACAGTCAGAGTCAAAATCAAACTATAAAGACTGTTAAAAACAACCTGTTAAATTTCCGGAGACTGGTTAAAGATTAAATCCTCTTGACATTTTTACAATGTTCTCTGACGTCCCTCAATCATCATCAAACAACATTGTCAAGGTTAAGTTGTTTTAAATATAAACTTACAAAATTAAAAGGAATATGCAGCTCTCTTCTAGAACCTGAACCTGTCACAAAATTAAATATGCAAACCTAAATTGGGAACACTATAAACTGTCTGAGAAATTACAAAAAAAACGTAGTTGAATTTATAACTTGGTTGACAACGACATTAAATAACTTTGCCCAAGAAACATATAAATATGGTATATTCGCAAATTTGCATGAATTTCTTATGGCAAAGCTACACTTTTGAAATAAATACATATATACAATACACTTAACATACCTACATCAAATTGTATGCAAATAAGAAAGTCGCGTGCAACGGTTTTCCAAATTGAATAAATGCACCACCGATCCACAATATCTGGCTCAGTCGCCACAGCAACCTATTTAACAACTATTCATCTCTTATTCTGTTTTTCTTTTTTAGTCGTTCGTTTTAGTCGTTTGTCGTTATTACCGAGGTTATTTTATATTTTCTTTGAATTTTATTTTTTATTTTTTAATTTCTCTATTACATACATTTAGCAGAATCTAATGCATCTTAATGCTGACGGCAATGACAAGAAATATCAATTTGTCCAATTATACTTGAACAGGCGAAAGAAATTCCCGCCTTCAATCAAATAATTATGAATTTTAGTCATAGTCGCGCTTACAATTATTTTACTCGTGAAAGAAAGACTGAAGAAAAAATTCAAGCTCAAAAGATAACATCGCTCGAGACATCAAATCAAACAAGAAACTAATGCATTGAACAATACTACCAAGAAGATACGAACGAAAAAAGGCCTCCTATACGACCGACTGCAAAACGCTCCATTTTGCAGCAGCAGCGGCATTGGATATGATTTACTTTATTTTGTTGTAGCTGCATCACATCACATCACACTGGTTTTTTGTGTGCACTCTACATTTCCAATTCATCTGGTTATTCAACTTTCAACGGCAAATATTGGAAGTGGAAGATCCTGAGATCCCAAAGATTGGGTCGGTCGGTCGGTCGGTCGATCATCGTCGTCGTCGTTGTAGTCTTGCTAAATGCTTGTAGTTATTCCTTAAATGGTTGTGCCTTTATCTCTAGTTAGGTACTCCCAGTGTGCATTTGAATATCCCACAAAATTCGGTCTCCATATTAGCACACAGAGATCTATCTAGATATCCGGAGATGATGCTGGATTTGAAGCCGGACCCAGAGGATGAAAAAGCATGGGCAAACATTTTATTAAAGCCTTCGCCTTGTAGTTGCAGCCAGATGATTGTCAGTGAAATTTCTGCTCAGCTAGCTAAGCACGTAAAAATCCGTTTTTTATAACTGGTTTTGTTCTATTATATTATTTTGTTCTCTTCTTTTGTTTTTTTAGATAGTTTAAGTCAGCAATTTACCTGTGGCCGGTCACTGCTATCATCATTAGCTGGGGCAACACCAACAGCTATTAAACCTTCCCCAGAGCATGCATCACATCGGTACAATAGCAAAGGAGGACTGGAATAGTTGTTGATGATGAATAAGTGTACTGCTGGAAAAAAAAGAGATGAAGACGAAGAGGAATACAACTACGACGACAACAACGACTATGTCGATGTCGACAAAGAGCTCAAGACGATAAAAAAAAAAATACTTAAAGAAGGTTGCAATTTGGTCGCATGTTAAGCTGAAATGTCTGAATGGGGAACTACTCACACTGTGGTGGTTGTGTTCCGTTGTTTTGCTGATGTTACTTCTACTTCTGCTGCCACTTTATCTTAGTTGCTCTAGCTTTAGCTCTTGCTCTTGGTGCCGGTTTATCTCTGTTGGTGTATAAAGAAGCATTCAGAGCATTAAGAATGCGCCGTGTCTATCTAACAGGCTTTCTAGCTGTTCCTGTTCAAGAAGTTATTCCGCAAACACAATAGACACTACAAAAAAGTACAAATATTTTCTTCTATATCTTTTCTTCTTTTTATTCTCCATGTCTTGGAATCTGAGTACCCAAGATTAGGTACATAAATACGCAGCGTATAATAACCAAGCACTCGTTTAATTGTGTTAATTAGTTTTGATTTAAATGCGATTTCGGTAATTGCCTGAAGAACTGTACTTGAATCTTGATAAATAATATCTGACAGACATGCAATTCAATTTAGCATCAAAATATACACAATCATCAAAAGTAAGTGCTGTTGCTGCTAGCTTCTAGCTGCTGGCTGCTGGTTGCAGGCTGCTGACTGCTGGGCATGTACTCGTCGTATGATGGCGATGGCGTTGGTGATGTGGTTTTCTGCTGTGCACTTAATAAATTCATTGACACATCTTTTATTCCAATCACAATCTTAAACGTCTCGCCAGAGATGGACCCACATTAACAATATAATGTGCATACAGTCGTTGATAAAAGTTGACTTATGTTATTTGTGGGTTTTAAGTTTTTAAAATATAAAATATTTCTTTAAGTTTATTATGATACGATGACGCGAACGCCGTAAAACATCAACGCGCTCTTAATATATAAAAACCGTGTTATCATAAGCGTAACAAAGAGAAATTGAGTATAATTAATTCCGCTCGGTTCATAATGTTTATTTATTCGATATTTATACAAACAATTCAGCAATGAAACATGGTTACTAATAGTAAATAAATAAATTAGGTGGCGCAACAATCCGTTGAGAACTAAGGCCTACTGACTTACAACTCGCAACCATACCTGTGTGCGAGTACTGTTGTCAGGGATGGAGGGGACCTACAGTTTTAAGCCGAATCTGAACGGCTAATTTGAGAAAGCACTTTTCATGACAAGAATTACTCATGGAGAATTTGTCAATTCCTCGCAAGAGGCAGGACCCGTGAAAAAAACTTCAGTTGGCATAGGCTGGGATTAAACCCAAGACCTCTCGCATGACAGTCCAACGCACTAACCATCATTCCACGGTTACTAATAGTGCTGACCTTTTTAATTACTATAACTTTCTCACATGTTTATAAATAAAATGACAAAATGGTCTTAAAACAGTCAAATTTAATTTTAGTAAATTTGAAAAAAATTTTAAATGCGTGACAATAGAAATCTAGCCGACTAGCGAATTCTACCAACTTTGTCTCGTACTAATTTATCGCCTTCAGATAAACTCCAGAGCGACGATAAAAAAAAAAGTTTGGTCAAATACCAAAGTGATTTATTTAAATGGAAATGAAATCAGTAGAGAGCATTATAAACAATGTTTTTCGATTTATTTTCCGGTGGAAAAATAAACAACGAACACAGTTTGCTGACAGGTGAACAGGCAACTAACAGCCGGCCGGCCGTGCGAAGAAACACGAAAAATCGAAATTAATACCACTGACTTAAAACAATTGACCTTGAGATTTATTAAGTTTTTATCACTAAAGTTAGTCCAACAACGAACTAAATCCGCTTTGATTGGAATAGAAGATCAGTTAGAATAATCGCAATTCGTGGAATAATAGTTCCTTTTCCTTTGAATTTGACCTTGCAAAAAGGACACCTGTCGAATTATACACAGTACTTGTATAACCCTCCTATCCAACCCTTCCCTCTTTTCCTAATGCTCACACTGGGTCTTTGGCATATTAAAGGTATAAAAAACCCTTTTACTTACTTACTTACTTACTGTAATTATTTATTTGGTTAACTAATGATGAATTACATTACATTTTGTAAACCATTTTTATGTGTATAGAAGTGGACCAAGTACAGAGCCTGTTGTTTAACCATATAATTTCGTGATATGGGAGATAGGTTTAAAAACAATTTTTCAACCCACAAGTTAGCATTAAAGTCCTTTTCTTTTTAATTTAAATAGAGCAAGAACCAAAATAAACCACACAGAAGTGACCTTTACCCGATATGTAGTTTGTGCAATCTAAATGAAATTGAAAATACATACCACTTTATACATGCATGCTCAATATTACAAGAAATCCACAGACTTAATTTTTGGAAGAGCTTTCTTACACTCTTGAGGATACAAGGCAAGGCAAGTTTTTAATGGGTGTTCAGGTTGGAATATTCTCTGGCTTATGTTACCGTTGCACTTTTATAGAATGATTGAAATTAAAATTAATTTGTTAATTGTATTTTTTATTGTTTAAATAAAATAAACAAAAATTTAATGTTTAATGATTTAATGTTGTCTTATTTTTCTAAAAGTATGTTTTCTTTAACCTCTTCCATTGGCTGCGTTCAATCTCAGACAGATAGGGTATCCGGATACCTTTTTGTTAGTGTTTTACGTGTAAAATAACAGCTGATCAAAAACAGCTGAGATGTCAAAAAAGGAATCCAAAGGTATCCAAGAATTTCTGGGGTATGTAGGTATCTGACAGAACAGCTGATTCAACACATGGTTGAATTTCAAGAAACATACCGCTTAGAGAATTTCGCTGAATGAAAAATGAGCAGAACTCTTACCAAAATTGAACCTGTCTCCAGCTGATAAGAAACTTTCTTGCTTACTTACTCAAGATCCAAACAAAAAACAACAGTTTTTTCTCCAAGTTTAAAGTTCTTTTATTTTGCTGCACTTTGTGCAAGAGATCCTAATAATTTGAAATCGTTAATAAGCAATTCATTATAGATATCAAGACTAGTTTGTTCACATTTTTTTGGCTATTCTAGTTGATGGTGCCCCTTGAATGGTTTTTAAAGAATCGTTGGATATATCATGCAACAAAAGTTCTTGCGTTGGTCCCACCATTAAGCTAAAACTTTATCTATTGTGAACAAGCCAACTCAAAATCTTACCACAAAGCAACTTTTGCTCATTCGGAAATCAGATCGAAATTCTTCAAAACTATATCTAAGTATTGTCACTTCATAATAGTCCTCGTTTCTGTTAGGATAGTTTTCTGTTAAACGTTAATCGTTTAAAACCGGAGATTTCGCAAGTAAATTATTAATCGTATAGAATTCCAATTGAGCTAAGAGGAATTTTTACATAGATGACAGATTAAGGTTATCTCTTATTTATTAAATTGTTACGCACCTATCAATTCATCGTCGTCCGACGAATCAGTTGAATTATCTATTAAATGTTTTATCTAACAACAATTCGAAGCTTAATGGCTGAATCACAAACACCCTTCAGCTTCGGCTTCATCTGCGTTACGGTGGGCCTGCTTCAAGGTTGATTTGAATGACATTTCTATTATTTTATCCCTCCAAAGAGCAAATATTTTGTTTGTTGACATTTTTTTACAGCTGTCAGACAAAGCAAATCTTCAGATAATGGCTGAATCACATACACGCTTCAGCTTCGGCTTCGCCTGACGTTTACGAGTTCAGCCATAGGAATTCAATGCATGCTATCACAATGGAGCTTCGACCTCACGTTTCGTTTGACAATCGTAAGGAAAAGAACGTAATGTGACTCCAAACGAAAGCTCTAGTTCAATTATCTGACCATTTGCTTTGTCTGACAGCTCAACAGCTGTAAAAAAAATGTCAACAAACAAAATATTTGCTCTTTGGAGGGATGAAATAATAGAAATGTCATTCAAAGCAACCTCGAAGCAAGCCCACCGTAACGCAGACGAAGCCGAAGCTGAAGCGTGTTTGTGATTCAGCCATAAAAATCAACCTATCCAAGATAACCTATCCAACACGAGAATGAACGCAGCCATTATGAAACAATACTCGAAATACGTCAATGAGGCAGGCGGCAAATTTTGACATTCAATAATTCTATTCTAACTATGTATATAAAATTGTAAAATATCGAGAACTTTAATAAAGAATTTGTAATAAAAATTATTAAAATATTAATAATAAAAGAGCAGGAGACTTTTTCCCTTTTATGGCCTTTTTCGAAAAATTAGTAAATTTCAAAATCCGATTTTCGTTAGGTACAGAACCTTCTCCATACAATAATAAACACAACATATGTAGAAGATTTAGAGGAATTGTTTAAATCTGTTCACACGTGACGTGGTCAGTGATCAATTATTATCATTGTGTATATTTTTTATCAAGTTTGTATAAAAGTAATTGCCAAAAAATGCATTTCTCCTAAATTGATCCCTGACCAACTAAAAATACTAAAAACAAACCGTTGACAACAAAATTTTTAAACGAGAACCCGAAATATCGTGTTTAATTTCACCTTCGTGAAATACCGTAAGAAAAACCATTTAAGAGTACAAGTTTCTTCAAAGAGCTTTTAATTTTTTTTTCTGAACCAATCAAGTACACCAAGACATACCTGCACATTTCTCTCAATAACTACTTTGGATCAATTATTGATTGTTTAGAAATTAAAACACACTCGTATAAAAAAAAAAAACCGTAACTAAATAACAAAAGAAAACTTGGAATAAACAATTTCTGAGATAAAATACTTCATTCCTTTTCCTTTTTGTGTGTTTATGTTTTTAGTATGATTTGATTTGATTCGCTTATGTTTTACGTCAACAAAGACACAAGTGGTACTAACATCTAGCCATTTTAAACTGTTCCCACTGGACACTTCCATACTGCTTGAGTACCAACCGACATTGACAAGAACTTCAATGGATGGAGAAATAACAGAATCAGTGACAACACAATACCTTGTTGTTTTAGTTCTTAGCAGCGCACCTTAAAAGGATTGAAAAGTTGTTCAATGCTTAGGATTGCCTTATAAATCCTTCAATAAATTGATGATGATGAAGACTTGATGAGTTAATCGATTCCCCCCACAAAATACTATGATAGTGTTAGAACTGAGAAAGGCATGACTGACTTTATTTCTAAGTGATGCAAACTTTTACAAAAATTAGGCCAACAAGGTTCTAAGACTAATTCTTATGATTCATAACTTTTCTATCTGTTTGCAACTTTTACCTCAAATGTAATTACATGTGTTAGGTTGTAGGGCTAAATGCCTCGATATAGAATAATGAAGTTGACCAATTTGGAGGCGTTTATCGGGGGGAAAGTTGAAAGTGAGACATCTGGCACTTTGTATATTTCTGTAATCTGTAGACTTTTTGGCATACCACACTTTTTTTGGTTATAACAATCCGCCAAAATTGTGAAAAATACCTTTTTTCAACACCTCACCCCAGTCAAACGCTGAGAAAGACTATGGTATTTCATATCAAGGCTCATATCCCTAGAATCTTATATACGTGCACAAATTTTTCAGTATATAGACCTATACTCCCAAAATTAGCTGTCGAGTCATGGATTTCTCTTATAAATAATGACTGGAAGCGTGTATTTGGGAAATCCAAACTATATAGAATTTAAGGAACAACTATGTATACTCTCATCAGGTGCTGAATCAAACCCTAGATTTAAAATTTTACATACATATTTATATTTATTTATGAACTATACTTCACGACTTTTACTTTCACGACCAGGTTCAAAGAAGAGCTGAGGCAAAAAATTTGCATAGAAAAATAGAACCATATTTTGTGCTAACGCTTGCAGGTGTCAACAGGCAACTTTGTTATAAAGAAATCTTTTCCTTTGACGAAAAGGAACTTTTCGAAGCAAACAATTGATTCGACTTGTATGAAAATTCAAGAATCTACCAGAACTCTACATTGTTAATTTTTATATTTTTTTGTAATGGGACCGCTGATCTTGATCGCACAATTCATTCATTTGCATATTTTCCAATGTTAATTCTCTACACGCGCATATAATCCCATCACAGAATATATTTTAGTGCGTTAACTGTGTTCATACAAACATCCGATGACAATATGTAATTTGTTAAGCTTGGCTTGCCTGGTGTGTGGATGGATGAGTCATTAGCCGGTCCAAGGAAACTCTACATAAATCGACTCGAAGGGTCATTGCATTTGGGACTTCATTTTTGCTTCTACATATATAGAGACAGAGCCACAGTCACAGCCAAAGTCATACGGATACGGGCTCAATCCCCCAAAAATGTCGTTAAAAACATTCTACTAGGTACGTCGCACGACGACGAGTCAGAGTCAGTCAGTATAAGTTAAATATCGTATCAGCAGAACCCAAAAACGCGAAAGGAAAACATGAATCATTCAAGTCATGTTGCTGACGTTGAGTACAGGAATATGCGATGGGAATTCGAGAAACAGAATTGTATACCGAAGAAGAAAGAAAAAAGGGAATACAATAATATTTCATACTCGTACTTGTTTTGTGAAAACAATCCAAGAGATATGAAGAAGTAATGGGTGCCTATGCCTCTGCTGCTTTGGTAAACAGCAGCGGGTTGTGGTGCGGGTGCGATTGTTGAATAACAAAAAAAAGAAGACAGAAGTCAAAGAAACGAACTTGAGCGACCAAAACATGAAGATTCTGTCTTTTGGCGATAAAAAATAAAATTTACTTTATTGTTTCGCTGTCGCGCTGTGATTTTATTTTTCGTCGCCGATATTCTGCTTGAATGTGGTTTTTTTTCAAAAAAATAAAAATCAAACCGTTGTTAATAAAGAGGAAATTAGCTAATTAGGAGAAACATTCTTGTTTTGTTTCTTCTATTTTTTGTTAATGTTAAAAAATATTGCTTGTTCGACTTCTGCGAGTCTTTTCTCAATATTTTTTCAACTTTATCTAATCAATTATGTTTTCTTTTGTTTTTCTTAATTGTCAGGAATGGTTGTTTTTTCTTTGTCAAAATATTTTTAAGAGTAACAAATTACAATGCTTCTTAGGAAGACCAAATTTGCTTATCATAGCAGAAAAAAAATATAACATGAGCTCTTATTTTCTATTTTATGACAATTTTCTTTTAAGATATGAACAAAATTTGATTCAACGATAAAAAGTTGGTTTCATATTATCATCATTTATGTATGTGTAGCAACAAATGTGTGATAGATGACTCTTTTAGAAGTTATTAGATGTGACGGCGAAAGTTTGTATGACATTTACCTTTCTGTTAGGTGGAGTTAGAGCACGTGATGAAACATTAGAAAAAGAAATATTTAATAAAATAGCTACAATTTATCTTCTTTGAAGACTTGTAGCAACTATATAATTCGCAGTTGCTCTATGTAGCTCGGATTATATGGAATCTCGATTTATTCGGGAAAATATGCGTCAAGACAAGGTGTAATGGTCATCCTCTGATGAGCCCAACCATTACACCGGGGCGAAACGCATATATGAACATTTATGCTTGTTATATTTCAAATCATATTTATTAAAACATTAGATTACAAGGTTCTTAAAAAAATACGAATACCTTCCGAATGTGAATTTTTACGCTGGTCAACAAAAGTAAGCATGTTTTTTAGTACAAAAATCAAATCATTCATTTCCATAAGATTTTGTTGTCTTGAATTCAAATATGAGATTATAATTTGGCCCCTTTAAAAATTTTAAGAAATCCATAAAAAGATGTTTTTTAGGCTAAAACATAGTACTCAGTCAAGGTTAAATTTAGCTTCCATATAAAATTCTCTTTAAAACTAAGTCAAGCTTTGTTTAAGCATTTTAGCCGAGTGGTACGTAGCTCTATCTAAAATATTACATTTTTGTTTATAGTGTAGGTATATCATTGAACTGTTAAAATTGAGTGGACTGATACATTTCTCGGCGCATTTATTTCGATCTAAATTTTTACAGATTATTGAAGGTCGTAGCTAAAACGGGAATTAGTCGTTGTTGAATCTCGTCAGATAATTTGTTTTAACCGATAAAAATAATAGCGCAACATTTTAACGATTTAGTAAATGTTAAAGACATTTTTAGCAATTTACTAAGCTGAAAAGATGATTTACCTAATTTTAAACGACAATTTTCTAAAGTTAAAATCACGGAATTGTTACTTGAACTTTTAGCAATTTGCTAATTTATATGCCATTCTTACAACAATTTTTATAAGAGCATTGGATGAAATTTTCCAGCCAATGGGCAGGTTCAGACAACACAAGGGACTTCATTTGCAGTCAACTTCATTCTTTAAACGTAAATTTTGACAATGGCAACTAGTTACTTTTTCAAGTGTCATGAATTTAAAATTCAGAACTTTACTTCACAAACCTCTACTTCAAGTTCATAGTACAAAAACTACCAACATCATTATTTTCTACAATACACTCCTCAGGCAAGCTACAAGTCCATCACGATTTGTATTTTGTGTGTTACTTATTTCTTTTCCAAATTTACAAGGAACCTTTTTACAGAAAGCATTAAATGAAGTTGTGTAGAAAATAAATAAATCACTGAGTAATAAATTTCAGCTTTTAGTTGAATGAAAAAAAATGATCAATTGTCATTTTGACATATGTAAGTGGACTTGACTTGATAGTCAGGGAGATTTTTCTTGACTAACTTTCCAGTCAACTTTCCAATAAAGTTGCCTTAATTGGAAGGTAATTTTTTGGCAGCTGGCCAATCAGCTACTAGAAACTTGCCTAACTTTCAAGTCCCTTGTGTCGCCTGAACCTGCCCAATAGTTCGGAATTTCAATTAATAGGTCCGTTTAAGCGTATTTGCTTTGGTTATTTTCACGAACTGTCACTTTTTAGACATTTTTGGCTACTCGTTTTTTAATAAAAGGCAATTAGCAATTTACTAGTTAGCAAAACGAATAGAAATGTTTAAAATTTTGGACTCCCTTAGTACCTATATTGCTTACAAGTAAATCAAGTAAACATGGAAACCCTTAACAAACAATAGGTTTAAAATTTTGCGCCAATATTTTGAATAAAATATAAATACATATAATATTATCCGCTAAAATAAATTCAAAAGTATGTTTTAAATAGTGTTTTTTTTACAAAATTAGTCTCAAAACAGCTTCCTATTTAAATTTTCTATGGGTACGATCAATTCATACCTCAACATACCTCAATTTGTAACTTGGAGGATAGTTCCCACAAGATCATTTTCTACACAATGTTTTTCAGTCAAAATGTTACTCAGATTTAAGCTGATGTTTGGAGAAAAGAAACGTGAGCGTGGTCCATATACTTAAAAATAAAACAACACAAAACATTTTGTTATAATTTTGAAAAGTACAAATGTTTTTGTCCTGGATACAATTGAATTCCTTTTAGTGTCAAACTTTCTCTCAGGAAATTCTTATAACTTCATTTGACTATTAAGTTTAAAAAAAAAAAAAACAAGTTTTTGACTTGTTGGTGCTGAAATAGATACCTATAAAGAACTTCGATTGTAGCTATCTATCCAAATTTTTAAAATAACCGTTTTAACGATTTTTGTATGCTGTTTTATAATTCAAAAGCTTATTCGTAAAACAGACTCGTTATGAGAACAAACATTTTTTTTCAGAAACCGTTTTAGCTTAGATGGTTCAATGTTTTTTTTTTTTGTCGTATTATGTAGAATAGGTGAAGACTAATAACTAACGGGGGTCTTTCAAAAATTTTATAATTTTTTGAATTCTCGTTGAAACAACATATTGCTAATTGGTTTTTAGATTTGGAAAACCATCACATATTTTATTGTAATAAAAAAATAGTTCATGAATTTACATATAGGTGCCTTAAAAAACCTAATGTTTTTTGTTTTGAATTTTTAAGTTGATGTCTCCATATTGAAAACCTGACTTAAATGTTTGATTTTGCTACGAAATTTGGACTTAGGCCACCAAAAATTTTTCAGAAAAGTAAAGTTTGATTGGCAGTTATTTATCTAGGAAGGAATTTTGTAAAAATATGTTATAGAGTTCTCCGTATATTCAAGACTGACAATTTGTATTCTTAGGTGAAGTATGGCATTTTGAATGGAATCAGTTTTAAAAAATATTGGAATTACAAACCATTTAAGTTTTTTTCATTAAAATATTTCCCTACAACCAAAAATGTTCATCCCTTCTTTAGAGATTTAAACTGATTTTTTTTTTTTCAAATAGAACATTTGTGGACAGGGGCACTTATATTCCTGTCTATAAAAGGATAGAGTTTAAAGGACTCATTTATATTTACGATGTCAACGACGGTTGATAGTTTTAATGATAAATACTTATGTATCTCTTATTATGAGCTGGCTTCCAATATTCCTACCTAAGCTTCCGCCCAATTTCATAACTTATCAATTCGTTCCACTTCCGACTTCCGTAATCCGCTATCCACCTACCTACCTATCCAAAAGTCAAAACAGGAATTCACTCAATCTCAATTGTCTACGCATACTCTCCAAAAAATTAAAACAACCAACAACACAAAACACAAAAACACAGCAAGTCATATCGATTTATCTTTAGTACATTCGTCCTTTTCTGTTGTAGGTACTATTTAAGGCTAAGTGCACAATGACTCCACTCATGCACTCGCTTATTCTTCCTTCCCTTCAACACATATCATAACATCACTACATTTACAATCACTAGGAAAGAAAAAGGAACTCACTTTTATTCAGCACCCCACATGGACAATATATTTTTGCGGAATTGGGTGGATCTATGTTTCTGTTTCTGTTTGTGTTCTCTGCTGAACTGAGCTGACTGTTTCCATTAATGGAAAATGGAACATTAAACCAGAAACAGAGGATTCATCAGGAACATAATTCCACGAACAACAACAACAACTCGAACTCAAATACGAATACCTTTTGTTCCAGAACGCGGGGGTGCGAACAACAGTGAACAATTGCAACCCTCCCTTCTTTTCTTTTTTTTTTTGTTCATTTGTTGTTCTTGTTAAACTTAATGTTAATGCCGGTGTTTGTACTACCATCACTTCAGGCTTCGCAGGTTCAGTCGTTTAGTTCAGAGCTGAACAAAACTCAGCCCAGCAGGAGCTGGAGCACATATGTGCGCAACGTGTTGAGAATGAAAATACATATTCTATAAAATACACAGCCTTGCTTCAAAAAGAAGAAGGTAGATGTATACATATGTACATATATATAAAAGGGGAAAGTGAAATCCAGGATAATTTTAGGGATGGGTTCTACTAGTTGGATGAATGGATGGAGTTTGATGTAGATTTTCTATATTGATAGGCGCTCCTTTTTAAATTTAATTTTAGAACTTTATATCGCTCCTATCTTAACTTTATAAGCAAAGACTTTCTTTGTGCTTTGTGAACACATCAAGACCAAAGAGCAACTCCCAATAGCAACAAACAAGAAAAAGAATCAAACTCTTCTCTATCTCAAGTTCTGAACTGCAAAACAAAACCAACACCAACCAAGGAGAAGGGTCTATGCCCTTTTTTCTCATCTTATTCGATTTTCTTACCCATTTTGCTATTGCTGCGCCTTGGTTAGGTTGGCTAGTTTATATCGTTCTCCTTTGCCTTTTACAGCAAAAAAAAAAATATGAAAAAGGAAGAATAAAAATAACTATTTTTCTATTTTCGTGAACAAGTTCTTGTCGAAGCAAGCAGCGGAGGAGATAAGACATTTTTTAATTACTTTGGCACTCCGTAGGCACTAGGCCCATGCCTATGTCCATCGTCTTCATCTTCACCGTGTCGTGCGTATCTCTTAACAAATTATTACTCTTTCTGAATGTCGACTTCGCATCGAGTTGTATTCTAAGCTAACCGGTAACTTAACTTTTTGCAATTCTCAAGACAGTTAAATATATAGATAGGCCGATGATAGAAGTACCCGGTGCGTAGTACCTACCTATCTAGTGTCTTAACTAACTAAGAAAGATTACAAGGAGGCAGAATTTTAAAGCCGGTTAACATTAACAACACTAAATCAAAAGTCTGGCACTTACATTGTTTCTGGAAGTGGAAGTAGAAGATGAATGCTTGCGAATTGGGATTCTGTTGTCCGTTGTTGTCGTTGTCGTCGGCCGCACTGGTAAATCCAATTTTTATTTATAAATTAAGCTATAACTTCTTCAAACTTGATCTTGAAAATGTACTATAATCAAAAATGATGATGCACCAAGTTTATTTATTTCTTTATATGTTTCAATATTAATTTTTGTGCAATTTTTTGATTTAACTACACCCTTCTTTTTTAAGCAAAGAAAATAACATAAAACTTATAAGCTGAATTGAATGAACAAGACCAAACCAACTGCAAAAATGATGGGGAGAGAAATGAACACTCGCGATAATCAATGAACTCAACTGAACACGACTCCGTCTCAAACACGAATGACGTTGTTCAGTTGATTCTTGTTTGAGGAAAGCCTTTTCAACTTTTCAAATGAAAGATGGAACAAAGGCTTGAACAGTGGTGGCAAATGTAGTTAATACTTTTTGCATGAGAAAGTAGTGATTATTATGTTTAGGAGTATCTTATTCGTTTTTCAAAGAAATGTGGAGAAAATCATTTTTTCAAATTTGGTTGTATTCATTTTTTTTTTAATTGATTTTGTGTAAAATAATAATTTTAAAAAGGAACATTTCTCAGAAATTATACTTGTAGTATTTTTATCTATTTTTATGAACAGATTTTTGTATTTTTTTTTAGATTTTAAAATTTAAATACACAATTGCAAACTTGGTCAGTATCATCTTTATGGGCTATAATTTGTTTTGATACAGAGTAGATAAATGTATTTGTTTCGAATTTGAACAAATAATAAGGGGCCAGTTATAGCTATCATTGAAATTAATACTACTATCATTGAAATTAATCCGGTAAATTTTTCGAATGGATATTTGACTGTGTTTCCCTTTGATTAGATATGAAAATTATATACTGATCGATCGGAAATCATACGAAAAATGTCGACCTGCCAAAAAATTCCAATGATTGGTTTCAATGATGAAAACCAATGATAGCTTTAATTGACCCCTAAGACTGATTAAGATGCCATGCATCTGTCATTGGTTTCATCATAGAATGATTTTTCTTAGGGCCATTCATCATTGAAATTAATTGGAATTTTATTGACAGGTTGGCTAAAGATTTAATTTCCTAATAAGAAGTAAGCATTTGAGCTTAGAGTTGATAATTGAAAATAAAGCTGACAGTTGGGAATACAAAAATGGAACGCTTTCAAGAAGATTTTGTTCCGAATTATGGAAACAAAAATCAGGTGTTCATTGAACAATTAAAAATAAACTTAGAAAAAAAAAACAAGTAAAGGCGTTTTTCTTTTTTAGTTTAGAGGAGAGCCTAAACTGTCAAAAAAAAAATTGTGTTCCTTTTTTACCTCTGAACGTTCAGAGCTTCAAATTTGTGTTTCTTTTTTCGTTCTGAAGATAAGTTTATATAATAAATAACAAATACAATATATTTTATTAAGTCCTGGTTTTATTTCAGGAGGTTTGAAATGGACGAGTGTTCAGGTGTGTTTCAAAAATAATTCTTAACGCTCAGAGCACGCTTTGTTCAGAAGGTGTTCAGAGCATGCTCGATATGCTCGGACTCTGTTCAGAAAAACGCCTTAAGTAAAACGATTCGGTTCATTTTTTGACATTGTAGAAGCAGCTGTTCAGGAAAATGAATGAATGAATAATCAAAAAAATCTTTGAGTAATTTCCACTCAATCTGTAATTCAGAAAAATCATTTCTGATGTAAAAGAAAACAAATTAAGAATTTCAAAACAGAAAAGAGGAAAAAAACTCAATCGAAAAAATAAAATTAGATAAGTAAAAAAAAGACATAACTTTTCTTACATTTCATCAATTAAATATTTCTAAAGGACGAATGTAAGTGCAAATGTTTGGTGTAAAATTGTACTTATCTGCAAACTGGAAATTTATTTTGTTGGATGAATACCCTTATTATTTTTAATTTTTATTCAGAGGGAGAAATTGGAACTGCATATTAGAAAGGTTTTGGTACATACATTTATTGAAGTATGTCTTTATTTGATACCGAAAGCATTTCTCATGCTATAAAATGTAAAGTGAAAAAAACATTTTTCAATTTTCAACTTCGATATCTTTAAAAATGTTGTAAAACAATTTTGGAAATATTCGACTCAATGTGACAAGCTCCAAGGTCATCTTTCATTTTTGATACAAGACTTCTGTATTAAAACTCTGCGTCCGGCCTACATACAAAATATGGGTCCGTGAAATAACATCCCAAGAAATAAACCCCCGAATAATACCCAAACTTGAAAATGAAAGTAATTCCCAAAAAATCATGAAATTAGTCCGCAAAACAATAATGAAATAATTCCTAAAAAGGATTGAAACTTTAGGAGTTGTCTTTTCTTTTTATTTATTTTCCAATGCCCTTTTCAGCCGGTGGGGGTTGGGGATATTTAAACCGTCGGCACTACCCCACACCGTGCTCGCCGCATACCGTACTTTACAAAAGTTATATAACGCTAATTTTCATAAGTTGGTCATATTGACAAAGTGAATTAAGGCCAATTATTTTGAGAAATAAGACCAACTTATTTTACCAAAGGGAAATCATCCATTATTAAACCAATCATGAAATACGAGTAACTCCCCAAATGAAAAATGAAATTACTTTCCAAAAAAGAATGAGTAACTTAGACTTTTGAAAAAGATGTAAAATATCAAAATTTTAATTTTTTAGGAAGAAAGAATTTCAGAAGATCATTATTAATAAATAATTGTTTTTTTTTTGGCATGCATCCATCTTGCTCTTCTTTTATTTTAAATTGGAGATGCAGAGATTTTATTAATCAGATATGTACATATGTGGATGAAGCTGGCCAATATTATTAGGCCAATAGTACTAAGTACTTTTTAATAACAAACAAATAATCTTTTCAACCCTGTACTTTTGGTATGATTGAAAACAGGACTGTTGTATTCGTTGATTTACTGCAATTACAACTTGCAACCCAGCCAACAAGAACAACCTTCACCTTCACACATTTTACAGAGCTGGCATGAAAGGAACTAAGTATTTATATATTATAGAGATACTAAAACCGAATGGCAAATAATGACTCACGCAGACTCAGCCATTGTAAATTCGGTTTTTACAAAGAAGAAAACAATTTGATTCCATTGCAAATAAAAAGGAGCGACCGTAAGTGTAAATTAATGTCATACATTATAATAAATAAATTAGTTGGCTCAACAGTCCGTTGAGAACTACACTCTCAACCATATATGTATGTAGTAGTACCCGTGGCGTGATGGTTAGTGCGTTGGACTATTACACCAGAGGTCTTAGGTTCAATCCCTCCCTGTGCTATCTAAAGTCCTTTTCTCGAGTACTGCCTCTTGCGAGGAATTGACAAATCCTCCAAGAGTAATTCTTGTCATGAAAAATGCTTTTTCAAATAAATGTCATATACTAATTATATTTGAGATCTGTCAAGGAATACATTATTTGAAATTATTATTGAAGCAACCAAAAGCATAAACTGATGACTAGTAGCAATAAAATGAACATACATTTACTTGGATAAAATGGTTTAGGAAAAAAGAAGAATTCCTATAAGTATATTTACTTAACGAAACTGAAACAGAATTCTTTGTTGTCATGCTTTGATATTTGACAAGTAAAAACGATGCCACTGCCAAAAATGGAACGATAGATGCTTCAATAATTGGCATTCCTAAAACTATGGAAAATCCTTATGGTCCTCAGTAATAAGTCCGTAGTCTTTATAAACAATTTATAAAGTTCTTTATTGTTTTACTGCTTTGAATCGAATGAAAAATTCTAAAAACTTATTTCTAAAACAGAACAATTTCAGAAAACTTAATTATAAAAAAAAAAGTATAAAAACATTCAAGTTAATATAGAATGTTTCTTCAACACCCCTTCTCATTCTATATTGTTGACAAGTCCAATGTTCATTCGAAATTTTGTAAATTTGTTTGTGGGCAAAGGTTTCGTTAATAAATCTGCAAGCATATTATCTGTTGGACAATATTCACACTTGATAATTTTCTTTTCAACGTAGTCTTTTATAAAATGAAATTTAATGTCAATGTGCTTAGATCTGTTGTTGAATTTATAACCTTCGACCATCTTAATACAACTTTGATTGTCTTCGTAAATGAGAATTGGTTGATTTAATGACTCTTGAAATTCCGATAGTAACTGTTTTAACCATAAAGGTTCTTTTGCGGTTTCAGCAAGGGCAATGAATTCAGCTTCGGTAGATGACAAAGCTACACAAGTCTGCTTTCTACAACTCCAAGACACAAGTCCACCGAAAACTTTGAACAGATATCCACTATTTGACTTTCGATTGTTTCTATCTTCTCCCCAATTTGCGTCTGAGAAACCGATAAGTTGTTGATTGTTGACTTCACTGTATGATAGTTGAAATTTTGATGTACCTTTTAAATAACGAACTACTCTTTTTAATTCAATCCAATCTTCTTCTGTTGGTTCACATGTCTTTTGACTTAGAATGCAAATTGCTGCGGATATGTCAGGTCTTGTATTAAGTGCAATATATACTAAGCTGCCAATCAATTTTTGATATTCTTTATTGTTTTTAAGTACCTTCTGTGTTTTGTTTGATTTTCCATAGGATGGTTCAATTGGTATAGTTGATGGTTTTGCTTCTGAAAGTCCGGTTTCTACTACAATTTTATCAATGTAACTCGACTGCGAAATTGAAATTACACCTCTTCCTTCTCTTTCAACTTCCAGTCCTAAATAATTTTGAATTGATCCCAAATCTCTTATATTAAAATGTTTCTTAAGATCTTCTTTAAATTTAATTATATCTTCTTCATCATTTGCTGCTATAAGAACATCATCAACATAAATGAGAACAAATGCATACTTCTTTTCTTGAATATAAAAGCACGGGTCTGCTTGACTTTGCGTAAAACCCATTTCAACAAGTGCATTGTGAATGTTCTTGTTCCATGAACGAGCTGATTGTTTTAATCCATATATCGCTTTATTGAGCAAACAAACTTTCTTATCTTGATTTGAAACCTTGAAACCTTTTGGTTGTTCCATGTATACTACCTCCTTCAAATCACTATTAAGAAATGCTGTCTTGCAATCAATATGATGAATCAAAAGTTTCCGTTGTCCCGCTATTGCAAATAATGTTCTTAAAGTTGTATGAGAAACAACTGGTGCAAATACCTCTTCGTAATCGATACCATAACGTTGAGTGAATCCTTGCGCTACTAAACGTGCCTTAAATCTTATACCATTCGTTTCTTCTTTGCGCTTAAAAACCCACTTACAAACCTACAGGTTTTCGATCCATTGGCATGTCTACCAAGCTCCAGGTATTGTTATCTTCCAGTGATTTCATTTCAGTTTCCATAGCTTTCAACCAGGATTCTCGATCTGGTCCACAAATAGCTTCTTCATATGTGACGGGATCTGCAGCTTGAATTTGATTGATGTACCTGACCGGTGGTATGCCTTTTGTTATCCTTTCAGTTCTTCTGATCTCTTGTCCTGGCTGGTCTGTTTCTGGTTCTTGTACTTGCTGGTTAGTTTCTGGTCCTTGTCGTTGCTGGTTTGTTTCTTCATCATAAACATTTTCATCTATAAGGCTGTGAAAAGATGAATTTAAATCGTCAGTATCTTGTTGTTTTATTTTTGGCTGTGAGAATTCAATAAACATATATTTTTCTTGATCTTTCTGTAACAATTCTCTTGATTTTTCTTTAGATTCCTTGTCTGTATAATTCTCTTCTGTATCTGATCTGTTTTCTATACATCCTTGTTTGATGAAAGTAACGTCTCTTGATATATGTATGCGATTATTCTTTTGAAGCATATGATATGCTTTTGAATTCGAGTCATAACCCACAAAAATCATCTTTACTGATTTATCGTCAAACTTTTTTCGCTTAATCTTTGGAATATGAACGAAAGCTTCCTGTCCAAAAACTCTAAAATGTGTCAAATCTGGTATTTTCTCAAACCATCTTTCATATGGTGTTTTTCCTGTAGATAGTGATAAGCCTGTTCTGTATGTAGTTTGCTGTAGATATGGCTTCACCCCATAGAATTTTCGGAAGTTTTCCATCAGAAAGCATACATTTTGACATCTCAACAAGTGAACGATTCTTCCGCTCAGCTACTCCATTTTGTTCCGGTGAGTAAGCTGTCGTATATTGTATAATTATACCTTCTTGTTTAAGATAGTCAACCATGTTGCTTCCGGTGTACTCCCCTCCTCTATCTGATCTTATAATCTTTGGTTTCTTATTCATTGTGTTCTTAATCATTGCAATGTATTCTTTTAACTTTTCAAATACTTCAGATTTATGTTTAAGTAGATATAAATGACAATAACGACTGAAGTCATCAATGAAAGTTAACATATATCTGTTGCCGGACGGAGTTGGCACATCCATAGGACCAGAAACATCTGTATGAACTATGTCAAGTACCCCCTTGAACTAAAATCAATCTTCTTTGGAAATGGTGCACGAGTCGATTTTCCAATT
The DNA here is from genome assembly GCA_920104205.1 of Eupeodes latifasciatus. Taxonomy (NCBI): domain Eukaryota; kingdom Metazoa; phylum Arthropoda; class Insecta; order Diptera; family Syrphidae; genus Eupeodes; species Eupeodes latifasciatus. The sequence goes on from OV049926.1 coordinate 3,305,432, forward strand.
GGACAAATACAACAAGAACTTTGATTTTCGCAACTTTCAATATTCATACCTGTAGCAAGTCCCTTCGATTTCATTTCTAAAATTGCGTCACTTGATCGATGACCAAGTAGTTTGTGCCAATAATGTATACATTTTCCTGCACATTCTACTTTCGTTACAAAAATATTTTCATGCTGTGACAAGGAATATAGATTTTCTTGAATTTTTGCAACGGCAACTGACTGTCATCTTTAAAATTAACTTCACATCCTTTAGCCGTTAAATTTTTTACTGAGATTAAATTCATTTTAACTGATGGAACATAAAGTACTTGTTGAAAAAGTACAGTAGTTTCTTTACGAAATTCATTTAAAAGCTTGAGACGAATTTCTCCCTGTCCTTCAGACTGAATTTGTGTTCCATTAGCTAGTATAACATTGCTTTTGATGTTTGGATCAAATTTGCAAAACAGATCTCTGTCTTTACAAATGTGACATGAAGCTCCGGAATCTACAAACCACTTCCCAGAAGTACTGTCAGAAACAACTAAACAAAAATCTTCACTCACCTGTTCTGTTGAGACTATATTGACTTTTTGTTTTGGCTGCTTTTTCTTCCATTCAATATACCTTACACAATCTCGTTTCAGATGTCCTTTGGAATGACAGAAATAGCACTCTACCTCAAAATTGTTTTTCTTGAAATGTGTTCTCTTCTTCATGGATAATAAGGCATTTTGGGATTCTTTTTCTTCAATTGGATGACGCCTCCTGTATTCTTCAATTAATTTTGATTCCACAAAACTAATCGTTAGATCCGCTTCCGGTCTTGATTCCAATGCAGTTATCAATGTATCAAAACTGCGAGGTAAACTGCTCAGAAGCATAGCGACATTCCAGCTTTCGGTGAACGATGATTCTCCTACATTTTGCAATTTTGTGAACAAGTCCCGCATCGTTCCAATGTGACTTTCCACATTCCCACTTTCTTCCAGGTGAAGATTACAAATATCACGCATTATGCTCACTTTATTGCTTAGTGTGCATTTTTCGTGATAAGTTTGTAATGTTGTCCAAACTTCCTTAGCTGTTGTACATAAACATATTGTTGCTCTTGCAATGTTATCTTTAGTCTTCCAGGCATCTTGTTCGTTCTCCGGTCTTTCTTCAGAAATTGTTGCCCATAGTCCTTCCCTCATCAGTAGCATTTCAATTTTATATTTCCATATAAAATAATTTGTATTATTTAGTTTTGCGATTGAAAATTTCGAGTCAGCCATATCTTGAATTATTCTTTACCTTGATCTTTAAATTTGCCTTGAATTATTCTTCAACTTGATCTTTAAATTTTCTGTAACTTGAATTATTTCTTTAAATTTGCCGTACGTATTTTCCTTATTTTCCAATGGTTTGGGTGTCTGGGCCCATAACCTATTGAAAATCCTTATGGTCCTCAGTAATAAGTCCGTAGTCTTTATAAACAATTTATAAAGTTCTTTATTGTTTTACTGCTTTGAATCGAATGAAAAATTCTAAAAACTTATTTCTAAAACAGAACAATTTCAGAAAACTTAATTATAAAAAACAAAGTATAAAAACATTCAAGTTAATATAGAATGTTTCTTCAACAAAAACTTATTATTATAATCAATCACTCACTCGGTCACTCACTCACTCAGTCACTCGTAAGAGCTGAAAGGTTCAGTTCAACATTCTGTCAACATTTCAATGGTTATGTTAAGGAAAATCTGTGTTACGTTTCGTCAATGTATAGAAATCGGGGCCGTCACCTATATTATTTTTATTAATTTTTAACATCCACAAGCTTTCGAAATTAATATTAAATTGTGCTTCTTTTCTTTTTTTAACGTTGCAAAAATCATGTTTTGGTTATGATTTTTTAAAATCCTTTCCTTTCTCTGACCCTGTTAATTCCCGTGAAATAACTGAAATGTCCCTAGAAGTCTTTTAACTTGAATGTTTACCAATCAGAAACTCTAAAATTATGACATCTGAATTTTACATGGATTTCTGCTTAATGAAATTGAAAACCCTGTGGTGGTGATCGTGATAAGAAAAAATTGGATTTCAAAGCGTCCACTCATTTCAAATGAAAGATTGGTATTCTTACCATAAATGTATTGTATATTTATTTCTAAAGCTGCAAGATCTTTGTGTGAAAAACCGCAAAGAATGGTAGATATCAAAAAAATATATACACCGCAGTAGTTTTGAAAGAAAAGTACAAACATTTTGTCGCACATAAATCGTATGCAATACGCCCACATAATCTTCATATAAATATATTGTGTCCATGACATAAGTCAGAAACTTCATCAGCCAGCGTTACGTATACTTTTTTATCTGTCAACATAATGTACATGTACTTTATCGTTAAATATTTATGACAGATAAGAATTAATACTCTACGACTTTTCTTGAATGAACTTAACTACTTTGTATAGGTTAGGTACCCTTCCAATTTTAACTTTATTGTTAAGACTTAAGTCAAATTAAATTATGCTTTTTCACTAAGTCCAACAGAGAGAGGCACGCTATTTATGTTCTGTTGTCTTTTGTGTTCCACTTCCAATTTTTTCTAAAATATGTACCACGAAACTATAAGAAACCTCTGCGGATACAGACATTTGGCTGGCATCTTAAATTAAACGCGTGAAATTGGGGTCCACCAGGCAAAGCCATAGCCAAAGCCACATTTGATTTTAATTGCAATTGCATTGCAAACGAAATGCAGTTTCACACTCTCATTCATTCGCAGCATAATTTCGAATTCCCCGCGATTAGGAGATACAAATCGTGCAGAATGCATTTAGATGCGCAGCGCCGCCGCCGCCAGCCGACCGCCGCGCCGCTGGATATCAGCCACTTCCGTGGATCGTAGATTTAACGAACGATTCGTGATCGTGGATGGGATGAGCTCAATATGCACCAGCAGAGCGCAGGTGTGTGCGGTCAGATGAACATCTTCGAAAATTATTAGACCGTGGATTTGAGTTGAGTATTTGGTGGTGTTTAGGCATTCCCAGCACTTCCCAGAACCCCGAGTTGAATGGATATGTCTGTGCCTCTACTGGCTGGTGTGGTGATGCATTCCTTAAAATGATGCAGTTTGCAGTAAAAGCAAGACTTTACTGTTCTTTTCTTAAAGAGTCTAGCGGAGGTTCGGTTAAAATACATAGCATTCAAACTTGGAGACGGATGGAGGAGTATAGCACATTAGTTTAATTAATATTTGTTTTGTTTTTCTTTCGACGAATGCAATTTGCCGTATCATGATTATGATTATCAGTTGAAAGTTGGTTTTGTTTTTTAAGTCTGGATATATGGAATAGGTGATGTACTCGTAGCTTTATGGTTTTGGTTAATAAAATGTGATTTATTACAGTTTGATTGTAGAGGCACATCATACATTATATATGTACGAGTATAGTTAGTAGCAACGGTGTGTTTTTTTAATATCTTTACATGTTAAACGAAGTTGAAAAATATCTGATGGAATCATTAGATGTAACTGTCATTTCCATCTAGATGCATGTATACAGGAAAATCATAAGGTATATGACAGATGAGGGACTTCAACCGAATATAAATTTGGCCAGTTTATATTTCTAAGAATCACAGATGGATTGACAGGGAAGAAGAATGAAATATAAACACAAAATTCACTATTAGTTTTCACACAGCAATTATATCCACTTTTCATGTCCTTTTAACCTTTTCAAATAGTGCCTTAGAAAATTCTTGAAAAAAATCGAATCAGAAAAATTCTGTATATTGTATTTACATATGTATATTGCTGAGAATGCGGTAATCTCTGATGAGATCTTAGATATATATCGGGTGATTTTTTTGAGGTTAGGATTTTCATGCATTAGTATTTGACAGATCACGCGGGATTTCAGACATGGTGTCAAAGAGAAAGATGCTCAGTATGCTTTGACATTTCATCATGAATAGACTTACTAACGAGCAACGCTTGCAAATCATTGAATTTTATTACCAAAATCAGTGTTCGGTTCGAAATGTGTTTCGCGCTTTACGCAAATTTTATGCGTTTTTTTTTTAAAAAAAGTTCTCAAGCTCTTAAAAAATCACCCATTATATTAAACAATGTCCTCTTTTCAATGGAGGACAATAAATACATAATGGGTGATTTTTTAAGAGCTTGAGAACTTTTTTTAAAAAAAAAACGCATAAAATTTGCGTAAAGCGCGAAACACATTTCGAACCGAACACTGATTTTGGTAATAAAATTCAATGATTTGCAAGCGTTGCTCGTTAGTAAGTCTATTCATGATGAAATGTCAAAGCATACTGAGCATCTTTCTCTTTGACACCATGTCTGAAATCCCGCGTGATCTGTCAAATACTAATGCATGGAAATCCTAACCTCAAAAAAATCACCCGATATTATACGTACTGGCCAATTGTGTAAAACCTCCATATGCTCGTTATACATGATCTTTAATAGTCACAAACATGCATAAGAAGGTCCTAGTTAAAACATTATCAGCCTTTATTTATTCACTCCTATTATATACGGTGTAAAGTTATTCTGACTTTGTAACGCCTTTAATACTGAAAAGCTTATTCATAAAGAAAAGTATTATAGTATTAGAGGTGGAGTAAGCGAAAACTGGTTCTGGAATATTAAAGTCGGAATAAAGTAATTTAAGCATCGAAATGTCATTTTGACATGTCAAAAAGTGAGTGTAAAAGAAATGTTTTCACATTTTTTAGTATAATTACGGTGACCATATTTTCCGAGACAAAATAATGAACAGTATACCCAAAAAATGAAAAATGTTGACCAGTTTTCAAGATTTTTTTTGTATTTCATTGAGTAATAGTAAATAAATATAATATAATATAATATAATATAATATAATATAATATAATATAATATAATATAATATAATATAATATAATATAATATAATATAATATAAATTAATTAATAAATATAGTATAGTCCGCTGGTCCGGATGGTATCCCCGCTATTGTTCTAAAGAGGTGTTCTTCAACGCTGGCAAAACCACGGCGTAAGCTTTTTCATCTGTCCTACTCCTCTGGTCTCGTTCCGAGCGGGTGGAAAACTGCATTTGTCCAGCCTATTCCCAAAAAAGGCGAAACTTCCACACCCTCTAATTATCGACCTTCTTTCCAAGGTCATGGAAACGCTGGTAAATTATCAGCTTAAGAAATATCTCGAAGACCGAAAGCTTCTTAATGACCGGCAGTACGGCTTTCGCAGCAATAGGTCCACTGGTGATCTCATGGTTCATCTCACCGAACAGTGGAGCAAATCTTTTCATCGTTTTGGAGAAAGTAAGATTATTGCACTTGATATTTCAAAAGCATTTGATAGGGTTTGGCATCAGGCTCTCTTATCGAAAATGCGTGCTTTCGGTTTTCACGAATCCCTGCTTCATTGGATTAGTAACTATATTTCGAATCGTTCAATACAAGTAGTATTGGATGGGTTCAAGTCTGAAACCCACATAATAAATGCTGGTGTGCCCCAGGGCTCTGTTCTATCTCCAACACTCTTTCTCATTTCTATTAATGATCTCCTGTCTGCAACTTCTAATCCAATACATTGTTTCGCTGACGATAGTACTCTCAGCTTTTCATATTCGTTTTCAGAATCACATCCCTCTTCTTAGGATGTGGAACTGCAACGACAAAATATGATAAGCTCATTAAATTCCGACCTAAACAACATTGTTCAAGGGGGATTAAAAAACCGCGTGGAATTTAATGCTTCGAAAACGCAATGCTGTCTTGTATCGTTAAAGCGAGATACTCCCCCCTTGCCATTATCCATGGATGGCGCTTGCATCGAGGAGACTGAACATCTCGATATTCTCGGTATGTGTATCACCAACCACCTTTTGTGGAAAGACCACATACGCGATGTCGCCAAAAATGCCGCAAGATGTTTGTTTGCAAGAAGTTTTTCTCCCCCTCTGATCTGGCTGTTATCTACAAAACTTATATACGTCCAAAGCTTGAGTATAACTCCCATATCTGGGCTGATGCACCAGCAACCTACTTAAGCCTCTTGGACAGCATTGAACGTAGAGCATTTAAATTAATCGGTGATAACACCATCATAGGATCATTTACGTCGCTTGAACATCGTCGTAAAGTTTCTTGTCTCACGCTTTTTTACCATTATTTTAACGGTTTATGCTCAAGAGAAATAGCCAGTTGCATTCCTCCCCTTAAACAGTTCAACCGTAATACTCGCGCTTCTAGGAATGCTCATCAATATACCCTCGAGCCCAACTTCGGTCGTACTGTCAAGTACAGAGATTCGTTATTTAGCCGTACTACGCGAATGTGGAATGCCTTACCACACTCTGTCTTTCCTAGTCATTGCAATATTCAGGAATTCAAAGCCAATGTGCACCGACATCTCCTTTTAAACCCTCTCTCCTCTTCCTAGTGCTCACACTGTGTCTTTACATAATAAGGGTAGTAATATCCCCTTAAGTGTGCGCTTATTATAAAAAAAGAAAAAAATAATTAGGTATATGTATTTATAAACTAAACAAACCAGGAACTTTCATCGAAAAACAAAACAAACATAAAAATAACACAGATTTTTTCAGTCCCTAACTTATTTACAGGTGGTTGGATGTTGTAGGATCTGGGGGCTTATGCTGTAACTTTTCATACACATCAAGTGCTTACTTTACCTCCTCGTGGTAACCACCGGATACTGGTTATATCTTTAGATATAACTTGCGAAACTTGTAAGCGCGGGTGCAAATCGGGAAAAAAGCACCTTATCAACGGCCCAACAAATTTGGAGGTTAGTGCGAGGGGCTAACAACCCCTCCACAGTGAAAAACTTGAAGTTATGAGAGAGATACCAGCCTCGGATAATGAACCCCCTCTTATGGTAATCAGACCCGGAACGACAACGGACTACGCATTGAGAGTTTGTACCTGGAATGTAAGAACCCTCTACACTCCAGATGCAACTCAGAAACTTGAATCTGTCCTCTCGCAGTATAAGGCAGATATTACTGCGATCCAGGAAATACGATGGATAGGATCAGGGAAAATGAAGAGAAATTTTATTATAGCTGTCATCAAAGATTGCATATATTTGGATGCGGATTCGTCGTGGGAAATCGGCTTAGATCGAAAGTCATGGATTTCAAGCCTATAAGTGATCGCCTGGCTGTGATCCGCATCAAGGCCACATTACAGAACATCAGTATAATATGTGCACACGCCCCTATCGATGATGCTGAGGAGTCTAGCAAGGAGGATTTCTACGACCTCCTGGATAGAGCCTACGGAGCCTGTCCAGAGTACGACGTGAAAATCGTACTCGAAGACTTCAATGCAAAAATCGGGAAGGAAGACATCTTTGGCAGATTAGTTGGAAAGCACAGCATCCACAAAGAAACAACAGATAACGGCTTCCGACTAATCGACTTTGCTGCAGCTCGTAATACGATGATAAGTAGCACTAGGTTTCCAAAACGGAAGATCTACACAGCAACCTGGCGATCTCCGGATGGTCGAACCACCAACCAAATCGACCATGTGCTAATTGGCGCAAGGCACGCATCCAACATCCTGAACGTGCGCACTTTCCGAGAAGCAAATGTCGACTCTGACCACTTTCTGGTAGTGGCTAAGTTTAGAGCTCGAATATCAAACGACAAAAAAACACGTGCGGCCCAAAGAAAGAAGTTCAAAATCGGTTGCCTTAGCACATTGGATAATGCCAGAGACTACAGTGAGCGCCTGAGCGAGCGACTCTCCGCCGCCGCCGTCCTCCCAAATACTACAGACGTCAACACATTGTCGAACCAATATCGCGAAATAATAAAAAATGTAGCCGAGACCACCATAGGTTACCAGCCACCTCCGAAAAAGAACCCGTGGTATGATGATGAGTGCGTGATATTGAAAAGAGAGACGGAAAATGCACGTGTGCAGATGCTGCAACGGAAAAAAAGAGCAGCAAGGGAAGAGTACCGCATGAAAAGGAGAAATTAGAAAAAGACCCTGCGAAGGAAGAAAAGAGCATCCGCAGTTTCTCAGCTCAAAGATCTAGAGGAGTCTCGGGCCAAGAACAACACCCGACGTTTCTTTAAAAGGTCGAAGCAATTAGCTTCTGGTTTCAGAACCGGGACACAAGTTCTTCGAAACAGTGAAGGAAACTTAGTCACCGAAGCACAGGGATGAAGACCCAGTCCCAGCCCCCAGCAGAGAAGAGGTAGAAAGAGCCATCCAAAAGCTAAAAAATAACAAGTCCGCCGGGTCGGATGGCATACCCGCAGAACTCTTTAAACATGGAGGAGGTGTTTTGATGAACCGCATGCACCAGGTCATCACCAACGTATGGGAGGAAGAATGCATGCCCACTGACTGGTCGATAAGCTCCATATGCCCCATCTACAAAAAAGGCGATCCCATGTTATACAAAAACTACCGTGGCATATCCCTGCTTAATGTTGCATACAAAAACCTATCCAACGTACTGTGTGAGCGTCTTAAACCTTTCTGCAACACAATAATCGGCACGTACCAGTGTGGCTTTAGGCCAGGCAGAACAACGATAGACCAAATATTCACACTGAGGCAGATCCTGGAAAAGACCAACGAATTTCAAGTCGAAACCCACCATATTTTCATCGACTTTAAAGGTGCTTATGATAGCATCTACCACCAAGAGCTTATGATGGCGATGCCTGAATTCGGGATCCCGAACAAACCGAGTGCTGCGATAAGTAAAAAAGGGGAATTGATACTGGGCACTTTGGAAAGAAAAATTCTTCGACGGATTTTTGGTCCCGTATGCGACGATGGCGAATGGAGAAAAAGATACAACCGAGAACTGTATGAGCTGTACCAAGATGTGGATGCAGTCCAAAAGGCCTAGAAAAGACGACTACATTGGCTCGGCCACATCGAGCGAATGGACGACAACGCTCCAGCCAAGAAAGTCTTCTCATCCCAGCCCCCAGGTTCAAGACGACAAGGAAGACCGAACCTACACATGAAAACTCGTCGAAAACATCAGTGTCATTAATTGCAATATTGCTTCTCTTTTTCATAATATACTCGTACATTAAACTCAACTCCACTTTGTCCCACGAAGGAGTGTAATTCTTACTCTTCATTTATTTTTGGTGGGAAGGGTTTTTCAACAATGCAATAATTCCAACAGTCGGAGTGCACTCTCAAAATTGCTTATGGAAAATGCCGTTATTAGTCCAAATGGAAATAAGATGGGTTTCATTCACATTCTCTGAAAGTTATTTTTACCATTGTCATGGTCAGTAAAACTCAATAGTAAAATTAATTTCCAGTGGTGAAAGTCATCCTGTGCGCAAGTGTAAGCGTATTAGTTTAACTTCCACTGTATGTTAGGATGTATAATATGATCTGATTTTTGTAATTGTGAGATTAGGAAGTGTTCCGAAAAAGAAAGACAACGAATTATGATGATTACATAATTTATTTATACAATTTTTTATTTTATTTATATTTTATTTTTTATTTATTTTTTTTATTTATACGATACAATTTCGTTTACTTGGATAAAGCGGTCTAGGGCAAAAAAGGATTCTGAAACCCAGAAGTTTAAGCTTTCTATTAAGGATAATACCAGTTATTTCCAATATAGGGGATTCATTCTTAATAACACGTCACTTTCGAAGCTGTCATCTTTTGATATTTGACAAGTAAAATCTACACCATTACTAAACATGGAATAATATACACTTCATAATAATAGGTATTATTAAATCTTATAAACATTTTGCAGTTTTGCAAGAAAACTTTCCTGAACGTGTTTTTTTATTGTTATCAAATTTTGGCAAGCGAAATCTTTGACAAATAGATTCTATGTCAATATCCCACAATCGATTTTAGGCTTTAAGATGGACTCGTGAAGTTATGAAGGACATATGTATGTATAAACCCAAATGTGCTAATTTGTCATGGAACATTTCATGAAAAGGATATGGCGCTGCAACCGTAGAAGCGTGGCGGCCATTTGGCTGATATTGCTTTGTAATTGTTATGCATATAATTTTCTTCTTACACAATCTATTGATTTTTACAAAAAACTGCTCGTTTTCATTCAAAACTGAATAAACCAACCATGACAAATTTTAGATCATTTAGCTTAACGCCATATTTATCCATTTCACTATTAATCAGATTTTACTCAAACTATACCTCTCAAAAAATAAATTAACGCAATATGTAAGTTTTTAAAAAAGCTCTATTCAAAATCTCGAAGGTGTACAGTTCTTCACAAAATTGAGCGTACAGCAACAAGAAATAACAGCTTTGAATGATTAAAATTCTGGGGTGGAATCGGCTAAGGTGATAATTGACGATCATATTTTTGATAGTCAAATTTGACTATCATTTTCATTCCGTCTGTTTAAGATGATTGAACTCAGCTTCTGACAGTTCGCTATGTCTTGTTTGTCAACAAGCTCACTGAACAGATCGCTGTTTTGTTTCCATTTGATGTAGCTTCCGTCAAATTTGGGTAAGGTTATCTTTGGATGTTTCATAGCTTGCCTGGGACTAGGAGTCCCAACTGGGAGGAACGATGATGAGCTTTGTATGGTGGTTTCTTCAAGCTTGGTTGTCAATGCAATTATAGCTTGCGAGACTTCATCTTCTAACTTGTAGAACTCATTCATATCGTATCCATCCTGGGCTGGATTTTCAGAAAGGTCGTTTATCCAGCGATGCATTTCTTCCAGCTCCATCCAGTATTTTTGGAGTGTATTCAACTTTACTGTACAAAAGGTAGAACTCCAAGTCTCTGTAGTTCTAAGACTGGACAGCAACCGCTGTAGAGATTGTGTGACTGTTTTTTGTCTTCGTATAATTCTGGCGATTTCTGATTTTGGGATAACTTCTACAGGTTGTATTTTGCCAATATCTGTTCTGGAGCTTGCTTGCTCTTTCAAACTAGCCGCTCCACTAGTTTTCTTTATAGGGTCGGTATCTATAGGTACAATGGATTCTAGAGTTTGTTTGATTTTAATGTACGCCTTTTTTACCCTTTCGACGGTATTACTTTGCATATAAGGCGTGTCTGCCTTTACATATGCTTTTATCTGGTCATGTTTTTTTGAGAACTCCAACCAAAGAGCTTCTAGTGCTAATAATTTTTTCGCCTTGTAATCAGCTGTTTTTCGGTCAGGGCTGTCTTTTACCAATGTTGGTCTTTAGCCGTAGCAACTCATCGGTTATGACTTTTTGCCTAGCCACAATAGTGAATACTTGCGTTTCCTCCATTTCAGCTACAAAGAGTTGCCTTTGACTGGAACTCTAGGTACTTGTATCTGTGGCACGGCCTCGGCAATGCTAAATACCGAACGCAAGTTTAGGAAGATTTGTACTCTGGAACACCGGAACACGGGATACCTATAACTCTGGATGCTTAAATCTCTGGTTCGGATCTCTGGATACTCGGATCTCTGGATACTTGGATCTCTGTTTATGAAGATGTGTACTCTGGAACACCGGAACACTGGATACCTGGAACTCTGGATGCTTGGATCTCTGGTTCGGATCTCTGGATACTCGGATCTCAGGATACTTGGATCTCTGGTTGGGACACCAAGTGTTTTAGCCCTTGGAATGCTTTATATCACTTTCAATCAAAAGGCTGATAGTGTTCTATATCACGTCGGGGTCACCAATGTTTAAGTCGGAACTATTTTGCTCCGACTCCTGGACATAAACCTTGACCAGAGTGAAGATATACAAAAAGGTGCTTGTACATATTGTATCTTGAAGTATCGTGCGAAGTTTGTTGTGAACTATTAATGTCACTTACCACTGGTGGGGGAAGCAATAATAATGAATAACGCAGAACAACCTTTTGATCGTAAATGATAAATTTTATTAGCTTACAATACTATTTATACAATAATTTTGCTTACTTACCTAAATTTACAAACTCCTAAAATACACAAAAATAATATGATACAAGAAACATAATACATTTCAGCCAGGTAAGTGCAGAGCATGAATGCAAAAGAAAACTGTGAGAAAATTAATTTAATGTTATTTGAAAATAAAGCATACAGAAAATCTGTTGCTGTTGTCATTGATTAAACAGAGAAGCTGTTGTAGGGTAAATGTTAAAAAAATGTTGGTATATGATAATCGGATGGATTAAAATATACAGGTGTTGTGGTGAAATTTTAAAATTATTCCTATAAAATATCTAAATAAAATTATCAAATTGGCTCTGTTTATATAACATTCTTACTTTTCTTGTGTTTTTTTGAATGTCGTAAGCTTTGTCGGTCACAAAGATTGTGTTTTTGTACCTAAAAAAGGTAACTGGAAAAATTATCCATTCGTTTTTTGTAAGCATCTGGTAGCTCTATTCAGAAACGACATATTTGTAGGAAAATGACTATCACATTTTTGTTGTGACAGCTTTGTAGGTATCAATTTGACTATCACCTTACATAGATCAAATTCGATTGTTTTGACTGTCATTTATCAACAATCACCTTAACCGATTCAACACCTGCATCGGTTTTTGGCAAAAAAAAAATAAGTTCTAACACAATTTAAAGTTGTGGTCCCAAATGCCTACCCTGAGGAACTGCCGAAATAAAAATGAAAGTTTTTGAAAAACAGCTTCTGAATCTAATTTTTCCAATTTTTTTTAATTCCATTTATTGAATTCTGGCAATAATAATCTTGCTTTTCGCTGTCCATAGTTATTTTATTATTATTACAAACAATTAACAAAACAGAATAACAATTAAGAAATTCTTCTACATGGAATAAAATTAATAAGCGGACATTTGCAAAAAAATAAAAAAGAAGAAATGTTAAAGTGTGGTAAAATTTGAAGATTAATATATTGTAGGGCCACCTTCACCCATTATCACAGCCTGTAATTGCCGCGGCATTGATTCGAAAAGTTTTTTGTTGAAGGAGGGGGAAATTATTTTCCTAAATTTCGGTGATCTTGTCTCTCAATAAATTTCGTTGCTTGAGTTGTAGTTCCGGAGCTTTTGTTTGATTTCTTCTCACAAAATGCTCAATGGGATTGAGGTACTGTGAATGAAGTGGGGTCTTGAGTTATTTCCCGGAATTATAAAGAAACCATTCCTTAACAACAAACGATTTATGTTCAGAATCGTTATGTGATATATCATAAAATATCCGATCTATCACAGGATTTTGTTCATATTAAATAAACTTCAAGAGAAATAAGCAGCAAATCACAAAAACTCTAAAGTTAAATTTCCTTCAGAGTTTTGTATGGTTCTGATACTGTAGTAGCCTGCAGATTGAAACAGTCAGCGATTTTAAAAAGATGTCTATGAATTTAAAAGTTGAGAAAATGTCGAACTGAGTTGACATTTCTGTTCTGTAATTAAATTTACTTTCAAAAAAAATATGTTTAAGAATTTCGTAGAGAATTTCGCCGGAAGAACTGTATTTAGTGAGGAATCTCATTTTTGGTTAGGTGGCTTTATCCATAAGCAAAATAACCAAACCATATATGGAGCGAAGATAATTCTAAAGTCATTAACGAATCACCATTACATCCGTTAAAGTTGACTACGGTGCAGTTTATAAGCTGGCGATATAACGATAAATGGTCCTCTTAACTGACCCCCCTCGTTTGGCGACTTTACGCCTTTTGATATATTTTTACGGGACTCTGTGTCTTATACCACCTATCACCACTATCATTGACGCCATAAGATCTAATTTATTGGAAGAAGTAGTGACAACTTGAATTGTAATTCATAGTGGCGGCAGACATAATCCTGGGAATAATATTAAAAAAATAAATGCCATGAAATTATTCTACTAGATTATAATAACAGAAAATTTTCAACAATACTTTTCTTTTATTCTTATTTAAAATTTTCGAGTTTAAAAAAAAAATATCCGATACACATTTTCACTTAGTTTGAGAATAAATGTCTCCACAAAATGTTTTGCGTAACGTTTCTTTCTCCGCAATTATTAAACAAATCTCATGCAATCTCATAAATTTTTAATGCAATCCATTTTTATAACCAATCGCTAGCAAATATACTAAAATTAAAACAGATCTCTTCTTTTCTCCCACAGCAAATTTTCAAAATTTATATACATAAATACTTTGAATTTTTTATTTAAATTAACTGACGGATGTGAATAAGATTTCCTTTATAACGTGACGCAAACGTGATACAAAAAAATGGCTACACTTAAAAACTTCACGTTACGATACAATGACACATGTCAAAAACAGAACAGAAGCCGTGTTTGTGAGTGGAGTGCGAAGAACTGCAGAAATCATATCGCTTCATGAAATTTTTCTTAGAGGATAAATAAAATAAATACAAAATTCTGCAAATTATTGAAAAAGTTCTTTTTATAAACCAATAAATAAAATTTAACACACTCCATGGCGGATGCTGCAGCTAGACAGCTTCAGTACGAGTACAAAGCGGTAAGCAAAACCAAAACATTTCCATTAACCTATAAAATTTATTCTTTTTTCTAAACGTTTACATTTCTCTGGGACGCCAAATTCGTGTAGAACTCTAATCTTGTGCTCCAAGCTGATGTGCGTCTAATCGAGCGTCCACGACGTGATGAAGCGACCGGTGAAGTTGTATCGCTCGTGGGGAAGCTAGATGGCACCCGAATGGGCGATCGTTATCAGAGAACCAAGCCTGAAAAAACAGAAGAGCGAAAGCAAAAGTTTGTTCAACAACATTATATACATATGTGAAAGAAAATTGTTTTAATTTGCTTGTTTTCTATTCAAACTATAGACGGCAAAAACGTGATGAAGCTCAATATGACTTCGAGCGGATGAAAGGTGCCACTTTGCTTTCCGAAGGCATTGACGAAATGGTCGGTATTGTTTATCGACCAAAGACTCAAGAAACCCGACAGACTTACGAAGTGTTGTTGAGTTTCATTCAAGAGGCTCTGGGTGACCAACCGCGAGATATTCTTTGCGGTGCAGCTGATGAAATCTTGGCAGTCCTAAAGAACGACAAGCTAAAGGATCGAGAACGCAAACGTGAGATCGATAGTCTCTTAGGGAGTGTTGCTGATGAAAGGTAAGTTAGAAAGTATATAAATAGTACGGTGATATAATGTTTAAATTTTTAGATTTGCTCTGTTGGTCAATTTGGGCAAGAAAATCACAGACTTTGGGGCAGATGCATCGACTGCCCTCAATGTAACCAATAACGAAGAACAAATCGATGAGACTTATGGAATCAACGTGCAATTTGAAGAATCCGAAGAGGAGAGTGACGAGGATATGTACGGAGAGATTCGAGATGAAGATGGACAAGAAGAAGGTGAAGAAGCGCGAGTTGATCATACATTGCATGCAGAGAACGTAAGTTACTTTGTCTTGAAATGGGTTTAATTTGTATTTGAATTAAGCCAGCACCTCTTCAAGGTCCAGATTGTTTCTTGGTTGTTTAAATAAACAATGGGTTGAATAAATAAGAACGATAGGTAGATACTCAAAAAAAAATAAAGGCTCACGATGTTTATTAGGTTCTTCAAGTTTTAAGGCTCTATTTTAGTAGTATCTCGTGAAGATTTGGTTTCATAGGCACGTAGTTTGTTAATTCAATTCTTTTAAATGATTAATCATTTTCACTTTAATAATTATTAAATAAACTAATACATCTTGTCAAAGCTTCATCATACCAAAAGCATAAATGTTTAAAAAATGTGCCAAGTTTTGCTGGATACAAATAACCTAAGTAATAAGACTTTCGCAAAAAGAAATGGGCGCTAAAAATACGACAAGTTCTAAATTTACGAAGGATTAATATCAATTTACTTTTCGAAAGGTTGTATCGAAGGAACTTTTAACTAAAATATGGATAGTAATAAAGCAACGAAAAACATGCCAAGTTAACCCATGCAATCGCATCAAACTTTTTGACCATTGAGATGGACCCTTTTTACTGTGCTTTATTTCATTATTCTACAATAATTCTCATTTTGTGGGTGGATACCACGCGCTGTAAATCGAAGTGGTATACCTCAGAAACTGTTGGCTATGGAGCTGAAATTTGGTACGATTTATGGCAAAAACTAGCTTATTTAGTCTTGCAAATTCCTGGCTTAATTGGTTTTGTAGTTAGAGGGGGGTCAAAAATCGGCTGAGATTGTTCCTGTAAACAGATAGTAGTGTAAAAACTTGACTAGATCTAACATGCCCTTTGATTTCAACCATAATTTCCAACCCTTTCCGCAATTTTTATAAAACATATACAGATATGGACATTAAAATAGAAACACCTAACAGAGTTTTAAAAATTCAATTTTGTATTGACTTAAAAAGATTTTTTTTTCAAGTTTGGTCTTTATCTTCTTATTAACTTCCCATAGGAAGTTATTGTAATGGGTCCGATTTGTCAAATTGAAATTTTTGACATTGTTAATATTTGTATTGTACTATTCGTACTAGAATGTCAGCTTGTTAGACTTGACCATTCCTTTTAATTTTTATTGAATGTTTTTGAACAACAACAACAACTTAAAGGTGCTACCACTCATTGTTTTGGCTGGAGATATAGCTATTTCGTGCTTTGCCACTTTTGCACTCATCAGTCTCCTTTTTTGTGGTGCTGAGCTTTAATCCAATTTTATTTGAAAAACTTTATGCACAACATAGGATTCGAACCCACGCATATCAGATTTGCTCAGTCTTAGAAGTCGTGTGCACTACGCACTCCACTACTTTAGACCACTGACGTCACAGGTCGAGATGTGCTAATTGTTTATCAAATGCATTTGAAGCATCAACCTTTTTATAAGCTCCTTTAAGTATGCTGTTTTGTTCCGCCTCCATTTTTCTCCATACCTTATTTGATAGACTTACAATTCGTAGTACGTATCAAAGGGGGAGACATTTCTCGACGTTTCAAGGTCCCTAGAGTCGAAATAAAAGATTTTTAGAAAGATGTCTGTGCGTGCGTGTGTACGTACGTTCGTACGTCCGTATGTCCGTATGTCCGTACGTCCGTACGTTCGCGACGTTTTTTTCGTCGTCCATAGCTCAAGAACCAGAAGAGATATCGACTTCAAATAAGTTTTGTTATACAGATAATAAGGCAGAAAGATGCAGAAAGGGCTTTCAAGAAAATTGCGTGGGTTGTTTTTGTACCATAGCAGTTTAAAAAAAAAGGTGAAAATTTTGGTTAAACCTAAATATCTCATGAACCAATGACGCTAGAGACTTGAATTAAATTTTATATTATATATTGTAACGTGATACAAAACAATTATATTTTTGGAAAAAAATCCAATTAACGGTTTTTTTATAAATCAAAAAAACTGAAAAAAAAATGTGTCACCTCGAAAATTTTACGACTAAAATATGATTTCATCTCCAAAACAATTTTGTGCAACGAAGAATGATGTTTTTGTCATTTGATAAAATTTTGAGAAAAATCTAATTGACAGTTTTTTTATAAAAAATAAAAACTTAAAAAAAAAACATTGCTCAAAGTTGGTAAAAATTGAATTTCGACTCAAATATCTTTTCAAAAACTTGAGATTATGGCTTTAAACTTATTTTATCTTATAAGAAATATTATTTTTAACATTAGGACAAATTTTGAGAAAAATCAAATTGACAGTTTTTTGTACAAAAAATAAAAACCTAAAAAAAAAATTATAAAAGTTTTTTATATTTTTTACTCAAATATCTTTTCAAAACTTTGAGATATTGGCTTTCAGTAAAATTTTGAAAAAAAATCGAATTGACAGTTTTTTTACAAAAAAATTAAAAACCTAAACAAAAACAATACTAAAACTTGGTAAAAATTTACTTTCAACTCAAATAGTTTTTTTAAAAATGAAAAATATTAGCTTCAAACTTATTTTATTTCACAGAAAATATTATTTTCGATATTCAATAAAATCAAATCTACAAAAAATAGTACGCAAATTTGGTAAAAATTGATACATATAGACAAATTTTTAAGCAAGACAGATCGACAGACGGGATGGGAAGTTATCAGTGTGGGTCGCATCCCAGCCTCTTTTTTTTTTTTCTTTCAAACTAAAATTACCCATTATTTATAGTAAAATTATAACTTAAAATGTTTTAATATCATAAATGTATAAAAAAACGAATTTCGTGGACATTAAAATAGATACACTTATTTAAAAAAAATTAAAATAAATGCAAAGCTATTCTGGATTTAAAAATTATTTTAATATCTGAAAGCCTGGCCCTTAGCTTTAATTACAGTGTGACATCTGTTGGACATTGAGTCAAATAATCGGCGGCATCTGTCAATTGAAATATTGTACCACTCCTGTTGAACCATACTCCACAGTTCGGTTTAATTTTTTGTTAAATGCTTCCCAACCGCGCATTAAAATCTTCCCCTAAATGTTTAGGCAATTGGGATACGCTGATTTTGTAGTCCTTAAAATACTTTTGAGCAGATTTGGATGTGTGCTTAGGGTAGTTGTTCTGCTGTAGAACACATTTGAAAGGCATGTTCTCGTCCGCATAAGTCAGCATCGTATCCTTCATGATATTCAACTTCATATTTTGATCCATTTTACCCTCAATCAAATGTATTGGTCCAAGGCCATAACAAGGAAATTAACCCAAAGTAGGATACTGCCGCCACCATTCTTGGCCTTTTTCTGGATGTATTTGATATTTAGTTCTTTCAAAGGAAGCCTTCTAAAGGTTTTTCTGCCATCACTTCCGAACAAATTTATCTTTGATTCGTCCATCCACAAAACATTCCTCCACTTTTTGCCTCCTTTTGGCCCACTCCAATCAAAATGATCGTGGGCGAATTTAAACCGCGTTGTTATATTTTTTTTTTTAATTAGAAAGGGCACCATTCTTGCGATCCTTCTGAGCAATTCAGCTTCAACAAGTCTTCTACGAACAGTTCTGGAAGTTATTGGAAGCTGTAGTTTTTTTTATTTCCCTTGCAGACTTGTAAGGTTTTTTTTTTTTTTGAGGTGCAAAATAATATTTCAGTTTTCTCTTGGGGTTGTTTTGCTTGGTTTTGACAGCTGTTTTTGGGCTCTCATCGGTCAATTTGCTTTTCTAATCAACTTGAGAGATCTGCTCAATGTTCTGGCTGTTTCCCACAAAGATTTTCCCTCACTTCGTAGAACTAAAATGACAGCTTTCTCTTCTAGGGAACAATGAAACCGCGACCCATATTTTCCTTACACTTAATTGTATATTATTAAAATAATTTAAATTTACTTCCTAAAGTGAACCTATTGTTTTATAAAAGTTAAAAAATATTAAAAGGTAATATTTTTGATACTAGTTACATATTAAGGTCTGTGTTCCCATGTGTTTCTATTTTAATGTCCACCAAAAACACAGTCTTACCTAAGGAACAGTTCATCTCCAAACAAAGGAAACAAAAAATAAAGCCCATCTTATTTTGCACAAGAGAGTCTAACTTTTTTTTGATAACGGTTAAAACTACTTCTAATGCATGTTGTTGTTTTGATTTGGTTTTACTCTTAGCAACTGTCCCTCTGTGTATTTTAATGTCCATATCTGTATATACCTTTCGAATTTCATGAAATCAATTTCTAACTATTTCAGAATTAGATGTTTTGAATTCTTTAAAAGTTTCATTTGTAATATTTCTTAAATTTATCAATCTTTGATTTGACCATTGAATTTTATAAGAAAATCTTTTATACGGTGTTGGTATAAATTCATTAAATCCAATAAACAAAACTTCATTTAAAGAAAAGTCAGAATGAAGATAAATAATTATTGAATGCTCATTGCACTTAAACTTAAAGCATTTCTGATGCATTTTTCGGATTATCGCTTAGGTCATTCTCTCGAATTTCAAAATTGGTATTAAATGAAAAGACATGTTTACTAAAACCCGAACTTTAAGGTTGGCATATCTAAAAAGTGGTTTCAAGTACTTTATTTTTATGAGCATGTGTTATATACTGTTGAACAATAAGCTTTTGACAAGCAAAAATGGTATATATTCAAGCTACATATTTGAATTTTTGCTTAAAATTAGAAGGACTGAATGTCAAAAATAATTATCGCTTTCGAATATCCTTAAAATTATACTAAATTTAATTATTAATGAACGTAACCCGCACATCCTTGGGGTATTTTGTTTTTCCAAACGGGACATCATTATATCCCTTTTTGAAATTTACCAAAATCCTCATTAAATTTGTAGTCCCAAAGAAATGAATACATGACAATAACAACTTGTTTCTTTTTTTTTACATTACTACTTTAGCTTATGGCTGAAGAAGCAACCATGGCCAACGTGAAAAAAGAGCGAGGCTTACATCCCCTCGACATCGATGCGTATTGGCTTCAACGCTGCCTTAGCAAATACTACAACGATGCCATGGTATCCCAAAGCAAAGCAGGTGATGTTTTAAAAATTCTCAAAGACGCCGCCGATGATCGTGACTGTGAAAATCAACTTGTATTGCTCCTTGGCTACGATTGTTTTGATTTCATAAAATTGCTCAAAAACAACCGTCAAATGATCCTCTACTGTACGATGCTGGCCTCAGCGCAAACCGATGCCGAACGGCAAAAAATACGTGACCGCATGAAGAGTGACAACCACTTGTCAAAAATCCTGCGTCAGCTGGACACGGGTAAGAGTGAAGATGACGAATACGGCAACTCATCGCGTTCAAATAAACGATGCAAAGAGGAGAACGATGCCGACGGTGGCCAAGGAGGTGCTGCCGAACAGGTGGCTGGAGTGCGTCAAGTTCTGGAACTTGAAGAATTAGCATTCACGCAAGGATCACATTTCATGGCGAACAAGAGATGTCAACTGCCTGATGGTTCCTTCAGAAAACAACGCAAAGGCTATGAGGAGGTTCATGTGCCAGCCCTGAAGGCAGCTCCATTTGACGACAAAGAAGAACTGCAGCCCATCGACAAGCTTCCCAAATACGTCCAGCCGGTGTTTGAGGGTTTCAAGACACTCAATCGAATTCAGAGTCGTCTGTGGCATGCCGCCCTCGAGTCCGATGAAAATCTGCTTCTCTGTGCGCCCACAGGTGCGGGAAAAACAAATGTCGCCCTATTGACAATGATGCGAGAAATTGGCAAACACATCAACGAAGACGGAACCATAAATGCAGACGATTTTAAAATCATCTACGTGGCGCCCATGAAATCGTTGGTACAAGAAATGGTGGGTAACTTCGGGCGACGTCTGGCTTGCTATAATCTGACTGTGTCTGAATTGACGGGAGATCATCAGTTGACGCGGGAACAAATTGCAGCAACTCAGGTGATTGTTTGCACACCCGAGAAATGGGACATCATAACTCGTAAAGGAGGCGAGAAGACATTCACTACTCTCGTGCGTTTGGTTATTATCGATGAAATCCATTTGCTGCACGACGAACGTGGCCCAGTGTTGGAAGCTTTGGTAGCCAGAACGATCAGAAATATCGAAACAACACAGGAGGAAGTTCGATTGGTTGGACTTTCGGCCACTCTACCAAATTACCAAGACGTTTCGACCTTCCTGCGAGTTAAGCCCGACAAGGGACTGTTTTACTTTGACAATAGCTTCCGACCAGTTGCTCTGGAACAGCAGTACATTGGGGTGACTGAGAAAAAAGCGCTCAAGCGATTCCAGGTAATGAATGAGATTGTCTATGAAAAGACCATGGAACATGCTGGGCGCAATCAAGTGCTGGTATTTGTGCATTCCCGCAAGGAAACAGGCAAAACAGCCCGAGCCGTAAGGGACATGTGTCTGGAGAAGGACACTCTGGGAAGCTTTTTGCGTGAGGGTTCCGCCAGTATGGAGGTTCTGCGAACCGAAGCGGAGCAAGTGAAGAACTCAGAACTGAAAGAACTGCTCCCCTATGGCTTTGCCATCCATCATGCTGGAATGACTCGAGTCGATAGGACTCTGGTTGAAGATCTCTTTGCAGATCGACACATTCAAGTTCTCGTTTCCACGGCTACCCTGGCCTGGGGTGTGAATTTACCCGCTCACACTGTCATCATAAAAGGAACACAAGTGTACAACCCGGAAAAAGGACGCTGGGTAGAGCTCAGCGCTCTGGACGTTCTCCAAATGTTGGGTCGTGCTGGTCGACCACAGTACGACACCAAAGGTGAAGGTATTCTCATAACCAACCACAGTGAACTTCAGTTCTATTTGTCGCTCCTAAATCAGCAGTTGCCGATAGAATCGCAGTTCATATCAAAAATGCCAGACATGCTCAATGCAGAGATTGTCTTAGGAACGGTTCAGAACGTCAAGGACGCAGTTAACTGGCTTGGTTACACGTATTTGTACATAAGAATGCTGCGCAATCCCACGCTCTACGGGGTAGGACACGAAAAGATAACCGAAGATCCACTTCTGGAGCTGCATCGTGCTGACTTGGTTCACACTGCCGCGTTGCACTTGGACCGCAGTGGATTATGTAAGTACGATCGCAAGAGTGGCCACTTCCAGGTGACCGAGCTGGGAAGAATTGCATCGCACTTCTATTGCACTCACGAGACCATCATGACCTACAACCAACTGTTGAAGCCAACGCTGAGTGAAATCGAGTTGTTCCGCGTGTTTTCGCTGTCATCGGAGTTCAAACACATTGCAGTGCGCGAAGAGGAGAAGTTAGAACTTCAAAAGCTGATGGAACGTGTCCCGATCCCAATCAAGGAGTCCATGGAGGAGAACAGTGCTAAGGTTAATGTCCTCCTGCAGGCTTACATCTCACAATTGAAACTCGAAGGATTCGCTTTGATGTCGGATATGGTTTTCATAACCCAATCGGCATCTCGTCTCTTGCGAGCCATATTCGAAATAGTTCTCCATCGAGGCTGGGCTCAGTTGTCGGACAAAGCGTTGACGCTGTGTAAAATGATCGATCGTCGGATGTGGCAATCGATGACGCCGCTGAGGCAATTCAAGAAGATGCCCGATGAAATAGCAAAGAAGCTCGAAAAGAAAAACTTCCCCTGGGAACGTTTATACGATCTTGAGCCCAACGAGATCGGAGAGTTGATTCGTGTTCAGAAATTGGGTAAAACGATTCACAAGTTTGTCCATCAATTCCCCAAACTCGAACTCTCAACTCACATCCAGCCCATCACAAGATCGACTCTGCGGGTGGAGTTAACCATTACACCTGACTTTCAGTGGGACGAAAAGGTGCATGGTCAATCGGAGGGTTTCTGGATTCTGATCGAAGATGTCGATTCCGAGGTTATTCTGCATCATGAGTTCTTCCTGCTGAAGGAGAAGTACGCCGCCGATGAACATTGCATCAAATTTTTCGTTCCGGTATTCGAGCCTCTGCCACCGCAATATTTCCTCCGCATTGTTTCAGATCGATGGATTGGTGCTGAGACACAATTGCCGGTTTCCTTCCGTCATTTGATATTGCCAGAGAAGAACATGCCACCGACCGAGTTGCTGGATCTTCAGCCACTCCCAATAACAGCGCTGAGAAACCCAAGCTACGAGACATTTTACGTCGATCGTTATCCACAATTTAATCCCATCCAAACTCAGGTCTTCAATGCGGTCTACAACAGCGATGACAATGTGTTCGTTGGTGCCCCAACTGGGTCTGGAAAAATGACAATTGCTGAATTCGCTATCATGCGACTTTTGCTCCAAAATCCCGAAGGAAGATGTGTCTACCTGATATCGAAGGAAGCTCTGGCCGATTTGGTATTCAACGACTGGCACAATAAGTTCGGTGGACAATTGGGTTTGAAAATTGTGAAGCTAACCGGCGAAACCGGAACTGATTTGAAGCTTCTGGCAAAGGGACAAATTATCATCACCACCGCTGACAAATGGGATGTCCTCTCGCGTCGTTGGAAGCAAAGGAAAAATGTCCAAAATATCCAGCTTTTCATTGTGGATGAATTGGAATTGGTCGGAGGGGAAGATGGACCGGTTTTGGAAATAGTTTGCTCGAGAATGCGGTATATTTCGTCGCAGATTGAGAAACAAATCCGAATTGTAGCTCTGTCATCCTCACTGGCAGATGCTAGGGATATTGCCCAGTGGTTGGGATGCAACACGAACGCCACATTCAATTTCCATCCAAGTGTCCGTCCGATTCCCTTGGAACTGCACATTCAAGGATTCAATGTAACTCACAACGCAACGCGGATATCAGCCATGTCAAAGCCCGTGTACAATGCAATTGTAAAATACAGTCCCCACAAGCCTGTCATTGTTTTCGTGTCATCGCGGAAACAGGCTCGTTTCACAGCTATCGACATTTTGACATATTGCGCGTCTGAAGTTCAACCGAATCGATTCTTCCACGCCGAGGAGGAGGACATCAAGCCGTTCTTGGACCGAATGCAGGACAAGACCCTTAAGGAAACTCTCTCCCAGGGTGTGGCCTACATTCACGAGGGTCTGAGTGCATCGGATCACAGGCTGGTGGAGCAACTCTTTGACTCCGGTGCTGTCCAGGTGGCTGTGGTGACTCGTGACCTGTGCTGGGGCATGAGCATCTCATCGCATTTGGTGATCATAATGGACACACAGTTCTACAATGGCAAGAATCATTCCTACGAGGACTATCCCGTGACGGATGTGCTGCAGATGGTGGGGCGAGCGAATCGGCCAATAGAAGATGCCGACGCTAAGTGTGTTCTGATGTGTCAGTCGTCGAAAAAGGATTTCTTCAAGAAATTCTTGAACGAACCTTTACCCATCGAAAGTCATTTGGATCACCGTTTGCACGATCATTTCAATGCTGAGGTCGTGACGAAGACAATTGAAAACAAACAAGATGCTGTAGATTACCTCACCTGGACTTTCCTCTACAGACGTCTCACACAAAATCCCAACTACTATAATTTGCAAGGTGTCACGCATCGTCATTTGTCGGATCATCTGTCGGAGCTGGTTGAGAACACGCTCGCCGATTTAGAGCAATCGAAGTGTATAAGTGTCGAGGATGATATGGACACGTTGCCGCTCAATTTGGGAATGATTGCAGCTTATTATTATATCAATTATACAACAATAGGTATTTAAGACTTCTGTTCTTGGTTAAAGGGCTTGAATTGACTATTTGTTGCTTTTTCTAGAACTCTTCAGTTTGTCGCTTAATAGCAAAACAAAAATTCGAGGTTTGTTGGAAATTATATCATCAGCTGCGGAATATGAAGACATTGTAGTGAGGCATCATGAGGAAGGAATTCTCAAGACCCTGTCGCAGAGATTGCCAAATAAAATCACAGGACCTAATGAATCTACTCCTAAGTATGTTAATCTCTCTTTCAGTGGCTTGATTTTGATTTTAAATGGTTTTTGTTTTTCTTATTCTCTTCCAGATTCAATGACCCACATATTAAAACTAATCTACTTCTCCAAGCTCATTTGTCACGGTTACAATTGGGACCAGAACTGCAAGGTGACACTGAAATAATTCTCGGAAAGGCTATTCGCTTGATTCAAGCCTGTGTGGATGTTCTTAGTTCAAATGGTTGGCTATCGCCAGCTGTGGCTGCTATGGAATTGGCTCAGATGGTGACACAAGCTATGTGGAGTAAGGATTCATACCTCAAACAGCTGCCGCATTTCAATAACGACATCATCAAGAGATGTACAGAAAAGGTAAGAAGTCTGTTAGGTTAAAATGGACACACAAAAATTAAATTTCTTTTCATTTCTATTTTCAAGAAAATCGAAACCGTATTTGACATCATGGAACTGGAAGATGAAGATCGAACGAAATTACTTCAACTTTCTGATGCTCAAATGGCAGATGTGGCTCGTTTCTGTAATCGTTATCCCAACATCGAGATGAGCTTTGAAGTTGTCGACAGTGAACGTATCCATTCGGGATCAGCAGTCAATGTTGTTGTCCAATTGGAGCGAGAAGACGAAGTCACTGGGCCAGTTATTGCTCCATTTTTCCCTCAGGTAAGATTGTTTTTCTTTTTTTTTATGACTATTTGTGCATTGATTCATTTGTTTTTTAATTAGAAACGAGAAGAAGGATGGTGGGTTGTTATTGGTGATCCAAAAACAAATTCATTATTATCAATTAAACGTTTAACTTTGCAACAAAAGGCTAAAGTTAAGCTTGATTTTGTTGCTCCGGCACCGGGACGTCATGAGTATACTTTGTATTACATGAGTGATTCATATTTGGGTTGCGATCAGGAATATGCGTTTTCAATAAATGTTGGTGATTTCCAATCGGAGAGTGAAAGTGATTCAGAATAATTGTATGGCATGTATTTAATAAAAAAAAAATAGATTAGTTTGTATAATGTTTTTTTTTAACATTTATTTTTATTTCATTTTCGACTATAATAGTGCGGTGAATAAAATATTTGAAATAATGTAAGTTTTTGGTTTCTTTCTTCTTCTTTATGGTTTTACGTTTTGGTTAATGAAAAGGAGAAAATAAAATATTCATCGTAGAGGTAAATCACACAATCAGTAGAATCTTGCCAATTCCGAAATTGAAACTTGTCTTAAATGTATATGAGAAGATGTTCGGAGATTAAGAAGAACCAATCCTCATGGGTGGATGGACAAAAAGCTATTAGAAAGTATTACAACTATAAAGTTCCCCTAAAGCGAATTCTAAATTAAGAAAGAAAAATCATTTTTCGATCCTTCATACATAGATTGGCGTTATAAACCGGTGGTTTTAGTGCAGTAAGGCCCTACACTAAGTGATCTCGATTCTTACCGACGACGGTCTTTTGAAGATTTCCATCTAATAGAAAAAATAGGAGAGGGACAAAAAGTTCAAACACTCGCTACTTATCTTATTTTTCATTTGTGTGTTCTTTTGAATTAAGTTAAATCAAAGAGGAGGAAATACTAGAAGCAACTATTTGTAAAAAATTAAGAAAGGAAAAAGCATTCAATTCAAATTAAAAGGTTTTCTTACTGGGAATAAAATTGCACTTTTCCAATAGGTTTTAGTGGCCTTAATTCAAATCCGACTTTTAAACTAATGTTAATTTTAGCTTTTCTTCCTTCTACCTGAGCGTCGAGCTTGTCGAGTTGTAGAAGCTGAGTAAGGTCAATGATTCTCGGGAATTATTTCTTCAGAAGAGTCCTGAAACCAAAAGTCGCTCGCCCCTCCACTTTCCAATCCCCAATCGAATAAATTCCTTTGTGGTTTTCCTAATCTATAATCATTTTCTTCAATATTTA
The DNA here is from genome assembly GCA_920104205.1 of Eupeodes latifasciatus. NCBI lineage: Eukaryota > Metazoa > Arthropoda > Insecta > Diptera > Syrphidae > Eupeodes > Eupeodes latifasciatus. Next base: position 3,332,630 of record OV049926.1, read on the forward strand.
GTTAAAATATTTAAATTATTTCTTATAATATTCGAAAAATGTTTGTTAGATTTCACCTGTCTTACAAAAACAGCCGCTAACACTGCCATACGGCTTCAAGCCTCCTCTCTGTGGATCAATAATGGAATTCGCCACACCACTATTTTGAACTCGTTCAGAACTATAAACAGTAATATTGACTACACCATACCCCATCCTCAGTTTAATAACTATAGCTTCAAAGTGACTATACCTCCCAGGTCTTCTTGGGAGAATACATCATTTTTGAACGATGGTCCTATAAACTTCTATACAGACGGATCAAAAACGGAGGATGGGGTTGGTGGAGGCGTATACTCAGATAGACTAAACTTAAGTCTCTCCTTTCGTCTACCCGAACATTGTAGCGTGTTCCAAGCTGAAATCCTGGCTATAAAAGAAGTCCTATCCTGGTTTAGAGAAAACGTTATATCAACTAATGATATACGCATCTTCTCGGATAGCCAAGCCGCGTTAAAGTCCCTAGACTCTGTCTCCACAAACTCATTAACAGCCCTAAATTGTCGATCATCTCTTACGGAGATGGCTACACAGTTCAACATTCACCTTCTCTGGGTGCCGGGCCATAGAGACATTCCAGGAAATTGCAAAGCTGACGAACTTGCAAAAAGCGGAACAACTTTACCTCTGCTGGCTCATAATGCTAACATAGGTATCCCTCTAGCTACATGTAAACTTATGCTAAAGCAAGATACCATAGAGAAAACAAACCTCAGGTGGAATAACACCACCACCTGTGTCGCAACAAAACTAATTTGGCCTATTCTTAGCGCCAGGCGCTCAAAACAATTAATCTCTCTGAGTAGATTGCACATTAGCTACGTTATAGGTGTCCTGACTGGGCACTGCTTAATAGGAAGGCATGCTATTCGACTTGGAGCCCCTGCAAATGATTTTTGTATGAGTTGCTTGGACGAGGAAGAAGAGGAGACAATCTCTCATCTTCTGTGCACATGCCCTGCCTTATCACACAGACGTAGAATCCACCTTGGAGACTACTACTTTAACGATACCAGCGATCTAAAAAATTCAGACATTCAGGAATACGTGCAAATGTATTTGGCATAGCTCAGCCTCCGCAAGAGAAGAGTCTCAAACTTTGCCAAAATCAAATGACGTGTCGATTACATCTTGCCATGAGACCGAAAATGTGAATGAAGATTTGTCTCCACGTTGCAGTAGAAGGCCCAAAAAAGACACACCTGTGCAAATTCTACAAAAGCAGAATGATGTTCAACAAGTTTTTTTTTTGAAGATTTGTGTTCCAAATTGAACCACATTAAAGAAGAACTCCAACTAATAAGCCGCTATTTGCAGAGGACCAGTGATACACAAAAAGAAAATTTTGAAGAAAATCGTCGACATCATCTTGCCCTGGAAGATTTATTGTGCCAGAAGTTGGAGCTAAAAAATAAACTTCGGAACTTGGAGAAAGAATTTTGTTGTCCTGAATTAATGTCTCACCTTTTAATTTTTCTATAAGATTAGATTTTTAAAATATGTCACCTTTAAAATGCAATACTGTAATTCTATGGTTAGGGTAAAACAAAACATAGTTCTTAACAAAAAATTGTATGATGATTTCTTCCAGATACAGTTTTAATCATTTTAGTATCTCATTTATTTTTCGCAAGCTCTCATAAGTGACTTATTATGGTTCTTCTATATGAAGTTTTAAAATGTCGTGTTTTGGGGAGAGTACGATAACTAAGGCGACAAAGTTTAATGACGGATTTGTATGGAACAGTTAAAAACAAACATTTTTTACTATGGGAGGGGGGTCTATCTCCTCCCGTTTAGGCGGTAGGGGCAGTTAAAAAAAATATGTACATTAAATGGAAAAAAAATAATTAAAAAATAACGGTAATACCCTCAATTAAGTGTTATACCTTTTTTTAAAGCCAACACTTTTGTCTATTAGCTTGTTTTTAAATCAAGTCAAAACTATGCATAGTTTTTAAAAAAAATTGTTTTAAAGTCAAAATTTGTGCAAAAAAAGTTAAAAAAAAAGGTTTAAAGTGTAATTTTTCAAAACTTTCAAATTATTTACTGTTTTTTTTTTTAGAATTCATTGCTCTTATTTGTTTTTTATCAAAAACTGAAAACTAGATGACTTTATGTCTTCTAGTTCTTGAGAAAATTGAAAATTACCAAAATAAATATTTTAATTAAATTACTTTTTCCTTGCTTAAGCATTAACGTAGTCTTATTTTGATAGTAATAATCGAATCTGGATTAAGATATACCTAGGGTAAATTAATTTTTCTTAAATCCAGCTTATTTAAATGCAAAAAAACTTTGCATGCACCCCATCTTGCACCCTCCCCACCTTGCACACACTCCAACTTGCACCCACCCCAAATCCTATAGTGTGCCCAAGCAGGGGGGTTGCAACAGATGCCACTGTTGCATACACCCAAACTCGCGCACACCTTACTGTTGCATACACCCAAACACGTATTACGCATACGCAAATACCAATATTACTATCAAAATAAGACCACTCAAGCAAAAAAAAAAGAATTAAATTAAAATAGTAGTTGTGGTTATTTTCAATTTTCTCAAAAACTAAAAGACATAAAATCATCTAGTTTTCAGTTTTTGATCAAAAACAAATAAGAGCAATAAATTCTGAAATAAAAACAATGGGAGATAATCTTGAAGTATTGAAAAAGTTACACTTTAAACCTTTTTTTAACTTTTTTTACTCAAATTTTGAGTTTAAAATTAAATTTTTATTTTCAATTTTCTCAAAAACTAAAAGACATAAAATCATCTAGTTTTCAGTTTTTGATCAAAAACAAATAAGAACAATAAATTCTGAAATAAAAACAATGGGAGATAATCTTGAAGTATTGAAAAAGTTACACTTTAAACCTTTTTTTAACTTTTTTTACTCAAATTTTGAGTTTAAAATTAAATTTTTATTTTCAATTTTCTCAAAAACTAAAAGACATAAAATCATCTAGTTTTCAGTTTTTGATCAAAAACAAATAAGAGCAATAAATTCTGAAATAAAAACAATGGTAGATAATCTTGAAGTATTGAAAAAGTTACACTTTAAGCCTTTTTTTAACTTTTTTTACTCAAATTTTGAGTTTAAAATTCAATTTTTATTTTCAATTTTCTCAGAAACTAAAAGACATAAAATCATCTAGTTTTCAGTTTTTGATCAAAAACAAATAAGAGTAATAAATTCTGAAGTTCTTGCTTCGGCAGAACATATACTAAAATTGGAACGATACAGAGAAGATTAGCATGGCCCCTGCGCAAGGATGACACGCAAAATCGTGAAGCGTTCCACATTTTTCCATCCAAAATGGAATTCCGCAAGGTTCAACAATCTCTACCGTGCTATATAACGCTTATATAAATCCACTCCTTGAAAGACTTCAGTCTGAGCTGGTACAGACAAAAACCATACTTACCTATGCTGACAATATTTTCGTCTTAGCATCGGGAAAACCAGATGAAGTCAAAAACACTCTAAACTCGACAGTATCAAAAGCACTTGAATGGTGTGATGAATCTGGAGCAAAAATGCCAATAAATAAAATGGATGCATTACATGTTTGTAGAAAACACAATTGTGTGAACACTGATATAAATATTGGGCTTACTAGCATTCCTCTTCTGAACAAAGCCAAAATCTTAGGACTAGTCTGTACTAAAACTTGGAAATGGCATTCTCATGAAAAAATTATATCGCAAAAGCTCGGTAAAACAAATAACTTGCTTAAAATAATTTGCAGTAAGTACAAGGGACCTCACATGAACACTGCAATCGATATAGCAAAAACGCTTTTAAGAGGAGCTATCCAACACGGCTTTACTGTGTACTCTCATTGGACTAAGCAAAACGACCAGAAGGTGCAAGTAAAAATAAATGCTGTGCTTAGAACTGCTTTAGGAGCATTACCTTCAACTCCCATCGAAGCCTTACTTGCCGAGGCCAATATCTCAGGCTTTACAAATATGAAAGTTATAGCACAAAATAAACTTTTTTCTAAAAGTATTGTAAATACAAAGCATGCTCTGCATGATATTTGCAAATCAGGTTGGTTTCAAGTCGAAACCTCAAAGAACAAAAGTGCCATCTTCAGTTCAATTCGCAACATCAAAGCTTCGAAAATAAACATACCTGAAATTCACAATTATGATGATCAAACTCCTCCTTGGCTGTTTCCTAGGTATCTTATAAATATTTCTTTAAGAGAATCTTCAAAAGAAAGCACACCAAATGAAGTTTTTAGACAAAAGTTTGCTGAAATCATAGAAACTGGCAATTTTGGTTGCGTTCTATACACAGACGCATCCTGTAAAGATGGTGTAACCGGATACTGCGTTTATAGACTTGACAGTACCAACAACAAAGTTTTACTCCAACAACTTATCATCCCTGATCAAAATTCGTATACTGGTGAAGTAATGGCATTAGTGGAAGCGTTTAAATATGCCCTAAATTTAACTGTCAAAACAGCTATCTGCAGTGACTCTCTCAGCGCAATTCTGGCTATTAAAAACAACAAAACCCAGGTGCCAATCATTCAAGCTCTAAGAGCACATCTCTGCTCAGAATGTCCACGCATTCATTTAATATGGTCACCAGGACATGTAGGAATTCCAGGGAATGAAAAAGCAGACGCTGGTGCACGCCAAGCAACTATAATGCCTCTAGAATACAAAATACCACCATTTGCAAACTCCATATGGATTCACTCTTTCAAGCTTATTCAAGAGGAATCAGAGAATTGTTGGAATCAATCAAAATCATTTCTTAGAACACATAAGCCAAATTTATTACCTGTAACCTATAACAAAGACTTAAACCGATCTCAAGCAATACAGATTTCACGATTGAGACTAGGCCACACAATGTTTAACAAATCGCACCTCTTTAAAAAAGAAGACCCACCATTATGCAACTTTTGCAGAGAACCACTAACAGTTAAACATATTTTGCAATGCTGTAGAATAACAAAGGAACATTTCAGGGGAAACGTTCCCAGCATCAAAGAATTATTAGATCCTTCAGTACATCCCAGTACTTCAAAATTGTTTCCGCTGTTAGCAAAGCATAAAGTTCAAATTTAAAATATAATATCATTATCTTTACACACTCTACTAATGTAACAACTACTCACGTAATAAATTAATAAATTCATTATATTTAATATTAAAAATTGTAAATAAAAAATAATAATTTATGTATATATTTAACTTATATGGATAAGAATATATGTATTTGAAATATTAATATATAAACTTTAAGAAAATTGTATTATCAGTAACCGCCATATGGGCATAGTATACCCCGGCGTTATAACCCGGACAATGTAAATTTATTTATATTGTATCCTTTGAAAATAAAAATAAAAAATAAAAAAATAAAAAATTCTGAAATAAAAACAATGGTAGATAATCTTGAAGTATTGAAAAAGTTACACTTTAAACCTTTTTTAACTTTTTTTACTCAAAATTTGAGTTTAAAATTAAATTTTTCAAAAACTACGCGTAGTTTTGACTTGATTTAAAAACTGGCTAATAGAACAGAATGTTGGCTTTAAAAAAATGTATACAACTTAATTGTAAGTATCACCGTTATTTTTTAAGAATTTTTTTCCATTTTAAGTAATATTTTTTTTAAATTGCCCCTCCTGCCTAAACGGGGGGAGATAGACCCCCCCTCCCATAGTAAAAAATGCTTATTTTTAACTGTTCTAAAAAATTCCGTTATAATATCTTGTCGCCTAAGTTATCGTACTCTTGCCCGTGTTTTTTATTTAAATGTTTTAGCGTTCATTTTTGGTGCTAATTCCGACTCCGAACTCTGATTTTAATTACTTCTTCAAATTTAGAAACACCCGTTTCAAAAATTAAAATTTGGTTGCCAGTGGAACGCTGGTTGTTTGTTACTTCTTACCGATTATTGTACAGAAAAAAAATCACAGCGCCGCCGTTGAGACTAAACAGAAATATTCATTACTAATGCAATTAAATTAATAACACAAAAATTTGAATAAATTAATTTTTGGGAAATGAAAATACGTTACCTACAGAATCTAGGCGATATTTGTTAATTGCAGTAGAGGCAGATATAAGGTTTAAATCGATATGCCGTGAAATAAATCCAACTTTCAAGAATTGTCGTTTTTCACATATTTCATATTTGTAAAGAGCAATAAGAGCTTTATTTCACGGCAACGTTCATTTCTAAATTGATGTCAGTCATTTTCTTATTTAAGAAAATTGTATACCTACTATTTTATATTTCTTTATTTTGTTAATTTAGCACAAATGTTTTTTTCACCTTTAAAGCAATATTCACATGAGCACGACCAACGACCAACGAATGAACGAATATTCGTCGATTTTGACATTTCTTTCACATGAGAGTTTTTAATTCGTCACGAATGAAGTTTGACATTCACCACCGAAACCAAATCAAGAACGATTTTTTTAGGTTAAGTACGCGCAATTTTTTTATTCGTTGCGAGTGTGGATAATGTGGAACGCGAATAAAGTTTGACAGTTCGTATCAACTACAATTTTTTTCGCGACGAATAAATTTGTTTTCTTAAATTTATTAATATATGATATTGAAAAGTAAAAGTATGCATCATAAATCAAATAGAAACTAATATTGCTATCGTTTTGTTAAGAATTTGTGTGGAAATATGTCTTCAAAAGTATGTATATAAACTCACATTTTGTAATTCATTCGTCGTTCGTTGGTAGCGGTCATGTGAATGATGCTTAAGGCCCATTTTCTTGAATCTCAGTTAAGTCTTATGGATCTATTATTCAAAATTTGATTTTCTTTACTTCTTCGATCACAGTTAAGTTTATAACTCTAGTTGGTAAAACTTTTTAACTGAGGAGCATAATTTTAAAGCTCTTTTTTTCCAAACTGCTTTCAAAAATGCGTTTAGTATGAGAAAGTGTTCTTGGAACAACGGTCCCAATCTAAATATTTAGCTTGGATTTATAAAAACTTGTTATTTTCTTTACTTTTAAGAACTTAATAACTGAAACTATTCCACTATATCGTTTTAATAAAAACTCGTCCATTTCCATACAAACCCAATTTTGCACCAAGAGACCTCTGCAAATCAAAAAGTAGCCACTTTCAGAACTTGTTTATTCGAGTGACATAAAAAAGGCGGGAATTTTGGTTTGCTTTGAATTTTGTGAAGAAAACATTTTGTAAGCTCGCAGGTGATAAAGAGTGATTATTTTATTTTTAAATAAAAAAGACATTTTTGTTATTTATTTTAAGAATGGTTACATATTTTTAGTTTTCTTATTTTTTTTTTTTCAAATTTTCAATTTTCTGGTAAATAAACTAAAATTGATTAAATCTTAAGTACAATTTTTCTCCTTTCAAAAATCCTTTATTCCTAAATAAGTTGATTCAAAAGTGAACTGTTTCATTCTTTATTTTCAAAACTCTCCTTTTCCAAATGAAAATTAATTTTTATTTTTGGGTCTATCTTAAAGGTTGAAAACTAAAAGAAATAGGTTAAGTTTAATTTTTAGCAATTTATAACAGTTTTTTCATTTTATTCAAAATGCTCAAAATGGGGACCAAGATAAATTATTTAAAAAATAATGAAAAATAACAATGTACTCCAATTTAGTGGAACTGGTCGTTGAGAGACTTACTTACTTAAGGTGGCGCTATAGTCCGGGGTGGACCTGGGCCTCAACCAACATGCGTCTCCAGCCAGCTCGGCCCCTAGCAAGCTGTCTCCAGTTTCGCACGCCAAGTTGGTTGAGGTCCTCTCCCACCTGCATACGTCACCTGAGTCGCGGCCTTCCTCTACTGCGCCGCCACAGTGGTTTCTTTCTATGGATGAAGTGGGAAAAATTCTACAAAAACCAAACGGGTGGACCGAATTTGTTAAATTTTGGTATGTGAGTTCAGTAGATCAAGTTCTTACCACGATACAAAAATTTTGAATCTAACCCAAAAATTACGCATGCTTACCAACAATTTGTATAAAAAAGCTTTTTTTGTTGATTTGATGAACTCAGTTCACTTTTTAGCGTTCCAATTTGCTATGTAAAAAATAAAAAAAAATCATAATCTTCAAATTAATATCATAGTAATGCTACAAGATCGTATACGATCTAATTTTTTTTTATTTTTTTTTTAAATTATACAAAGTGATCCTCTTAAGGTAGTGTGACAAAAAGTTTGAATATGTATAATGTATGTGTGGTCGATACAAGAAAAAAGTCGTATGTGAGGAGTGTTTATTCCCCCTCGTTTAGGCGGAAGGGTCAAATTGGATTGAAACAGAAAAATTATTATAAAACAACGACAACACTTTTAATGCCCTGTTATAGCTTCTTGTTTGAGAGTTCTTGTTTAGCAAAAAGTTATAACAGGGCCATTACAAGTGTTGCCCTTGTTTTATAATAATTTGTTTTCTGTTTCAAGTTTTTAGAAAATTGCCCCTTCAACCTAACCTCCCTACGCATACTAATATGTATCTACAAGGAAATAGTTAATGCAAAAGATTCTGAGCATCTTCACTTAGTGGAATGGATTCCTTTGTTTTCGGTTCAGGCCCTAGATACGTGATTTTGGGATCCGAAGATGAAAGCATAAGATTAATAATGTCCTCATTAGTTACCAAGCGGGAACACTTTCTGGTGTTATGGATTCTGTAGTGTGTATAATCTTTGTTTCGGCTTTCTTGTGCTTCCTCGGAAAGTGATCCTACAGGTAACGCAGCTGCTTTTATTATTTCAGCTCCGTTTAGTAAAATTTTGTGCACAGTGGCTGGCATATTATATTTCAATTTCAATTTCGAGAGGTGTTACCATCGTTAGTTGTACCCAATCCCTGTTTCACAATATCTACTTTTAAACCTAATTTTTCAATGAATTCTTTTTGAACGGTTTTTTTGTTTCTAGTTTCATATCAATAGTTGATTTTGTGGTTCTCCAAGTCTTAAAATTTAAGTTGTAGCTTAAATGCAATACATATTCCATTAACCGAATTCGAGCATGTAACGGAGATAAACCTAACCTTAGTGCTTCTTGATTTGAGAGTTTGGTTCGCAGGGCAGACAAATTGTTCATATCGGTCAGCTTGACTTGACGAAGACGTATTCGTCACTGCCTGAGCCACCTTACCATCTATCATGGTAAAATGTAATTCATGCTTAACATTAATAACATGGGAGTCAAAATGTATTATTGTTTCATGTAAATTTCTAAATTCATTTTCTACTCTTAGTTTTTCTTCGCGTATAAGTTCAAAATATTCTTTTTTTAATTGAAATTTTAATGGTCTACAATAACGTGTAGAAGAAGGTCGTGGATTTGTCTAAATTGTATCTTCTGAATTTGTGACGTTTAACTGTAGGGGTACAATTGACGTCGTAAATAAATGCGAATCTGAAGAATTTAAATTATTATCCGAAAAACTTTGCTTGAACTCACTTTGGCCTGAGGATCCATCACAACCCCATTTAGTCACAAGGGTAAGATTAAAGCTTTTTTTTTCTTTAATTTTATCAATCTCATTTGAGTTAATGATTCTCTTTGCTATGTGGTCAAGTAGGTCTTGTAAGGGTATTTCAGCATATGTTTCTGCTATTTTAATGTTTTCAGGATAACATTGTGCTTTTGATTGTAAAATTTTTTTATATGATGGAAAAATATTGTGACCAATATCATCAGTTGCTTTTTTAATCACTTCATATTGATATTTAATAAAGTTTTAGTTTGAATTATGAGAGCTAAGGCATTGTCAGGACTAAAAAATGGATTAAGAGTAGTGGGCAAAGCAGCGGCAGCATTAAATTTATAAGATTTTGAGATGTGTTTGCCTTTAAATCCCGCACTTTGTTTTTTTGTGTCCTATCACAGCACTCCTCAAAAATGTTTTTAGGCCTCCCACTTGTAACCACATTTGAGTCATTTAAACGAAAATCAACACCGTTTTGTTTAAAACATACCGAAAACTTTCCATTAACCCATTCTTTATGTTTAATTAAAAATTTTGAATTAATATATCGAGTGGACTTATAATTTTTTTTTTTAAAGTTTGGCAAGAATCTTTTTTTAACTTCAGATATAATTTGGGCAATTTTATAAGGTTCTAAATTAGGATACCTTTCATTTAAAAAATTTCCGAGGGAGTTAATCTTTTGACTGAAAAAGAAATCACATAACACTCTTTTTTCTATCGCAAAATTAGACATTATGAGACTATCAAAATTAATATTAACTCAACCAAAGCTTAAGCAAAACTGCAATGAAGATCCTATTGATCTATTATTATGTAAACAACTTATTTAATTCAAATAGCTGTAAAATTAAAAACTGTAATAAAAAACTCAATTTTGAGTGCTTTATGAGCAACACGCTCCCCTGCACTCAAAAGCCTCTTGCGAATTTGAGTGATAAAAAAATTATAATTATAAATTTATTTTTATTTATTTAGAATCGAAAAATCATATTAAATTTGCTGTGCAAATTCTTTGACATTTGGGTTTTTTTCCACTTTGAAACCACTGTCCGTCCCTCGGGATTGGATTCTTGGACTTTTATTCTTTTAACCAGGTCAGTGTCGCTGTAAAGCCCGTACAGTTCTTCGGGACCAAAAATCACCCGAAGAATTTTTCTTTCGAAGCATCCTAAGACGTTCTCATCTTTCTTTGACAGGGTCCACGCCCTGAGATGCTTGAGAGAGGACTTTACTACTCAATTGCCTTCTAAGTCCAAAGAAGCAGCGATTTTCACGAGTTATTCTTCGTTTGATTTCAGCGCTGGTGTCGTTGTCTGAATTTATAGCAGTGCCTAGGGGGACAAAGTCCTTTAACTACCTCAACGTTATAGCTGTCCATGGGGGCTTTTTTAAAAATGATACAACTAATTTGGAGAATAGTCCAGAATAGCATTATGATTATTTATTGTTTATATTATATTTATTACTTTAATTTAACTTAGTATAATTGTCTACCATTATGTTTAATGGTTGGTGACCCCTCTAAAGAGCGACCTTGGTCCACCAATCAATCTGGGGTGGACAAGCAAACATTTCCACATTACCTCGTGTTTTCCATTCGTTAAACGATCGAATTTTCTCCAACAGATTTAGTAATAAGTTCGTTAACAATTGTTTTAGTCAAAAACTTAAGCCAATTTATAAATCTCCAGCATTCGTCACCCACTTTCCTTGTGCTGCGTATCCAACGATGTTTACATGTTTAATCTTATCTTTTTGTGGCCTGAAAATTATAATTACATACATTTTTATAAAAACCCATAAAAATATTAAATAATCAACTTATTCAAGTGAGTGACATAGTTGAAGTAGTATGATACAAAACATTGGGCAGGTTCAGACGACATAAGGGACTTGAAAGTTAGGCAAGTTTCTAGTATCTGATTGGCCAGCTACCAAAAAATGACTTTCGAATTAAGGCAACTTTAATGGAAAGTTGGCTGAAAACTTAGTTAAGAAAAATCTCCCTTACTATTAGGTCAAGTCTACTTCTATCAAAATGACAGTTGATCATGTTTTTTCATTCACTGAACTGAACTGAAAGCAAAGTAAAGTTCTGAATTTGAAATTAATGACACTTGAAAAACTAATGTCGATTTCCATTGAACCACATGAAATAGACGGCCCGTCGCTACTAAAAATCAATATTTTTTGGTTCCAATAGAAAGAAAAAACGTAGCAATATCTTTTTGTAAGTGTATTAGTGTAGCAGCTGTCAGAAGCATAATAAAATATTTAAATTTTAAATATTACAATTTTTAATGGAATTTCTTTCATTCCTGGATAAAAATGCATTAGCTTGAACAATCGTCGAAGTCGTCCAATAGAAAATTGTCAGGATATCTTCGTCCTTGGACGAAGACGAATCTAGGAGCAAATCCAGCATTCTGTAGTCCATGCCCTGAAAATGAAATAATTATGCTTCAACCATCTCAAGTATTCAATATACATTTATAATTACCTGATCCTGAAAGCACAACAATAATATTGCCAAGAAATTAATCAAATTTTGTATTGTTTTCACAGAAAATTAATTATTTATAATTACAACAGAACGAAGCCGAATTCTCTTCAATTATTTTTTTCACAAACAATAATTTCATTTGACGTTTGCAAAACTGTCAAGTTTTTAGTATGTGTTAAAATGAGTGTGAAAATCTGTGTAGATTCGTCTCAAAAGACGAATTCAAAACGAATCAATTCGTCGGGAAAAAAACATCAATACTTTTCCCATTGGAAAACGTTTAAGAAAAAAATATTGCCGGCCCGTCGACGGCACATCAATGTTTTGGTTCAATGGAAAACCACATAACTAGTTGTCTTGGTCAAAATGTACGTTCAAAGAATGAAGTTAACTGCAAATGAAGTCCCTTAGGGCCCTTTCACACCAAACGAACCCGAATCAATCAGAATCACTCCGAATCAAGTTTAAATGTGAAGGGATTCTTTTCCCGCCTTCAGACCGGACGAATCTGGTTCAATCAGGTTTGATTCGAGGTCGCACTTGATTCAACCTGTCAGATTCCTCGTCCGGTCAGTCTTGAATCAACAACCATACGAGATGGACGTGGAGTTATTAATTTTAAAAGTTAAAGAAAATAGTGCGATTTATGACGCATGATGATTTTTATAGATTCAGGTTGATTCAGCTGGTGTGAAAGAGTGGAGATGACGAATCACATTCAACTTGATTCGGAATGATTCTGATTGATTTGGATTCGTTTGGTGTGAAAGGGCCCTTATATTGCCTGAACCTGCCCTTTGATGTAAACGATTATAGAGACAAGTGATTTTTCAAATGGAACCTTAAAAAAAAACTGGAAATTCCAATAAAAGTGAAGGAACCCAAATAATACCTGAAAATTCAAAGGCATTTACTACCTTTAATGACTAGTTATTTAAACGATAATTAAATCAAATTTAACTATGTACGTGTGAAGAAAATGGCCCTAAGTTTAAAAAGTTGGTTTAACTTTCCATTACCGAAGTACACATTTTCACACTTGGTTTAGATAAGTTAGATAAGATAAGTTCTTTATTTTTTCAATTTTCTTATAAGTACAATATTTCAACATAAAAGATATACAAAGCATGGCTTTATAAGCCGTCTGCCGGAAAAAAAACTAATTAAATAAAAAAAACGAAAAAAAAAAAAATACAATATTTGAGTAAAAAGAGAGAATATTTTACAAAATAAGTTTCATAGTTAAAAAATATGTAAATAGAAGAAGAAAAATTTTGTTTAAATTATTATTTTCATAATGTGACTTTTAGTTTAGTCAAAACAAAAAAAAAAAAAGAAACATTGAACCATATGGAATAATGTTCATCCTTAAAGTATATTTTAAATTAAAGAAAATTATTGGTAATGGGCTTTTAGTTTAGCTAAAACAGATAATGATTTCTAAGTGAGAAAAAAAAAGCAAACAAAAAAAATAGGAAAAAGAACCGCATATTTCTCAAGTTTTTTTTTTTTTTTTATTTTAAGGGATTTTAGTTGGATTAAAAAAAAAAAAAAAAAAAAAAAAAAATGGGCAACGGCTTAGTCACTGATAAAGCTTCGGTTCCCATCGATCACCGAAATCAAGCATCAGTGAGCGTGGTTAGTACTCAGATGGGGGACCGTCTTGAAACCTACCGCGTGCTGTTGTCATGTTTTCTTTCTTTCTGTTGTTCTTTCTTCTCTGTCCTTCTGTCTTGTATTAATGTCTTGTGTTGTTATCACCTTATATAGTCTAGTCGCTCAAGGTGCTGTGTTCTCTACTCTGTACATTTATGTGCTGAGTAGTGTGAAATGTAATGTAATGTAATGTAAAAAAAAAAAGGAGAAGATACAATCACTTTAACCTCTTGTTACAACTCAAAACAAATTCAAACACTCGTTTCGATATTTTCTTGCATGTGAGACATAGCGTATAATAGGCTTCCAGCCACGATCTCCGTTTAGTACACCGACACATTCCTCTTGGGAAAGAAAACTAGAATAAAAGTAGAGCCTTCGGATTTCCTGTAATATTGGACAAAGTGCTAAAAAATGCAAAACATCTTCGTTTTGACCAAGGTTGCAAAGGGAACACACAGGGTTTAAGTCTGTTCTATGTGGTCTATAATTCAAATCGAGGGTGATTTTTTAAGAGCTTGAGAACTTTTTTAAAAAAAAAAAACGCATAAAATTTGCGTAAAGCGCGAAACACATTTCGAACCGAACACTGATTTTGGTAATAAAATTCAATGATTTGCAAGGGTTGCTCGTTAGTAAGTCTATTCATGATGAAATGTCAAAGCATACTGAGCATCTTTCTCTTTGACACCATGTCTGAAATCCCGCGTGATCTGTCAAATACTAATGCATGAAAATCCTAACCTCAAAAAAATCACCCGATATAACAGAGATACATTCATATAATGCATTTTTTAATGCTTCCACATTGTCCACTGGCAATGATATTGAAAGGTTATGTGCTACAGCAAGATCATACCAGTTTTTGACCGGACTATATCCACAACTAAAACAAATTTTAAGAAGTTTTTTTGCAAGTTTTGGTCGGACCGCTTCATAACTTTGATCATAAAATCGGCGTTAGCCTTTAAGTTTTTCAAGAAAATTTGAGGTAAGCCTGACTCTAGGTGGATAGCATAATTAGGAGTGTTGATAGGTAACCTAAAAATTCGCTTGAAAAAAATACCTCTGTATATTTTCCATTTCCTCCAACTGTTCGAAACCATATACTTCATTACCATAGCAAAAACAAGTATTCACGGTGGCATTGAAAACTTTGAATTTTGAAATTGGATCTACGAGTTTATTTGCGAAGAACTGGAACCACATTGTATTTATTGCAATTTTTGCAGCGGTTATTTTTTCTTTTATAAAGGATTGAATGTTAAGATTATATGCCATTGCATACCCAAGATACTTAAATTCATTTACGACCTCAATTATCTCACCATCTAAAGTCCAATTCCGCCCATAGCCAATTGATCTATTTCGAGATCTGAAAACCATTATTTTGGATTTGGTGGTATTTATTCTAAGATCCCATAGACCACAAAACTGTTTTAGCTTGTTAATCTGGAGCTGTAGAGTAAGCGGACTGTCTGATAAAATCACTAGATCGTCAGCATAAAGCAAGACTTTAAGAGTAATATCCCCGAACTGAACTCCCCCAGGTATACTGTTTTCGACATCGTTCATATACAGTGCAAACATGATAGGGCTTAAAACACATCCTTGAGGGACACCTGCTTCACAACTAAATTCTCTAGATACTTTTCTACCATTCTGAACAGATTCCATCATGTTTTCGAGAAGTTTTTCGTAGACTCTGATAAATTTAGTAGATAGGCCAATTGCTGAGAGCTTATAAAGTAAGGACCTCCTATTAATAGTGTCAAAAGCCGCTTTTAAATCAACGAAAAAGGCATATAAGTTCTTTTTTTTTATCAATAAAACGCCTAGCAGTGGTGCTGAGTACAAAAATTTGATCAATAGCTGAAAGGTTGGCTCGAAAACCAGCTTGAAAGCAACTAATCATATTATTATCTTCTACCCAGGTCGTAAGTCTAGTATAGAGTATTTGTGTAAACACTTTTCTTAATGAGTTAAGCACAGCAATTCCTCTATAGTTCTCTGGCAAATCACGGTTACCTTTTTTAAAAATGGCTGTAATTCGAGACAGACGAAAATTTTCAAGCACTATCTCTTCAATGAATATTCTATTTAAAAGTTCTAACAGATATTCCAAAAACTCAGGAGTAGCATGTTTATAAAACTCTACTGGGATCCCATCAGATCCAGATGCTTTGTTATTTTTCATTTTTTTTTTAAACAGCTACTAGTTCAACCATTGTGAGATTGGAATCCAGTTCAGGAATAATGACATTGGGGAATGCAAAGCTCATTGTGTTTAGATTAGGGTCAGGGAGAAGTAGTTTCAAAATAATTTGCAAGTAGATTTTCATCAATTGTGAACAATACCCTCCTATTCCGCCCACTCAACACTTGTACTGTCCAAAAAGATTTCGAGTCCTTGCATTCAACGAGCTTAGAAGCCGTATTTTTTAAATGAAGTTCTTTTTTGAGATTACATAACCTTTTGTATTCTTGGTTTGATTGTAAATACAGTAATTTAAAAACTGCGCTATTTGTTTTTCTATATAGTTTTAAGAAAGCAAAAGATTTTCTCCTACTTTTTGTTGCATTCTTCGTCGTTACCATACAGACTGAAAGGCATTTCTACGTTGGGAAGAAAGTTCTGCAGACTGTCTAATCACTGAAGAAACTATATTAGTTATAGAATCTATAGAGTCAGATGTCACACTTGGCATCGTAACTAGCTGAAGATTAAACTTAATTTTATATCTATATGCATGTCTTTCATTCCATTTTAATTTGGGTGTCGTATTGAATCTCCAAAAAAAAGAATCTCCACGGGATAATATCCCCAAACAAATTTAATCCATTTTGATAATATCCCCAGAGACATAAGACAAATGGACAAAATCCCCAACTAAATAATTTATTTTGCCAAAATCCCCACGAAATCTCCAAATCCCCAGTATATGTGCATATCTTCATTTATGCATGTAGTTTTTAGAAAAACTCTTATGAAATTCTCTTATTGTGATATTTATAAATGATAATTATAAACAGTTTCTAAACAAAAAATCACTATGAAGGCATGCACTTCTCAGTCTGACTTTATTATTGATAGAGAATCATTGTATTCGTAGTGCTTGTTTAGTGCTGTCTAAGCGTTGTTTTGTAGTGTCGAGTATTTCTTTAATTTTAAAATAAAAATTGAAATGGATGATGTTATTGTTTCCAAATATTTTGCTTGCATTTCATGCAATATAAATGAAATTTAATATATTCAAAACAATTATGTTCAAGTAGTGAATCATGCGATTAAATTGCGCGCGCGATTTAATCGCATGATTCACTACTTGAACATAATTGTTTTGGGGATATTAACTTGGGGATTTTCGACCTGGGTATTTTCTCTTTGGGAATTTTGCTGCTGGGGATTTCGTTTTGGGGATTATGGATTTGGGGATTTTCCTTTGGGGATTATATCTTGGGGGGATATTATCACCAACCCTTTTAATTTATCATTGCCGGTTGTTTGTAGATTTACTAATAGATGTTCTAATTTGCAAAAGACAATTATATGGAGATGAGACGAATAATTAGCTGGATAGGTCTCAAAGTCATCAATTATACTTAGCCATTCACCTTTAATAAGACAGTAGTCTATTACAGAGCAACCTTGAGCAGACACGAAAGTAAAGTTTCCGTTTGAGTCACTTTAAGATGTTCCATTTAAAACACTTGGTTTATCTATCGCAATTTTAGGATGATAAAACATTTATTGTATTCGACACTTCTTCCTTTCTTTTTGTTTTAGTTGTATTATATACATGAATTTTTGTACACACTCATATTTACAAACTCGCAGCTACCCTAAATCCTATAATGTACCCAAGCTGGGGGGTTGCATACATCTCTATTTGTACGCCGCCGCCGGCCGCCGTACTACCGCTTGGAAAAAAAATTACCAACAAAGTAGGGTTATGACTGAAAAGGAACATTTTGTTAGACCCCCACCTAATTGTAAAAAAGTCAAAATGATATGCCTGCTTCGGTAATGGAAAGTCGTACCAAAATTTGTATTGATTGAATTCAGCATAATCTTCATCACATACACATCAAAGCCACCCCTTAAGAAAAAGATATAAATTCCATATGGAATTCCGTACGTGTCAACGTATTCTCAACTTCGAGTATCGAACATCGAAGACCAGAGATGTCCAAATCTTTGCAAATTTAATTTAAAAAAAAAAACCTACACAAAACAAAACGTCAAATCAGCTGTCAGCTGGTTCTTGTTGAAGAAATGAAAACTTGAAAAATCTCAGTTCTCTTCTCCTCAGCAGTGCGAAAGTATTCAATTAATTGAAAAGGCTGCCCCAGCCTTTTTCCATTTCTAATTATATTTGTTTTTGCGTGAATTCTATTTATTTTCTGCGTACATTATAACATTTGCATTACACTCCTCCCCACACCGATACCGACCGCAGCCGCCGCGCCGTCAAGTTAACAACCAGGAAATCGAACAAAATATTTGCTCTTGTGTCGTATTGTTGTTATCTTATTATTTGAAATAAATAAAAATAACAATTAAAGAACAGACTTGTTATCAAATAAATAATAATTCAAAAAAAAAGGAAAACTGATTAATTGCTAAAAAATATAAACGCTAATCGGAAATACGATGTGAAAAAAAGATCGAATTCCTCTGAATTTTTCAGTTTCGACTTTTTCTTTCCTTTTCCGTTTTATTTTTGGTTTAATTTTTGCAGCAGATACAAATTCAGATATTTGTCATTCGAGTCCCCAAATAAGAAAATAAAAAACATAAATTAAATCAAAGAATTTCCACACAATGGATATTGTTGGTTTAATTAGATCTTCGTATCGAGATTACGGAACCATATTTTCCGATACGTGGATTCATTACATATCGCTGGAAGTCCGAACAACGGTGAGTATTTCTTTTTGTCCTCTTTTTGTTTGTTGGTTTTTATTTGTTTGCGCAGTTTTTTTTATTTTTATTTTTGTATTCCTCGTCTTAGGGTGCGCTGGTGCGTGGTGGTGCCTGGTTTTTGGGTAGCCTAGCCTAGCAGCTGGTTTGTGGCGCTCCGCCACCACCTGCCAATAGCTGCCTTCGGCCTGCGGCGCGGCGGTCTCTATGTCCCCACACCCACACAAAAAAATAATGAAAAACATTAAAGCGGCACCGACCGACCGGGTGTTGGTGGTTATGAGTTTTATAAGTAAACAAAAAGCAGGGACAACTAATTCCCAAGAGTTATGTAAGCTCTCTTGGCAGTATTTAAGAACCTGCCAATGTCGTCAACAACGTTCTCAACCGCCGCTTTATGTTTGTCTGTTTGTCGTCCCCACCCCGCGCCAGACACACTTTGTTGCAAAAACATTGAATCATTGAAAATTCGTATTTATTTTGATGTTTTTGTTTTGTAGATGCAGATTTTTAGATTTTATTTTGGTTGCTATCATAACAATTTCCGTGTTTCCCACGTTGTTTTGAAAGAATTTAATTTTATTCTAATTAATGTTAAATTCTTGATTGGAATTGATTTGCCCTATTGGGTCAATGTCGAGCAGCGCCCAGTTTTTTTGTATTTAATTTTATTATTTTTTTTTTTTTGGGATGAACTTTGATTGATTTATCAAATCTCTCGACGACGAAACGATGCGATGGGAAATTAGATTATCTGTGCTGCTGCTGCATGCATCAAAGTTAAATTGAAATCGATTGCTTACAGCGTACAGGTACATAGGTCTATGCAGGGAGAGCTATACAATATATGTAGATACAGTCCGGTTCATCTGTTTAGATTCAAGATAAAAGAAATTAATTGATTTGGGAAAACAAGGTTTGCGTGCTAAGTGTAGATTAAATAAAACTGCTCTAAGTTATGACAGTGAATATCGTTTTAATATAATTCAAGTTCATATGACAACCGCAGTCAATAATTACCAGGCTTAAATTACTAAGTTAATTCTGTTAACTGTAGTATCGGGTGATTTTTTAGGAGCTTGAGGTCTTTAAATGTTGGAATGAAATTTGTATTATTATTATTTTTAACTACAAAAAAAAATTGTGGCGCAAAAGCTCGTAAAGAAG
This sequence comes from Eupeodes latifasciatus, assembly GCA_920104205.1. NCBI lineage: Eukaryota > Metazoa > Arthropoda > Insecta > Diptera > Syrphidae > Eupeodes > Eupeodes latifasciatus. The sequence continues at coordinate 3,352,406 of OV049926.1, forward strand.
CAGCGCCTAGTTACACACAACTGTCAAAAATTCATGTTAGCGAGTTATTTTAGGGATATAGGGCACTTTTCATGACAAGAATTGCTCTTGGAGGATTTGTCAATTCCTCGCAAGAGGCAGTACCCGTGAAAAAGACTTTAGATGCCACAGGCAGGGATTGAACCCAAGACTTCCGGCATGACATTCCTACGCACTAACTATCACGCTACAGGTACAACTATTTTTTGCTAGGTTAGGTTAGGTTGAAGTGGCTGTCCAAGATGGAAACGGACACACTTAGGCCAGTTTGATGGCCCATTGTGATACCACATGAATCTTGAGGTTTCTTCCTAAGCTCAATGGAACCAGTTTGAGTCTCTTACGAAACGTGAGAGGCTGCTTATGCCGATATGATTTAGATCGTTAAAGAAGAATTCTCCTAGGTAATTCTTGCGTTTTCGAGCCAGAGCAGGGCATGTGCAGAGAAGATGAAGAACTGTTTTTTATTCTTTCTCGTCCATACAGCTTCTGCAGAAGTCATTTGAGAATACGCCTAATCTCATGGCGTGCTTTCCTATTAGACAGTGTCCGGTTATGACACCTATTATCGAGCTTATATGCGATCTGCTTAGAGAGAGCAAGCACCTTGAACGTTTTAAATCCAGTGTTGGCCAGATGTTTTTGTGACTTGACACGTGGTGATGTTGTTCCACCTGGTGCCTGCCCTCCCCACAGCGTCTTGCATTAGCAACAGTTTACAAGTAGCGATTGGTATGCCAGTACGTGCCAAACGTATTAGGATGGGCTGTACTGTACCGTTCCTGGCGAGTTCATCTGCCTTAAAGTTACCTGGAATGTCTCTATGGCCCGGCACCCAGCAAAGGTGAATATTAAACTGTTGTGCCATCTCCATTAGAGATGATCGACAGTTATGGACTGTTATAGAGTTTGTAGAGACAGAGTCCAGAGATTTGATAGCGGCCTGACTGTCTGAGAAAATACGGATATCAGATGTTGATATCACGTTTTCTTTAAGCCAGGACAAGACAAAGTTCCGCCTGGAACACGCTACAATGATTGGGAAGGCGGAAAGAGAGACTTAATTTCAGTCGTTCGGAGTACACACCTCCACCAACCCCTTCTTTTGTTTTCGACCCATCTGTATAGTAATGGATTGACTCATCTTCCAGGAATGTCCTGTCTTCCCAAAAAGATCTGGGAGGTATAGATATCTGGAAATTTCTGTCGAATTGCAGTTGGGGGATGGTGTAGTCTGTGTGCTTTGGGATTGATTCTAAATAACTAAGAATAACGGAGTGGCCAATGTTGTTGTTAGTCCACTGCGACGAAGCTTTGAGGCGAATAGCAGAACTTGCAGCTATTTGTTTGCTAAAGATGTCAAGAGGTGTTAGGTAGAGTAAGGTGTCCAGTGCCGCAGATGGGGTCGTGCGAAGCGATCCACTTATACATAGGCAAGCTGAACGTTGGACTTTATTTACTTTATCTCGGTTTATACCTTTTTCTAAAGCAGTCCACCATACTACCACACCGTACATTAAAATCGGTCTGATTACCGATGTGTATAGCCAATGCGTGATTCTGGGTTGCAAGCCCCATTTATTACCGATGGCTTTTTTGCAAGAAAAGAGAGCTACAGTAGCTTTTTTTACTCTTTCCTCTACGTTGCGTTTCCAATTTAGTTTTTTATCTAAGACAAGACCCAGGTATTTAGCCTCGTCTGAGAATTTTAATTGGATTCCTTTAATATGGGGAGGGTTGACAAATGGAATTTTGTATCTCCTCGAAAATAGGATCAAATCAGTTTTGTGTGGGGTTTACGCCCAGTCCACACCGATCAGCCCAAAGTATTAGTCTGTCTAGGGCATTTTGTAAGAGTTCTTTTAAGGTGTTAAGATGCTTTCCTGAAACTGCTATAGCAACGTCGTCTGCATAGGCTATCACTCTGAAACCCTCCGCATCCAGACCAGTTAGGATTTCATTCACCACTAGGTTCCAGAGGAGAGGGGATAGAACACCACCTTGCGGTGTCCCTCTACTAACGAATCGTCTGCCAAAAGAGTTGCCCAGTTTTGAGTTAATTATTCTGCTAGTAAGCATTAAATGAATTAACTCCCGAAGCGAACTCTCTACATTTAGAGATGTTAGTACAGATGTGATTGCAGATGTGTCCACGTTGTTAAAGGCACCTTCGATGTCAAGGAAAGCAACCATAGTGAACTCTTTATGATGGAGGGAATATTCGACGGTGCGTACTAAGGTGTGTAACGCTGAGACGAAGACAGAAGTCTTGTATCAATACTTGCCCTTAAATGGATATCAATCAATCTTTCTAAGGTCTTAAGAAGGAATGATGATAGACTTATAGGTCGTAGATCTTTAGGATTGACTTGGGAGTATTTACCTGCCTTGGGTATAAAAACAACTTTAACTTCTCGCCATGCCGAGGGAACATGGACCAGGTAGAGACAGCTGCTGAAAATTGCCTCAAGGATTGGTGCAATTATGTAAGAAGTAAATTATGTTCGAAGTAAATTTCCAAAATATCGAGGTGTTGTTCTAAAGTTAAAATATTCACGATGAATTGTTATTATTAATTATCGGTCAGGCCCTCCTGATCATTGCATGCAAAAGAGTGTCCAATCGTTTTTTCAGAACAGCAAAATTTGTGAGCAAAACAAACATTCATACTTTCTTTCATCGTAAGGCAAGAAGCGTATTTCACACTTATAGAATCTGAAAGTCTAAATCTGTAAACAAAGTCGCGGTCGTCCCATTTATCAAGTCCCAAACGTGAGACTTCTTACCGTTCCCAGTTCTTAATAATTTCCATCCTCACTTCCTGACACTAATGGAAAATTCTTCTTAAACAAATTTCTGGGGACTAAGTTGTTAAAGTATTTTATTAAATGCAGAAGATGTGTGTTTAAAATCTACAAATGATAAACTTTAGAATTAAAACTCTTGACTTGAGAATAACAGATTCTATTAAAACCAAAAATAATGGAAAGTTCGATTGAAGCAATCGAAATAACTTTAAAACTCTCATAATTTTCTCTCTCAAATTTACATTCCAATAATACGAGTATATGATATAAAATTAAAAAAAAAAGGTGTATCAAGTCAAGTTAACCGCACTGTTAGTATGTAATATGTACTTACAATGTATAGGGTTGGGATGACAATGACACACGATTGTGTTCACTTGAAGTGGGGTTTGCCGTAGTCTAATCAATTTATAAGAATTTTATGAAAAGGCCTATCTAAATTAGGTATTTTGTTATGACGTTAAAATTATTGAAAGTTGTTCGTTTTTGTTTGAATTATCATAATTTTTTTTTTTATCAAAAGCTTTTCCTATTTTGGACTTAGGAAGATATTATAAAATAAAATTCATGGACGTTGGTTGATATTTATGTAACTTAGTTTGGAGGCCCAAGTCAACGCCCTATTTCAATGAATTCGTATCAATTAATATTTTTTTGATTATTTTATTGGCTTGGAGAAGATATTTCTGTGCAGTTCCTTTAATCAACTTTTAACAGGGTCACCAGGATTTAAAATTGACTTGTACAAATTGACGATAAGGTCATATCGTATAAATACGTGAGCTTACTTATCGTCGCTTGGATAAACGTTTGTCGTATGTTACATTTGACTACTTTTGGGAAATCGACATTAAAGTTAAGAATTTTATTTCTCGGAAAACCTTCGTCAAATTTTCTTGAAAATTGGATGACTTGTGTAACGCAAAATTGTTAGTTCAATTGCATTAAAATAATATCGAAATAGTTGGCAAGACACAATTTAGAGCCAATTTTGATCAGAATGCCTTTGTCGTATGTGACTATTTGACCAAATCTCCTTGTTTCCCATACACATACGACAAAATTTGTACACATGCGACAAAGATTTATTGAATGTTTGAATGGAATAGTCTTCTATATACGACAAAAGGACATAGAAATACAATAAGGCAAAAGTTTTTTTTTTTTAATTCATTTATTTGTATTAACAAAACTTAATTCAATTCAATTAAACATAAATAAATAAATAAATACATTCATCTATAATAATTAATAACAAAACCTTCTCATAAAGTAAAAAAAAAATAAATAAATTGTATTTGAACATAAATTTGCGTTTTTCACAGCACATTTTGATTAATTGATAAATAATAGATAATATTTTTTAAATAAAATAAAAACTTAAAATTATGAAGATTCTTCGTTTAGCTTCAAAATGGCTCGGTAAAAACTTTTATCTTCGGCTTTTTCAAGGTAGGGTATCATACTTTTCAAATCGTTTTTCTTACTCGCATCCATATTTTTAGTTGAATGTATGCGAAGCTCTTCATTCCATAGATTTATTTTTGTAGGATTTTTTAAACGAGGTTTCAATTGTAATTTAACGTCATTATAACATAATTCTTTGAATGTTGTTTTTATCCCGATTTCATTTAAATCGTCTTTGTGGTAAAAGATCGATTTGCATTTAAAATATTGAACTTGCTTAAAGTTGAGTTTTTCAGATTTTAAAGAATAAAGTCCTTCTGGTTCATTTGTAATATTTTTAACGAAACATTAGGAAAGTTCATTTTTTTCAAAAGACGGATTAGAGTTTCAATATTTCTCAGATATTTTTCGATCACGCTATGAACACAGTCTACTTCCTGCAGGGAAGAGTGCCCAGGTTCACTAAATTTTTGTATTACCTTTTCCAGGGAATGTTGGTGATCGTATATGCATTGAAGAATTGCGTTAATGTGATGCGGTTCCTATTCTGTGGAACACATGAATCACTCCACAAGATTAAAGTCCTTATATTTGGATGATCTTCCATAATTTTGTTCAACATTTTAATGAGTGCCTTGCTATGTCATTCCCAGATCTTCCGCAAACAGTTTCATTCCACAAAACACAATAAGTCACTTTAGCAAATCCAGGAATAATAAGCGTGCCAGTGAGGTTATAAACACAGAGTTTTCTTTTATAATAGAAGTTTGAAGTGTACATTTTCGGCAAGGTGAAAACATTTTCCAAGTCATACATCAAAGTGGCAGTATTCTCATCAATATTTTGTAAATCTTTATCTCGCTCTGCTTTAGTATACCTTTTTTCTTGCAAATGTTTTTCATAAAGTATAGTTTTACGTTCTGTACAGCTCCCTTTATTTACTTTGTAGAGAGAGCATTTATCGCACAAGTCTTTTTTTGGGTGGTGGGAAGAAAGATTAAACTCTGTATTGAAAATGTTGCGGTAAATGTCAATTGAAACTGGATTTTCAAATTTTACTTTATATAAATCGTACATTCGTTTTAAATTTAAGTGCGATTCTAAGTATCGCCGTGAAGTCGTCGAACGACAATAATGAGAATCGACAACGGAGAAGCTGGAAATATGATCTTTAATGTTCTTAATACGATAATGTTCTTAATACGATCCTCATCAGTACGCTTTCGCCCGCGCTTTTTGCCTGGTTTTATTTGCTCATTATAGTAAAATTTTGAGAAAAAGTAGTAAATGGTTTTTTCTGATATAATCAGCGTGTTTAGAAAATACTTTTTGCATACTTGTAACACTTGATCTCTGACTTTGAAATAATATTTAAAGCTTGCCTTTTTTATTGGACGAACTTCTAGTTTTTTTCTGCTCGCCTCCGTTTTATGTCAACCTTTTTAACGAAATTTCCATAAAAAATCTTTTTTTCTTCAGACGTTAAATTCCAGAAATAAGTGTGGATGTCCTGTCTTTGGTTATCAGTAATATTATTGCAACAATTATAGAAACAAAGTGATGAACAGGTCGGACCCAACGCCTTAGAAGGTCTTGTTATTCCATTTTTTCCCTCATACGAAAGACCCTGCTCTCGAAGACTTTTTCTTAAATTTTGTTTCCACAACAATGGGTTCCTCTTTCTTTTTTTTTTGTAATTGTTGGTGTTACACAGCATGCTATTGAAATAAAATTGCTACCCATAATTTGACAAACACAAAATTTAGAAACTTACATGAACTACTATAATCGGATGGAAGATTTCGGATTTGAATTTGATTAGAATCTGGAGTTGGCAAAATCAATTCGTTTGCATGCTCATAAAAATGTTTTAATGTATTTTTTTCGTTTGCTGCTGGGGGTTGGTACGATGGATCATTGCCTTCATCGTCAACTGAAAAGTCCTTACCTAATATTTCGTCACCCATGCTTAATAAATTAGATAAAAAGAATTAAAACATACATTCATTGCATGCATTTTCATAGTTATTACGCTTACATTTCTTCCGCCAAACTCGGAGCAGGAGAATCGTCGTCCGACATTCTGCGACATAATAAGTCTGTTCAGTGACGCTGTGCTGGACTGTTCTAGACAGAAAAGTACAGCTTTTTGCTGTTCATTGAGGTTTTTTCTGTGCTGAACTGTTCTACTTTTCTGTTCATTGACAAACCTAGAACAGTTTAGAACAGGATTTTCTGTTCTTGCTTTTGAGTCAGATCAGGTTAGAACAGAATCGTGAGAAATGTCAAAATGGAAGTTGTCATTTTTTTGTTTACGTTTTGATTTGGGTGTGCTTTGTGTTTTTTCTTCTCGTGATTTAAAAAAATTAAAATACAGTTATTTTGCCAATTTGTTTTATTTGTTTAATTTAATAATTATAAAATATAATATAATAACTTTCAATGCAATTTCTTTTACATTTCATCAAAGAAAAGGTAATAACATTCGTCACACTTTCATTCCAATCATCTGAAGAGGAATCCGACGAAAAATCAATATCGGTGTCTGAACCACTAACATTTTCATTTAGTATTATCTTAGCAATCACTTGGTTTTCCATTTCAATAATTTTTAATAATATTTTTCACAGTAAAAACACAAAAAATGGAAAAAAATAAGCGAGAAACGAAAAATTCACACAATTTGCAATTTGTTTTGTTTTTTTTTTGACAACTGACGTTTAACTGACTGTTCTAACTTGATCTGACGTTTCTCACGAAACTGTGCTGTCCTGTGCTGTTCTAATCTAGAAAAATCCTCACTGAACAGACTTAATGATTGCAACTGAGCTCAAAAACTACCCTCATCTGTGTTAATAGTTATGGGACATACGACAAACGCATACTAAGTCTTCAGTAAATTATTGTAGTATGTGTTCAAGAAATGGCATATACGACAATTATTTAACGAATCGAGGAAAAACCGGATATGCGTAGGAAAAATTGTCGTATGTGTAAAATTTGTCGTATGTGTACCTGTTTTTGACACATACGACAAAAAAATGACTCAAACCGTTAGTGATCTTAGATATACGACAAAAGGCACACTGATTATCTCGGAAACTAAAATAGATACAAAAAAAAACGATAACACAGAATTGTCGACAAAAAATCGATTAACAAAACTGCATTTAAACCTCAAAACCTCAATTTTTCACATACGACAAATGTTTATCCAAGCGACGTTATGTCTCCGTTTTGTCGGTTGACTCTGTTTACACCACTTTTCGCTTGAACCTCCTAATTATCTGCCTCTTCCTCTAAGGTAAATAACGACATTTTCCAGAAATGATTCAACCCCTTGGATTTATTATTCTATTTATTTGTCTGGGTTGTTGGGTCCTCATAGATTGATGTGCCACCAAAAATCTTTCTGAATGTTTCTAAAAAAAAAGCCCACGACATTATCACCATCTTTAAGAGGATTCTTGTCCCTGCAATTTAGTTATGTTAGAAGAACTCTACGATATGATATTATGTTTAATAATGCTTTCGATTACCATATCTTTAAAGTTCTAGAGATATTTTTTTGTTGAAAAATGGAGCATCTACTAAAAAGAAAGTTCTCATAACGATTCAGAGGAGCTCTTCCTCTTCCAATATAGTAGATGCTCCTAAACCTCAAATTAACTTCTATCTTATATATTATTTGTTTGCTTTTCTAGTCTATAGAATTATTAATTTTTATTTTATCGAAGAAAACGATTGAAGAAAGACTATTTCGGCCTCATAGCCCACAATCGGATGGTTCAACTCTTGAATTGTTATGGTTGGAAATTCTGACTTAATACGCGATAAAAGCTCTGCTTGGGTGCTTACTTTTGAGATTATGCTGTTTTGAAACGCGTTCCTGCAGTTTGGAAACAATGTGTCTAACCACGTGCGGCCAATTAATCCATGTCTCGGCATCTCTCCTTGAACCACTACTAGTGGCAATTTCACCACGTGACTGCCAGAACTAACCTCAACGAACATGCTACCTAGCTCTCTTAACCTTGAACCTGTGACCGAAACTAAATTAGAAATAGTTTTTGTTAATTTACAATGTTTAAACTTATCTAAATACTCCTGTTCGTTAATAATAGTCGCCGCTGCTCCCGTGTCCACCTCCATAGATAGCTCCACACCATTTACTAGTACCTTTATTTTCTCGGAAGGGTTATCACTGCTTGAACCACCTACTTGGTTCACATTAGCTTTATTGAAACGACACTTCATTGCCAAATTACCCTTTTTATTGCAGGCGAAACACTGCCAGTTCTTAACTGGACACTTGGAATCCACGTGATCTGAACGACCACATCTACCACATTCTCTTTTGTTCACCCGATCACTTTTTTGCACACTCGTTGTAGTCTGGTTTTTATCAACTCGCTGGGCTCTTCCATCACGCTGCTTCACGTTATATTTCTTAGTTGTTCCATTGTAAATAGAATTTTGGATCAAGGGTTGAATTGATTTGGAAGCCTTTTGTGATGATTCCATATTAAGTGCTCTCGCGCAGCACTTCTCAAACGTCGAGGAATCATCTCCCAACAAAACTTCTTGAATTTTTTCACTTTTTACAACCATTATAAAGCGATCAGTCAAAGCTTCATCTAATATGTACGACTTGTACAATCCAGCCTTTGGATCCATACCACCACTTCCACCAGTTTTGTCTTTGAGATCGTCTCCAACCTTCACATCCGTTTTCATCACGTGGTCCACAAAATCTCCAAATCGGCATGTCTGTGCTGTTGCTTTTAAGCGCACAATAAACTCACAAAGCGGCTCACCATCTTCTTGCTGAATTTTATTAAATCTGTACCTCTCGGCTCGCTTATTTTCTTTTGGAGCAAAATGATTTCTTAAGAGTGAAATCAGTTCCTCGAACTTCATTTCACTCGGCAATTTTGGCATAGTCAGCGACATCAGTAATTCGTAGATTTCTGCACCTACCACTGTGATGAAAAGCGCAGTTTCTTCTTCAGATTTAATTTCGTTAATTTTGAAGAATTGCCTTAGCCGATCTTCATATGCCTTGAAGTTGCCTTCGGTCACAAACGGTTCAATATGCCCCACTAAACGTGTCATTATAACTTGAAAAATATATAAATTTGGGTTACTTACTTACTTGGAACTCTTACTCGCCTTACATGACCCAGCCATTTGACTTTGATTCTAGATCAGTATTGCTGTACGTACATCCCATACTGTTCGTCGTTGTATCTTCTTTTACTCTCCATCTATTCAGACGGGATCAAAAATAACCCGTGAAATTTTCCCCCGAAACATCGTAAGATGTTCTCATCTTGCCGTTGCTCTGGGAAGACTTTACTACTCAATTGCTTTATAAGTGCAAGGAAGCAGCGATTGTTAAAAAATATTCTCAGTTTGATTTCAGCGTCTCCATATCGGAGTTGGTATGATTTTGCAGTCGCTGATTGTGTGGCAATTTTTGCAACCATTTCAACTTGAAGGTCAGGTTGTAGATCGCTTTTTCTTATTTACCAAGGGGCATTTATTATTCCATGAAGGATTTTGTTTTGGATTTTTTGTTTTCTTTGTACAGCTCTAAAGTTGGATTCCATATGTCCAAATGGGTTTTAGTACTTCCTTTTATAACATTACTTTGTTCTAGATAGATAGTTCAGAGTTCTTCTTTATTAACCAGTACATTCTTCGTTTTTAAAAGTTTTGCTCTTGCCTTTTCTTTTTGGTGTGCTCTTTCCATTTAAGCTTTGCATTAAAGGTCATTCCATGGTATTTGAGACTATTTTTTAAGTTCTTTATTGTAAAGTTTATATAGTTCGATTTTGTTTTATTAAGTTTGTTACATAATTTTTGAGTCTGCATTTTTTAATTTCTGTAATTTCTGCGTTACGAATTTATCTTGCACCATTATTGCAATGTCATCAGCAAAAGTAGCCCTGGTATCCACTGGAATATCCCTAGTATATTAAAGATATAAGATTGGCACTAGTACACATCCTTGAGGTACACCGGCTTCTATTTTCTTTAGTTCAGATTCAGAGTAGTTTTGGTCTTACCGTACTCTAAAGATCCGATTCGTAACATATTGTTTCAATATTTCGTAGTACTGTTTGGGAGGTAGCTGCGCAATGGGATATATATTGACTTCGAGAAAGTTAGTAAATATAATCGATTGGTTCCACTGTTCAAACTAAATTTTATTTTACGGTAAAACTTGTTTTAAATGTTTGAGTTTTTCAATTGGAGTCGAAAATTTGGTCCTTCAATGTATTATTAGGCTTCCTAACTCTACAGCAGAACCTGATTCAGGATTACATTTTTTTGGCCTAAACATTTAAAAAAATAAAAAGTTCAGAAAACGGACATATTTTTTTAAAAACAATATTATTAACCTCAACATTGAGCAATAAAATGATCGAACTCGAAAGTATTAAGAAGCTGACCCCCTTTGTTTAGTATCTGCTTTACTTTGTTCATACGATTTAATGGATAAAGTGTTCGGATTGAGATGATGATAATTAAGCATGTAGTTTCTCAATAGATGAGCACCTTCTTAAGTATTTTGTTCATACTAATTGAAGTAAATGCAATTGAACTTAAAAAAAGCCTAGCTGCTAGGGCTAATTTAGTTAATTTTCTATCATGTCAAAAATCAAATGCTCATTTAAACACTCTATGTAACGTAACTATAGATCGCTAGTATTAAGTAAAATTGACTACGGCCTCTTAATTTATGGCAATTCCCCCAAAACAACGATAAACATTATCAAATCCCCATATCACCTATCACCAGGCAGTACGGAGGAGTTTAATTGCTTTCCCCACCAGTCCAGTACGGAATATGTTGGCTGAGGAAGGACTTCCCTTAGTGGAAGCGCGCATCTTAGAAACCAGAGCTAAGCTATACACCAAAATTTCTTTTGTAAAAAATTCCATTATCAACGAAGAGTTCAAAACACTTAGACAAACAAAATGTCTCAAGCGTATTCCATCAGCCATATCGATTGCATTAACAACCGCAAATTCAATGGAGCTTCCTATAATAAGTAATGTTAAATATTTCCCAAGTTTCCCACCCTGGTGTATTAAGGAGTCCTATTTTATTATGGAGATGACCAATTATAACAAAAGCCATACATCGAACAGCATTTACCAATTGTTATTCCATGATATCACAGCTGAACTAAGGTGAAATGACTGGAATATTGTATTCACCGACGGTTCCAAAATCCAAGAAAGTATTTTGCATCAACGTACGAAAACGGTTCCCTAATATCCATAGGGTATTGGATAATATCTCTTCCAGTTTCACCGCAGAGGCGACAGCTATTTTACAAACAGCAAGGATAATCGCCAAACTTCCTGGCAAATTTGTGATTTGCTCTGACAGTCAGTCTTTGCTTCATGCAATTCAAAACCCCAATAATACGACAAATATTATCAATAAAATAAGAGACCAACTTACAAACTACCCTAACAAGTTGGATACCAGGCCATGTAGGAATTTAGGGTAACGAGCATGCTGATATTTTATTTATTTATTGGTCAAATTGCTGACAAGACGTGACGTATTACGTGAAGTTCAAAACAAATTTTAAGAACAAAAACTTACTGACTGGAACAACTATTCAAATTCATACAAATTAATCAATCTGACCAAATCCAAACCGATCAACCCAATCACCACCTCGAAGCAGATGAATACCGTTTTTGTCAGATTACGGCTGGGACACACAACACACAACACTCACACACCAACACCTTTTAAAAAAAGAAAGTCCACCAACCTGCCCTCACTGCCAATCACGGATAGACATTAAACACATCCTAGGAAAAGATATATGTAAATCCTTGACTTCCAACACCAGCGTTAACAACACATCCTCAACAACAGAAATCCTAAATCATGAAATTAAATAACTTTCATATTTGATTTAAAACTGTATAAAGCACAAAATGTAAATTTAAAACTACCATTAATTTATCTACGTACATATTTACAAAATTAAACGTATTTTCTTTTTAAATTAAAAGTCCACGGCCACGCAGTAAGCGGCTGAGCGGCTAAGCGGCTGAGCGGCAACGGCTGAGCGGCAACTCTAAGCGACGAATGGCCAGGCACTGAGCGACTGCTTTTGAGCGATTAGTAGTTAAAGCCGAGATTGCACACACGAAGAAGTAAAGATGGTCAAAGTAAACATTGAGTTGTTAATTTCGTGTGTGCAACAGCGTTGCCGCGAAGACAAAAATTTTAAGGGCCATTTTGAGGGCCATTTCCAAAATGTGCGGGCCACTAGCCCACTACCTAAAAAAAAATTTGTTTAGGAAAATTATAACAATTTATCTTTTCTAAATAAACTTATTATATTTCGAATTAAATTAATTGAATTAAATTAAATATTAAATTTTCGAATAAGTCATCAAATCCGTAGCCAAAATATATTCCATTTAAGGGTTTCAAAGAGAACTGTTCGAATTCAACTTCAAATATATTGTCTAGGCTTTCTAAGTACTCAGCTTTAACAAATTTTTTTAAAATAACATTACATTTTTTGTTTGCGTTGCAACAACTTTCTTTATTTTTGTGTTCTTCAAATCAAGACAAGATACTCTTGAAAAACTTTAAGTTCTTCTTGCCTTTTTGGGATGTGTTTTAAGAAATTGTAGATATGACAAAACAAACAGACGAGGTACGTACTAGGTAGGTGAAAAAAAATAAAAGTTCTGTTCAACGAGGTTTTGTCTAGATCAGAACAGCACACGATAAACAGATATAAGGTATGCTCATTGTGTTTTGACAGATGTAATGTGACGTCATCGTCATCTGGTTCGGATATACGATGGAAGAAAAGAATACCATTTCATTGTATTGTTTTTATTATTTTTCTATCCTTACAGTTAATTTGAGTTAAAAATAATTTGTTTAAATGCTTAATTCTAAAATACAGTCTACACTTAAAAAATAGTTTTTTTACACTTATATCTAGAGGCACAGCTTCAGCTTTTTTTAAATGTTTTTCCATGAACTTCCCTTCTGTGTACAGATGTTCCTTATTGTATTTCATAAAAATACTTTCCAAAATTGTAACATTTTTAAGGAATGTTTCGTTGGGTTTCTTAAGTCCACCTTCCGACTTTTGATCCACCCAAGTTAAGCTGCAAGATGTATAAGGATCGTTCGTTTTAAAATAGTTGCAGTCATGGGTGCATCAAGATCATAGTAGACCACTTGCTTCCAGTTTTTGACCAGCCCTCTTACCATAACAACTTGTGCATATTTTTTCGGACACATCGCAATGTCATTAGCCTTGTCGTATTCATAAGTTGATTTGATTTTAACTTCGTCAAATGAGAGCACGCATAGCCGCTCATTTTGGTCATAGTCCCACTAAGACATCAATTGAATTATTTTGTTTAAAATACCTGGTTTTATTTCGATTTGTTTGGTCCATCTACGCAAAGTTGAAGGGGCGGGCAGGGGGAAATTTCGTTTGCGGAGTAGCCTGTAGGATCTGGCACCAGCTGAATATAAGGACATTGCTGAAGAAATATCCTCAGCTTTCCAGCGTGCCTTCTTATTGGGATGCTCCAATTGATCTGATTGGGTAGATGTAAATATCCTTTTTAAAGATGTCCTCATAGCCGTTCTCATAGCCTCATCTTTTTGTGCCTGCTGGTTCTTCCGCTTTAGACTGTTCTTCAATCTGCTGACTTGTCTTTCCAGTTCCATAATTTTGAGTTCCTTGCTGCAGTTGTATTCAACTCTATTTTTAAAAAACAGAATAAAATAAAATAATATTTTAGGTAACTTAAAATTATTCCCAAGTATATCTTACTCTGTCTGAGTGCTACCATTTGTGTAATACAAGCAATTTTCCTGATCTTGCTCTTCACAAAATTCTTCCTTTTGTGGACTTCCCGGGACAAAGTTACTTGTCGAGGGGTTTTGACAACTGTAGGTATTGAACATGATTAAATAAATAATAGCGATAAGAGTTTATTTCAAATTACTTTTCGAAAGCAGATAGACAGTCATTAACGATCCTTTTGCTTTCTCGTATTTCTTGTCTCTTGTCCCTCGCAGATAGCTCAAGTTCATTAGGCAATTTTTTTGACGGCACAGATTCTTTCCTTAAAGCTCTCTTATGCATAGGAACATTTAAAAGTATATCTTTAAGTGTATAGTCACTCTCAATAAAATGCTCGGAACAAACACGACTGTTTTTTAAAGAATATTCTTTTTTGTTCCCACAAGCACTAATCCACAATTTGCACATTTTAGCGTCTCTCGGGAAATAGTGATATTTCAATGTTTTTTCATTGTTTTTTCTGTCTGGTGTATTATTACACCCTAACACAGCACAAACAACCATTTTTAAATTTTAAAATTCAATTTTAAACCGGAAAACAAATAAAATATTAAAAACCAATTGAAAATTTCCAATAAACGTACTCGCTTGTCAAACTAGCAGATGACGATGACGTCACAGCATAGGCAAGATGGCGAATTCGGTGTATCTAATGAGCATACCTATTTGTTTTTGTTTATCGTGGGACAGCACAGTTTCGTGAGAAACGTCAGATCAAATTAGAACAGTCAGTTAAACGTCAGTTGTCAAAAAAAAAAAAAAAAATTGCAAATTGTGTGAATTTTTCATTTTTTGTGCTTTTACTGTGAAAAATATTATTAAAAATTATTGAAATGGAAAATCAAGTGATTGCTAAGATAATACTAAATGAAAATGTTAGTGGTTCAGACACCGATAGTGATTTTTCGTCGGATTCCTCTTCAGATGATTGGAATGAAAGTGTGACGAATGTTATTACCTTTTCTTTGATGAAATGTAAAATGTATTTTATAATTATTTAATTAAACAAATTAAACAAATTGGCAAAATAACTTTATTTTAATTTTTTTAAATCACGAGAAAAAAAAACACAAAGCCAGCCAAATCAAAACGTAAACAAAAAAAAAATGACAACTTCGATTTTGACATTTCTCACGAGTCTGTTCTAACCTGATCTGACTCAAAAGCAAGAACAGAAAATCCTGTTCTAAACTGTTCTAGGTTTGTCAATGAACAGGAAAGTAGAACAGTTCAGCACAGAAAAAACCTCAATGGACAGCAAAAAGCTGTACTTTTCTGTCTAGAACAGTCCAGCACAGCGTCACTGAAAATACATAAAGTGGCGATTGGCGAAAACAAATAAAAAGCAAACGTCATGTCAGTCTGAATGAATGAGTTCATTTTCAATATGGGAAGTTGTATATGGAGGAAACACATTGATAATTTTGTTAATGGAATAAAAAGATTGGATTTGTTGTTTTAGAAAAAAGAAAATATATGATATGCGGGCCATTTCATGTTGGCCCCGGCCACGGGCCAAACTAAAAAACTTAGTGCCAAATGGCCCGATCGGGCACATTTTGGCACCGCTGGTGTGCAATCTCGACTTTAACTACTAATCGCTCAAAAGCGTCGCTCAGTGCCTGGCCATACGTCGTCGCTTAGAGTTGCCTCTCAGCCGCTTGCCGCTCAGCCGCTTAGCCGCTTACTGCGTGGCCGAGGCCTTTTAGACAGCTAGTGCTCGTTTCTATTAGCACGTAAATTTTAATTTAATGTTAATAAACTATAATAATAATAAAAATAAATGCAATTTGTCTTTTAAAACAAAAAACAAAATACAATAATTTATCAAAATATACATATACACATATATGTATATATATATTTTTCACACAGATTTATTTGTTTCTCTTTTAATTTGGTTCAGTTTTTTGTTAATTAACTTTAAAAATCAATTTATCACAATTTATATAACAGTTGACTCCTTCTTTTAAATTGCAGGCGTTTTTATGTATATCCCTCGGCATCATAACATGTATTTTAGTCGTCTGGTATGTTCTCTACAGAAGATGGGCACGCAGCAAAGAACGCGACGCCCTTTTACTTGCTCAAAACTCAGACCTAAGTCGATTGCGTTTTCGGAAACGTGATAAAATGCTCTTCTACGGACGACGTATGTTGCGCAAAGTGAAGAACGTCTCTGGCCAAGTGTACAACGGTCAAGGCCGCAAACGAAAGGCAGTGATGGGTTTTGCAAAGAAAATCCTCCAAATGCGAGGAGAAAATATGCCAATGCAACTTAAGACTGTCGAACCACCAGCCGAGTATCTGGAAGAAATGATGGAAGGGAGTGATAGAGTTCCACCTGATGCTCTCTACATGCTCCAGAGTATACGTATCTTTGGTCATTTCGAGAAGCCCATCTTCCTCAAATTGTGCAAACATACAGAAATTGTTAACCTAGAACCTAATGATTTCCTTTTCACAATCGCACATGACGACGATAGTGTGTTCATTGTTCAATCAGGGTGCTTACATGTGTTCATCAATAATGCAGATGGGAGCACACTGTCTTTGAAGACTGTAAAGAAGGGAGAGTCGGTTACGTCGTTGTTGAGTTTCGTCGATGTGCTGTCGGGAAATCGGAGTTTCTATAAAACCGTTTCAGCGAAAGCAGTCGAAAAAAGTCAGGTCATCCGTCTTCCCATGAAGGCTTTCAAGGAAGTCTTCGATGAGAATCCAGATATAATGATCCGAGTGATTCAGGTAATAATGATTAGACTGCAACGTGTCATCTTCACTGCGCTACGCAACTATCTGGGTCTCACATCGGAGCTTGTTCAGAATAATATGCGTGGCAAGAAAAGTCATGTGAATGTGAAGACATCGCCAGTCCACAAGCGCTCGGAACACTTTCAGCACACACTTTCGGACTCGTTTGTCCCACCAGATATGTTAGCGGATCTTGGCGACCCACAGCATTCGAATGCCTTGGGCTTGGGTGTCAGCAACACAGCCAAC
The DNA here is from genome assembly GCA_920104205.1 of Eupeodes latifasciatus. NCBI lineage: Eukaryota > Metazoa > Arthropoda > Insecta > Diptera > Syrphidae > Eupeodes > Eupeodes latifasciatus. Next base: position 3,369,522 of record OV049926.1, read on the forward strand.
CGTCGTAGCTCTGTATCAAACACAGAGTCCATCGATGTGAAGCTGGTTCATTCGTCAGCCGTTACTAGTTTCCTCAAAGAACTTGGTCTTGGTGAGGATGACCGTGGTATGTTGGATGGAATAGTTGAAGTTCGAGAAGTCGAAGCCGGTACAACGATTGTCTCCGAAGGCAGTATAGAGGTATGAATTTTGTTTAGGAAATACATCATTTAAAGTATTTTATTAATAAATGACTTATTTTTGTAGGAAGTAAGCCTTTGTTTTGTTATGACCGGCTGTCTTTCGGTTTATCAGAATGCCGCTGATATTCCTCGAGTGGCTAAGAAAAAAGATCAAAGTGAGGTAAGTTCAATCAATAAAAAGGTCTAAGAACAAAAAATTCAGTATTTTTGTTTGTTGTTGTTAGGTATTTATTCATACGGTTCATCCAGGAGAGATTGTCGGAGGACTGGCTGTGTTAACTGGAGAGGGGAGTGACTACACCATTCGAGCTAAACACCCGAGTCGAGTTGCTTTGATATTGAGACCTGCTGTCTATCAGTAAGTAAATTTGCAACCTTCTCTTCATAATTTATTTTTGGGCTACTATAAAACATCAATTTTTATAGAATAATGCGTGAACGTCCAAACATTGTTCTAGACATGGCAAATGGTGTAGTTCGACGACTCTCACCTCTAGTACGACAATGTGACTACGCATTGGATTGGATATTCCTTGAGTCCGGTCGAGCTGTGTACCGTCAAGATGAAGTGAGCGATAGTACTTATATTGTGTTAAGTGGACGTATGCGTTCGGTTATTACCCAATCGAGTGGCAAGAAAGAGATTGTCGGAGAGTACGGTAAAGGCGATTTGGTTGGTATCATCGAGATGATAACAGAAACTCCCCGAACAACAACTGTAATGGCTGTACGAGATACTGAACTGGCTAAACTTCCAGAAGGACTTTTCAATGCAATTAAACTACGATATCCAATTGTGGTATCGAAACTCATAAGCCTGCTCAGTCATAGAATTCTAGGAAGCATGCAATCTCGTACAACAGGTTCGGCTCCACTGGAGGCTAATCCTGTTACACATAAATATTCAACGGTGGCATTGGTTCCGGTGAGTGATGATGTGCCTTTGACTGCATTCACCTATGAAATATATCACTCGCTTTGTGCAATTGGTGAGTCTATTATTTATTTGTCCTCTTTTTTTTCAATCGAAAGATGATGTATTTTGTCTTTAGGACCAACATTGCGCCTGACATCAGAAGTCGTGGCCAAACAATTGGGCTCTCACATCCTAGAAGCCAGCAATGAATATAGGATGACATCTTGGCTGGCACAGCAAGAAGATAGAAATATTATAACCCTGTATCAGTGTGACTCTTCGTTGAGCCAATGGACACAGCGGTGCATGCGTCAAGCCGATGTGATATTGATCGTCGGCCTTGGTGATCGCTCACCAACTGTGTGTAAATTCGAACGCGAGATCGACAGACTGGCATTAAGAACCCAAAAGGAACTTGTATTGCTTCATCCGGAAGCAACGAATGCAAAACCATTTAATACCCTACAATGGTTGAATGTACGTCCCTGGGTCACGAATCATCATCATATTCAGTGTCCTAAGAGAATGTTCACACGAACTAGTCAATACCGAATTGTAAGCTAGATCACAGATGATTATGGAATGTCTAGAAATAGCTAAACACCAACTTTATTTTTTTTTTAGAACGATCTCTATGACCGAGTTCTTAAATCAGAACCAAATATGCATTCCGATTTTTCACGACTCGCTCGTTGGTTGACTGGAAATTCGGTGGGACTAGTTTTGGGTGGCGGTGGAGCTCGTGGCGCCGCTCACATTGGCATGCTAAAGGCCATTCAAGAGGCTGGTATTCCCATTGACATGGTTGGTGGGGTGAGTATTGGTGCCCTAATGGGTGGACTGTGGTGTGGTGATAGGAATATTACAACAGTTACACAGAAGGCTCGTGAATGGTCAAAGGTAGGTGCAATCAATTGGCCTTCAATTGCCAATGAAGAAGAGACTTATTTTGTGTGTTTAACAGCAAATGACCAAATGGTTCCTTCAATTATTGGACCTGACCTATCCCATTACATCCATGTTCTCTGGTCGAGAATTTAACAAAACCATTCGAGGCACATTCGGAGAGGTTTGCATTGAAGACTTGTGGATTCCATTTTTCACTCTAACCACCGATATAACAGCAAGTTGTCATCGAATTCATACTAACGGTAAGTTTTCCTTAGCAAATTCTATGTTAGCACTAAAAACACAGCAATGCCGCAAAAGTTAATTAAATGTATTGTGCTAATGTTAAGCTTTTTTTGCAAAAAACGACACACAAATTTTTATCGCCAGAGTTAAGTGTCCATTTCCAAAAAATATGATAGCAAAGAAAAACAAACATTCTGAGGTTTTTACATTTAAGCAAAATTTGTTGGAGCTACTATTTTATTTTTTATTGTTTACATTATATTTATTTTGTTTTGTACATTTCTGTTGCATTTTATTTTTCACGGTACAAATGTAGAATTAAATTTGGTTTTGTATTTTATACTTCGATATGATGTTGGTTTATTTTAATTTGTCATCATCATCTCAGTCAGTCAAACGTTTAAATAATTGTGCCCTTGTAAATTATTCAAAAACAACAACAAAAACTATTTATAGCTTCTGTAGCGTGAAAACACAAACTAAGCAAATATATTTTGAAAAGAACTCAATTTATTAGTATTACCTTAAAAATATTTAAATTATTTTAAAATATGCAATTAAAATTTAAAAAATATATATGACAAAAATAAAATAAAAAAGGATCTCTGTGGCGCTTTGTGCGAGCATCAATGTCTCTCAGCGGCTACATGCCACCACTTTGTGATCCAAAAGACGGTCATCTTTTACTGGATGGAGGATATTTCAACAACTTGCCAGGTAATTTTTGTTTGTTTGTAAATTTTAAATTTAAAAGGCACTTTGTTAGTGTTGAGAGGCAAATTTGTTGAGAGAGAGATAGAGAGAGAGAGTGAGAGAAAGAAATGGGGGACAGACAGTTTAATAAAATAATTTTTTATCAACAGCGACATTCTTTTATTTCTCTATTTTATTAAGTATAATTTATTTGAATATTAATGTTAATAATTATAAATATTTTAAATAAGGACATTTTTAAAAATAGCTTTCTATTATGATTTCTATCAATGTTTGATTAAATGTTGTCAATATCACTCACTTACAATTTATATAGTAAAATAAATAATAGTTTAAATTTATGAATATTATCATTTTAAAATGTAAAACAAATCTAAAACTTACTGAAAGAAGATTTTTGTTTTTACGTGATAGACTTTTATATGCATGCTTTTGTTATACATTCAAAATGAAACTCGGGATCAATTTTGGATAATATATTGGCTCCCATGACTAATCACACAAATTAAATGTAAATTTTCGCAATGAATTATCTCCAAGAAAATGTATAGAAATTGTGGAACTTAACCATAACTTTATATAATATTCAAATTCAATTTAAGTTTAAATAATAAAACTACATTTTAAGTTACTAATTAGCAATTAAATAAAAAAAAAACTTCTAATTTAACCTTTCACATAAAGTCGGATATTCAAAGTTTTTGCCCTTGATAACGGTACTTTAATTAACATATTATCTTGAACCTTATTTTAAGGAGACTTTTACTTACATTAAAGGTAGTTTCCTGCTGCGCGTTGAAATGGCAATAAAAGATAAACAAACATCTTCGGAAATTCAAACATTGGTTTATTTACGTAGACAGGACCTTAAATTAGTAAATGCAACGGAGACCTTCCACTGTCCAGTGGGCAGAAAAGAAAAATGAAAGAGATGTACGATGAAAGGCCACTTAGAAGTAAAATTAACTAAAATCCTTTCTTCTTCGGAATCTCTAAAAGTTTTCTTTGAAAGAGAGTAAAGAAAGCGAAAACAGTTTAGTTCTTGGAAATAGTGACCGAAACGTATGTGTAGCCGCGTGATAGAAGCCATTCATTAGTGAACAAAATAGAAATGACAGTCTTTAGTTTGCTAATGAACATATAACACAGGACATGTCTTCTTGGAATAAGATTAAGATAGAACTACACATTTTTGTGTTATTAGTTAACGTTAGACATGACAATATTATAAATAAAGTTTTCTTTACGGATGAAAGCAAATTTAACCTTAAAGGGTAAGACGTATGGCGAGTCGTGTATGATGCACGAACTAGTACTGTGAATCATGGCGGCGGCGGGTCAGTCATGATATGAAGATGTGTTGCTAATTCAATTGTTAGAAAATTACATTTTGTGGAAGGTAAAATTGTTATCAAAAGGCTAACATCAACATTTTGAAACAACATTTGGGGTCCAGTGTCAGTGACCTCAGAACACAATACAATTTCATCTTCTACCAGGACAACTACCCAAAGCACACATCTTATACAGCCAAGTCGTGGCTATTATGAAACCGCCCTAAGGTGCTTAAAACACAGAAAAAGTCGCTTGACTTAAATGTAATTCTCATATTCGTTTTTAGATTGTTCTTCGGATGTGGACTACCAACGGCAGCGTATGATAAGCTCATTAAATTCTGATCTTGACAGCATTGTCCAATGGGGAATCAAAAACCGTGTAGAATTTAATGCTTCGAAAACTCAATGCTGTCTACTGTCACAAAAGCGTAACCTTCCCCCAATGCCACTATCCATGAGTGGTACTTGCATCGAGGAGACTGAACAGCTATCAGTCCTAGGTATGTGCATTACAAACCACTTGTTGTGGAGTGATCACATATTTGTCATCGCCAAAAATGCTGCTAAGTGTTTAGGTTTTCTCCGAAGATGCAAGAAGTTTTTTACCCCTTCTGATCTGGCTATAATCTATAAAGCCTATATTCGTCCGAAACTCGAGTACAATTCCCATATCTGGGCAGATGCTCCTATAACCTACTTGAGTCTCCTAGACAGAATTCAAAAGAGAGCTCTAAAAATGATAGGTGATCGTTATCTAACTGAAACTTTTGTATCTCTCGAGCACCGTCGTAAGGTTTCATGCCTGTCATTATTTTATCGCTACTTTCATAAACAATGCTCTAATGAAATAGCCAGTTGCATTCCTCCCCTCAAACAATTCAACCGTAATACCCGTTCTTCTAGGAATGCTCATCAGTTTACCCTTGAGCCCAATTTCGGACGTACTGTAAAGTACAGAGATTCTTTCTTTAGTCGCACTACACGAATGTGGAATGCTTTACCAGACTCAATGTTTCCCACTCATTACAATGTGCAGACATTCAAAACCAATGTGCATCGGTATCTCCTTTCTAATCCTATCCTCCCTTCCTAATTGCTCGCACTGTGATTAATCATCATAAGGGTATTCATATCCCCTTGAGTGCGCGTATAATATAAAAAAAAAATATATATGAGAAGAACTGGGACGTTGATTTAGTAAAAAAAAACCTTAGAAATAATGAAGACCATAAGGCCTTCAAAAAGAATTGCAAAAAATAAGTCCTGAAGAAGGCTAAAGACTAGTCTCTTCAATACCTCGACTCCTTGAAGAACCCATTAAATCGAAAGGAAATGTACCTGAAGAAGGCTAAAGACTAGTCTCTTCAATACCTCGACTCCTTGAAGAACCCATTAAATCGAAAGGAAATGTACCGAAGCACTCAATATTAAATTATCAATGTTAAATTATGAACAAGTACTCGTGGCGTGATGGTTAGTGTGTGTGTAGGGCTGTCACGTCAGAGGTGTTGGGTTCAATCCCTGCCTGTGCCACCTAAATACAAAAAAAGTTTTCACGGGTACTGCCTCTTGCGAGGAATTGACAAATCCTACAAGGGTAATTCTTGTCATGAAGAGTGCTTTCTCAAATTAGCCGTTCGAATTCGGCTTAAAAAACTTTAGGTCCCCTCCATTCCTGACAACCTTACTCGCACACAGGAATGCTTGGGAGTAAGTAAGGCCCTAGTTCTCAATGGACTGTTACCCCACCTAATTTATTTATTTGTTAAATTATGAAGTTTGTTTTTGTTTTTTTAAATTATTTTTCTTTTCAATGGATTATACTATATTTTTGGCTTATTTAAAATAAAAACAAGTTTAAATATTATACAAAATGGTCATAAAGTTCTATACTCATGTATCCGATTAGTCATGGGAGCCATTGTAGATAAGTTAAATTATTAACTTAAGACTAAGATTAATTGACAATAATTGTATACATTTCTACTTTTTTGTGTCTCTATCAATAACAAATTTAAAATCGTTATTATTATAAAATGCAAAATTATCTTTTGACTTAAGAAGTAATAGGTTTAATAAGTTTACAAATCACTGTGAAGACAAGCAATATCTTCTCTCGTGATATTAAATATTTTCCGACTTATTTAGTCCTTTCGTACCTCTTGCTAAAAAAAAACATACAATTGTGATCAAAACTCGTTAACTAAAGTGAAACTTAAAATATGTTCACGATTAAAATTTTTGTGGGATAAATATTTTTTGTGGACAGATAAAATTACGTTTTAAGGTGAAAGAGGTTTGTGGGCATTCGTTAGAATTTCTCAAATTCGATATTGAACCCCAAATACTCATCAAAAATAAAAATTAGTAAACCAGTGAAGATATTATAATAATCTGGGACAGTTTTTCATATAACTTTGCTGTACATCTTTATACTAAGCATACCTACTTGCCTTATGCATCTGAGGAGGTATAAGATTGAAAATATATGAGCTGAGGTAACGACAAAAGTATCTCTGTGCAAGCGATGTAACGATAAGGAACCCTGGTCTTCCACTAAGAGCTGCTAGGAATCGATTTCGACATTATGCAAAGACGCATTGCATCTGTTAAAGGAAATAAAGGAAAAGCTACAATTTTGGTTTGAAGCCCAAGTTCAAGAAAATTAAAAATAAATAACCAATAATAATTAAAAAAGTTTTTACTTTTTAGTGGCAAAATTTTGAAAATGCTTTTGATAGAAATAAATTGCGATTTTTTAAAAGCTATAGGAAAGTTAAAAAAAAACACATAAAATTCAGAAAAATGCATGAAATCTTTATTTGAATCGATAGTACGGTCCATATAATTTAATGTTTGAAGATTATTTCATGCAAATGTTGACCTCGACTGCGCCTCAAATGGTCCATCCGCTTAGTCCAATTTTGGTATACTCTTTCCAACATTTCGGCCGGTATCTCACGAATAAATGCTTCAATGTTGTCTTCCAATGCGTCATTTGAAGCGGGCTTGTCTGTATAGACATGAGCTTTAACATAGCCTCACAAAAAATAGTCTAAAGGCGTTAAATCGCACGATCTAGGGGGCAAATTGACCGGTCCCGGACGTGAAATAAAATGTTCACCGAACTCGCCTCTCAATAAGTCCATTGTTGCGCGTGCTGTGTGGCATGTGGCACTGTCTTGTCGAAACCACATGTCATGCAAGTCAAGCTCTTGCATTTTGGGCAAAAAGAAGTTGGATATCATCTCACGGTAGCGCTCACCATTCACAGTTACGTTACGATTCGCATCATCTTTGAAGAAGTACGGTCCAATGATGCCACCAGCCTTGGTAGCTCTTGCAATGCTTCTGGCTGATATTCACTCCAAAATCGACAATTCTGTTTATTTACGTACCAATTGAGCCAAAAATGAGCTTCGTCGCTGAATGGAAGAAACGCGCGATGAACTTTCTTAACAGAGCACGCATTTTGATAATAAAATTCAATAATTTGCAAGCGTTGTTCGTTTGTAAGACGATTCATGGTTAAATTATTATAGACCAAACTGAAGATGTTTGACAGTGAAACAAAACACGAAACGTGCGTCAGCTGTTTAAACCAGTGTTGCCAAAAAGATAATAGCTTAAAAATCACCCTTTATAATCAAAAGTAGTATCTTCTTCTTTATTCTTCGAGTTTTAACAACCTGTCTCCATTTTCTTCACAGGTGTTCTCCTCAAGTCGTGATCTTTTGTTTTTGTTAGACATTTTTTATCTACGCCAGCTAAGTGAGTTTCTTTCTTCTTCAGTTCTTCTTATTTCAAGAGCATCCCATAGAAAAAACAAAAATAATTTCCAAATTTGGATTCAAACGAATATTGTAAAAAAACACAGCAATAAATTTTCTGTCCAAAAGATGTTATGTTCGTTTTTGAGTAAAAACTAAGATGCTGGAGCTTTGTTGTCGATTTAAGTTTGAAGTAATCACGGTTAAAAGCTTCTTTAAGAATGTTTTCTTCATAGAACTTAAATCATGCTAAAAAAATCTCCTTGGAATTTATTATTATCAAAAACAAAAAAAAAAAAAAAAACAGTTGCAAGGGAATTTGACAAAAGAAAAATAAATTTAGATTTAATGGTAACAATTCTACAGGTACTTAAGGCTGCTTTTCAAAAACTAAATATTCTATCTATTTTCTAAAAGACACTTCAAATAAACACTTACAATCAAAAAATAATCCTTATGCTTCCTTTTTAAATCTAAACAACTTGATGGGATGCTGTACTTCTCGGTGGAAGATTAGACAAAGACAACTAGTGAATACTCGTAGCTTAAACATTTTAAAGAATACAAATATTTTTAAATAAACTAATTTTTTCACCAACACGATTCAATATCAAAATATTGCTGAGCGGTGCGCATTTCTGCTTCCTGCCCCGAACCGGTTGGGTGTATAAAAAAATAGTTGAAGTACAAATTTTAGAAAATCGAATGCTCGACAATTTTGTTTAAGGTGTTAACACCATGTAACCTATAGAAACAGGGATAATCACGAAAAAGCGATTTTCTTCTAACGGCCCATAAGACTTCCAACACAATTTTTAGAACACCAAAACAAATGTGTAACGTCCAAACAAATTTCCAGCTAATTACCTTTCATTCCAAGGTGAAACCCTTATTTTACTGGACTATTAGTAAAGGCTTGGACATAATATTTCGCATGACATTTAACCCGCCATTGGTGACGCGAATTTGACTTTGATCAATGGTGACGCCGGTCTCACGGACCGGGTTTTTCAACTGAAGATTTTTCGAAATGTGTTACTAATATTTCGTGTTGTTTTTTTAATATATGCTCCTTGACAATAAAACAAAGAGATTAAATCAACAGAAGATCTTTTATTACAATACGCAAATTCACAAAATTATTTTTTTAGAGCTTTAAAAAATAAAAGTTTTTTAATAATACATTTTTTAAAATTAGGTAAAAAATTGAAAATCACATATTTATTAATGAAAATTAGGTTTTTTGGTCTCTCGACATTAGGAACTTAAGTAAAATGAACAAAAATTGGTATCCTTCCAAGCAAAAAATAAAAAAAAAACACATCTCAAAAAACTAAATTTCTTCAGGCAAACAGCTGCTGCAATATGGCACTACGTGCTCCAGACACAAATATTGCTTACATTTTTGGCAAAAGTAGGTACTTCGTTTTTTTATTTTTTTTCCATCCGCACTCATAGTACCGGCCAGTTCTTGAAAGACCCGATGTCCCAGGTCCACCTTCTTCATTTAAAATCTCTGAAATCCTTTATTATTTTACTTACATAAAAGGTGACGCACGGTCTCTTGGACCGGGGTAGTCAAAAAAACACACAACGCGTGCTCACTGCAAAGTTTCGACGTCAGCTGATGGTGGGGGACGTGCAATGCGGCAGCTATTTGAAAAGGCAACAAAAAACAATAACGGAGAAGAAAGTTATTTGCATTTTTTCGCACATCCGGTCTCACAGACCAGTAGGTCACCATTGGCGGGTTAAAAAAGAAACAAAACCATACAAAAGGTTCTGACTTCAAAACTTTTCTCTCTTATTCATGAAATCTTTCTGACTTTTGGTTGAAACATTTTTAGAATACACCTATTTCAAACTTTTTATTTGAACTTAATTTTTTGAAACTATAAAACTTATTTCAATGATTTGCTAAAATAGTAAATCTATTTTTTTTAATGATTTATTTAATAACCATAATTGGTTCTGTTTGTTTAGCAACTAAGTTTGAATAACTAAAATTTATAATGATTCCTGTGTTTTTCCTGGTGACTATGATTAAAACCATTTAAAAGTAAGTACATTAATATTCGTATGTCGTATCTATTAAACTGAATAAGAAAATATATGTACGTGTTCAATTTATAGTTTAGTTTGTTTTTGCAAATGCATGCTTAAATCTTTTTATGAAAATAAATGATATTTCTCGTATAACTTCTTCAAACTTTCCGAAAATGTAAAAAGCCCAGAATGTAGCTCCGCTCAAAAGTTATACCCAAACCATTTGAAACCTTCATAAAAAACATGAATTGGCAAATCGCGATTGTTAATAATAATTAAATGTTTTTAAAATAAATCAACGGCAACTCTTCACATACACTGAATTAAATCAAAAAAAAAATAAAAACCAAAAACAACATAAAATAATATAACTTTCGAATAACCATTAGGGTGTATGTGGCGCTACATTCGTGCCAGCATGAGCATAGCTGGAGTATTTCCTCCATTTTGCGACTACAAAGATGGCCATTTACTCCTAGACGGTTGCTACACAAACAATGTTCCAGGTAAATTTTAAATAATTCTAACTTTTTTCATAAATACAATACAATAAAATACAACTTTTGATTTTTTTCTGACAAACAAAAGATAATATTTTTTAATCGTGTCTTTTCCAATAAAAAGCATGTTATAAAAATTAATTATTTCCGCACGCATACAAAAATTTGGTTTAAGAAATCATAATCTAGACTAGAAAGCCAACAAAAGCTTTGATATTTTTAGTTTCTGCCACGAAATCAAACAAAAATATGATAAAAGAGTCCTTCAGTTCTCTTAATGTTCTTCTCCTTTCATTCCCCTCTCAATCAAAAAAGAAATCAATTAAAAATGCAAACACCAACTCTTCAAATTTGCTTCAAAAATAAGTAATTTAAACAAAGATATCTTTCACCTGTCATCACAGATTGACTCTAATTCGAATTTTTTTTTATTATTTTTGTGTTAACAGCGGATGTGATGCGAAATCAAGGAGCAGCACATATCATAGCAGTAGATGTAGGATCTCAAGATGATACTGATCTGACAAACTACGGAGACGATTTGTCTGGCTGGTGGTTGTTGTACAAAAAGTGGAATCCATTCACTTCACCTGTGAGAGTACCCGACTTGCCTGATATCCAATCTAGACTGGCTTATGTCTCTTGTGTGAGACAACTTGAGGTAGAGTAATCTCTTGAAATCTTGAATTAAATTGAAAAATGTTCTAAAATCAATTAATTCCATTTACATTTCTAGGAAGTGAAAAACTCTGACTATTGCGAGTATATTCGACCACCTATCGATAAGTACAAAACTTTGGCATTTGGCAGTTTCGATGAGATCCGTGATGTTGGATATGTTCATGGAAAGAACTACTTCGAGAATATGGCCAAGGCCGGGCGACTAGGTCGCTTCAATCAATGCAACAAAGAGCCACCAAAGAAACAGAATCACTCGCTTAGCGAGTACACATTCATCGATCTCGCACAAATCGTTTGCAAGCTTCCCGAAACCTACACCGATAGTAATTTCTTATATAGCGAGGACGAAGAATTCGATGGATATATTTCAGAACCTTCCACGTTCCATACGGTAAGTTATGAACTTTATGTGTTTTGTATGCATTTTTTAAAAAATGAATTGAATTGAATTTTTTTTAGAATGCGGAATCTGCCATGAGAATCAAACGAACTGGAGGCTCTCTATCTCTTTCCGAAAACGAAATGGATTCGGATTTGGAAATTGAGTTGGGTATCAAACGAAAACGTGAGAAATCGCGTAGCTTAACGCAAACACCAATATCAGACCCCATAACAACTCCATCCTCTGATCAAAGTGACAGTTTTTCACGGGGAATTGCCCTGGCTGATGCAGCGAGTACAATCGAAGACCTTCCATCCGACAACGATTCAAAGGCAAACAGTTAGGTGATAAGAAAACATTTATACATTTAATATTATGAACCTAGGAAGTAACAACCGATGATGATGTTATAAATAAGGACAGTGTCGATGAGAAAACCAGAACAAAACAAAGAAAAAGAAAACAAAAACAAAAAACGAGTATGACTTAGACTTTATTTTTTCAACAAAATATACAAAAATAGTTAAATAATAATAAAAATGGTAATGTAAATATTTAGAAGAAAATCTTGTTGAATATTTATGTATTCAGTTCATTTAATTTGTTCTTGATTTTGTTTTTTTTTTTTACATTTTTGAATAACACTTATTTTATATTATTACATTGATATTGATAAGTTTTCGAAATTTGTTATGGATTCAATAAGTCAAGAACAGAAGCATCCGGCAGCAATTGTGACAGTTTTAAATTTCCAAACTGATCGTAGGGTATCGGGTAGAAGAGATGCAGATGGGTCCTTGTGCAGATGGTCGTTATGGGAACGATGTGTAAGGACACGCACTTTGTATTCAAGTGGTCTGCATTGAGATCCAGGCAAACACTTGGGGGTGTATTCAAAAGATCGGTCATCCTTGTGGCAAACTGCGTTGAACAGGTAACGTGGATAGTACAAGTGGCCAAGGTCAAGAAGTTCGTTCTGAAAATAAAGTTTAATTGATTTAAAAAACCGTTGGCATAGTGGGGCCTATCATAGTATCCATCGGAACGAAACTTTCTCCAAATTTTAAGAAATATTAAAAATTCAAGAAATGTCACATTCATTTTTCCCTTTTCAACCGTTCGTTGAACACATTTTTCGGAGGCGCAACCGATTTATGAGAAATTTGTATAAGTATGAAAAATGTCCGTTCCGATCGGATACTATGATAGGGCTGAGTGTTTCTATGTGCATTGCTTAGTCATGAAGGTTACAAATATTACACAATGACTTTAAGGTTTTTTCTTGCAACAAAAACCAAACAATACTTTCCAAATGATTTTGCTGTCGTAAATTACAATTTCACCGTTAATCTCTCTATAAGCTCAGGTTTTTTAAATATACTTCTTTATGTAATGTAAAAAAAAACATAACGGTGTTTTTAAGGCTAAGGTTAGACAGATCATAGTTCTTAGTAAAACCTTTATGACGATTTCGCCAAGTATAAATCTGTATCTTCTAAATTCTGTTTAAATCATTTTAGTATCATCCTAAGTTTTTGGAAATTAGTTATGAGATGACTTATGAATCTTCATTTGACTTTTTTATGAAGTTTTGAAAACCTTGAACCTTACAATTTACAATCTTGAAAAATACGCTTTAAATACTCGAATTTGAAAATACCCGTTTTGAACATTATTTTTTATACTTTTTGAATATATTTCAAAAATTTAATATTCTAATCACGTTTCGACGACACGTTCTGCTTTCATTTAGGGTTTATGAAGGACATGTGAAGACTAACAAAAATGGATTTTTTGGAAACTAAATACGATCCTGAAAGTATTTTAACAGAATATTGAAAATAGGGATAATAAATTAGGAATATAATAAAGAATTTTATGGAATAGAAAATACTTCATGATTTTACACAGCCTCAAAAAACCTATTATAAAGTTTTTATCGAATTTTAAAATATTATAAATTAATTTTGAATACTACTATACTGTAAAAAAAAAGTAAAGACTCTTAAGTCGACTTAGGTGGTTTTAGATATTTATTCTTTTATAATGTACACTCCTCGCCCCTTAAATAGGACACTCTGTATAGTTTATTTGCAATTGCTCATAACAAGAAAGCGGAATAATAAAATAATAATAATATTGTGCCCGATATCTTTGTCCATTTCTTCTTCTTTCTCCGTGTATAAATATTAAGTTCTGGAAAAAAGCCGTTATAGGTTTTTTCCACTTTATGTTAGCATGTGTTGAAATTAAAACAAAATTTTTGCGCCACTTAAATAGAACATGCATTTAGTTTGATGTTTATCATTGACACGCGGACTCATATTTTTTGTTGATCGAACTTATTTGTTAATTTCGACTATTCAAATTGAGAAAACCCTTAAATGGGTCGCGGAAAAGTCTTAACCGAGACGTAAAGTGGAAAAATCAAAGCCTACAACGACGATGGCTTATCTTTTGCCAAAATAGCTAAACAAATCGAGAAGAGCCGACACGTTATTTCCACATTTTTAAGTTATCAGTGTAAATATGGAAAAAAACATGAAAGGCCGAACATACGCGTGGTTAATAATGCGAAAAGGCCTCAAATTCACAGTACTTTTTGGCAAAAATCAGGGAAAGATGTGGCGTTAAGGCAAGTTTTACAAGTATGCGTCATGTTATTTCGAAACCTAAACATATAAAAAGACTGAAAATAAAGAAAAAGCCACCTCTAAACCCGGTTCGAAAAGAACAACACCTCGGTTTTTGTCGCGCACTTGTGACCTGGATTTCAGAGTGGAACTAAGTGATTTTCTCCGATGAAAAAAAAAATATTTAATTCGGAAGGCCCCGATGCATGGCTAGAACTACTATTTTCATGACCTCCGCAAAGAACACTTTATTTGGTTCGGCTGCATAGCCGTGTTGGAGGTGTGATGGCCATTTCTTATTATGTAACCTGCGAACTACAATTAATGTTACCTACAATGAATGCGTTGTCTTACAATGGTATATTGGAAAAGGCCTTTCCATACTTTGATACCCTTTTCGGAAATCTGACGTGGATTTATCAACATGAAAATGCAACAATACACACAGCCCGGGTAGGAAAAACCTATATACAGAGCCACAATGTGGATCTATTAAGCTGGTCGCCCGATTCTCCAGATTTGAATATCATCGAAAATGTTTGGGGATGGTTGACACGTCAAGTTTATGAATCAGGACAACAATATTCGAGTGTTTCCGAACTTACCGAAGCCATCAAATTAGTATGGAGCTCGATTTCACTTAATTATTTGGTTAGTTTGTATACATCCCTTCCCATCCAGATGTCTGAAGTTTTGGAGGAGAAAGGTTGCTCAACACACTAATAAATATTTTGTTTGTATATAAAATACTCCAGTTATCGACAATTAAACTTATTTTTGTAATAAAAAGAAGCAGGCATCTCAAAAATTCGTTTTTATTAAAATGTCCTATTCAAGTGACACAAATTTTCGACACCTTATTTTGCTGGTTTTTGGTTGATAATATTTTGTTAACACTTAAAGCCTTAGGATTAAATCCTTCTTTTGGTCAAATAACAAGAATTAAATTAAGTTTAATTTACAAAAAAAGGGTTAAAAAAAACAGACCCAATTGGTGTCCTATTCAAGTGGCGAGGAGTGTATATTCTTTCTACAAAAAATATTGTTTTTACTCTCGCTAATAAATCTTTTAAAAAAAGAAAGTTATGGCTTTTTGTAAAATATCTTAAGTTTAATTCGTAGGGTTTTGCAAAAGGTAAAACAACTTAAGTAGAGGATGATTCGTCTTATGTATTAATTTATTTTTATTTATCAGATAATAGGCAGAAACGATTTAATGAAATGTAAAATATCTTAAGTTGTTTTTATGTTCAATATTTTTCAAAAAAGTTAAAAAACTTATTTCAACTTTTCTTGTATTGAATCAAGATGTTAAATTTAATAAATTTATTAAATACTCTACTCATCAAAATTTATTTTACTATTTATATAATTGGATATATAAAGGCAAAATTTTCATATCCTAAATTTTATTTAAACAAAGATTGAAAGTTAAATATCCACTTTCTGAAAAAACTATAAAAATATGACGTGTTTTCAACTTTTGAATACAGATTACAAAAAACCTAGTTAATTATTAATATCGGTTTAATTTGAAACGAAAAGACAATTTTCTTAGACTTCTTCAAATCCGATATTTTCTTGATTTTTTTTCGCAATAGTATACACATTTTGAAGGTTTTAAAACAATAACTGCCAATTCCTTTCCTTTTTCTCTAAAATTTGGTTTATTGAAGAAATAGAAATCGGTTCAGTTGTAATTTATTTCTTTATCAAGTTCTAAAGCGTTAAAACCCCGATTTTGATATCAATTTGAAATACATTTTATTAGACCTTCACATTGGAGATTGTAGGATATTAGAACTCGGTTCTGCAATCTTTTTACTCCTTTCAAGGACCAGATTTTTATTATTAATTTAATTTTATAAGCGTTCATAATGGCCATCACACTTAAGAAATAAGATCCATGGAAATTAACATTCAGGGGCCTGATTATGGGATTCGCGGTGAATCGTTTTGCTATCGAGTTTGCCATTTTTCAATTATTGCTTTCGCTTTCACCTTCTTCGTTTTGAATTTGACTAATTAACGAATTCGAAGGCGAATTTGAAATGTCATAATGGGCAGGTTCAGACAACATAAGGGACTTCATTTGCAGTCAACTTCATTCTTTGAACGTAAATTTTGACCAAGGCAACTAGTTAGTTTTTCAACTGTCATGAATTTCAAATTCAGAACTTTACTTCACAAACCTCTACTTCAAGTTCATAGTACAAAAACTACCAAAATTATTATTTTCTACAAAACACTCCTCAGGCAAGCTACAAGTCCATCAAGATTTGTATTTTGTATTGTAAAGAAATATTACTTATTTCTTTTCCAAATTTACAAGGAACCTTTTTACAGAAAGCATTAAATGAAGTTATACAGGAAATAAGTAAATCATTGAGTAATAAATTTCAGCTTTTAGTTGAATGAAAAAACATGATCAATTGTCATTTTGACATATGTAAGTTGACTTGACTTGATAGTCAGGGAGATTTTTCTTGACTAACTTTCCAGTCAACTTTCCAATAAAGTTGCCTTAATTGGAAGGCAATTTTTTGGCAGCTGGCCAATCAGATGCTAGAAACTTGCCTTACTTTCAAGTCCCTTATGTCGGCTGAACCTGCCCAATGTTTGTTGGCGTGTTGAAATCCGACAGCTTTTTTTTGGCGGATTCACAGGCGAAAGAGTGTTTATTATCATTCACTGTTCGATTTCGTAGATTCTTTCTTGATTGTAATTGTATAAAAATAAGAGTTAGCTTTATTTTAATTTTCTTATAATTTATCCACAATCCACAATAAAATATAAAATTAAGAATAAATCACCGCAAATATGACATATTCAATCAAAACAAAACAAATTTTGTTTGGAAAGCTGTCAAATCACGGGAATATAGGAAGAAAATGTCAAACCTAAAGTGTCAAATCACTGGAATATAGGAAGAACTATTTTCGCCGCGAATTCGTTAATAAGGAAATACGACGCGAGTCGAATTTGAAAGGTCGAATTAAAAACGATCCGCCGCGAACCTCATAATCAGGCCCCAGTTTGAAATGGTTAATATTCAAATGGTCATAGATAATAATGTAGGTATAGATATACATACGTACATGTATACAGTCGTCCTTTCAGACATCATGTCCAATTTTTCAAATTTATATGTAGATAAGAACATGTGCACCTGAAGAATTATTTTAAAAAACTATTTTAACGACATTCCTTTCAAGGACCTTCAATTTTTAACTTTTATTAATATTGTTGCATTTTTCACGTCAACAAAATAGCACGTTACAATTCAGTTCCATTTAACCGACATTTAAAATTCCTAGAACTCAAATATGATTTTAATCCGAGTTCTAAAGATATGATTAGGTGTGAAGGAATGCTCGTGTTCTAAATATTTTAAAAATGAGTTGCCAAAGATAAACCGAGAATTTTTAATTTATTTTAGAACTTCGTCAAGAAATTGACCGTTAAACAGCAATATTGTAGCGTTTCTGAAAATTGCGTGGTTAATTTTTTGACTTACACGATGAAGGTGAAAGAATAAAGATTTCAACAGACATATTTTTTGGAAAATTTTGATTAATTCCCAAATTTAAAAATTGGGTTTTTAACTTTCAGTTATATATGTACATACATACATATGGGTGATTATACAAAAGTTGGGTAACTTTTGAGGATATTTTGTTTACGATAGTTTTTAAATCAAACTTCTATAAATTCGGGTGTATATGATAGCTAATCTAATTAATATATTGTTCCCAATCGGGCCAGTCACTTTTTTGAGTACATTGTAAGATATTTAAAAATTTCAGAATTTGACTGCCAGCGGACTGACGAGTATACACAGTTTTTTAAAGTATTATAATGAAATTTAATACAAATTAGTAAAAATCTCTTAGGATTTAATAATGATCACTTAAAATCACTTAGTAACAATTAAAAATAATTATTAATATGTAATACTAGGAGAAAATACTACATCAGTTTTCAAAACAGACTTTTGACATTTAACGTAACGTTATTCACTTATCTTTTACAACTTTCACATAGTTTTACTAAATATTTCAAAGTAATCAACAAACAAAATCTAACAATATTCATCTTAAAAGTATTAATGATCAAGAAATGAAGAACAATAACAATTTACCTGACACAGAACTGACGCCACACTACTGACGAAAAAGACGAAATTTGAGATTATAATCTGGACTAATGTTTTTTTTTGTAATTTCAAATATCAACAAACTACATTTTAACAAATCAAAGTCTAATACGAATAAATAAAAATAAACTTTAGATTACCAAAAAAATAACGACTCACCATAAAACTGACGTGTTGACTGGCTAAGCACGTGTATAGACAACAAACATAAACCAAACTCTGGTACAGTTATGGTGGCCGTCAAATTGTGCGACCCGCAACTAACTTTATTACCAACATTAAAATTCAAAGTGGGATTTGACGTTGAGTCGGCGATATTTCGCACGAATTTTAAATTTAAATAACACACAAGAAACTGACGAATAAAACTGAACACAAAATTTATAATTTTTTTAAATAAAGTGGAGAACACTGCATTATGAAAGTTGTAGTATATATTAAACTATATATACATTGCAGATTGTATTAATTTAATAAGTTTTCTCAAATCAATGATAATGTTTAATAGACAGTCACTTAATGGTTGGTTTTCAGGGTTGTGACATGCCAAAGGACTGACGTTTTAAGAACTAATTGTGTTTTTTTAATAACTTGTATTCAAAATGAAGAACTGAAATTGGGTGACTAAATAAAGGACTTTCCATTGTTTTAAAATAAATTGCAATCTCAATAAAATATAATCAGACTGTATATATTGGTTGATGACATCGAGTTACCCAACTTTTGTATAATTTTGGTATAATTCTCGTTTTAAAAACCGGTAGAAATAGTTTGAAAAACTACCTTCTGATTATTTGTCTAACACTACTTTTCTTTTATTAAAAAAATGTCATGTAATAACATAGAAATGGCTAAGTGTCTCCTTCATTTGAGATTTTTTAAGAGTCAAAATCCAAAAACGTATGAGATGAAATAAGTACGTTTTTTTAAAGATTAAATAATAGAAAGTATAATTTTCAAAGGCAAAACGACAGAAAATACTTTTGCTATTCCCTCTAATGAATCAAAAAATAATCGAGCTTTATTGATAAAGTGGTTACAAATGTCCCAAGTTAATAGAATCACTCATTTTTTTTTAAGAATTTCATACCTTTACTTTGCAATCACATCCAATACTTGGTAAACTGTTTGCTCTCTTCGCTTCGTCTGGTTTAAATAGGTCCAAATCATCGTATGAGTTCATGGCTAAATCATTCTTCTCCAAATTTTCCAATACTAATCCACTATCTGCCGATGATGGTAGTTCTCCATCTTCCAAACTTTCACCTGCTTCGAGGACTTCTGTCTGTGGGTCTGTTGCCAGGATTCTAATCACGAAACATAAACAACAAAAAAAAAAACATAACTTTAACACTTAAACTTTTGTTTGCTTGTAAAATTTATTCACTTTTTCACTTGTTTCAAATTACTATAGCTTGAACTTGAAGATTCGGAGTTGAGATTAAAACTATCTTTCAGAGCAGTTAAAATTTTGCTATATCGACAGAAGGGCAATTTGGCACAATAGCTTTGAAGTCCTCTCTGCATAAGATCCATCGAGGATGAGGAAATCGTTTGCAAGTCATTCTCAGTTTTGGCACAAGTCAAATAGTTTAGAAGAATTAGTATCACAGCAAAACGAGACTGTAACTTTTAACGAAAATAATTCAATAAAGTCCTCAAAAAACGGGTTCTATATATATATTTTTTTTTTCTTTAGGAACTCTAAACTTACCCATATCACCATCTTGTACGAGTGTACTATGTATGTGTAAATGAGCTTAAGATCTGAACCTCATTGGCTTTTATACTTTTAAATGTGGAACTATGAGACTCAGGTTGACGTTAATGGGTTTCATATCAGACAACGGCTCTAGGATTGCCAAACATTGTCACTTTAATGAAAATACATCCCACATTAATCGTCCTTGAAGAGAGTTCCAGTAGGTACACAATGAGAGCTAGATCATGTTACCTTATGAACCACCTTAAAAACGTCGTCGAGGGTTGGAGGCAGCCTTATGTACTATATCATCCTTTTTTTTTTTTCTTCTTGCTTTTGGTTATTTCCGAAGAGACAATAGAAAAATGTGTCGAGGAAACACACAAAAGATTCAGTATATTACCAGCATCATCTTCAAACAGCAGCGTGTGTGTCTTTTGTTTATTTTGATACAATTACAAGACTTTTTACAAAACAAAATCGTCCTTAAAATATCATAGGGAGACTTGGAGCTATTTCGATATGCCTGCAATAAGAACAACAAAAAATTGTTACAAGAAGTATTTATGTAATCAAATGGTGGGATAATTATTGAACTTTATGGGAAATTAGATGAAAGGTAGATAGGTACCTATGGAAAATGTTTCTATCCAATTCCCGGTATCTATCGCAATTCATAGTAAAGTAACCTAAGTATGCTTTGATATTTTTGGGGGGGGGGGGGGTAAGTTTTAAACACAGATATTTTTTCATAATTTTGGTTTGATATATGAGAATAGTTATATCTTTCAGTTCTATCGAATTTTTGAGATTATAATGTTTAGGCTATCTTATGTCTATTTGCTATTATTATTTTTATTTGGGGGAATGTGTCCTCGCTTTAAAATAAGATTTTTGCATGGTTTACTAATTTAATAACTTCAACCGATTCAACAATTCAATACCTTTCGTCTAATTAAAATGTTAACTCTTCATATTTTAAATGCTACTAACTTCTGAAAAATGGATCTGACGCAAATATATGAGATTTGTTTGCATTAAATTCGGAATTCCTGCTGAATTTATAAAATCCGTATTCAATACATCTTTTTGGCCTTACGGAATAAATATTCGTAAATTCGACTACATCCCAAAAAACGTATCGTCGTCGATGGAGAAATAAAGAACCCAAATGTTTCTCCATCCAATTCTGATTTCCTGAAAATGTAAAGGGTGTCCCAAAATTAACGCAAGATTTGAATTTGCCGCCATTTGTGCAGTGAAGTGTTGGAACCCTGAAAAAAAAGCAATTTGACAGCTAACAGTGTAGGGTTATTAAAAATGGAGCGTTACACGATAGAACAACGTGTCTTCATTATTAAAGAATATTTCAAAAATAGTGAAAGCTTGGCGGCTGATTTTTCGAGCAAAATCATCCTAAGCGATGAAGCACATTTTCATCTTGATGGCTTTGTCAATCGCCAAAATTGCCGCGTTCGGGGTTCGGAGAACCCACATGTGATTGTCGAAAAACAAATGCATCCACAACGCGTGACTGTATGGTGTGGATTTTGGGCTGGAGGCATAATTGGGCCATATTTTTTTGAAAATGATGCTGGTCAAGCAGTGACTGTTACTGGTGCTCGATATCGCGACATGATTACACAGTTCTTTCTGCCAAAATTGGATGATATTGATGTGTCCAATATGTGGTTTCAACAAGACGGTGCCACATGTCATACAGCCCGTGAAACAATTCAATTACTGCATGAGACATTTCCAGGTCGTGTACTCTCTCGTTTCGGTGATCAAAATTGGCCTCCTAGATCGTGTGATTTAACACCATTAGACTTCTTTTTATGGGGTTATTTGAAATCACAAGTCTATGTCAACAAGCCCACAACCACCCGTGCATTAAAGGAGGAGATTCAACGCTGCATCAGCGAAATTCAGCCACATTTATGCAGAATGGTCATGGAAAATTTCAACAAAAGAGTGCGCATGTGCATGCAAAGCCGTGGAGGCCATTTGTCCGATGTGTTATTCCATACATAACCCTATCCTATGTACTTTACGAGTCAATAAAAATATAACTATCAAAAGACTAAAAACGGCGTTTTCTATTTAATTCAAATCTTGCGTTAATTTTGGGACACCCTTTATTATCACAATTCCAGTGGAATTCGTACAAAAATCCCTGCGCTTTACTTTGCTACTAGTAATGTCGACTACGATGTTATCATTATTGTTGAATCTTGCCTTTGGAGTGGAATTTCTGATTCTGAAATGTTTGATGTTAACTCTTATATGGTCTTCCGGAGAGATCGATGTGTTACTGCTGGAGATCGTGGAGGTGGGCTACTTGTTGCCATTCGCTCAAACATGTCATGTGAATCCATTTCACTACCTATCACCGATATTGAACAAATTTGTGTTTCCATCAGTCTTGAACCTGGCATTTTAATGTACGTCATCGTTAGTTATTATTATTTTTTATATAAAGCTTTATTCACTCTGTTGACATAGTATTATACAATCATAATATACATATTATATCTACATAATAAAATTAACAAGTTAAATTCTTAATAATAGCATTTTACATTAATATAATTATTACTTTATTAATATTATTATCTCATTAATATTATTATTAATTATTATTTATTATCTTGTATATGTATATATACATTCCGAGTGCAAAATTTTTTTTATTAATATGTTAAGAGTATAAGCCTTCCCCAAAACATTCCATGCTTCTCTATTCCTTGCAAACTGCTGCCACTGTGGATTAAGTCTTTGGATATCGTCTCTTCATCGCAAAATTTGTCTTCCTGCTCTTCTTGTTCCATCTCTTGGGTACCATTCTGTTAGCTTTTTTGTCCAGCGGTCATCACTTGTTCTTGCTATACATATGTCGTGCCCATTTCCATTTTTGTGTTTTAACTCTTTTTGTTACATCTTCAAATTTTGTGATTTCTCTTAACCTTGTATTTCTCACTCTTTCAAACCTAGATATGTTAAGAAGTGATCTTTCTATAGTCCTCTGAGTAGTTTCGAGTTTTCTCAAACTTTGTACGTTCATGCTCCAGGTTTGTGAACCTTACGTTAAAACCGGAAGGACCGCCATGTCGAATACATTTTTTCTTGATGTTTCACTTATTTTTGATCCAAATACGTTCTTAAGGTTCCAAACCTGCTTCCAACTATTTGAAATTCTTCTTTGTATTTCTTTCTCCATTCGATTTTTGAATGATATGATTTGTCCCAAGTATATGTATTCTTGGCAGCGTTGCCGCGAAGACAAACATTTTAAGGGCCATTTTGAGGGCCATTTCCAAAATGTGCGGGCCACTAGCCCACTACCTTAAAAAAAATTTGTTTAGGAAAATAATAACAATTTATCTTTTCTAAATAAACTTATTATATTTCGAATTAAATTAATTGAATTAAATTAAATATTAAATTTTCGAATAAGTCATCAAATCCGTAGCCAAAATATATTCCATTTAAGGGTTTCAAAGAGAACTGTTCGAATTCAACTTCAAATATATTGTCTAGGCTTTCTAAGTACTCAGCTTTAACAAATTTAAAATAACATTACATTTTTTGTTTGCGTTGCAACAACTTTCTTCATTTTGGTGTTCTTCAAATCAAGACATGATACTCTTGAAAAACTTGTAAGTTCTTCTTGCCTTTTTGGGATGTGTTTTAAGAAATTGTAGATATGACAAAACAAACAGACGAGGTACGTACTAGGTAGGTGAAAAAAAATAAAAGCTCTGTTCAACGAGGTTTTGTCTAGATCAGAACAGCACAGGACAGCACAGTTTCGTGAGAAACGTCAGATCAAATTAGAACAGTCAGTTAAACGTCAGTTGTCAAAAAAAAAAAAAAAATTGCAAATTGTGTGAATTTTTCATTTTTTGTGCTTTTACTGTGAAAAATATTATTAAAAATTATTGAAATGGAAAATCAAGTGATTGCTAAGATAATACTAAATGAAAATGTTAGTGGTTCAGACACCGATAGTGATTTTTCGTCGGATTCCTCTTCAGATGATTGGAATGAAAGTGTGAAGAATGTTATTACCTTTTCTTTGATGAAATGTAAAATGTATTTTATATAAATGTATTTTATAATTATTTAATTAAACAAATTGGCAAAATAACTTTATTTTAATTTTTTTAAATCACGAGAAAAAAAAAACAAAAAGCACAGCCAAATCAAAACGTAAACAAAAAAAATGACAACTTCGATTTTGACATTTCTCACGATTCTGTTCTAACCTGATCTGACTCAAAAGCAAGAACAGAAAATCCTGTTCTAAACTGTTCTAGGTTTGTCAATGAACAGGAAAGTAGAACAGTTCAGCACAGAAAAAACCTCAATGGACAGCAAAAAGCTGTACTTTTCTGTCTAGAACAGTCCAGCACAGCGTCACTGAAAATATATAAAGTGGCGATTGGCGAAAACAAATAAAAAGCAAACGTCATGTAAGTCTGAATGAATGAGTTCAGTGTTATTTTCAATATGGGAAGATGGAATAAAAAGATTGGATTTGTTGTTTTAGAAAAAAGAAAATATATGATATGCGGGCCATTTCATGTTGGTCCCGGGCCACGGGCCAAAATAAAAAAATTGGCAACGCTGATTCTTGGATATATTCAAATGTATCTCTTCCTATGTTGCAGACTTTTTATCGGCCGATAGTTTGGTCGGCTTCTTAATCAGTATGGAGAGGAATGCATATGCGCACACTACAGCGATTCAGTATCGGCCGATAAAAAAATTTGATGGGCTACCCGATTACATTCAAACTAATCTGTCGGCTAACTATCGGCCGACTGTTTAATCAGTATTGGCGCATACACGCCTGCGCATACATGACGATTGTTTAGTCGGCCGATAGTTCAGTTCGCTCTGTGATTTGGCGTCGGGTGCGTGTATTTTGAATATGGCGTCGCCCAAATCACAATTGTTGATTCGAGAATAGTCGTCCGAATGTTGGATAGTCTGCGCCCTGTTCAACAACCAAACTGTTTAGTTGGCTCGGTGTGCGCACTTTCAGCCCAACCCGACCAAACTGTCGGCCGATAAAAAGTCTGCAGTCTGCGGGGGCTCTTAGTCATGAGTTTAGTTTTAGTTTGGCTCATTTCCAACCCTGCTGTTTTACAACCTTCTGATAATTTTGTAATTATTTCTAGGAGTTCATTTGGAGTTTCTGCAAAAAGAACTACATATATCGTCTGCAAAACGAAGATTACGAGTAGAAAGTTTTTCGCCGTCTATGTTCAAGCCAAGGTTTTCAATGTTTATGCTTCTAAATATTTCTTCCAACAATGCACAGAAAAGTGCTGGTGAAAAAGGATCTCCTTGTCTTACTCCTCTGCCTATTGTAAACGTTGGACCTTTAACTTCAGTTGTTATTTTTGATGTACTATTCATGTATAAGATTCTCAATATTCTAATAATTTTGTGTGGGATACCTTGCTGCTTTAAGGCTTGCCATATTTTAACATGTTCTACAGAATCGAATGCCTTGTAAAAATCAACAAATGCTATATATGAGCCGTTTATTTTGAAAGTGGCATAAGTCACTTTTTTTTTAAGTCGAGATATTTAAGATATTTGTTATACCGTTAATTACCAATACTTCTCTCGAAGAAATCTCAATAGTTCTCAACTTATTGAGTGCAATTTTTTTAAAAATGAAAAGATACCGTTCAATTGTATTTAGTGTTGCCATTAACTCGATTTTTTTTGAAAAAGTGACTTATGCCACTTTCAAAATAAACGGCTCATATATGTAGGTCTTGGTTATACTCCACACTTTTCTCAATCAGTTGGTTGATTGATTGAAGATGGTCTGTTGTAGAATATCCCGATCGAAAACCAGCTTGTTCTTTTGGTTGGTTTCTGTTGAATGTATCTTTACATCTTCTTAATAGACATTTAGCGTATACTTTGTATATTATTGATATAATGCTTATTGGTCTATAATTATTAATATCATCTTTTTTACCCTTTTTGTGAATGAGCATTGTGTTTGATTCTGTCCATTGATATGGTAGTTCTTCATGTATCAAAGTTTGATTAAATATAAATGTTAAAACATTTAAGATCGAGCTTTTTCCAATTTTAAGCATTTCCGCTTTTATGCCGTCACTTCCAAAGCCTTTTTCCGACTTCAGTTCGTTGATTGATTCTTCCACTTCCGATTCCAAATACACTGGAAAGCTATCATAATGATCCAAATCTGGCATTTCTGAAGTGGTTTGGTCAAAAGTAAACTTTGATTGGTATAGGTCCTTGAAAAAATTTGTGGCGGACATATTTATTTCGTTTCTATCCCTTATTTTTTGTTTTTTGTCATCTAAAGCAATCATTCATTCTTTTCCTTGAGAAAAAAGTTCTTTTGCTTTTTTGATTGATTTGTTATCTTTCAAGTACATTTTCAACATTTTCTCATCATATATTTTAATGTCATCTTTAACATTTTTTTTGATACGTTTTCTCAATAATTTGAGAGTTTGTTTGTCGTTTTCATCTAAATATGTTTTATGACGAAGATTTTCTCTTTCTTCAATTAAACTTTTTGTTGTACTTGAAATTTTATCTGGCTTTTTGGGAACAGGTTTAATTATGTTTTCATTTGCTGAGACTAGTAGAGCTTTTTCGAAAGCATCGTATTGGGATTGAACTGTACTTAAAGATTTTATGAATTCCAGACTACACATATTTTTGATTTTCTGAAGGTAGCTGGTTTTGTCTTCATTTGATATAATTTTTGGTACATATATCCTTTTTAGGTTGGGATTTGTGGTATTCTTTTGTCTTGTGGCTGATTTTTATTTTAGCACGTACCATTCGATGGTCGCTTTCAAAATTCAACCGGTTTATGATAGAGACGTCTTGAACTGTTTTTCTTTTGTTGGTGACTATGAAGTCAATCTCAATCGTTAGTTATATATCGACAAAAAGCAATATTGAACTTTATGAAAAACATCTTAATAACATTGATTTTGTTAATAATTTCAACAATAATTTGCATACAATTTTTATTATTGGTGATTTCAACTTATCCGATATAAATTGGTGATATTCCTTTAGTGAAAATATGCTTATCCCATGTAATTTAAAAAAAAATATTCTGAATTAACTTTTATTGATCATTTATTTGCTTCAAACTTATATCAAATTAATAGTATTGTTAATAATTTAGATAAAATTCTTGATTTAGTTTTTACATCACAAGATGAATTGAAAGTTTCAATCACAGATACTGTTCCCTATAGTTTGTTAAACAATTCAATCCACCATAAGGAATTATACATTGAAATCCAATTATATACATAGATATTTAGAACTTAACTGTAACAATCCAAAATCATTTAACTTCTTAAAATCAAACTTCATTGAACTCGATAATTATCTTGGAATTGTAGACTGGAATACTGAATTTTTAAACCTAAACTCGAAGAATATGCTTAACCGTTTCACGGGTATCTTAAATACAGCTTTTAACTTATTTGTACTTTATAGGACAAAAAGAATATCTCAAAACCTCCGTGGTATAACAAAAGGCTAAATCCGGCAGACGGCTTATAAGCCATGCATGTAAATCTTTTATACTAATTCTGTTAAATATATTATATGAAAAAAAAATAAAGAATATAAAAAGATAACAAAAGGCTAAATCATTTAAAAATAAATCATTTGCCAAGTCACTTTAGATGACAAAC
Organism: Eupeodes latifasciatus; assembly: GCA_920104205.1. Classification (NCBI taxonomy): domain Eukaryota; kingdom Metazoa; phylum Arthropoda; class Insecta; order Diptera; family Syrphidae; genus Eupeodes; species Eupeodes latifasciatus. The sequence goes on from OV049926.1 coordinate 3,397,399, forward strand.
ATACATTTTGTAAACTTCGTAAATAATTCATTTTTCTCAGCAAATTCTTGCACAGGAATTATATTTCGAATATTGAGCTTAATGTGAAAAGTGATCCGAAACGATTCTGAAATTTTATTAATTTAAAAGGAAATCAATTGGCATTCCAACTACGATGAATTTTAGAGGGTATAATTCTACTGACATTAAAAAACTCTTGATCTTTTTGCTCAATTTTTGGAATCAGTTTACTCAACTTCACAAGGAAACTTGGGTTTTCTTTCAGATATTGGTTCAATACACTTAGAATTCTCTGATGTATTAAATGGTCTTCAGGATTTTAAACCCAATCACATTCCTGGTGTCGATGGCATTCCTGCTCTTGTCTTTAAAAAATGCTCTTGTTCTGTATGCTTTCCATTGCAAATAATATTTAACTTACATCTTTATCGTCCGGATTTTTTTTGGACGAATGGAAATCTTCTTTTCTGTTCCCAATTTATAAGTCTGATTTGAAAAATAATGTTGAAAATTACAGAGGTATTTGTAAGCTGTTGTCCACAATTCCTAAATTGCTCGAAAGTTTAGTAAAGACCAAACTGGATTTTTTCGTAAAAGAACATGTAAGTGATGCCCAGCATGGGTTTATTTCGGGTAGATCAACTGTCACCAATCTCACATGTTTTTCCTCTTTGCTTCGTAACTTTGGGATTCTAATCTCCTTCAGTGGATTTCATCTTTTTTAACCGATAGGGTACAAAAAGTAAAACTTGACAATCAAACCTCGAGATCTATTTAATGTACCTCAGGAGTTCTCCAGGGTAGTCATCTTGATCCACTTTTATTTATCTTTATCGATGATATATGCAAAAATATAAATTTTCGGATAGAAATGAGAAAGTTCAGAATCGTTTCACAAAATATGTATGTGGTTTATAAAATGCGCTTGACGTAATCTTCTGGGTCTGAAATCTCTCAAATCTCGAAGAACTATTCATGATATACAGGGTGCGGCAGAGCCGACTGACGAGTTTAATGAGGTCATTAGCCTGTGATAAGATAAGAGTAGGCCTTAATAAGTGGTATATTTTGAATTGTACGTTTTGAATGCCGTTTTTATTCGTAATCATGGTCTGGACAGGTGTACATCGTGGTTTCGTCGTGCGTACATATTACGAAAATAATCATTCTATGATCGCTACACAAAGGGCTTTTCGTATACACTTCGGCATTCCACGTGCTGAATCTGTTCCTTTTGCAAACACTATCAAATTGTGGATACGGAATTTGGAAGAAACTGGAAGTACCCTAAGTAGACTTGTACACGGAGTACCCAGAACGGTAAGAACCCCCGAAAATGTGCAGTTGGTTAGAGAGTCAATTGAGCAGTCACCAAGACGCTCAGCCCAGAAACACGCGGTAGCTTTGGGAATCTCAGACCGTTCTTTGAGGAGAATTCTTCACGAAGATTTATCATTCCATCCAGACATTTTCAGACATCGCCCACATACCATAGAAGAAATTAAACAGAAAATCACCGTGGAAATCGAGGCCATACCAGTCGAAATGTGCCGAAAATCATGTGAAAGCTTCAGAGATCATCTACAACAGTGTATCAATGCTGACGGCCGCCATCTTGGAGATATAATTTTCAAAAAATAATTTTTAAAAATAGGATTGAATACTGATTTAAATAAAAAAAATGTTTTCTCTAAGTTTTACTGTTCGTTATTTATAGCCCATCAAAACTCGTCAGTCGGCTCTGCCGCACCCTGTAGTATTTGTGTGAGTATTTGTGTCCTAACCTTTTATCGTTAATTTGTATTTATACCCCGATTAGACCATTGAGAGAAAGATACCTTCTTTTTCAGCATAAACATAGGACAAATTATGGTATAAATGAATTAGTTTCAAGGTCAATTAGGGAGTTCAACGAAGTAATTAGTCATATTTACATATTTATTTTTAAGAAATTAATCATGAATTGTAAATTATTTATTTTTTGTATACATCTATGTATGTATTTATTCTTTTTTGAATCTGTTGAGCCTGTAGTTCGTAGATTAAATAAATACATAAATATAATATCATACTAAGGGATAACTTCGCTTGGGGAGTTAATTCATTTAATACGACTTACGCATTGGTTATACACATCGGTAATTAGACCGATTTTAATGTACTGTGTGTCAGAATGGTGGATTCCTTTAGAAAGACCACTTTTACACAGATGGATCAAAAACAAATGAAGCGGTTGGTGGGGGTGTGTACTCTGAACGAATCTGGACTCTGTCTCTATAAATTCTTTAACAGTCCATAACTGTCGATCATCTCTGATGGAGATGGCACAACAGTCTAATATTCACCTTTGCTGGATGCCGGGTCATACATAAATTCCAGGCAGATGAACTCTTCAAAAATGGTGCAGTACAACCCGTTCTACCACGTTTGGCAAATGCTGGCATACCAATAGCTTCATGTAAACTATTGGTAATGCAGGACGCTATGAATAAGGCAGACACCAGGTGGAATAACATCACCATGTGTCAGGTCACAAAAAAAAAACATCTGGTCTACACTAGATTTAAAGCGAACAAGGGGCTTGCTATCTCGAAGCAGATCGTATATAAGCTCGATAACCGGTGTCATAACCGGGCACTGTCTAATAGGAAAGCACGCAATGTGGCTAGGCGTATTCTCAAATGACTTTTGCAGAAGCTTTATGGATAAGGGAGAGGAGGAAACAGTTCGTCACCTTCTCTGTACGTGCCCTGCTCTAGCTCAAAAACACAAGAATTACCTAGAAGAATTCTTCTATAACGATCTAAATCATATAAACATAATCAGCCTCTTACGTTTCATAAAAGACTCAAACTGGTTTTATTGAGTTTAGAAGAAAGTCTCAAGATTTATGTGGTATCACAATGGGCCATTTAAATGGCCTTAGTGTGTCCTACTCCATCACGGACAGCCACTTTAACCTAAGAGCAAAATGCATGGTAGTCATTTTTTTAAAATCGGTTGATAAAGGCAATTTGCTTGCAGTTTGCTACGAAATTATTCCGTCTCACTCTAAGGGACTTTCCAAGTGGATAGAAAGCAACATAGTCCCTATATAAATCGAATCTTCCCTCCTTCTAACTATCACCCAACTGCACTTAGGTTAGGTTAGGTTGTAAGGGGTGTGCACAGCATGAAGCTGTTGCGTACACGGGGGCCTACTGGTCCATTGTGATCCCCTGTAAAAGTAAAAATTTAGCATCGATGCTCCTCAATTCTGTCGATTAGCGTAGACTGGCTCGTTAACGAACCAGCCTGTGCTATCTATAAATTTCCTCATGCTTGCCATTGAGACCTGTGCTAGATCATCCAGTTCTCCAACAAAACTGTTTCCGAAATGACGGAGTCGGCTGGTTTGGAGGTTCGGACAGTCGCAGAGCAGGTGTTTAATGGTTTCCATTTCCTCCTCATCCTGACAGCTCCCACAAAAATCGGGTGCAAATTGCAAATGCCCCTATTCTATTAGCCATTGAGCCAATGGCGCAATGACCTGTTAGTACACCTATCAAGATTTGAATGTTCTTTTTACTCAGCGATAGAATATACCGAGTTTCCTTTTCATTTGTGTTAGGCCATAAACTTCTAGAGATTGCGCAATCGTCCCTGGATTTCCAGGAGTTATTGATTTTCTCTTTTAGTTTAAGGTCTATCTTCCTCTTGAGTACCCCAATCGGGACGAGTGGTCCCCTAACTGAATGGTCGCTACTACTTGTGTCTGCTTCTGACCCTTTCCTGGCTAGTTCATCTACTATATCATTCCCTTATATTGCACTTACGTATCCACTTTCCAAAAGGTTATGGTCACGCTGATTAATTATCAGCTTTAGAAATATCTTGAGGAACGAAATCTTCTTATCTTTGTAGCAATAGATGGACCATATCACTTAGGTATAGTCCATCTCACTGAAAAGTTAATGAACCTTTACATAGGTTTAGAGAAAGTAAGATTATTCCACTTTATATTTCAAAAAAATTTGACAAATCTGATATAAAAAAGCTGGTGCATCGCGCAGCACCGTTTATAAATGATCTTTTGTCTAAAAATTTCAGGTTTTTATATTTGATTTCAGATTCATATCCTTCGGAGCAGTGTTGGGACCTCGCAGAAGCAAAAGAGTGGTAGAAATGATGTCAAAAAGGTGGTAGAAAAGTGGTTGAAATTAAAACCCATTTTTATGTAGTAAATCTTATATTCAATAACTTATTAAAAAATACAAAAAATTAAATAAGCAATAATTCAATTCTTTCAGTTTCAAATATCACAATTCACAATAATTAAATTAGTTAGAAAAACTTAAAATTATTTTTTGCTAAATAGACCGCCGGAAAATTTAAATTTTGAAGCATATTTCAGTAATGCTTCCGGAGGATTAAAATTCTGAAAATTTACTGAAATTTCCCTTGCAGCCAAAATGTTGTGAACGGTTGTAGTTTTTAATTTATTTCTTTTTTCATTTTTTATATTTTTTAAATCTGAAAATAGCGCTGCTATGCGGTAAGCAACAAAGCTCCAACATATAAGAAGATATGTTTTCAAAAATTAAATTGTCCATTCCGTCTTTTAAGTTTTTTATCAAAAGCCATTGTGAAACAATGTCATCAGTTTTAAAAATTTGGAGTAGGTACCTAAACCGCTGTGGGCGGACAGTAAAAATATTTGAAAATAATTTCCCTGGCTTAGACTGAGCAAAAGCTTTTATTGCTAGACACTCGAAAATTTCTGTGCGTTTTGCAGAAAATATAAAACGCACTCGAGCTGCAGTCGATGAACCAATGATACGAAGCTTTTTTGAGAACTTTGCAAGTGAAACAAGGGATGTGCCTCCCACAAACATCTGGAATTTCGACGAGACGAATCTTACAGAAGACCCTGGAAAGAAAAAGGTAATTGTTAAAAAAGGATGCAAATATCCAGAGGTTATAAGAAACGCTTCAAAAACGTCTGTGTCCGTCATGTTCTGTGGAAATTCCGCTGGAGAACTACTGCCACCATATGTAGTTTATAGGGCTTCTAAAATGTGGACAACATGGACAGAATGTGGTCCAAAAGGCTGCCGCTATAATGTTAGCTCATCTGGATGGTTCGATGCCAATATTTTCACAGATTGGCTACAGTTTCAGATGATACCACGACTAAAAAAAACTAGAAGGAAAAATTGTGCTAATCTGTGATAACCTGTCATCGCACATAACTGTCGATGCTCTCCAAATGTGTCGAGAAAACCATGTACACTTAATTTGTCTTCCACCCAACAGTACCCACTTGACGCAGCCGCTTGATGTGGCATTTTTCCGGCCATTAAAAATAGCTTGGCGAAAAGTGTTGGCAGAATGGAAGGGCACTCCCGACGACGGTATGCGTCATACAAACATTCAAAAGGAAAACTTTCCACCATTATTGGCTAAAATGATGAAAATAATTGACGAAAACGCTGAAGCTAATTTGAAATCTGGTTTTAAGAAATGCGGAATATTTCCTCTGAATGTGGAAGAAGGTTTAAGCCGCATGCCAAGAAGTACTTGCAATGAAAGTGCAGTGCAGTCAGCATTTCTTGAATCTCTTGCATCGAAAAAGTTAGAGGTTACTGCGGCGGTTGTCAAAAACAGAAGAAAAAAAATGAACGTTCCAGCTGGAAGAAGCGTTTGCACCACCGAAGACGTCCCGGCCTCTGGAGAAGTTCCAGTTACAATTGAAAATGACGATGATATTCCCAGCACTTCTCACCACAGGCATGAAAATGATGACAACCAGCCCTCTACATCTCATTTTATGATGGAAGAAGCCATGGTTTTCGACGATGACTCTTGTGATAACGTAAACTACGAGGATCTTACTAAGGAGGACGAAGACGAAAACCGATTCATCGATTTTGTAGAAGGAAGAACCACAGGCGATCGGAAGGAAGTAATCTTTGGAAAAATAGTCTGAGAGGAAGGCAAGTTTGTTGCCTTTATATATGAGGGACAAATATACCCCGGACAAATTGTCGCATTCGATGATAAAACGGTGATGATCAACTCTATGCGAAAATCACTCAAGATATGGAAATGGCCATATCAAAGAGATGAACTTACATACCCTTGGAGCGATGTTTTAGGCTCCGTTGAACCACCGAAACAAATATCTAAAAGAGGAACTTTTTATGTCAAGGAGCTTAGTTCCATTTTTAATTGACAAAAAAACATTATAATTACTGTTCCTCAAATTATTTTTATTTTTATAATTAAATGTGTTTTTATTCTATGTATGTTTTTATTGTTTTTAAAAGTGAACTATTTTTTCGTTTGTTAAAAATTGTTATTTATGTTTATTTTAAACTTGTTTTGTTTATATTAATGAAGTTTTCTGTTTTGTTATCTCTAAATTCGTATTTATTTATAATTAATTAATGAAATAAAAGAGGCTGTTTTGTTTTTTTGTAAAAAAAAAAAAAGTTTTGTGTGTACACATTTTTTTTTTCATACAGATTTGAAGTTTTGATCCAGGGCTATTAAAATACAACACTAACTTTGCTCCAGCTCTTTAAATACAGGCAGTATAGTTAAAAATTTCAGGTGGAGCAAAGTAACCCCGTCCCTTGGACAACTTTGCCCCACTTCTCAACTTAAAAAAAAAAATATTTGTATTGTTATTTGAATGGTTTTTTAGAATAAATGCATTATTTCATGTCTTATCATTCTTATCAATGAATTAAAAAAAAAACAAATAGATACAAAAATTTCTCTTCCATTTTTAAGAGGTTTTCTAAAAATAGTGCAAAAAACGGAGCAAAGTAACCCCATGTTACGGTAATTGATTTTCTCCAATTAATTTTTTCCACTCATTATTAATTAACTCTAGTTCTGAGTTATTTATAGTTGGTGAAAAATGTTTCGTGAGACCTAAAACTGATGGCATTGTTCCATCAATGACGTTTTTCGGGTTTAAATATTTGAAAAATTTTAGTTCATCGTTTGAAAGGTTAAACCTTTCTCCAATTTGAACACATAATTCAATATAATAGATGCACATAACTTTTCGTAGTTGCATTACATCTTGTTCAACAATATCATTTTCAAGTAAGTACCTTTCAAAGTAAAGGCCAAAATACATTTGAGAATATGGTAAATAGTTTTCACTGTTTTTTATTCATATTTTCTGGTTTTACAAAATTTTTCATTAAATTTAATTTTAATGTAGTCATTCTTTCGAATATGAAGTATATTTTTGTGTTCTCAGATTGAAATGTTTTATTTAACTCGTTTATAATTTTAAGATTTATTGACAAAAAATTTAAATACATATACTATAAATATTAAAAGGTAGAGTTTAATGATAGGTGAACGGTGAGTTGCAAAAAGTGGTAGAATTTGCTTTTTAGGTGGTAGATTTTCATGAACACCAAAAAGTGGTAGAAATACCACTTAAGTGGTAGAAGTCCCAACACTGCTTCGGAGGTAAATTACTAAAAGACAGCGTATCATGAGATCATTAAACTCTGACCTTGGCGGCTGTAAAATGTAATGCTCCAAAAACTCAAAGCTGCGGTAGTTAAAGCGTAACCCTCCTCCAACGCCACTTCCCATTGGTGATTGTTGCATCGAGGCAACTAAAGAGCTCTTTATTGCCAAAAATTGTAATAAGTGTTTATAGGTTTTTATCCGATTATGAAAGACGTTTTTTACCACTTCCGATCTGATTATAATTTTTAAAGGCTTTATTCGTCCAAAAATTGAGTACAATCATAATCCTATTAGGGCATATGCCCCAGTAACGATTCTCTTGGAAAGAATTCAAAGGAGAGCTCTTAAAATGATAGACGACCCTTGTGTAACTGAAATATTTTCAATTTTCCAACATCGCCACAATATTTAATTTTCGTCATTATTTTATATCTGTTTTCATAAACTTGGAAAATTAGCATTACTACAATCGCTTTTCAGCTTTGTTGCTTGTCAGACAAAAATCAGGAATGACTTCCGCGAGAAATTTTTCTTTGGTATTGAAAACATCAAAGGAAGAATGGATCAACTTTGCCCATACCTTCTTTTTGCGTAGAAAAAAAAATAAATTTAATTGGAAACAACAAATATATTGAAAATTAACCAATAAAAACTTACATTTTTCGCAAATTTATATTCAACAGTTACCCCTAGCGGCTTCTGTAGTCACAAAAATAGCCATAGCCAGTTGATTTCATCCCTTAAAAATGCAACCGTTACACTCGTACTTCTAGGTATGCTGATGAGTTAAACATTGAGACCAACTTCGGATGTATTGTTAGATACAGAGATTCTTTTTTTAGACGCACTACACGAATGTGGAATGCTTCACAAGGCTCAGTATTTCCTAGTCGCAGTATTTCCGAAGTGCATTGGCATTTTCTTTCTAATTCTATCCCCTTTCCTTATTGCTCGCACTATGTTTAATCATTATAAGTGTGTTGATTATAACCTCTTGAGTTCGAGCAGAATATATTAAAAAAAACTGACTACCCTTGTCGGACGGAGATCGAAGCGAGGGCATCAGCGGTTTACTAGATTCTAAGTAAAATGTTCCACATACGCCACAGTACAACTGCATATAAAAATAAAGCACAAATAAAAGTAAACTTTTTAATTTTAAGGACTTAAAGAAAAGTTACATGTTTGCCTTTTATTAACTTCCCATAGGAAGTTATTGTAATGGGTCCGATTTGTCAAATTGAAAATTTTGACATTTATCGACGTTTCAAGGTCCCTAGAGGCGAAATAAATTAAGAAAGATGTCTGTGCGTGCGTGTGTACGTACGTTCGTACGTCCGTACGTTCGCGACGTTTTTTTCGTCGTCCATAGCTCAAGAACCAGAAGAGATATCGACTTCAAATAAATTTTGTTATTACAGATAATAAGGCAGAAAGATGCAGAAAGGGCTCTCAAGAAAATTGCGTGGGTGGATTTTTTAGCATAGCAGTTTAAAAAAAAGGTGAAAATTTTGGTTAACCCTAAATATCTCATGAACCAATTTCGCTAGAGACTTGAATTAAATTTTATATTATATATTGTGAAGTGATAGAAAACAAGTTTATTTTTGGAAACAAATCCAATTAACGGTTTTTTTTATAAATCAAAAAAACTGAAAAAAAATGTGTCACCTCGAAAATTTTACGACTAAAATATGATTTTATCTCCAAAACAATTTTTTGCAACGAAACCGTACTCTCAGAAACAGGGTAACTCGTGAAGTACGCGAGGCTAAAATGCGCTTTTATGCCCCACGCCTTGATCCTGTTCAGGCTAAACACAAATTATGGAAAAATTTAAAGGAAATTGGTTTAGGCAAACAAATCAAAAGGAATATGGATAATATTGACTGTAATGAGTTGAATAGGTCTTTTGTTTCCTTTCCGACTCTCAACGACGACGACGGTGAAATTTCCAATGTAAGGTACAGTGAAGAGCATTTTGCGAATGTTAACAACTCCTCTCCTAATTTTAGCTTTTCAGCTGTTGATGATGTTGAGGTTTTAAAAAGTATTTTGTCCATTAAATCAAATTCGATAGGGTTTGATGAAATAAGTCCGGTTTTCATTAAAATTATTTTTCCTTTTACCTTAAAATATATTACACATATCATTAACTCCATATTTATGATGGGAGTTTTTCCTTTAGCTTGGAAACGTGCTAAAATAATACCAGTACCCAAAAACCAAAATGAGTTCAGACCAATTGCCATTCTACCGTTTTTATCTAAAGTACTTGAAAGAATTATGAGTTCTCAGATACAAAGATTTCTTCAAAATAATAATCTATTATGTGACAATCAATCGGGTTTTCGACCAAAACACAGTTGTACAACTGCTTTAATAAATGTGACAGAAGATATAAGACAAGCTGTAGACAATGATCAAGTAACTTTTCTTATCTTACTTGACTTTTCAAAGGCATTTGATATGATTAATCACAATGTTCTCTGCAAAAAACTTCAAAGCCAATTCAATTTTTCTTCATCGTCCACAAAACTCATATCTTCTTACTTAAATTGTAGATCTCAAGCAGTTGTTTCTAATAATTCCGTATCAGACTTTCTTCCACTATCCTCAGGTGTTCCACAAGGCTCGATTCTTGGCCCAATATTTTTTACTATGTATACATTAATGAATTGCCTAAGTTTTTATTTAGTTCTTCGGTTGATATGTACGCAGATGATGTGCAGATGCGTAAAAGTTTTCCTTTGGGTCTAGTGGAAAACGCTGCCTGTGAAGTAAATGAAGATCTCGACAGGATTCTTCAATGGTCTCGCGTGAACGGTTTCCATTTAAACCCATCCAAGTCAAAATGTTTGGTTGTTTCAAGAAAACCGGTAGATACTTCATATTTTCCGTATATTTATCTTAATAACAGTCCTATCGATTTTGTTGATTCTGCAAGAAATCTAGGTATAACTTTTAACAAAACTCTTACATGGAATAACCACATCAGGTTGACTTTGGGTAGGGTTTACGCAGGTCTTCGCACACTTTGGGCAACACAGTCGGTAACACCTTTAAAAACCAGATTAGTTTTAGCTAAAACGCTAATCATACCAATAATTTTGTTTGGGTGTGAGCTATTTAACAACTGTGACTATGAACATAAGCGGAAACTCAATGTGGCATATAACAGTATCGCACGCTAAATTTTTGGATTGAAAAGATATGACCACATTTCCACTTTTTCAAAATCTATTTTTGGTATCACACTTGATGATCTGTTTAAAAAGAAAACGTTGACCTTTCTCCACAACGTCATCCAAACGCGCCTACCTAGGTACCTATGTATATAACAGGATCTGTTTCTCCCAATCAATGAGAACTCTTGATCTCATACCAATACGACATAGTTGTTTGATTTCTGAACGACAATTCTTTATCCACGCGATACGTTTATGGAATTTCCTTCCCCGAGCCATTAGGCTAATAAGTAGTATAACTTTGTTTGGGATTAAGCTCAAGCAAAGCAAAGCTCCACAACTTTCTTTCTTTCTTTCTTACTTTCTTTCTTTCTTTTCTTTTTTCCTTCTTTACTTATTTTTTGTTTCAAAAAGTAATGTTATACTTGCTAATTTAAAAAAATAAAATAATTACATATTATGTAGTAATACTTATATGTAAATATATTTATTTGTCATTTTTACATTTAATATCTTTTATTATAAATTGTAACACATTCACTTAAATATTATAAATAGAATTATCAATGAAGCTTGCACTATCAAATGAGATATTGTATCTTACTGTGTAAGTTATGAAAATAAAGTTTGAATTGAAATTGAAAATTGAAAAATAATGTTTTTGACATCTGATAAAATTTTGAGAAAAATCTAATTGACAGTTTTTTTGTAAAAAAAAAACATTACTCAAAGTTGGTAAAAATTGAATTTCGACTCAAATATCTTTTCAAAAACTTGAGATTAAGGCTTCAAACTTATTTTATCTTATGAGAAATATTGTTTTCAACATTCTGAAAAATGTTGAGAAAATCGAATTGACAGTTTTTTTACAAAAAATAAAAACCTAAAAAAAAATGTATAAAAGTTGGTAAAAATTGTTTTTCAACGTAAATATCTTTTCAAAAATTTATGACATTGGCTTCAAACTAATTTTATCTTATAAGAAATATTGTTTTCAACATTCGATACAATTTTGAGAAAAATCGAATTGACAGTTTTTTTTACAAAAAATAAAAACCTAAAAAAAACAATACTAAAACTTGGTAAAAATTTACTTTCGACTCAAATAGCTTTTTAAAAATTAAAAATATTGACTTCAAACTTATTTCATTTCACAGAAAATTTTGTTTTCGATATTCAATAAAATAAAATCTACAAAAAATAGTACACAAATTTGGTAAAAATTGATACATATAGTCTAAGTCTTAAGCAAGACAAATCGACAGACAGGATGGGAAGTTATCAGTGTGGGTTGCATCCCAGCCTCTTTTTTCTATAGTTATGAAAGTCTCTATTAGCCTGTTTTCGTAAGCATTTTTTAACATTTTACTAAACGATTTGAATCAACCTTTGACATTTATAGACGTTGTAAGATAAGTAAGTTCAAATGAGGATATGTTTGGCTTTTTTTTTCTCCATTAAATTTAACGTTGGACCCAGAGAAGGAAGCTTAGAATCTGAATGGGTTGGGAGGCTCTCGGAAACAAACCGGACTATAGTAAAGTTTTTTATAAATAAGTGAGTATCTTTAAAGACTACAACTTACAAAAATATCACGATTGAAAAAGTTCAGAAGAACTCAAACACGAGCAGGTCTGACCGAGAAACTCTAAGATCTTCCGATAAAAAGTCGAAGCTCAGCCCATAATAGATACGAGTACATAAGAAGCCTTTTATTTTGGATTCACAAGTTTCCTCCCGATTTGTTTTTAGTATTTTTTTATAAATAGGTGTTTACAACAAAATTCCCGTGTAGTTTTTTGAATGATCAAATCTTTCTAAGTACCTAGTCTACAAGCCAAGCCAAGCTATAGCCATTCGTATATATAAAATACAAAACTTATGTAGGCACAGAAACATATTCAATTGTCATTTTTATTTTATCTACTTTCCTTAGAATATAACATTGTCTAATATGTAGCTGTGAACTATATTTACTATATTCTCACATCGAATACTTAGGAGAAAGCGCTAAAACAAAATTATTTCTAAGGTTTCTTTTCGAACTTCCAAAGTTCAAATCGTAGAAAACCATCCCTCTAATTCAGTCTAGCTAGAACCTTCGCGAGTGTAGTTTAACTTAAAACTATATAATATATAATATATTCGAACATATAAGTACTAACTAAAAAACAAAAAGGAAGATCCTTAAACAAAAATCTATAACAAAATAATCTCAAAATCCTTTATTTAAAACGTTAAAAACCTTAAATTTCGAAAAGGGGATGTTTTTTTTTAAGTCATATTGAAATTGTGTGATATTTTTTTGGAGTGAGAAACGTTTAGTTCTGAAGAAAGATTAAAAAAAAAATGTGCCACGCATCCGAAGCCTTCTAAGTGCCCGCAGTGTTCTTATATATAGGTTCAGGCTTAAGGCATCCCACAACAATACAACAACAAAAAACACAGTGAACAAAATATACACAACCAACACTTAAGAGCAGGAGCTGTGGGATTTAAGGCGAAAACCCACTAGGGTGAATATTCATGGAAAAGGTTTCAATGAAGCGGAAGCAACGACGATACAGGTGCGAGATTGTAAATTTTTTAGAAAATCAAAAAAAAAATATATTTAACTATTTTTTTGTAAACATAAAACAAAAGTTAAAAAAAAAAAACGCCAACTCCGCTTAACTTCCGCTTGGATATGTAATGTCGGTATTTAAAGGTCTCAATTGAATAAATATAACCTATTATGTTCGAATGTATGTATGTAACAGTCATAAATCCAACCTTCTATTTTTTTTTGATAGTCACGTTTTTTAAGGATTTAATATGCACATAATTTTTGAAGAGAAAATACTTGCAAGCATGATATTTTACTTAAATATTTGAATTCAATTTCAAATAAATATTTCAATACTCCGAGATTTCTAATCATATTCACTTTTTGTTCATAAAAATACTTTAATGTTGATTTTTATACCTCAAATCTGCCTAGTGTTAGACTTTAATTTGCAAATTATTGTGCTTTAAAAATTACTAACGATCTTAACGAATCTCATGTACAAAACACACGTGGTAGATCAAGTAAGAACCCACTCGACAATCTAAACAAAAGTGAGCAATTTGTTTTAGTCAACCCCTCAGATCCTAAGGCCATAACTCTCCCTTTATAGACCTTCTTCGAAAACTGCTGTTCGTTACTCTATACAAAATCTCTTGTTTTATGCTTGACTCAGAGTCAATAGTTTTTTAACAGTAGTGATCCTCTATAACAACAAAGAAAAAAGAATAAAGTTTTCAGATAAGAAATGAAATTGATTTCATTCGGATCAACTCAGTAGTTGAATGGATCAGCTGCTTTAAAATTAAAGCTGGCCTTATCCAGTGGCGGCTGGTGAGTTTTCGAACTGGTGGTGCACTTTTCCTGTTCTAAAAGTTTGAAGATTAGAAATGAAAACAAAAAACAATTTACATAAAATATATTGATTTTTTATTATTTTTTATACATTAAATCAATGCGACGACATTTTTCGGAAGCGAAATGTTCAATCACCTTTTTATTGAAATCGGGTATTGTTTGTATAAATTTTTTTTCAATGCTAAGCACAGAAAGTGCATTTAGTCGATCCTGAGACATGGTGTTTCGCAAAAAAGTTTGTATTCTTTTCAGTGTCGAAAAACATCGCTCGCTCTCTACCGACGTCATTGGGATAGTGCACAGAATTCGCAATAGTTTCATTGACTCTGAAAATGATTCAGAGAGGTCATTATTATGAAACAATTGTAAAATTGCAACTGCACTATTTGCACTGATGAAATCGTCGCGATTGTATATTGCAGAGAGTTCGTTTTTCAATTTGTTCTTGTCCAAAGCAGCGTAAGTGGAAACTGTGATCGTGAAATCTTTATCGGGAAAAGTAGAACGGTACGTTTTAAAGTTCTCGCAGTAAAATAATTTAGCCGCAATCAAATGGTTACAAAAATTGAATCTATCTTTCACTTGAGTAATAATTATATCGCACACTTCTTTTGCTATGACAGAGATGGCCGATTTAAACCTTTTTTGAGGAGGTTCTTCAAGTTGACCTATGGTGTTACGTACATTTTGTATACTGATTTCAAAATCATTAATACAGTTTTTTATATGAATCAAATCAATATTCCTTTTCTGCATTTGTTTGAATAAAATTTCAATATGTGGTAGAATAGATTGAAAAAAATTAAGCCAATATAAAAAAGTATCATCGTTCAAATATCTTTGTAGCATATCAGCTTGATTTATAGAATTTGTATCCCTTTCCGTTTCTATAATGGTGGCCATGCATTCTTTTAAAGGCTCCATGTATCTATGTACTGAGTCAACCGTTCGAGAATTAAAGTTCCATCTCGTTTGCGGAGCTGCTGGAATCTTCTTTGATACAATATTTTTCAAAATCTCTGTACGCTTCGGAGATCGTGAAAAAAACTTTGGAAAAGCTTGAAGGTTGGCAAAAAATTTCTGTACGCTTTTGTTTTGACTTACACTTTTTTCTATTATTAAGTTGAGTTGGTGGGCGTAACAATGAACAAATGAAGCATTTGGATAGATGGTTTTTACTTTAGCCTGTACTCCACCAACATTCCCGCTCATTACAGAGGCGCCATCGTAACATTGTGCTATTAACTGTTGCGGAGTTATTTGAAGTGACTGTAATTCTGTTATAATAACAGAACTAAGCCCTTCAGCAGTATGGGAATGTGGCGTAAGATATTTCCAAAAGCGTTCATGAATATTTCCGTTTTGCTCGTATCGTAAAATCATAACCATCTGCATTGTAGTCGATGCATCGGTAGTTTCATCAGCTTGAACTGCCACGTATTCACATTTTTTTATAATATCCGATGATTCTTTGTGGTATACACATAAAATTGAGTCCAAAATATCGTTCTGAATAGTTTTTTGACGTACCTTTGAAGACTGTAGACGATGTGAGATGCTCCTTCATGACTGTATCCAACTCTGATACAAAGTCTATTAATCCGCGAAATATCCCAGAATTATTTGACTCAATTGTTTCATCGTGACCTCGCAAAGCCAATTCAAATGCACCACAAAACTTAACACAATCGATAAGACGTGATAAAATATACCTGTTTTTATCAACTTGTTCGTTATACTTTTGGATAATATTTCTATACACAGAATCAAGCTGATTACGAATGTCGACCGTGCCTAACACAGACAAACTCATTACATTTTGTAAGTGTACTATCGAAGAATCGTGTTTTTTTATTTTTTCACTTAAATGCGTCAAATCCTTGATTCCAGTTTCTATCCAAATTGATTCACCACCAAAAATAATGCAAGGAAAACAAAAGAATGCATTAAGACGTTCACATCCACACAACCATTTCTTTTTATTATACATTTCACTTTTAAAACTTCGAGTAAATTCTTTATTTTTCGATTTGCATTCTTGTTTTAAATTTAATAAGGGTCTCGGGGGTCCGGCCAATTTTATATCAACTTTATTTTTAAAAGTTTTGTTATTTTCTTTAATATAATCAATGTTCATTTTGACTATCTCACATCAACCAAAACCAAAATAAAAAGGAAAAACAATTATGTACAGACAATATAATAATAACGCGGCACAGAACATAATACAGCTACTATGAACTACTATGAATATGATGAATAGTCATCTAGTCATCCTTGCCAGCTTCAAACATCGAACGGGTGCTCTGTATGAATCTGCAATTTTCGATTAGCTCGTGCGGCGCACGAGAGCAGAGTCATTAATCGGTATATTTCAATGAATTATCTTTTGTTTCACGCATCAGGCCTATAAGCATGTAACTCATACAAGTTATACAAGCAATCCTCGTGCACTCGCCGAAGCGCACGAGAATTTTTCTTCACAGGGAAAATAAAACTTATTTTCATTTTAATTGTTGCGGCATAATTGGAAATTTGTTTTTTTATGTTTTTGTATGTTTAAAAGTTAAAAAATAAATATTAATATGGTAATATAAAAATATAGAATCTTTTGAATTGGGTGTTCAGCGCACGAGCGCACTTAAGGTACAGCCGCCGCCGTTGCTTATAACAATAGAATTTAAATTTATTGAACTAATTTTTTAAAGCACTTGAAAATATTTAAATAACTTTAATATGCAGTCCAATTAAATTATTTGAATACATTTTGAAAAAAGAGGCTGGGATGCGACCCACACTGATAACTTCCCATCACGTCTGTCGATTTGTCTTGCTTAAAAGTTTGACTATATGTATCAATTTTTTTTGTAAATTTTATTTTATTGAATATCGAAAATAATATTTTCTGTGAAATAAAATAAGTTTGAAGCCAATATTTTTCATTTTTGAAAAGCTATTTGAGTCGAAAGTAAATTTTTACCAAGTTTTAGTATTGTTTTTTTAGGTTTTTATTTTTTGTAAAAAAAACTTTCAATTCGATTTTTCTCAAAATTTTATCGAATGTTGAAAACAATATTTCTTATAAGATAAAATTAGTTTGAAGCCAATGTCATAAATTTTTGAAAAGATATTTACGTTGAAAAACAATTTTTACCAACTTTTATAAATTTTTTTTAGGTTTTTATTTTTCGTAAAAAACTGTCAATTCGATTTTTCTCAAAATTTTTCCTATTGTTGAAAACAATATTTCTTATAAGTTAAAATTAGTAAGAAGCCATTATCTCAAATTTTTGAAATGATATTTGAGTCAAAAATCAATTTTCTAACAATTTTTGTTAAATTTTTTTCGGTTTTTAATTTTTTGTAAAAAAAACTGTCAATTCGAATTTTTTTTTAAATTTGACTAAATGTTGACAACAATATTTTTTGAAAGATTAAAGTAGTTTCAAGCCAATATCTCAAAGTTTTGAAAATATATTTGAGTAGAAAATCAATTTTTACCACCTTTTATAATTTTTTTTTAAGTTTTTTATTTTTTGTAAAAAAAATTGTCAATTCGATTTTTCTCAACATTTTTCAGAATGTTGAAAACAATATTTCTTATTAGATAAAATAAGTTTGAAGTCTTAATCTCAAGTTTTTAAAAATTTTTACCCACTTAGAGTAATGTTTTTTTTTAGGTTTTTATTTTTTATAAAAAAAACTGTCAATTAGATTTTTCCCAAAGTTTTATCAGATGTCAAAAACATTATTCTTCGTTGCACAAAATTGTTTTGGAGATAAAATCATATTTAAGTCGTAAAATTTTCGAGGTGACAAATTTTTTTTTTCAGTTTTTTAGATTTATAAAAAAAACAGTTAATTAGATTTTTTTCCAAAAATATAATTGTTTTGTCATTAGGGTCATTGGTTCATGAGATATTTTGGTTTAACCAAAATTTTCACCTTTCTTTTTAAACTGCTATGGTAAAAACCACCCACGCAATTTTCTTGAGAGCCCTTTCTGCATCTTTCTGCCTTATTATGTGTATAACAAAATTTATTTCAAGTCGATATCTCTTCTGGTTCTTGAGCTATGGGGGACGAAAAAAAAGTCGCGAACGTACAGACGTACGGACGTACGAACGTACGTACACACGCACGCACAGACATCTTTCTTTATTTATTTCGACTCTATAGGGACCTTGAAACGTCGAGAAATGTCAAAATTTTCAATTTGACAAATCGGACCCATTACAATAACTTCCTATGGGAAGTTAAAAATTCTAACAAATATGAATTTTTGTAAAGTTG
Source organism: Eupeodes latifasciatus (assembly GCA_920104205.1). Lineage (NCBI taxonomy): Eukaryota > Metazoa > Arthropoda > Insecta > Diptera > Syrphidae > Eupeodes > Eupeodes latifasciatus. Next base: position 3,415,765 of record OV049926.1, read on the forward strand.
TACTTTCTTAAAACGTCAAGCGTTACAAAATTTGAATGATCATCAATAAAATATTTTTAAAATTTTGAAAGTTTAAGTTTTAAGATTTCCAAATATTAGTTGTTAGTCTTTACCTGACCTACGTACGTAAAGCTTGAAGATGCACTAATGATGAAGACTGATGAAATATTGAAAAGCTTTGGGCTGTGAAGACGTACATACATACACATATTTCAAAAACCTGACTTAATGGACAGATTATAAAGCAAGTCAAATTAAAAAATAGAAGAATGTAAACGTTAAGAGCTCATTAGCACAATAAGCATTCGCGTCACCCCTACCCTAACCCTTAAACAACATGAATATATGTATTTTTACTGAAATGTATTTTTAAATGTTGGCTTTTTAATTACATAGTTTCAACATTTCGTGCGAAATTATAAAAATCTGTAAACTTAAAAGATCTCAAATCAAAATTGTTTCAATGGTCGCATTCACAAAGCTAGTGGCTAAGTAGTCAAGGGATTCTGATTGGCTAAATCTAACTTCAAAAGTAGTTGAAATTTGCCCTCCGATGACGTAGTGTAAAAAAATCGGCTGCAAAGTTAGTGGAGAATGATTTTGACGTTTCACAATCAGCTGCTCGGTAAAGTAACACGAATTCAAAATGAAATAAATCGTTCAATATTCAAATACAAATATAAATCATTCAAATTGTGTCTTAAATTTGATTTTATTGAATTTAAAAACACAAAAGATAAGTTAAAGTTATCAAATCAAAAATGTTTCTTATTTTATATATTTGCATTTGTCAATAATATGACAGTTCCAGTTTGACTAGCTTTGTAGTGTAGTTTTGCATTCACAAAGCTAGTTGAATTTTTACTACGTAGCCACTAGCTTTGTGAATGCAACCAATAAATCGTACTCTTCCCTATAAGATCGCTTTGTATTCTATTTAATTTTAGATAATACAAAACACTCTCTACAAGTTGTTCTTTGAGCAGTTTTGTTTGCTTTGCTTTTTTAAAAGAAAATTTGTCTCCAAAATTAACGCAAGCTAAATTATTATTGTTAATCCAAAAACATAAATTTATTAAATTTTTTTTTAGGAATGACTACACCAAAATGTTATTTATTAAATCTATCAGTTGTCGAAAACATTTAAGATTTATATGAGCTACATATGTGTAGCTTTAGTTTTCTTGTAATACAGAAAATAATTGTATGACCTTCCCTCCTATAAAATTCATTGGTCCACTCCAAATTTATTGAATAATTGTTGTGACCCAAAAGCACGTCAAAAAAACAAATCACCAAAAATTTCAGCTTTATTGATTTTTTTTTCGAAGTAAGGATATTTTCTATACAAAATTTTAATAAAGGGCTGAGCTCCTGGGTATAGTTGGATCTTGTACGGGTGTAGGCCCAAGTCCTGCCGAAAAGTTCGCCAAGTTGAAATCTGCTAAAGACCGAGTTCTTGTGCACGGCGAGGAATAGACTGCCTCTGGTTCTGCTGTACACTTTCACGGACCGCGGCGAAGTTCTCGGCCGATCTTGCATTCCTTGAACGTGCGTGTGTTGGCTGATTGTTTACTGAACCGGTCGTCTCAAATTTGGCCATCAAATGTTGAAGAGTCGACTGTGAAGGGCCACCACGTCTACCGTAAAATGGGCGCAATGCGAGCAACGTTTGCGTTAACGAACACTCATTTTGATAATAAAGTTTTATCATTTGAACGTGCTGTTCAATTGTGTTACTTGCCATGATGATTTGGCATAAACAACTAAATAATAAAAAAAAGAATTGACAGATGTCACCAAAACAAAATGGCTGTCACGGGGTGCTAAAATCTACCCGCGCCAATTGAAAAACCTTTTATAAGACATCACATTTGTTGTTGAATCAAATTGTTCATATGCAAATGCTTGATGAGTACGAAAAGGATTTACTGGGACGAAAGATTTCATTTTAGTAAAGAAATATTTTTTTTCTTCGGAAATTTGCACTTTCGAAGGGTAATAGGTACACAGTAAGGCCCTACAAAGGTTTGTGTCTTGTACATAAAAGTACCTTGTTAGTGTTACTTGAAAAATCAATCTTTTATAGATTCTAAACTTCTAATGATGTCAGCATACTTCTTTGTACTTTGTTCAGAATTAGTAGTCAGATGATCGTCAATTTTTGACGAAGATATTTATTGCTTGTTGGTTGTTCAATCAAATTTAGTTAACTTTCTTGCAAACGCTTCTGATGTTTACACACCTTTAGGGAACTGTATTTATTCTCCGCACCGACTTTATTTGTAGTCAACCTCATTCTTTGAAAGCAAAATTAAAGAGACAGCTAGTACATTTTTCAGATGTCATTAATATCAAACTTGGAACTTTACTTGACTATCTTTTACTCGCAGAAACTAGCAACACAATTATAATTTTAACATAAACACTTACACCAGACTTTAAATAAAATTATTCAGTAAATAAATAAATCATACAGTTATGAAGTTCGGCTTTCAGTTGAATTTAAAAATATGACCAACTAACAATTTGACATAAGTAGACTTAACTTGATAGTAAGGGAGATTTTTTTGGACAGGTTAAGACGAAATAAGGGACTTGAAAGTTAGGCAAGTTTCTAGTATCTGATTGGCCAGCAACCAAAAAATTACCTTCAAATTAAGGCAACTTTAATGGAAAGCTGAATGAAAAGTTAGTCAAGAAAAATCTCCCTAACTATTAAGTCAAGTCTACTTCTATGAAAATGACATTTGATAATTTTTTTTTATTCAATTGAAAGCTGAACTTTATTACTCTATGATTTATTTACTTTCTGCACAACTTCATTTAAGGTTTTCTGTAAAAGGTTTCCTTGTCAATTTGGAAAAGAAATAACTAATATTTCTTTACAATACAAAATACAAATCGTGGTGAGCTTTTAGCTTGCCTGAGCAGGGTTTTGTAGACAATAATTTAGTTGGTACTTTTTGTACTATGATCTTAAAGTAGAGTTTTGCGAAGTAAAGTTCTGAATTTGAAACTCATGGCACTTGAAAACCTAACTAGTTACCTTGGTCAAAATTTACGTTCAAAGAATGAAGTTGACTGCAAATGAAGTCCCTTACGTTGTCTGAATTGAACCTGCCCATTGACTTACTTTCCAATAAAGTTGCCTTAATTGGAAGGCAATTTTTTTTGGCAGCTGACCATCAGATACTAGAAACTTACCTTACATTTAAGTCCCTTACGTCGTGTCGTCTGAACCTGCGCAATAACACTGGTCGACAAGGTTTTGTTCCTGGCAATCAAATTGCTTTTTTCCTATGGGTGTTCATGGCCTTAGTACAAATCTGAATCCAAAAAAACTCTATCAGGTTTTTGAGCTTTTAAAATTCGAAAAAAAACACATTTACCTACATACATATGTATATGTAAAAAGCTTTTTGACGGTATCAAAGTTTATGAAGTAGTTTTTTTTGTTCAAAAACTTGTGATGGTTTTCCAAATCTTTTATCTCTGTCTTTAGTATTGAGTTGAAATCTTTATCGAATTGATAAGATTATCGAAAACTCGACATAAGTTGTTTGGTTTCACCTGTCTTTCATAAACCTCAACTAAACACTGAACCATTCATGCTAAAACAGTGTAAAAAAAGAAAAAACGTGTTGAATATTGTGTGTTTTGTTTTTAACTTCCCATAGGAAGTTATTGTAATGGGTCCGATTTGTCAAATTGAAAATTTTGACATTTCTCGACGTTTCAAGGTCCCTAGAGTCGGAATAAAAGATTTTTATAAAGATGTCTGTGCGTGCGTGTGTACGTACGTTCGTACGTCCGTACGTCTGTACGTTCGCGACGTTTTTTCGTCCCCCATAGCTCAAGAACCAGAAGAGATATCGACTTGAAATAAATTTTGTTATACAGATAACAAGGCAGAAAGATGCAGAAAGGGCTCTCAAGAAAATTGCGTGGGTGGTATTTTTACCAAAGCAGTTTAAAAAAAAGGTGAACATTTTGGTTAAACCTAAATATCTCATGAACTAATGACGCTAGAGACTTGAATTAAATTTTATATCGTGATACAAAACAATTATATTTTTGGAAAAAAATCTAATTAACGGTTTTTTTTATAAATCTAAAAAACTGAAAAAAAAAATTTGTCACCTCGAACATTTTACGACTTAAATATGATTTTATCTCCAAAACAATTTTGTGCAACGAAGAATAATGTTTTTGACATCTGATAAAACTTTGGGAAAAATCTAATTGACAGTTTTTTTATAAAAAATAAAAACCTAAAAAAAAACATTACTCTAAGTTGGTAAAAATTCAATTTCGACTCAAATATCTTTTTAAAAACTTGAGATTAAGATTTAAACTTATTTTATCTAAGAAGAAATATTGTTTTCAACATTCTAAAAAATGTTGAGAAAATCGAATTGACAGTTTTTTTTACAAAAAATAAAAACCTCAAAAAAATTAATAAAAGTTTGTAAAAATTGATTTTCGACTCAAATATCTTTTCAAAACTTTGAGATATTAGCTTTAAACTACTTTAATCTTTCAAAAATATTGTTGTCAACATTCAGTAAAATTTTGAAAAAAATGGATTGATAGTTTTTGTACAAAAAATTAAAAACCTAAAAAAAATTTAACAAAAGTTGGTAAAAATTGATTTTCGACTCAAATATCTTTTCAAAAATTTGAGATTCTAGTTTCCAACTAATTTTAACTTATAAGAAATATTGTTTTCAGCATTCGATACAATTTTGAGAAAAATCTAATTGACAGTTTTTTTTATAAAAAATAAAATCCTAAAAAAAAATGTACTCATAGTTGGTAAAAATTGAATTTCGACGCAAATATCTTTTCAAAAACTTGAGATTAAGGCTTCAAACTTTTTTTATCTTATAAGAAATATTGTTTTCAACATTCTGAAAAATGTTGAGAAAAATCGAATTGACAGTTTAAAAAAAAAAAAATAAAAACCTAAAAAAAATTTAACAAAAGTTGTTAAAAATTGATTTTCGACTCAAATATCTTTTCAAAAATTTGAGATAGTGGCTTCTAACTAATTTTAACTTATGAGAAATATTGTTTTCAACATTCGATACAATTTTAAGAAAAATGGAATGGACAGTTTTTTCTACAAAAAATAAAAACCTAAAAAAAAAAAAAAAAAACTAAAACTTGGTAGAAATTTACTTTCGACTCAAATAGCTTCTCAAAAATTACAAATATTGGCTTCAAACCTATTTTATTTCACAGAAAATATTGTTTTCGATATTCATATATCATTCGATATAATGGGTCGCAACCCAGCCTCTTTTTTTTTAAGGAATTCGAAAATAGTGTTAAAACAGATACTTTAAAAATTTGAGTAGGTATTTAAAATCGAAGTTCGATTTACGATTTACTCCAAAACGTATTTTTCAAAACCATGAAAGCGTAAGATTCAAAACTTCATATAGATTCAAATGAAGACTCATTTCATTTTTATTCAAATCGTCACACACTTTATTATTAACAGATATTTTGTGTTTCAACTTATCCTTAAAAGACCGTTTTTAGTTGTTTTTGGCACTTCGAAAAGATAGAAAACTTTAAAGGCAAGATTTGAATTCTGAATAATTTAACAATTTAAAAGAAAAAAAAAAACAGTTTTGTTGGTGTGACAGGAAAAAAAACGTTATTTTGTTGACCAGTGCAAATGTCATTAAACTTTAATTTTTTTAGTTGAGCTTTTTGTCTATAATATATGAAGTAATTCATTTTTGGAACTCCTAAAAAATACCACCTTTATCAGAATAGTGAGATAAAATTAAGGCCACAAATATTTGCATATGTTACGTACAAGAAATCATACAACTTCCTTTGAAATTTATTGATTTCGGGATTTCAGTTTCTAGGGAATTAGGGCTTTAATTTCCATAGGCCAAATTCAAGTTTACTTAGAAAATGTATTGGTGCTTTGAATATCGACCCCTTTCCGCCATTTTGTCATAAGCTACATTTTCAAAAAATAAAAATAATTTTTTTCCCACCACTTCAAGCCATCAAACTCATGGTCATGTTGAAGCCAAGATATAGTTGATAAATACCGTTACTGACTTAAGGCATAAGTGAGGACCAGCACCAAACTCTCGATTTGTTGTTTACAATACAATTGTTTGGCTCCCACGATAATTTGGAAGAAAGGGCTTGATATTTGAACATGGGACATTTTTTCCAGTGTCCTGTGCTATTCTCTGAATCAACTTTGATGCGATAGATCATGTGCGCATTATATTTATGAAAAAAAAGTTTGCCTCCTATAAATTTAAATATGCATGCATAAGTATTGATTGACAAAGCTTCAAAGAACAAACAAATTCAAATTTCAGGCTGTCTCGATTTTTGTTGATGTACCGTCAATTTGGCCATAAAACTCAAATAACCACATATAGGGAATAAGGATTAGAATTCCTGAAAAACAGGTCACATACTCGACTCATACTTACGAGTATCTACAAAATAATGTTACTCCGTGAGGAATGAAATTCAAAATCCGATGTTGTCACAAAACCAGAACTATCAGTAAAGCCTATAAGAGAACATAATATCACCTTTTCACCTCTGTCTGTCAGAACTCATCAATAGAAACTTTACATTCGGTCTGGCTTTGGCTTCCACGCTTGTAACCGTATGCTCGTAGCACATAAGAATTCGGTTCATTGCACCTACATAAATGCTAGTGGACAGCAGCGGAGCAGTTCCATTCCCGTACATAATAGGACATTGGAAAAAGAATCTATTTAAAAAAATAAAAAAAAAATAAATAAGAAACACAATATCGATTGAAGAGATTATTGGAAAAACACAAGAAGCTCCCACACAAAAATAGAAGGTGGGTGGTGTAAATGTAAAGTACATAATGTACAAAAATGCTAAAGCAAAAAATCAAAGTATGAGCAATCAGCCATACCCCACCGCTGCGTATCGTAGCAGGGTGAAATACTTTTAACAAAACAATAAGAAAAAAGAAAAACATTTTCTTTTATTTTTAAATCATTTGTGATAAATTTGGAATAATAGATTTATTTTTGTTTCATTCTATAAACCAACAAATAAAAAGCATATATTCAACAAACTCCAAATCTTAGCCTTCTTTAAAAAGGTTTCCTTTTCAAAATATTGTGTTCTTAAGGAAAACGTAAGGCATAAAAATAGGAATAGGATTATTTTAAAAGAATTATTTCAAAAGAATGACATTTTATTTGAATACGTTTGAATTTTAAATAACGACGCACGTTGGTGTGGTGAGTGAGCGATTTCCGTTTAATGTCAGGGGTCTTCCGGAAAAAGCGTTTTCCAAGAATATAAATTCAAAAGTTCAAAGTGCAAAAATGTGCGAATATTTAAAGGTTATCTGAAATAAACATCGCATATTGTTTTCTATTAACATTAAATTGTAAAAGTTATCAATTTTTATTAACTTATTATTTTGTTTAAAACAATAAAATGCACTACTGGGTGGCACGAACTTGATCATTTATCCAAAGAGCCTGTTTGATTTCTCAAAAAACCTTAATTTTAATCGTAAGAGCGTTTTTTTTTAAATTAATTTGTTACAAATAAAATATTTTAATTTTAGTTTAAAAATAAATGATAACCTATTTTCAAGATATCGAGTTTCGAAAAAAAATGTTTAATATTTTTTTTTTTTAATCAAAAATAAAAACAATGGGCAGGTTCAGACAACATAAGGGACTTCATTTGCAGTCAACTTCATTCTTTGAACGTGAATTTTGACCAAGGCAACTAGTTAGTTTTTTATTGTAGTACCCGTAGCGTGATGGTTAGTGCGTTGGACTGTCATGCAAGGGGTCTTGGTTTCAAACCCTGCCTGTGCCATCTAACTTTTTTCACGGGTACTGCTTCTTGCGAGGAATTGACAAATTCTCCAAGAGTAATTCTTGTCATGAAAAGTGCTTTCTCAAATTAGCCGTTCGGATTAGGCATATAAACTGTAGGTCCCTTCCATCTCTGACAACATTACTCGCACACAGGGATGGTTGAGAGTTGTAAGTCACTAGGCCCTGGTTCTCCATGGACTGTTGCGCCACCTAATTTATTAACTAGTTAGTTTTAAAAATGTCATGAGTTTCAAATTCAGAACTTTACTTCACAAACCTCTACTTTAAGTTCATAGTACAAAAACTAACAAAAGCATTATTGGTAACAAAACATTTATAAGGCAAGCTGCATGGCCATCACGATTTGTATTTTGTATTGAAAAGTAATATTATTTATTTGTTTTCCGAATTGACAAGGAACCTTTGTACACAAAACATTAAATGAAGCTGTACAGAAAATAAATAAATCACAGCGTAACAAAGTTCAGCTTTTAGTTGAATGAAAAAACATGATCAACTATCATTTTGACAGAAGTAGACTTGACTTGATAGTTAGGGAGATTTTTCTTGACTAACTTTCCAGTCAACTTTCCAATAAAGTTGCCTTAATTGGAAGGCACATTTATGGCAGCTGGCCAATCAGATACTAGAAACTTGCCTTACTTTCAAGTCCCTTATGTCGCCTGAACCTGCCCAATGACATTTTTGATCATCAAATATTATTGATTATATAATTTATACATATATTGAATAAGATGTTGTGCAGAAAAAAAAATTATTGAAATCGGTTGATTAGTTTTTGAGAAAACTTGAAAACAAAATAACGGTTCTATGGGGGTACCCTTCTGGAGCAATACAAAAATATAAAAATAGACTACTGTTAAAAAAAAATGAAAAAAAACGCCTAACGCGAATTGGCTCAATACCTTAATTCCCAAATTTGAAGTCAATCGACCCATTGCTTTGGGATGTAGGGACCAGGACAGACGACGGGCGGAATCAAGAGACACGCTTTTTTCGACTTCTTTACCATCATAATGTCATGTTTCATTAAAATCTCGAGTTTGAAATTTCTCACGAATTATAACGAATTGAATGAAATAAAATGTCGTTATTTTATTCTAGCTGGTTAAATTCAAATGAAGTTAAAGAAACTGGAAGTATGAACGTTGGATTGGTCGGGTGGTGAGTACATTTACCGGAATTCAAAAACTTTTGCTCCGGGTAATTCAATCGATTTATTTGACCAAGTTTAGCACATAAAGAGCTCAATTCTTGCAACGTTTATTAGCCATTAGGACGAAGAAGTTGTCCCATTGCACCAATAATACTATGCGAACTAAAGTCCCACAAACGGTTTGTAAATTAAACTAAAAGATTGGCTCCATTGTCTTCACCTAGACCTTGAAACTAAAGCCTTTTTGTGACTGAAGTTAAGTCATGACTTTGACTTTTTTCTTTGACATTTTACATGAAAGTTAAAATTCATTTTTATGACTTTGACTTGAAGTTTGTTTAAAAGCCAATTGACTCAGAGTAAATGGCTGCGTTCAATCTCAGACAGATTGGGTATCCGGATACCTTTTTGTTAGTGTTTTAAGTGTAAAATAACAGCTGATCAAAAACAGCTGAGATGTCAAAAAAGGAATCCAAAGGTATCCAAAAATTTGTGGGGTATGTAGGTATCTGACAGAATAGCTGATTCAACACATGGTTGAATTTCAAGAAACTTTAAAATTGATTTCAGCTTTTTGTATTTGTTGGTAAACAAAAAGATGTTAAACGTAAATCGTTTAAAACCGGAGATTTCGCAAGTAAATTATTAATCGTATAGAATTCCAATTGAGGTAAGAGGAAATTTAACATAGATTACAGATTAAGGTTATCTCTTATTTATTAAATTGTTACGCACCTATCAATTCATCATCGTCCGACGAATCAGTTGAATTATCCATTAAATGTTTTGTCTTACACCAATTTTGACTTCGAAGCTTAAATGTTTCTCTGCTTTTTGTGAACAGCTGAAAGTTGTTTTTATTTTTTGACAGCTATCCAACTCGTTCAACAAGGTATCTAAAAATCCACCTATCCAAGATACCCTATCCAACACGAGATTGAACGCAGCCTGGCTACGTTCAATCCCAGATAGGGTATCCGATCCGGATACCTTTTGTTAGTGTTTTAAGTTTAAAAAAAACAACTGATCCAAAACAGCTTTGATGTCAAAAATGGAATCCAAAGGTATCCAATAATATCTGGTATATGTGGGTATCTGACAAAACAACAAAGAGCCTGAAAATTGATTTCAAATGTTCATGTTTTTGGAAACAATTCATTGAATTATTAAAACTATTTATTGAAAACTTAATTTTACAACCATTTTGGACCTCGAAATCTAAATACTTGTCTGTTTCTTGTTAATAGATGAAAGTTGTTCAATAATGTATCTAAAAATTCACCTATCCGGGATACCCTATCCGAATCGAGATTGAACGCAGCCAATGCTGATTTTCTTTTTTCAAATTCCTACATAAAATAGGTTAAACAATGTCAAATAGTGATATTTGTATTTGAATTGAGCTTTTCAATAAACTGTTCTATAACATACCTACACATATTTATATAATATTCCCCAACATCAAATTTCTTACTTCAAAACAATTGTTTAAGTCAAAAGACTCCATTAAAATGATGATTAAAATCAAGAGTTTAAATTTTTTATTAATTGACTTTGACTTTACTGACTGCAGTCAGTATACTGACTGCAGTCAGTAAAAGATTTAGTCTTTACAACTCTGAGGTTTGGCAATCCAAGCAACTATTTGTCTTTAAAAAGGGGAAATCATTTTTCCCCAATCATTTGACTGCAATTGATTGTAATCATTTGAGTGCGTTCTTTTGCAATCATTGGGAAAAATGATTGTAATATTTCTTAGGTCAGTCTAGTATTGAATTCAAAGTCATAGTCATAGCTTGTCCCACACATATAAAAAGAATGCAGAAGCTGTTGGTAGAAAAATGGAATAAGACAAAAGAATACTATGTAGAAAATTAGAGACAGTCTTGCTAAGTAGATTTTGTCTAAACACTGGGTTAATATAACTAAATACTCTTAACTATGTAAGTCTGATTAAAAAACTTCCCTGGCTTCCTCCTTTGTGATGGCTTCATTACAACGTTGGCTTCGAAATCAAGATTTGTATAGTCATTGTTTTAAAAATCCCACTTTTTCAAAATCGCGGTTTTTAAAGCCCATTACATTTCTTAATATTGAATATTAATAAGAAATTTAAAATAAATAAGGCAATGAGTGATTTTATAGGAAATGCATTTTATTATAACATTAATATAAAAAGCATTCAAATAAGTAATAAACATCAAAAGCAAATGTCGGCGTCTTCCGGAATAAGGGTTTTCAAAAATATACAAATATTCATAAGTTTAAAGTGCAAAAATGTGCGAATTTTTAGAGGTTCTCTGAAATGAACATCAAATTTTCGGTGCAGTGTCATAAGTCCATAAGTCATAAGTCCGTAAAGGACTTATGACCCACTTAGGTGGGTCAAAACTTCATAAATCGATTATGAACTTATAACCCACGTAAGTGAGCCAAAAGTCCGTCAAAATTTCCAACGAAATTCTGACCCAAAGCTTACGGTTTTTTGGAGTCATTCTCTCTGAGAAGCGAATGCTTACGAAAATTGTTATTGGTTGCGTTCCTTTCACTTACCTACTTTTTTAATATTAACATTCTTAGTGCGACTAACAACTACTTCCTGTGGATCTTTCAACTGATTATTTGGACAGTTTTTCCTCACGAGCTTATTAACACCACCAATTTTTTTTTTTATTTACTGATAAAAAGTGTTATTTTGTATTTATTATTAACTAAAAGCTAAGTACTAGCTTTACAAAATTCGTTTACATTTTATGTATATTTTGCAGAAACAAGTTGTCCCGAATTAACTTAACTAAATAATTAAATCTACACTATCTACACTTAATATTATAAAGAGGAAAGATTTGTATTTTTGTATGTAACGAATAAACTCAAAAAGTACTGGACCGATTTTAATAATTCTTTTTTCATTAGAAAGCTACATTATCACTGAGTAACATAGGCTATATTTAGTACTAGATTACTATAGAAATCTTTAGAAATTCCTATTAAAACCATCCGAAGGTGTAAAAAATTAGCCATAAAATGTCTTTCATTTTCATTTCATTTCATTTTCTTTATTTCAAACAAGATTTACATAGATACATTAAGATTTAAATCTTTTAGATCATCAATAATATTATATTACAATTAATGTTACTAACAGAGAAAATAATATAAAATAATGATACAAATTAATAAGCGATTAAGCCTTTACTAATAAACATTACATTAATTAAAACATTTGATTAAGTCATCTATAGAAATAAGATACATATTTAAATAAGTCATTAAGAAAAGAGAGGAGAAACAAAAATTATAATAAAAGAAGTAAACATATTGAGTCAGTTAGTGTAGTGCAAAAATAATTTATTTCTGAAAGCTGAAGGTGAGGCTGTGCATTGCAACTCGTTAGGAAGTAAGTTCCATAGACGAATTGCTGAAACGTAAAATGATCGTTCTGTTTTAAGTTTTAAGCCTCTTTGTGACTGGGCAAAAATTAAATCCTCACTGAGGTAACTGGGGCACCTTCTGTGGATGATTTTATGTAGTGTCAGAATAAGGCGAAAGTTCAAGTAGTCATCCAGATTCATTCCTAGGATAGTATGCCGAAAATGAGACACACTTGTGTGTCTCGGGACACTATAAATAAATCTAATACAATCATTAAATGCTACATTAAGTTTAAAGCAGGATAAATACAAGCATTATAAGAGAAAAAAGGCAATAATAAGGACTTAATGAGCTGTTTCTTAACTTGAGGCAAAAACAATTCCGAAGAAGACCTCAAACTACGCAATCCTCCATATATTTTTCTGATTGCATCTGATACTGCGATACAACAGCTGACATTAGTATTAATTTTGTAGCCTAAATAGGTAACATCCTTTACATAGGTTATGACTTCATTATTGAGAACTACTGCAGGTAAGTTAGAAGGGTCATACTCAGCTCTAGAGCAATACATGGCTAGAGACTTAGCAGGATTTAATTTCATGCGGTTTTTATTAGACCAGCTTAAAATATGACTCAAATCCTCATTTATTCTTGCAACACAATCTTCCATCAAACCAGTAGGGCGGAAAAAATAAAGAACCACATCATCCGCATAAAGGTGAACTCGACAGTTACAAATTATATTAGGGAGGTCATTTATGAAGATGGAGAAAAGAAGAGGACCCAGTACTGAACCTTGGGGAATTCCTATGTTAGAAGTTAGGGTTTTTGAAATACCAACATCTGTTTTAATTATTTGGACTCTATCAGCTAAATAATTATACAAAAGTTTAAGTGATGTGTTCGAAAAATTAAAAGTATGTTTTAGTTTAGCAAGTAAAATAGAGTGGTCAATACAATCAAATGCCTTATAAAAGTCTAAGAGCACAATGATACCATTTTTATCTGAATCTAGGGCATACCGAATGTCTGTTGTAACTCTTATGACAGCAGTTTCACAACTGTACTTATTACTGAACCCAGATTGCCATTTTGAGAGAAGGTCACGGTTATTGATATAAGTCTGTATTTGGTCATGCATAATTTTTTCCAGCAACTTACAGGGAAATGATAAGATGCTAATGGGCCTATACTCAGATGCATTCAAAGGGTTTGCTTTTTTCGGAACTGGAATGACGTTTGCGTTTTTCCATACATCTGGAAATCTACCACTATAAATACAATAGTTGAAAATATGGAGTAGGTAGTTAAAAACGATTGGGAGAACAATTTTTAAAAATTTTGGAGAAATATCATCAGGACCAATTGCATTAGACTTAATAGACTTTGCAGAGTTAAGTAGTTCACTAGCATCAATGCAAGCAAATGAAAAAGAATTTCCACTATCTGACAATGTTAGAATATCGTCTGGACTTCTATTTCTGGACAAGGACGGAAAAAGAACACCAATCATTTCGTCAGCACTGAAAGGACATTTTGAGTTTTTATCTTTCTTCACACCAAGTTTTTTTAGGTTACTCCAAAGCTCCTTTGTACTCAGCGATGGATCAAGTTTTTGCAACAAGTAAGCGCGTTTAGAGTTGCGAATCAGCGAGCTCACCTTATTACGTGCATGTACATATTGTCTTTTATTGTATTCACAAGGATTGTTTTTAAATCTTCGAAAAAAGCACTCTCTTTCTCTTATAAGGTGTTTTATATTGGGATTAAACCAGGGGCAACAATTCCTTTTTAGTTCTTTAGTAACTACTGGGACATAATCATTATACAATCGTGTGAGTAAACTGTTGAATAGTGACACTTTGACATTATCATCAGACGAATAAAATATCTCATCCCAATCAGACCTTCTGAAATTCGTCGAAAAATCCTCATAGCTGAAGTCACGATATGATCTAAAGCTGATTGTTCTAGAAAAATTAGTTACGTCTCTTTCAAATTGTAAGGAGCAGAAAATAAAGTCGTGAATGAACTCAGAGGTAGGTCTTATTTGGTCATTACCCAAAATTTTACAATAGCAGTGGTCAAAAACATGTCTAAAAGTGAAGGGTTAGCCTCCGACTTAAAACAAGTAGGCCAACGGTTATTTACAACTGATAAGCCGAACTTGTCACAAAAGTGATTTAATAACCTAGTGAAACTATTATTAGCCAGAAGATTTACGTTGAAGTCACCACCTAATAAGATGTTACTGTATTTCGGACCCAGTCTGAGTAAAGTTTCTTCTAATTCTCCAATATATTCGTCTTTAAACATGTTTGGTGGGCTGTAGATACATACAATTAAGTATTTATCTTCTAAACAATTCACTTCAATGCAAATAAAGTCAATATTCGAATTTTTAGACTGATAAACAGAAATAGCAGAAAGATTTTGACGTACATAAACACAAACTCCACCTCCAACCCTGTCCTTCCTGTCACTTCTATGTAAGTTATAACCTGGTAAAGAAACTAAATTATCCAAGATATTATTGTTCAGCCAAGATTCAGACACCATAATAACATCAACCATAGAAGTACTAAAGACTTGGTAAATCATAGTATATTTAGCCCTTAAACTTTCAGCATTTAAACAACATATACATATTGAGTCCACCATGCGCTCTTTCATCGCATACGCTGCGAAGAGTATGAATGATAGGACAAACAAATGTTTTCTACTTGTAATTTAGTGATTCATGATCGTTTTAATTAGCATGCTTATAACTCAAATATCTGTACCTATTTATGTCTACCAGTGCAAAGCCGGGACGGGCCGCTAGTAATTCTATATAAAGGAAAAACTTATTCATATAAATTCTATAGTTTGGAATAAATTTTGCATTCCGTCAAGTTCCTTAAGTTTTTTTAGGGAATATTGAAGTTTACACAGGACACAATAGGTGCAAAGATTCAATATTGCCTTTATTACTTTAACAATGAAGACAGAACATAAGAACGTCTGCCTTAAGACTCGTTATATCAATAAGTTTAAGTCTGTGTTAATAAAGTGGAAAATCGAAGAGATAATATCATCCTAACCCACTTGTCGTAACTCTCGGGAACTTTTTTTTGACACCACTTCTAGTATGGATAATAGCATAAGCAAAAGCATAATTGGGTGCTCACATTTGATGAACGTATTCTAGAATTGATCTCACAAATGTTGTAAAACGGTACTTTATAATAAAATGATCAGAAAATTATTATGATTCCCTCTTAACCTAACCAAGAACTAAATTGGTTTTATTAGTTGTGAAGTTTATTGAGGTTCTTCACAATCACGAGTATTTGAAAAAGTTTTTGAAGATAGTAGCTTCGTCCAACCAAAAGATACACTTAGACTGTTTCAAAGGAGATAGTTTTACGCTTATAAATAAAATAAAGAGAAGAATACCTAAACGACTGCCTTACGGGATATCGGATAAGCATTGAAATGTACAGAGTATGATCAATCCAATAGTACCCGTGGCGTGATGGTTAGTGCGATGGACTGTCATGCCAGAGGTCTTGGGTTCGACCCCTGCCTGTACCATCTAAAGTTTTTTTCACGGGTACTGCCTCTTGCGTGGAATTGACAAAATCTCCAAGAGTAATTTTGTCATGAAAAGTGTTTTCCCAAATTGACGTTAGGATTCGACTTAAAACTGTAGGTCCCCTTTATTCCTGACAATATTACTTGCAGACAGGAATGGTTGAGAGTTGTAAGTCACTAGGCCCTAGTTCTCAGCGGACTGTTGCGCCAACTAATTTATTTTTTATGATCAATCCAATAATATCTATTCTTGGACGGAATGAATTTGGAACCATTATTTAACGGTTACATAACTACAAAGTCTGTTCCATTAAAAAAAACTAACATTGCACTTTGTATACTAATAATACAATTATTGTTTAGTAGATTATTAGAAAAATAAAGAAAACATAATTTATGATTGTTTTCTCCAGACAGTGGCTTAATAATTTCTTTCTTTTGTACCAAAAATCTTTTCTCAATTTTCGAAAATTCGTAAAAATCTTCAAATAAAAACTGTTGATTCGCATTAATAAAACAAGAGAGCATTCTTGCATAATGGGGGGTACCTTAATCTTGCAATTTACCTTTTTAATGAAAATATGTTTTTTTTTCTCTTTGCCAATCATTCGATCGTAAAAATATTATTAAATACTTACTCCTTTGCAGAACAACATTTAATTCACTGCAACTGCAAGAATTGGAGCGTGCTTTTCAACGAACCCATTACCCAGATGTATTTTTTCGCGAAGAACTCGCCGTTCGAATCGATCTGACCGAAGCCCGAGTTCAAGTTTGGTTTCAAAATCGTCGTGCCAAGTGGCGAAAACAAGAGAAAGGCTCATTGAAGGATAGCGGAGATCCTGAAATGAATAACACACCATACGATGATAATGTTATGACTCAATTAGATGGTACTTTAGGTATACTGAGAAAATCTTAAAATTCAACAAAGTTCAATCAAACTTAATTATGTTTTTTTTTTTTTCTTCAGGCAATACCCTTCTACCAGACACCCCGCCTCAATCATCGAACTCTCTCGACAACGAATCAAAGGTGAACTTCGGATCGATGTCTCCCTCGAGGATGTCACCGAATATCTTCCTCAATCTCAACATCGATCACATGGGCCTTGAGAGGGGCGGTGGTATTTCCATGGAATGGTCGACATACCCCCCAGCACCTGCGTTAAATGCAATGCCTCCAATAAGCCGATCTACACCCCCTCATCATGATATCTCCACAAATAGCGTTTCGACAATCAGCCATTCACTGGATCTCGATACGCCCACGTCCACATACGATGAGATGAAATACCTCAACGTGGACCAATTCACAATAGATAATTTTAAGGCAGAATGCATTCTTAATCTTGACCAAGCCATCATGGATGACAAGCAGGTACACATGCATTTGCATCATCATCCATCCAATCATCATCAGCACTCGCACCTAAGCCAGCATCAGTCGCAGCAACAGTCCCATGACTCGTTAAGTCTTGATATGCAATCGTTTGGGATGTCTCCGATTGACAAATCATCGCCAATGATGATCATGGACAAGCGTATGCTCAACATTAATGTGGACGGAATGTCAGATCTAGTAGATGATAAGTTTTGAAGAAGAAGAACCGACCGGGCACGAATGCAATCTATAACACAAATATTGTTAACTGGTATTTTTAACGCACTAGCATCTATAAATTAGTTTAAGGAAATCTTAGTTAAATCGTAGCGAAATATAGAAAGCAAATCAAAAACAGGATAAAAATGAAATGAAGTGAATTAAAGGAGCAGTTTTGCTAAGACAACCACCAGCAGGCAACAAGAGGCTTAAAGGTTGTGAATAGAAAGCCATGTTATGTACTCTTATTAATTCGTTCTTAGCCATCGAACTTCACTTTGAATAAAAATAAAAAATAAAATTATAGCACTAGTTATTTTAAAAGTAGAAAAATACATTTAACAAACAAAACAATATATTGTAATTTAAACAATCATAAACAATACATATTATACATAAATAGATACAATTTGTAATAAAGAAAACAAAACACAACTTTAGAAAATTGGTCAAATTTTACAATTTTATTCTTATTTTTTTAATGTTTACTGATTAACTTAAGAATTTAACGAAGTGTTTTTTGAAAATGAAAACCATCCGAAATGCTCCGAAGAAATACTTTTCTAACAATGCGTTAATTTGAGCGGAGCGGTACACCTAGGCGTATGTGAACTATTTAAATTTTGTAAAAAGTCTTGAGTTTTAATTCGATATTTGATCTGACATTTTATTGGGCTCAGATTTTTTCGAGCCATCTGCTTGGTCCTCCTTTTGAGAAGGATTGTCAGCTCTTGTGGAATTGGGATGATTTGTATAAATTCTAAAATGCTTGTTGAAACGCAATTTCTCTTTGCTTATCGATTCAATTTCTGATTGAGTGAGTCCTTTTATAATATTTCCCATTATGCTCACCTAGAATTTTAAATCTTTATTCAAATATATTTACATATGTATATGACGATAGAAATAAAAAAACATCTTACATCGAGTGTTGACCAATTAGATGGTGCGCCAAATGCATTATCTTGTACTGCTAATCTTGCAAAAGCTTCAATTCTATCGGCAGGACAATTTTCCAAACTCCCAATCCATTCAGCAGAATATCTTAAAATATTTAAAAAGAGAAGACAATTAATTTTGTAACTGGTAAAATATGTATGTAAAAATATGATTTTACCTCAAGGCAACTGCATGAATTGCAGCTATATCCGATCGATTAAGATAACACACAATCTGACCCATCGATATCAAATCATACTCGGAATATGTCCTGGGGTTCTTATTTGGCCATTCGTTGCTTACTTTTTGTGCTATCAAAGTCATTTGCTCATCGGTGAAACCTTTTTGCACAGATCCAAATGCTTTGACAATTTCAACAACATCTATGGTGATGTTACGTAAATCATCCAACGGAATACCAGTTACGAGATTTCCCATATTTTTGTAAGCCAGAGGGGATATATTTTCGATTCCATTATTGGCCTGTAAATAGTTCTTTGAATATATATTCACACATCTATAATGTTTGGAATGGAATTTACATTTTTAATAAGTTGCCAAATGCGTTCACTTGAGTTTCTATCGACTGGATTTCTTCCAATTTCAGTTACACACTCCTCTAGTTTTTCCCAGTTGAGAAATTTTATTTCGGTATCCGATAGAATTTGATTGCAACCGAATGCTGATATAACCGCCATGGTACATACTGAAAGAGCTAGAAGCCGAGAACCTCTCATGTTGCTGACGATTGTTCAACTATAATTGTCGTTGGTATGAAATATGTGTAAAAAGTATTCCAAAAAGCTTAAAAGGCATTTAGTTTTTTATGGAATTTTTAATTCTGATTGGCATAGGTCAAATCGTTAATAGACATTTGATAAATGTTGAGTCAGAAGAAATTTAACAATGCATGCCATGCATGCATGCAAGTATGCTCGATGGCTAGTCAAATAGTCCCATATGACGGACGTACCAGATCAAATCTTCACATTGAGGCCAACTCCGGAAAAGACAAACGAAGCCGTGACCCACCGTCCGCATATGAGTGTAAGTCACCAAAAGCTTCTATTAGCGATGCCATAACTCGGGATCCTTAAAAAAATTGATTCAGAAATGCATGACATTACAAATCACACGGTGCAACGTGAAAAAGGGTTTATATCTAATATTCTATTCCTGAAATGTACAGGTTTATGTGATTTCTTCAACTTTGGATTAACAAAGTGGAGTCCTCAATAGTAGTGTAAACTAGGAACCTGGCACTATCTTCAACAGGTCTTCCCAATTTCTTAGCTATGCGGACCAAACTTCTTATTCCAATAACTCTACACGCAAAAAGAGGATTATATAGAATTCGCCATCTAACGATTTTTTTTTTCAACTAGTGCTTATTTCGTGAATGGTAACACTTAAGTAGCATTCACATGAGCGCGACCAACGAACGACGAATGAATTACAAAATGTGAGTTTATATACGTTTGAAGACATATTTCCACACAAATTCTTAACAAAACGATAGCAATATAGTTTCTATTTGATTTATGATGCATACTTTTACATTTCAATATCATATAGGTATTAATAAATTTAAGAAAACAAATTTATTCGTCGCGAAAAAAATTGTAGTTGATACGAACTGTCAAACTTTATTCAAGTTCCACATTATCCACACTCGCAACGAATAAAATAATCGCGCGTACTTAACCTAAAAAAATCATTCTTGTTTTGGTTTCGGTGGTGAATCGTGTTCGGCTGTCAAACTTTATTCGCAACGAATTAAAAACTCTCATGTGAAAGAAATGTCAAAATCGACGAATATTCGTTCATTCGTTGGTCGTGCTCATGTGAATATTACTTTAGTTCATGTCTGATTTGACAGATAATTAGTCGCATACATTGAAAAGTCAATACACCCAAAAAGAGTTACTAGGCGTGTACCATCAACTGAGCGCTCAGTGAGCGCTCAATGTCAGATTGACGGAGGCAGAATCGTTTTGTGGGACAAGAATCTCCGTACAAACATAAGCTGTCAAAAACATATGTTGTCAGTTGTAGTTTTTGATGTGAATTTATTATTTTTTTCTATTGATAATTCTTTGTTACTTTTGGAAAAAAAACTATTAAAATGGATAACAAACAAGAACAAGTTTTGCGTCAAATTTTAAGTAGTTCATCAGATAAAATAAGAAATAAATAAATAAATAATAATATAAATAATAATAATAAATAAATAATAAATAAATAAATTTTATTTCTTTTCTTAAAAATTATTTAAATTACGCGCCACACCAGACAAATGACAACTGAACAGCTGTTTTGGGTGAGCAAGCAAATTGAGAAATGAATCCATGAATTTTTTGTCTCAGAGATCTCCGCAAAAAATCTCAGTGCTCAGCTGAGATTTTTTGTCTCACTTAAAAAAATAGTTGAGCGCTCGGAGCGCTCAGTTGATGGTACACGCCTATAGTTTGGTGCGGATTTTTATCCAGAGGCATAATTGGGTCATTCTTCTTCAAAAATGAGCAAGGAGTGGCCGCTACAGTCAATGGCAATCGTTATCGGAACTGTTTAATGAATTTTTGTTCACAAAAATTAAAGAGGAGAATATTGGCAACATTTGGTTTCAACAGGACGGCGTGGCGCGGCGCTACGTGCCACACAGCCGAAGCTACACTCGAGGTTTTTATAGCATTTTCAAAACAAAAAGTTATTTGGCGGACCCTTATAAAAGCAAGAAGATAAAGGATTTTTCAATTGCTTACACTGCTATGTTATGCAGGCTCGAATTAACCCTCCTTAACATGACAGTAAAAATCGGTACAATCGTGTCATGATGGGGTCCATTCGTAACCCAGAATGTTTTCCATACATTTTTTTTTTCACATCTATGCTATATTATTAAGTTTAATTTTTCTAACTTATTTATGAATGATTTTCAAACATTTTTCAGATAAGTAAAGTTGAAATTTCAATAGAAAATAATCGCAGTTGCTCTCTGTAGCTCGGATTTTATGAAATCTCGATTTATTCGGGAAAATATGCGTCAAGACAAGGTGTAATGGTCATCTTCTGATGAGCCCAACCATTACGGCGGGGCGAAACGCATATATGAACACTTATGCTGGTTATATTTTAAATTATATTTATGAAAAAGAAAATAATCGTTAAAGTCATTCGAAAATATTATATTCTTTTGCCCTAATTAGTAACCTTTGTTTATATGATGTGGTTATGTCATCATACATCTTTCATCTTACAATCGTGGACTTGGCCTTGAAGTTGCTCGATAAAAAATTGCACCATTTTGGGAAAAAAAATGCGCGAAAACAAAAGGTACTTGGCCAGACCCTTTGTAGTAAAGGAATTTCTTGATGACAGGAAACAGTATTGGCCAGTCCACTCACCTACATATCTTTGGATTTTCGGAAATAATGGCGTTGAGGACTTATGTTCAAAAGCCAGTTATCGACGAAACATAAATGTGAAAAAGCCTCTTTCGGTACTGAAAATAAGCCGGTGATGATACTGCACTACAACAAAACCAAAGGTGGAGTCGGTGTTTTCGATCAAATGGTTTGTATTTATTTATGAACAGATTCCTTTTTGCTAAAAGAAAGGATAAGGATAAATATGAATATCGGATAAAACAGAAGCACCGTTTTGTCTTATTCTGTTTTTAAAAGTTTGAAGCGCATTTAATAGAAGAAATATACTTTCCTACTTTTCACAATTAAGCTAAAAAATAGAAAAAAAAACTAAAAAATTAGAATAAATGTGGACAGTATTTTCTTTATTTATTAGTTGATAAAAAACGAACAAACACAACAACAATAATATATTCTCTCAGAATATCAACTTTCATACTTTTTCTTTTGTTTTATAACAATAAGATCGGTCATACATTAATATACTCGTACATTTAGTAAAATAGTTGATTTTTTCTTTTTTTTTTAAACAGATACAATTTTTAAACGATGCAGGTTATGCTTTAACTTGTAGGCGATTGCTGCGTTGAGCTACCGCTCGAGCTGGGCCGTTCAATTGTCATTGTTTGTTGGGGTACTTGACTATCTGGACTTATTCCGATCTCATTATAGATTTGTTTCATTACAAACAAAATTGTATCTTCAGATTCCCTGAAAACAAAACAAAATAAAGTTATACATATATTGGAAAATGTATTGTTAGTCTTTTTAGTTTATATCCTTACCAATAACAAACATGACTACTCAAGGCAAATAAATATTCATTGAAGAATTCCAATGGTGCCTCCTGTAGAACATAGTCAACGCGTTTCGAGTCATTCAACTTGCCTAGTGGAAAATCAATTTCAATAACATCTGTGTCCGATTGGTTTGTAGAATTTGAATTGGCTCTTGAGCGGGATGTTGATGCAACGCTTTGTTGTGTCTGTAGTCCTTGTTGGGCTTGTAATTCCAAGAGCTACATAAGGATGGCTTTTAAATCAGATTCTCATTATGTTTTATTGTCTAAACAAACTTACCCTATCGACTTCCTCTTTCAATTCCTTGGGATCGTTTTTAGCCTTGGGAGTAAGGAAATTCACACTATCTAAAGTGGTCTTAAAGGTTTCGAAAAAGCGTTGTTTCAAATCGGCTCCTACTCGACTCATTGTTTCCTTTAACTCTAAATGCATTCGTTTTCTACCTTTGTGATGAGGAATCAGTACTGGAGGGATGCCATTCATGTCGGGATTTACGAGAGCTTCGAGCCTGTATGCCACTGGATCGTAGGGATGGAATATATTATAGAAACCTGGACATGTTGGTAGACGGAAGTCCAAGCCAAGTTTGTCTATTCCTCGAATTGTGACGAACATTCCTAAGCAAACGAAATTTCTCATTAAAATGGGATTAATTTCTTAAAAAAAAGGTATTTTTACCAATAGGTGATCCAAGTGCGAAAAACTTTTTCGGTTGGAAAAGTAGTTGTGGGTAACTTATAAATGGTTGACCAGTTCCAGCCTGTCCCATTTTATAAGTGATATTTTTGCCTTCTTCTTCCTCCTTAAGCTGATTCGATTCTACTGGGGAATCTGAAGTCATTGCATCAGGATTTTCCTAAAAATAAAAAACAACACACATTTTTGTGAATTTTCTTTCAACTTCGAAAATTCTTGTTTACCATATTTTTTTCCTCAGATTGTTTGTGAGGTCTTTGATGACAGAGCAAGTCGAACATAATCAAAGAACCCAAACTATGACCGGCCAAGGACACTTCACCATGGAATTCTGGATTCCTTTGCTTGTACTTCACAAAAATGTCATTCATAGATGTTGTGACAGTATTTATGATTCTTTGACAGAACATGGGACTTGTATAAAATAGAATATCCAATAGGGTGTCATTTGTAAAGTTTCGAAGCTTTGGAATAGATTCCAGAGTTATCGATTTCAATTTCTCATCGATGCCAAACTCTTCGGAATGTAGTTCACTGTGCCATGATACCGGCAGAACTTCAACTCGCCCAACATGACCACTTTCAACTGAATTTTTATAGTGGGATTGAACTAATTGCAACGCAATACTGCGGAATTCATCAACTAAAATGATCATGATTAAGAAATTTGTTTAAAGAATTAATGAACTTGATTTATTACTTACCAACTTCTTCGACAGATCTCATTTTAAGATCACAAGCTGATCCTATGCCATGAACCATAAAAAGTAAATGGTCAACTTTGTGTGATTCACCTTCATCGATGTTGAAGTCGTCAAGATCTCGCTTTACAACTCGTGGACGTGTTATAGTTTGCTGTTTCATATAAGATAAAAAACTTTCCGAATCAAGCTGATGTTTCGACATCAGGAAAGAAGCATTGTGTTAGAAGTTTTTGAGTGAAATGGGGGTTAAGTTATGTACATACAAACGAAAAGTGACTTTCAATGAGCATGCAATTAGACCAGTTTAAGTTAGTAGTTTTTTTTATGATTTAGAATAGAATATTATAGAGTTACTAAGGAACATGAAGAAACTGAAGTTAAAGTTTAATAGTTTTAGGGTTAGTTTTTTGTGAATAGATACAAGTTAAGTTTGTCAGCATTTCAAATATTCTAGTTATAATCTCCCGGAAAATGATCTACTGCCAAATGGGGCTAATTTTAATAAGAACAAATATGACCATCTATGCCTCTATCTACTGAAAAACGTTTAAAATCTATCCGCAAATATAGCTATCTTCAATTTACTCAGTTATTTCATGTTTAATCCTTTTCCGGTGGATACCAGAGCTAATTGAGTTAGAACAGTGAAATTTCACGCACTTTATATTTTTGGTCTAATAAGAAGGAATGTGAAAAAAAAAACGTTTGGAACATGTCGGAAGATTTAAACTTGCGTTTTCGCAAAGTTTGCCACAAAAAGGAGCAAAATATTAAAATTAAATTTTCGTGTTTTACAAGATGTGAATCAGTATTTAGATTTTGTGTCTAGAATCTTAAAATAGAAGTTTTTAAAAAAGAGTACGTTATGTTTTAGATAAGTATGCTAAAAAAAAATCAAGTTCTTTCTTGGCAAACGGATATAGGAACGAAAGCATTGGTTATAGTGAATAAAAAAGGGCTAAAGCTAAAACTTGGATGTGATTAAAAACAAGACGTTTTCTAGTTATGGTTAATTTAAATCGCCTTAAGCTAGCTTTAGCTTGTTTTTCCAGCTTAAGCTCTAATTTGTTTAATTAATAATACCTTAAGCTAGAATATTATAGGTAAAGCTATAAAAATAATAAGATTCCTGGACCCCTGACTAGATAGCTTTGACTAGTTCTTATTTTTCTTCAGTTTAAGTACGAATATGAGCGACATTCAAAGCTTTATAGAAAACGGTCGGAAATTCGTGATGATGTATTTGATCATTTGTTGCAATTATTAAAAGACAGTGTGCAGTGGCTTGCTGATAACTTTTTTAGGGGAATCAATAGAGCGTAGATGAGGTGCACTTAGATCTGAGCAGAGGATGAGGATATTTTTGAGATATCTGACTGACCCTGGATTTCAATTCGGTGCAGAAAAGACATAATGAGCAAACAAATATACGTTTCAGATTTACCGATGAATACATTAACTGTAAGGGTTTCTTCAAATTTAATGAACAAGCAACATGCAATGCAGTTAAAGAATTCACAAGTGTGGACGCTAAGTTCATGATTCAAGGGTCTTAGAAAGATGAACAGAACGACAATATGAAGGAAAATGATACCATTCTTGGATATTTTGGATGCTATAAAGATACGAAAATTAATAACAAAAAAAAATAAAGCCAGTATTGAAAAAATTTTAGATTATCAAAACCGTTGTATTTGAGCTACCCGTCCTAGAAAAGCAGTGCAGTAGAAAACAGTGGAAGCCTAAGGGAATGACATTAATCCGTAATTGTCCAAATTTGAAGCTAAACGGTCAATCCGATAGGCTCTAGCTCGATGAACAGTAAACTTTCTTGTACTTATCCATCAAGTTAATTAAAAATCTTGAAATTTTCTATTCATATGAAAGCAATACTTGCTAAGCCAAAACATATGAATAAATAAATAACAGCTAGAAATATTAAGCCTAAGTTAGAATTTTGTAGCTAAAGCTAGTGAGCGTAATTTTTGTTTTATTCGCATGGAACAAAGCTTAAGGTGAAACCGTTAAACCAAAATAAAGCTAGCTTTAGCTACATAATTAAGTAAGTAAGTAATTCATTTATTTACATTAATTTACAAAATTGTATACAATTTTTTGAATTTAGATGCTATGGCTATGCCGTCAGCCAGGTTGACAAAAAAAAATAAGAATATTTAATTTTGTGTATGTTTTGAATTTAATAGAATTCTGTTATTAATAACAATCTATACTTGTAAATATCTTTCAAAAATGTACTTAATTATTTTCCAATCATGCTCGTTAAGAATGTTTAAAGTCTCTTGTAGGGTAAGAGTATTTTTCCCGAAAAAGTAGCGTCTTTGAGTTTTGAATATTGGACAGATACCAATGAAATGTAAACAATCTTCTTTTGATATTAAGTTGCACAGCATACAGAATTGGTTAAAACTACCATTATAAGGACTTCCATTTAAGTTGAGAACTTCACATCTTGTTTTAAAGATTAGGGATATCTCTTCATAACTCAGTGAATCCTTGAAATAATTTCTGGAACCAAGATTATAGCTAAGCTGACTGTAGATTAATCTACTGAATGAGTCTTGAGCTTCTTCTATCAATGAATGCCTCATTATGTCCTCATTTTTCTCTATGATGCTGTACATTTGTTCTTTCACATGGTTTACATTGCTAAAATCATCATCTCATTGCCAACAGATTGCCATCTTGCAAACCACCAGTCCTTGTTTCTCAGCTCATATAAAAGAAGTTTTTTCGAAAGTCTTGTGCTCTGATAAATTGCTGCAGACTTTGATGATTTAGTCAGCTTGAGACTTTAAAGTGCTTGTTAGAGGTTAGGTTAGGTTATAGTGGCTGTCCAAGATGGAAACGGACACACTTAGGCCAGTTTAATGGCCCATTGTGATACCACATGAATCTTGAGGTTACTTCCTAAGCTCAATGGAACCAGTTTGAGTCCCTTACGAAACGTGAGAGGCTGATTATGCCGATATGATTTAGATCGTTTAGATCGTTAAAGAAGAATTCTCCTAGGTAATTCTTGCGTTTTCGAGCCAGAGCAGGGCATGTGCAGAGAAGATGAAGAATTGTTTCTTCCTCTTCCTCGTCCATACAGCTTCTGCAGAAATCATTTGAGAATACGCCTTATCTCGTGGCGTGCTTTCCTATTAGACAGTGTCCGGTTATGACACCTATTATCGAGCTTATATGCGATCTGCTTACAGAGAGCAAGCACCTTGAACGTTTTAAATCCAGTGTTGGACAGATGTTTTTTGTGACTTGACACGTGGTGATGTTGTTCCACCTGGTGCCTGCCCTCCTCACAGCGTCTTGCATTAGCAAAAGTTTACAAGTAGCGATTGGTATGCCAGTACGTGCCAAACGTGGTAGGATGGGCTGTACTGTACCGTTTCTGGCGAGTTCATCTGCCTTACAGTTACCTGGAATGTCTCTATGGCCCGGCACCCAGCAAAGGTGAATATTAAACTGTTGTGCCATCTCCATTAGAGATGATCGACAGTTATGGACTGTTATAGAGTTTGTAGAGACAGAATCCAGAGATTTGATAGCGGCCTGACTATCTGAGAAAATACGGGTATCAGATGTTGATATCACGTTTTCTTTAAGCCAGGACAAGACTTCTTTTATCGCCAAAAGTTCCGCCTGGAACACGCTACAATGATTGGGAAGGCGGAATGAGAGACTTAATTTCAGTCGTTCAGAGTACACACCTCCACCAACCCCTTCTTTTGTTTTTGACCCATCTGTATAGAAATGGATCGACTCATCTTCCAGGAATGTCCTATCCTCCCAAAAAGATCTGGGAGGTATTGAAATCTGGAAATTTCTGTCGAATTGCAGTTGGGGGATGGTGTAGTCTGTTTGCTTTGGAATTGATTCTAAATAACTAAGAATTACGGAGTGGCCAATGTTGTTGTTAGTCCACTGCTACGAAGCTTTGAGGCGAATAGCAGAGCTTGCAGCTATTTGTTTGCTAAAAATGTCAAGAGGTGTTAGGTAGAGTAAGGTGTCCAGTGCCGCAGATGGGGTCGTGCGAAGCGATCCACTTATACATAGGCAAGCTGAACGTTGGACTTTATTTAATTTATCTCGGTTTATACCTTTTTCTAAAGCAGTCCACCATACTGCCACACCGTATATTAAAATCGGTCTGATTACCGATGTGTACAGCCAATGCGTGATTCTGGGTTGTAAGCCCCATTTATTACCGATGGCTTTTTTGCGAGCTACAGTAGCTTTTTTGACTCTTTCCTCTACGTTGCGTTTCCAATTTAGTTTTTTATCTAAGACAGACCCAGGTATTTAGCCTCGTCTGAGAATTTTAATTGGCTTCCTTTAATATGGGGAGGTTTGACAAATGGAATTTTGTATTTCCTCGAAAATAAGACTAAATCAATTTTGTGTGGGTTAACGCCCAGTCCACACCGATCAGCCCAAAGTATTAGTCTGTCTAAGGCATTTTGTAAGAGTTCTTTTAACGTGTTAAGATGCTTTCCTGAAACTGCTATAGCAACGTCGCTCGTCCGCATAGGCTATCACTCTGAAACCCTCCGCATCCAGACCAGTTAGGATTTCATTCACCACTAGGTTCCAGAGGAGAGGGGATAGAACACCACCTTGCGGTGTCCCTCTACTAACGAATCGTCTGCCAGAGGAGTTGCCCAGTTTTGAGTTAATTATTCTGCTAGTAAGCATTAAATGAATTAACTCCCGAAGCGAACTCTCTACATTTAGAGATGTTAGTACAGATGTGATTGCAGATGTGTCCACGTTGTTAAAGGCACCTTCGATGTCAAGGAAAGCAACCATAGCGAACTCTTTATGATGGAGGGAATATTCGACGGTGCGTACTAAGGTGTGTAGCGCTGTTTCCACCGATTTACCTTTACAGTAGGCGTGTTGAGACGAAGACAGAAGTCTTGTATCAATACTTGCCCTTAAATGGATATCAATCAATCTTTCCAAGGTCTTAAGAAGGAATGATGATAGACTTATAGGTCGTAGATCTTTAGGATTAACTTGCGAGCATTTACCTGCCTTGGGTATAAAAACAACTTTAACTTCTCGCCATGCCGAGGGAACATGGACCAGGTAAAGACAGCTGGTAAAAATTGCCTCAAGGATTGGTGCAATTATGTCAGAAGTCTTTTGTAGCTTGTTAGAAGTTTTGGAATTATTGTTTCTAAATATATGGCATAACTAGGCGTATTCAGAGATAGGTTCAAAAGTTTCTTTATAAAATTCCTATAAAATTTTTCGATTTCTTCATATTCTTCTGATCCCCAAACCTGAGCAGCATACAAGAGAGTAGATTTCACTACTGAATTAAATATTTTGTATTTTGTAGATAAATTAATTTTTTTGTTAGAGAAGATATTTTTCCATGTTAAATTTATCAAACTTTGTGAGCTTTGGGCTTTCTCCGATAAATGAATTTTGAAATTTAATGTTGGATTCAATTTCAAGCCTAGATATTTGATCTCTTTTGCTACCTCCAGTTGAGTACAATTATATTTAGCTTTATAAAGCTTTGGCTAACTAGCATTATCTTGGTCCGAAAATAGTTCTAGCATTAATTTTGTATCCATAAGGCTCATTCTGCATAATAAGGGATATTGCATTTCTATGAAGATGCAACGGTGGGGCTGGAAAATGTACGACCCTTAAGACACAGTAATTTTTCTTTTGTGATGAAAGAATTATTGATTAGATTGAACAAACCAATCTATTGAGATATTCCTTTTTCTGAAGAGCTACTACTTACTTTATTTTTGAACTTGTAGTATGGACTTTCCTAACTCTCGCCCTAGATTCATATCGCTTTCCTGGGTCCGCAAGTAAAAATGAGATTTCCAATAAATAGTTCTCAAAATTGATGATTTTAGATGGAATATCAATTCAACTGATTGCATAACAAAAAGAGATCATAGGGAAAATCCACATCAATTAACAAAATAGCAAGTTAGGTTTCTGACTTTATGGGTAGCTTTTTTTCCATGCGGCTAACTGCCAATTAAATTCAATCTCAAAATCTTCAAATTTTCGGGTTTTTAAGGTGCTTTAAAAGCCGGAAAATAAAATGTATGAACGAAATCCGAAAACAGATCAATTAGATAATTTATTTTCGGAACGTTTTCCGGAAATTGATTAAAGTAACTACAAGTAATTTAAGTTTCGAGCTGGATAAGGGCCAATATTAAAAACAGATTTACCAGGAATATTTTTCCAATTTGTACTAAAGGATCAAGGTTCTCCAGCTTATTATTATTATGCGAAGCTTGCAAGCCTGGGCTGTAAACGAATTTATTTAATCATTCACTACAAATTGTAAGAGACCTACGTTTTCATTTTAAAGTCATACAAAGGCAGTATCAAATTTAAATGAAATACAAAATTCTCTGGCTGTTTATAATTTTGCTCGTTTTTACGTAAACTAAAACTGACGAAATTCATCTCTTAATAAATTAACCGGAAATAAATTCTTTCTATTTTGTTTACAAATATAAATTAGTAAAAACATAGAAAAACCTTGTCTTGAAAAGCTATCTACAAATTTAAAAAAAAGAAACAAGTGTTAACAAAATATGAAAAGTGAACGAAATGAAAATGAGTGCAAGAAAAGTATCTACTTACCGTCGATCCACCCCATGAATCAATTTGCTGCTGTGGTTGGAAATGAACAATCACCGTCGGTCCATGGAATACCACAATGTCTCCAGCCGAGATGGGAATTTTCTTATGCCATTCACAGCTTTCCGAAGCTTTTTTATACTCCTCTTCTAATAGATCTGCGATTTCTTCTTCATATGGAACATATTTTGAGTCATTTGCCTTATAGAACCATGAGCAACGTTTTACTTCAATTGGTTCGCCTTCCCAATAGACAGGACATTTAGTTCGTTCTGAAATGTTAACATCGAATCGGCCACCTTCAACAGCAACTAAGTTAGGACCTTCATCTACATATAAAACATAATGACAAACAAGAGGAATTAAATTTATAAAATCAGCACATAGCATATGAATGGCTACTAACCTCCTTTCAAAAAAGCTTCTTCAAGCAGAGCAGAGTCATGGAATGAGAAGGGTGTCCACAAGCACTTTACATCAAGTTTTCTTTTATAGAACCAATGTTTAACAGCTGGCTTATATGCCTGGAATCAAAAGATACGAAATGAAAAACTACTACTTTAAGAAACTATTTACTAAAACGAACCTCATTTGTTGGGCTACTGTTTCCTAGCAAACTATTGGCCATTTTCAGCTCATTCACTATCTCCTCGGGCAAATCTTGATATTCTGGTGATTCAAAAATGGCCTCCTCTTCGGGAGATACCTTAGTCGAATCTGCAGCTTGGATCAAGGGCTGCCTATTGGCAGCTGATAGAGAACTATTAAGCTCTGAGAATTCCGAGCAAGATGACGATGGTGGTTCGGCTATATTTGAAGCCGGCGTTAGCGAACGAATTTGTAGATTTTGCACCGAAAGTCCACTGCCTACCAAGTTATAATTTAAGTCACCAACAGTATCGAGTTCTTTCGGTGGAGGATTGTTAAAGAAGTTTTGTATGCGTTGACTGTTTGGATCTTCGGTGGGAGGAGCGGGGATTCCCAAGCTCGGCACCAAGCTGAATGAATCGAAAAATGTTGTCGGATCGGGTAGTGATGGTCGTTGGGCAGCTATGGGATTAGGAGCAGCTGCTGTCGCACCTGCTGCTTGATCAAAGAAACCGGTAAATAAATTTGGCACAGATTCGGGAACGGGGGTATCTTGAGACTTAAGTGGCGAAGCAATCTTGGAATTTTCTTCTGGCTTTGATACCACTGGTAGTTCGTTGGATAGAGGTGGCGCAATGTCAGGCTTGTAGAAACTCGGATTTTTGTCTGATTTGGATAAAGCAATTTTTTCAGTTGTTTCTGCTACCAAGGGTTCTCCTATTGATGATGTGGGTTTAGTTTGATCTGGAATAACAGAAGTAATGGGAGTCGGTTCTCTTATTGGTAATGCAGGTTCAGGTTCTGAATGTTTAATTTCGGATTGCTGATTTTCTGATTGAGCTGAAGTCTCTTGAGAATGTTCAAATGCTTCTTCAGCAGGTTCCTCTGGAGCTTTAAATGTTTCCAAAGTCGGATTCAAAGACGAATTTTCTTGAGGATTAAAAAAGTTGGTTTCACCAATGAAATTAGCTGTAGGCTGTGATGCTTCTGGAATTGGTCCCGAATTGATAGTTTGAAAGAAATTATTGCCTTGATCGATTGGGGTGAAGAATGAGGACAAAGATGCAGGAGCTGGCAATTGTGTATGGGCTGGCTGAAGACCCTTTCGGTAAGGGTTTGAAGATGGTTTATCTTGAAAAGAATGTTGTGGAGGTGGTGGCGGAAAGTTAGCTGTTTCCTTCGAAGATGTAGGTGTGCCAAAGCTAACTGCTGGGGGTGGAGGTAAGATATTCTTTTGTTGATCTTCAAGAAAGCTTAGTCTTTTCTGCTGGACTTCTGACGATGCTGAGTTGACTGTCGATGCTTGCTCTGATAGTGCAGAATTTTCTTGCTCGAGAGCTTGGTTGGAAAAAACGCTTTCTTGGGTCAACAGATTTTGGTCTGGTACTGAAGATTGATCTTGCTTATTAGCTGAAATAGAAACTGTTTCTGTATCGAGTCCAGTTGAAGAGGGTGTTATTTCCTGTTGTGTGAAGCCTTCGGAAATTGTTGTTTTCTCAGGGGCCTTATCAATTGATTGTGCGTCGTCGGTTGACGAAACTTCTTCTGGGCTAGGTTGTTGAACCTCTGGTGAAACTTCTTTAGTACAACTGAGAGTATCAGGAACAGAATTTAATTCCTGTGGATTGAAAAAGTTGATTGGTTCTGCTGCCGGTTTTGATGATGGCTCTACAATATTCAATGCTTCTGGAGTTGCAAAATGCTTTGGAGTTTCACCAAATTGGGGTGCAGTGGCTGAAGGGGTTGGAATTGGTGCTTCTTGAACAAGTTTCAAAATAGGTTCTTGAGGTGGTATTGGCTGCGAAATTCCTTGTCCTTGAAGTGGTGCAAAGGTTTGTTGCGGATTGAAATAGTTGACGGCTACAGGAGCTGGTGGAAAGATATTTTGAGAAAGGTGCACTTGCGGTTGGTGTTCTGGTGGAGCAACTTGGAACGGGCTCTTGTACAATCGAGTTCCCTTCTGTAACCGGAATGATGACGATGGTGGCCCAGTAGATGGCGGGCCAGCAATAGGTTTTACTTGAGGTGGCAACTGAGGCTGCAGTACTTGTGCAGGTGGTGGTGGTCCTGAAAAATTCACCCCAGCTGTAGGGGGAGGTCCAAATAAATTGTTGTTTGAAAGCGACTGAGGAGGTACTCCTGGTAAGTTAGTTCCAGCTGTTGGTGGAGGTCCGAAAAAACTTGGTGGCGGACCTAAAGAAGCTTGCTGGTTTGATAAATTAGTTTCCGATATTGGTGGTCCAAAGAAATTCGGGGGTGGACCTTGTGCAGATGATTTGGGAGTAACACTTTTTGGTGGTGGTCCTGACAAGTTAGTTCCAGTTGTTGGTGGAGGTTTGAAAAAGGTAAAAGGTTGCGCTTTAGCAGCTTGTTTTAAAATTAAATTTGTCTGAGAAGACGACGAGTCAGGAGTAACACTTTTTGGTGGTGGTCCAAACAAATTTGGATGAGAACCTGAAAGTTCGGTATGTTGTGGGGCAAAAGCTTTTAAAGAAGGATTAGTGTCTGGAGTAAGACTTTTGGCTGGCTGGCCTAAGAATTTATTTTCCACAGATGGTGGACGAGATGACGATGTCGGTGGTTGGAAAAACGATTGTTGCGGAGCGAAAAAGGACTGTGCAGCTGGAGGAGGTTGAGCGGGAAATAGAATTCCGGTGTTCTGTGGAACCTGTGAGGGTTGTGACGATGGTGAAACAGTTGGTACTGAAGATGGTGGTATTTCTGGAGCACCGGGCGGCGCAAAGAAATTATTTGCCAATGGATTATTCTGAACTGGTTCTATTCCAGTAAAATTAGCTTGATTTGCTTGGGGGTAGTAAGCTGATGGAGGAGCTTGTCCAGTCAAAGCTTGTTCAGTTGGTCTCTGAGAAATTCCAGTTGCAGATTGGACAAAGCCTGATAAATTTTGTAAAACGCTAGGAACACCAAGGTTTGACAATGAAAATAATCCTGCTTTACGTTCTTCTGGCTTTTCGTAAGTTGAATTTTCTGTATAAGCAAGTGTGTCAAATGATTCAAATCCTATTGGAGGTTGAAAACCAGTTGATGGTGCTGCTGGCAAAGATGGTTCTTGATGTGTCGAAGAAAGACCTGGAATTTGAGCGTAGATTTTCTTTTTAGCCGAAAGACGATACGTATTTTGTCCAAAAGTTGGTGGTGGACAAGCGGGACCACTCGGAGCAGATGGAACCTCACTAGGGCTGTAGAATGTTGGTGGTTCAGCTGGTGGTGCTTGAGGTTGACTTTGATCTGATGACGGAATCTGTGGTTGATGTTGTTGGTGTTGTTGTTGGTATTCTTGATTCCTAAACACTGGCGGTGGTGGTAGTATTTGGGATTGTGGCACCGAAGCTTGACCAACAAACGGTGTTGAAAATGGTTGAATATCAAGCTGTGGATTCGAATTGAAATCGTCTCTTCCCGAAGATGAATTGAATTTTTTCGAGAATGTAGAAAATACAGAAGAAGCAACCGATGGCAGTTGCGAGAAAGATGAAGCTGCCTGACTAAGAATTGAATTATCTACTTGATTTGTGGATTCTATCAGGCTATTACTGTTCTCGTCTGGTGGATCGGAAATATTCGAGGATGTTACCGAAGTGTCGTTAAGATTTATTTCGCTTAGATTTTCTGTATCTATGTCGGATGACTTACCCACTGTCACAAGGGGTGTTGATTCTGAAATAAAGAAGATAAAATAACATTATTATTTCAAAAATCTCTGAATTGGGCAAAATATGAACTATATTACATATGTAGTTATCAGGTTAGGTACGTTATTGCTTTAAATTTGCTGCTGAATACTATGCGTCTATGGGCTGAATGTCTCAATCAATAGAATACAATTTATGAATCAATGACGAACTGCATAAACACATCAATTTTTTCTCACGGAAACCAACGTTGTATAGAATAGATGACAGGCATAAATATTTAATTATTTAATTATATTTTTTAATTGGACCCTATGATGTTTTTTTTTCGTTTTGTTTTTTTAAAAGTTATAACGAATTGACTGACAAAAAGGGAAATAAATTTTAATGCAAGCACAACGGTCAATCAGTATTTTATTGAAAACATCTATAAACAACGATGATGATGTTGATGATGAGTGATGACGATGTTGAACTTTAAACTAATTTACTGATAAAATTGCTCATACTGATATTAGATTGAGACTTATAGTAAATATTTTTTAACATCTGGGAGGTAAATATTTAAATCCGTGAAGCTGCAACAACCTGAAACAAGGTTTTAATAGTTTAAATTGTTCTTCGAATAATGTTATGCGATAATGACTCCAAAGAGAGTCAATTGTTATGATCATTTATATCAATATTTATATTTGATTAAAAAAGCGAAAACACATCGTCACACCAACAGCAATAATTGAACCTTGTTTACAATCCATACCGTACCCCTGGCGTATGTGGAATGTTTCTTGAATATTGTGGGCGGATTCAAGGGGGTTTGAATATCCTCATAAGGATTAAAAACAATGTGAGGCATCAGAAAAATGCATTTACTATTATTAATATTATCTAAGTTTATATTGCCTTATCTTTAAAATTATATACAGTGTTACTAAACACTTACACTTTCTTAAATAAATTTAGATTAAATAAAATATAAAAAGTACAAGTTTAGATTTAGGACCATTGAACCAATTTTCATTTATTTGGTAAATATCGTCACTTCATCTCTTGTCCGGTCGTCCAGTTGCTCTTTTACTTTCCGGTCTCCATTTTGTAGTTATCTTTGTCTATCTTTGATCCTAAAGTCTTAAAAAATGCCTTGTCCAACTCCATTTAAGTCTTTTTGTTCTATCTATTACGTCAACTTAGACGAAGTAAAGATTGCCATATCTAAGCTGAAGTCTAACAAAGCCGCTGGAGCAGATAGCTTGAATGCCGAGCTCTTCAAAGCAGCTGGAGATAATTTGGTTCGGAGCATGCATCAACTTATCTGTAAGATATTGTCGGAAGAAAGCAAGCCCGATAAATGGAAGCTCAGTATTGTTTGCCTGATTCTAAAAAAAGGAGACCCTCTAAACTGCGCCAACTATAGAGGCATCAGTCTATTTAACATCGTTTACAAAATCTTCTCTGCCGTAATATGTGAACGTCTAAAGCCCATCGTCAACAACCTGATCAGTGTGGTTTAAGACCAGGAAAGTCCACAGTCGATCAAATATTCACATTACGGCAGATCCTGGAAAAAAACCCAAGAACACCAAATCGACACCCATCATCTTTTCATCTATTTCAAGGCCGCATATGACATCATCATCATCACAACTTAACTGAACCTTTCGATGTCAAAAAAGGTTTTAGACAAGGTGATGCGCTGTCATGTGATTTTTTTAACATCGTACTTGAAAGAATAGTGCAAAGCTCACACGTCAACACCAGAGGCACTATCTTTCAAAAGTCTGTCCAATTACTAGCATATGCTGATGACATTGACATAATTGGAAAAACTCAGCGTGATGTCAATGGGGCTTTTGTGAGTATTGAGGCAGAGGTGGCAAAAATTGGTTTAACAGTAAATGAGGGCAAAACAAAGTTCATGCTGTCGTCAAGAAAGGACCTACAACACCGACGCCTTGGTCAAAACGTCACCATCGACAGACGTAACTTTGAGGTAGTCAAGGACTTCCTCTACCTAGGCTCCGCTGCGTAAACGCAGAAAACAACACCAGCGCTGAGATCAAACGAAGCTAACCGCTGTTTCTTTGGGCTAAGAAAGCAATTGAGTGGAAAAGTCCTCTCTCGAAGGACCAAAGTGCCGCTATATAAGACCCTTATCATCCCCGTCCTGCTATACGGTGCAGAAGCATGGACTATGACAAAAGCGGATGAAAGCACCTTGGGTCGTTTAAGTTTTTCGTGTGATCTACGGTCCTGTGTGCACAGAAGGGGAGTGAAGGAGAAGATGGAACGACGAGCTGTACGGACTGTACAGCGACGTAGACTTAGCCAGAAGGGTAAAAGTCCAACGACTAAAATGGATGGGTTACGTAGAGCGCGAGCGCATGGAAACCAATGCTCCGGCCCGAAAAGTCTTCGAATCTACACCCATAGGACAGCGCAGTAGAGGAAGACCGCGGATTAGGTGGAGCGCACAATGGAAAGTGACCTCAACCAACTTGGAGCGCGAAACTGGAGACATTTAGCTAGGAACCGAGCTAGATGGAGAAGTTTGTTGGGTGAGGCCCTAGTTAACACAGGATTGTAGCGCCACCTTAAGTAAGAAAGTAAGTAAGTATGTAAGTATATTACGTCAATTATTTAGGTATTGTTGCAAATCTCTTTATTTCTTATCCTTTCGATGGGTCTTATATTGTGGATTTTTCTTTCCATTTTTGTCGTACAGGTCTTTAGCTGACCAAGTGGTTGTGTAGTTAAGCTCGGGATTTGTAATCCATATGTAAGCACCGGTAGAATAGCGGAGTCAAGAAACGTTCGTGTTTCTATGATTTGGTCTAGTTCTAAAATCGTTTGAAGCTACAGAATTTTTTCCAGCTAAAAAGATTTTATTTATTTTCTCCGTCCAGAATTACATCCTCCCTTATGTGGTTTGTCTTACTCCTCTTTTTATTCTAAACTTACGTCCTATACTCTCTGTTTTTATTTGTGCTACTTTATTTTTGTACATTTATCTTTTTGATAGGCTTAATAACGTTTGGATTCATATTTTGGTTTTTCAACGATGTCGATATTGCATTGTGTTTAACACAGTCAGGAAAATGCAAAGGAGTAGAAAGCACGGTAAATCATTCCCCATGAATGTAGTGCGCCCGAAACTATGCTCAAGGGTGATCTTAGGAGAAGAATGTTTAATATTTATTTATTTAGTCAGTTTATATTTCAGAGATTTCCGTATTTTCAGAAATATTAACAACATTTTTTTACTTTTGCTGTCAGAAATTTGAGAACAGAATTTTTATGAATCGATTTCTAAAGAATTCTCAGAAAATTCTTTTAAATTTCAGAAATATAAACTGACCAATTAAAATAACGATAAAATAATGACAGTTGAGAATTTGCAAATGTGTCAGTTAGTCAATTGTCACCTTATTTTTTTAAAACTCTCTATAATTGGATTTTGTCAAACAGACTAAAGTGAGTTATTGTGGTACCTGCCCTAATATGAGGATTGTACAATCGTTTGGGACGAATAATAGCCTTGTAAATTATAGCCAGAACTCAAGTGGTTAAAAAGTAGAACTTCAACTCTTTTTGCTATGTTAAATATGTGATCACTCCACGAAAGATGGTATTTGATGCATAAACCTAGAAATCATAGCAGTAAGTATCCTGCTAGCACTCTCCCACGGAAAAAGGCTTTGGGTGGGGGGCGGGTGACGTTTTAGCGATAGTAGCCAGCATTATGGCTGAATCACATACACGCTTCAGCTTCGGCTTCGTCTGCGTTACGTTGGGCATGCTTCGAGGTTGCTTTGAATGACATTTCTATTATTTCATCCCTCCAAAGAGCAAATATTTTGTTTGTTTAAATTTTTTTACATCTGTTGAGCTGTCAGACGAAGCAAATGTTCAGAAAATTGAACTAGAGCTTCCGTTTAGAGTCACATTACGTTACATTACGTTCTTTTCCTTACGATTGCCAAACGAAACGTGAGGTCTAAGCTCCATTGTGATAGCATGCATTGAATTCCTATGGCTGAACTCGTAAACGTCAGGCGAAGCCGAAGCTGAAGCGTGTATGTGATTCAGCCATTAAGTTTTCGAAGCATTTGGTCTAAAATTTCTGAGAGTTTTCTCAGACGGATCTATCAATCAAATTAGCCTTCCATTAATTTTCATCCTTTTTGAAATGAGCGATAGATCATTTTTGTGAAATCGAATTATAAAAAATCAGTTCTCAGATTTCTCACGGTAAAAGTGACAAACTGGCCCAATAAATTCTACATTAGCCATTGGATATAGACAGCGCTGTTAAGGTTCAGATTATCATACAATGACGTTGTTAGTCCACATTCGAAGGACAAGAATGTGAATCATAAAACGAGTATGAAAAGCTGCACGAAAAAAAAAACTTTTTTATTTACGAGTATCTATTGAACAACTTTTCATTGCTTAATTTCCTCAAGTTATCAATATCTTTGTTAGCTTATTTCAAGATTTGAATTGCGAAGTTTTAAAACGAACAGGTCAAATGAGCGCTTGAGAGCAGAATTGGCGTTATAATCTTTTCACACCAAACTCAAAACCTAGTTTTCGCCAAATTACCGGGTTTGGCCGTAAACGTATATCGAAAATTCATGTTTTCTATACAGTATTCGAAAACCACAAGTTTTATACAAAACCTGTCGGAAATTAGTTGAAATTAAAAGATGAACTAAACTAACAAACCTTTCGAAACATTCAGCACTCAATTAAATGTAAGCAAAGTAGCTGATGGCTCCTTTCAAAAGAAATCTTTCACTTTGAAATTGTAAAATTTGTTGAATATCAATACCAATAGCTCCAAAACACTATAAGAAACACAGTTTTCGAAATCATTCACATTTTTCTTAATAGTTTGTTCAGTATGTGTCAAATGTTTTCGGGTTCGGGTTCAGTGAAATGTCAAATGTTTTCGGGTTTTTGAAAAATTTTTGTCAAAAACTCAGTTTTGGGTTTGGTGTGAAGAGACTTTTACCTTCATTGTTTCAACACAACATAATTTTTGACGTATATAAAATTTTCTATGAAAGAAAAAAAAAAACAGATCAATTCCATTTAAATAGGTCTGTTGCCTTACTTCACATAACTGACAATTACTCAAGGGGTCGCATTTATTTAATACACGCATGAAGATAATCCATTTTTTTTCTACAACTGAAAATCAATTAATTTAAAGAAGGACTTTTTAAATATAATCAAATTTTCACCTTTAATTTAGAGCTTATTAAAAGATTTATAATTTTGTTTATCTATTCTATTTCTCAACAGTAATTAAATAATATGACAAATTTGAATACGAACTTGAACTAACTTTGTTAATTATACCCCGTTTGCACTTGGCAATGTGAGTTTTGTTTCTGTTACCAGCATTATTTCGTGTTACACCTCTTAATCGGTGGTGGGCGGAAGTTTAATCGCTACACAAATTACAAAGAGGGTATAATCTAACAATTAAAATCATAGTTATCGCATGTTCGTTTTTTTCAATCATATATAAAGACGTGTAAACGTCAATAATTGCAATAGTAACAACATGTCAACGTTTATTATATTGACAGTTTTGATGATCTCATTAGAAGTCAGCTCTGGTCTGACTTCAATACCTTCACGCATAGTTAATGGCACTGACGCTGAAATTGAAGAATTTCCATACGTTGTTTCGCTTCGCAGCTCTCGGAAAGGTTCTCACCGATGTGGAGCATCGATTTTGAATCCTTTGTGGGTACTTACGGCCGGACATTGTGTTTCGCGGATAACACCTCAAAGAATCAATATTCAATATGGCGTAACGAATATCAATGGAAGCGGGCCGAATGTGGTGAATGTTTCGAAAATTATCATTCATCCAGGATATTTTCCACCAAATCGATACATACACGACATTGCAATCTTGAGGCTTTTAGAGCCTATAAAACTAGGTGAGTTTGTTCAAACTGTAAGACTGCCGAAAATTTTAGAACAAACAGAAGGTAACACTTCAGCCATTTTGATTGGATGGGGACTGGATAAGGTAATTTGAGTAAATTTGATAATTAAGAAAATACTGAAGTAAAACTTTTAGTCTGGTGGAGAAATTCAAACACATTTACAAAAAGTCGAATTGAAAGTGTTTTCCAAAAAAGAATGCAGTGAACGTCATCATCAATTGATACATGAGACAAATATTTGTGCTGGAGTCGAAGAAGGCGGCAAGGGACAATGCAGTGGTGATTCAGGAGGTCCACTTATTGTGAATAACACACAAGTCGGTATAGTTTCATGGAGCCGAAAACCGTGCACAATTGCTCCTTATCCAGGTGTGTTCACGGAAGTTTCCAATTATATCGAATGGATCAGAAACACTATAGAAGATGACTTGAACACTTCAGATTGGAATTGAAACGACTTTGGTGTGAAGAAAAAGGAGAGTTTTAAATTGGCTCAACTCTGATTACTTTATTTAAATTGAGAATATCTTATAATAAATATTAAATAAAATATAAAATGTATGCATGAGAAAATACAGTTACGGCAATTGAACTTATTAGGTGTTTATTTTTAGGTCAGAAAAGGGTTCTGAACATCGTCTGCACGAATTGTGTTATGAGAGCTCAGAATTAGTTTCAAAACACAACTGAAGACTTAGCTGTCAATATTTGACATTTGTCAATTTACTTGTCATTTTTTTTACTACAGAAACAAGAGATAAAAAACTTTAAATAAAATAGAAAAACTAATTATGATCGAACAAGCATTCAATTCATTTTTTGAAGAAAGTGAGGATAAAG
The DNA here is from genome assembly GCA_920104205.1 of Eupeodes latifasciatus. Classification (NCBI taxonomy): domain Eukaryota; kingdom Metazoa; phylum Arthropoda; class Insecta; order Diptera; family Syrphidae; genus Eupeodes; species Eupeodes latifasciatus. The sequence continues at coordinate 3,457,631 of OV049926.1, forward strand.
ATTTTGATGCTTGTATTCAGCATTCAACTCCGTCTGCTGATTTTTGTCAGTGGTTAAAAAAGAAACACAATTTTGTGTTTGACAGTTCAGCCTCTGCTCTGAAATGAAAAACAAAAACCCTACTGTTATCCTATTTTATGACACATAAACATTGGTACTAAAAGTCATAAATATTGACATTAGGTTTTTAAAAATGAATATGAAGTTCTCTAACATATGTTGAAATCAATTACAGAACGGACCTAATATTTGACATACATATATCTAAAAGGAATGCATTCAGCACTGCTGATAAGTGTAAATATGTCTCAATCAATAATGAACGCATACAGCATCTTCTTAAATCTTGTTTTTATTTTATTAATTTTTTTTTTGCCTAAATTCTTTTTTGGCTTTTGGTTAAAAGAAAAATGTCCTAACTTTAATGTTGTATTTATTGTTTAAGCTTACCTCGCATATTTTTAAAAATCATCTCACGTAAAACTTCCAATAAATCAAACGTTATATCTTTAAAATGCTATTAAACCTAATGGAGCCAAAATACAAGCTGAACGTTGTTGTCGTGTTGCAAGTCATTCAATGCACTCTTTAAACAGTTAAAACATTTTTGAAACTAACCAAACATGTTGTCTTGCACCTAATAGCATTTAGCTATAGTATAAATGTCAAAACAACGTTCATTAGCTTAGCAATGCTAATCTATCGTTGTAATGCGACGAGAGTATGCTTTTGCACGACCTCTAATACTGGTTTGCGGATAGATACTACAAGCTGTGTTTTATTTTTTAAAAATAACCAAACCAACCTAAAGGTATATACTTTGCAGATCTTAAGCCATTCATTACCTTCCTTCCATAAACTATAAAATATATACTCGTACACATACCTGGCAGCCTTTAAAAAATGTGAGAAAAGAGGCTAAATTAATTCAAAAATATGTCACGTTTTTTTTCGGGTTTCGGTTTATTGATTCTTTTATGCGAGAATAAATCATTAATTTTATAACTTTGCATTAAAAGAATACAAGTCTTAAGAGATATCAGTGCTCCTCCAAGTTTCAAGCTCCAAGCTTCACTCTGACATGCAAAGTATTTTTGAACACATTGTTTACAAGGTAATTTGGCATCTTTGCAAAGGCAAATCAAAGTAAATTTGTTTCAAACATTTTATTTCGAGGTCGACTACCTGCTGAGTGGGGAAAAGTTTGAACTTCATTATAAACAAACAAATTATGGAACCCAATAGATTACTTAAGCATCTTAAGAGAATTTTATAGTGATGGCGGTGGCGGGGACCTCTGGATACCACTTAAATCTACCTGGTCAAGTGATTACAACTTTATTTTTCTTAATCGCCTAGGGCTTCAAATTAAAAAAAAAGTGTGTTATGTTTGAATTTTGCGAAAGTGGTACGTCAAAACATATGAATGTCATTTATGCGGAATAAAACAAATTAAATGTCATTAAGTTTAAAGTGAAATTTGGGGCGCAGCTTTTTATGATTTTTCTTTTTTTTTTATAATATATATAAACAATATATTGTTAACGGGATATGAGCCATTTCCTTTCAATCAGATATAGACTGTCACCTACTAAGTTACAACAGACAAACGTACACATGTAACTTATCAAGTCAAACCGAAACGGACGGGTGATATTTTATGTGTCAAACCCATTTTTGGCTTCAGTATTTTTGACAGATCCAATAAAATATTCAGCCAAACTCATCAAAGTCTGACAGTTTTGATGAATAATTTAACTGTTTTAATGTTTTTGATTGAATTACAAATAACATTGCATTGGGAAGTGAAGCATTGTGGGTCATGCTTAATGAAGTTGAAATTGACATTTAAATTCAGAATGACTTAACTGTTGTTTTGTGAATATTTGCTGGTGGTCGGTCTCTTCAATGTAGTGTTTTTTTTTTGCGATATGCAAATATCAATGAAATTATTATAGACAGGTACATTGTATGGATTGATATTAACAAGTTTAACAAAATATTCATACCACCAGAGATGTGTTGTTTGTTGCAGAGTGCTTATAGAATGGATTTGGCTGTTTCATTTAAGTTGGACAAAGGTTGTATGTAATGTTCAAACAAATTGAGTAGCTAACCTTTAAGTAGAATTTATATACCTATTTGTTTAATAATTTGTTTTCATATTTAAATTTTGTATTCCTTTTTTGAAAACTTTATTCCTTATAACTTCTTCAAAAAGTGATTTGACAACCACGAGTGTGTCTGATAGCTGAACTGTTTGAGCTTTATTTTTTAAGAAGATCGTAGTTGTCAATGAGATAACATCAATTCATTCCTTGTTAGTTCACTAAATAAGTGCGTTTTTTTCGTATTCCATATATAGTACAATGAGAAATTGCCAAAAAAAAAAAACGATCCGCAGTAGTCCGGTTTTTATATTTGAAAGTTGATAAAACTGAATATTCCAAAAAATAGCGAAATTCAGACCAGGGGTGAAATCGTGTAAGCTGATTTTTGATAGTTGACTATCAAAATTAAGAAAATACGTCTGTGTAATGTGAAAGTCGATTTCAAAGTTTTAACCAAACAATTTGACATAAAATAAAAACTTCAAGAAGGGGGTTTGTTCGTAGACTACTACATTAACATGTGGTGTTGAAGCGAGCTTGAAGCTCGCCTAAATTCTTTATATACCTGAATCGAGTTGAAATGAGATTGATTCGCCTCGATTCCGGTCGGGGATCGAAGTCGAGTCAAAATTTGTGAAGAAAAACCTGTGTGGAGGAGTTGGTTTTACAGATAATGCGTTATGGTCTGTTTATTTGCATGTTTTAATAAAATTTAAAAAAAAAAATTGCACATGGAGTAGGTAGCATACTTTTTCATTGTTTAACACGAATCAAACTATCTCACTTGCACTTCATAAGAAATATCGAAACACCATTTGCATTTCAGAAATTGCTGTCAAACTTAATCATTTTTAAATCTTCTTGTGCGGTGGAAACACCAAAAAGATTTACCTAATCTAAACTGAGATAAACCTTTGGTGGAAACATAGCAAAACTTAATTATCTTTTCTATTGTTTTCTCTTGCAAAATAAGCCCAGTTAGTCCATTTTCACTAACAAAACTAAATAATATCAACAGTAATAGATTGATTTTTTCCCCAATGGAAAACACACATGATTCCAAATGCACAACTACTCAACGAACACAGCCATCGAGATACAAATGCAATATCAATCGTACCAACATTTGAGAACGAAATCACATAGGATCCATTCGAGACTCGTATAAATGTCAAAAACCCATCTACATATAGTAAGATTCTACTCTAACTTTTATCGATGCTATTCATACTATTTTTTTTTTGTTATTCGTGTAAAATCCTACTATACTATGCATAGATTTTCCAACAAAACACGGGTAATGTCAGATTCACATCAATTTTCGAGACTACCAATTGCTTATATTATTCCTTTTGACTTCTTCAATAAAAGTTGATTGACAACCACGAGTTTGGCAGATAGTTGAAATTTTGTAGCTTATTTTTTTTTTATAATAATCGCAGTTGTCAATTTCATTCAATAATTGGTACTTCACTAAATGTCTGACATTCACATTCATTTCAAAAACTGACAACTTTCAACATTTTAAGTTCTGTCAAAGTTTATATAAAGTAATTAATACACAAACAGAAGTTATTATTCTTTCTTTTGTGTCGTTCAAAATTAATAAAAATTTTGACAGTTTTGCCGTTTTTGACGTTTTAGTGAGAGAAATAAAGAAACTCTTACTTGAATTAACCATTTAAGCATTAAATTCAATGGCAAACTAAAATATTGTTGTGATAACTTTGACTCACACATTTCAAAATAATTAACAGACAAACAATTACCTAGATATTTACACGCCTAACACAAAAATTCACATGTTATCAAACTAATCTTCAAAATTACTCAATTTTTCTTTTTGAAATGTTTGCAAACATACCCACACAAAGCTTTGTTTGTTTACAAAATTGAAAATTCGTAACTAAAATAATGAATGACTAATCGAATCCATTGACGGACTGAATTTACTATAATATACAATGCCTACCGGCGAGCATTGTGGTGGTAATTCCAACTTGAATATCAATAAGTAAACAAATTAGAGCCATAATTTAAGTACAAAAACAAAAAAGTTTATAAAAACCAAACCAACAACAAACATACCACATAAAAAGGCACTTCCTTATTTATTTTGATTATCATGAAACATTTTGTCAAAAACGCGACTTCATGCAATCATTTAAACCTCCGTAATGTGTGATATTGACATTGGGAGGGTGGTGATTGGTGAATTGTAATAATGTGTATACGCTGCTTTGATTTTATCGGTGAAAAGTTGCTGAGTATTTATTTTGTTCAGCCTATAATACTCACCGGCTTAGCATAGTTTACATAATGACAGCAAGCCTTTATTTACAGTTTTTTTAATGACACTTTGATTTGTATTTTTGTTTATTTTTTGATTGCAAGTTTTGCAATCACATAACAATCGGAGACAAAAACGTAGCTACAATAATATTTAATAGCTAATGGATTATCATGACTGTGACTGACAGGGTGGAGACAAAAATATGTATGTACATATACGAGTGCACTCCTCGCCACATTCGTAACGATTCCTTTCAGTCAATTGAAATTCAAGGAACGCAAACGTCAGTTCATAAATTTAGAGAAATTTTTCATCTGAATTTTGTTGATTGTTTATTTTTTCTTTTTATTGTAATACTTGTCAATTGTAAATCTGCATTTAAATTTGTAAACAAACAATAATAATATAATTACATATATAATCCGTTAATCGCAACCGGGGTTAAAGAAACCTGTCAATGACAACTAAATTAACTACTATAATTACTTATTTTTTGACAGCTAGATAACACAAAAATTAAATTCCGATAATGACTGATCCAGAACGTGAACATATATTTGGAAGTGTTCAAATTTCAGAATCCGATTTTATCTGACTCTTAGTGTTATTGTCATTTTGAATAGAGGATTTTTTCGAATTGCGATTGAAAGTAGTGTTTATAGGTACTCCTTAAGTTTTGAAGATTTTTAAAACTACATTAGTATTTCTAATCACTACTTGTTTTCCAAGTTTTCACTAACCATCATTCTGAACTGTGGAAATTTAAAGCAGACATTCAAATTTGACACATCTTAGTTCTGTCAGTGTCAAATTAAATGATAACCAAGCTTAATCATAATGTCTCATTTTAAAACACAATACATGTCGTACACTCAAATCCATTTGACACTTTAACTAATCCCACATCAAATCAATAAAACAAAAATATACCATAAATTACTTTCTTATTAACAGAGAAGAATTTTATAGCTGATGGCAATTCATAATAATTAATGGGATATTTACTTGCAAATAAAATAACCTATACCTTAAGGGTAATAAAATTTTTGCTAATAAATAATTTTTCAATTTATATTCCATCTTTAATTGAAACGTGGACAGCAAATTGAAATTAAAAAAAAAAAGTATATAATAATAAACAATTGACTTCTGATAGACAATGCGGCACCTGCCGGCTGACTTCATATATCTCCTACCTGATTGGTTATATGTACATATAATTAAAACACTCTTTTCCACTGTCGATCAATGTCTTGCATTTTTTATTGACTGGCCATTTTGTTAAGTGATTTATTACAATTTTTCATTATATTGGGTGGTTTTGTATTAGAAAAAAGGAAACAAAAACACAAACCAAGCAAACGATATTACTTTAATAGCTTATTAGAAATGTGGTTAAACTACATGACATGATGGGAATATTTACATACTGGATTTATTATTCGGTTTACCGGATGTGGGTATTTTTGTATAAATGAAAAATTGTTCATTAATTGTATTCGAAGGAAGAACATACAAAATATCGACTTTAAGTGTTATATAAAATAATATTACAGAAAAACCAAGTACCGCGAAAACACAAAAGATCTATTTTAGACAAAATTATTGCAAGCGCTGTGTTTCGTATTCTCTAAAGAAATTGAAAATTAACAGATTTTCAGTAAAGTCTTGCAATTAATTGACAGATGACAGGTGATTGTCATTTACCACAATGTATCTCGTTTTCTCTTCAAGTTAAAGAAAATTAAATGTTAGAGATTATAAACAAGAAATTATGTCTCCTATAAAAATGTTATCATCGATACATTGTAATATCAAAAAACTAAACAAACGCGTTAAAAAAATTGACATATGTAGGAAGTTACATGTCACAATATGAGAACTGACAACTTGGTTATATCAAAAAAATAATTTGACAGTTTTTTGTCAGACAATGTGCGCCATTTTTGAAATTTGAGGCTGTGTTCACATTCGGTCTGTTCTATGCAATGAATATGGGAATTTAAAAAAGAAGTCTTGAACATTTGAATAATATATACTTAAGTTACAAAAAAGCTGCTATGACATTTGCATATGACAGTTAAAATGAAGAAAATATCAAAAAGCAAGACCTATGAACATTTGTAAGTCGCATAAGTCCGGCATGTCGTTAGTAGTTGAGATGAATATACGTTTTAATTGGAGAAATCAAGCTTATGTTCAAGAAGAATGTCTCATATCCTCATAAAATTTCCACTGCACTTTTAATCTTCATATAAATAAATCATACTTAAAATTCAAATTCAAAAAAGATAACAAAAAAACGGCACGTGAATCCATAACGATCCCACACTATTTGTCACGCATTTTAAATCCCAGAAGAAAACAAAAACGTAACAATATTGCTGACTGACCTTCAAAGGATTACCCTATACATCGTTTTGTTGTAAACTTGACCTTCAAAGGCCACACACACTCTGCACAAACAGTGAGAGACAAAGCTGTTGAATAAAAGTGGCTTTGAAAAAACAAATACATATAAATAAATGTTGTATACATCCAATCAATTCCTATTTATGCCTTTACGTGACACAAAATATAATTTATCAAACGCTAGAAAGCCGAGCTGGTTCAGGCCTCGAACGCAAGCAGTTCCTTATATCTATTAATACCTTCACAAATTGGTCTGTTGTCGGCTTAGCAATTCCAATATACCAAAAGCAACAAAGTATATTCTCTTTGGCTATATGGAGAGTGACGTCTTCTTTTGTTTTGTTGATTCGCCTCATGGAATAGACTAGACAAAATTGTGGTTTATAATAACCATAACAGCAATATCAGACCTCGCGTTCTGAATGATGATGATGAAAAGCAAAGAACTTTGAATATACATACGTAAGCCTAAGAAACAACATTAAGCATTTCTGTCAGGTGCCGGATTACCAAAAACAAAAGTCAAAAAAGAAACAATCATAAACTGACCGTTGTTAGTTGTTGTTGTTGTTGTTGTTGACGACTTGACGTTTCTTATTTAACCTGTTAAATGCGTTAATGTCATAATACGGATGGGTTATCTAACTTTTCTGCAACTTTGTTTACTTTTCTGAGTTAAAGTCCGTAGTTAAGTTGATTTCGTGTGAACTACTGAATTGACCTTAAATATCAGACATCTATGGAGTTAAAAACTCCTTACCAATACTTCCACTTTATGGTATTTTAACTTAAAAAATTTCACTGTGATTTTGTGTGGTAAAAGAATTTTTAACGAGATTGATAGTTATAGATGGCGCTGTGATGCGATCAATGCCACAGACCGATAGATGGCATTCTACTTAGACTTTGGTTGTGCGCAATCTTACAGGTGTCATTTTCTATTGAGGAAATTTGCTATTTTTAACACATTTTGTGTTATTATCAGCTTTGGTTCCTAGAGATTTGTATCTCCTTTAATGTTAAGTAGTTTGTAAGATTAGGTTAAGATATTATTTACTCAAATTAGGCTAAGAATGACACAAACGTCAAAAAAAATTGTCAAACGAGCTCCATGAGCAAGAGCTACAAAGCAATCAAATGAAAAAGCAAGTAAGCTATATATACATAAGAAGTAAGAGAGCCATACGTGACAGTTCTCTATAAACCCTAGTGTAAGAATGAAACGATATGTACTGTAAAAAGAAAAAGAAAGTCTCAATAAAATGAATTGAATTGAATTTGCTATTTTTTATGGCTGCTATTGATTCGAACTTTGCGTTTCCACTCATCACATCCGAAAAACGGTACAATCATTAAGATCAATTGAAATTCTATGCGATCCGATATTTATAAATTCGAGTAATAAAATTTGAACTATCTGTGTTTTGAACTCTGGAGTTTATCTAAAGGCGTTAAATTGGAACGAGAAAAAGCTATCCGGGTCTCCTAGTTTTATATATTTTAATCTCCTAAAAGGCTTAAAAAATGAAAAATTAAATTGGCATCACTTATGTATATTCGTTATTTACAAAAAATGAGTACAAAACTAAAAAGGAAAAGAAGGAAGTTTACGAGTGCGTATAGTCTTCGTATAGCGTTGGTTATTGCCTCGATCTTGATACGTGTTTAGCATTTAATTTACCTACGTTTTTAATTGAATGTGGTGATGTTGTCTTGCCCTAACCACACTATCGGACAAAAAACATCTTCGTTGGTTCTTTTTCTGGTATTCGAATATTCAGAAGTGCTACTTGTGTTTTATGATGAACTCTATGCAAATTAAGACTCTTAAAAACGATGTGTGTAAAACGTTTCAAATCATTGCAGGAGTGTGGTATGTTGCTTATGGTATATTTTGAAAAAAATAACTTGTTGATTTTCTCTTTATGTGCGGTTGGGTTCTATACTTCTAAATTGCAAAAGATCTGTTTCACTTTTAGTTAAAATAGTTTTATGACACTTGACAGCTCTGTAAAGATCTTTTAGTTTGAATATTGTAAACCGAACATGCTTAAGCTAACACTCTAAGTTCAAATGTTACGTCAAAATGTGTCTTACTTTTATTTATAATGCTTCTTCTAACTTCTAACCTACAAACTTTGAAAAGAGCAGAGTTTATATCGGGTTCAAATAGGCTTTGATTGATTTGAATTTTAAAAAATCAAAAGTGCTTTATGAATAAATTAAAATTCGTTTGACAGTTTGATAATTTTTGACATATTTTCCGTCTAGTTCCTGTTGCTGCTCTGAATTCAGTGGAACACATCATTGCAGAACGAAATTCTAAATGACTATTCACATGACAACGACCAACGAATAAACGAACTGTCTACTATGACATTTCTTTCACATTCTTCATTGCAGATGCACAACAAAGACTAAAATAATATTTTAAGGTTAAGAAGAACATTTTATTCGTTGATGTGTGGATCGTATGTAGAGCGCGAGTTGAGTTTGACAGTTCGTTACAATCAGATTGCATTTCGCGACGAATAAATTGTTTTATTAAATTTCTCTTATTTTGGCAATGAAAAATGTAAAGATTAACTTAATCTATATTTATAACTTTTCGTTTGGAGGGAATTTAGGTTTATAAATTGTTTAAAATCACATTTATTCATCTATTTTTCGGTCGTTGGTCGCTCTCATATGAATGGTCTTTTACAACATAATTTTATACTGTCAAATTTTAGGCAGTGACTTTGACGTTTAAATAATAACGCATTAAAAGTCTATTTGAAGACACAACAAAAGATTTCTCAGTTAACTTTTTGGTCAACAAATTTCAATGAAATAGATAAATATGAAAATATTAAAGTTATGTCTTTATATGATGTCATAGATATAACCCAATGATCTCATAACACAAACATTGTTCACATAAAATTTAACTTTAATTGTCTCAACAGAAAAAAAGATAAGTTCAAATGTTTAACACATCACAGGTCAAACAGCCTCGCCCTAATCGGAGATATTACAAAAATAACCTTCTAACTTTCAAAGCATACACTTTGTTTAAATGGGTAAACAAACAGAACTTACTCACTTATTGAACTATTTAATACAAAAAAAAGTGGTAATCCCAAAAACCAAAATTCCAACAGAACATAAAATATTATTCAAATAGAGGAACAAAAATTAAAAATAGGTCAATCAACTTTGACAAATTTGTCAAAAAGTTTTGAGTTTTAAAGTTCCAGCAAAAAGGTGTTCCATATATAAAAATCTCTCACTTTGAATCTTCTTAAATTTCAATAATGTACCCTTGGACCTTTTACGGATGGATATAAATGGTGTTCGTGAAAAATATTCGTATCAAATGTGAGATATTTTATGATGTCATTGTGATAAAAATCTAAATTTGGAACAAAGATTTATTGCAGATATTTTTGTGTGTATTAATTTATTTTTGTTATCCTCTTTTTGATTGCTCTTTAGGACAGTTATTGGTTTTGTGTCGAAAAACTTATTTCTGACACATTCAAATGTCAAGATAAATGTCAAATGATGTCGAACGTATGTTCATGAATTCATTTTCCCTACAGATTTGATTTAAATGTCATAAATTGTTTATTCAAGTCAGCATTGAATCTTAAACAAAATCCAAAGATTCTGCTTTGGAACGTCTCGAAATATTTTGTGGAATGTATTTTTTTTTTAAATTTCATACAAAAATAAGATAAGTGAAATATTTGTATGTTCCACAAAGTATTCCACAGGTTATAAATGTCGTTATTTATTGATTTCAAGTCTTGGGTTCTTTTCTATGACTCACATAAGCAAATCCATACGACATGATTTGTGCATTTTATATGTTTAACAATCAATAGGACCCTATACATATGATAAACTGAGGTAGGAAAAGAACAAGATTATTGACGTGGATACCTCTAAACATAATCTGGGGGATCATTATTAAAAGGAATTTAAAGTTTGAATGGAAGATCTTTTCCTTTTTTTTTGTTGGTGTTATACGAGCCTGATGGTCTCTTGAAAAAGATTTATAACAAAGGCATTAGAGGTTGAGCACGCTTTTGTGTTTTGAACAGCAAGTGGGTTTAATTATCCTCTAAAAACATAAAAAAACAATGACCACAAGCCAAAAAGACGACTTTGACATGGGTTTTTTGAGGAAAGGATTTAAACCTTTGTAATGACAGAGAGCACACGGCGAAGATAGAACATTTGAAAAGAAGACAATAAACAACAACAATATACTTAAAAAAGAGAGCTCAAATAAAACATGAACAAAATAAAATAATATAATTTTGGAATTTAGCTGAAAGTTTGAATTGAAATGAGGTAGCAGAAAAATAGTACTCAAAGAAGTTACGAACAGATAATTTATTTTTGTAGACTTCAATTTATAAAATAGATGTAAGTTGAGTTTATATTTAAGTTGAATAGTTTTTTTTTTTGATGATATTTTAATTATTTTTCGCTTTGGATCGGATAAGCTTTTAAAAGTAACTTGGTAATACATTTTTCTATTTTATGGCTTTCTATTTTTCACAATATTTACCTTCTTTGTCAGAGCAATCTTTTTCTTCAGCAATTTTAATAATTTTCCGAATTTTTTCTCACTTAAAACAGGCTTGAAATTAGTTGTGTTTATCGTTTTACTTATAAAGCTCAGCCTTTTTATCGAGCTTGTTGTTCTCGATCTGAACACTCAGAAATTGGATTCTCTTTGAACGAAAAATGTCAAACGTCTTTTAAGCTCTGAACACACTAAACAGGAAAAGGAACTCAATTTTCAGTTTGACAGTTCAGGCTGTATTCAAATACAAAAATAATTAAAATAAATTGAATATAAAAAAGAACGGGTGTTTTTTTTTGAATGCATAGCACATTAGTTGGCAATACTATTTTAATTTGCGTCAACATTTTGTCAACTGTCAAGTGATATATTATCAGTTTGGTTTGGCATTTCTCCTTAAATAGATTGACGCCCAAGCAACATAATCGTTATCACTTTGGCTTGAATGAATATTTCAAACAAAACCTACCATATTTGGAGTGATGATAATCATCAAGTGTATGTTAAGGGCCTTTTACATGAGAGCGACCAACGACCTACGAATAAAGAAATATTCGTCCCGTATGACATCTCTTTCACATTCCTTGTTTTTATTCGTCATTTCAGATGCACAACAAAGACTAGAATTAAATTTTTAGATTAAGATGCGGGCGAATAATTTATTCGTTGAAGTGTGGATCGTATGTGGAACGCGAATTGAGTTTGATAGTTCCTTGCGACGAACAATTTGTTTTATTAAATTTCTCTTATGTTGGTAGTAAAAAAAGCTTATTTTAATAACTTAAGAACAGAATGTAGGTTTATAAATTGTTAAAAAACATATTTATTCATTCATTTGTAAACCTTTAAATCCACAAAAACTGTCCGTTTGGTATGCTTTAAGCATCTTGCACATGAGCTACGAACTGGGAACTGTGGATGTTCGCATATTTTGACTTTTCTTTTACATGAGCCTTATTTCTATTCGCAGACAGCGACGAATTGTCAATTTTGTCTCCATATTTCCTCAGCTATGACCTTTCACACATAAAACAAAAAAAAGAATGGTAAGTGAGGTTAAGTTGCACGCGAACAATTTATTCGTTGCAGTGTGGATGGTATGTGGAACACGAATAGTGTTTGACAGTTCGTATCAACCACACTGGAATTCGTTACTTCCAAATTGTTTCTACAAAATTTTCTTGTTTTAGAGAACAAAATGCAAATTTTATTATCCTAACATTAGTGTCAATTGGTTTCTATAATTTAAATGTGTTTTTTTTTTTTAATTGACCTTTTGAAATGCGTAAAATCACTTCTATTCGTTTATTCGTTGTTCACTCTCATGTGCAAGGCCCTTAAGAGTTGGTGGGAATAATTGGTCCGTACTTCTTTAAAAACTACGCTGACCAGGACGTAACAGTCAATGATGACCGCTATAGAGCCTGACTGACTTTTTCGTTTGTTCAATCGAACAACCGTGATGTGCAGGAGCTGTGGTTTTAACAAGACGGAGCAACATGTCAAACTTTTGGTAACTGCATAGCTTCACGTTAGGGACCAGTGAATTGGCCTCCAAGATGGTGCGATTTAACGCCGCCTAACTATTTTCTTTCAATGTATGTATAGTCGTTAGTCTACGATTTACCACTTGGAGGACAACATTTGCCGCGTTATTGCCCCGAACTGTTAGAAAAAGTCATCGAAAATTGGACCCCTAGATTAGACAACGTCTAAGCTGGCATTAGCGTTCATATGTCAGATATGTCAGATATTTAAATTATAATTCCAAAATATTGTCTTTCGAATAAAATAAATTTCATGTCAATTTAAAAAAAGCATCATTGTTCAATTCCATTTCAAAGCTACATACCTTTTGGAAAAAAACACCCTTTACAAAATTCTATGTTATTTTGACAACAGCGAATTGAACCTTCGACTAACGGTGATTTTTCGGACAGTTGGGTTGAATTTAGAGATTCGGAAACGGAAATACCAAAAGTCACATTCATGTGTCATAAAAAAAGGCCTCACTAAGAACTCTTAAGGTGGTGTTACACTATCGCATGAATATGAAAAAAATGCTTACAACTGTATGTAATTTGACAGAAAAACCCATATTTTAATGCTTTATTAATGTGACTAAATCGACCATATATATTAAACATGGCCATTACTATAATTTTGCCAAAATAATCCTCCATTTTGACTAAATATTTACTTCATTCAGTGTTTTACCCGATTCCATATCGACCAACCAACAACAAAAAGGCATAAAAGGGTAACACCATGAACCCCTTGCATAACTTGCTTGAAAGATAAAAACAATATCTAACTACGGCCATCTATTACTTATACCGGGAAGATGCCGATATATGTACGAAAATAACATAAACCCGCAGAATTTGGTATAGGTAAAGTACTTGAACGATCATACCACATATTCAATCTATATAAAATAATAATCCCAGCATTGCGGATCAAGGGAAACCAACATTTCTGAAATACCGCGGCGATCGACCGCGACAACGGCATCGACGAACGCGACGTAAACGACGACGGAATTTCCTCCTTCTGCCCAGCTTAAACCTCCACCAAGAGCGGGAGGAGGTAAGAAGGTAAACATATCGAGCATATCTTTACCCCGAAAAAGTAGATATAATATCTATAGGTAGGTAAGGTACCTAATATATGAGGAGTAGTACATACATACATCAAACGTTTACATATGGTTTTTGTTTTTGTGTCCCCATTGATTTGTTATTTTTTCGCTCTCAACAAAAAGGAACACTTTAAGATCTAATTTTAGTCAGTCGAGTTTAAAGCGCGTTATTGACCACAAGTCTTTTTTCTTACACCAGTTAAGGTACCTAGCTTAAGCCAAGTTCCACGTTACTGTTGCTGTTTATTACTGCATTCATATCTCAAGCTTAACAACAACAACAACAAAAACATAAATGACCATCGCTCGTCGTCGCCGTCACCATCACCATCGCCATCGTAGTCGTAGTGGTCGTCGTTAAACCACGCAAAACATTTGCAGATTCCAAAAAAAAATTCAGACAAATTTAAACCAAACTTTAAATCAAGAGTAATCGTGCCTTTTATTTTTGTTGTTTTGCATTTTAATACGTGCATTTGGAAAAGTGAAAAGTTTGCGATATAAAAGGTGCCAAAGACGCACTTTGGTATTAACACTAAACATGTCATTTGCTTTGGAAATTATTGCTGCGTTAGCTTGAAGCTTGAACTTAGTAAACATTTCGGGGTCTTTCAAAAACGCTTTCGCGGTCAATTTTCATGTTTTTTTTTTGATTTTTGATTTTTGGTCTTTTGTTATTTTTCTTCTTTTCTTCTCTCTCCCATTCATCATCATCATCATCTGCATCATTGAATGAAAAAAGATAAATTTCAAATAATAAAAAAAAGAAAGAAAAATATTATGCAATTGGTTCAGTGAATTAATTTTACGTGTAAGACGAACAAAAAAAATTGAAACCCCAAAGTCACGACACGGCCAAATGAAATAGAAAGTGTTACACCATATTCAAGTAACGAATGCGTCCGTCCGCGTCGTCGTCGTCGTCGCGCTCAATGGACTTTTCCCAAAGAAAAATTATTTATATTGTTAATTTTTTGTTGTAAGTGTTAAATTTTTAGTAAGGAATTTTTATTGTGGGAACCAAATTTTAACGTAATTGAATAAGTGTTGATGTAAAACATTAAAATTAAAACCGTTAAATTTTTCGCACAAGTTCAATTTACGCAAAATCAGAGTGAGTAACAAAATAATCAAAAATTTAATCTACTTTTTTTTTGTTTTTGTAACTGATTTTACCTAGCCAAAGGTGACTGGCTTGATATTATAAAAGATTTCAACGTTATCCCTGCTAACTATTCATTACATCTTCCCATTTGTGTCTCTTGTGAGTTTAATTTTCAAGAACAAAACGATACCAGTTATTCAAAATTGCGCTGGATTAATAAAAAATATGATATTTATAGGCAAAATCTGAATCAAAATTCAATCGATCTCTCGCTATCGTTTGAGAATACAATCGATGAATCAACTAAGTCTATTATTACAACCATAAGAGAGTCAAGTGTCACCTACTCAGTAAACAGAGGCATTTTTTACAAGTGCAGTTGGTATGATGATGCCTGTAGAAAAAGCAGAGAAATATCTTTTAAATGGTTGAAACTCTTTAGGAAAACTAACAACTCAGCCTTGAAATGTCTTTATCTGCAGGCGAATAATACTTATAAAAACCCATGCCTCTATAAAAAACAACAATTTGTGCAAAAAATAGCTCTTAATATGATTCAATGCAGGGATGCTAAAGAATTCTGGAAAAATGTACGAATTTTAGGTAACCGAAACAGATCGAATGTTTTTCCAATCAGTATCGACATGATGGGATCATATTTCGAAAAACTTACAAAAGTAGATCCTAACCAATCTTACGTATGTTTTGCGTTACCCTTTATTTACATCGAAGAACTAGACACTCCGTTCTCAATGCCAGAACTACTTTTTGCCTTAAAAAAAATTAAAAACAATAAGGCTTCGGGTTTAGATGGCATCCCAGCCGAGTTTTTGAAAAATGCCAGCTCACAATTTTTAGAACATGTATTGTTCTTACTTAACCGAGTGTTCAACAACGAAGAAATACCAAAAAATTTCAAAGAGTCATCCATTTTAGCGATCTATAAAAAAGGAGATCCTAATCTCCCCGAAAACTACAGAGGTATCTCTGTTCTCAATTCTTTACGAAAACTGTTTACTCAAATGCTATATCTTAGGCTTGTACCTTGGGTTGAAACAAACAACAAAATAAGTTGTTTTCAGGCTGGGTTTCGAGCTAACCTCTCTACAGTTGATCAAATTTTTACTCTGACTAATGTCGCTAAACGTTTTTTGGATAAGAAAACTAATCTCTATGCTTTTTTGTAGATTTTAAAGCTGCCTTTGATACTATAAACAGAAAACTATTACATTTCAAACTAGCAGGTGTTGGATTATCAACAAAATTTTTAAGAATATATGAGAAGCTTCTTTCAAATACAACAGCTGTAGTTTCTAATGGTAGAATCTCTTCGCAGCAATTTAAGACAGAAGTGGATGTCCCGCAAGGTTGCATTTTGAGTCCTTTGCTCTTCTCACTTTTTATTAACGACATTGGAGACAGTGTTCCAGGGGGTGTATATTATGGTGATTTGTTTATTAAGGTGCTTTTATATGCGGATGACCTAGTCATTCTTACTGATAATCCGGTAACTCTACAACTGCAAATTAACAAACTTAACCAGTATTGTAACTCTTGGGATCTTCAAATAAATACTTCAAAGTCGAAAATTATAGTTTTTAGATCTCATAATCAAAATGTCAGAAATGACCGTTCTTGGAACCTTAATGGTGAAAGAATAGAGATAGTTAAAAAATTTAAATACTTAGGTTTTACAATAACACACAATTTAAACATAGGACCCCATATAAAAGATAAAACATCAGTTGCGAAATCGGCCATTAACTGCATTTGGTCAAGTTTTTTTTAATAACAAATGTATCGAACCGATGGTAAAATTCAAAGTATTTGATGCAACAATTAAAAGTTCACTCTGTTATGCTAATGAAGTGTATGGTTACGAAGCATGTGAAGACTTTGAAATTATCCAGAGATATTTCTTCAAACGTGTTTTTAAGGTCCCCTTAAACACACCTAACTATGCAATATATGTCGAATCTGGACTACTTCCAATTTTCTTAAAAAACCTTAAGGCAAATGCGGACTATATTGTCAAAGTTTTAAAAAGATGTGATAATAATCTTCAAAGAAAAGTACTCATGATTGCACTTCAGCGTTGTTACTCGCCGTTCAAAGATTGGCAAGAATTGGCTACTAAATATAATACGACCTTGAATCTAGCCTTGAATAACTTTGGTTCATGGAAGGATGAATTCTATGACTGCATCTCAGCAATTGACGAAAAAATATTTCAAAATTCTCTGAACCGTGCTAAAGAGTCCATGTCAAGAACGATATACAGCAAACTGAATCATTGTTTGGCGGAATCTAATTATTTTCGAAAAGAATTCACAGTTAACGAGATGAGTTTAATATTTAAGATCCGAACTGAAATGCTAGAGCTAAATTACAGACCTCATAGGGGTGATATAAATCATAATTGTAATCTTTGCAACCTTAATCAAATCGAAAACGTTTATCACTTCCTAGCAAGATGTCCAATACTCCAAGAAATTCGACGTTTATACTTTAAGAAAAGCTTTCTTTCTACAGAAGAGAGTTACTCAATTCTAAATGGTGAGTGTGGTTGGAAAGTTCTTATCCGGTTTGTAACTGAAGCTATCGCTTACAGAAATACTTATGTAAATCTTTTTTAGAATCAATCTATTATTTTGTTTTAGCTAAACTAAAAGCCCATCTTTCAGTTAATATTGAATCCCTTAATCTACCATTACTCTTTAATCGATTAATTTATCAACTTTTTTAAATTTATATACACTAGTTTAAATTTGTTCCTTTTGTTTAAAAAATGTAACTTTTGAAATATGTTTTTTATTAGTTTCAATTGGATTTGTTTAAAATAAAGTCTTAAACTCAAATGATATTTTTGTTAAAATATGTCTATGTTAACTGGCAAAATTATACTTACATAATGTTAAAATACTCTACACTTTTTCATTTTCAATTCTCTTGATGTGTCTAAAATTTATAAATGTAATAATTTTAGATATAATCGGCAGACGGCTTTTAAGCCATGCTCGTAAATCTTTTATATTAAAACATTTGTACTTTATATGTTGGATAAATAAAGATAATAATAATAATAATAAATAATTATTTTGTTCAAACCTTGGATTGACTATAAGTCTTAAGTGCCGTTTAAAAATCAATTCAGATTTTTTTTTTTAAATTTGATTTGACCACTTCCTTTTTTAACTTCATCTTACCGGAAATTTACTTGAAATTTTTACGATTTTATTTTATAGTTTGTCCAGAGACGACGACGACGACGACATTCGCATAATACATATTTGCGAGAAGTTAACGAACTTCGAAAAAATAAATAAAAATAAAACGAAGAAAACAAAAAACTAGACCAAACAATAATTCACAGTCAAATCGCATTATAACGGATTTAATGCCAAATGTTAAGATGTTCACTTAATGTCTTAATGCCAATCAAAATCACACCTAATGGCTTTTGATAAGTTGTTGTTTAGATTTGTTATTTTTGAAATTTGATTGCAAAAACAAGTTCAACTACACTTGGGCGTGAGTCCTTATTACTTCGAATTTTAAATTTTTGCATTTTTTTTTTATTTTTTGTTTGTTTGTTGTTTGTGGTTTTGTTGTTTTGTCGTTTTGTTGTTTTGTAGTTTTGTCGTTTGTCGTTTCGCCGTTTGATTTCTTGCAATATTTCTGGTTTGAACGAGATTTAACTAACTAAAATGTTGGTGGGTTTTATTAAATGGAAATTGGTTTAATGATAGCTTGAGTTGTTTTGGTGCATATAAAGTTCATCTTAACAAAACCAAAAGTGAATTATTGTTCTTAAGCTCATTGGGGTTGTTTTTGTCTTTGAAAGAAAACAATAATTATGACAATAGGTTAAAAATCACAAACAGAAGGGTTTTTGACATTTTTTTTCGAAAATGCAATATGCACCAATTCTGGAAAAGATACAGATTTTTGATTCGAAAAGGTTGTATGTAATTTCGAAAAAAAAGGGAAATGTTTCTTTAAAAAATTGTAAGAAATTCTTGAATCGGCCAGAAAGTAAAAAATAAAAAGAGGCTGGGATGCGACCCACACTGATAACTTCCCATCCCGTCTGTCGATTTGTCTTGCTTAAAAGTTTGTAGGTTTTCGTGTTTTGTTAAAAAAGTTGTCAGTTGAATTATTTTTTAAAAATAAAAAATTACCAACAATATTTTGCACATAATGAAATAGTTTGATTTCAAAATCTATTTTTGTTAAGGGCATTTTTAGTCGAAAACCAATTTTTACCAATCTTAGTAGCATTTGCGTACTATTTTTCTTAGATTTTAATTTTGTATGAAAAATCTGACTGTTGGATTTTTATAAAAAATTTATTGAACGTCGAAAACAATATTTTATGTGAGATAAAATTAGTTTGAAGCCAATATGTCAAATTTTTAAAAAGATATTTGAGTCGAAAGTGAATTTTTACCAACTTTTAGTAATGTTTTTTTAGTTTTTTTTTTGTAAACAAAAAGTGTCAAAACGATTTTTCAAAATTTAACTGAACGTTGACAACAATATTTTTTAAAAGATAAAATTAGTTTGAAGCCAATATCTTAAATTTTTGAAAAGATATTTGAGTCTAAAGTAAATTTTTACCAACTTTGAGTAATGTTTTTTTAAGGTTTTTATTTTTTATAAAAAAAACTGTCATTTCGATTTTTTTCAAAATTTTACCACATTTCAAAAATGTTATTCTTCGTTGCATAAAACTATTTTGGAGTTAAAATCATTTTTTGTTCGTAAAATATTCGATATAAAAAATGTGTTTTTTTCATTTTTTTTTATTTATATATATATTTGTAACGTGATACGTTACAATATACAGTACTGTGCAAAACATTTACAACTAAAACCTCCAACATTTTTCATTAAAAAAAAATTGTTTAGAAAATCAAACAGCAAATTATTTGTTTAGTTTTCTAAACTTTTTTGACATTACATTATAATTGTTGGAAAAAAAATTAACACTCTTCACTTAAACAAAAAATAAATAACTAAATACTTTAATAGTTGGTAAAATGGCTGTGCGAAACATTTGCAAATTAGACCTCACAACTAAATTTCAAACTATTTTCTTACTTCAAAGCAAGGAAATTTTAATATTTAATTGCGTACCCTTTATTTTTTATAACGGCTGTATATCTTCTGGACCGTTTTTGGAATGTCATTTGCCTCTGAATTCCAGCGAATAGGTCACTTTTGTGCTTAAAAATATTGCTCCCAATTCTTCTCTTCACAATTTCCCACAGGTTCTCTATTGGGTTTAGGTCTTAGGATTGGGCTGGCCATGGTAAAACCTTAATCTTTTTTTCTGCAATCCACTTTGTGTACAACTTCGACTTGTGTTTGGGATCATTGTCGTGTTGGAACGAACATTTTCCAATGGGTATAAGGCAGCATGGTGTTACAAAGGACTTCTACATAGTCTTCAGACTCCAATTGTCGAATTGGCCAGAGAAGCAGGCCAAACCCAAAATTGAACCACCTCCATGTTTGACCGTCCCTTATGTGTATTTTGGATTTAGTCGCTCAACTCTTGGCCTTCTGACATGTTGTTTTTCACCCGATCCGTGCATATTGAACTTTGATTCGTCAAAAAACAAGACCGTTTTCCATTTTTGGGGACTCCAATTGAGATGAGTTCTTGCAAAAGCCAAACGAGCTTTCACATTTTATTTTAAATAAATGGCTCTTTTGCTATCTGAAAACCACGCAATCCGGCCTGCAGTGCGCGGCGTTTGATAGTTGATGGGTCAATGGGTAACTTAAGTTAAATTTTTGCTTCCCTGGATGATGCCGTAGGGTTTCTTCGGAAGAAATTTGTTATTTTTCAATCATCTTTTGCTGTGGTGCTTCGAGACCTTCCTCCTCTATGAAGGCATAACACCTTTTCACTTTTGATTAGTCTACAAATAGTTGATTTATGAATAAAATATTTCTTTGAAATTTCTTTTTGTGATGCTCTTTTTTTGAAATCACTCAAAATTCTGAATTTTACATCCGATGAATCTTTATTTCCCGCCATTTTAAAACACAAAAGCTTTTATTTAATTTAAAAAGAATTTATCTTAAAAACCGTTTTATCGATCAAGTCCCGGCTAAAACTAACTAAACAAATCAAGCTACACGTATAAACTTACCAACCTCAAAATAAACCAGATTAACCGTTATCAAAATGAGACGAAAAGAGAAATGGCCACTAGTTGCAAATGTTTTGCACAGCTGAAATCATGATTGTTTTTGTAAAAGCCGTGCATTTGTAAAATTTGCCTGTGGATCAGTGCTTTAAGATTATGAACAGTAAGTTGACACGTACAAAAGTCTAAAGTAATACAAATAATTTGATTTGAACAACTTTTATAAATACGAATGTTCATTTTTTTGATAGGCGGTGATAGTTGCAAAAGTTTTGCACAGTACTGTGTAATAAATAATTTAATTCAAGTCTCTAGCGTTATTGGTTCGTGAGATATTTTGGGTTAACCAACATTTTCACCTTTTTTTTTAAATTGTCATGGTAAAAAACCACCTACTCATTTTTTTTGAGAGTCCTTTCTGCATCTTTCTGCATTTTTATCTGTATAACAAAATTTATTTGAAGTCGATATCTCTACTGGTTCTTGAGCTATGGACGACGAAAAAAAACTTCTAGGAACCTTGAAACGTCGAGAAATGTCAAATTTTAAATTCGACAAATCGGACCGATTACAATAACTTCCTATGAGAAGTTAAAAAAGTAAGTTGTTTTTAAGCTCATTGGTTTTTTTTTAATGAAAAACAATAGTTAAAAAGGCACAAACAGTAGCCTTTTGGGCATTTTTTTGAAAATGCAAAATGCATAATTTTCGAAAAGGTTCTCAATAAAATTATAGCTCCCGCCTTTGAAAGCAATGCCAAAAAAAACGCAAAACAAAAACACTTTGTTTTGAAAGTTGTTCCAAAATCGGTATATTTTCAAAAAGGACAGGTACGAAATTCTTGAATATAAAAAACAGCTGTGATGCGACTTACACTGATAACTTCCCATCTGTGCCGTCTGTTGATTTTTCTTAAAGTATTAGTAACAATATTTTGACAGAGATGCAAAAATTTGAAGTCTTTCTTTGTTGTCCTAATACTTGAGTCGAAAACCAATTCTTATCAGTTTTTTAATGTGTTTGTAGGTTTTTGTGTTTTGTTAAAAAAACATGTCAATTGAATTTTTGTAAAAAACTAACTAAAAGTTAGCAACAATATTTTGCATACAATAAAAAAGTTTGTTTTTAAGAAATTTTAAGTCGAAACTCAATGTTTAGCAATTTAAGCAGCATTTTTTAAAAGTTTTTATTTCTTTTTTAACTTCCCATAGGAAGTTATTGTAATGGGTCCGATTTGTCAAATTGAAAATTTTGACATTTTTCTACGTTTCAAGGTCCCTAGAGTCGAAATAAAAGATTTTTAGAAAGATGTCTGTGCGTGCGTGTGAACGTACGTCCGTATGCCCGTATGTCCGTATGTCCGTATGTCCGTATGTCCGTATGTCCGTATGTCCGTATGTCCGTATGTCCGTATGTCCGTATGTCCGTATGTCCGTACGTCCGTACGTTCGCGACGTTTTTTTCGTCGTCCATAGCTCAAGAACCAGAAGAGATATCGACTTTAAATAAATTTTGTTATACAGATAATAAGGCAGAAAGATGCAGAAAGGGCTCTCAAGGAAATTGCGTGGGTGGTTTTTTTTGGCATAGCAGCTTAAAAAAGGTGAAAATTTTGGTTACCTAACCCTAAATATCTCATGAACCAATTTCGCTAGACTTGAATTAAATTTTATATTATATATTGTAACGTGATACAAAAGAAGTGTATTTTTTGAAAAAAAAAACCAATTAACGGTTTTTTTATAAATCAAAAAAACTGAAAAAAAAAAAAATTTTTGCACCTCGAAAATTTTACGACTAAAATATGATTTCATCTCCAAAACAATTTTGTACAACGAAGAATAATGCTTTTGACATCTGATAAAATGTTGAGAAAAATCGAATTGACAGTTTTTTTACAAAAAATAAAAACCTCAAAAAAAAAATTAATAAAAGTTGGTAAAAATTGATTTTCGACTAAAATATCTTTTCAAAACTTTGAGATAATGGCTTCTAACTAATTTTAGCTAATAAGAAATATTGTTTTCAATATTAGGAACATTTTTGAAAAAAATCTAATTGACATTTTTTTTACAAAAAATAAAAAAATAAAAAAAATATTGGCTTTAAATTACTTTAATCTTTCAAAAAATATTGTTGTCAATATTCAGTAAAATTTTGAAAAAAATCGGATTGATTTTTTGTACAAAAAATTAAAAACCAAAAAAAAATTTAACAAAAGTTGGTAAAAATTGATTTTCGACTCAAATATCTTTTCAAAAATTTAAGACATTGGCTTCAAACTAACTTTATCTTATAAGAAATATTGTTTTCAACATTAGGAAAAATTTTGAGAAAAATCGAATTGACAGTTTTTTTACAAAAAATAAAAACCTAAAAAAAATGTATAAAAGTTGGTAAAAATTGTTTTTCGACGTAAATATCTTTTCAAAAATGTATGACATTGGCTTAAAACTAATTTTATCTTATAAGAAATATTGTTTTTAACATTCGATTTAATTTTGAGAAAAATCGAATTGACAGTATTTTTTACAAAAAGTAAAAACCTAAAAAAACAATACTAAAACTTGGTAAAAATTTACTTTCGACTCAAATAGCTTTTTAAAAATTAAAAATATTGACTTCAAACTTATTTCATTTCACAGAAAATATTGTTTTCGATATTCAATAAAATAAAATCTACAAAAAATAGTACGCAAATTTGGTAAAAATTGATACATATAGACAAACTTTTAAGCAAGACAAGTCGACAGACGGGATGGGAAGTTATCAGTGTGGGTCGCATCCCAGCCTCTTTTTTGAATTTTAAAAAGTTTTTATCTTAAAAACCTTACGTGGTAGAGTAATTTTGAAGTTTAAAATTTTTAAACCGAATTGAATTGATTGAAAAAGTGCAATTTGATTGTCAGGAACAAAACTTTGTCCACAATTTGGGCCGTGGACAAACGTCTTCACATAATCTCACAAAAAATAGTTCAGCGGTTTAAAATCGCACGATCTTAGAAGCCACGTTAAAGTTAACTTCAGTAAATTAATAGTTTTGTTGGCTGTATGGCATGTAGCACGAACTGAACCATATTTTAATAAAAAATTTGCACGATTTGCAAACATTGTTCAGAAGTAAGTTTATTCAATTCAAAAGGGTAAACCAAATTGAGCATAAATCAAGTGACAGCTGTCAAAAAGACCAACTACGAAAAAGTATTGCCAGATTGAAAACCAATCGTCTTAAAAAAAAAACACCACGTAAAAACATTAAACAAATTAATTTACAATTGATCATTATATAATTTTTCATTAAGAACTATCTTGCGCTTTACTCTACCTTTATAAACACTGTAGTTTGCATTTAAAAGCGTTTTATTTTAAAAATTTGACTTGATGGAAAAATTATAAGATAAGCTTTCAATTCAGGATAATAAAATCTTTTGAAAAAGTAGTGTTTGATTTGTAAGGCAGGATAAAAACTTATTTTTGTTGAGCTGTTTACATGAAGACAAAAGTAAACCTATAATTTTAATACTTTTTGTAGCATTAAAAAAAAAAATTGAATAAAATTTGTCAAAGATTTGACAACAACAGATCTACATTTTGTATTTTATTTTCATGAATCTTAAACATGACATACAAATCCGAGTAATTTTTCGAAACATGTGTAGTTCATAGCTTGCTCCCAGCAGCGTTTTCTATCGAATCTAGGCATAGATAAAGGCCTTTTCTTACATTATGCATGATATTTAACAACAAGATTTTAACATGAAAACATCAGTCAAGTAGAGTAAATGTTCTAGGGATATTGACACCAGTCCCCCAACAAGTCCAGAGATAAGTAATGCGATACATCTTCTAAAGAAAAACAAAGCAGCTGGACTTGATGGTATTCCCGCAGAATTCCTAAAAGCAGACCCTGGGGCAGCTTCCCGTATTTTGCTTAAACTCGTGCAGGCTGTCTGGGAGAGTGAAACTTACCCAAGGGACTGGAAGGATGGAGTTATTGTAAAGTTACCAAAGAAAGGTAACCTCAAAAACTGTAATAACTGGCGTGGTATCACAGTTCTGTCCGTTTTTCCGAAGTTAATGGCAACTATTATTCTCGAAAGGATTAAGTCCAGGATCGAGTCTACCCTTAATAGGCACCAAGCGGGGTTTCGCAGTGGCCGATCTTGCGTCGACCACATCAACACCTTGCGAATCATACTCGAACAATCATCTGAGTACCAATCACCGCTGTACCTAATGTTTGTAGATTTTGAGAAGGCGTTTGATCGGGTCAATCGTGAATGCATCTGGAGATCGCTTATTGCGCGAGGAATCCCTGAGAAAATTGTCGCTGATGTTATTAAAGAATCGTACAACAACACAAGGTGTTTTGTTTTGCACAATGGTCAGCTTACCGACTCTTTCGATGTGCGTCAAGGAGTGAGACAAGGAGATGTCTTGTCACCAATTCTGTTTTTGCTGGCGATCGACGATGTGATGACTGCCACGGTGGGTACAAATGAAAGACACGGTATCCAATGGAGTCTGTTTGACAAGCTTAGTCACATAGATTATGCTGACGATATACATATGTCTCATGGCAAACAATACGGCAGGCTTAAATCAGATGTGTCATTCGCTGCAATTGAATGGAGAGGTGGCTGGCTTAAGGATTAACACAAATAAGACCAAAGTAATGACCACGGGCCAAAGCACACAAGTTATTCTAAGGCAGGGGACCATAGAGGAGGTCGAGCAGTTTAATTATGTATCTGGGAAGTTTTATAGCTCTCGATGGCGGAACGGACCTGTATGTTAACAGTAGAATAAACAGAGCCCGTAGTGCATTTGGAATCCTTTCTCCTGTGTGGAACTGTAGCAAAATATCGCTACGCACCAAGTTGAAACTCTTCGAATCCAACGTCAAATCAGTGCTGTTATATGCTTCTGAAACATGGAAATGCTCTGCCAACATCTCGAGCAGACTACTCTCCAGGAAGAGTTAAAGCGCTGCTGTACTTGCAGCCGAACAACATATATTTCATTTTAATTACATTACAGTATTTGACCTTTTTTTCATTACAATTACACGTAAATTTAATTGAAAAAAATATATATGGGTGATTATACAAAAGTTGGGTAACTTTTGAGGATATTTTGTTTACGATAGTTTTTAAATCAAAATTCTATAAATTCGGGTGTATATGATAGCTAATACTATATTGTTCCCAATCGGGCCAGTCACTTTTTTGAGTACATTGTAAGATATTCAAACATTTCAGAATTTGACTGCCAGAGGACTGACGAGTATACACAGTTTTTAAAGTATTATAATGAAATTTAATACAAATTAGTAAAAATCTCTTAGGATTTAATAATGATCACTTAAAATCACTTAGTAACAATTAAAAATAATTATTAATATGTAATACTAGGAGAAAATACTACATCAGTTTTCAAAGCAGACTTTTGACATTTAACGTAACGTTATTTACTTATCTTTTACTACTTTCACATAGTTTTACTAAATATTTCAAAGTAATCAACAAACAAAATCTAACAATATTCATCTTAAAAGTACTAATGATCAAGAAATGAAGAACAATAACAATTTACCTGACACAGAACTGACGCCACACTACTGACGAAAAAGACGAAACTTGAGATTATAATCTGGACTAATGTTATTTTTTTGTAAATTCAAATATCAACAAACTACATTTTAACAAATCAAAGTCTAATACGAATAAATAAAAGTAAACTTTAGATTAACAAAAAAATAACGACTCACCATAAAACTGACGTGTTGACTGGCTAGGCACGTGTATAGACAACAAACATAACCCAAACTCTGGTACAGTTATGGTGGCCGTCAAATTGTGCGACCCGCAATTAACTTTATTACCAACATTGAAATTCAAAGTGGGATTTGACGTTGAGTCGGCGATATTTCGCACGAATTTTAAATTTAAATAACACACAATAAAACTGAACACAAAATTTCTTATTTTTTTAAATAAAGTGGAGAACACTGCATTATGAAAGTTGTAGTATATATAAAACTATATACATCGCAGATTGTATTAATTTAATAAGTTTTCTCAAATCAATGATAATGTTTAATAGACAGTCACTTAATGGTTGGTTTTCAGGGTTGTGACATGCCAGAGGACTGACGTTTTAAGAACTAATTGTGTTTTTTTAATAACTTGTATTCAAAATGAAGAACTGAAATTGGGTGACTAAATAAAGGTCTTTCCATTGTTTTAAAATAAATTGCAATCTCAATAAAATATAATCAGACTTTGTATATATTGATGGTTGATGACATCGAGTTACCCAACTTTTGTATAATCACCCATATTTTAATTACTTTTAACTGTAGTTGAAATAAATATAGATCTCAATTACTTGTAAGTAATTTAAAAATCACTTAATAATTACATGTAATTTAAAAATGTATATTATCACGTAAAATGTAATTGACGAAAATAATATTTATTTACATTTGTATGTTATGATTACTGGTAAAAATAATCATTACTTCTTTTTTGATCATTGCTTTTGTTTTCAATTACATTCCTGTAATTATATTGCAAATAAGTGACGCTTTTCAATTACATGTAATAAGTAGTTGTAATAAAATAAAAGTAATAGAATTCTTCTATTACTTTTTAAAATAATTGAAAAATTGTATGGAGATTCTATTACAAGAACATAATTACAATTGAATATTTTTTAATATTTTTTTACCATTGTGTTAGGAAGAACAAGAATAGTTGGAAAACACAAGAAACCGAAGAGGCACGTAACAAGATGCAAATATTTGTAAAAGATTACAAATTGTAGCAGAATTTCCAAAAAAAAAACATAAAAGTAAAAGAATTAAAACTGGACACAAACAGTCCCAGATGTTACAATCATTCATATGTTTTAACAATAATTCAAAACATGTGTTTTTTTTTATACCCATTTATAAACTTTTAGCAAATGTTATTTGCAAAACACCTCAAATCACTTTGTTTCATAAAAATACTTCCAGTTGTTTTGCAATAAAAAAAAATATAACTAAACAACAATCAAGAGCAAGACAGACCAGTTTATTATTATTATCCACAACATGTAGGTACGAGTAAATAAATTATAATTTACCTTCCATTTTATAAGCAAGTATTATTTCTATTTAACAACAGATAAATACACAACTATTATATTATTATTATTATTTACAGAGCTGCTAAATAGTCGTGTTGTTTTTTTTAATAAAATATTCGTATTTTAAAAGATGTAGTAGATATATATTAAAACTTCTTTTTCTTTTTACTTTTTATAATGCACTTAACATCTATTTTATTGTTAATTTTTCTGTCATAATTTCTAAACAACCGTGTTGACCTTTGAAGTTATTATTTTTCTCATTTTACAACATGTGCAATGGACAGGTTAAAAACAAATTATATAAAATTACAACTAAATAAACAAACTTAATCAAATTAAACCAAACTTAACAACCCAACGTCAACCTATAAAGATATCGAGGTATACATATTTTAACTCTTTTTTTTTTAATAAGTTAAATCGCAATATGATCAATTACTAAAATACAAATTAAGAAAAGAAACAGGTTCACGACAATGTTAAACTCGCGCAAAATCTAAAATTGTCTTTTCTTGCAAAATGTCACAATTGATCGCATTTATTTTGATTCACTTTCGGTGGCTTATTTTATTTTGTATGTTTTCGAGTCTTTGAAGTTGTCGTGTCGTCGATAAGTCTTCTCCAAATGGTCAAATGAGATAAACTTTTAGTCTTTCACATATCAAAGACGATGTGGAGCTTTTTTTTTGGGTTTTGCGATAAATAAAGTATCTAAAATGGTAAAGCTTAAAAGTGTAGGCACCCGCACAAGAAACATCTTGAGTGTAACTATCGGATTTTTCGTAATATAATTTTTTTTTCGTTTGTTGTACTTACTGAGCTCTGGGTCCAGAGCTAAGCTGGTCTGACTCTGATTCCTCTCGAGTGACGATGGAGAATGAATTTTTGGCCAGGGTTGGCATTTAAAGTTTATTCTATAAGTTGATATACATTTTTTTTTTTTTAAAAGTAGTAACGTGGTTTAAGCTTTAGACAATTTTTACGCTTTTAATATATTATGGATTACGACTAAGGATTTAATTGTCGTGGTAGTAACTAAGGCTAAGGTGTAATTCAGATTTGAGCATTGTATATAAGACGTGTTTTAATGGTAGCCTATAGCTAGTGCAGTAGTAAAAGTAACGATAGAACGTTAAAGTAGCCGTGTTTTGTTTTGTTCGAAAAATTTAAGACGGAAATTAACAACAACGAATTAGTGAACAGAAATAAGTTAGTAGTCAGGAAAATTATTTAAGTACAGATAGAGTTCCGGATTCTGAAAAGTAGGAGGCAGTTAGGTGGTTCTAAAAGAAACAAAATTTTATCATTAATTTATAACAAATACAAAAGTTCCACCATAAGTTCTTCCCATCTAAGTTGTAACTTTTCAATTCTAAGGACAAGTTCAAGAGAATTAACTTTACATTTAATTATTTAGACCTTTATTTAAGGTTTATTTAATATCATTTTAAAATAAATAAACAGCGAAAACGTCACTTAGGGAACAGTTATAGCTATCAACGGTTTTCATTATTGAAACAAAACATTGTAATTTTTTTGACAGGTTGGTCATAGCTTTCATGGAAAATTTCTGTCATTGCATACAAATTTTTTGAATAAAATCAAGCATTTCCTGAATAGGATCAAGCATTTAAGGTTATAGTTGATCGTTGAAAGTAAAACTGACAAAAACTATGGACCACTTTCAATGGGGCGATTATATTACAAAACGTGAAATAAACAATCAGCTATTTATTGAAAACCATTTAATTATTAAAAAATTAACTAAAATAAAGGTTTTGGGTTAAATAAAGCATTTTTTTAATAGACATAATCTACAACTCATCAGATCAATTTCGATAACAAACATAATGAACATACTCAATAAATCAAACCAATGATAGCAACAACTGTCCTCTTAATCATGTCATCAACACAAGTTATAAATCATGAAGCAAAATTAAAAGTTATTTGATTTTCTCTAATCAAAATTTAACAAATGTGTATGACACAAACAATTATATTTTTAAAAACATAAATAAATTATATGATACAATACCAAAGCTCTGAACACATCCCACCAAAATATGTACTAGAAATGAAAATATAAGGTGCTATAAATTTGTTAAAAACGCCAGTGATACCAAATATAAAAGTTAAATTAAAAGTGAGTCACATTAGTCAGTATTGACACATGAAGTCACGACATCTGACAGTCAGCACGTGAACCTTCAATTCGAGATAGATTTTTTATCGATTTGACATTGAATGTGTTTACCATAAGCGAAAATGCAATAAACACAAGGTATTGTTCTTTTATAACCATGATACTGATATCTGGTAGAATTAACGGCACACAATTTTTAAACAATATATTGTTAATGGTTCAACAATTAACTAGTTAGTATACTTTGCTAAATATTTAGCAATTTACTAAGGGACTCAAAATTCTTAAACCTTTCTTTTCGTTTTTCTAATTACATAGTAAATTGGTAATTGCCTTTTATTAAAGAACGAGCATTCAAACATGTCTAAAAAGTGACACTTCGTGACAGTAAAATAAACAAAGCAAATACGCTTAAACGGACCTATTAATTGGAATTCCCAACTATTGATAGGACCATTCCATCCACTGCTCTTATAAGAATAACTGTACAGATGTCATATGGATTTAGAAAATTGCTAAAAGTTAAAATAGCCATTTCGTGATTTTAACTTTAGCAAATTGTTAAGAGATAGTAAGATATTTAAATCGTTTAAAATTAGGTAAATCATCTTTTAAGCTTAGTAAATTGCTAAAAATGGTTTTAACATTTTACTAAATCGTAAAAAATTTTGCGCCAATGTTTTTCGAGTCGCTTCTTACTTTTTTCTTATGGAAAATACATTGAACGAGAAATCGAAAACCAAACTATCTCCAACTGTCAGTACACGAACTGACTTCCAGGAGGCGGTGTGAAAAACAACTTACCAGTTTTGTATTTTTTATTATTACTTCTTTATATTAATATTATAGCTATATGTTACCAAAAAAACAAGGCTACTAAATAATATAACTGATTTTAAACACAATTTTTATATTGAGTATTAATGTCTTTGTCAACAAAATATTCGCTATCTCAAATGTCACTTCTCGAATTTATTTAGCAGGGGCGTGTTCAGAAGTTTCGTTTCTTCAATCGAGTTTAAATATTCATGAAAATGTAGGTCGTAAAGTTTAGAACTTGTTTAAAAATTAAATAAAAACGATAGACCGTGTAGGGTTCGCTAAAAAGAGAACATATCCGAAGTTGATTCTCTTGGGCCTGATCTTAAAATTAAAAAGTAAATTTTAATAAGGACTTCGTGCTCTACTTCTTTTTAACATCTGATAAAAAGTATTTCTTTCAAATATTTTTTTCATCTCCTTATTTTTGATATATGTAAATCAATGTGAAAATAAAAAAGTCTAGTGTAGACTTCATTCAATATTTATCTGTTGTGTCACCACCTTACTGTCTCCTATATTTCAAAATTTGAAACTTGTTTTCTGACTTCTGACTTATTTTTGTACTAATCTATTCTATTCTATTAATATAGTGTATTCAAAAATAAATTGGGTGGCGCAACAGTCCATTGAGAACTAGGGCCTAGTTACTTACAACTCCAACAACCATTCCTGTGTGCGAGTATTGTTGTCAGGGATGGAGGGGACCTACAATTTTAAGCCGAATCCAAACGGCTAATTTGAGAAAGCACTTTTTCATGACAAGAATTATTACTCTGGGAGAATTTGTCAATTCCTCGCAAGAGGCAGTATCCGTGAAAAAATCTTTAGATGGCATAGGCAGAGAGAAAAAACCAATCGAGAGAGCCAAACTTCCTTGTCTCCGTCCCTTCGAAACCTCTTACTCTCATTTTTTATCGCGTGTTGAATTCGTATCGGTGTATACATGTTTTCACCTCGGAGAAGAGTACACAAAAAAAACATCATTTCCGGGAAATGCGACATTTCTCATTTTTGTTTATTGATAGCCAAGAAGGTTATGTTTTTTAAAGTCTCATTATAATATTTGTAATTCTCATGAATTTTTTTTTTTTTTAATTTTGCTAACATCTTGTCCTTTTTAGATCTACAAAAATACTCATTTAATTCAAATTAATTCCAGCAAAACATTTTTGTTTGTCAATAAATAACGGAAGAAGTTATACTGGTAGTTCGTGGTGAATTTGTTTTTCTCTTCTTTTTCTCTAAGTTACAGATAGATGGCAGGAACAACCAAAACAAGAAAGGATGTGTGCAGAAAGTGTTTAACAAGGTTAAGGCTTTTTAGATTAGACTTTATTTGTATATATGAACGAGTACATGTTTTTAATAAATGTATGTTTTCTGGAACTTAGTGTTAACGTAACATTTATCTGTCATGAATTATTTTTTCAGCTTTTTTATACACCAAAAAAATCAATTATGAAATTTGGCTGCGATAATAATTACTTGAATCAGGTTTAGCCCTTAACTTTGATTTGCATTTATTTATGAATAGCCTAAAAAGTTTAGCAAACATCTATGAATAAGCCACAATGCACTTTCAGAAAAACTGTAGTTAGAACTTTCCCTGACAGATTTTTCCTTGTCGCTATATAACTGAAAGATAAGATATAAATAGTTAGAACTGGAAAACTTATAAAAATGATGCATGAGACTTAAATTTTGGTTGAAGAACAAATTTGTATATTCTTTTCACAAAACCACTGAACTAGCGAGAATACAAATATTTTTACTTTTGTACAAAAGTACTTTTCGGCTTATGTAGTTAAGCCTTTAAAAGCAACACACTACCTTAGGGGAAAACAGTAAGAATAGCTTATCACCTATTCACAAATCTTATGCAATTGGCAACAGAAGTAACAAGTTGACGGTCTTTTTATTTAGTGTCTACTTAAATCACTTATTTTCAGCATTTTGGAAATGTCGTGAGTAATGGAAAGAAAATAAACAACGAGTACACACAAATAAAATAGGAATGGAAAAAAGAGATGAGTATATAAAAATGTTTTCAATGTTCCATGTTTACATTCTGTAACTCTCGTTTTCAATGTTCCTGCAACTCTCGCATCTTTCAACTGTCTGATCGAAAATTAAACGCATAAACGCAGCTAATAATACAAATAATAGTTGTAGTGCTTTCAGAGTTTTATGTTTCTAGGTCCTAATTCTCATTGGACTGTTGCACCACATAATTTATTTTACTTACTTAATGATTAAAACTGGCTTCAAATAACTAAATAATATTTCTCTAAATGCGTAATTTAGAATTGTTTCTAAATTTTCATTGTTCTGGCACCTAACAAGAGTAATTAATTTTACTTCATATTCGAATGATATTACTCTCAAACGAACACAATGAGAGTACCAAAACGTTGTTCATACACAATTTTGAATTTTCTTTGAACACCTCTGAACAGCTGACTATTGCCCATGTTCTGCATTTCACTTCTTGTGAATACACTTTGCGAAAGTGAATTTGGGTGTTCCACAATTCGTTATCGTGAATTGAATTTTCGAACATGCAAATGGATGTTCTGTATTTCGGTTTGTTCCATTTTTTGAACGCATTCAAAGCACATTTTTTATTTCTGTGAATTGATCTTTGATAGCTTTTTTCTGCTAGGAATCGGAGGGTTGCAGCAAGTTTTTGAATTGAAGGAATCGATGAAGGTATTCTAAAAGGTTCTATTTCCCTTAGAATATATAAAAAAACGCCTTTGCTTAATCTAAAATTACCATGAAAGCTTAAAAGACGAAATCAAGAATTTACTTTATTTATCAGAACAATTCTAGATAATTTTCACACACTTACATTGTGTCAGGTATAAATCCAATATATTTGATTTATCTCGCAAAATTCGTCTTCTTATTTTTTCTTTGAATTCTGCTTCTTTTTTTCACTTAAAATTGCCAATAACATTGCATCCATCTTCAAAACAGCAAAAAATTTTACTTCAGAAACAAAATAAAAATGGATGATCCTTCAGTTCTGACAGTTCGAAGCAATTTCGAAGTTTTCGAAATCGATCGAATTGAAGAACATGCAATTTCATTTCACGTGAAATTGAAAAGTGATTTTAATTCACTTTCGATCGAAATTCGGAACATGGGCGTATATCCGCCATTTTTCAAAGGTGGTCGCCATTTTTCAAAGGTGGTGAGCACAGAGAAAAGAGAGAAAAGTTTTTTCTCTCTCGTGGTGAGTATGTACACAAACTTGCATAAGTATTTGTTCCCCACATTCTTTATATGGAGTTAATACATATGCAAGTTGGTGGCCAAATCACAGCTTGTAGGCAAAAAGAGAGCAACCGTCGAAGTTGGTTCTCTCTATTAGTTCTTTTCTCTCTGACGATAGACCGTGTCGTG
Organism: Eupeodes latifasciatus; assembly: GCA_920104205.1. Classification (NCBI taxonomy): domain Eukaryota; kingdom Metazoa; phylum Arthropoda; class Insecta; order Diptera; family Syrphidae; genus Eupeodes; species Eupeodes latifasciatus. Next base: position 3,492,446 of record OV049926.1, read on the forward strand.
TAGGGTTCGCTAAAAAGAGAACATATCCGAAGTTGATTCTCTTGGGCCTGATCTTAAAATTAAAAAGTAAACTTTAATAAGGACTTCATGCTCTACTTCTTTTCAACGTCTGATAAAAAGTATTTCTTTCAAATATTTTTTTCATCTCCTTATTTTTTATATATGTAAATCAATGTGAAAATAAAAAAGTCTAGTGTAGTCAGGGATGGAGGGGACCTACAATTTTAAGCCGAATCCAAACGGCTAATTTGAGAAAGCACTTTTTCATGACAAGAATTATTACTCTGGATTATTACTCAATTCCTCGCAAGAGGCAGTACCCGTGAAAAAAACTTTAGATGGCATAGGTAGGGTTCGAACCCAAGACCTCTGGCATGACAGTCCAGCGCACTAACCATCATGCCACGGGTACTACGTATTAAGCGTATTCATTTGCCAATAAAACACAACTATTGTAACTTTAAACTTAACTCTTTATTCATGAACAGATGGCTGTCACTATGGTCAGTGCTCTGACCAACTCTTTCCAACGAACTGTCAACAGCTAAATACCTTTCAATTAAAAATCGCCTATTACTACGATTGTCAAATTATGCCATAAGTCTTCTTATTTGATTTTCACATGGTTAGCTAATTCGTTTTAGGAATGCAAAAGTTATCAACAATTTTTTTAAATTATTTCTTAAATAAGAACAGCTGACAATTTCAAACATCGTCTGACCATAGCTGCTAATGACATAGCCAAGCCACATTGTCAGACAAAATTCTAAGTTCACACGATTTTATGACATTTGAGGAGATTTTTGAATGAATCGTCTGCATCTACTTAGTTAAAGTTATGAAATTTTTGTAGGACTTTCTTCTTCAAGTTCAAATTTAAACCACTTAGAAAGCCTCATCCTTAGAACTGTTTGGTTTTACATTTTTTTTTAAAGCTAATCTTATTGTAGCTAATGTAAGTATTTTCTTTACTTATCTAAGGTCTTTTTCATCCCTGGCCACGCTCAACACACACAATATCCAGTGTCCACATAAAACTTCATAATTAATGTTCAAGATTTTGGTTATCATTATTATGTTGAGTTTTTCATGTTTTATTAATATTTTTTGTGAGACTCGTTAGTAATCGACTCGAAAAGTTTATTATTTTTTTTCTTTTTCGGCGCGCTATACTAAACAGTGTCACTTTAAGTCTCTCACTCACCTGAACCACCTGAATTTGTCTGATTTTTATTATGGAAGGTGGTAGGGTAGGAAAATAACTACCAGAGTGCCAACTTAAAACGACAAAGCGACGAGAAGACGACGACAACAAGCGACACACGGCAGCTGTGGTGGCGGCGGCGTTAACGACAACCACGACCAAGCGACACGATGGTTTCGCGAGAAGAGCAAAAATGTAAAGCTCTTTCTGAGCTGAGCGTCTTGCGCTCCTATAAAGTAGTAGTAGGAATATTATTTATCACAAACTAAAGTGTGGTACAGTGGAGACAGACAGACAATAATATGGGTTTTTAATAAAAACACCGCTTTCAGTTTCATTTCAACCGTCGACGTTTGGCCATGCGGTAATCATTTCGCTCTTTGAATCGCGCACGCGTACCCAGATTAAAATAAATATTTCCTATAATAATTTTGTTTATTATTTTTTGATTCGCCTTCACACATCGAGAGTGGATGTACCTTTCTTGAAAATACTTCTTATACCACAAGTTGTTCTTTCTTTCGTTCGTTCGTTCGTTTTTATTTAAACCTTCAGGTGTGTTTTATTAAGTGTCAATGAGTGTGGATGTTGATTAATATACTATAAATATTATTTCTGTTTGCACCGTTATATTTTACCCATAAATAATAAATAAAAAAAAAAACGACAACAAAAAAAAATAAAAAATAATTTTCTCTCTTTGGAGGAGTGTGTAAATTTTGTATGTGAGAAAAGTGTTGCGCCTTGAGAGGTGATAAAACATACAAAAATTAAAAAAAGAAAGATTTAAGTTGATGTAACTTAAGTGCAACAAAACTATAAAGTACATTCACTTGACTCTGACTGATAAATTTCTGTTTTTGGATTGTAGGATTGCAGCAGGATTGACAAGATTTTGAAAACAAAAACAAATCGCATCATTTTGTAAGCACGTATAAATCAAAGAGAAAATAAAGAGAAAAGATACAAATTTAAAAAAAAAAAAGAAAAAGGCAAGTTTTTATTTTTTGAATTTTACTTTACATTCAAAATGAAAACAACAATATAATCCCAAAGGGCATTTAAGCTTATTTTTAAAAGTTGCTTCGACCAACTGATGAAAGGAGTTTTATTTAATATGACAGAGAGATACATAATTTGACAGATAAAAATAATATGATAATGTCACTTGAAATGCCATTTTAGGACACTTACTTCTGCGGTGGGAGATTTGAATAATTTTGAAGATAGTCTTTGGTTCTAACAGCAAATTGAAGAATGTCAAAGTTTAAGGCCAAACCACAAGCTATAGAGAATATTTAGTATATTTTTGAAAGGAAAAGAAAAGATTTAGATTTGTTTTTAGTTCAGTGCTTTGAACTCCAAGTCTTCAGCAAATACTGCTCTAAAAATTTTCTCAGCCCTCAGATTTCGTTTTGAGCATTTAAAATCCAGGATTTTTAAGAGCTGCAAATTTAAACCAAAATTTGAGTTGAGTTAAAAATTAATAATTCTGTATATTAACTAAACAAGCTTTCGAAATTAAGAACAAGGTAATAGATTTTTTCTGAGTTTGTTGTCCTTTGTACGAAAAACTCAAAACAACTTTTAAGCTCTGAACACACTGAATCGAAAGAGAAACACAATTTTGAGTTTGACAGTTTAGGCTCAGTTCAGATTAAGATGTCAAACTTCAGATAATTTCGGTGAATAACTTTTATTTCTAAAGCAAATCATAACTTAACAGAAATATTTGTATATATTTTTTACTTGATGTGCTGGATGGGTTTTAGACATATTTACATACAAAATTCAACGTGTTTCAAAAGGTCATTTGACTTGAAGTACGTAGAAAGTTTTGAATTGTGGAGTTTAAGCTAATCAAAACGGGTTTAAAATTCTTTGTGAAATTTATGGAATTTTTAAATTTACCAAAACAATATATAAATTGTCATATCAAAATAAAATCTACCTTTTGTATAGAGTTAAACACGAGTTAAATTAATAACTTGTTATGACACATTGAATATAATTTAATATGGTTCATTATTAATCGATCCATTAAAATTTAACTAGATTGAAAATAATTTCTCAATCAAATTATAAACAATAAACACCCTCTAGACATGAACTGTCATTTATTTTTTTAGTTTGTTTTTTTTTTTATTTTGATAAAAAGTGTCACATTTATAGCTAATTGGGCTTGTTTGCAAATGTTCATGCCTCTTTTGTGAATTTTGTTTTAATGTATAAAATCAATTAATATCAATTTGTTTAGTGGGCTTGGCAATTACATTAAACAAATATTTTATTTGAATTTTTGTTTTACTATAAAAATGTTATGGCAAATGATGATTTGGTTGTATTTGCTTGATTTTAGCGAAAATACGTTGCTTGTAAATTTTCTTCACCTTTCCTATAAAAATCTAACAAATGTAGCCTAAATATTGTGCTATCCATCTTTAAAATTCAATTTGTTGTTTACTTTTTTTGATATTCAAAGTTCTGAAATTTAATAAGTAGTTTATTGTGCAACAAACTACGATGATTCTAAAATCAGTTTGGCATGATGGTAATTTGCAAAGAAATAAGTTATTACGGAATGATAATATTTAAATAAGTATCTACGTTTATGGGATTAAACTATAAATTAAATGAGCATGTGTTACCTTTTATGGATTATAACAAATTTGGTTAAGTTATTTTGTCTCGCTTTTAAGATAGTTTTTTTTGGTAAGTTGTTATTCGCTTTTAGCTTATTGAGGAGATAGAAATAGAATACAAATCAAGGGAGTATCGAAAGACGTTTTTATAGAGCGAATTTCACGAATTTGTGACTGCCAATATAATTAAGTAATTAATTGAAATTAATCGATATGGAGATTTTTATTTTTATTATTTTTTTGTTAAATGAAACTAAGCAACGTTTACATATGTTAAGTGTTATAGAAGACTTGTGCACTTTCTTTTTTTGGCTTAGTAGTGACAGTTTATATGACAGTTAAAATGACAGCTGTCATTATGTTGGATGTCAAATTATTCAATTAACTCTGATTCAAACGATAATTGACAAAGAAAAAAAATTAATATAATCAAAAAACAGTTTTAAACATAGAGTTAACACTTTATACACTTTTCTAAAATATAATAACAAAACGTCAAATGAAAATTTACTATTGAAATGAAGTTCGATTGTCATTATAAGGCAATGAAAGATATGCCTGATACATTCCATTATCTTGTCACAAATGTTACTATTTTAACAAAAAACAATTCTTTTTTTAATAAGAAACAAAATTCCAAGTATGAACTCAGCTTAATTTAAAACAATTTTACATTGGAATTTTAATTGGAATTGGAAAGAAAAAAAAAAAAACTTTTTAAAAGAAGAAAAAAAACTTCAGAGGTCAAACACATGACTTGTGAGGTGAGGCTAAACAACTCAGAAATGTACATTTACCTTTATCAGATGCAATTTTAAAAATATCATCATAATTTATTAAAATCTGAATTTACAAACATTTTGTGGTTTGATAACTAAAAAGCTTACAATATTACAATGGAATATTTAAAAAACCTGAAATGTTAAGCTGACCATCACAAATTTACACGCATATATGTATGTATGTATATTCATTATTATGACAGTCGCATCAAATATACAAAATATTTCACTAAAAAGGTTTATACAGATTTTATATGAATGAATCATTTGTCAAAATTTTTGTATTATGACATTTTAATTGAATAAGTATACAAAACGAAAAATACTCTTTTCACTGACAATTTAATTAGCCCAATTCATCATCATCATCAAAAATTTAAGCATATTAAAAAAGAAAAAAAAAACCATACGTGGTCAACGAACAACTAAAAATAAATAAGAAGAGACCAAAGACAACAACAACAAAAAATTAACTAATTTTATAATTCAAGTTTATTTACTTTCAACCCAAGAACCTACAAAAAAAAATATGTATGTTTGAAGACGTCACGTAGGTCATTCAGCTCTCTGAGGTGATATATGTATGAACAAACGAACAAATAAAAATTATAAACGACATTAAGATAAATTGCTAAAACGTAGGCTAAATTTATTAAAATTGAAACAAACCAATGGGGTTCTAAAAAGTAAAAAGAAAAAATTTAAACATACGTAAGCAAGAGTGTTAATAATCACTTTGTATATAATAATAATGACATCAATAAATATAAGTGTTCATTTTAATTTACATAAAGTTGTTAATAAATAAATTACACTGATTTCCGATACTACTTGCCGGAAGCATGATGATTGTAAAAGCTACTTGTAAATGTTTTTGTTTTGTGTTTAAACAAATAAAAAGACTCACATGGTCATGTTTACTTGGAGCAAACTTTTGTTGGTACATCAGGATTAACTAGCCTACAAGACTTTGCAATTTTTAACAGTAGCTTGTTAAAGCAATATGTTGAAGGAGTCGAAGAAGGATAATTTATTTAACTTCTTTTCTGTATTTCTTACCACATACTACGTTTAAGTAAACTGTCAAAACAAAAACTATACAAATTTTGACAATTGAATGAAATGCATTGATGGTAGCGTTCACGTAGTAAAACAAATGGAATCGCTTTTGACAACTTAAAGCATTAACATCGCAAAGACTATAATCTTAATTTGACATTTTGTAACGGCTGAACAAATGTGTCTTTAATAACATTTTCTTCGACAAGGTAATGACTATTTTAACGTCAAAACCAAAAACTTAAATTGCGCATGAAGTTTATACAATTTTTGTCTGAAATATTGCGAATGAAGTTTATACAATTTTTATCAGGTTGATAACATTTTGAAAGCAACGGCAAACATGAAGTGATGAAAATAATAAACCTGTCATCGAAAAATATCAGCAGAGAAAAAGATAATGATGAACACATGGAGTCCCTGTCAATTTGACAGTAAAGTTTGATATTGATATTGTGTTCATCATCTGAACCTGACTTTACAAATTAAATATTTGTATGGACCGATAAATAATTTGCTACTTTCCAATATCCAAGATTTCCATATAGGCACACAATACGTGTTTTTCTTTTTCAGTTTTAAAATATCTGAGCAAACCGAGTTGAAGGCTGAACTCAAGCATTTGACAGGTGAAAGTTAAAAAAAAATGAAATTGAAAATTGCATGTTTGCTTGATTATAATTACTTTTTCCATTTTAATTTGAGTTTTGAACCTTATTTCTTATATTTGTAGTTGAAAATGACAAGTAAATTGACAATTAACAAATAATGACAGGGGATCGTTCAGGTGTGTTTAAAGCATCTTGCACATGAGCTACGAACTGCGAACTGTGGGTGTTCGCATATTTTGATTTTTCTTTCACATGAGCTTTATTTCTATTCGCAGACAGCGACGAATTGTTAATTCGTACATGTACATATTTTCCTCAGCCATGCTCTTTCACACAAAAACAAAACAAGAGTGGTATAATTTTAAGGTTAAGTTGAGCGCGAACAATTTATTCGTTGCAGTGTGGATGGTATGTGGAACGCGAATAGAGTTTGACAGTTCGTAGCAACCACACTGCAATTCGTTACTTTTTTTTCGTTAATTATCCTAACATTAGTGTCAATTGGTTTCTTATAATTTAAATGTGTTTTTGTTTTAAATTGACTTTTTGAAATGTGTAAAATCACTTTTGTTCGTCCATTCGTTGTTCGCTCTCATGTGCAAGGCCCTTAACTTTGTTCAGAGGATGTTTAGAACATGCTCAATATGCTCAGACTCTGTTCAGAAATCTTTTCAGAGCTAAATTTGTATTTTAGTTCAGAGTTCTGTAAATTTTCTGAGCACTCAGATTTCGTTTTGAAACGCATTTAAAATTCAGAAATTCACATTCGTGATTTGAAAGCTAAAATTATGTTTTTTCATTAATAAATAAAATATTAAACTATTTATCTATCATATAACGTATCTTCTTTGACAGAATAACCAATTGTTTTGGGAAAAGTTATTAATTTTCATCAACTTACACGCTTGATGTTTTTGTGTTCAGTGCTCTGAACACTCAGAAATCTTTTTGTGAACGAAAAAAGTAAAATACCTTTAAAGCTCTAAACACACTTAAGAGAAAAAGAAACACAATTTTCAGTTTGACAGTTCGGGCTCTGTTCAGACAAACATATTGAATCCATGTCAATTTGGCAATAAAAATGTATTTCCATACGGTCTACCAAATCATTTTTGTGTAGTTCCTTTTCGAAATTTGCGATTCAATATGTCAAACAACTTAAACTTGACCAATTTAGATTGAACCATATTGTATAGTTTATCTGAACAAAAAGACTGTATGAGTCTGTTACCTCTTTGTACAGACCGACAATTGATATACTCCTATTATCATTCAAGATTTCCGTGTAGGGACAAAAAGTTACAAAGTTAGGGACAAAGATTTACTTGAGTACAAAATGGCTGCAATTTCTATTTCTATAGTTTGAAAAGCATCAATAGTTTTTTTCTGATGTCAAAAAAGAATTGACATTCGACGCCATTTGTAAAATCATTTATGTATGATACTTTCCTATGGGTAACTATATTTAGGTTTAAATGACTGCAAATTTTAACAAACCAAATGTAAAAAGTTCTTAAAAACAACTAAAAAGGAATACATACACACATATGTATGTACGTTCAAAATGTATGAACTTTTTCTTTCAATGTGGGACAATTGCTCATCTGTCAAAATGTCTTTGATTTAAGCCGTGTAAATTTATGTTTACTTCAAACTCAAACACAGCATTTTGACATTTGACATTCGCATTTTATGACAATTACTTAAACTGACGGCACAACAATGAACAAACTATATTTAAAAATTAATATATGAACTACTCTCATAAGAAGTTCAATGTCGTCTTATTCTAATAATAAAATGGCAACAATTTAAAACACGAAAAGCTCAAAATTAAGGAAATTACCATGATTGTTTTGCTTTGGAAAGTGACAGGTTGAAAATGGAGGGAAAATAAACAACAAATTTGCCTTCTACACTAAAGGTTAAGCAAAGTTTTCTGTTTATTTTTATTTTTTTTGTTTGTTGTCAGTATTATTATTAGAATGCTGGAATTATTCCGATTAAATTCTTTTCTTGCATTTTTTGTATATTTAATGTTTTATTTTTTAATAGAACACTATATAGAGCCAGTTTATCAGGTTTTCCATTCACTTGTTTGAAACAGCAACAATCAATTGAAACAACCATCAGCGCCTGCTACAGCCGCGGCTGCGGCCGAAGCAGCAGCAAACACTTGTAGCAATTTTTGCAGTCGGTACAGACAACAAAAATTATGAATCTTAAAAATGCGCTTGACTTTGATTATGTTTTTTTTTTTTTAATTGTATTGAAGGAAACAATAGATTAAAAAAAAAAAGAATGATATATAATTTGTTCTTAAATATTCAAATCAGTTAAAATTTGTTAATTTGAATAATTTCGCGGTAATCAACCTAACCGCAAGCAACATCAGTGAGATCTGATTAGATTAACTTTAAACGAAATATTATTGTAGGTAGAAACTATAATTCACAAAGTATTATTTATTCTGATTTTTCTGAATATTTAATCAAATTACAGTGCAGTTTATTTTTGCTTAGAACTTTCCGGCAGTTTTTGTTTTGCATACCTATATAACATAAATTGCACGACTAAATCGCACGAACTTGCTCTTTTTGTTCAAGGCTAAAATATGGCTCGACATTGTAGCCATAAAAATAACTTAGTTACTTAGTTATTTTAAGAATGTCATTGCTATGGGATATAATTTAAATTTATTTTAGCAAAAGCATCAGATTATTTTATAGAATTTTTTGAAAACGGACCCAATTTCTTTAGTTTAATTTAAATCGTTGAAGGAAATAAAAATCATTTTATAGGAGCTTCATCTCTTTTATAGGATAGGAGAAAATCCTTCCCATAAAAAAAAAAAAAACATCCTTCCTTCAGTCTTAAATTACCGAAGTTGGATACATTTAAACCCCAATTTTGTATACGAAACCAATACGTGCCCTTCTGAGCAAGTAAACAAATAAACAAATAAACAAAAAAAAAATATAAATTAAAGTGTAAAAACAAAATAGCCAAAGCTATTAAAAAAGATTGAATTATGGAAACAATTATTTATAAAACTTCAACAATCTACACAAAAGTCGATTGCAATATAACTTTTCTGGAATTTAGAATTTATTCCCATAGAATTTGTTCGGAAATGATAAAATAATTAGTTTTAGTGTTCATTACCTACGAATAAACTTAACTCCAAGAAGATAGTTAAACTTAAATGAGTTTTCAAGTAATAGCATAATAGTATACTACAATAGGGTCTTAATATTTCTTTATAATTTATATTGGCTAACCGGAAGAAGGCAAAGAAAGGTTAATTTACTACTCTACTTAAAATCCGAGAGCAAACTAATATATAAATAATTGGTTGTTGTAAAATTCCTTCTTTTAGAAATAATTTGATACAACCGGAAGTCAAATTTCGTTAAACAAATATTTATTCAACTCAAATTGTTCAAAGAATTTTTCTACAAAAATCTTTACATATTTCGCTCAGAATAAAGTGACATAAGTCAACAATTTTCTTTTTATTTTAAAATCGGTTCTTACTGTCATAAAATTAAATTATAGAAATAATGTTCTTTATAACCATTTTTAAAGTATTGATTTTAAGAACAACAGGTAATATTTTTCGGCACATTTTAAACCCAAGTTTAATTGAACTACAGCCAAATTAATAAATGTGGAATAGCGAAGGGTTAGGTCTTATTCAAAATGTTATGAATGAAACAAAAATCCTACTAAGTGACGTTTAAGGTAATAGTCTGAAATTACTAAAATAAAAAAGGTTCAAGACGATTGTGCTGATATGCACGGCTTTAGTCAGTTCGCATTGAACATAATTTCTGCTCGTGTAGCCAAAGCATTTGCTTCGAAAGCAAGGCAGTTTATAAAAATGTCCCAATCAATTTCTGAACAGTAATCAACCATCTAACAATTTAAAAATATACGTGGATTTCCTAGCGTCATTGGCGCAATTGACTGCACCCAGACCCACATTCGAATACAAATAAATTATCCATTTAAACAAACGAAACAGACACAATATACAAACAATTAAAAAATGATAATAGTTTTGACAGAAACATATAAACAAGAGAATTGCTAGATGTGTTTACAAATTATCACAATTTGCTGTCAAAACCAATAAGAAAAAAGAGGCTGGGATGCGACCCACACTGATAACTTCCCATCCCGTCTATCGATTTGTCTTGCTTAAAATTTGTCTAAATGTATCAATTCTTACCAAATTTGCGTTCTATTTTTTGTAGATTTTATTTTTTTTTATGAAAAAACGGACTGTTGGATTTTTATAAAAAAATTATTGAATATAAAAAACAATATTTTCTGTGAAATAAAATAAGTTTTTTTAATTTTTGAAAAGCTATTTGAGCCGAAAATCAATTTTTACCAATTTTTATTAATTTTTTTGTTTAGGTTTTTATTTTTTGTAAAAAAACTGTCAATTCGATTTTTCTCAAAATTTGTCCTAATGTTGAAACCAATATTTTTTGAAAGATAAAAGTAGTTTAAAGCCAATATCTCAAAGTTCTGAAAAGATATTTGAGTCAAAACTCAATTTTTACCAACTTTTTTTTATTTTTTTTTTAGGTTATTATTTTTTGTAAAAAAACTGTCAATTCGATTTTTCTCAAAATTTTATCAGATGTCAAAAACATTATTCTTCGTTGCACAAAATTGTTTTGGAGATGAAATCATATTTTAGTCGTAAAATTTTCGAAGTGACAAATTTTTTTTTTCAGTTTTTTTGATTTATAAAAAAACCGTTAATTGAATTTTTTTCCAAAAATATAATTGTTTTGTATCACGTTACAATATATAATACAAAATTTAATTCAAGTCTCTAGCGTCATTGGTTCATGAGACATTTAGGGTTAACCAAAATTTTCACCTTTTTTTTAAACTGCTATGGTAAAAAAAACACCCACGCAATTTTCTTGAGAGCCCTTTCTGCATCTTTCTGCCTTATTATCTGTATAACAAAATTTATTTGAAGTCGATATCTCTTCTGGTTCTTGAGCTATGGACGACGAAAAAAACGTCGCGAACGTACGGACGTACGGACGTACGTACACACGCACGCACAGACATCTTTCTAAAAATCTTTTATTTCGACTCTAGGGACCTTGAAACGTCGAGAAATGTCAAAATTTTCAATTTGTCACATCGGACCCATTACAATAACTTCCTATGGGAAGTTAAAAAAAAAAACCAAGTCTGCGGAACTCGATTGAAATTTCAAGTTACCGAACAGGAATAGTATTTATTGTAGTAGATTTTCTTAAGTGATTTTTTGGCAAACGTCACTTTACTATTCCACGAAAATTTTGGTTTTATTCATGGTACATTTTAACCCACAGCTTAACTCTTATTCTCTGGTTTAGTAAGATCGCAGAATAAAGGTGGTTGGACAAAGCTGCTATGCATTAAGAATTTGACAGATCCGTTTAGTTGCAAACAGGTCTAAGGGATGTTCTACTACATTTTTAGTACGTGAAATGAAAACAGATGTTTTCTTTTTATTTCGTGATTGTTCTAGAGACCCAATTTCTTTCCACGACAGTTGCCAGGAACAAAATATGTACTTATTGTGTGTTGGCACGTATGTGCCTATTTCACTTTAATGAATATTCCAAGCGAAAAATTTTAGCGCTGTTAAGACTTGGAGACTTGCAGATATTCGCAAACCTTTCATTGGCTGCGTTCAATCTCTTGTTGGATAGGGTATCTTGGATAGGTGGATTTTTAGATACCTTGTTGAACGAGTTGGATAGCTGTATTGAGACACGAGTAGCTGTCAAAAAACAAAAACAACTTTCAGCTGTTCACAAAAGGCATAGAAACATTTAAGCTGCGAAGTCAAAATTACCTTCTAAAATTCGGAGGCAAATAGCTTCTTCATCGTCTATTATGTACAGAACATCCTAAAATACAACTTCAACTAACATTTTGTATCTTTTTGTTTACCAACAAAAACAAAAAGCTGAAATCAATTTTCAAGTTTCTTGAAATTCAACCATGTGTTGAATCAGCTGTTCTGTCAGATACCTACATACCACAGAAATTCTTGGATACCTTTGGATTCCTTTTTTGATATCTCAGCAGTTTTTGATCAGCTGTTATTTTACACGTAAAACACTTACAAAAAGGTATCCGGATACCCTATCTGTCTGAGATTGAACGCAGCCATTGAAGTTCGATCTTTAATATTTAGAAGGTGAATTCTTTGAAGTTAGAACTTGAAGTCAGAAACTGGTCACAGACTCAATGAACTTAAGACTTTAATATCAAAACAAATATGAATTTTTCTGTCTAATTATTGTTTTAAGACTAAATAAATACGATATTTAACAGTTGTTATATAATCATGTTGTTGTTGTTAAACGAAAGAGGCCAAAAAAAGGTCGTTTCACCAAATCAAAAACCTAAAATGCAATTTTTTGACTCAAGACTTTTATACTTAACGCCAAAGAATTATAAATTATATAACTTGTCAGTATCTTTATCAAATGAATACCTTTTACAGAAATCCTTTTTATTCATTTCCAAGGGGTCGATTCGGGTAAAGTAGTAGCTCTTTCGTTTTCTGTTAGGTTATACTATTCCGACATCCAGCAAGCAAAATATCAAAACCTTTATCGATTTCTAAGTCTACTGACATTCCATTTTTTGTATAATGTAATTTGTTTATATTTGACGTTTTATAGAGTTAAAAACAGCTTGAACATACATAGGCTATGTCGTGTTTATTTTTAGACTGTAGATTATCTTTAAAAAAAAAGGGTTTAAATTGTCTATCAATAACATAAGCTGGAGATCGGTTTAGAAAAGACAAAATCAGACCTTATCAAAAACTATGAATATAGACCAATACTTTCTGTCGCTAGAAGTATAAGGCTCAAAATCACCAAGGTTGCAAATTTCAAAATTGGTTTTGTGACAAAAAAAAATTGCAAGCCATAATGATGACTTTTAGTTTATACTGTTTTAAAATTTGTATATTAATAAACTTCGACAGGGCAGCGCACAGAATTCTATACCTTTTTAGTAATATTCCTTAGTATGAAATAGCTTACAGAAAACCATCAATTCGGGAACGTTTTTCTAAGTTTGATAAAATCAACAAAAACAAAACAAAGCACATAATTTAAGGTTTGTTTAATAACATGGGTATATTATGTCGTATCTATATTAAATAAGCAATAATGAAAACAATGCATATACAAAATCTTCTACAAGAAAAATACGTCAAAACAATGTCCGGGAACGTTCCCGAAATGACCGCTCACGAAATGACGATTTCAAATAAGGGCGCCTTTTGATTATACGGCGGCCATCTTAAATGCGATCTGACTTTAGTTGTGTTCACTGAGGTTTTGTCTAGATCAGAACAGCACAGGACAGCACAGTTTCGTGAGAAACGTCAGATCAAGTTAGAACAGTCAGTTAAACGTCAGTTGTCAAAAAAAAAAAAAACAAATTGCAAATTGTGTGAAAAATATTATTAAAAATTATTGAAATGGAAAATCAAGTGATTGCTAAGATAATACTAAATGAAAATGTTAGTGGTTCAGACACCGATAGTGATTTTTCGTCGGATTCCTCTTCAGATGATTGGAATGAAAGTGTGACGAATGTTATTACCTTTTCTCTGATGAAATGTAAAAGAAATTGCATTGAAAGTTATTATATTATATTTTATAATTATTTAATTAAACAAATTAAACAAATTGGCAAAATAACTTTATTTTAATTTTTTTAAATCACGAGAAAAAAAAAACACAAAGCACAGCCAAATCAAAACGTAAACAAAAAAAATGACAACTTCGATTTTGACATTTCTCACGATTCTGTTCTAACCTGATCTGACTCAAAAGCAAGAACAGAAAATCCTGTTCTAAACTGTTCTAGGTTTGTCAATGAACAGGAAAGTAGAACAGTTCAGCACAGAAAAAACCTCAATGAACAGCAAAAAGCTGTACTTTTCTGTCTAGAACAGTCCAGCACAGCGTCACTGAACACACATTTTGTCAATAGGAAAATATTTGAGGTTACTTTATTATTTCGTGTCGTAAAGAAGATTTTCATCAATAATTAAATGTAATAAATGCGTTCACGGATTGACAGACTATTGATGTACGCTCTATGAATAATGAATAGAAAGGTACTTAACATTTAGATATAATTTATTTGACGATAAATACTCTGACAGCCGGCTTTGTTATTGTTCTCTTCCTCGTCTGACGTTTGACACCGAATGGCTGCGTTCACAAATTATTGAAATGACTTGTGCGGTATCGGACAAATTATTTTTGCATTTTTATAGTTAAAAATAAATAATCTTTTAGTATTCTTTCTAAATCTAGATTTTGTATAAAACATACGGTGTATTAAGTAATGACCGGGGTTAAATACCTTAAATTTTTCAATTATATTTCGGACTTGTTGTTGAAGATTGTATATTAGGACGCGTTCCCGGAATGATTTTCTATGCGTGTGTATTGATTTCATTTTAAAATTAACTTTATTAATAAATTATATTGTTTGATACACACACAAATCAGTTTAGTTTAAGTTAGTTATTACTTTTTTTTTTCTCAATTAAGTCAACATTTAAGACATTAAATTTCTAGCAAAGCCAATTCTGCAACTTGATGATTTTAGGCCATAAGCACTTTTTGTAGTCTAAAACAAAACCTAAGTTTTTTTTTAACTAAAATCACAAATTAAACAAAGTAATTTTTGACTTATCTCACTCAAAATGAGAAAGTTTTTAAATTTTAAAGGAACGTTAAATACAATATAAAAGAATAATCTTCTTTTAAAGCAAACACCTCGCAACATTACTTTTATAAATTTAAGAAAAATTTCAACTACACTACATGCGTTTTGTTCGCATTCCATATATAGTAAAGTGAGAAATTGCCAACAAAACGATCCGCAGTGGTCCGGTTTTTATATTATTTGAAAGTTGATACAACTGAATATTTGCCAGAATAATTTATCAAAAAATTCCAAAAAAAAAAATAGCGAAATTCAGACCAGGGGTGAAATCGTGTAAGCTGATTTTTGATAGTTGACTATCAAAATAATGAAAATACGTCTGTGTAATGTGAAAGTCGATTTAAAAGTTTTAACCAAACAATTTGACATAAAATAAAAACTTCAAGAAGGGGGTTTGTTCGTAGACTACTACATTAACATGTGTTGTTGAAGCGAGCTTGAAGCTCGTCTAAATTCTTTATATACCTGAATCGAGTTGAAATGAGCTTGATTCGCTCGATTCCGGTCGGGGATCGTAAATTTGTGAAGAAAAACCTGTGTGGAGGAGTTGGTTTTACAGATAATGCATTATGGTCTGTTTATTTGCATGTTTGTGTATAAAAAATATAGTTTTGTTTTAATCAAATTAAAAAAAAAAATTGCACATGGAGTAGGTAGCATATTCCTATATGGTGCTGAACTTTTCATTGTTTAACACGAATCAAACTATCTCACTTGCACTTCATAAGAAACATCGAAACACCATTTGCATTTTAGAAATTGCTGTCAAACTTAATCATTTTTAAATCTTCTTGTGCGATGGAAACACCAAAAGAAACTGAGATAAACCTTTGGTGGAAACATAGCAAAACATAAATATCTTTTCTATTGTTTTCTATTGCAAAATAAGCCCAGTTAGTCCATTTTCACTAACAAAACTAAATAATATCAACAGTAATAGATTGATTTTTTCCCCAATGGAAAACACACATGATTCCAAATGCACAACTAATCAACGAACACAGCCATCGAGATACAAATGCAATATCAATCGTACCAACATTTGAGAACAAAAACACATAAGATCCATTCGAGACTCGTATAAATGTCAAAAACCTATCCATAGTGAGATTCTACTCTAAGTTTTATCGGTGTTATTCTCACTATGGATATTGTTTTTGTTATTCGTGTAAAATCCTACTTTACTATGGATAGATTTCACAACAAAACACGGGTACTGAGTTACAAAAAAAGTGGCGCAGTCATATGTGTTGTTATTATTTTGATAATATACCGCTATGTTTTTGTAGAGATTTTTTTTTCGTTTAACTGTATATTTGTGTGTATGTTTGCATATTCTTTTTCGATTTTTCTTATCACATTAGTGCATTAAGTGATATTGAGGAAAGCCGCAACTTTATCATTTTTTTTTATAATAGACGCGAGTTATACAAATTTTGGCTTCCGTGTTCCCGTAAATGTTTTAATAAGTTTATTGTAACGGGTTTATTTGTATTTGATTCTTTATCAGTTTTTTAGTGATTTTTGTGAAAAAAAATGCAAATAACGGCAGAAGAAGTCGCCAGAGCGCTGGCTTTAGTTGAGGATGGACGAAGTGCGCGGTATGCCGCTGTTATGATCGGAAAACCGGAGACGAACGGTAAGAAGAGCCATTCAAAGTTACAGGGAAACCAACTCCTGCAACCGGCGGCGGCGGAAAGGCTCAGGTCGCCCCAGAGCAACATCTACAAGGGATGATCGATATTTGGTGCTTCAAAGACTTCAAGATCGTCAACACCCAGCGGTTGAGCTGTCTCACAGACTTCGATCCGTTAGGGGGAGAGCTGTGAATGCTCAAACGATGAGGAGGCGATTAGTGGAGAGTGGCCTGAGAGCAAGAAGACTTGCTAGTGTACCAAGACTCACGTTACAGCACAAGCGACGTCGGATTTAATTTGCTCAACTTTACCGAGACTTTACTTTACTTTACGGACCGAGGGCGACTGGGGTAGAGTTATTTTCACTGATGAGTCCAGGTTTTGTCTGCGCTCACCAGATGGACGTAGCAGAGTGTGCAGACGATTATGTGAAAGAAACTCTTCGGAAACGGTTACCCAGCGCGAAAATTTCTGGGGAGGTTCGGTTATGGTGTGGGCGGGAATTTCCATGCACGGAAAAACCGAGCTGTGCATCGTGGAAGGATCGGTAAACTCCAGTTACTACATCAACAACATTCTGGAGGAATATGTGGTTCCATTCGCATAATTTATTGGAGACAATTCCTTGCTAATGCAGGACAATGCTAGACCACACGTTGCTAGGTGCGTTACCAACTACTTACAAGAAGTGGATATCGATGTAATGGCTTGGCCTGCGATGAGCCCGGATATGAATCCCATCGAACATGTTTGGGATCTACTGGGAAAAAATAATAAGGAGGTGACCCGCCCTTCCAGAAACACTCAATGGGCTGAGATCTGCCCTAGTGAAGGAATGGGAAAATTTGGACGATACCATCGTAACAAACCTTATCCAAAGTATGCCCAGGCGAAGTAAAGCTTTATTAGATGTTCGTGGAGGCAATACCCACTATTGAAGAAACAAGGACTAGTTTAAATTAAAAAAAAAAAAAAAAATTTAAATTGCCAAGTTATGAAGTTTTTGCCTATTTTCCTTAATTTATGGTTTATTTCTAAGTTCTTCCTATTTTTTCGTTTTTTTTTTTTACATGAACGACTTACTTTTATGTTAACAAACAAAACTTTACCAAAAAAACGTTTATTTTTTTAAGTTACTTCAAAATGTTGCAAAATTTCAAGGTGCGCCACTTTTTTTGTAACTCAGTGTATTTTTTAAACCTTAGAATTTGTTTGAAAACTTAAGAATTTTAAAATATTCTCGAATTCTCAACATTTTTTAAATGTTTTCTTGTAAAAAGTTTAATAATAATCCTGAGCCAAATATTAATTTGTTTAATTAGTTCAACGTTTCCTAAACTAATCAAATTCCGTCTAACATGTTGTTTAATTTGATTGTTTAAAAAAAAAGATCCTATAAAATAAAAATGCAAAGCCATAAAAACAAATTATGTAATAAAAACCCTTAAGGAAATTTACCAAAAAAAAGCAAATAAAAATCATTTAGTTATTTTTTTTTCCACTTCGTTTCAAACTCACAAAGCAATAAAATAAAAAAATTAATAAACCAAAAAAAGCATAAAAAGAACAATAAACAAAAAAACACTTAAACTTAAATTAATTGGTTGCAGATTTAACAAAGAGATAAATTACTTCAATTAGCTGAGAGTTTAACAACTAGAGGATAGGAACAGTCAACTTTAATTAATTTATTTTTTTTATTTTTGTTTAAGAAATAAGAAAACACTTTCAGTGTCGGTAGGTTAGTATATATAATTAAAAATCAGATATGCCACACTCCATACCAAAATAAAAATCAACAACAAAATGATAATATTAAAGGTGACAAGCCTCTTGGTGAGGTTTCTTTATGGCAATTAATTAAGTCAGAAACGCCTCCAGGCTACAAAATAAAACCAAAAAAAAAAGAGATATCAAAGATATAGTGGCGATTTGGCGCATTGAGGTCGAAATTTATTAAAAAAAATCTAGAAAACATAATAACAAATAAAATAAATGTATGCAATAACTTGCAAACTTGTAGGCCACGTTAGACGCAACAATGTTTTCCTGTTACCTGTTTCGAGAATGACAAATACACTGAACAAAAATATCCATGGGTTATGTTTTTAGGAAACAATTTGACCGTCTTCAAGGAAGATGCAAACAAAACTGTTGAATTGTTTTCAAATTCCTTTGGTATTTAATTCATGGACACAATAATTGTCATCAGAGTTTACACTTCTTTTACATACGTTAAAATCATGAGTACGAGGGGCGTTCAATATATTTTCGTTATCGGGGTGAAGCTGTGGTTATATTATAAAGGGTGTCCCAAAATTAACGCAAGATTTGAATTAAATAGAAAACGCCGTTTTTAGTCTTTTGATAGTTATATTTTTATTGACTCGTAATGTACATAGGATAGGGTTATGTATGGAATAACACATCGGACAAATGGCCTCCACGGCTTTGCATGCACATGCGCACTCTTTTGTTGAAATTTTCCATGACCATTCTGCATAAATGTGGCTGAATTTCGTTGATGCAGCGTTGAATCTCCTCCTTTAATGCACGGGTGGTTGTGGGCTTGTTGACATAGACTTGTGATTTCAAATAACCCCATAAAAAGAAGTCTAATGGTGTTAAATCACACGATCTAGGAGGCCAATTTTGATCACCGAAACGAGAGAGTACACGACCTGGAAATGTCTCATGCAGTAATTGAATTGTTTCACGGGCTGTATGACATGTGGCACCGTCTTGTTGAAACCACATATTGGACACATCAATATCATCCAATTTTGGCAGAAAGAACTGTGTAATCATGTCGCGATATCGAGCACCAGTAACAGTCACTGCTTGACCAGCATCATTTTCAAAAAAATATGGCCCAATTATGCCTCGAGCCCAAAATCCACACCATACGTCACGCGTTGTGGATGCATTTGTTTTTCGACAATCACATGTGGGTTCTCCGAACCCCAAATGCGGCAATTTTGGCGATTGACAAAGCCATCAAGATGAAAATGTGCTTCATCGCTTAGGATGATTTTGCTCAAAAAATCAGGGTCCATTTGTTGATGTTCAATAATCCATTCAACGAACTCTCTTCTCTGTCCATGGTCATTAGGCTTCAATTGTTGTGTTAATTGAATTTTGTAAGCATGAAAACACAGATCTTTAGTGAGTATACCCTGTAGAGAGGTTCTTGAAATTTGCAATTCTTGTCCACGACGTCGAATTGAGGTTCCTGGATTGTCAGCAACACTCTCACGCACTGCTTCGACATTCACATTTGAACGGCTTGTTTTTGGACGACCAGTGTGTTTGGCGTCTCCAACGGATCCAGTCTCCATGAATTTTTCAATTAATCTCTTCACAGTTGACGAAGTTAAAACACTATTCCGACCATATTTTGTATGAAATTTTCGAACTGCAGCCGCCAAGCTTTCACTATTTTTGAAATATTCTTTAATAATGAAGACACGTTGTTCTCTCGTGTAACGCTCCATTTTTAATAACGCTATACTGTTAGCTGTCAAATTGCTTTTTTTCAGGGTTGCCAACACTTCACTGCACAAATGGCGGCAAATTCAAATCTTGCGATAATTTTGGGACACCCTTTATAAGACACTTTCCATTCATCTAAAAAAATACCATTTGAAAGAGATTGGTTAAAAATAATCTGAAGGGGTAAACATAAAGTACTATAACAGTGTTTTAACACAATTGGAAAAACACCATGAATATCTGGTGATCCAGATGGAACCAATTCACGTAAGGCGGTAGAAACATCTTCTATTTCACACTGAAAACTACAACAATCTGTTATTTGCAATATAGAGTTACAATCGTAGTTATTGCCGACAACTAAATCTGTAGTGCTGTAAATACTTTGGAAAAATTCAGCAAACCAATCAACAATAGTCTGGGGTTCACTGAAAGCATTGTCATTATAAGCCATTACTGAAGGAAATCCAATGGATTTCCGTTTTACATTTACGAATTTCCAAAACTTCTTTGGGTTTTACTTTAATTCAATCTCTCTAGTATGTATCTACATAATTACTAAAACAAAATTTTGAAAGAAAAACATACTCTTTCCGAAGACGAGAATATAAAGTTAAACTTTCATTACTCATATTGCTTTTAAAATTCTTAAAAGCTTTATTTTTGGCATTTTTCAATCTACGTAACCTTGAATTGGACCAAGGGGGATGAGAATTTACTTTAAAGTAGGAACGAGGGACAGCGTCAACCAATTCTCTTACAAATATAATATATACAAAATATTCGAAATTATGTTTTAAACTATTATTACAATTTAATTGCCAATCAAAATTTGAAAATTTGTCATTCAATATATTTAAGTTTAAAGAATTAAAGTGATATTTAAAATTATTCACCAACTGGAAAGCATTATAATTTTTAAAACTAATATTTTTTATACAAATTGACATGGCGACGCACAGTGCGTCGATCGTATGGGGAAAGTGGACAAAATTCTATTTTCCGTAGTAAAGTTGATTTTTTAGTAGCAAAATTATTTTAAATGCAATAATCAATGAGTTTCTCCAAAATTCGTGTCATATTTACGCCCCCTGCCACGCCCACTTCTGAATATCGATTATATCTCAAGACCGACTTGAACAATTTGATTGAAAATTAGGGATTTAATTTTGTAGCTAAGTTTAGAAGCACAAAAAAAGTCATGTCCACCCACTGTTAAAGATTTTGTTACAACATACACTGTCCAAAAATATATTTTTAAAAACTTTAAAACAAAACCAAAAGACAAGAAAAATAAAAACAAAACATAAATATTTCAAACATATACATATGTATGTGTGTATTTATTTAAATTACAATTATTTAAGAATCCGAGTCAGATTGTTCAATATCTTCAAAACTAGAAGTAAAAAAAGGCGAAGAGGTATCAATGCCTTCGCTTGTTTGGAGGTATCGAGCAATTTCTTCTTGACATTTCTTACATAATCTCAGCTCTTTTTTTCTAAGATTAGAAATTAAAGGATCGGACCTGAGAAGCAAGATCGTCAAAATTTCCTGGTTAGTGTTAAAACGGGATGACTTTCTTGCGTGACCAAGCTGATTTTTTCGGAATTCTTTACGTGTTGCTTCAAGCGCTTCTTTGGACAGTAAACCAATTGAAATTTCGAAAGACGATATAATGTCTGGCCCATGAATTAAAAGTTTATGCACACTTATTGGCATTTAGTACCAACTGTAAAGCTCTAAATATAATTCCCTTACTTCAGCGAGTAATACAGATAATTGACTTATATCAACAGTTAGTCCTGAAGCCAAAACTCTCAAGACTATTGAAAATTTGTATATAAGCCGTTCATCAATTCCTGTAATTTCCGCTGTTAACTGTGAGTTCTTGAAAAATCTCCTTGGTGTATTGCCATCATTTTTCGAACCGAAACCAGGCTTAGGCTTGTCGATATTAAGACACAACTGTGTTTTTAACATGGTTTGAATTTGTTTTTTTTTTTCATCAAACACTTTCTTGTTTTCGGAGTCTTTTTCAACTCGACAAGCATTCGAAGCACTGAATGAAGAGTGAATAAACCAAATCGGAAATTTTCTTCAATTACTGGTTTTTCATGCGCTTGCACCAAATTCATTTCCTTAGGAGTTGCTCCACAAAGAAAAAATTTTGATGCGCAATTGATGTTTGATAAAATGTTACATATGCTCCCATCGACCATCGCAAATATCAACTTAAATGAAATGTTTAAACTTTAGCCGTTTTTGGTTATGGTCTTGGGAGTGGGTTGTTCTAAAAAAAGGAAAAAAAAAAAATAAAATATCTTTGCTACATGTTTCCTCATTTCTTACAAGTTCTGGGCATTTCTTAATGATTATGAACTTAATAGGACGGCAAAACATAGTAGAAGAACATCTAAGATTTTTCCATAACTCAACACCGGTAGTTTCTTCAACCAATTTTAAAGGTGATAATGCTATCAAAAAAAGATACTCATCCGTGTTTTTCGAATCGGAAAAAACTTGTTTATATTGGCTATGACCGGAATTTCCGTCCAAGCCCCATTTAGATGTGAGAATGGCATGTGTGTCGCCCTTTACTTTAGAAATATCGGCAATACATTCAACAGTTTTTTCGAGAAGTTCCTGAAGGTCAACAGAGGCAGTGCTTTCCGAAACTTCTCTTTTTTTCGGAAGCATTTGCTTTTTGAAATTTCTCAACTTACTATATAAACTAGGAAATAAATCCTTATGAAAATAGTTAACTACAGGTCTCAATATATTATATTTTTTTCGGAAAGATCAAGATCTAAGTATAGTGCTAACATATCTTTAAGTGGTAATGTTTTTTTCCATCTTACAAGAATCAACTCCAATACCAGAGGAATGTTCGGAAACTTCCGCAGTGAATCTCAGCTCTTCAGATGAATTGGAGACTAAAAGATTCACAATTCTTCTTTTTTTCGTCTTTATTGACGCATCTTAAAATGGAGCTTGAGGTCTGCCCCGACTAGTTTATGGTCCATCATTAGACGATGTACTCTGTAAGTGATTTAAAATGCTGACAGGAAGTGTAAAATTGTTATTAAACCAAGCCTCGTGTCGCTTCTTGAAAAGAGTATGATTCCTTGAACATAGCTTCCATTTCCGTTCCAAGTTTCTATCAAAGTTTTTAATTTTGGACCTTAAATTATTTTTTATTGTAACGGGACAATTATTTACTCTTAAGTCAGTCAAAATTGAAGTTAAAATATTTTCAATTCTCGATTTTTTAACGAAAGAAATCCATTTTTCATACATTTGTTGATTTTTAATGGTTGGACTTTGACCTTCAAAAAGTTGAATATTTTAAAGGTTAGCAAATATTAGCAAAAAGCTTTTGCATTTTTGCGAAGAAGAATAATAGGACAATGCAATGACACTAAACATTCTGCTACAGCTTGCTACAGTCTTTTTAAAAGCTTAACCAAAGTGAAAAAATGCCTTAAAAATAAACTTTTTTTCAATAATTCATCTAACTTACAAATTATTTCAAAAACCAAATATAATTAGTCATACCAGCTCTAAATGAATCCATTATTAATAACCACTGTCCAAAAAAAATTCCTTCTATTACTTTTCTTTCACCAGCTAAATCACTTTGCACAAAATCGCGTTTCACAACAAGACTGACTATAATTACCTTATTATGTCTTAAACAAGTCCGCTAATCTATCATATAAAAAAAGCAAACAACAAAAAAACTATAATTAATAGTTATTCAACATGTGCTAGACCCAAATCAAAGCCTAGTAGAACAAAATTGCATTTTTTATTTTTTTATTTTTGTCCACTGGTCAACGCACTGTGCGACGTGGTGAATCGAGTTTGAAAACAAAGGGATGCATTCAGAGATTTCAACTTCAATATTATCGTTTATAAATACTAAATCAAGCATTCTCTGCAAGGAATTGTGAATAAAACAAACTTGAGTTAAATTTAAAGCTAACAAGGAATCAATAAGCTCGAATTCTTTTTCATTTGAAAGCACAATTGGTAGCACCCTATTTTCGCTTTGCATCCATTTGATTTCACCCAAATTAAAATCACCAACTATACAAACAAAAATGTTATGTTCATAATAATTAGGTAAAGTATTTTCAATGTTGTTCAAATGAGCCAAATAAATAGATAAATGAGAATCAGGTGGAATATAACTCAAAAATATCAATAATTTACAATCATAGTTGCCTTCTATACAAATGCATAGTTGTTCAATGTTGTCTTCAGATGACATTCCAAGATCGATAGAATTAGCGATGAGTGATTTCCGAGCTGCTATTAGAACACCACCTCCTCTTCTGCTGCCCACATCATAAACATATTTGTTTGAAATTGACTATCACATTTTTTTGTGACAGCTTTTTAGGTATCAATTTGACTATCACCTTACGTAGTTCAAATTCGATCATTTTGATTGTCATTTGTCAACAATCACCTTAGCCGATTCCACCCCAGAGTTTACACTTCTTATACGTTAAAATCATGAGTATCTCAATATCTCTCATAGTTCAATCTCACTAAGTTTTCGTTTTTCTCATAAAAGAAAACCTACAATAATGTATTAAAGTTATATTTGGACTACTAAAACAATAACAAACTATTTTCGCACGCCCCCTCTTCTGTGCAAAAGCAAGTTCCTAATTCTCTTTCATTGTAATAAAATATTTATCTCATCACATAATTTGCAATCCCTGTGCTTTTATACTATATGTTGATGTAGACAGAGCATAAAACTTATAAGTTTATTTCCCTCTTAGAGTTTAATTTCCATCCAAAGGCATAAGGTAGTTCCATACACCAATTTCAAGAAGTTAGTTTGTAAGAGAGATAGACTTGTAGAAAAGAGAGGTGCCTTTGAGAGTTGTTTGAATTTGTTCTTATGTAATCAGACCATAATGTGAAATTAATGACACTAAATAAAGATTTTCCCATGCATTTGATGTTGGGTTTTCTATATATCTTTTGTCTTCTCCGTTCCGTTGGCGGCGCGTCGCGATTATTCGTCTATCCTATCCATTGCCATGCCATATAAGTAATACCCGTATCTACAATTGCATCACATCTCATTTGAATTTCTAGATAGCGCGTTCGTGTGCAGATTATAATTATTATTTTCTTTATGATTTACGGACGCACGGACTTTAAAAGAATTTTTATATATTTATAAATTTTCTTGTTTTTCAATCTTTTTTTTCTGTTTAATCAATTCAACATAGCACACGACGACGACGACGACGATCAAAGCTATGTATGAAGGTACGAACGGCAATGTGCATACATTAATAAATAAAAACCCACAGCTGGCGTTTAATTTGGTTTTAAATCGATTGGCCTTGACTCAGAGTAACTGTTAAACATGAGATAAATTGGTAATTATTATTATACTCGTATCTTAAATGTAGGTATAGATGTTTTATGTGCTCCTCAGTTTAGCTTAAGCTCAGCTCAGCTCAGCTTTACCCCAAGCTCAGCTCATGCCATCACTAATGTTGTACTGAAAATTTTTGGCACTCTATACGGAGATTCCAAGTGTGCCACAAAAAAAGAGTGTATATTCATGAGGCACGCCCCGCCTAGCCTGTATGTTGCTGCATGATTTTTTTAAAATATTTTTTTTTCCAACATGGGTTATAGTGTCCATAAGATTCATCTTTGTCGGTTGAAGTGTTTATATAAATGAAGCTAGTGCTGCTGCGGCTTCTGCTTTTGGCTGTTACCTCTATACAATCATCGTCGTCGTCGTTGAACGTGGTCGTGGGGTATATTGCAGACTTATTTATGGACTTTTTTGTCTTTCAATTTGTAAATGTCCATAGGTGGAACTGATTGGTCAAGGTCAATACTCGATTATGCTGTGGATGCTTCATGCTTTGATATATTTGATTAACCTCTATATCTCTATTGAATGGACTTATGAAATATCTCTCTGACTATACATATATATGTTTACAGATCTGCATGAGTTTTTATTTAAATATAAACTAATGAATATTTAATTAAAATGAACTGGTAGTGTCAGGTAACAAATAAGTTGTAAATAAAGTGCAAACAGTGGGCAAACAACTAATCAAGTAAAGGCTTAGACCCGGTACAGATTAATGTACCATAATATAGTATAAGAGGTAATATGTTTTATAAAAGGGTGTTGTTTTTTCTAATTAACAGCACTATTTCTAGTGACAGTGTTAATCTTATGGTTTGTCATTTTACAATGAATGAATGAATGGAACTAATCCTAGATTCAAACTTGTTATTTGCATTTGAAGGAAAAGGTGTTGATATTAAGTAATGTCTACTTCATTACTTGATTATTTATAACTACGAGTACTATTTCATCATTTCCAAAAGCCAAATGGAATGTGATTCAAGTAAATGGAAAGTGGCTGTTAAAATTCAATCGTCAGTTGTGAGAACGGAATAAGTCCATTTTGCAAAATAATAATAATAAAAAGAAGTTTTATCCTTCTTCTTCTTCATCACCTTCAGAAGCTGTGGTTGGCCATGTTAATATAGTTAGGTATAACTCCTTCTTGTCATCTTCCATATACGATATGATTTTGCGGACATCCTCCATCTTTTTATGGTTTATGAGAATTTTATTTTCATAAGCCATTATAAGGCAGGAGTGGCGAGGCGTTTTTGGAGCAAAAACTGGTGTTTTATAACACCGTCGATCCATTCCGAAGCTTCCACGCGCCCTATAGATGTTGAGCTGTAGGTCAGATGTCTGTATTTAGAAATCATAAACATGAAATCCTTTTATAATGATTTGCTGGTTTTCTTGTAAAAATTTGGCCAGGTGTTTTTGAAATCCAGTATATCATCAGATGAAATGCTCGTTACTCTAAATAATCCATTTCGTTTTGCGTTGGATATCATTGGGTTGTATTCGCAGGGAGTGTAGATCCGATCAGTTATTCTTATAAGCTTTTTTGTTGTCCCAAAATTCCGATCACATTGCAGGAATGAGTGACCCCCTACAGGAAAATACTGATGAATAACCTTAAAACGGCCCAATGAAACTAGTAGCAGGAAGAATCTTACTAGTGTGTTGTTCCTGTTTTGCCTCCACACGCGTCACTAAATACATGTAGTTCTTTGATAGCAGGATCAAGATTTTGAATACTCTTCCATAGCAGACTGCAAACGTCATCAGGCAAAATACATAGAGCCACAGTTTTCGCAAATACAACATTTCTTGCACTGGAATCTTCGGTAAAGGCAGGTTCTGCATGTAGTCAAAAACAATAGTTCCAACATCTTCTCTTTCACCACATAAAGCCAGCACTTCTTGTTGTTTATTGTAA
The DNA here is from genome assembly GCA_920104205.1 of Eupeodes latifasciatus. Taxonomy (NCBI): domain Eukaryota; kingdom Metazoa; phylum Arthropoda; class Insecta; order Diptera; family Syrphidae; genus Eupeodes; species Eupeodes latifasciatus. The sequence continues at coordinate 3,520,015 of OV049926.1, forward strand.
AACTTTTGAATCATTTTTTCTGCGGCCGCCTCACGTTTAGCAGTATCACTTAGTCCTGCACTATTTATTTTTGTACTTAGTCCCTTCTGTGGCCGCCCAAATCTGTACGAGAAATTAGTATGGAAGTGCTTCCGATAAAAATCGTACTTCACGACATCGGTGTGTTCAGGATACTTGATGCAGAAAAGTTCATACTTTATCTTGATATTCAGTGATGCCTCCAAATACTGAATATACTTGCTGCTGTAGTATGATTCTTTTAAGGGGAAGGATCGTATGTGATCATTCATAGCAACAAGCACACTGTTAGGTAACCTGTTTGCACGTACATACATCATGTTTCCCACGCTGATCTACAGGTGTTCTGCCCGCCGCCACAAGTGATGAGAGCCGATAAATTGCACTGCTAGATACGCAAAACAAAATGGAGAACGCTTGTCTGCATATTCTTGTTTTAACAATATTTGACACCATTATGTTGTAACCAAAGGAATGTTGTCGTGTTGCTGGGTTTTCGGTGCCTGACCGAGGCCGTCTTCGATCCACTGGCATGCATTCTATAAGTCCCATAAGATATGGTGTCCTGCTCATTCTTTGGCCGACCGTTGTAAACGTTCAGCAGTAATTCTTTTCTTTGTTCTGTGTCTATGTTTCTCGTACAACTTAGCTTGCAAGAACAATGACGGCCCGTATTAGATTTTCCATCCATCACCCTTCCAGTTCTAACGCTTTTGTTGAGCTCACCGCGTAAGCGGTGTAACCTTTGGGCTTCTTGCTTATATAAATGTTTTCTCCTGATTCCTCGCTTCCTCTTACTTATAGATAGTACATCACTGTTGCTGGAGTCACTAGACATTTCTGAGAGAAATTTAAAATTTTTTTCCTAAAAGAAAATTTTGTTAGAAAAAATTCACGTCACCGCTTAAATGTTACACTTACATACATACCTTTAAAACCTTTAAAAATATATTTATTTAAAAAGCAAAAATTACTGTTTTTCAAAAACTGTAAAACTCAAAATAGTTTACTCTCTAATATTAAAAACCAAACTAGATATTGATGAAAAAATAACGTCACATTTATAGCACAAGTTTTTCGCGATCCGGACACTTTTTCGCACAGTTTGAAAAAACATACCTTTTTTTTATTTTCTTTCATAAAGTTCTTGGGTTTTCCTAATGACCCCAATATCTTTATGACTACCTGTTTGCCAAATATTTATTTTTTGGTAAAAATAAACATTTCTCTGAAAAAAAAAAATAGGTATCCAATAAAAGGGTTTTATTACCCTTCTAATAGGGCCAGGTATAAATAACGCAACTTCGCCTTAAAAGAGGTAAAATCTCAACTCAAAAATGTACACGAAGTTTTGAGAACAGAATAAGTCCAGGACTTATGAAATTTCTCACCCCCTGTAACTTCCACAACCAAAATAATTTTTTTGTTTTTTCGACTTAGAAGATGTGTCTTATAAGGTGGGTCGATTTTGTATGGGAAAAAATAAAGGTTATTTGATCATATTGTAATAGTAATATTATGTTGTGTATAGTCCAGACAAATAATAATTGCAAAAAAAAATGAAATTAAATCATATCTTTATCCCGCGCATGGGCTTTGAAGTTTCTGAGGTTTTGAAAAAAAAAAACAGCGTTTTTTTTATTAATTTAAAGATTTTATTGAACAAAATTAAATATTATTGAAAAATTAAAAATTAATTATTAATTCATTAATCATAGAATACAATTTAGTAATTCATATCACAAAATTTAATTTAAGTAGGTAAGAAATAATTTATTTTATATTCTAGGCAAGAAATCTCGTTTACTCTCAAATCGAGGCGTTAGTTTCCTGGATGAAAGTTTCGCTTGTATCGAGCCTTCCCTTGAATTTTTGTCACATAAGGTCATAGATGCTTCTGTAACTATTTTCACAGAACGTTCAACAGCCTGTGTGTGACATGGTAGCTTTAAGAAAATGAGATTTTCGTTGCACTGAGAACTAATAGCCTCGTTTATTTCTACATTAGTGTTGTGTTGAAGAATTGGTGGTTCGTAAAATTCTTGCTGCCAATCTATGAGCTCACAATAGCTTGCAGCATCGAAATTGAGAGGAGGCACTTCAAAGACACGAGGTTGCTTTCCTGTATAAGGTGAATTTCGTGCTTTTATTATCCTCCTGGCAGCTAGTTCCCTGATTGTTTGATTTTGATCGGACAGCATAGATAGCAGCAAATTCTCTGGATGAGCGAAGTAGGCGTTTCGTTGAATTACGGGATCAATTATTAGTTTCAACTCTGATGGCAGATAACGAGTACTTTTAATCAACGTCCACAAATTTTTAGACCCATCTTTACATGTTGGATTTGTTTTTATTTCAAACCATATCGGAGCGTATACTTTTACACAATATTCAGCTAATACTTGCAGGTTTTTTGATGGAGTTAAAGCAGAAATATAAAGCCGTAAAATTCTGTTCGCTTTTGTCAACCATCGGGCATGGGACATCTTTCCTGGGGACCTGTTAGCCAAATCATGAGAACATTTTCCACTTATAACTGAATTCGTTATTTCGTACAGGTATTTTTGATCGGTACTCAAACTGAACTTGTGGCAGTTCACTTTCTATTTTTTCATAAATTACAATTTCTAGTTTCTCGCAATTTTCTAATAGTTTTCCAATTGGACCAGCAAGTGAGGATGGACCAGTGGTAGCCCCATCTAATTTGTTAAACAAATGTCTCAAGGGCAATTCGTTCAAATGTAGCATACAAATGATCCACTATAAGGGACGCTGAAGCCTTTTTTCGAATAGTCTTATCACGCCATTGAATTTTCCTGTGTTAGTGATCGTTCCATCGCAACCAAGAGCCATTAAATCATCTTCCTTAATGTTGTGTGACAAAAGAAGCTCGGTAATCGATGCTTCAATACTTTTGGCAGTTCCTGCATCAGGGGTAGCGTAGCCGATATAAATTGAACCTGGTTCTTTAAGAACAGATATATGTTCCTCAATCACTGTTTGTTTGTACTTTTTTGCTCCTTTCTTTACAATATTCAGCGTCTTATCTTTTCGACCATCAAAGAACAGAGCAGGTAAATGTAGCTGCTTTTGTTATTTTGTATTTGTAGTTCGTTGCGTTCTTTGGTTCTTTCGCGGCGTATTTTTGATTTATCAACCACTTCAAAATCGGTAGATATGTATGTCATGAAATACAGAGGAAACAATTGCAGCAGCCGCTCTGTCAGAAATACCGTAACGGTCACATGTTTTTGACACCATAGGTAAATTTTGAACATATAATGTTTTTTTTGGTGCTTTTGATGTAGATGGTAAGTTAAGTTGTTTAGGCAAAGGTATTTTTGTTGCAGGTAAGTTTAGTTTCTTAGGAGAATGTCTCGTTACCTCAGAGTCGCTCGAAGAGGAACATAACTCTTGTTGTTGAGTATTAGACTTACCTTGATTTTTGTTAATGCTAGTATTAGGTTTTGGTTTTGTAACAGTAGTTCGATTTAACTTTTGTTTTAATTTAGTTGTTAGAATTCTGTCAATTCCTCCAAAACGCATCTTCCTTTCCTGTCTTTGATCCAGCAAAAAGTTCCACTCTTCTTTTGGTACCTTGTTTTCTCTTCGACAGCAACAAAGTTGAAGTTGTTTGCATTTACACGCACAAATATCGAAAAGGGCCTTGCTTTGTTTTAAGAAATCGTTCTTTTTTTCTGCTGATAAACGCTTAAGGGATTTGATGAGGTTTTTGCATTTTAAGTGGTACGCTTTTATAAGCTGAATTACCCTAGTGTGGGAAACCCTTGGAAGCGACGATTTTCTCCATACCATTTCAATTTTTTGTGACACTCTCACGGCAATATCTAAAACTGTAGGTTCTTTTTTAGAATTCCGTACCGTATCCTTTTAAGCTCTGATCTGTGCCATTCATAGCATTTCATGACATCTTCGTAGGTGGGTAAAGTATCATCCCTTATATCTCCTACATTTCCAAATAAAGGGCACTGGTAACTTTGTCTCCTCGTTTCCATGTTAATCTAATTACCAGTATTATTGAATACTAATCAGAAACAAATAATGGTGAATCCAAAAACAATTCATGTAAGTTTAGTAAATACCTAAATAAAATTAATCAATTTACCTTCAAAGCTATAGATTTGGCCGAAGCTAATTTATTTATTAATTGCAAGCGCAACTTCTAACTCCCGCTTGCACATCAGAGAGACGATTGGTGTTTGATACGAGATTATGTAAGTGCGCCGCGATAGTAATGTAGCTGTGAAAGCTTCTTTTCTAATCTCGGTCGCAACTACCGCTATTTTTCACAGAAAGAATTTGTGTTTGATACAAGTGCATTAGCTGACCTTCACATTCGGTACAATATTTTTTTTTTGTCATTTTGTTGGGACTAAGCTGCAAAAAATCTTAGAGGAATAGGATGATGTGCTTTTCTTTGATTGACAAAAGCTAATATTTAATTTTGGGTGTAAAGAAAAATTAATGTATCGAATGTTTGCCGCACTGAAGAAAAATCGCAATATTATAAGGCTTAATACAGCTTTGAACTATTTCTAAGTCTTACAAAACAGACATTTTATTTAACAATAGGGACATAAAAACTGTATTCTCTAAACAATACAATGGTATGCATTAAGCTTCCAATCTTATAATTATAGTGGCCTAGGATTACGTTGCATTTAAACGTAATTTTACACGATTTAAAAAAAATAAAGTCTCGATGCGCGGACTCTTACACTGAAAATAATTGAATAATATTTTAGGTGTGTGCTATTTAGATAAAAACACAACATAATTTCACTATTACAAATTAATTTGACAAAAAAAAAATCGACCCACCTTCTGTCTACGTCTAAAGATAACATCTGCATCAAAAAGTGAATTTCGAAAAAAAGTGGACTTATTCCGTTCTCACAACTGACGATTCAATTGTCATACAGCACTAATGTCATACAATTAATTAATCAAGCCATTACCATAACAATTATTATTATTATTTTGTTGCTGTTTTATTCCTAATTTTGTATCTAAAAAAAAAACACCCTATACGTAATACAAAAAGTTAAAAATTTCCTCCAGAAATAAGAAAAAATATTTGAAAGTTTGCTGCTCAGCTCTTTTGTTTAAAATTTTAAATTGCCTTTTGTATCTAAATCAACTAATAATTGTTTTTATTTCTTTTTTTTTTAGATTAAACTACCTACAATGACAACGTAGAACCTGCCCGTTCACATACAAAGCATTTAAAAAACGTACAAAATCCTTAACAAATTATTTAAGTAAACAGAAAACGCACAATCAATAAAAAAAAAAACTGAAAAACAAAACAAAACACACAAAAATAAACAACATGATTCTGACAAATTATAGTTGTCTAACCGTTAAATTAGCACTATTCGCCTTCCTGATACATTGTGCAGGAAGCAGTGCGAGTGCAGATTATGGTTCATCGGAGAATGAACAACTTTACACAGGTGATGCACCCGATGACCATGAAATCTACGATCCAGCGCAACTTCAACAAGAAGTCGAGGACGAAGAAGGAATAATACACAATACAAATTTGGACACAGGCCATACGTCCTACTACGACTCGCAAGAGGACACAACAGACATGATGTTGGCCGATGAGAGAGATGATCAAACTATCAAAATATCCCGCACCACAATGGTACCGGAGTATGTGCGTAGACAAAAGTCCTACGAACAACATTCCTCCACAGAAGACTACGACAGTACGTCTGTCAGTGCAAGCGCATCGGAGGAAACCGGACCAGACTCAAGCTATGTAGATATGATGGGCCAAATGGAATTAACCCAAAGAAACGAATCCGTTCCCCTCGCCATGAAATCCAATGTCCTCTATTCGGACGAGAACGACTTGCATGACATCCAACACCAGCAATTGGACAATTCAAATAGCAGTGTGGAGGAGGAATACTATGAAGACGCACCACACGAAAGCATCGAAGAATTATATCCGTCCAGCCTGCTCGGCACCACAACAATAAATGTTCCCCCACTTATAACAACAACTTCATCGCCACCACCGCCAATGCCACAAATAACACAATCAACGACGCCGGTTGGCGGCATTGCTGCCACCACCACGAATCGGGCTAAACAGGGCAAACAGATTCACATAGCACGCAGAAAGCTTCTGCCGCACGAACAATTACGCAACTATATAGAAGACGCTTACATCAGAATGCCATTGGCGGTGATTGTCGATCCGTCGCCAGAGTCCCTCGAAAAGACGAAGGCACTTTGGCGAGAGGCGCTTAGATCAAATTTTGCCATAAAGATTGTCTTGGTTGCGCTCAATGCTTCAGGTAAGAATATCTTATTTTTCATATTTTTTGTTGTTGTTGTTGTTATTGTTGTATCTGAACATTTAAACATATGAATTCGCAATATGGGGGCTCTCATAAGATTTTATGAATATCTTATGGAAATAAACTTATAGATAGATACTTTATTTGAGAGAGTTTCAAATAAAGCAATTGGGGTCAATTAGAAACTAGTTTGTCTTTATATATATATATGAATTCCCAATCGAAGGACGGTGTTGTTGTTGTTGTGTTTGAAATAATGTATTTTTAAACTAAGTTTATCTACAAATGTATAGAATACAATACAACGCCTGAAAAGATGAGAAGATGATGGAGATGCACCGCATCAGCATTAATTTTCATCCATCATTTAGATCAAGTGCAAAGATATTCTTGATCTCTTACTTCTCTTGGCTTTGGATCTTTTTTTTTTTTGCATGCGTCGTCGCCTCCATCGTCGCCTGTCGAGTGGCCACCACCAACACCACCGTCACGTCGTCGACGACGACGTCCAAGTCGATGGTAATTTGAGCTTTTTGTAAGTTTGCTTGTTTTTTTTTTTGTGGCAAATATCACGATGAGTTTTAGAGCGTGCCAAATAATCCACGACCGTGTGTGGATGTTATGCCAACTTTATATGCAAATAAAATAAATATAATGAATTTTTTAACGTCCATAACGACTTTGACCATGTTAAAAGATATTTACCTTATTCGTTTTTTCTTGTTCATAAATTTATTATTATTATCTTTTTTTTTTATAGCACTTCAGTAAATAACTCAAAGTTATGTGGTCAAAGTTTGATTAAACATTTGTGTTGTTATAATAATTTTTATAATAATGAGTTCATTGAAATAATATTGGAATTCCAAAGGATACTTTTGATGCTTAAAGTTCTTAAGTTCACAGACTTACCTACGTAGAACTTTGCAAGTTTAGACTGAACTATGTACATATGTAGCGCTGGCGGTGGCGGCGTTCGTGTGTAAAGGTCAATAGTTTTATTAACGTCAAGCCACTTGAACAACAAATTTGGTTTTTTTTTCACTTTCAAGTCCAAAAGTTTCCTTTAATGACTTTACTTTTTCAAAACTTTCGCCGGGTTAGGCGATTAAGTTTTACTTACTTACTTAAGGTGGCGCTACAGTCCTGTGTGAACTAGTGACTCACCCAACAAACTTCTCCATCTAGCTCGGTCCCTAGCTAGATGTCTCCACTTTCGCGCTCCAAGTTGGGTAAGGTCACTTTCCACTTGTGCGCGCCACCTGATCTGCGGTCTTCCTCCTCTACTGCGCTGTCCTGTGGGTGTGGATTCGAAGACTTTCCGGGCCGGAGCATTGGTTTCCATGCGCTCTACGTGACCCTGCCATCTTAGTCGTTGGACTTTTACCCTTCTGGCTAAGTCTACGTCGCTGTACAGCCCGTACAGCTCGTCGTTCCATCTTCTCCTCCACTCCCCTTCGATGCATACGGGACCGTAGATCACACGAAGAACTTTTCTCTCGAAACCACCCAAGGTGCTTTCATCCGCTTTTGTCATAGTCCATGCTTCTGCACCGTATAGCAGGACGGGGATGATAAGGATCTTATATAGCGACACTTTGGTCCTTCGAGAGAGAATTTTTCCACTCAATTGCTTTCTTAACCCAAAGAAACAGCGGTTAGCAAGAGTTATTCTTCGTTTGATCTCAGCGCTGGTGTTGTTTTCTGCGTTTACAGCGGAGCCTAGGTAGACGAAGTCCTTGACTACCTCAAAGTTACGCCTGTCGATGGTGACGTTTTGACCAAGACGTCGGTGTCGTAGGTCCTTTCTTGATGACAGCATGTACTTTGTTTTGCCCTCATTAACCGTTAAACCCATTTTTGCCTCAATACTCACAAAAGCCCCATTGACATCACGTTGAGTTCTTCCGATTATGTCAATGTCATCAGCATATGCTAGTAATTGGACAGACTTTTGAAAGATAGTGCCTCTGGTGTTGACGTGTGAGCTTTGCACTATTCTTTCAAGTACGATGTTAAAAAAATCACATGACAGCGCATCACCTTGTCTAAAACCTTTTTTGACATCGAAAGGTTCAGTTAAGTTGTTTCCAACCTTTATGGAGCAGCGTGAATTCTCCATGGTCATCCTGCACAAACGAACGAGTTTGGCAGGGATGCCAAAACTAGACATGGCTCTATACAGTTCGTCCCTGTAGATACTGTCATATGCGGCCTTTTCCAGGATCTGCCGTAATGTGAATATTTGATCGACTGTGGACTTTCCTGGTCTAAAACCACACTGATAAGGACCTATCAGGTTGTTGACGATGGGCTTTAGACGTTCACATATTACGGCAGAGAAGATTTTATAAGCGATGTTAAGTAGACTGATTCCTCTATAATTGGTGCAGTTTAGAGGGTCTCCTTTTTTCAGGATCGGGCAAACAATACTGAGGTTCCATTCATCGGGCATGCTTTCTTCCGACCATATCTTACAGATAAGTTGGTGCATGCTCCTAACCAACTTATCTCCAGCTGCCTTAAAGAGCTCGGCATTCAAGCCATCCGCTCCAGCGGCTTTGTTAGACTTCAGCTTAGATATGGCAATCTTTACTTCGTCTAAGTCGGGAGGACGGAATTCTTGGCTGTCATCGTCTATGTAGAATGGATCATCCTGCCTGACAGCGGAATTCGGTTCGTCGTCGCCGTTATACAGTCTGCAGAAGTGGTCCTTCCATATCCTCAGCATTGACTGCGGTTCCACTATGATGTTTCCACTTTCGTCTTTGCAGCCTTCGGTTCTAGGTTTATGTACTTGTGAATTTCGTTTCACCTGTTCATAAAACTTTCGAACTTCGTTTCTGCTTTTAAACCTCTCAACATCTTCGACCGCACGCTTCTCATGCTCTCTCTTTTTCCTTCTGAGAAGTCGGTGTTCCTCTCGCCTCTTCTGCTCATAGAGCTCATGAGCAGCTCTCGTCCTTTTATGCAGCGCCGCCTTGCGTGCCTGTTGTTTGGCTGCATTTGCCTGCCGACATTCCTCATCAAACCAGGGGTTCCTTGTTGGTGGCTGCTTGAAATCCAGCACGTCAGAGGCGGCTTCTCTGATGGCATCTTGGCAGTGTTGCCACTGGTTTTCGATACATTGTGTTGGCGGCAGAGTCCTTCGAGAGAGGTTACTTGTAACTCGGTCGGAAAAGGATTTGGCGATCTCTTGCGATTGTAGCCGTTCGACGTTATACCTTCTCCCAGCATCTCCCTGTTTTGCCTTGGGTCTGGAAACCCGAAGTGCTACCTTGGCTACAACGAGGTAGTGGTCCGAGTCGATGTTAGCTCCTCGGAAAGTTCGGACATCCATGATGCTGGAAGCGTGTCTGGCGTCGATCGCAATATGGTCAATCTGGTTGACGGTAGATTGATCTGGAGATCTCCAAGTTCCTTTGTGGATGTTGAAGTGTGGAAAACGCCTACTGGCTACCATGACGTTTCGCCCCACAGCAAAATCTATGAGCCTGAATCCGTTGTCGGAAGTGTTGTCGTGCAGGCTGTTTTTCCCGATTATTCCACCAAAGATGTCTTCCCTTCCTAGCTTGGCATTAAAATTGCCCAGGACAATTTTAATATCGTAGCTTAAGTTTTATGTTCTTTTTATTAGAATTCATTTCAAAGGCACACAAATGTTTACATTTTGGGAAATTTGACTTCATTTAATTCGATTGTTAAATTCAGTTACCAAATAAAATTCTAATCGGGAAATTTGAACACTTCTTAACTTATTCTTAACATTTGTCCCACGTGGTTGGTTTTAAATAGCCTCCCAGTCACAAACCAAATTCTTTTTAGTCTAGACATAACTTTTTATTACTTTTACAATAATTTCAAACAAAATTTTAAGAAACTTAAGTTTAATACAATTTAAAAAAAAAAAACCTTTGACGTCATTTCACTAAACAATAACAACGCTTAATTATTAAATTAACAATACAAATAAAAAAAAAGATATATTCATAATTTGTTAACTCACATAACAGGTTAAAGTTGTTGGAATTAAAATCAGATCACAACATCACATCTCAATTTTATTTCGAATACATTTAACATTTTAAATTTGAATATTAAATTGCTCGGGCATATTGAATTAATTTATTTAGTTTTTTTCTTCAGTGTGTTAAATTTTAATTACTAAACGAACAAACAAAAATATTTTATAAATGTCCTTGAAATTGATTTTTATTAAAAACACCATAAACATAAATAAAAACAAAAGTGTTAAATGTGAGATATTTTAATTTTTAACTATATCTACACATTTATTTCAAGAACAAATATTTTTACTCTACTCGTGATTGAAATCGAAACAAGAAATCGGATGAAATAATTATACTAAAATACAATTTTAATGAAAGTTCATTTCTTATCATTTTGAATTCATTGAAAAAACAACAAAAACCACAAAAGATTTACGAATGACGAATGTCATGATAAGTTTTTTTTTTATTTTAATTTAATTGAAAACAATTATTTTTATTTTTATTAATGTTAATATTTTTTTGCAGGAACACCAACAGCGTACAGTTTTAATAATACACGTCAATTCCTAGCCGGATTGAATAGTATCAAAGAGAGCGCTGGTGGAAATGCATTTATTGGAGTTGTCCATGCATCTGAACTTGTGCCATACGATAGTGCTGTATTCATATCGACCGCTTCGATTCCAGCTCATACAGAATTGGTTCAAGACGCAGCGATAACACTTCTCAAAAAACGAATAAGGGTTTGTTGTTTGCATTATTTTTGTGATAAGGGATGATTTTTAAAGTGAGATATTTATTTTGCAAATTTTTTTTTTCTTTTTTGAATTATTTTTAGTTGTACTTGGTGTGGTATGGAGAAAGATTGGAAACTGAGAACGAGACACAAGAAGCTGTAGGAGGAATTTTGGGTGAAGTAGCTATCAGATCGGGTGGTGAGATACTTCATGTGGTTGGCAATGATACATACCAAGAACTAGAAGGAATCACAGTGAGTATAAGATTCTTTTCCTTCCCTAATGTTGCTTAAAAAAACAGTGTTTTTGGAATAAGAAGGGTTCCTAAAACCACTTGAGTGCGGGCTCATTATAAAAGAAAAAAATATCCATACATTAGTCGTTCCATAAATTCTGTTACAAAACTTCAAGACCTCATGGCTTATGACACATGCATTTGATATAAAATGGTTATCTTATTTTTCTAAATATTTACGTTAGTAAGTAATAAATGCCAATTTGGTTCTTTTGTTACCGTGGACTGATGCTCTGAAGAAAAATAATGAATAATGCAATAATTGCATAATATAGTTATGGAATGAGTTTTAGCGTAATTTCCGTGTTTTCAAAACCACTGGTAAATGAAATAATGTTCGGAAATCGGATTCTCTGCCAGTTTGATATGTCTTTAAGAATAGATAACAGATTAGTTAAAAGACTATCGACGCTCTACAGATAGATAGATAGAGATAGATAGATATTCAGCCTTATTCTGCTATTCACGTGGATCGTATATTCGATTTACCCACTTGATTTCCTTTCACACTGCCTTTGCATTCTGCTATCCATCGGGTGAACTACATTATCCCAACCCAATTTGACATTCACGTAAACAGCTGTTCATGTGACAATCTTAAGAATGTTGGATAAATTGTTTTGATTCATATCATTGCAAATTGTTCCCTGTGTGTCCTGTGTTCTTCCCCTAAAAATGTTAATAATCTTTTATTTATAAAACAAATATTCTAAATTAAGCAATAAATTAGTTTTTACTTGCATTTTGCTAACAACGATTAACAAACCAGGTTAGGTTAGGTTAGGTTAAAGTGGCTGTTGGTTGGGACGTCCAACACACTTAGACCAAAGTATGGTCCGTTGTGATACCACATGGATCAGTTAATCAGCTTAACTCGTTGAACCAATTGGAGCTTCGAATGAAGCGTAGGAGACAAGTAATGTCTGAATTTTTTAGATCGCTGGTATCGTTAAAGTAGTAGTCTCCAAGGTGGATTCTACGTTTTTGTGATAAGGCAGGGCATGTGCGGAGAAGATGAGAGATTGTCTCTTCTTCTTCTTCGTCCATGCAACTCCTACAAAAATCAATTGCAGGGGCTCCAAGTCGAATAGCATGCCTTCCTATCCTAAGCAGTGCCCAGTCAGGACACGTAGCTAATGTGCAATCTACTCAGAGAGATTAATTGTTTTGAGCGCCTGGCGCTAAGAATAGGCCAAATTAGTTTAGTTGCGACACAGGTGGTGGTGTTATTCCAACTGAAGTTTGTTTTCTCTATGGTATCTTGCTTTAGCATGAGCTTACATGTAGCTAAGGGGATACCTATGCTAGCATTGTGAGCCAGCAGAGGTAAAGTTGTTCCGCTTTTTGCAAGTTCGTCAGCTTTGCAATTTCTGGAATGTCTCTATGGTCCGGCACCCAGAAAAGGTGAATGTTGAACTGTGTAGCCATCTCCATAAGAGATGATCGACAATTTAGGGCTGTTAGTGAATTTGTGGAGACAGAGTCTAGGGACTTTAACGCAGCTTGGCTATCCGAGAAGATGCGTATATCATTAGTTGATATAACGTTTTCTCTAAGCCAGGATAGGACTTCTTTTATAGCCAGGATTTCAGCTTGGAACACGCTACAATGATCGGGTAGACGAAAGGAGAGACTTAAGTTTAGTCTATCTGAGTATACGCCTCCACCAACCCCATCCTCCGTTTTTGATCCGTCTGTATAGAAGTTTATAGGACCATCGTTCAAAAATGATGTATTCTCCCAAGAAGACCTGGGATGTATAGTCACTTTGAAGCTATAGTTATTAAACTGAGGATGGGGTATGGTGTAGTCAATATTACTGTTTATAGTTCTGAACGAGTTCAAAATAGTGGTGTGGCCAATTCCATTATTGATCCACAGAGAGGAGGCCTGAAGCCGTATGGCAGTATTAGCGGCCGTTTGCTTGCTGAAAATGTCCAGCGGTATTAGATGGAACAGAACATCTAGTGAGGCGGAGGGGGTGGAGCGAAGTGCTTCTCCCATACACAGGCAGGCTGTTCGTTGAACTTTGCTGAGTTTATCGCGATTTGTCGCTGTATCTAGCGCCGTCCACCATACCGCTACTCCATAAGTAAGGATCGGTCTTATGACCGAGATGTATAGCCAGTGTGTAATGCGGGGCTGTAGGCCCCATTTATTACCAATGGCTTTTTTACAGGAGAACAGGGCTACTGTGGCCTTGTTTATTCTCTCTTGAATATTAGGTTTCCAACTTAATTTTTTATCTAAAATGAGACCCAAGTATTTTGCTTGTTCAGAGAATTTAAGTGGTACACCATTTATGAGGGGAGGGTTAATGTGTGGAACTTTGTATTTCCTTGTGAAGAGGACAAGGTCGGTTTTTTGTGGGTTAACAACTAGTCCACACCGATTAGCCCATCTGGTGAGCTTATTTAAAGCGTTTTGTAAGAGTTCTTTTAGTATATTGGGATGTTTACCCGTTACTGCAATAGCAACATCGTCCGCATAGGCAAACACTCTGTATCCCTCTCTTTCTAGAGTAGTTAGTAATTCATTTATTACTAAATTCCAGAGGAGAGGGGATAGGACACCACCTTGTGGCGTACCTCTACTGACACCCCTTTGTGTAGTAAAATCGCCCAGTTTTGAATTGATAATCCTGCTTATCAGCATCTGATTAATCAATTCGCTGATCGATTTATCTACCTTCAGAGATGTCAATACACATGCAATTGCAGATGTGTCGACATTGTTAAATGCACCTTCTATGTCTAAGAATTCAACTAAGGTGTACTCTTTATGATGGAGGGAATATTCGATTGTACGTACTATACTGTGTAGAGCCGTTTCAACTGATTTCCCTTTGTTGTAGGCGTGTTGAGCCTTTTAAAGGAGGGACTTATCAATACTTGCCCTTAAGTGGATATCGATCAAACGTTCAAAAGTTTTTAGAAGGAATGATGATAAGCTGATAGGTCTTAGGTCTTTAGGGTTAACGTGGCTGGATTTTCCAGCTTTTGGAATAAAAACAACTTTAACTTGTCTGCAAGACATCGGGATGTATGTCAATTTAAGGCATCCCTTGAAGATGTTTTCTAGGATGGGTATTAGAAAACTTGCATTTTCTTGCAGTTCGGCTGGAATTACACCATCCGGACCAGCAGATTTATATGGCTTAAAGCTGTTAATAGCCCATTTGAGTTTTTCCCTAGTGACTAGACCTTGTGGGGGATGTAATATATTGTCACCATTATTAGGTGCAATGTTATTAATAATATTAGAGCTACCAGGAAAGTGAACGTCTAGTAGCAAGTTGAGCGATTCTTCGCTTGAATTGGTCCAGAGGCCAGAGGCGTTTTTCAAGCAGCTTGGCATGATTGGATTTTTGGAGAGGATTTTGCGCAGCCTGGATGCTTCGGAGCAATCTTCCACGTTGCTACAGAAGTTTCTCCAGGACGATCGTTTGGTTTTCCTCAGTTCTTTTTTATATGCCTTCAGTGATTCTTTATATGAATCCCAGTCAGACATGTCTCTAGAAGCTTTCGCTCTGTTAAAGAGTTTTCTGCATTCTTTTCGAAGTGGATCCAGCCCTGAGTTCCACCAGTGTGGCTTCTTTTTACCTCTTACTTGTATAAGAGGGCATGCAGTATCTAGAGCTTTGTTTAGGGCTAATGTTAGATTATTGACTTTGTCGTCAAGATCTTCAATGTTGGAGGGAGTATTAAAAAGTCCAGGTTTTACTAAACTATTTAACGTTCTCTTGTATTTGGCCAATTTGTTCTTTTCAGATTTCGAAAGATCGGTTGGCAAGGTGGTTCATTTATAAAGTCAAACTGGATGTATCTGTGATCAACAAACCAGACATCAAATGAAAAATCCGCTACATTTCATATGCGGATCTAGATTGTATAAAATAAATGCGTTCATGTGAATAGAAGAATACAGCGTAGTATTACCGACATACACATATTCACTTCGAATGAATAGCAGAATAGTGATTAGTAAAAATTCAAGAAAAATTCCCCCCTATGAATAGCAGAATAGGGCTGATTCTTTATTCCAAAAACACTCTATATGAAGATATAAATCCTTCGTACCCATTTGTTTACATTGTTGTATTTGTAATATGGAAGAATTCAACGAGTAAAATTGACGTGTTTTCACGCATACATAGACACATTTACTGAGTTTTTAGGGGAAATTTCATAAATAACTTAACTTAATAACATAACTTTATAATGCCAGTTTCCGGTTAAGCTTGTAGGCAAACCAATATGGCTACCGAGGATTTATATCTTTACTAGAGTGTTTTTTTCTTTATTCTGTGTTTACAATTTTGATATTTACATTGTTATAACTTCTGAATAAATGTTAAAGACATGACATGGACTGTCTTCTGCCTGAGGGGCATTATTATTTATATTTTGTAATTAAGTAATTTAACTTATTAAAACATAAATTATTATTATTATTATTATTTTTTTTTTAATTTTCATTTCAAATGACTATAAGAAAAAAATTTTTAATGGAATAAGGACTTTTAGATTAGTTAAATCAAAATAGACAAATTATTTTTAATTTTTTTTAATTTTAGGAACTTTTAGTTTAGTCAAAACAAATTTTTAGGACTTTTAGATAAGTTAAATCAAAATATTTTACGTAATTTTATTGAATTCCAATGAATTTAATCGAAATTAGAACAAAATTTGGGAGGATTTTCAATATACTCGTAGTTAAAAACATTTTTAAAGGACTTTTAGATTAGTCAAATCAAAACAAAAATTTATTCGGTAAAACGGATTCTTATGCCTGTTATTGGTTTGAATCAAAAATGTTCATCGATGATTCGGGGTCTGTATTTTATCGCTTCTTTGTATAAAATTCATAAAGGCGCATCCAGTTCGCACCATTCAGATAGTTCATAACCTCTTCAACTTGCAGAAAGCTTTTTTCAAAGTGAACACGCCTTATCTCCGTCAGAATTGGACAAGCGCCAACGAAGTGTAATACATCCTCTCTCTCATGATTATTACAGAGGGTGCAAAGATCGATAACCTCGTTACAGATCATTTGTTCACAGTTTTACAGTGATACGCGAAAAATGAGTATAAAATAGTGTTTACGGTTGAAAAAGTTTACAACAAAGAAAATGATACAATATCAAACTAAAACAGTTGTTCTTAGGGTCTAACGTAACCATCATAATGCTTCTGTAATTATTTGATTGAAAGTTTCAACCCAAAGTGTCCCATATCGCTTTTTTTGGGAACAACTTTGGTAAAGGCTTTAACAAATACGCTTTTCAAACAGAGCTTAGATAACAAAAAAATGCCTTATAGTAGATCTTGGAAAAGCTTAAGATTGTCTCTCGGCAGCCCATATTTTATTCCTTAAGATTATTTTTTGTGGTCAGAATTCAAAGCGCGCTTGAAAGACTTCTCCCAGAAATGTTTAAAATTCTTAAGAAAGAGAGAAACTGATGCAGCATCGAAAACATCAGAAAACAGAGCGTGCCTCTATAGGCTGATGGGTGCAACGTTTAAGGGCTGTTATTAAAGCCGAGGTCGTTAATTTTGAGTGCAACTAGTTTTTAATTAATCTAATACTTTGGATAATACATGAAACATCAATAAATATAAAATAAAGGGTGATTTTTTAGCTATTATCTTTTTGCGGCAACATTGGTTTAAACAGCTGACGCACGTTTTGTGTTTTGTTGCACTATCAAACATCTTCAGTTTGATCTATATGCGGGATGCGACCCTGACACTGACAACTTCCCATCCTGTCTGTCGATTTGTCTTGCTTAAAAGTTTGTCTATATGTATCAATTTTTACCAAATTTGCGTACTATTTTTTGTAGATTTTATTTTTTTATGAAAAAACCGACTGTTGGATTTTTATTAAAAAAATTACTGAATATCGAAAACAATATTTTCTGTGAAATAAAATAAGTTTGAAGCCAATGTCTCAAATTTTTGAAAAGATATTTGCGTGGAAAAACAATGTTTACCAACTTTTATAATTTTTGTTTAGGTTTTTATTTTTTGCAAAAAAAACTGTCAATTCGATTTTTCTCAAAATGTTTCCTAATGTTGAAAACAATATTTCTTATAAGTTTAAAGTAGTAAGAAGCTATTATCTCAAATTTTTGAAAAGATATTTAAGTCGAAAATCAATTTTTACCAACTTTCGTTAAATTTTTTTTCGGTTTTTAATTTTTTGTAAAAAAACTGTCAATTCTATTTTTTTCAAAATTTTACTGAATGTTGAAAACAATATTTTTTGAAAGATAAAAGTAGTTTAAAGCCAATATCTCAAAGTCTTGAAAAGATATTTGAGTCAAAACTCAATTTTTACCAACTTTTTTTTTATTTTTTTTTAGGTTATTATTTTTTGTAAAAAAACTGTCAATTCGATTTTTCTCAAAATTTTATCAGAT
Source organism: Eupeodes latifasciatus (assembly GCA_920104205.1). Lineage (NCBI taxonomy): Eukaryota > Metazoa > Arthropoda > Insecta > Diptera > Syrphidae > Eupeodes > Eupeodes latifasciatus. Next base: position 3,537,840 of record OV049926.1, read on the forward strand.
GTCAAAAACATTATTCTTCGTTGCACAAAATTGTTTTGGAGATGAAATCATATTTTAGTCGTAAAATTTTCGAGGGGACAAATTTTTGTTTTCAGGTTTTTTGATTTATAAAAAAAACCGTTAATTGGATTTTTTTCCAAAAAATAAACTTCTTTTGTATCACGTTTCAATATATAATATAAAATTTAATTCAAGTCTCTAGCGTCATTGGTTCATGAGATATTTAGGTTTAACCAAAATGTTCACCTTTTTTTTTAAACTGCTATGGTAAAAAAAACCACCCACGCAATTTTCTTGACAGCCCTTTCTGCATCTTTCTGCCTTATTATCTGTATAACAAAATTTATTTGAAGTCGATATCTCTTCTGGTTCTTGAGCTATGGATGACGAAAAAAACGTCGCGAACGTACGTACACACGCACGCACAGTCATCTTTCTAAAAATCTTTTATTTCGACTCTAGGGACCTTGAAAAGTCGAGAAATGTCAAATTTTTCAATTTGACAAATCGGACCCATTACAATAACTTCCTATGGGAAGTTAATAATCTTCAAACATTAAATTATATAGACCGTACTATCGATCAAATAAAGATTTCATGCATTTTTTTTTTTTTTTTTTTTTTTTTTTTTGAAAAACTTTCCTATAGCTTTTAAAAAATCACCCTTTATTATATAGTTATTGTTTTAGGGTGTTTTATGTTTGAAACAGAACTTACAACCCGACTAAGTATATGGCCTGATAGTTAAAGGCAAGTCAAGATGTCCCTAAAAGAACAAATATTCTGTGAGAAATAAACGATCTTAAAAATAGTAAATAAATCTTAAGGAAACAGTTCATTCAAACTCAAATATGTATATTGAATTCATTATTATTTGCTTATAGAAAAAGTATCAACAATTTTGAATTACAAACATAATGTTTTAAATAATGTTGTTTCACCTCTTTTATTTTTAATTGAGGAACATTTTGTCTCAGAATATTTAATTATATCTTGAGGAATGAGTCTTTTATTAACATGTAAAATTATGTGATATCAAAAATCTAAGGAAATTAGCACTATAAATTGGCTAACCGTTATGGCAGTTAACATAAAGTAGCTTGAAATTCGAGATCTTGTTCTGACACACTGAACCAACCCGTTTTATGACTCTTTAAAAGTGGTACATCAACTTTTAGTTACATAATTTTATCAAATTGTTAGTAGTTTGTTTTTGTAATTTAAATATGTATTACATTATATTTGATATATAACACCAAGTAGGTAGGTACTTAGAATCGAAAAAAGAAAAGTACCTAAATACATATAGGTGCTTGAACATTATGTACTTTTACTTTTATTTAGACTTTAGTTAGTAATTGGTAGTAGCAACATTCACTTGATGTTGTAATCCAAAATTGTAAAGATAGATAACTTCCACCTTGTGTTTACACACTCAGTCTGTTATTCTTTCAAGCGTAAAACCACTCTGGATGGACAATAATATAACGTAATTGGATCATAGTTATGTATTTCACCAACAACAACAACAAAAACTAAACAAAAATGTAACACGAGACAGACTCGAAAGAGTGTGTTTTCACGAAAATAATATTTCTTTGAAAAGATTCTCCCCCATGTATAGACTTATAGACGTACACTACACATAGACACAAAGAGACAAATTGACACATTTCTAATTCTCAACATTACAACATTTTTTGTTTTAAATTGTATTTTTTTTTTTATTTTCTTGTCTTTCTTTATTTTTTTTAGCTTACATTGATTGCTGATACTTATTTGGGATCACAAGAAATCGATATACCAGTGGACACGACTTTATCTAGTTTACATGTTAAAATCGATTCATTAATGAGAACAGCAACATTGGAAACTCCAAATGGTGGTTAGTTTGAATATTCACACCTCCACACACAACACAAAAAACACACATTACATAAATACATTTATTTCTATTTTCTATTATTTTTTTTGTACGGTAACCGAAACTAAATTAATTAATAACACATTTTATTTAAAGCAAACAAAATTAATATCTGATCTCCTTACACAAGATAGAAATTTGGTCTTTAACTCCTTTTGTCCTCCACTCTTTTCTTCTGCTTAAATTTATGGATTTAAAAAATTTAAAAAATATACACACAAAAACACTAAACTACACACAATCTGTACATTTTTGTCCTATGTTTAATTTCTTTTTTTTTTTTGTTTAACAATTAAATTTATTTTATAATAATGAATGTTTAGTTTTTAAGAGAGCAATTTTTTAATTAATATTATTTATTATTTCTACTATATGCACTTAATGTTTGTAAAAAAAAAAATCTCCTTAATGTTAAAACAACAAAAATCTAGCAATTAGTTAAAAACCGAAACATCACAACAAATTCAGTTTAAAAGTTGAGTTAAAAAACTCTTAATTTACAGTTTTGTCCTTTTTATTTTTTTGTATAATGTATTTTTAAGTTTTAAAACAAAATGAAAAACAAACAAAAAAAAAACTTATCGAATAATTAACCGTAGTACAAAACCAATTAATAATAATTTTTTTATTAATAAAGTTGGCTGAAAATGGGTATTGCTTCAGCAAGAAAAAAAAAAGTTTATAAAACAAAAAACTATATATTTATGTTGTTTATTTTAATTATTGATTAACATCTTCTACTCTAAAATATATGTACAAGAAAATTTTGTTTTGTCCAACGCTTGATGACTTAATGTACGAGTAAGTATATTCTACTATTATTAACTACTTTGTGTTGTCCTCTCTTTTATTTTTGTTTTTTTTTTTTTCTTTTGTTTTGTGTTATTAACGCACTGGGGATATACTAACTAACAGTAATAGAAATAGAAACCATACAACGGGGTTAGATTTGCAAAACAACAGATCTGGAACAACTTAGAAACCTAAGCACTAAAACAATTGCACGAATGGGTATTTTCTTTTAGTTTAGATATATTAATCTTTTGTTTAGTTTGGTTTTTTTGAGGGACAAATAAGCAAATGGTAAAGAGGTTGGTTGTAGGATTTTATGAATAATGAAGTTTTAATATAACCAACAATCAGAACTTCTCTCTTTTGAAAATACTAATATTTTTTAGTTTTACCGCACCCCAACCAATCATAGAACCCTTAAAATCTTTTGATCTTTTGAAATCTTGGAAGTTTTTTTTTTCTTTGTTTTCAATTACTTGCAAAAAAACATATCTTCTGTTTTCCATCGGATAAGATATGAGTTTTATTTTACAAAAGATTAAAAAAACTTTAAAGTAGATATTGTTCCAATGGAATACTTTCAAGTGGTTTTTGATAACTTTTTATCTACCATATGATTCATGTTACAAATTTAAAATATAAATCATTTTGTGTTTAACAAAATTAAAATCAAATTTGATTCTTTCGATATGATCGCTTATTTGATTTACGTTTGACAAGCAAAAAATTTGCACTAGGTGAAAATTTTAATTGTCCTTCAATCCTTTCACAAAATCATGATAATAGTATACAATGCATGCTGTTTAGTATTTACATATAGTGCCGCACTATTTCAAAACTCAAAATCCTTTTTTAAGCCTTTACAAACATTTTATGTTTTCAATAGTGGTTGCATGTATTTTTTAACAAATGTAATTTTTTTGATCAACATACATAAAACAGCTTATCCACACCTGCAGCAGTCATGTAGCCCTAAACTATAGCTTTTCCAACACCATGTTGCGCTGTAGGTGGCAGGAATATTTTTTGTAATTCTGTGTTAGACTTTCTGCACAAAGTTATACGATCATTAGTCTAAAAAACATTGGTTTCTACACTTAACAAGAAAGACAAAGTCATTCCAGTACTAGAATTGCTTTTTTTAGTTCACTTTCAAAATCATAGGTATTCGTCTTTTAACTCGATTGTTGCAACTGGACTCGTTAAACAATCTCCTTACCGTCATGGGATGAAATTTTAACCCAAAATTCTTTTGCCAATTTATCAGCAAATTGCGTTGATTTAATTTTTAAATTTTAATTTTTGACTTCGGACAATTCTTCTTCTTATATTCACGAGCATCTAAGATCCGAGGACAAACTGTATGCTTGGCACTTTCAAAGCTAGTCAGACCCTTAAAGCGATGCACGATATTTTGAATGGTGTATCGGCTTCTATCCATTATTTTACCAATTCTTTGCATATGATTTGCCAAGGTTATACATATTAAGAATTACTTTTCGATGAGATTCAGTGGTTTCTTTTTTAGGGTCGTTTTTATGCTTTCTTATTACTATATACTGTTAGATTGGAGGGCATTTTCAACATAACAATCTGATATGTGTAGGTTTAAGTTATCTATTTTATGAATAACCCAAAATATTAGTTAACAGAATGAAATGCATTTGATAGTGAATTAATACAACCACTGAAGAAAAACAAAACTGAACAAAACCGTAGGTTTGTAAATGCTTTAAAGTAGGTTTAAAGATCTTGGTGTGCATCTTTGTCATTAAAAAGCTAACAAGTTCTAAATACAAATTCAAATTTGTCTTGGGAATTTGAGAAAATTTGAGTGACAATTCTTGAAGAGGTTCGTTTCCAGCTGGAAACTCCATACATGAAACCATCGTATAGAACTGCTCCATAAGACTTTTTCACTATTTCAACCCAAGAGAAGTAACCCTTGGCAAAAGAATAAGAACAAAACTTAGTTTTTGAGAATCATGTGTTTAGCACTTGTGCAGAGCAACAAATTTTGATTGTACTTATTTAATTTTAATGGTAATGATTTTGTTAATATTCCTTAATTTGTAAATTCAAAAATTAGTTGTCAAGATTTTGGAGTCCATATGTTGCAGGCTTAATAGAAATGCTTCCTTACAAAACAAGAACATTTGATTTCAAAAAGTAACAAATTTCGACAAAAAATATCAATTCATTTTATTTCCTGATATTTGGTCTTTAGTTGAAATAAAAAAAATACTTATTTTAAAGGTCTATATCTAGTCATACATTTTGTTCCTTTGATTCAGGTCTTTGTTAACATAAAAGTATAGGTTAGGTTAGGTTAGGTTAGGTTATAGTGGCTGTCCAAGATGGAAACGGACACACTTAGGCCATAAAAGTATACTTGGGATCGTTATCCTACTAAGAACGTCATCTAAAGGGTATATGTTTATAGGCGACTTTCTATAATATGTCAATATATACGATTTTTTTTAAAATATTCTACTAATAATAATTTGACACGCTGTCACCCAAGAGAAGTAACCCTTAAGTTTTATTGGTTTTATGGAAAACAAATTATATTAGTTATTAATTTTATAAATGTTTTATTTCAAACTCAGTTTTCTTTTTTTCACAACACAATTTAAGTATAGTTCGATGATGGAACACAATTCTGAAACGCGTTGCTATATTTAAATAGTTGTGATTAAACGACATAGTTTTAAATACAATATTTATACAATTTATAACTAATATATTTATATTTGTTTTTGTTTGTATTCAAATCAATCAACCGGAGACGTGTTATGAGCTTGGGATTGAACGCTTCTCGCATTGGTCGGGGAAAAAAACATTATTCAATTAATTCAACACTCGACAAGTGCATTTAACTCCTCCTTGACGTCTATGCCTTTATAGTTTATGTCTGTTTTTTTTTTCAATTACATCTTTAATGGAGATTTTGCGTTAAACTTGCAGGATACGAAAAACCTTCTAAAACTGACTTGCCGCTGAAAATCCTGCTGCAGATTTGTATATTGCATATATAGATTACCTTTACATCTCATTAAAAATAATGTCGTTTAAAGAAGTACAAACATTACTAAACCCAGTTCTAAGGCGCCAGTTATAGCTATCATTGGTTTTTATCATAGAAAACAAACATTGGAATTTTTTTGGCAGGTCGTTTATAGCTATCATTAAAAATTTCTGTCATTGTGCCTGGTTACACGAGCGCAAAAAAGAATTAATTCACGAAAGAGAACGGATGATTTTTAGAAAGAAGGAAAGGGATGGAAAAAAATGCCAAGTTTCGTCTTTTTCCTCATCTTCAGATATGAATGTGCCTGGTTACACGAGCGCAAAAAAGAATTACTTTTGTGGATACACACAGAAAAAAAATTAAGTGGGCATGCAAGAAATAGAGGAACAGTCGGAAATTAAAACACAAAAAACTTCGTTGGATACTCAGCCGCAGGTACAGCACGAGCAAAACAAAAGCAAATTTGCTGTACATTCTTCTTCGCCGGCAAATTAGAAATGAAAATGTCTGTCAAAAGGAGAACGTTTGAGAAAGAAACATGATTTTTAACGCAAAACTCATATCTGAAGATGAGGAAAAAGACGAAACTTGGCATTTTTTTCCATCCCTTTCCTTCTTTCTAAAAATCATCCGTTCTCTTTCGTGAATTAATTCTTTTTTGCGCTCGTGTAACCAGGCACAATTTGCGTTAAAAATCATGTTTCTTTCTCAAACGTTCTCCTTTTGACAGACATTTTCATTTCTAATTTGCGGCGAAGAAGAATGTACAGCAAATTTGCTTTTGTTTTGCTCGTGCTGTACCTGCGGCTGAGTATCCAACGAAGTTTTTTGTGTTTTAATTTCCGACTGTTCCTCTATTTCTTGCATGCCCACTTAATTTTTTTTCTGTGTGTATCCACAAAAGTAATTGAAAATAATTTCCTGATTGAAAACCACCGAAAAATGTTTACTGACAGAAATCTGTCAATGGAATTGTGTGAAATTGGAACACAAATCAGTGGAACGATTCGTTTCACTTTTGAACATAAAAGTATCCGCTTTTCAGGAAAATGAATTTCCGTCCGGAAAATAGAAAAATACATTTTTAGAGAAAAATAAATGCGTAATTACACTTTTTTTTCTCAAAAAAAATTCTTTGAGTGATTTCCGATCGATCAGTATATAATTTTCATTTCTAATGAAAAGGAAACACCGCAAATATCCATTCAACCATTTTTCCGGATCGATTTCAAAGATAGCTATAACTGGCGCCTAATATCCTAGAATTTAAATTTGAGGGATTTATTTATTCTATATAAAATTGTGATCTAAATTAGAGTTCTAACGCTTGGAACTTCATTAGGAACTAGGCAAAAACTCGATCGAGTTTTAATTTTTCAATAATCCGAGTTTTACAGACTAGAACATTGTCAAAAATGCGTCCGTTAGACATTTGAAACCGGTATCATCGGGTTTTTTTTATTAATTTTTATGACTAAAGTAATATTCGTTTAAAACTTCGGTCTACTTTGGCGATTTCATTTATGGATGTGTCTCTATTCTGCAGTTCTTAAATAACTTACAAATGTTTTGTTATTGCTTAGTGGCATATTCAAAACTAATTTAAACAAAATTTCGAAATCAATCCAAGATTTAAAATCATACCAAAAATTTGAGTTTTTTAACCAAACAAGAGATTTTTCTTTAAATGTGCACTTTATTTCAAATATCGTTTATGTATTCATACATTTCTTAATTGAATAGTTTGACAACATATAAACCGTTAATATAATATAGCTTTTTCATGCATGTTAAACTCAAAAGTAAGAAATATTCGTATTAATTAATCCATAGCTTCACATACAAGCCAAAGCAAAAAGTAAAAAAAAAAAATGAGAGACTAGATCTTTCGCATACATAAATATATCAGAAAAGACCTCAAGAACTTTGATTATGGCTTATGGCGCAGAACAATATCTCGTCTCGTTTTCAATTTATCAATTGAAAAATATTAAAATTGAATTATGTATTTATAGATTTGCTCTAGACGAAGAATCAATGCAAACAAACAACATAAATGTTCTGAACAGAAAAAAAACTAAGAATTCGAAAATATCTTTTTGTAAACATAAATCTTCAAGATTCAAGGTTTCAATTCAATGTTGCGTAGTACAATTGCTAACATATGTGTAAGTTAAAATTTTCAGATAATTTTCCTAGTGCAAAAATTGCATTTTACTTTTTAAAAGAATCTACACTAAAAGACACTATATTTTCATGCCAATTTTGTTTTGTTTTATTTTATGGGCCTTTAGTTTTATTTTTGAACAATATGATTCTAATCCTACATTCAAATTGTAAACATTTAGAAATCATTATTTTCTTCAAAAATCATCAATGCCATCAAATTATGTACCCGTATATATGTATGTAAGTCAACAGACGACGGTTTCCCCCTTTTTTTACATCGAACCTTGGACTTGACCTTGGTAAAAAAACAATATTTTGTTTTTGTCAGTGACTAATCCAGTCCAAATCCACGTCATATTCAATTGTGTTTTGTTGTACTTTGCACCATTGCTGCAAGAGCATCGTCACGATTCCATGAATGATTTGTTTTTTTTTTTTTTTATTTTTATTTTATTAATCAAATAAAGATTCGTTCCTTGCCGTGTGTACTCATTTCAATTTCTTGCTACTCCAATTTTCAAAGATAAATAAATTAAAGTCAACATAAAATGAGCGGCATTGATAAGAAAAATAAAATTAATAAAATATGTACACACATTCGTTCTGAATGTAGCCATAGGCAATTAAATTTTAGAGTTTGTTGTTGTTATGAAAACATGCGCAACAGACCAATTTTAACATAGGAAACATTTTTCAACTTATGGATAATTTGAATAACTTTAAAGCCTCTCTTAATCTAATTCATCCATTACAATAAAGAACTTATCATATATTAATAAATTAATTAATGACAAACCTTTTTTGCAATCAAAATTTAAAATTTCACTCCACGACCGCACCGATAAAAGTGAAATTCTCTGATTTCCTGGGTCGACTTCGACCGTTTCTCGATGTCGTCGTCGTCGTCTTCGTTTTTGTGGTTAATCTTTTGTTAAGTGTTCGATAAAATTAAACTCGCACAATTAATAAACTTTCAAAATTTCACTTAAACAAATGATATGCTTTGTATTTGGATGATGTATAATATTCAAAAACAAATCTTTTTTGTTTTATTTTGTTGCTAATTTATTGGCGTAATCGCTTTGAATTTCAGTTTCAGTCGAACGAGAAGAGAAGAAAGTGGAATTTATGCCAACTTTTTTACTTTGACATTTGACGCAATGTTTGTTTTATTGTTGTTTTTGTTTATATTTCTTTTTCGCGCATGACAGGTCGGCAGTCAGCTGTGCAAACGTGGATTTTTGTTTCTATTGATTTGTGTTATAAACTGTTATACTAACGTGGAATTGTAAATTCTAAGGTATCGCTTACACTTCTATTAAAAATGTTTTTCTTTGTTTTTCTTTAGATATCAATTTAAAGAAATTGGTAAAATTCAAATCACGTCTTATGGCCCAAAACGATAATCAACTTGATTCGTTTGTACCACTGACCAAGGTAATGAAGTCTACAACATTCACACTAAAATTGGTTCCGGATCTTTTGGATGCCGAATATAATGTTTTTGTAAGAGCCGACCGGAAGCCCGATGTTTTTCTTGGTAAGTTAAGAATTAATTATTAACAGATAACGTGTGCGTCTCCGAGTAAATTTAAAATGAAACTATTCACGAAGAGAGATAAGTTTCTTTTTTTAAAGTTTTTTTTTGGTTACTGATAAGAAATATTGAGGTTTGATAACTTCTCAACCCGATTCATTGGCATAAGCCAGAATGCACACGTCACTTGCAGTCATTTGTTTATAATTTTTTTCTTTTTTTAAACGTTCAATAATCTAAATGAAATGTGAATACGTTCGAATTTGATATAGGGAATATTAATTAGAAAATAGTACGGACTACAAAAAGTAAACATAGAAATCAGTATTTCTAGACACCTTAAAGCAGCCGCACTGACGTGAAATGCACGTAGAATGAATCCGAGATAAGAAAAGTTTATTTTGATTTTGAAAAATTTGAGTAATCAAAAATATAGTAGGTATAGTAGTATTCAGTTCAAATGTTTAGCAATTTAAGGGGCCAAGTTATAGTTATCATTGAAACCAATTCCAAAAAATGTTTGAGTAAATATTTCACTCTTTCTCTTCAAATAGTATCATTTAAGGAATTTTTTTGCTAAAAAAAAAGTTTAATTGCACAATTATCTTTTTCTAAAAATGTATTTTTCTATTTTCCTTACGAAAATTCATTTTTCTGAACACTCATTTGTGTTTAGGGGGTTTAAATTGTCAAATATATATTTGACGAATGCGGTTTGATTGACTCTAATTTGAAAATGTGAACGCTTCGTTAAATAGGATTGTCAAATATGCTGAATGGATATCAAAATATTTTGATAGATATTTTACTGGTTCGACAAACATATTTTAAAAAATACTAAACCTGAAGCAAAAGTTGGGACTATTTTTATGGACAAAGCAATATTTCAAAGGCATTTTTAAGACTATTTATTTTGTCTTCAAACTTGGAAAACACACGCAAGAAAATTTGATTGGTATTCCCAATAGACCCTTTCTGATCAAAATTCAAATGAAAGGTGATTTTTGACAGCATGTACATCAGTACATTTTTTGTTTTACATTTTTAAACTTGTCGGATTTTTTTTCTGCAAAAGATAAATGCAATAAAATGAAAGAGTACATTTTAAACAATAATGATGACAGCAAAATGCCTCCAAAATTCTATTTCGTTTTACTCATAGCGTTCTAATTTTGAAATTGAAATCAACATCAAAAAGGAAGTACGAAATTTGTGGTCATTTAATTCCTCTAATTTAGGGGCCATTTATAGCTCTCATTGGTTTTCATCATTGAAACTAAACATTGGAATTTTTTTTCAAAGGTCGTTTATAGCGGTTAGCGAGCATTAAAAATGTCTATCATTGAACAAAATTTCCTGATTGAAATCCACTAACAGAAATCTATCATTGAAATTGTGTGAAATTGGAATACAAACCAGTGGAACCATTCGTTTCATTTTGAACGTAAAAGTATCAGCTGTTCAGGAAAATGTATGTATTTCCGTCTCGAAAATAGAAAAATCCATTTCAAGTAAATACTAACTATAGTCCAGTAAATGTATACATTAGACCATTATTAAATTCGGTAGTTCTTATTTTTTGTATACTAGTTTCTGATGTTGGCCAAATTGGTCGCATTCAGAAAGCTAGTGGCTACGTAGTCAAGGGATTCTGATTGGCTAAATCTAACTACAAAAGTAGTTGAAATTTCCCCTTCGACGTAGTGTAAAAATTTCGGCTACAAAGTTAGTGGAGAATGATTTTGACGTTTCACAATCAGCTGCTCTGTAAAGTAACACGAATTCAAAATGAAATAAATTGTTCAATATTTAAATACAAATATAAATCATTCAAATTGTGTCTTAAATTTGATTTTATTGAATTTAAAAACACAAAAGATAAGTTAAAGTTATCAAATCAAAAATGTTTCTTATTTTATATATTTGCATTTGTCAATAATATGACAGTTCCAGATTGACTAGCTTTGTAGTGTAGTTTTGCATTCACAAAGCTAGTTGAATTTTGACTAGGTAGCCACTAGCTTTGTGAATGCGACCATTAATAATCCAAGTTTCCGACCTCGAGAACCGAACGCAAAACGTCAAAAGATGAGAAAAACTGTCATAGAGTAATAAAGATCAGTTTTCAGTTGAACGAAAAAAGTTAACCAACTGTCATCTTGACATAAGTTGATTTGACTTGATAGTTAGGGAGATTTGTATTGACTAACTTTTCGTTACGTAATTTGTTGCCAGCTGGAAAATCAGGTATTAGAAATTTGCCTTACTTTCAAGTCCTTTGTGTCTTCTGAACCTTCACAGCCCTATAACCACCTGTCTCAAAAATTCCAATGATTAGTTTCAATGATGAAAACCAACGATAGCTATAACTGGCACTTAAGTGAAGTAGCTTAAAAGTTAGCGCTTTCCGTATTAACATTTTTTGTTTCAAAATACATCGAAGCAAATAAACTAATAAGATGTTACGTTTCTATGATCCAAATTTTAGAACTTTTAATGCAACTTCGTTTCTTTCAAAACAAACTTTCACCGTTAGATCTGCAATTTTACTTCAATGCGGAGCGAGAGTGTACAACCGAAAGACTGTTTAAAATGCATACATTTATTTAAAAAAAATTATTATTTATAAAGCTAAAAGGTTCCAAAAACCAGAATGTTAGATTTCTAGCTCAAAATTTACAATATTTCAGTTTAAGTTAAGGTTTTTCTTGTTACGCCCTTGAAACAGTTGCTTTGTCAAAAACTAACGAAATAATGCTATTACGATAATTATATGAGATTCTTTAACGTGTGCAATCGAAATTGTTCGTTTTTGAGTTACATCATGAAACAAAGGGCAGGTTCAGACAACATAAGGGACTTCATTTGCAGTCAACTTCATTCTTTGAACGTAAATTTTGACCAAGGCAGCTAGTTAGTTTTTCAACTGTCATGAATTTCAAATTCAGAACTTTACTTCACAAACCTCTACTTCAAGTTCATAGAACAAAAACTACCAACATTATTATTTTCTACAAAACACTCCTCAGGCAAACTACAAGCCCATCACGATTTGTATTTTGTATTGTAAAGAAATATTACTTATTTCTTTTCCAAATTTACAAGGAACCTTTTTACAGAAAGCATTAAATGAAGTTATACAGGAAATAAGTAAATCATTGAGTTATAAAGTTCAGCTTTTAGTTGAATGAAAAAAACATGATCAATTGTCATTTTGACCTAAGTTGACTTGACTTGATAGTAAGGGAGATTTTTCTTGACTAACTTTCCAGTCAACTTTCCAATTAAGTTGCCTTAATTGGAAGGCTATTTTTTGGCAGCTGGCCAATCAGATACTAGAAACTTGCCTTACTTTTGTACTGGTCTGTAATCAATTTAGTTTGAACACTCTTTTTAACAAAATCTTATTTTTTAAATGTCTTTTTTTTGTTCAAAATACAAATTATTGTTACAGCTGTGATCTAAATAATATGATAAATAAATCAAAATACAAATAAAATTCTAGGCCACCCAAATAATGAATAAATAACAAAACTTAATTTCATCAAGTATTGGAAAGTTCAAAGCTGTACAAATAGTTCCGCCGCAATGGGGTAAAAAAAGAGTTACCAAAATTTACTCAAAATTTTACGGGACCTTAGTTTGTGAAAACATAAAAGTTTCTGTTTCTTGGTATTAAATATACATATATTAACCTCGCAATACCACGATTTCTATGGTTAAAACTTTCGATATTAAATAAAATCGTCGCTCCTGAAAATTTACATAGGATTTTGTGTCGCTAGGGCGACGAATTTGGAACTAACTTTATTATCGATTGAAAGTTTTAACAAGTTAATAGAAAAGGGTAGTACATTTAAAATAAACTTCCTTCAATAAAAATGTTCTTCTACTATTCCGAGTGAGACTAATGTTAACCGGAGCCAACTCACAAAAAATGTTGAATTGCCACGGATTTAACTCTCGCATTTGATTCTCTATCCACAGTTTTTTCATTTTTTTTTTTTCTGAAACGTCTTTTTCCCCCTTTCAGTTGAAAATAAATTGATTTAGTATAAGGGTTTATCAAACTCATAATTTATAAACTGGACCTTAGGATTGCATGCTGCAACCTCTACACTTAAGCTATCAGTACTTAAGTACTTAATTTTGTGGCTAAATTATCTGCATAATTTTTAACCTCAATTCACAGATGATATGATTAGACGCCTAAACTATGGCTACATAAATGGCTTACCCTATACTCGTGGAGGACGTGAACACATAATAGCAACTCACGACAGTCTACGGTTCCCTGAAGAAACCTCTGATCCTGATTCGGAGATATTTCCTGTGCTTTCAATTAATGATACCAAAAAGAATAATATTTTAAATGCAAAACAAACAACATTGGCTGGAAGCGTTTTGAAGCAAGGCGTAACTAAAATCGATATGGGAATTCATTCGCAAATTCTAGTCGCACCTGGAATGTTGGCCAGTTTGTTCTTTGAGGTGACAAATCTTCGAACTGAGCCAATTTACCATAATATACAAGTTACCGATGAACAGAGATTCCTAAGAACACTCGATCCTCAAAGGCAAGTATTTAAAAAAAACACAATTGAATTCTATTTGATGATATTTTTTGAACTTTTTGTTGTAGTATATTTTTGCCGGCTGGACAAACTACCACCGTTACTGTGACAGTTCTTATACCCAATTCCACACCCCAGGGGACGAGAGATACAATCAAATTCACCTGCCTTGGATCGGGACAAGTTTTTCAATCGGTTGAACTCAGAGTCATAACCACCATCGATGCTGAGGTAATCATATTCTCATATCATTCTCCGATTGGCTTTCAAAGATAACATTTAATTTTACAGGATACAACTCCTCCGAGTGTGACATGGCAATTCGGAAGCAGATGTGACAATGTCCGCACCGACACAGCGGCCTGTTTCGAAAAATATTGGTCGCTCGACATTGTTGCTCAGGATTGGGAAACTGGACTTCTCCGACTACAATCCACACCCTCTGGATTGATTAATCGCAATTCTTTCACAGTCGGAACCAATCAACCACTTCGAACAACCTACTCCGCCAATTGCTGTCAGCCCAAAGTAACACTGATCGCCTACGATATTGCAGGAAATCAAAAGACTTACAACATAGACGTTAGGGATATGGTTCTATCGGAAGCATCTATTGCAGCAATTGTTCTGGGAGCTTTGTTATTGATTTTATTGATAATTTTAATTGTCATTCTAGTCATGTGGTGTTTGAAACGAAGAAGAGCATCACATGATTTGCATTCCTACAGATCGCATTCACAAATTCGATAAATAGAACAGGGAAGGCAATGAATATGAAAACTAACCTCGTATTTTTATCAAACCATTGAAATAAAGTATTGAATTAGAATAAGGGTGATGGGTTTAAACAAACAAAGAAAAACCTTGCCAAATAACTTTAGGAATTTAGGTACAAATTTTTCAATTATTTATAAATTATATTTTTTTAACTTACATAGTTTTTTGTTATTATATATTTTATACATAAATTTGTTTATTTAAAAAAAAATAATTATTTATTCCATTGATGCAAATCAAATAAAAATTCTGTGCATTTTATATAAAAAACTTGTTTTTGTTTTGAAAAACAAAATGCAAATACCTATGTAGGAACAAGTTCAGAGGTAAATGATGAAATGTGTTTTAATTAATTAACATTGGTCTCTTGTGAAAACATTTACATATTAATTATAGTAGTTCGTTAAGTGAGAGTTCTAAGAATTATTGCTTAACAAATCATATTGAAAATATGTTAAGACCTACGCTGGCTAAACTTATTAGAATTTAATCTAAGAACTTATCTGGGAAATGCACACATACTATTACTAAAAATAGAACCTTGAAACTTGAAGAAACTAACTAATGAATATGGGGAACCTAGGTTAGGGAACGTACTGGATGGAAAAGACAACACACTCAGATTAGTAGTTGGGTTGTTTTGATAATGGTCCCAGGGGTCTTCCATATAGTAAGTGTTGGAAATTATCAGATCACTGGGATCTATAATAGAAGAAGTCTTCTAAGTGGAGTATTCGTTTTTGTTATAGGACAGGACATGAACATAGAAGACGAGAAACTGTCTTCTCCTCTTCTTCATAATAATATTTTCTTCTGTGTGATAGAATTCTTATTTCTGTCTTATCAGTTCGATTGGGGTTTCTTTTAGGACATAATCAGCAACAAGTGCCCGCCATAAAATCGAGATATGAACATATAAAATACAAAATTCAAGATTAAAGTTCACTTACCGCGACTAACAACAACTGGTGTTGGATGAACTATTGGAGGAGCAGCTGGTAAAAGAAGTGGTTTATTATGGAAATCATCAAATGTCAAGCCAGTAACAGAAGCACTCAACAACGGATTCTTTACAACACGTCCGGATGTTAGAAGAGGTGCTGCTGCTGGTGTAACTAACGAGGACGACGTGTCACCTTTTGATCGTTCTGACATGATTTTCTTCGATTGTTTGTTGGTTTAGAGAATTGTTTTCTTCAGCAAAGCACTTGGATTTTTGGTTACAAGTTAGAGGTGTTTTTTGTTATCTTTCGAGTTAAATATTAAAAATTTTATCGAGTTAAATAATTAACTGGCCTAGTAAATATAAAAACAAATAGGTCAACTTTTTAATAAACTTTAGATAAAATTTAATATTTTGCACGTCATTTTGACGTATCAATGACAGAAACAAAAATAACAGGGGTGTTTGGAGTGGGAATGACAAAGTGTTATACTAATAGTTGTTTTCGGTGAAGTGATATTTTTTGGTGTTCAAGGCTTTGTGCGCACTAGGCAACATTGGCATTTTTTCGACGCATTGATATAAGACCAAACTTTTTATTTGGCCCTTAATTCCACTGCATTGACGTATTACAGAATACACCCTCATTACAATAAGAGAATTCTTGTTCATCAATTTATTGAGTTTAATACATCGATATGTTATTATTTAAAAGATCAAAATGTTCTTAATTTTAAATAATGAATGACAAAGATATATCGAAACTCCATTTTGACATCTATAACTGGATTTACATTTATCTGCATCTGCATAATGCAGAAAAGTAGAGGGAGGCGCATATATGTATATGTCAGAACCTAAAAGTGGGAGAGAATGGTAAGTCTATTTACTTCCTTTAAAATACTATAACTTTTTGACAGTACAGTGTTGTTGCAAGATTTAACGAAAGTGTAATGAAATAAATAAAAGAACCTAACAAAAGCTATATAAAATACTTTCGGACAATCAAAAAAGAAAATAGTGGGTTATAATTTGGTACACAGTGTTTTTTCATAATGTCAAAATAATGATTTATAGTAAAAACGCATTCAAATTTGATAAAAAATATTTACAATGTAAGAAAAATATTGCAATTAGTTGCATGAATTTGGGGCGATTTTCCATTACCGCAGCACGAATTTCCTTCTGATTTTTTTACAGTTAGGTAGAGGTCCCAATTTAACATGTTTTAAATTTAAGTCATAAAAAAAATATTTTCTTTTTCGGACTTAACCCTTGTATTTCGTTTTTTTAGCCCAAAACAATTTTTTTTAAATTGATAGTACGGCGTACTAACAGCTAGGTATGTAAGGGGGGCATGCTGCCCCCCTGCAACCCCCTTGCTTGGATCACTTTAGGATTTGGGGTGGGTACGAGTTTGGGTATATACAAAGTACTTTTTACATTTGAGCACTAAAATCAAAGAAATCCCCAACAAAAAAAATGAAGTATGGTAACACTGGACAAAAAACATGGAAGAAATGTCAAAATCAAACAATTTTGCGTGTTTTGTATGTGAAAAAGTGAACTTTGAAAACTAATTTTAAATAGAAATAAATGTTTCCTCGTTCTAAAATTGCAATAATTATTATTTATTTGCACATATCTATCAAATAAAAAAACCGCATGTCGAAATTCGTGCTGCGGTAATGGAAATTTGAGCCAAATTTAGAAATAAAGAAGAAATGTAAGGCTTTTATTGTCACACTTGCAACATTGTATTGTGGTAACACGGATGCAGTTGAAGATGTTATAATAAAGATGAACATGTATGTCTTCACTATAATCTTGATTTCTGCATTATAGGAATTTCCTATTTTGGTAAAACTAAATTGGCAACTCTTAAAATATGCCCAATCCAATAACAACCCTGACTAACTGACATTTCTCTGAATTTTGAGGTTAGAATTTTGTTTGGCGGCGATAAAACCACAATCAAACGCCTCTTTATTAATTTTTAAAAATATTGTTTCTATTTCTTATTAATAATCACAACAGCTTAAATATTTAAAAGTAATACACAAACAAATTAGAATGGAAAATTTCACCCTAAGCTACCGCGAGGTTATTCCTGATTTATCCACCGAAGAAGATTGGAATGAAATCACATTGAACACGGGTTTGTTAAATTGTTTTGTTTCTATTTTTCACTCAGATAATAATTTATGTATAAACTATTATTTAGGTGCAACCCAGAGCACCCTCCAGGACATAAAAGTCGCCGAAAAAGCTGGCGGCTACTGCTACAAAAATGCTACAAACAATCACATTCGAAATCGCTTCATATACTGGTAAGACATCTTCAAATGATTTACAAGATTTTACTCTTAAAAATCCCTTTTCCAACTAGGCGAACCTATCAAGATATCTTGGAACTATCTGAAGTTAGTTTGGACTTTAATCTTTATCAAAGCAACGTCCGCTACAAGTTCACCGACTCACCAGTACTCTCCTTGACCATAACCGAGTTGGAGGACTCAATTGTCATTCTTGTGACAACTGTCTGCAGCTTACACCGCATCAAATTCTCCCACCCCAATATTTTGGCTGGAAAACATGAAATATCCGACACTCAATCGTTTTCGATATTTCGCGATGCCAGCACCAATGCAGCTCGTGATCCATCTACCTTCTATGTGATCGGACAGAATACGTCCTCGAGTAATCCAGTTCCACATGCTGCAGCAAGTTTTCTCTCTCCCAACGGCGAAGAAGCCTACTTTGCTCTCGCCTACCAAAACCAACTAACCTTGTATCTGATGAACTGCCACTCAGGGCAGACTTTGGTTAATGTTCTCAAGGAGCACTACATTATGCCAAGATTGTTTTCAAATCTTAAAGGAGCTTTAATGTAAGAGCTACATAGTTTGGTGGTTTGTGATGAGTTGTCTTAACACTTTTCCTTTTATTTTAGTGGAAAATCCAACTCTTCCGATGCTGAATATGCCAACTCCTTGGTGTTCACTCACATCAATGGACACATCTTTCTTGTGGCTCTTTATCGAGATGATCAGCTGCGAATGTGGTCTACGACTTCGTTACAGAATGTTTGTTCCCTAAGTTGCATTCGTGAAGGAGCTGAATCAAGAATGCAAGGACGTAAGTCAAACAATATTTTTCTGTTATAGCTCTTTGTTTGTATACCTTCTCTTTCAGCTCAAACAAACGCCCTCCGGAAAATCAATGACACAACTTTATGTGCATTTCTCTCTCATTCAATGGGCTCCGAATTTGTTTGCATCGATATCAATTCTGATGGAGCCTCGAATTACTATCTAACTCGCAAGAAAATCATATCCGCCCCTCAATCTGATTTAGCTGATTTCGATGCGTCTGAGTCAAGAATCTGGGCTCTATGGTGTAATGCAGAAGGTGAATTCAGTATATCAAACTTCTGTCTCCAGCGTGGAACTGGTATCAATTGGGTATCGGCGGCAATGGAACCACCACCAGATCGTTACTGTGTTGGCGTCGAACAAGGCATGGATCCACGAGAAGCTTACTGCTCCTATGTTTTCCGGAAATTCGAAAGACCTGTTGTCACAAAAGCTCTATTCGTAAGAATTCTTAGATTATTTTGAGTTAATGATTTTTTAGTTAAATTGTTTTTAATTTAATTAAAAAAGATGTTCCGTCGATCAAGTGTTCGTTTTGACTCCAAACTCTCCATTGTCGCTCTCAAAGAACAAGTCTGCCAGGCAGTCGAGGATGAGATCCAAAACGAAGTCAAAGATTTCGATATCAGCGATGATGAATACTTGGAAATCTCCACTCGCTTATGGGAACGTTTCTATTCCTGCTGTGAACAATATCACATAAAAGCCTGTCAACCAATTGGTCTCTTAATTCTTGATCCTATCGATGCTTTGTGTATTGTTAAGAAGAATACATTTTCAATGCTTCGACCATGTGAGACACTCGAACACTTAATGGTTTCTGGGGATAATGTCGAAATGGATAATGTTATATCGGTACACTTTGCTGGCAACGAACGAGTCGGAGAAGATTTGGTGAACTTGGTGGCAATGTTGGCGCAAATAGAACAATGGCTACCAGAAGATGTCAAAATGGACTTGGATAAGAAACTCTATCAATTGGAAATGCCTAATGTACTCATAGGGAAGCTGGTAGATGAGATTTTGGATGGGGATCATGATAGAGAGGTGGGTTTATCTTTGCTTGTCTTTCAATGAGATGATGAACTAAGTTTTTCTTTTGTTTGTTAAGATTCTACCCAACAATTTCATAGTAACCATTCGGCAGAAAATTCAAGCCATTAGTGATCTACGAACCCCGATGGCCATGCTCTTAGATAATTTACGAATGGACAATGGAAGCCCTGAAAGCATGCAAACTCATGCAAGTCTTAATCAGTCATCTCGGTTTCTAATGTCGATTGGTGGTCTTTTTGGAAGTCATATTGGAGTGTCTGTTCTTTCGGAATCTGTTAGACAAATGTCATTAATTAGGTTCGAGAAATTTGTTTGTTTGCTTTTTCTCTTTGATAATTTTATCTTTCTTTGTACCTCAGCTTTGCTTTGTGTCGTAATTTGCTGATTCTGCAGCAGATTCTAATTGATACATGCTCCTTGTCGCCTGACATCCTCGAAACTATTCGTTCTCAATTTATGCCCGACACAGTAATCTTCCTGCAGTCCTACTACGTAATGGTTTGGATATGTGAAACACCGGTTAATCTTGCTGCCTGTTCCACATTGTAAGTGAAACGTATTGAAAACGCATTGTAACCTGACAATCACATTTAGAATACAACTTTCAGAGATAGCAGCATTCAACGTTTGAATATGTTGCAATTTACCAATGGAGGTCCTAAGATTTTCCTTAACGGTGGGAAAAATCACTCAGCTCCTCTGCTTCGGATCTTCCTTAGCTCGAAGGGACTCTACACAGCCTTGGCTCTCTATGGAGAGGGTTGTAAATCTTTGAAAACTCCACAATGGCAACAGACTTTAATTCCTCTTGTGAGAATCATAAGTCAACTCATGTAAGAGAAAACATATTTTTTTGTCATGAAGTTTTATTTAAACAAAATTCCCTTTTCTTTCAGTTGGGCAGTTTCTTTCAACTTCACATTCGGGGAATGGCTATTCAGCACTTGTCAGCACATAATCGTCGAGGACTATGTGCGTCTTTTGAACAGTTGGTGTGAATGGAATGTGTGCTCCAGTGAGTCTCATACTTTAAAAAAAGTTTTGAAATTTTCTTATCACACTTTTTGTAGGACAATTTATTCTGGCAGTATCACTGCTAGACAATGGAGAAACCCACAAAGCCTATGATCTGTTTTTGCAGAGTGCTAAAGGGGTCCTTACCGAACAGTTTATGCGGGAGAAGATCCTCAAGAGCACCGAGGAGGAATTGACTCACAACCAAGCTATCGCTCGATATTACCTAAAAGTCATCCAGCTCTTTGAACAGCACAACGCATTGGATCATATAATTTCCATGGCTCAAGTTGCCATTGGAATTCTCGACAAAAATGATCCACAATTGCCGATGTTCCAATCGATAGTCTTCAACAATCATCTCATTCTCGAACACTATGAGGAAGCCTATCATTCTCTAATTTACAACGCCGAGTTATCGAGGAGAAAGGACTGCCTGCGGCAGTTGGTGGTGACTTTGTTTAATAAGAAACGCTTGGATCTTCTTATGCATTTCCCTTACGTCGGTTTGCATGATGAATTTGAGAATATTGTCGAATCCCGAGCTAGATCGCTTGCCATCGATGATAATGAGATCTATGACTTTTTGTATGCATTCCATGTGAACAATGGGAATATGCGAAAAGCTTCATCTGTTATGTATGAGCAGGCGATGCGTTTGCATCTGGAGAGTGATTCTATAGAAGCCATGAAGAAGCGTTGTTCTAGTCTTCTAGTTTGCATCAATTCGTTGCATCTTATTGACCATCGATATAGGTGGATTGCAAAGCCAGTTATTGGAGATGATTACGGTAGTAATTCTATGACCAATGATAACATGGAAACCGAAGAGGTAATGATAGTGACATGATTGGTGCCTTATTTGATTTTTAATTTAAATGTTTTTTTTTTCTTAAGGCAATTGGAAAGGAACAAGTTGTAGTTTTAGAAATCAAAGACATTCGCAAGGAACTCCTTCAAACTGAGTCATTGATTGTATTATCAGAACATCGCAAAGACATTGGGGCTTTCCTGCATGCAGGCTCTCAAGAACTTATTGTTATTCTCTCGAATAGTGGACTATTTACACCAGCCTTGAAATTAGCCAAAGGATTCGGACACAGTGTGTTGCCGGTGTTTGATAGTTTGGCAGCAGCATGTGTGAGGACAGCCGATGAAAATCCAAATGACGCATGGTCATGGTTGCAGGAAAATGATTTAGCAGGTAAAATAACATTTATAGAGAAGATGAGAAGTAATGGAGCCACATAACTTACAATTTTGTTTCTTTTTCATTTGAAGATCTTCCACATAGAAGCAGCGCAGCAGATATGGCTTGGTCCTTGTTGCAAAAATTGGTTGAAGATAATGAGGAAGAAGACTCAACGATGATCCGGAAGAGCGTCGTTAATAAACTTTTGAGTTTGAATGCATTTGTTCCCCAGTGGTTGTATACCGCTTATAAGGTAAGTCAAACAAAATATCTTAACTTTTAACTCCCCTAAAACTGATGGGTCAAATTGTCGTATCTGAAATAAGTACTTAACACTAAAAGACTCCCAATTTAGCTATCAACTCATCTATTACGGAAAATTATTTTTTGTAGAAATTTGAGTTGTGCAAAGTGGTATACATAGAATCTTTAAATGGACATTTGCAGAAAATAGAATTTCTTTTTAATGAAGAAATTGATGATTCCATAAAATTCTGTCTGCCGACGCGACGTGTTCCCCGACGCTATTAACTCCTCCGTCACGAACACAATCTCTGCTGTTCCTTCAAATGAACCGCCACTTAAAAAAACCCTCCCAAATACACATTACAAAATTTGGTACCTCGTGGTCTACTACAGAATGATATTGAGTTGTTGGCCATTCACTCGATGTGGTCGGGTAAGTGTAGTCGGATTTTTTTTTTTTGGGTCTTTGGACTACATCCACATCTTGATTCAGCTCGTACAATTCACTATTGAAACTTCTCCATTCGCCCTCTTCGCATATAGGATCAAATATCTGCTTAAGCATTTTTCTCTCGAAAGTACCCAGTATCAATTTCCCTTTTTAATTAAAGTCCAGCATTCGTAGCCTTCCAGGTTAACACCACTCGCACTTGCGCACTAACTCCTCTAGGACTAGGATGAAGAAATCACATGATAGCGCAACTCCTTGCCTGAACCTTGTTCATGTCTGGAATAGCTAGTATGAGCTGTTACCCATTTGCACATTGCATCGCATATTTTGCGACGTCATGCGACATAGCTTGGATCAGTTTTTTTTAGGGATCCTGAGTTCAGACATCGCCAATAGAAGCTCTGCGGCTTTGAAGTCGATGTGCAAATGGTGGGTTTCAAAAAGATATTTTCTTCCCGACTTTAGCATGGAGGACACCGAGCATGACTTACGTCATCGTGCTCCGGACAGGCTCCGTAGGAGATAAAATTCCTCTTTGTTAGACTCCTCAGCTGCGTCAGTAGGTGTGTGTGCACAAATTAGGCTGATGTTTTGGAATGTAGCTTTGATGCGGATCACAGCCAGGCCATCGTTAATCGGCTTGAAATCGATGACATCCTATCTGAGTTGATTTCCCATGACGAATCAGCATTCTCACATGTGCATTCCTTGATGACAGCTGTTATAAATTTAGCAATCTTTTCTTGTCGTCATTGCTAATCCTATCCATTGTATCTTCTGAATAGCGGTAATGTATGGATTGTGCCGCGAGAGATGTTCTTAAATTCCAGGTGAATACTCGTACATCGTAGTCTATATTCGGGCCAGGTCTGGTTGCCATTTTAAAGGTGTCGTTTTCAAAGGTTTCACTCGTCTGTCTCATTACATTTATATAATGTCGTTAGCCCGACGCACTAACCTCCAATTTGTAGAGCCATGGGTGTGTTGTTGCAACCGCGCTTACAAGTTTAGTAAGTTATGTAAGCACGTAAGCACTTGATTTTTAAGAGACCCCGTCCCTACGGCATCCAACCAAAACAATGGATTTTCCATCGGCCTTGAAAAAAGCTTATCATAAAGAGTTTGACTACATCAAAATAGATAGAATCTAAAACGCCCAGAAGACATACAACAACATGTGCCAGTTACACACACCAAAATCTAAAATAAAATTCAAAATAGGTTAATTTACCAATTTTTCTAACCGTATTAATAAAAGCGTATGGTAATGAAAACTCCCTAAGATATCCCTCAAAATCCCTAAGTGCTGCCGGCCCATCTAAAGAAACAAAACTCTAGTATCTCTTAAACCGAACAATGGAACAAATCTTTACATCGTTTTGGAGAAAGTAAGATTATTGCACTTGATATTTCAAAAGCATTTGATAGAGTTTGGCATCAAGCTCTCTTATCGAAAATGCGTGCTTTTGGTATTGATGAATCTCTTCTTCGTTGGGTTAGAAATTACCTTTCTAAACGTTCAATACAAGTTGTATTGGATGGTTTCAAGTCTGAAATTCACAAAATAAATGCTGGTGTTCCCCAGGGCTCCGTTTTGTCTCCGACTCTCTTTCTTATATTCATAAATGATCTTCTGCCTGCCACTTCTTATCCATTAAACTGTTTCGCCGACGACAGTACTCTCAGCGTTTCTAGATTCACATCCTTGTCCTTCGGATGTGGAACTTCAACGGCAGCGTATGATAAGCTCATTAAATTCTGATCTTGACAGCATTGTTCAATGGGGAATCAAAAATCGTGTGGAATTTAATGCTTCGAAAACTCAATTCTGTCTCCTGTCGTTAAAGCGTATCTCACACCCGATGCCGCTTTCTATGAGTGGCACTTGCATCCAGGAAACTAATCAACTGTCAGTACTCGGTATGTGTATCACAGATCACCTTTTATGGAATGATCACATATTTGACATTGCTAAAAATGCTGCCTGGTGTTTAGGATTTCTCCGACGGTGCAAGAAATTTTTCACCCCTTCTGATCCCCTTAAATCTCTTGGATAGAATTCAAAAAAGGGCTTTAAAAATGATAGGCGATAGAACTATAATGGAATCATTTACATCGCTAGAACACCGCCGCAATGTTTCATGCCTTTCGTTGTTTTATCGATATTTTTACAAACAATGTTCTGTTGAATTAGCCAGCTGCATTCCTCTCTTTAAACGATTCAGCCGTAATACTCGCACTTTCAGGAATGCTCATCAGTTTACCCTTGAGCTCAATTTCGGGCGTACTGTCAAGTATAGAGAGTCTTTCTTAAATCGCACATCGAGAATGTGGAATGCTTTGTCCAACTCTGTTTTTCCCTCCCATTTTGATGTTCAGAACTTTAAGACCAATGTGCACCGGTATCTCCTCTTAAATCCTACCCTATTTGCCTAACGCTCGCACTGTGTTTAAATATAAACATATAAAGGGTACTAATAACCCCTTGAGTGCCTGTAAATTATAAAAAAAAAAAAAAATTCTCCCCAAATTCGAATTAAGAACAAGAGCTAAATATCTTAATTTTATAAACTCATGTGTTTTGAGGGAAATTATTAATTGACTGAGTGGGATCAGTTAATTAATAAATCTCCCAAACGCACAGTCTTTTCAAAACAACAAAATTCAAACAACTCTTTTGATCCTCTTTTTCTACCAATAATCAAACCTACTGCAGATTCGACTAAATAGCCACTCCCCCAACTCACCAAACGATCTATCAAAATGTCCGTATTTTCTTGGCTATTTCTTGTTTACTACGAAAGGAAAACCAGAACAAGCGTCTTGATCTACACCCAACAGGATGGTCTGCCTTAAGAAACAGTAAAGCAAGTCTTAACTTACCACCGCAAAAATTAAAGGATTACCTTATTTTAAATTCTTATTCCCATTTTGATTAAAATTGTTTATTTCGTAATCATTTCAGGCTGCCAATTCTTCAGAACTCCTTCGCTTATTTGTAAATCACAGTCGTCTGTTAGAAGCAACCGAACTAGCTAAAGAAATCATCTGGGCCATGCTCGGAGCAGGTAGTGAATATTTCGATTTTAAACGACCAATAGCAGTGACCAATCGTGAGATGTGTCTGCCATTGCATTCGTTGGATCTCCTTATGCACGGACTGAAGCTGAATTCCGACATTGACGTCGAATACAAACAAGCCCACGTCGAACTGGACGAAGTACTCAAGATATATATTGATACCGCAGTGCGAACATCTGATGATAAAATCCAAATGGCCTATCAAATGGAACGAGATCGTCAGAAGCAGAGAAACTAATTGTTAAAAAAAAATAAAATAAATAAAGTCATCTGTTCTTTTTTATTTATCGTAATATATTTTATTTTTATTTTTAATTTTTTTTTAAAACTCATCCATCATAAGAGATTCAGATATGAATCGTTTGTAAATGTTCATGAAGTGCGCTACAAACGCTTCCAAATGGAAAATATGTTTGGAACCGTTCTGCATCCGATGCTCATACAAAGTGGCGAATTCCAGTGTTTTGGCTTTCAAAGACATATCACAATTCTTGACCAGATTCTCAACCAATCCTTTGAAAATCATATCTGGTGGCACCCCCTGCGCCAGGAGCTCATACAAACGATCACGTATTTTCTCCAGCTTGGCTGGAGTCTGCTCGAGGATGATTTGGTTAGCTGTTTCTTTGAGGAACACCTGCCAATCTAAATCGACAATTTCCTGATTTGACGTGAACGGATATTGCTGGACTTTAGCTGCTTCCAACATTAGAATCGCACGCCTGAGGTTTCTTTCGGATTTCTCTCCTATGCGGTGGGCCAATTCGATGGGAATATTCAGTCCTTCTTTCTTGCAAGTGCTCTGCAGGATTCCAACTATGACATCTTGTGAAGGAGCCGAAACCCTGATTCCCAGACAACGACTGCGAATGGCCGGGATCACACGGGAAGTTGAATTGACCGAGAGAATGATGCGACAAGTTGCAACGTATTTTTCCATTGTGCGACGCAGGGCGTGTTGAGCGTCTTTCGTGAGTTCATCGACTTCCGAAAGGACAATCACTTTGAAGTCTCGCTGCCCGTGTGGATCGATTTGGTGGGTTTGCGCAACCTGCTTGATCAAATCGATTACCACGACACGATCGTATATGCCAGCATCGGAAGGATTTACTTCCATATGATAGTTGCTGCTCACTGTCATGACTTCTACTTTACGATTGGATGGAGTTGTGAAGGTCATAGTTTCATTTCGCAGACGTTCTACG
Organism: Eupeodes latifasciatus; assembly: GCA_920104205.1. NCBI lineage: Eukaryota > Metazoa > Arthropoda > Insecta > Diptera > Syrphidae > Eupeodes > Eupeodes latifasciatus. The sequence goes on from OV049926.1 coordinate 3,564,987, forward strand.
CCGCTTCCATAGAGCTCACGTAACAGGCACATTATACGGGTCTTCTTGCCAGCTCCTGATGGCCCATAGAACATTAGATGTGGAAAGTCACCTTGTTGACTGAGGTTCCGCAAGTGTTCTGCTTGTTCCTAGAGTAACATTTGTTTTTCTTGTTAGTGAATTGAATGATTTACAATTGTAAAAGAAATTACTTTGTGGTAGTCCAATTTGGCAAGCTCCCGTGGTCGGTGTTTGTCCACCCAAAGAGACATGATATTTATATGTTTTTATGGAGTAAATAGGTATTTAAATAAATAAAGTTAATAAACAGAAAACCATTAACGATGATTTAAAACAAATTTGCCGGCCCGCGCTTTTTATTTAAAAAAATGTTGATATCTTGACATTTGACAAGTGAGACGTTCACGTTCAGGTTTTTGATTTTTTTTAAAGGGTGTGTTCGATAGCCAGTTTCAAATTAAACCCTATTTACACTAGGCTAAAATTGGCACAGTTTGTTTAGGTTTTAATTTAAATTAGCTTGGTCTCTTTTTAGCCGCCAAGAAGGAAGGTTGCCCGCAGAGCAGATTAGTTAAATAAAAAAAAAATTAAACTTTACACTTAATAAAACAAAGAGCGTAACAGTGCTTGCAAAGAAAAACTTTTATATTCGTTTGTTAATTTAGTATTTTAAATAAATATTTAAAGCATCGAATAGATAATTCACTTAAAATCACTGACACTTCATCACAAAAGTCGGATGGTCGGACATAACCTCCGCTTTTTTCGGATTACTTTTCACATGGTGCCGCGTTCCGAGTGCATCCCGGCAGCTGCAGCTCGTATTTTCTGGGTGGTTTGCTGAGTAAGGACTCTTCCGCACTGTGATTCAACACACAATGAAAAATAACTTGGAGATAACTAAATCTAAAAAAAAATCCAGTCAATACGACAAGAAACTCGAAAGGCTTGCTGCCGCCCAGCTACTCCTAAAACTAAGCGATGATCCCTGCTGCTCAAACATAGCACAGTCACTTGTAACACCTGCAAATCCCGCCTCCCTCGTGGAATCAAACATGTCTCCAGCATCAATCCATCAAACTGACGCTGAAGTCTCTAATCTGACGACCGGCTGGCAATTACCGCCGAAAAAACATACCGCGAGGTCTACATCACCTAACCAAGAAATGGAGGTTACACCTAATGAAAATTCTTTCGCTCCACTGAATGTTAAACTAGTGCTGAAAAGCTCCAGACACAACAGCAATATTGTTAACCAACTTCATCAATCAAATATTAACGACGACGCTCCTGCCGCCGAGGGAAACAACAATGAATCTCCAGCCAGCACAACAGATGTTTCGAACAAAGAAGAAAAATTGTATTCGGGTAAGTACTGTCCACCTATTATATTGAAGAACATTGACATTAGACAACTTATTATGGACCTTAAAAATAGTCCTGTTAAATTTTTATACAAAATAGTGAACAAAGGTAGTAGTAGTAGACTGTATGTTGACAATAGCCAAGTACATAGGGACCTGATGAACACACTGAGGAGTACTGAAAATGCTGAAGCATATTCTTTTACTTTAAAAGAAGACAAGACAACTAACGTCGTCCTTAGGGGACTTACATCTGATTTTCCTCCTTCAGAAATTTTAAATGAATTAAAAACTAAATTTGCCAATATTTCCGATGTTTCGCTTTTCGAAACCTTGAGATCCAAACAAGAAAAAATTAAATACAACCTTTTCCTAGTCCGTCTCTGTCCGGGTTCGAGCGCGAGTGAATTAATCAAGTTAAAGTATCTTTTCCATACCAGAGTTTACTGGGAGAAACCAAGGGGCAACCGGGGTGCTCTTCAATGCAGAAGATGCCAACAATTCGGCCACCTGGCCAAGAACTGTGCTTTCTCGTACAAATGTGTTAAATGCACTAGCAGACACGTGCCAGGTCAGTGCACTGTACTTCGTGAACAGGGCAGCAAGGCGGTCTGCGTAAACTGCGGCGAGGATCATCCTGCCAACTTCAGAGGATGCAAATCCTATAAGCTTTATGAAGCTCGCAGAAAACAAATTTTAAATGAAGCCATTCTTAAAAGAGATCAAGCAAAAAGTCTTTCCCATGCTATCTCAAGAGGGGCCCATGTTGTCCCTGGAGTATCTTATAACAGTCATTTCAAATCACAAAACTTAAATTCCCATGTACCCGACACTCCCAACTCCCCCAAGGCACAAAATGGCAGCAATGTAATGGGTAATTTCATTGCACTTTCAAACGAACTCTTTGGTGTAGATATGAGAACAATTATTGGAAAAATCAGCAACTTCATGTCAAATCTTAGTAACTTCAAGTGTTTAGAAGATAAGCAAATGGCCTACTTTCATCTTCTCACCGAATTAATCTCTCGTTCTTCAACATGATGTTATTAAAAATATTACAATACAACATTTCGTCCCTCGTTTCACATTCTCGGAGAATTGAATTGTATAAAATTCTCCAAGAAAACAATTGTTCTCTGGCCTTCATACAAGAGACACATCTATCCAACAAACACAAAGTTTTTATAGACAATTTCAATATCCTAAGAAATGATAACAAACAGGGAGTAGCTTTGCTTATCAAAAAAAATATTAAATACGAGACCGTAGATTTTGTTCAATCTGATTTTCCTTCTTTGTTCATTAGCATCAGCTGTTATGTGAATAACAACTTACAGAAATTCCTACTGGGTACTGTATATTTTCCCTCTAATGTTCCTACCTCTATTCTTACCTCAGAGTTCAATAAAATAGAATGTTTAGCCAATAGATTCGAGGGAGCAATCATCGGTGGCGATTTCAACGCCAGAAGCCCCAACTGGGGAGACCATTCACATAATATCAATGGCAGGACATTAGAGAATTGGATCCACAGCTCTCATCCCACACTTACAAATTTTTGCGCCAACAATCCTACTTATCCCAGAACTGCATCATTTTTGGATCACTTTTTGATATCCAACCATCTGGCCAACACCATTAACCCAAATTTTTCAATCACTACACTCCCCACCTTCTCGGATCACTGCCCGCTTCTCTTAAATTTCTCCCTACAAGAAGCTAACATCTGCCTACAAGAGCAATCAACTTCAAGGTCTTTTAAAAACACCAATTGGCAACTCTTTAGACATGAACTTGACCGCCGACTGGTTAGCTTCTTTCCTTCGGAATCATCCTGCCTCTCTAATGAAGTTATAGACGAACTTATTCTCTCCTTTAACGATGTACTCCTAACCACCTTAGAAGAAAATTCCACTAGCTCAATGTTCTCTCCCAAAAAATACAAAAACCTCCCAGTAGAAATTGATAACTTATATAGAGTCAAACACCAATGGCAAAGAAGGCTTAAAAACATCTTTCACAATTCTTTGAATAGAACAAACGCTCGTTACAAAGAACTTTCTTCCCAAATTTCCCTCCTTAACAACATCATAAGAGAAAAGGTGAACATTTGGCTGAATAAAACCCTAAGCACTAGACTTTCAAAAATTACACCGGGGCCGTGGGCTTTTAAAGAAGTCTTTAGAATAGTGGGCAACAAAAAGAAATTCTTTTGCAATAAAGTGACTGTGAATGACCAAACATTCTGTAACGAATCGAACGTGTTATCGGCTTTTGAAGAACATTTCAAAAGGGTCTACGAAGAGAAAGTCCCTCTCTACAACCCCTCCATTACACAAGAGGCCATAGATGCTGTTACTTCCATCTCTCATAACATCCCTCAACATATCTTTCTCTTTGATTCAGATAATTCCTCACTTAGCCCAACAGCGAACACCATCTTCACCAACTTTGAAAATGTCAAAAGCATCATAAAACACTTAAAGCCCAAGAAGTCCACCGGCCCCGACAATATTTCCAACTTTGCGTTAAAGAAGCTTTCTGAAAAATGCATCAAATTTTTAACTATCATATTTAATAATTGCATAAACAATGCGTACTTTCCAAAATCATGGAAAATTGCCAGACTTTTGCCTATCCAAAAAAAGCCAAACATTAGTGACATAAACAACTTCAGACCAATTTCCTTGCTTTCAAACACGGATAAAATTCTAGAAAGATTAATCTTGGATAATTTAAACTCACCAACCGAAAACCCAATTGAACCAATTCCGGACTTTCAATTCGGTTTCCGAAGAGGGCATTCCACCCTCCATGCGCTATTGAAGTTCCAAAACGATATTGTCCTTAACCTTAGGGAAAGAAAATGTACTACAGCGTGCTCTCTTGACATAGAAAAAGCTTTTGACAGTGTCTGGAGGGTTGGCCTCCTATTTAAGTTGTCCCTTCTTAACTTACCACCACAAGTACTGAATATACTTAAGAGCTTCCTTTCTGATAGATTTTTTATATACAATTGCAAGGTTCCAAAGGTAATACCTGTGAATGCAAAAGCGGTGTCCCACAAGGTTCCATCTTGGGGCCTCACCTCTACAACATTTTTCTTCACGATTTCCCCCACCAATTCTCAGAAAACAACCTTACTTCCACTGGTCTCCTATACGCCGACGACACAATTGCATACTCATGTCACGAAAGTCCTCTTTCCGCTTTGCGGACTCTTGAAAAGCATTTGAACATTATCAACATCTTTTACAAAACCTGGGGAATCAAAATCAACATCCCAAAATCGGAACTCCTGTGCATCCGTAATGCCAGCGGAAAAGGGCCAGTCGGAGCGGTATCCGAAAGTAAATTTCTTTCCCTTAACCTTGACAATTCTACCATCCCGGCTACAAACAAAATGAAATATCTAGGTGTAAACTTTAACAAATTATTCAAATTCAATCAACATGCTAAAATTACTATTGAAAAATCAAGGAAAGTCACTAACATGTTCATGCCCTTCTTCAAACATAGAGCCCTCAGCACCAAAACTAAGCTTCTTTTTTACAAGACACTCATAAGACCTGTCATGTCATATGCATTTCCAATCTGGTTCTCTATCTCTCCTACGGTAGCGCAAACACTTGAAAAACTTGAAAGAAAAATTCTTAGACTCTGCGTTGGGAAAAACTTCGAAAATCGCACCAAACGTTACTCCAACACCTTCATTTACAACACCTCCAACGTCATTCCGCTGTTGAGATACAATCTGTTCCACCTGGAAAAATGTATCTCTAACTTAGAATTTTCGGAAAATGACTTAATTAAACAGGTCATTGATTCACAGATGGGGTTCACTTGGGACAACACCAGTTACTTGTCTCCTCTAGGAGTCCGCTCGCTTGTTCTGAATTCCTCAGATACATCTCCCCCCATGTTCTACACTGAGGCCACTTCTGGCCAAAACCGTGGCTAAATTATTTCCTCTTATCTAATATAAATTAAAAAGTTAAAAATAATAAGACTACAAACAAAAGAATTAATAAATCAAAAAAAAAAAAATAAAAAGCATTCTGTTCACTTTATTGTTATAAAACAAACATTCAAATTCAAATCCAAAAATGTCAATGTTATATCATATTATGGGTTGGCAGTGCTTACCCGATCTATAACTTATTCTATCAGTAATTTATCTAATTAGTATTAAATTTTCATCTATGCCTAGTATTTATATTTTAACGCCCTAACTTAAAACTCTAGTTCAAAAACGTGATAATACTATGGTACAAATACTGTGATCAAAAAGAAACTCAAAAACAAGACTTAATGTTACATTATCATTAAAATATATGTATCTATTTTATATATATATATACTCTCGTATTAATTTGATTGTTCTATGTACACATCAACTTCCTAAGACTAATATAAAAGATTTCAAATATGTATATATATTTCTCAAATATTATAACCATCTCACTCACTTTTAACAAAATGTAATTTTTACCTTCAAAGAGATTTTAATTATTAGAGCGTTCTCGCTCTAAAAACCTATAAAAAGAGAAAGAGACCTTCAAATGCTGGCGTTCGTTATTTTTGTTATTTAATTTTAAGTTAGTATTAGTATTGTATATATGTATAAATGTATATTTAATTTGACGATTCCAGTCTCAGCAAAAGTAAATATAAAACACTCTCTTGAGCAAGAGTAGTCCAACTATATACTATAAAAGACAGCCATGAGGCTTTTCATTTTAAGTAATTTTAAAGCAGGCAATACGATATAGCCGCAGTTAGCATAAGTTATAGATAAGAATACCATTGTAAACGATTTTAAAGTCTCAATAAAGAATTCAGAATTCAGAATTTAAATTAGCTTGAAGGTACTCTGATTTTCATATACTAAAGCTAAGTGTACACGATTGCCAGATCTGCAAATATTGCCAGACAATCGTGTACACACCAAATTAATTTGCAGACAAATGGTTTGGCTCCTAATTTGCAGACAAATATCTGTCAATTAATTTGTAAATATCTGGCAATCGTGTACACGCAAGCTGACAACCGTGTACACACCAAATTGATTTGCAGAAAAATTTGTTCATCAATCATTTTGAAGACAAATCAATTTGCAGATGTGGCAATCGTGTGTACACAAAATTCATTGGGAGATCACCAAATTTTTTTCATTTTCTGACGTTTCTGCAAACGTCTGACAATGAATAAATTTGCAGATGCAGTTTGAGGAACATTTGCAAATTTATTCATTGGCAGACAAATTTTCTGACTGATGCGATGTGTGACAATGAGCTGAAAATAAATTTGCAGATCCAAAATTTGATTTGGTGTGTACACGGTTGGCAGAAAATCTACAAATGTTTGCAAATCTATTGCTAGCTATTTGGCCAAATTAGTTTGTCGAAATTGTCAGACAAATATTTGGCAACAGATTTGCAGATGTTTGTCTGCAAACCGTGTACACACAAATTAAATTTTCAGCTCATTTTCACACATTGTCAGACGTTTGCAGATCTGACAATGATTGTCAGACCTGGCAATCGTGTACACTAAGCTTAAGAATTTAACTAATTGACCAATTTGTACTTCTTAGATCTCAGAGATTTCCGTATTCTCAGAAATATAAACAAAATTTCTCACTTTTGCGGTCAGAAATCCTAGAAGAGAAATTTTCAGATTCGATTTCTCAAGAATGCTCTGTCGCACAATTCACGAAGGAAGAAAAGAAATGCATAGGTAAGATTCATAGGTAAGAATTAAAAGCGAATTGTGTTTATATTTAATTCACCTGCATAGTCAATGCGTCCAAATGGTTTTTTTCGATAAGAATTTATTGTTTACATACGCTAGACCTAATGTATAGGGTGTTTTTTATCTGAATGTAAAGTTTCGATGGTTATTGTGTATGGTTTGATAGTTTAGAATGTCGAAAAGTGTTGACATTTCTGTTGGGTAAAATTTGCCAATTGATCATGAATCGTTTAACTCCAGAACAGTACTTCTAAATTGTGAAAATTTACTTTAAAAAAAATAAATATGTGCAAAATTCATATAGCATAATAGCATTTCGCCCATTTATAGTTTTAAATAATGAAACATATTCCTTTTTAAATGGCTTCGTCAATGAGCAGAATTATTTAATTTAAGTAATGTAAAAATTGCATGAAATTATCTGCCAGATTATAAAGGTGTTTGGTTTTCAAGAAGAAATAAAACACATATAATTCAATGATATGGATAAGAATTTAGCTTTATTACCTATAAAGGTAAGGATTTGACAAATATGTTTTGAAAGTAATTTCGAGAAAGTGGCCGCCGGTTAGCTCGAATAAATTTCAGTCGACACTCGACATACATAATTCTCGACCACTTTTTGCAGCAAATGGGCCGTATATCAACAATAACACCCCTTGTAAACACTTTTTTCAAAATATCCTAGAAAAATCTACACTTCACTCTAGTGAATCTCTACAAGGGTTTTTATAAAACTCATGCTTGAGGGATTTAAAAAATAAATAAATTGGGTGGCGCAACAGTCCATTGAGAACTAAGGCCTAGTGACTTACAATTACAACTCTCAACCATTCCTGTGTGCAAGTAATGTTGTTAAGGATGGAGGGGACCTACAGTTTAAAGCCGATTCCGAACGGCTAATTTTAGAAAGCACTTTTCATGACAAGAATTACTCTTGAAGGAATTGTCAATTCCTTGCAAGAGGCAGTACTCGTGAAAAAACTTTAGATGGCATAGGCAGGGATCGAAGCCATGACCTCTGGAATGACAGTCCAACGCACTAACCATCATGCCAGGAGTACTACTTGAGGGATTGAGGGATTTGGCGCCAACAAAATTAAGAGTTTTTTTGCGCTGACCCTCGGGATTGCATTCAAAGACTATCTGGGCTGGAGCTCCGATGTCCATTCGGTCTACATGACCCAGCTATCTAATTCGTTGGACTTTTATACTTTTGACTACATCAGTGTCACTGTACAGCCCCTAATATTAGTCGTTGTATCTTCTTATCACCTGACAAATGTTTCTCTCGAAGTATCCTTGATGCGTTCCAAGCCTCAGAGCCATAAATGAGAACTGGAATGATAAGTGCTTTACAGAGGGTGGCTGTAGTTGCTCTAGATAGGACTTTACTACTCAATTTCCTTTTAAGTCTAAAGAAAATTAAGTTGTCGTTGTCTGAATTTATAGCTTTGGGCAGGTTCAGGTGACATAAGGGAAGTAGGCAAGTTTCTAGCATCTGATTGGCCAGCTGCCAAAAAATTACCTTCCAATTAAGGCAACTTTAATGGAAAGTTGACTGGAAAGTTAGTCAAGAAAATTCTCCCTTACTATTAAGTCAAGTCTATTTCTATCAAAATGACAGTTGGTCATGTTTTTTCATTCAACCGAAAGCTGAACTTTATTAATCTATGCTTTATTTATTTTCTGCACAACTTCATTTAATGCTTTCTGTAAAAAGGTTCCTTGTCAATTTGGAAAAGAAATAACTAATATTTCTTTACAATACAAAATACAAATCTTGATGGACTTGCAACTTGCCTGAGGAGTGTTTTGTAGACAATAAAGTTTTTGGTAGTTTTTGTACTATGAACTTAAAGTAGAGGTTTGTGAAATAAAGTTCTCAATTTGAAATTCATGACACTTGAAAAACTAACTAGTTGCCTTGGTCAAAATTCACGTTCAAGGAATGAAGTTGACTGCAAATGAAGTCCCTTATGTTGTCTGAACCTGCCCTTTGACTAGGTTGAAAAAGTCCTCAACTATCTCATAGTTATAGCTATCCATGGTAACATTTTGTCCAAGACCTAGTTGTTCAATGTTCTTTTTTTGATGACAGCATATACTTGGTCTTGTATCATTGACCACTAAACCCATCTTCTAGCTTCCGTTGCAGTCCTCAAAAACGCGTCACTTTGATCTTTCTACCTCATTAGTTATGAGATTACCTATAAGTTTACATTCGACGCTATATTACGTTTTTAAAAACTTTGCATGTTACGATCAAAAATACGTTTTATAGTTAATTTTTGGTGCTAATTTGAAATTTGCACACAAATTTAAAATACCCGTTTTCAACGTTATTTGAAAAATTATTTCATGAATTTACAGAGCCTCAAAATGCCCAGTATCTAAAAAAAATATGAAGAAACAAATTGATTTTGAAGGCGGATCGAACTAAGGCCATCAAAAATCTAGGAAAAGTATAAATTTGATTGGTAGTTACAAAACCCTCTATGATTGTATTTTAGGCCCTCATTATGAGTAGCGAAGCGAGCTTAAAAACTTGCGAATTCGATAACTTTGTATTATGAATATCGATTCGCTTAAATTAAATATGCTTCAAATGTAAAAACATTATCGAACTTGGTTATCGCTAAATTATAAATTGTCAAATTCTATCGAATCAAAATATTCAGTGGTAACCCTAGCGAATTCAGAGTATTCCGTTTTCTTGTTAAAATGAGTGATAAAAGAAAAAGTTATAGAAAGAGATTATTGGCAGAGTTTTGCAGAAGAACTGAACACTCTTGGAAAAGATTGGCATAAGGTTTGTTGATACAAATTTGTAGTTTCCATTAAAGAAGTTTTCATTTGCAAGTAGGTTTGGTTGGACTACAATGTAAAACTCAAACAAAAAACGACTCAAAATAAAAAAAATCCACAGCTACTGGTGGAGAACCATACTGCCAGGCGTCTTTGTATCCTTTGGAGCAAGCTGTACACAGACTTCTTAGTCTGAGCCAGGCAGTTAATCTACAAGGCAATTGCTTTGGCACACATTCACAGGATTTACTTTCAACTTCATTAAGATATTAGTATCAACCTTGAGGCATGCGAACAGGTTGAAGGGTCTTTTCAACAAAACTCATTGAGGTGACCAACAATTCCAATGCAAGGGAATCTGAACGATTCAAGTTGTTGCAAACACAGACTGGGACCCAGGCAGATTTTTTAGATGTATCTTTATCCTTTCTGCCCTCTTCTGTCATAATCGTTATCTTTAAAAAACAAATCAACGTTGATTAACATTATCATTGTTTTTTTTTAATTAAATAAATCAGAAGATAAAAACACAATCTGAGAAATACAATTACTACTAATTGAAAGTCATTATTTGAAGTTACATTTGTTTATTTTTTTTCAATGAAATAATGTTGGCACCATTGATATTTGAAGCGAATGGCTAAGCTCGCTAACGATAATACTATCAAAAAAGAAATTCGCTTTTACATTCGAACTTAAGCGAACGTTCGCTTCGCTACTCATAATAAGGGCATTAATATAATCAACGTGTCTCCAAAAAGAATTAATCTTGATGTGAAGAATCAAATCCGGATCCCCATCGAATACCGAAAAAATGGACGCCATATTATATTATTGTCGAATCTATAACTACGGAAGATGCTAGACCTACGGAATATGCTAGACCTACGGAATAGTATGCTAAGGAAGCAATTAAAGCTTTAATTTATTGTATTTTTCTTCACCGCAAGAACTGATCGTGAAACTTACTTTTATTATTCCTTTAAGTGTTTCCATTTCTTTTATTACTTCTTAACTCAACCAACGCTACAAGAATTTATAGTTTTATTTTCTTTGTAGACAAACTATGAAAAGCCCTTTCTTTGCAATTTTAACCATTTCTAGAAAACTCTCCTTAAACAATGTTATCAAGTGAATCTCATCAAAAGTTTTGAGCAAATTGATCCTATTAACCTTAGACCCATTAAATTTACGCTGACCTGCGGTCTTTAAATTTTGTCACCCATATTTCACGATTGTAAAATTAGGATAAAATAATTTTAGTGAACATTTCAAAATTCCAAATAAAAAATAACCCATATTGCAGTCTTTCAAATTTAACAAAGTGCAGTCTATAAACTAAAAGGGGCTAGACTGCATAAATGCATATGTAGGATTGGACACTTCAGGGTTCAACTATTCTGTTCAGGACTCCGCTTTATGGAGCCTCAAGGGAAACGAGAAAGAACTGAAAAAATCTAATGATCGTTGGACCAAATTGACAGCCACTGGCAAATAAAAGTGTAGTAAAGTACCTTGACATCTGGATGGATCACAGTACTTGTATTTCGACAGACATACATATGTATGAGTGCTGCTCTGGCCAGAGCTAGAGGAGCCTTTGCCCTGACAAAACGCTTGTTTTTTAGCAGCCGTCTTGACAGCAGGGTGTAGGTAATTGGCTACATGGCCTTTATCCGGCCGATGATTGATTGCCTATGGGTGCCCGGTTCAACGTTGCCCCATCTCAAATGGAAAAGATTCGGGTGTTTGAGAGACAATGTCTGCGATGTTGCCTTGGACTACGCAGAACACCAGAGTCGGAGTACAAACATTACTATTCCAACCAGGTTCTATACAACAGAGCCAACATAAACAGAATAGGTAGATAATTAATTATTATATAAATTATAATTTCTTGCTGAAGCTTTTTAGGGGTCACATTGCGAGAGCGATGTCGTCGACTAACAGCTTATTTTTTGGGCTTAGTAACCCAACAATGAGTACTACGAAAATTCAAGTTTAAGTGGCAACATTCCGCCCGAAGCTATCCTCTATTTACACAATCGAGGGCTGATACAGGATAGGGAGGCGGTTCCGCTAACTTACCACGTCAGCCGTAAAACTGTAGATAGGCGACTCCTTTACACTCGAGACGTCCTCGCACTGGACGGAGCCGAGCGCCTTCGGTTCAGTAGGACTGTTTCCGATAGGGACCGAAGAGATAGGGTGAGGCAGGAGAACCAGTTTTGGTGGCTTCAAATTGAGAATGTCATTTAAAGTTGTATTGGCCTTTTGGTCTTGGCTGGCTTACATAGGTTTAAGGATTAGGTTACGGACAGTCAGGGTGGGAGCAAAAAAAAAAACAAACAAAAAAAAACTAAAAAGCTTACGAGCTTAGTTAGCTTAGCTTAAGAGCGAGATGGAGAAGTTTGTTGGGTGTGGCCCTAGTTCACACATGACTGTAGCGCCACCTTAAGTAAGTAAGTAAAAAGCTTACTGTGGCCAGTGTTACCGCTGGGATTTTTGAAAAGGTCGCAAAAAAAAGGGTCAAATGAAAAAAAAAGTCGCATTTAGATTTTTTTTAATACATACCTAAATCAAACGAAATCTGTATAAATTGCTAAAAAAATGAGTTGTTTTTTTATTAGGTATACCTTCTAAAGAAAAATACATTCTTATACTAGTATTTAGAGATAAAGAAAAAAATAGTTATTTCAGCTTCCGTTTTTAGGAAAACTACACCATGGAATACGAATTTTCTGGACTCAAACTTAAGGCAGGTACTTACTGTTCCATTTGAGTGCGGAATATTCTTATTCCATGGCGTAGTTTTCCTAAACACGCACAGTCTTATTTAAAAACGCTGTATAGAGCCTATATAAAGTTATGTAATCTCTATAATGCCTCTAAACGCAAAAATGCTATTTATAAAACTTATGCAAGGTTGCATAGTCCCATAATTAGCTAAACGCGTTTTGAGGTTGAAAAGAGCCTACATAAGGAAATTATTGTTATTATTATTTCGTAAATGTCATTTTGATTTCTCTCAATTTTTGAAATTAAAATAAAAACAATAATGCCTCTCCAGTTTAGCTCGTTTATTAATGATTGAAAGAATTTAAATCGCGTTTTACCGACTCCAAGAAGACGGAAAGTTTATAAAAAAAGGTTCAACCCAATGAGCCTATAAGAAACGAAAAATTTAAAAAAAATATAGATTTTTAAAAGAGAATATCATACAAATAATTGGAATTAGTTTTGTTTATTTTATTTGTTATGACAACAAGCTGATTTTCGAAACGTTACATAGAGCCTACATAAATCCTTATGCACTGTATAACTATTCATCTGTTTAGCGAATTCTATTAAATAAGACTGGTAGTTTTTTCTAAACACACACAATTATTTCCAGGGCTGAAACAACTATTTTTTCTTTATAAATAGTACGAGTGATAAATTTTTTAGATATATTTCATAAAAACTTACCTATCCATTTTATAAAAAAGACACAATATCGAGAATGAGCTCCCAACAAATGAACGCCGCGCCGCCGCGCGCCGGCCGAAACACAAAAACACAAAAGACAACAAAATAGTAGGTAAATCTTGACAGAGATCATTTTTTTTTCAAATTCATGAATTTATTCAAATTTCACCACAGTCGAACAAACGCATAGAAATAATTGGGAAACTTTTTTAAAGAGGAACGTAGTGGTGGAGTAACCAAAATTACTCATACAAACTTAAAATTGTTAACTATTAACTACATTTATATGCAGAGTCGAAAGGTTGAAATGAATTTTTATGCTAGAATAGCGAGATTTCGATTCTGAGTCGACCCAAACAATTTCAACTTGATTCCATTTTATAGATTGAAATTATGTGTGACAGTGTTAGTTGTGTTCTTATGTCAATAGAAGTTTGGATATTTTGCATGAATTAAGAAAATAACTTATCTTTTCAATGTATTTTTCTAGAGATGGGGTCAAAAAAGTCGCATAATTTTTAAAAAGGGTCAAAATAGACAATTTTTTAAAAAGTCGTATCATGGTCGCATGAGGCACAAAAAAGGGTCAAAATGCGACTAAAGTCGCATAGCGGTAACACTGACTGTGGCTGTTCTAGTTTTTAGGTAGTTTTAAGTAATTTTAAGTAGTATTATTGGTTTTGGTTAGTTTTAAGTAGCTTAACTACCTCTAATAATGGGTTTCGGTTTTTTTATTTAGTTTTAAGTTTTATATAAAATAAAAAATAATTATAAAGATACCTAACAAGTTTTTTTTTTAATTTTCTTGGTTTTAGATTAAGTTATTGTTATTTAGTATTAAAATTGTTCTTAGGCCGAAAGGCAGTAGTTATAATAAGATAATGGATTAACTTAGAGCACCCGCATACGGCCACCAAGATATTGGAAGTTTTTGAAATTTACGCTAGTTTTTTAAGAATTTTTGTCTAGCTTTAAGATTTTGATAAAATAAAAAAAAAAAACACTTCAAGGTTCAAAAACTTTATTATAAAGTTAAATAGAGAGAAAAAATTGAGATTATCGGTCTATCTTCTTGCATTTAGTGGAGGTTCTTAAAAAGAATGGCGGTAGGGTCGGTCTAGGGAGACTAGGGTGGTCAGTTTTTTCAAACATGGGTCGAATTTTCACCATATTCGTCGCATGTATTTTTTTAAACCTCTAGACATATCTTTTGATATGTTTTAGAAAATTCTGCAAATTACTTGACCTCTTTTTTGCTGACTCTCTGTATAATAGAACCACGAACGATTTATTCAGAGAATATCTCAATAGGTTTTGTTGTGTACCTATATAATCTCAAATTTGAATTAAAATGCAATGTATTTTTGTTTGTTGTTTCTTTAACAAATAACTTGTGTTGCCTACTTAAATTCTTTATTTCAAAGCTTTTCATTACACTATTATGTCCATGAAAATAATGACTCGAAGAACAAAAATGATAATTAAAAAAAAAAAAACAATATATAAGATGATAAACCCTTTGCCAATGGCATGATATAACATAAATAAAAGTACATACGATTTTCGATATATCGTACACTTACTATAATAAACCTTATTTTTAATTTTAAATAAACACTAAAGCATCATCTTTTTGTTATAGAATAATTCATGGTCAAGGTCATACAAAACAGAGATAATTGTCAAAAAGATTAACGATACCAATTTTAAATTAATAATTTTAAATATAACTTTTGTTTTCATTTTTTAAACATTTAATAAAAGAATTTATTCAAATAAGACTATGCGCCGCGTGTCGTCACTTCGTCGGTTTGAAAATTAATTAAAAATTATAACCAATTTCATTCAATTAATTAATCAAAAGTCGGTTGTTTGGTTTTGATACGAAATATCGTTTAACATCTCCATCTGTGATATGTCTAGATTCATGTGTCGCCATTATTTCTTTAGCGGCAAACAATGAACCACAATACTGACAAAATAAGGCATTCTCTGTGGCGGAAAAACAGGCACTAAGTTCATCTAACGATGTTGTCGAATCGGATCCATTGCTAGAGACCGGCACCTCTGAAGGTAGACTCTCCTCAGTAGGCACTTGGTCCACAACTGTGGTTTCTTTGATTTTAATATTCTGACTCTGACTCTGACAACAGACTTCGTCCTTGTCATTTCCATTGACTTCCATATCGAGTTTTCTATTCTTCCTTCGATGAGAGAAGCGCATATGATTTTGTAGAATATCTTTATCGTTGAAGTGTTTATCACATGATTTGCATATGTTTCCTTCGAGTGTATCACTTTGCTTCTTGAACTCGTCGCGGTTATGATCCCGCATCATATGACTGTTCCAGACAAGAAAGTTGGGATAGATTTTTGAACACATTTTGCAAGTAAAGCTTAATTTTTGTACTAAAGGCGGTTTTGCTACTGATGAGGCACGTGGGGCAGGTTGGGTTGGCATTTTGAATGTCGGCTTTGAGACTATCGCCGCCTTTGGGGGGGCAGGTTTGGTTTTTGCTTTTTGCGCAGCCTTCTTCTCTTCTTCCCTTTTCTGTCGTCTTTTATCTCGTCGCGCCTTTAATTGCTGCTGTTTGCGCAGCAGCGCATTCGATTTTGATTTTTCACTTTGACTTTGTAATTTATCAACAACTGTGGTAGGTTTTGACTCAGATTTGTGAAGTTTTATGACCAATGTCTTGTTAGTCTCATTCGACTTGATATTGTTGTTGTTATTGTTGTTGGTGAGTTTCATCAGTTTCACTCGTTCATTGGAGATTGATTTATTCGAATCATTGATCTCGTCGAGGGGTCGTTTGAGACTTTTAACTTGTTTTGGCGGGGGGCTGATGGGGATGATGGTGGTAGATACCTTGTTGTTGATGTTGTTGTTCAGTTTTAAACCATTTTTTATTTTGATCCGATCGTGAGTGGTTATGTGTTTTCTGTGAGGCCAAAATCTGTCATAGATCTTCCCACATTCTTTGCATTCGAAAAATGTCCAAAGATGAGCAAATATTATTCTTCTCGTGAGAACTGAATCACCGGTTTTGGAATCAAAACGCAGGTCATCTCCGATATATTGCGGATGTGTTTGCCGAATATGAAAGACGACTTCAAATTCGACTCCTGAGTGATAAGGACACAGGGGACACTTTTTGCTTTCGAAAACTTTGCCTCTATGGATGGTGTCTTCTATTCCACGGCTCAATGTTTTCTGTGGAGTGACCTGAAAGAAGATTTCGGAAGTTTAAAAAGAATATATTCTCACACATTTTAATATATGTATAGACATGATCGGAGGTTAATAACTAGTTTATAAAAATGTGGGGATGATCATAAAGTTACTACAAAATCTTGTGGGCACTATCAATTTTGGTGCCTTTTTTTATAGTTAAATTCTTGAGCATTGCAATGACAAGAAAAGACGAGAGTGTTGTAAAGCATTCATTCGTTAACATAACGGTAAAAAAGGGTGAGGCAAGAAACATTCGTACGATGTTCGAGGACGTATTTGATTTAATGTTATATAATTTTATGGATAAAATAAAAATTATATAACATCAAGCGAATTGGGATGAATACAAAAAATCTACCATTGACATCTTAGGTAAGATTAGTATAGATGCGAACATCAACAGATCAGCTGCTATTTTTCTAAAATCTCTCCGAAAAGCAGCTAATAAAACAATACGACAATCTTACCCCAAACAACCCAAACATTGTGTCCCTTGGTGGAATCCCGAACTAAACAGTCTTGAAAAAGTAATAGCCTGGAAAAAATTAAAAAAAAAAAACCTACTGTGGAAAACCTTATCTCATTTAAGAAAGCCAATGCAATCTTTAGAAGATCATTAAAAGCTAACAAAATCAAAAGTTTAAACGAGTTCACCTCATCCATCAATCCTAATTCTTCCATAGCAAATATCTGGAATAAAATCAGACGATTCAGTGGCTCAACATTTTCTCAGTCAATTAAATGCATTGAAACCGACTCCATATCGCTTAACACCCCGTCAGAAATAAGCAATCAATTTGCAACCACATGGTCCGAATACTCCAATGACACTAATTTCCACAACAACTTTAGACTACAAAAAGTTGAAAGTCTCCGCAACACAACAATGCTTCCAACAAATTCTGTGAGTATTCACCTTGAGCAACCAATATCTTTATCGGAACTAGAGTCGTGTCTTAGCAAACTGAAAGGAAAGACACCAGGAAGAGATAGGCTTTCATATCCCATGTTCAAAAATCTACCGACGGAGACAAAAATTGTTCTTATCGAACTCTATAACAACGTTTTTGACATGAGTGTGATTCCTCAATACTGGAAAGCCGCCACAGTCTTTCCAATTCCCAAACCCAACAAAGAGATTAATAAAGTCGATGGGTATAGACCTATCTCACTGTTACCATGCATCTCAAAGATTCTTGAAAAGATGATAGCTAAGCGTCTCCTCTGGTATACAGAATCCAAAAAATTCATTGCTTAAACCAAAAAGGGGATGTCAAGATGCTTTGCTTCATATTGATAGCTATATTTCATACGCTATCTCAGCCAAAAACCACGTCTCAATACTCTCACTCGACTTCCAGAAAGCCTTTGATAGAATAGGAGTTCATCTTGTTCTAAAAAAGCTGAGAGAATGGCAAATAGGTCCCAAAATGTTTGGGTACATAAAATCTTTCCTTTCTAATAGAAAATTTTGTGTGAGGGTAAATAATACATACTCTCCAAACTTTCCTCTACACAATGGCATCCCACAGGGATCACCACTTTTGCTCTTTTCTATTGCATTTGATGGAATCAGCAACATTATATCTAAATATAAAATTCTTGGACATTGTTGTTATGCTGATGACGTATACATACTTTGTAAAAACAATGATTTAGATACAACTAAAACGATTTTTATGCAAGTATTAAAAGATATTGCAGATTGGTCCACTTTTTCCGGTGCCATCATTGCATTACAGAAGTGTAAAACATTTCATATATCGGGTGATTTTTTTGAGGTTAGGATTTTCATGCATTAGTATTTGACAGATCACGCGGGATTTCAGACATGGTGTCAAAGAGAAAGATGCTCAGTATGCTTACAAGTTCCTCTGAATAGACTAAAATACCGCCAAATTTTTTAAGTTTCAAGAATATAACTAATACTACTCAACGACATTTCATCATGAATAGACTTACTAACGAGCAACGCTTGCAAATCATTGAATTTTATTACCAAAATCAGTGTTCGGTTCGAAATGTGTTTCGCGCTTTACGCAAATTTTATGCGTTTTTTTTTTAAAAAAGTTCTCAAGCTCTTAAAAAATCACCCATTATGTATTTATTGTCCTCCATTGAAAAGAGGACATTGTTTAATATAATGGGTGATTTTTTAAGAGCTTGAGAACTTTTTTTTAAAAAAAAACGCATAAAATTTGCGTAAAGCGCGAAACACATTTCGAACCGAACACTGATTTTGGTAATAAAATTCAATGATTTGCAAGCGTTGCTCGTTAGTAAGTCTATTCATGATGAAATGTCAAAGCATACTGAGCATCTTTCTCTTTGACACCATGTCTGAAATCCCGCGTGATCTGTCAAATACTAATGCATGAAAATCCTAACCTCAAAAAAATCACCCGATACTTAATATAAATATAATAGTTAAATTAGAGTTTGAAGTTTAATTGCAGTTAATATTTTGAAAACGTCTTTAATGTTTTGTTCAGTAGGGACGGTTAAAAGGTTTAAGCGAGTGCTTGTTGTATTGACTGTTTTGGACATGAGTTTGACATGCTCGCAATCGACGGTAAGGTGATAAATGTTGAGAGGAATATTTTTGTTACAAAGGTGACATAGTGGTTGTTGTTCTTTTGTTATGCAGTGGCTATTAGTAATGTTGCAGTGGCCGAGTCTGAGTCTAATATAGCATCTTAGCATATTTTGGGATATATTTTTCGGGTATATAGTTTTTTGACCTTGAGGGTTGATTCGGGAATAGTGATGGAGATATTCTTTCCAATCATTTTTTTTTAAATCACAGGCTGTGTGGAAAAGGTTTTTTTTTGCATCTTTTTTATTAAAAATGTTGAACAGTAAAAGCGGTTCATTAAGTGCTGCTTTTGCCGTTTTGTCTGCCATCTCATTTCCAGGTATGCCGGCATGTCCAGGCACCCAGATAATTTTAAGATTTTTATTTCCTATTATTTTATCCCTCAATTGATCGATTATTTCAGTTTTGTTATTTAGGTTTTTTAGTGCGGTGATTGTGGACAGGCTGTCGGAGAAGATTGCAGTTTTTTTTATTTTTTGTACACATTGTTGCTTTGAGGATTGCAAAGGCTTCCGCAGTAAAAATGGATGTGGAATTAGCTAGGAGGCCTTTGATTTGTATGTTTCCGATTTCGTCAACAACGGCAAAGGAAATCCCGTGTTCATTTTTGGAACCATCAGTGTAGAGGAAGTTCCATTCTGTTCTTTTAAAATTTGTCACCATTTCCATAAACATTTTCCGGTACGTCTCATTACTTGTTGCTGTTTTAGAGAATCTTTGAAGGTCTGTGTTTATAGAGTCAATTTTTAATTGTCATGGTGGAAATATTGAAGATTTGGCTGTGTTGGTTTGAACTGGAATATTCCATTTTGTTGAAAGGTTAATGGCATTGAGTAGTGATGATGAATATTTTTGTTGTTTAGTTCTCCGTAGAATTTTCGGGATCAGTGATTGGATAGGTGATTTTTTGCAGGAATTTATTTTGAGAAGAATGGAGGCAGTTTGGAATTCTATCCGATCGGGGATAGATGGAAGTCCGGCGTCTATTAATACATTTTTAATGGGTGTTGTACGGAAGGCTCTTTGAGCAGTTCTGATGGCGCTGTGGTATTGTGGTGTGATTAGCTGTAATGATGATTTTGAGCATTTACCGTAGATGGCCAGTCCGTAGTCTACTTTGGCAAGCAAAACTGATTTAATAACATTAATAAGGGAGTTTACATTACAATAACTATGTTTAGAAGCTAAGTATCTTATCATATTAATCCTGGTAGTGAGGCTCTTTTTTATATAAATGCAATGTTGCTTAAAGTTAAATTGTGTATCAAATATAATTCCAAGTATTTTTAGGGTATTTACATTTTCAATTGATTTATTATGAAAATTTATTGTGACATTCTTGGAGCAGCTGGTTTCTTTACATATGTGCAATAATTTACTTTTATCTGTAGATATTTTTGTCCCCGAGTATTCTCCCCATTTAATTATATCTAGAAGTATATTTGAAAAATCAGCTGCTATATGGTTTAGGTCTTTGCATTTGGATACAATATTTAAATCATCGGAGTATGAAGAATAATTAATTTTGTTATATTTTCCGATTATAGTACTTATTTTATTAAAAGCTATCATGAAGAGCACAACTGAAAGAGGTGATCCCTGGGGAATACCGTTTTCAAGATTGTACACGGAAGAAAATGTATTTTTTATTTTTATTCGAAATTTCCTATGAGTTAAAAATGCTTTAACAAATGTTATTATTTTAGGACCTACTTTCCATTGGGTTAATTCGTCCAAAACAACGTGGATTCCGATTCGATCGAAAGCCTTTTCGAAGTCAATGGAAAAAAGTGAAACATGATTTTTTGACGATAAGCTTGAAGCAATAAATTCGTCGACGTGTAAAAGTGAATCGATTGTACCTCTGCCTTTTTTAAAGGCAACTTGGTTGATATCTACCAGGTTGTTTCTTTCAAGGAACCAAGATAGTCTACGGGATATAATTTTTTCAACGACTTTGCTAAGGCACGGTAGGAGGGATATTGGTCTATAGCTGGATTGATTTATAATTTCTTTGTTTGGTTTGGGAATAGGAACTACTGCAGCAACCTTCCATACTTGTGGTATAACACCTTGAGTAAGAATCTCGTTGTAAAGATTAAGTATACGCTTTTTGAGATGAATTGGGCAGTTTTTGATCATGGCGTATGATATTCGATCAAAGCCAGGAGTGTTGCCTTTGCATGAGTTAATGCAGCTTTCAAATTCTATAAGGTTAATATTATCTTCGATTTGTTTTGCTGTTTCACTTATGGGTTCTAATTGAATTCTTTGATTTAGTATAAGATTTTTCTGAGTGCAAAATTCAGAATGAAAGTTTGAATCTTTTGAAGCGTTTGACCTTGCTTCGGCAAAACTTTGGGCAATTTCTATAGGAGAAGTTAGCATATGATTAGATTGATCTCTTATGGCTTTTATTGAATTAACTTTGTAATTGCCTGTGAGGGAGTTTATATCAGACCATAGCTTCTTGGCAGGAGAGTTTGGGTTGATGTTTGAGGTAAACTTCTCAAAACTATTTCTCTTTGCCTCTTTTGCTGATTTTCTGAAAATAGCATTGGCTTTTTTAAAAGTAATCAGGTTAGTTGTAGTAGGATACTTTTTGAATGTTTTCCAAGCTGTTTGTTTGCTTTGGCGAAGATTTCTAAGTTCATAACTCCACCAGGGAACCATATGTTTGTATGGTAAATTGTTGGTTTGGGGGATTGCTAAGTTGGCTGCGAAGCGAATTGATTTTTGAATAAGTGCTGACTCTTTATTGATATTTTGGGAAATGTCCTTGTTTGACAGAAAATCTGTAACTTTGCTCTGAAATAACGACCAATTTGCTTTGTCTAGTTGGAATTTACGTATCGGATTTTCATGATTTATGTGATTGTTAAGGGTAATTTCGGTGATGGTTGGGAAGTGATCGCTACCATGTAGGTTAGTAAGAGCTTTCCATGTTGTTTTTGGAGTGAGGGAGGGGGAAATAAAGGTGAGATCTATATGAGTTAAACTTTTGTGGGTGGAAAAATGTGTAGGTGAACCATCATTTAAAATAGCTAGGTTGGAATTAGTGATAAATAGTTCCACAATTTTACCGCGAGTATTAATATTAGGAGATCCCCAGATAGGATTCCAAGCATTAAAATCGCCAGTTAACAATATCGCTGTATTGAAATTCTTGGTAATTAATTCTAAATCAGGACTTGTAAAATCCTGTTTTGTTTGTTTTTGTTTGATACTCAGCTCAATTTCTACTGCTACTGCTGGAATATTAGATGTTATATTTACGAATTTGTGTGGAATAGATTTGTGAACTAAAAGTCCTATTCCTTGTTTGGCTGTGGTGTTCTGGTTGTACAAATGGCATGCATATTGTTTCGGAGGATGAAAAATGGTGTTTGTGGGGATGTGGGTTTCTTGTAGTGCTATAATAGAAGGTTTGTGTTCGTTTATTAAAAGCTGAAGTTCATGGTGGTTATTAAAATATCCATCCATGTTCCATTGGAGAATTTTTAGGGTTGATGGTTTTGAACGAGGGGTGAATGGGTATGGTTGTCGAGATATTATTTGACTCTGCTTCCCGAATGTTGGAGCATTCAGGCTCCCAAGTGAGCCTGAAGGATTCAACACACGAGCAGCAGAGTCACTGATTTTGGAACCTATAGTTTGATTACTGGTCATCATCATCCATTACGTTTACATAGTAACTATTTTCTTTAAGAAGTGTTTTTGTAACATGCGATAATGGAGAATCTGATGCCGAAGAATTTGTGTTTGAATGTGAATCTTGTTTTTGGGGTTGATTTTGTGTTTCTGTGTTATTTGGTGTGATTGTTGTTCGGGTAGTTATTGCGGGCTTGTTAGAGAGATTATTTACTTGTTCGGGTTGGTTATTGTTTGTTTGGGTAGTTAGTGTGGGGTTGTTGTTGTTTAGTTTGGTTATGGTATTGTTATCTTGTGGGAAGGATTTTTCTGTTGAAATTAAATTTAAACGTATTGGGATAGGAGGTTGGTATGATTTTGAAGTTGATGGCTGGTTTTCAGGATGATTATTTTGTTCTTTTGGGGCTTGTTCTCTTATAATTCTGTTTCTGATGATCTCTGCCATTGATGGTTTGGGATCGGTTTTTTTAGTTGGCGCGGGAAGTTGATGCTGTGCGGGGTCGTCTCTGTAGATTTCCCAGGCTTCTCGGAGGGTGCAGCGGCGGTCGGATTTTATTTTGTTGACTGATTTATGGCGGAGGAAGGTTGGACATGAGGCATCATACGATGTATGACTGTCTTCTTGACAATTGATGCAATAAATGCGTGAACATTCATCGTGTGGCGGGGGAAGGCAGCATTCTTTGCATAGTTCGGCATTTGTGCAGCGATTTTTTGTGTGTCCCAATTTTTGACAAATGATGCATCTCATTGGGTTTGCGATATATTCTTCGACTTTACAATTAAGCCATCCTAGTTTGATGTCATTGGGACGTCTTATTAAGTCGAAGGTAAGGATCGCTGCGCCCGTTGGAATTAATTCATTATTAATTTTTTTAAACATTTTTTTTATTTGGATAATTTTTTGTGGTTGCAGTTCACTTAGAAGTTCTTCTTCGGAAATGTCTCTGATATGGTGAGAAAAGATTCTTCCTTGCACTGAGTTTAAACTATTGTGTGGTGTAATTTTAACCGGAATCGAGTCGATGTAATTTTGCTTTATGAATTTACTTGCAGTTTGTAAGTTCGCAACTTTCACTAATAGATCACCGGACCGCATGGATTTAACCTCTAAGATTTCTTTAGATATATGTTCGAGGCCACGATTAATTTGGAATAAGTTGTACGATGAAAGTGGGCGCAATTTTTCTGTTTCGTCGTCTTTTCCGTTTACAATTTTTTCTAAACCAGGAATAACAATATAGCGAGGGATGTTATCGTCGTTTGAAGAAATTGTGGGCAGTGGTGGGTAGTGAGGTTGGTTTAATTTGCGTTTCATTTTGGTGCGTGGGTTCAAGGGAGCATCGGAATCGAGTCCCTTAAACCTGTTTCTACTGGGGGGATCCCCCTGCATTTTCGTTTTAAATTTTAGACACCAGAAAGATTTTTGTTTTTAAATAAAATACAAAATAGAAAGTAAGTTAATAAATTGAATTTTAAAACCGCGTGGCGGGAAAAAATTTGACAGATCAAATAAAAGCTATAAGGTTTGGCTCTCAAAACACGTCTATACTCGGCGTTTGCCAGATACCGAATGCGAGAAACTAAAATTAATTTTAAAACTTAACTTTAAATTATAAATCTTTATCAGCGAGCCGAACGCCTAAGCAGCTTGTGCTCTCTAAATTTTGTACTAATTTAGCAATTAAAGATTACTATGTTAGTCTGTATAAATAAATAAATAAATAAATTTTATGGATACTGTCTAAGAGGCTTAAGTAAACCAGCCCAGAGTTACACCCAAGCTTTGGACAGTTTTTTTTTTTACATATTTTAACCAGATCAGAAGAGAGACAAATTTCTTGAATAGTCTCAGAAAACCCAAAATTCTAGCGGCATTTTTGGCGACATAACAAATGTGATCGTTCCACAAGAGGTGGTTGGGCAGCTACATACCGAGAATATTGAGATGTTCAGTTTCGTTGTTGCAAGTGGGGTGTATCTCGATTTAACGATACAAGACAGAATTGCGTTTTCGAAGCATTAAATTTCACTTGGTTTCCTATTCCCCATTTAATGAGCTTATGATATTTTCTCAATTCAGTTCCACATTCGAAGAGAAGGGATGTGAGTCTAGAAACGAACATGAAAATCTAAGAATACTATCGTCAGCCAAACAATTAATTACATTAGAAGTTGCAGGCTGGAGATTATTAATAAAAGTAAAAGTGTCGGAGAAAAAACAGAGCACTGTGTATTGTCGTTGTGGTTTTGTTAACGTTCACAAGTACAGGCCAAGTTATAACACTCTCTGATAGCGTTGAATTGTTGGTTATTACCTTCTACCAAAAAGCTATAAAATGAAGTGTTATTGGCAATGAGCGAGGAATCGTGGAAGAATTCCTCATGGTTTTTACTGCCTTTGTGTCACTGCAGTATTTTTGCTGCCGTAATTGTTGGTCATTTATAAATTTGGTCTGTCGAATATGAACGTTGCTGGCTTGAACTTTTTCCGGTTTTCCTCAGTTGGGTTGGCTTAAAAACAATGGAAACTTTACTCTTTAACCCTAATAATAATAATAATATTGGAGCTTCGAATCAATAATTTTCAAGCATTCTCAATAGTATAAAACTTATGATAATATATCAGTAATGGAGTCGAGTCAAGTCACAATCGAGGAAGAACAGTGTCGTGACCAATTAAAGATTCTAAAATAATTATTGAGAACGTCCTAGTTGGCTTTCTCGTATCGCCAAACGCTTCTCTTATCAGCTCTTTCCTTAACTGACGAGTTTTGACAAGAGAAATTAGCTGATACAACAAAATAGTGGGATGAGCCTAGAGGATATAGAACACTAAAAAAGTGTAATTATTTGAATTAGGATTAGAAGTAAGGAACAAGTGTTTTCTGCTCCATCATTAACGTCCGATATTCGAGAGGGTTCGTCGACCAGCTGAGTAAACAGGTTAAGGTCAGTAAAAAGGATTTATATGTACATATATAGGCGGATATAAGCAACTATAGGCCCATTTCAAAGCTTTCTTGCATCCTAAAGTCTTTGAACAAGTTGTTTGTGAAAGTGTAGCATTTTTAGTAAGAATCTCATTTGCAAACAGCAACACGGTTTTGTGAAAAAAAGATCAACCGTTACAAATCTCCTTACATTCTCAAACATATGTTCAAACGCTTTAGAGCAAGGTTATGAAGTTGACTGTGTATACACTGACTTTTCTAAAGCTTTTGATCAACTTAGCCGCGGAATTATTTTATTTAAACTTAAAGCTCTTGGTTTTTCACCATTTTTCTAAGCTTGGATCAAATCATAACTTGAAAACAGATCCTATGAGGTAAAATTTAGAAATTGTCATTCTGAACCAGGGAAGCCATCTTAACCGTTTTCTGTTCATCCTGTCTATTAACGATGTATCGTCATGTCTACGCTCAAGTGAAGTACTCATTTTTGCTGACGACATGAAAATTTTTAAAATAATAAAGTCCACCCATGATCGTATTCTTTTACAAGCCGACATTGATAGTTTCACATTCTGGTGTGGGAAAAATAGCCTTTCACTCAACCCTTTAAAATGCCAGATGATAACTTTTACTAAAAAACGAATCGGTAGTGTATTTGATTATTGTATATCTCAGCAAAAACTCTGTCGCGTCTCAACATTTAAAGATTTAGGTGTTCATTTCTGTTCAAACTTAGAATTTACACATCAAATTAATTTTATTGTTAATAAAGCAAGTTCTATGCTTGGTTTTATAAAACGCTGGGCAAAGGAGTTCAATGATCCATATGTTACTCTTTCTTTGTATAATTGCCATGTTCGTCCTCATCTTGAATATGCTTCGCAGGTATGGACTCCCTATTACGAAATTCATAGAAAACGTATCGAATCAATTCAACATAACTTCATTCGCTTTGCCCTAAAGGGTCTTCCTTGGGATGATCCTTATGATCTGCCTCCCTATGAGCATCGTATTCTGCTTCTTCAAAAGCAATCTCTTCATCAAAGGCGTGTTAATAATGACTTAGTATTTTTTCATCAACTCATTAATGGTGAAATTGATGCACCTTATTTGCTATCTTGTGTACATTTGAATTACCGAGGCGGAACTCATCACCTGCTTCACTTCCATAGAACTAACTATAGGAAGAATGAAGCTTTAAGTCGAATAAGCATTTTATATATTCATCGATAGATTTAAATCTGAATAAGGTTGGATTAAAATCATTGTTTAGGACCAGTGTTCCACTATCGTAAACGTTCTCATTTTATTTTTTGTTCTGTAATAGTTAAATGTTAATTATGTTTTGTATTTTGTCGTGTTATGCTGCAATTGTATTAGTTGTTTACTAGCAACTAACACATGCACTTATGATGAGCTTCTGATCGTAGTTTGACACTTGCTATAAGCTTACTACTTTCTGAAAATTCTGAAGTGTAAAAAAAAGTTCAGCAAACACTCCTTCGAGGCCCTAGTTCACACAGGACTGTAGCGCCACCTTAAGTAAGTAAACACTCCTTCGAATGATGTCTGACCCGAATGTTGAAGTCAAGAAAAATTGTGTACATTGAAGAAATAATTCTTATTATGGAATCTAACAAATTATCAAACTAGCGATAAGGGCTTCTATAAGGAAACAATAGTGACAAAAGGTATACAAAAATATAACACTGTTATAATACAAGGTTTTGTAGGTGGCAATCAAATTATATATAATTTTTTCTAAGCTCACGAACCCATAGTTTTGTTAATCATGTCTTATGTTAAATTTTAAACTTAACATTTTCATTCAATTTCGGAAGTGTTGCATTCAAAAGTCCTGTAACTATGAATTGAACCCGACGATTTTAAAAACTGTATTGCAGAAATGTACATATTCAATTTACGCATTAAACTCATAATATAGATAAGATGGCACTATTTCGCCCAAACGGCCTGAAGTCATCTTCAAAAATTAATAAAATAATTTAAAACTGTTTCTTGAAACTGAAAATTTGTTCTTTGTTTGTTTTACCTAGCCTTAAAAACACCGTATAATGTAGTTTTGTGAAATTAAACTAGGTATATTTACAAATCCAAACCTAGACCCCTCCATTCCTGACATATCTCGCACCCAGAATTTGTTATCTATAAGTCTTTAGGCATTTGTCCTCTACAAACTGAGGCACCACCAAATTTGTATTTATTTTAAGTATGGAATTTAATGTAATATATTAAAGAGAAATTAACAAAAACAAAAATATTTGAGTTTCCTCACCCAGGAATCATTGTACAAATTTTTAAATCATGTCAGTTAAATAGACTTTTACTTGCAAAATTTCTCCAAAAACATACTAAAAGGACATTTTCAAAACTTTTTTTCTATTTGGGTATTCAAACTTGTAACCAATTTCTTCACAAAGTTCTAGTCCCTAAAACTCGGTCTATTGGAAATTAGAAATCGATTGAGTACCAACTTATTTTTTCAGCAAGCATTAGAACTCTGACTTAGATCTCAGTTTGAGATAGAACTACGATTTATTAGACCTTCAGATTTAGGATTCCAGGATACTAGAACTCGGTTTATTGTTTTTTTTTTTTGTTTTCTTTTTAAAATTTTTAAAAAAAGTGTATTTCATTCTCCGTGAAAGAAGGAAATAACGATAAAATTTCTAAAAAATAGCATCCCCAGACCAAAGTGAAATGGAAGGATCAGCTAACACAATGAACTTTCCATTAAATCTGAAATACTTGCTAAACTGATTATTGGGCCTAGGTACAATGATATGATTGTAGCTGAGGACATTCGACATTGTTTGCAACCTCGTCTCCAAGGGTTACAGCATAAAATGCTAAACACAAAGGACTTCGCTGTTATTTTTATACCTACTACTGACTCGGATAACAACAATTATGATAGGTATCATTTAAAATTTTTAAGAAGAAGAAGAACATCCCTAATAGTCCCATTTGAGATAACAGATTAGCAGACAAACTTTCAAAAAGAAATACAAACATTGTTATCCTGTTTGAATGATGCATGCTACATAAATAAGTTTCATTACCATTTTAGAAGGTTTATTATTTCTATTGACGACTCCGTTGAGTTTCTGTGGTTGATGTACTCCTCCACCATTCGTTCGGGCAGCTTCTACGTTTATTATAGTGTCTTCAATTGGAACTATCACCAACTCTTCAGGATCCGAGTCGGAAGAATCAATTTGAATAATTTCAGTCTCTTTGGACAAACGATGGATTCTTTTTGATTTTTCTAAGCTCTTATACAGAATTTCGTCGTCGTCAACAACCACAGGTTCCTCTTCCTCCTCTTCGTTGTCCTCACCGATACTTTTATGGAAGCCCAACAGCGTTTCTTCACAATCCCAGCAAATATTTTCCGAAACTTCACCGCTTTCTGCGATCTGTAATTTCAAAAAGAAAAAACAAGGCAATTAGCATATTTTTCACAGGGTTTTCTTTATTTAGGAATTTAGGTCGTTTCGTTATACCCGAACAGATATGGTGCGTGGAGGATTGGGTTTCTTAATTGCGCTGTCAACAGCTGCAGGCGGGTACTTCAAATTAAATCTTCCTCGGCAAATACGACAAAATGAATTTTTCATTTTTCGTTTGGTGAAATTATTTGGTTTCGAAACTCTGATAGTTTTCTTTTCGTTTTCTTTTAATTAGTTGCAGATTAGTTTTGGTTGAAAAATCAGAGGCGGCAGTGTTTTGATTTAAATGCTAGCATTATTCGGCGGGCGACTTGATAGTGACAGATGTCAGAAAATAAGCGTTTAAAAAAAGCGTGTTTCGGACTGTTCGATTTTAAAAAGTGTAGACTTGTTTTCAAAGACAGGGATGTGTGTAATTTAAGTGGTCTCCAAGAGTAGAGTGAGATTCTGGAAAACATACAAAATATTTGTGAGACTGCCCCGATTCACAGGTAAACCAATTTTTATATTGAAGCAATATGGGAAATGAAACAGTTAATCTTAGCTCGACAGAAACAATTTGTTAAAAATTGTATTGGAAATTTGGCTACAAAATAATTAAATGTGTCTTACGGATTTGATGTTTGAAAGTCAATTCTGACTGAAAAGTGAAGTTTTACAACCAAATTTACAACAAATTTAAGACTTCAAGAGGGAACAATGTTAAACTCAATAAAATAAATAAATTAGTAACACAAATCATAACTTATCTTACATTAAAATCTATTATATTCCATTTATGCAATTTTGTGGTGAAAAAAGAAAGGGGTCCCTAAGGCTAGGCGCGCACACGCAACTTTTAGTTTCTAAACTGAGCACTATTGACCTATGTATATGAGAGTCCACGCACATGCAGAAACCATTCTGTCGCCCATTCAAGCAACTTTTTAGTTTGTGTTTTGACACAAACTAGACGATCACCTCGAACCAATTCCTTAGTTTGTGTCACAAAAAATTATAGGTAACTGCGCGGACATTCAACTAAATCGTTGAATAATTTTCTGTAAGTGCAAGAAAGAGAAAAATTTAGTCAAGGTGAATAAATGTTTCCTGTGTATTGGTTTATTACGTTGATTACTTTAGGAGTTGCTTATGTGCGCGATGTTTGGGCAACTAACGATCGAACTATTTGGTTTCGAAAAAGTTGCATGTGCGCGCCTAGCAAGTTAAGGCTGAAACATTGTACTCAGCTTGAGCTAACGGATTGGCCGTTATTGAATGTTCTTAGAAATTTTGTTTTGACAGATAAAAATTATATTTGGAATATAAATCCAAATACATATCTGCTAAAAGAAATTGAAATATACATTTTAAAAAGTGCTTTTTTGGCACTTTTAAAACAGCCCCCTCTTCAATATTGCATGGTTAGTTCGATTGGGTTAGAGAACAACTGTATTTTCATTTCTGAAAGGGTTCTGTCATGTACAAATTTGTATTTTGTATGTTTGTTTTGTGCTGTACCTAATTAAAATGAATAATTATAAGTTTTTTTTTTTTCTTGAAGAATGTCTTTCGGAGCGGAAAAAAAAACAAAAAAATACAAACAAAAAGAAATTTAAGTTCTGACTAGAAAAAGAAGCCACGTCCCTCAATTTGTAACTTGTGGGATAGTTCCTGCAAGTTCAATTGCATTTTCTGCTTAACGTTTTTCTTTAAAAATTTACCTCAGGTTTTTGCTGAAGCTTGCAGAAAAAAACGTGACTTCAACTTCAGCTCGAATTGCATACTACCTTTGAGAAACTAGCAAAACTTCACTTACAGAAAAAAGGTAGCCAGAGTAAGGCTGGACATATACAACCGACCCGGTTCAAATTTTCCCGGGATACACGACCGATCCACAGCCATTTTGAAAGATTAATTATTTTTATATTTTTCATATGCAGCACAAGCAAATGCATGTCGTCTCTTGATATTAGGCTAGGCGCACACATGCAACTTTTTCGAAACCAAATAGTTCGATCGTTAGTTGCCCAAACATCGTGCACATAAGCAACTCCGAAAGTAATCAACAAAATAAAAAAATACATAGGAAACAATTATTCACTTTTTCTATCTCATATACACGAAACAAAATAGTTTCAAATTTGTCCTATTCTTTTTCTTATGAGAGAAAAGAGTAGATATACCGTTCAAAACAAACTTATATATTATATTATTCTGCGCGTCTGGAAGTATTCTACTAACCCTGTCATACTTTAAAGAATCATTCGACTGAAATGTTACTAATACATGCATAATAAAGAAATTATTTACTTGAATATGGGCGCAATTACGTGTATCATAGTAGGATACAGACATTTTTTATGGGTTTAAGCAACTAATACATTTCGCAATCAATGTATGAAAGAGAAAACTAGTGAAATTGAGATGTAAGGTGGTTCTCTTCTCTCAGAATTTTTGGTGAAAGGAAAACATTGACTAAATTTTTCTCTCTCTTGCACTTACAGAAAATTATTCAACGATTAAGTTGAATGTCCGTGCAGTTACCTATAACGCCTTGTGATGTGACACAAACTAAGGAATTGGTTTGAGGTGATCGTCTAGTTTGTGTCAAAACACAAACTAAAAAGTAATTTTTTTTGTGTGTTTATCATTATTGTGTTTTGTTTTGAAAACAAACGATTGAGAAAATGCGGTCGAAGCTATATTTGTTTAAAAAAAGTTATTGGTGCCCTTGTTAAAAACCAAAACAAGAAAAAGATTGCATGTGCATCCATTTAATGAAAATCGGAAAATCGAAGGAGAATATGTTTCCGGAATAGAAAGGTTCGGCTTTATTGTAAAGCAATGGATTGGCCTCCACTTCCAAAATTAACGGTTCATCAAACTTCTGGAATTATTTTATAAATGTATGATACTCATTTGAATTTTATTATCAATCAAATTTTCTTTACCTTTTTATCCATATTTTTTCAAGGAGCCACAGCCGAACACCATTCACCGAAACCAAAACAAGAATGATTTTTTAAGGTTAAGTACGCGCTATTATTTTATTCGTTGCGAGTGTGGATAATGTGGAACGCGAATAAAGTTTGACAGTTCGTATCAACAACAATTTTTTTCGCGACGAATAAATTTGTTTTCTTAAATTTATTAATATATGATATTGAAAAGTAAAAGTATGCATCATAAATTAAATAGAAACTATATTGCTATCGTTTTGTTAAGAATTTGTGTGGAAATATGTCTTCAAACGTATATAAACTCACATTTTATAATTCATTCGTCGTTCGTTGGTCGCGCTCATGTGAATACTGCTTAAGTCTATAGTGCTCAGTTTAGAAACCAAACAGTTTAGAAATTAAAAGTTGCATGTGCGCGCCTAGCCTAAAATTTCTGAGAAATTTCTCAGCTTGATTGACAGAACAGCAGGATAAAATGGAAACACAATTCACTATTCATTCTCAACTAGCAATTAAATTAGCTTCGTATTTCTTTTCTTATTTTTTAAATTGTTTACTAGAGAATTCTTAAGAAATCGAATCTTTAAAAAAAATTAGGAATTTTTACGGAAATCTCTGATATGTTAGAACTATAAACTGGTCAAATAAGAAAATCAAACAGATTTATTAGTTGTCATTTTCTGGTTGTCAGTTTTGAAGTCTCTTTCCTGTTGAATGACAACATTTTTAACTCTTATTTGCATTCCAGGTCCTGTGCCTTTATATAAACCTCATAAAACATTAAATTTATATTGTATATACAAAAGTTATTATTTAAAAATATTAAATGCTTATAATTTATCAAAACCGCAATGTCTGTAATATTTTGTAATGCATGTAATGTAAGTAAACCCTTCCAGTCCAATGATAAACAACAGAGGCAGATAAACCAAAATTCTTTTTTTCTAGGAGCAAAATCCCTCCAACTCAGCCAAATGCGAACAATGCAAGACAACCTTATCATCAGAAAATACAAATTCCATGCATGACGATTGGGAAGATGATTTCCTTTACATCGAAGAAGCTGAAATCGAGGGAAAAGTATACAAACTTGAAAATTTGGAAGACGCCGATAAGGTTAAACTTGGTCTTATTGAAACACAAACAAAGAACGTTGATAATCAAATCGTACAGGCTATAAAAGAAGAGCCAGCTATTCAAATAGAACCTGATTCAAATGAACCTGATAATTTAGTCGAAAAAGGAAAAAAAGAAGTAAGCTTCATCAAAAACTGATTGTTATTTGAATTATTTACCAATGAATTTTCAGAAAGTTCAAGTTGATACTAAAATACACTCTTATCAGTGCAGTGAATGCAACAAGTGGTAAGTATGTAGAATCAAACCAAATTTAAGTATTTTCTTATACCACCTCCTCAATGTTTGATGCCTTTCCTTATTCTATAGATATGTATTTGTATAGAAATCTTTATTCAAATAGTCAACAAACTAATCTGTCGTATAGTCCAGAAGTCCAAAAAGTCAAATATTTGGTAGGATTTTTATTTTGGGATAAGTTTGAATTTATGTCTAAGTTTTCTTCAAATATGTTACATAGCAAAAGGTGCAGCGAAACACTGCAATACAAAACATCTATACCCATATTAGAAGGAAAATTAAATCAGGATTTGGCACAGCATATACCTGGATTAGATCGAAATAGGATTAAATGAAATTGCGTAAGTATACAGAAGTTCTGCAAAAATGTTTTTTAGTATCATACAAATGGAAACAATCCAAGGAAATCAGAAAATATCCGTTTAAAATGCCTTTTAGGGATATACATAACAACTTCAATAAGAAAATCTAAAGTCAATCTACATACATACATACTTACGCTGCCGGTCATAAGGTTAGAAGCAGGCATTTTCGAGAAGTAAAATTGATATTTCTCCCGTTACACGATGGATTAGAAAAAAACAACAATGGTAAATGAAGGACTATTTTGTTAACAACAAAATATAAAATTTGGACATAGGAGAGGTTTAGCTTACGGAACTTTTATGACAAATTGTTAATTGAGTCATGAATATGCGAAAATAAATTGGGTCATTAGATTAGAAGCGGTGAATAAATCAACGTTGTTTTGTGAAATGCATACATTTTTTTTTCGGAAAAACGGTACAATTTATAAATTAATTGTTCTCGATTGAGTGTTAACAGAAATGGGCAACAAAAAATGTTTGACAGGGGAGGAAAGGGCAAGAATAGATGTTTATTGCTCTAAAGGTCTTTAATGCTTTGCTATAGCCCGAAAAGTAAATCGAAATGATCTTTGTGTAAGTAATTATTTAAAAAACCATCGTCTTACTCTAGAAATTATAAAAAAAAACTTCCTCTGCCTTTAGACTTCGCGAAATGCGAAGTATTCTTAGAATAGCGTCAAATTCAGCTTTATCGGCAGCTAAAAATAGGCAAAAAGCTAATGTTAAGGCCAGCTTATCCACTGTTAAATACACGATTCGCCATGCTAAACACTTAAAGCGCCTAAAGCTTAAAAAAAACCCACCACTTTATGACGTAAGGAAGAAGCAACGCTTGTGTTTCGCGAAAGATCACATAAGCTGGGATGTGCAAAATGGAATGACCGCAAATGATTGGAGGAAGGTTATTTTTTTCCGACGAAAAATTTAACCTAGATGGGTCAGATGGTTATAATTATTATTTCCATCACCTGAGGAAAGAGTAGTGATTTTTAAACCGTCGCCATAGCAAAAAAAGGAGGCGTTTTCGTCTGGAGCTCAATTTTATTGTATAGCGCTATAGACTTGGTAGTCCAAGATGCCAAATGACTAGGAAAACATACAAAGCCTTCCTGGAATAAGTATTTCCCAATATTAGCGAGCTTTTTGGACTAATTCCATGGATTGTTCAGCAGGAAAACGCTCCCATACACATAGCCCAAGAGGTAAAATCCCTTATTGCAAACCAAAACTTGTGTGGGGCTAGCTTACACGTAAGGTACATGAAGGAGGAAAGCAATACGGTGACAAGCAAGCGCTAATTCATGGTATCAAATTGGCCTGGAGTGAAATTCCTTTAGTCTACTTGGAATCTCTTTATAAATCCTTAAAAGGTAGAATATTTGAAGTTATTTTGAAGGCTGGTGGTAGCACACATTATTAAAAACCTAATGAAAACTAAAAACCATAACAAAATACAAATACTTGCATTTTATTTCTATTTATTTGATGTGCTTCTAATCTAATGACCCGATTTATTTTCGCATATTCTTGACTCAATTAACAATTTGCCATGAAAGTTCCGTAAGCTAAATCTCTCCTTTACCCAAGTTTTATATTTTGTTGTTAACAAAATGGTCCCTCATTTACCATAGTTGTTTTTTCTAATCCATCATGTAACGGGAGAAATATCGATTTTACTTCTCAAAAACGCCTGCTTCTAACCTTATGACCGGGAGTGTATAAACAAAATTATAAACATTAAACAAAACCAGGGCGAGTTATGTCAGGGATAGGGGGTCATACGGTGTATGTGCTAAATCCGAACGTCTAACTCGGGAAAGCACTTTTCATGACAAGAACTACTCTTGGAGGATTTATCAATTCAATGCACTTTAAAGCGTTAAAACAAAAATTTATTTATTTGGAATGGACTACAAAATGTTTGTTTGTCGGCCAATTTGAGAAGCGTTGAACTACAAGCGCATAAAATCCTTTGTCCAATTTTTGTTATGGATGAAATAATTTGGAAAAAGTCGTATAATTGTGTTTCCGATTCTTTATATAATGAAAAAAATATATTTTTGTGACATAGGAGACACAACGGCTGAATCAAGCGCAAGATTTTATTTTTAATATTATATTTTTAAAATAAGCTTCCATAGTCTTACCACTGAAATCTTCAGCTGAACGTAGAATTAAGGTTGACTCACAATGGTCAATACAATCCTTCTTATATTAATTAAATGCGACATCATCTGCAACGGAAAACCGTTTGCTTTGCTTTGTCTTATTAAACTGCTGACACTAGAAATCTAGAATTTAGTTTACTATGTGTATGAATTCCACTTACAAGATGCTTTAGACGAAATGTGCTCATATGCACTTTGTAAGATACTTTGTATCTTTTTTTATAATGATAGAGGGTGTTTCAAAAGTTTATAATGTTAAGTGAGGGTGTTCTAGGAATGTAACCGTATGTCTATATGTTGACTTACTACATGTCTATAAAAATATGCCCCTCAGAATGTTAACTAAGGTCTGATTTCAAAGGAAAACATTTATGGTTTTGAGTGGTTTTCTCAAAAACTAAATCTCTTAACCTCATTGAGATTAATTCTATTGAGCGCTAGATGGGAGTAGATATAAGTGTTCTAACAAAACAACTTTTCGTGCATTGCCAATGAAATATAGTACTCAACTCCTGCTCAAGAGAATTGTCAGTAGTTGGATATATGAAAAATAGAATTAATTTATTTTTGCTATATATCAAATAAAACAGAAGTTTACACAAACAAAAATGTGTCTGGGTTTATTTTACGACTTTTCTATCCGGTTTATCATAAAATCATAGAAAAATGTAAAAATAAAATAATATCTAAAGAATGTTGGGTCTTTTTCTTTTTTACTCAAAATGCTGTAAGAGTTTGGCTGACTACTACGAGTAATATTTTCATGAAGTTTATCTGTTCCTGACTTGTTAAAAGTATATTATTATTAATGACCTAAACAAAACGTTCACAATTCCTTTATTTTTTTTTCTTAACTATCCTGGTATTAAGATGACTGTGATCATGATATGAGTCATTCAAATCGGTTGAGATAGTTTTAACTTATAATGAAATTAACGCACAGTTATTGATTTTTTTTCCTTCTGGCGACATTTCATCCTTGTCACCTAAGGACATTCTGATATTCTCACAAAAATCATGATGCTTTAGGGAGGCACCCTCAATCTAAATCCTCATAAAACTTTCCTATACCGTACCAAATCCTTACTATTTCCTTGGAAGCAAAATGGATGCACAGTGATCTGAGTGAGATGTTTTTCGGTGCATCACTCCGTCAAACCTTACCTAGCCTAATGTTGACCGGTGTAATCTACGGTCAAGAAAAGAGATGAAACTTTGTTAGTTGATAAATCATGAACTTTGTTATATCCTCATTTAATTTAAGGCCAAGGCGTTTCGACTGT
Organism: Eupeodes latifasciatus; assembly: GCA_920104205.1. NCBI lineage: Eukaryota > Metazoa > Arthropoda > Insecta > Diptera > Syrphidae > Eupeodes > Eupeodes latifasciatus. The sequence goes on from OV049926.1 coordinate 3,602,428, forward strand.
TTATCTAAAGCTGCGAATGCTTCTAGTAGCTTGAAGTTTGGGCGGCTGGTAGTGCCTTTCAAGTTAACACCATTGTGGCGCAATATCACACCACAACGCATCTCCTTATCTGAAATCTTTACATGTCTGAAAAAGATCGAATGAGCTGTTAGGCTCATTTGCCCATTTGCACTATGCACCACATATTTTGTACCCCCATTTTTTTTACTTTGACTTTATTTTAGATGACGACTTAAAGCTAACAATATTTACAGTTTGAAGGCAATAATTAAGAAAGCAAAAATTGAATAAACAATAGTTAAATAAGCAAAAATAAATAAACAATAGTTAAATAAACAATAGCAGTATACTTCAAATAAAATAGTTAGGAACATCCTGTTGCCAGAAGCAAGAGGCGGATGTACCCTTAAGTTACAAAATAAATGTTAAAAACAATTGATGGGGATCATTTATAATAAAAGAAAATTAATAAAATTAATAAAATTAAAAAAATTAAGTGAAAAATTCAAGCAAGCAACTCAAAAAATGAAAAAAATCAAGCAAGGAAAATAAAGTATATACCTTTTTTTTTTTTTTTTTTTATCTTCTCAAATAATTACATGCAATAATGTATCTATTTCACTGTAGTTCAAAGAAAATAGAAAAAGCTTAATATTTCTTAAGAATGTTGGTTCGACTCTAATATTTTCAGGCAGCTTATTAAATAAACGAGGTGCAGTAACTAAATAAAAGTGACAAAAGTGTGCTTTTTTAATGTGAGGTACAGTTACCAAATTCATGCCGTTGACACGCAAACTATGAGATCCATACAATCTAGCAGCCGTATATCCAGAATTTTCGAAAACTATTTTTAATACTTATAAAAATATAAGTGCTTTAGTGGTAGAATAATGGGTGATTTTTTTGAGGTTAGGATTTTCATGCATTAGTATTTGACAGATCACGCGGGATTTCAGACATGGTGTCAAAGAGAAAGATGCTCAGTATGCTTTGACATTTCATCATGAATAGACTTACTAACGAGCAACGCTTGCAAATCATTGAATTTTATTACCAAAATCAGTGTTCGGTTCGAAATGTGTTTCGCGCTTTTTTATCGACAAATTTTGTTCAGCGATGAGGCTCATTTCTGGTTGAATGGCTACGTAAATAAGCAAAATTGCCGCATTTGGAGTGAAGAGCAACCAGAAGCCGTTCAAGAACTGCCCATGCATCCCGAAAAATGCACTGTTTGGTGTGGTTTGTACGCTGGTGGAATCATTGGACCGTATTTTTTCAAAGATGCTGTTGGACGCAACGTTACGGTGAATGGCGATCGCTATCGTTCAATGCTAACAAACTTTTTGTTGCCAAAAATGGAAGAACTGAACTTGGTTGACATGTGGTTTCAACAAGATGGCGCTACATGCCACACAGCTCGCGATTCTATGGCCATTTTGAGGGAAAACTTCGGAGAACAATTCATCTCAAGGAATGGACGGGTAAGTTGGCCACCAAGATCATGCGATTTGACGCCTTTAGACTATTTTTTGTGGGGCTACGTCAAGTCTAAAGTCTACACAAATAAGCCAGCAACTATTCCAGCTTTGGAAGACAACATTTCCGAAGAAATTCGGGCTATTCCGGCCGAAATGCTCGAAAAAGTTACCCAAAATTGGACTTTCCGAATGGACCACCTAAGACGCAGCCGCGGTCAACATTTAAATGAAATTATCTTCAAAAAGTAAATGTCATGGACCAATCTAACGTTTCAAATAAAGAATCGATGAGATTTTGCAAATTTTATGCGTTTTTTTTTTAAAAAAAAGTTCTCAAGCTCTTAAAAAATCACCCGATATTAAGATTATTGAATAAATCAAAACTTGGGGTTCTACGATTTAACCTAGCAATAATTCTGATTGCATGTTTTTGCTTAATAAGTAAAGGCTCAATTTTGTTAAAATGCGTACCGCCCCAACAAAAAGTCCATATTGAAGTTTAGATTTAAATAAACCATTGTAGACCAATTTTAGAATAGGTAGACTACAATATAGACAAAGATGGTAGATTTGCCTAACAACTTTGTTTAGATACATTTTTAAGTTAGAAGTGTGGTTTTTCCAACTCATCTGAAAATCTATCAGAATACCTAAGTATTTGAAACTTTCAACTCTGTAACGAGTTTTGTTTCATTGAAGATATGCTGGCACACCATAGACTTCCCAAACTAGCTCGTAATGGGTTCGTTTCCTCCTCGTTAGCAAAAAAAATCTAATGCCAGTCTGATTGCATCCCGGTGTTGTCGATGCGCGAGATGTTTAAGTCACAACCCACCCTACCTGTTTGTTTTTCTCGCCAAAAACAACCCCTTTTTGCAACGTCCCCTTTTCTCAGCTGTTCACAGTTCGCATATCTTCAATTAACCTTATCTTCCCCTTATGATAAAAAAATTATAGATTCATATTTCTATACATAATTTTTAATTCAAATATTTATTCTACATGTTTAAATTTGTGTATGAATTTAACGATTATAGTTGCTTTGAATACTAAATTTAAAATATATGGGCAATGCTTATGAAAGTATTAAGTGTCAATCGGACACATATACATATAAATTGAATAGACTTACCCCCAAAACTGATCGCTGTAGTGGCCACTCCTCGATGAATCTTGGTGTCAGGGTGATTGTTTATAACACTTTTTTTTTTTTTTGAATTTACTATTTTCATAAAAATTACCACTCTTGATTAGAATTCAAAGCAAGAAAAATTAAGCAATGGTATGAGTATATATATAAAAGTATATGTACAGGTTATTAATCGCAAAGTTGTACTTGAAATCACTCTTGTGAATTTGATGATATAGAATTCGGTTTAAATGAATTGATTTTAAATTAAATACTATTAATTAAATGAATCGATCGCTTGAAGATTGTAAATTGTAAAATAAAAAAAATGATTTAAGAATTTCTTATGGATAGGATGAAAACTCTCTCTTTTGATGCCGTGCCGCTGACGACGACTTTGTCGTTCGTCTCAAATGATTTCCTTTTCTTTGGTTGCTTTTGATGGCTAATGGCAATAATAATGTTGAAATTAGGATTTTTCCTCAAATACCGTTATATCGGGTTTTCTTGCGAGGTTCAGGCCGTTAAGAGAAAATTCTAACGGCCTATGTGCTATATGGTTTAACAAAAAAAACATCGTTTAATCAATTTTCTTTACTTTCAAATTTTCTATTTTGAAGCTCACCTTATCTTGAAATTGAATATGTAACGAAAATAGGCGTATGTGCACATAAATCTATAGTTATACACGTATATATATGTATATATATATATATACTTTGTGCCGAATTCAAGGCCTGGGCTTGAGGGTACGCTCCAAAGCGGTCTATCCTTCCCAATGTAATCTTTCCCTAGTATAATAATTTCACACACTTTATAAAAAAACTGATCCTTTAATCGCACTTACTTACTTTGGCACTATATAATTTGCTTATTTGGCTGTGTATATTGTTGGCTGTGCGAGAATAGGTACTTCTTATGTAAGAAAATTTAAGTTCAGCTTACTGTTCGGTCTGGTGGTACTATGAAAAAAGAAAGTACGTACCGTCGGCTATTGCCAATTAACCCTAGCTCTTTAGAAATATATCTTTGCCTATCAACAACCAACATGCAGAAATTTTCCAGCCTTTGTTTCCTCGTTTCGGTTTTACCCATACTACTAAAATTGTCTAACTTTATCATACATTAACATTATAACGCATAATCATTTGATAGTGGGTGAAAATACCAATATGGGCTTACGCACTTGTCGCAATCAAAATTCCGAATAACTTGTGTCTAGCAATTTCCTCCAACATGAGTCTGGGACAACTCTCAACAAGTTGCGATTCCCCAATAACTTATCAACTTCATGGAATGATGCGCTAAACATTACTCATTCCGGATAAAGTGGATAAAGTGCTGACTATAACTCAATTATGGGGTTTGTTTTTGTCTCATTTTGCACAAGAAAATGCCACCATAATTTATGATTGTTCTCCTCCTTATGAAAAGAACTACTTATTTCTTCTTTACCTCCTATAGGTAAGAGCAAACAGGCATGATTGTCCGAGTTTGTTTACTTTTGTCGAAAGTTCAAAAGGAAATATTAGGTTTTCGTATTTGTCGTCGTCTCGTGTGTCATCTATGCTGTATCGGTTGTGTTGTGCGGCTTTTCTTTTAATTAAATCTTTTAGAAATATAAAGATCTATACAATAATAAAAAGGAGACCCCATTCGGTTACAACTCTCTCAATTATAAAACAACCGTCAGAGCATAGCAGGTTTTCATTATAGGAAGTAGTGGAATCATTATTTAGCCGATATCGAAGACAAAAAGGTGAATGATAACTTATTGAAATATCTTCACAGATATTACCCCTTATGTTAAAAATCATAAATTTGGTTTTGTCACTTATAATAAGTCCATGAATATAAAATCATTTACGCAGAATCTCGAGGTCATAATTTACATCAATAAATAATTGGAAATAACTTTTCGAAGAATATGACAAAGCAGTAACATCAGCAAAAGCTGTGATACTGCCTTTAAAAGGTTGAACAAAAAGCGAGTTCACAAAGATTAAAAAAAGGATAGGGCCCAGGACAGATCCTTGAGGAACACCCATATTAATAAACTTCTCTGAGCTAAGAATATCCCGAATTTTTACCCTCTGTTTTCTATTCATTAAATACGATTCTAACCAATCATACATGGTACCTCTAAACCCGGCTCTATACAATTTATCAAGTAACAAAACATGATCCACCGTATCAAAAGCCTTAGTTATATCTATGAACAGAGATGAAGGTATCTCAGAATTGCTTAAGCTGCTATAAATTTCACCACATAGTTTTAAAACGACATCCTCCGTAGATCTTCCAGTCATAAAGCCGTATTGGTAGTCACTAAAAAAGTTTGTTTTTTTTTCAAAAAAGATAGCATTCTGCACTTCATCCCTTTTTCAAAAACTTTAGAACAAACTGATAGGAGGGATATGGGACGGTAATTATTTAGGCTTGAAGTGACACCTTTTTTATAAAGTGGTATAACTAAGGCTTTTTTTAGGGCATCAGGAAAAACTCCTTTTTGCAAGCTGAAATTAAAAATGAAGCTTAAAATATCAGAAACGTAAAATTAAATTTTTTTCAGAGTTATACTGGAAATCAAATCATCAGAAGAAGAGTTTGAATTATTTAATGACATTATGATTGTATGTACTTCTTCCGAACTAAAATTTACAAAAAAAAACTTCTTGGTTGAAAAATATCATCAATGATAGTGTTATTACAACACCACACATTTTCGAAAGTTGGAAAATTCGATAAATTCTCACTTATGCTTGAGAACAAATCATTAAATAGGTTTCCAACTTTTTCAGGATCTGTCTCAGTAGAGTTTTCAGTTTCTATTATGATATTCGTCTCGGTTTTATTTCTGTTTAGAATACCATTTACTATTTCCCATTCTTTTTTCGAGTTACCTAAATTTTCAGCAAGTTTATTACCATAAAAAGTGTCTCTACAAAGGGGAATTTCAGTTTTAAGCTCAAGACAAAGTTTTTCATAGAGAAATTTAAGCCTGGTGTTATTCGGATGTTTTTTTAACACAGCCAAATAGTTTTTTCTTTTTATTTATCTTTTTTAATAGTGTGAAATTCATCCAAGGCTTACGGCATGTAAGCTTCAAATCTCTCCTTTCCTGAACAAGACTATTATTTGAAATATGAAATTTAAGTTTGGCCAGAAAGAGGTCAAAGGCAACTGACGGATTCTCTGCTGCATAAACTTCATCCCAAAACTCATACGTCAAAGCAGATTTAAGGGAAACAAAATTAATTTTTTGGAATTTTTTCGAGTAAGATTGTTTGGTCCTAGAAACAAAATTATCAAACTGGAGACTAACTAGACTATGATCAGTTATTTTAAAGTCAAATACATCGGCTTTATAATTTAAATTAGTATTTCTATGTAATCGTAAGAAAATGTGATCCAAGCATGAAGTACCTCTAGTAGGTTTATTTACCAAGGACCCAAAACCAAAAGAAGATAAAACAGCTAGAAAATTGTCAGCATCAAACGATTCAGACAAAATATCAATATTGTAGTCCCCTAAGAGGACCTGATTCTTATAACTTTGATTTTCCAAAAATATAGAAAATTCATCCACAAAAGCTTTTAGTGAAAAAATGAAATCTGTACACACAAACAAAACAAAATCGAGTACCAGATAACTCACAATTTACGACAATCAAATCAGCAGTTTTTAGTCTCGGATAGATAATATCGCACACAATGTCACTCCTATAGAATACTGCTACACCTCCAGCAGCGTAAGAATTATTACAATAAGCAGAGAAAGTATAATTTGGAATTATATAATTAGCTACCTTACAATCATAAACCCATATCTCCGATAGAAATATGAGATCAGGTAAATGTTTTAAAGATGCGAGATGAGCCAAAAAAACATCAAAATTTTTTCTAACACTGCGAATGTTTTGGTGAACTACAGAGAAACCAGAATAAGAATCTACGTTAGGATGATCAATACAGAGACAGTTAATTTCATCATAATCCATACAAGAAAAAATATTATTATTTTGTATATCAAGAGGAGGATCTTCCAAAAAACTTATATCTATTATTATTATTAAACATCATAATTTAAAAAATTAACAAAATACAAGATTGTTGTTAGAAAAATCCTCCACATTTTTAATTTTAATGACTTTTTCGCCTTCCTTTCTTCTGATGAACACTGATGAACTCCGAACCCAGACATAATCACATTTACCCTGTAGTTTCAGCTGTTTGGCCCACTGTAGAAGTGAACGTTGGTAAGCAGTAAGACTGTCGTTTATGTAAATTGAATGTTTTGCTTTTCCTTTGTTGTTGTATTGGTCACCAAAGATATTAGCTGACAATTTGACTTTGTGTGTCCGCAAATTGGTCATTATTTTTAATTTCTGAGAGAACTTTGAAAACTTAACGCAAACAATACTAGACACAGCATTATTTGAGTCTCCTCCTCCTCTCTTCAAAGTCTTTACGTAGCATGATTCGATGTCATCTCTTTCAATTTGCTCACCTACACCGGTATTAATAAGATGAAGAACCTTATCGGTGACGTTGGTTGCAGTAACATCAGGGATACCGACAATGTCAACATCACACTGTTTATCTCTCTGTTCTAAAGAGTTTAATTTTGACTCCAAAATATTAACGGTGTCAGTCAGAGTAACATTGCGCTCTTCAAAAAACCGAATTTTTTCTAGTGCATCACTGTTTAGAGTTTGAAGCTTTAGAATTTCTGCATAGAGCATCGACAAAGTTATTGTCTGCTCTCCATTCGTCATTGAGGAAGCGGCAGAGGATGGATTAATTGTTACAATTGGAGCAGAGGAATGAGGTGGAATATCATGTCCATGAACAAGGGACACGAGATTATTTGGAACATGCGAGGAAAGAGACTGGGAACCAGATGCAGCAAGAGCATTTTTATTTAGAGAGTAACTTAGCTTGCTAATAAGACAAGACTCACATTTAAATCCCTGGGAGCTTTTTGCAAGATTTTTAATGTCACGTTTTTCTTATTTTACACACTTAGCATGGGAAAATGTATTGCAAGATGTACATTTAACTTTGAGATCTTCATTATCAGTTATACGAGAGTTACACAATATACAATTCATAATTGATTTTTTAAGTAACTATATTTTCTTTTGAGATTTGAAAAAGATTTATTATATTTATGACAAATTCGAAGAAAAACCAAGAAATAATTCTCAAACGATGTGACCCCATCAACACTCACGAGAGAACCATTCCATACCTGGATCAGTTTTTTCGATATCTCGAGTTCTGAAATCGCCAATAGAAGCTCTTAGCAACTTATAGTATCATTGCGGGTCTATACAAAACTGGTGGATCTCGACTTAAATTCTTTGGTATTTTGCGGTAGTTGCCTCTATGTAAATATTAGATACATAAAAATGCTTGATGCTTAAATTTAAAATAAATACTATATACATCCCATTTAATCTACCTCAATGCCTAATCATAGTGAAAGGCATCCACACTAAATCTAACATATGTTTTAAGACGAAAATATTATGCAATCCAATAATACAAATATTTTGTTTGTTTACAGTTTTAAACGCAAAGCAAGTCTTAAATCACACACAAAATTTATTCACTCTTTAAGTGATTCCGAAGCAGAATCCTCCGATGGTAACACCCAACACATGCCAACTAATTCAAAGATCTCTCCCAGGAGCTCTTCTATTAACGTTAAGAATCTAAACGAGAGTAGAATCACGCAACCAACTATTATCACCGTAAATCCTATTTTAAAATGCGATCTATGTAACGACTCCTTTGGGAATAGCACAGACCTAAATTCCCATCGAATTGAATGTGCAACAAAAGAAAAATTCTTTTGTGATGTTTGTAAAGTCTTTTGCAACAGTAAAGCTGCCTTAGTTAAACACAACAAATCTAAACAACACAAAACTTACCTGGAGCAACCAAACGAAGAAGATAAATTAAAATATGTTTGTATATTTTGTGATGAAAGGTAAAAAATTGTTTTTTTTTTTTTAATTTTCATATTCAATAAATTTTGTGTTTGTTTAAATTTTTGTAGATTTTCTGCTCAAGTCCTTTTGACCAACCACAAAAAAGTCCACATGGAAGAATCTAGGCTTTTAGATGAAACAACACGAATTGAAAAGGTGGAGGGTAGAATAATCTACATATGCAGATTCTGTGGCAAATCAACACAAAACAAGTCGGGCCATACCGAACATCTTAGAGTTCATACGAAGCACAAACCTGCCAAATGCGATCTATGTGAATCGTCTTTCACGACTCGCAGTTCTTTAGTGCGTCATATGTCTCTGCATTCCGATAAAAGACCATATAAATGTAATATCTGTGATGCGACTTATAGACATAAGAGAAACCTAAGAAAACATTTATTCATGCACACTGGCCAAAGGCCATTTAAGTGTAAATATTGTAAGAAGACATTTGCCCTGAGATACACCTTTAATGATCATGTTAGACTTGTTCATACGAAAGAAACGCCTTACCAGTGCGAGGAGTGTAAAGAATCCTTTAAGACATCTTATTTGATGAATTTTCATCGACGGAAAAAACACAACATCGATACGAATACGAAACCTAAGGTAAAAATTCTGAATAAAATTGTAAAGCCAATCCAAAGTGATGACAATTAAAAACTTTTAATTTGATTTCTATGAGACTTATTTTTATTTGAAGCAGATTAAATCTTAAAAAGGTATTAGAAAGAATGATGATCTGTAATGCGATTTCTTTAAACATCATTCTGAAAAGAATTGTGATTTTGTCTACTTAACAAGGAATAAGTCTCTTCAATAAGCTGATTCTAAAGGCCTGTGAGACATCTTCTTTTATAAAATTTTCATCATCTTGATGACTGAAATGGATTCAAGAATTAAGTAGAGCGCTTTAAAAGACAAAATTCTTAGGGTATTATATTTTGAATTGTTAATTTGATTTTTTGGGGGTACAAAGGAGACCTTAAGAAACCGACAAAATCGCTCTCAAAGCAGCGAGCAAGGGGTTCAAAATGACCGGTCGAGGTCTAATATGATAGATTTTGAATAAGTCTAATTTTTTCTAGTATAAGTCAAAATTGTAATCTTGATTTTTGGGCGTATAAAGTGGAACTTCATTTTTACAAGTGTATCTGATTTTTGAAATGTTCTGAAAAGTCTCAAATAACCTGTCGCGGTCTTAAATGATGGATCATAAAGGAGAGCAACTTTTTTCAGTACAAGTACAAATTCTATTCAAGCGTAAATTCGATTTTTGGGAACTACAAGAGATCTGAACCTTTAGAGTTGTCTTTTTGATTTTTGAGAGAAATCGGAAAAATAGACGGCAAAGGAGTAGAATAAAAAAGGGATTCAAAAGAAGCTATACGAGCAGTGACATTTCACTGGTCAAACAAAAATTAAAGATCAACCATTGAGATGCCTCAGGTCATGAGGAGCAAATTGACAATAAATGTTCCGGCCCAAAAAGTTTTCGATTCTTATCGAAAGAGAACGACAGTGTAGAAGAAGAACACAGGTGAGTTAGAAAACCAAGTCAAGTCCGGACTGCTGTGCTACTTAAGAACATATCAATACACCGAAATAATAAAGACTAAGAAATCGCCAGAAAAGGACAAAGACTGATAACCTGCCCCAAAGCAGCAATTGTTGTCATTACAGTGGTCGCAGAAAACAGCTTATGTTGAAATTTTCCAAGGAGGGATCCGGAAAGAGCCTCGATTTACAAGTCCTTAGAAATAAAGCATCCAGAGACTGCAAGAGATAATATGTTCAACAAATTTAACTTGCAAAAAACTGAGTTTATTTTCAAGAACGAGTGGGTAAGGGAAAATTTGTAAACCATTAACTGGTCCATTGATGGACCATGAAAATCATAAGGGACCCGAACTCTCCATACCGATAGGACGCTATAAGATGCATAAAATTTCAAAAAAAACACTACAGCAACCAAAATATTGCTCTCGTGTCAGATAGCCAAGCTGCATTAAAAGCGTCAAGCTTCTTTTACTTTAGCTTCACAAAAAGTATAATTTTTTTTATAATTAAACGCCACTCAGGGGGTGCAAGCTTTAGGAAAATATGAAAGAATTTAAGAGGAGAGTCTTAAAGCTTTGAATATCAAAATAGGAAGAGAAGACAGAGTTGGGTGTTAGCATTCTTAATGTGCGGTTATACAACGAATCTCTAACTTAGAATAATGTCAAAACTGATGATAAATTGATGAGCATTCCTGAAAGTGTAAGTATTACGGCTGAATTGTTTAAAAGGGGGAATGCAACTGGCCAATTTGACAGAATATTGTTTGTAAAAGTATCGGTAAATCAACGAAAGGCATGAAACATTGTGAAGGTTATACGCTTAGTCCAAAAAGTCTCCGTACAGCAGCCTAAATTTAGTGTATTTTTTTGAAAAAAAAGTAAAAGTAAAGTAAACACCAAAATGGTAACATTGAAAAAAATTTAGTTTCCACCTTCACCTTTTTACCAAAATAGATCCCTGAGGAACGCCAGCATTGATTTTATAAATTTTAGACTCGAAACCGTCCAATACAAGAGCGGTTAGAAAGATAGTTTAGAAGAAGATTCATCAGTACCAAAAGCACGCATTTTTATGAGAGACTGGACTCCATCAATTGCTTTTTAAATGTAAAGTGCAATAATCTTATTTTCTCCAAAACGATGTAAAGATTTTTGTCCTAATTTTTGGTAACATAAACGATGAGTTCATTTGTGGACCTATTGCTACAAAAGCCATACTGCCGGTCATTAAGAAGCTAGTTAGCAACTATAATAATTTCACAATTCACTTAGTACTGGGCCACGTTTAAGTCCAAGGCAATGAAGTAGCAAATACCTTTGCTAAAAGGCCAGAGCCCTATTGTTTCACAAAAGAAAATGTGATCAATATCAAATGAAACAAGAAGGTCAAAAGATAAATACTTTGCAATGAATTCTCCAAACTAAAACAGGCTAAACTACAGTCCCTGACCATATTATTAGACGCACTTCAGATTTTATGGTTTTGGAATGTTGTAATGCATTTAAATTATTTTGTATGCAGAATATAAACTATTTCCTACTTTTTTTTTTGTATATAAATAAAGCAACAGATATATAGAACTTTTTTTTTTAATTAATATTTTTGTTTTTTTTTGTAATTTTTTTCAATATTTTGTTGAACCTCCTTTTGCTTTAATAAGAGCCTCAATTCTGGGCGGCATACTGTCAATGCATGATTTGACTGTTTCCTGCATTTGTGGGTGGTGATTCCACACGTGAATTACTCTCTCAATAAGTGACGCGCATCTTTAGCTACTTCCCTCTTCATCAGCTCCCACACGTTTTCAATTGGGTTCATATCAGGGCTGTTTCCCGGCCAGTCCAACAGAGGAATGTTTTCTTTCCTCAAACAAGTTTTTATGAACCGGGCTGTGTGGCATGGAGCTCCATCTTGCCATTCGGGAACGTTAAAAATATTGCATATAATCTAATAATTATAAATATTCTGCAGTGCGTCTAATAATATGGCCAGGGACTGTACTATTTGGGAATTACGAGCACAAAATATTTGTTTTATGTTGCATTTCAAGTTCAATGAATCTATGATTAATAACAGGTTTCCTCACTGTTGACTGCAAGTTAGATACGCACCTCAACAGGTTAGGATTGAACAGCAGTGCTATCATTCGGTTCTGTAATGAGTACGAAGAGACACCTCGCCAAAAACACAAATATCTCTGATATTACCTAATATAAAATAATAAATGATCCTCTCTTAAAATATCCCAAATACTCAAGTTCCCCAAAGAAACTAATTTGGAAAAATTAGAGTTTAAAAAAAACTAAATTTTTAAAAAGTATTTGATGAGTTGATCTAAACCACGAGAATCATATTTTTGGTCTATCAATAAACAATTTTCCGGAGGCACATGATGAGACATCTGGCAGAGATGACCTCTAAACTTTAGAGCTAACAAAATTTGGATTGTCTTTCAGAAAGAACCACAAATTTAAAAAATATATATGTATTTAATTCAATAGATAAGGATAACATTTAAATATATAATGCGCTGCATTTTATTGCTTATGTTGATATACTATACTATACCAACTTCCTCCGCATCCACATTCGTCGAAAGTTCTTTCTCTTTGTCATTTTCATTTATTACCACTTCCCTTTGTTGTTCGTCATTTTGTGGTTGATTTCTCATCTGTTCATTTTCACTCTCAGCTGCCGTCTTTGCTGAATTCTTTTTGCGATTCCGTTTCTGAATGCGAGACGTGCCACCATCTAAGTGACACTTCCGCTCATGATCGGCTCGTGTGTAATTGAAGGCAAACTTTTTATCACAATGACGACACTCGAAAGGCCTCTCCCCGGTGTGAAGTTTCAAGTGTTTTTTCAAGCTTTTCTTGTGCCGATACGTTGCATGGCACACATTACATTCGAACGTTATATTCTCATGGGTTCGCATATGATGGGCCATTGCATTCGAGGTGGCGATGCCTATTCCACACTTCTCGCATTTGTACGGTTTCTCCTTTGTGTGAATTCTCAAGTGCTCTTCGTGCCGGAATTTGTTATTTGAAGTTTTTGCACATATTTTACACACGTAGCAGGTTTTCCCCCCACTTCGGTCGATGATGGTCATCTCTTCGATTTTCTTCATTACCTCGGTGTGTTTTTTCCTATGCTGCAACATGAGTAACTGAGATTCATATCTGTAAGAAAATTTAAAAATTTGAATTTTAAATGGTGAACTGAAAAAGATGAAAGAAAATTCCAACTCACTTTTCATTACAAATATTGCACTCGAACAATGTGCCCTTCCTGCTTGACCTTTGACGATGCATCCGATTTTTATGCTTTCTGAGACTCGACGGGGTCAAAAGAATCGTCTTACAAATGTCACATTGATGAACTCCCTCATGTGACCTCTGGTGAATGTTGTACTCCCGCTCACTCATAAATACCCCACCGCATTCTTTGCATTCCAAAAATCCACTCGGTGTCTTTTTGAGTTGTTCGAGAGAAGTCGTGACCGTAAGACTGTCATCTACTTTCTCATGAATTACTATGTGCTTCAAGTGCTCTTGGTAGCTATCTGTGATTTTCTCACACGCTGCACATTTGTAGACAATTTCATTGGATTTATTTAGTTGAGAGTTCGAACAAGGACTCGACTCGATTTTGCACTTTTTTGGAGACTTTTTTCTCGTATTATTATTTTCCGAATCAAATTCTTGTTTAAGTTTTCGTTTTCTTTTGCTGGTAGAGTTGTTTGAGTGTGTTAGAGGAATTGAAGGCTTCTCACTTCTTTCTTCATCTCCCGAGCATAAGTATTCAGATTCACCGGAATCGGAGAATGCAGGTGTAGCAGGTGTGTCGTGATGATGAACAATTTTTTTGGATTCAATCCCAGATGCATGTCCATGGCCAGCACAGCAGGCACTCTCATCATCTGGATTGTGTATTCGGTTAATATGCGCCTTAAGAGTTGCTTTTCTTTTAAAACTTAAAGAAAAAAAAATAAGTTTTGATTATTAAAAAAAAAAAAATGTGAGCCGTCATGGGGATGGGACGCCTGGCAGATGTGAAACATCGTGTGTGTACAAGTAATATGCATATAAAAGATAATATTATTACAGGAATTAAATATAGCCTAATGAAAAAATGAAGTATTACGAATTTCTTACAGAAAATGGTAACTTTATTTAATAAACATTTATTTACATGTGATATAAAAATTCGATATTAATATCAAGTGGTTACAATTTAAATATTTTCATCTGTGACTTCAGTAATAGTTATATTCTATGTTTCCTTTGCCGGTATTACTGTGACGATTGGTCGATGATAACTAAAGTACGTTACAAAAGTATTGTATGAAACATTATCAAGATATCTCACAAATACAGCATCTATTGTTGTTCCATATTTGGTAGTAGATTCTCTTGGATTGTTGTTGATTTGCAATTGAAATTATTTTTGAAGAAATGTCATTAATGGCATTGATTCACTTACTTACTTACTTAAGGTGGCGCTACAGTCCGGGCGGACCTGGGCCTCAACCAACACGCGTCTCCAGCCAGCTCGGTCCCTGGCTAGCTGTCTCCAGTTTCGCACGCCAAGTTGGTTGAGTTCTTCACCCACCTGAGTGCGCCACCTGAGTCGCAGTCTTCCTCTACTGCGCCGGCCGTCCCTCGGGATTGGATTCGAAGACCTTCCGGGCTGGAGCGTTGATGTTCATTCGCTCTACATAACCCAGCCATCTAAGCCGTTGGACTTTAATTCTGCTAACTAGGTCAGTGTCATCTTTTTTTGACAGGGTCCAGGCCTCAGCGCCATAAATGAGAACCGGGATGATAAGTGTCTTATAGATGGTGATTTCAGATGCTCGAGAGAGTACTTTACTTCTCAATTGCCTTCTAAGTCCAAAGAAGCAGCGATTTGCAAGTTATTGTCTGTGTTTATAGCGGTGCCTAGGTAGACAAAGTCCTTAACTACCTCGAAATTATAGCTGTCCATGGTGACGTTTTGTCCAAGACGTCGTTGTTCAATGTCCTTTTTTGATGACAGCATATACTTGGTCTTGCCCTCATTGACCACTAAACCCATCTTCTTCGCTTCCGTCGCAATGCTCAAAAACGCTCCACTGACATCACGCTTTGATCTTCCAATTATGTCAATATCATCTGCGTATCCGAGTAATTGGATGGACCTTTGGAAGATTGTGCCTCTAGTGTTGACGGTTGAGTTTTACACAATTCTTTCCAGAACGATATTGAAGAAGTCGCATGCCAGTGCAGAAAAACCTGTGGACGCTTGTGTCCTCTTGAATGCACATGTCTACCATTTGAACATCTCCAGCTAAAATTAATGGTAGTTTATGTTTATTCGTTTTAAAAATTATTGAACCTCTTTGACTATAATTAAATAACCTTTCATGTAAAAATGAAATTATATGATCCATTTTGTTAATAGGTGAAATTTACTCGTATACTACAATCACAATTAATTCACACACATATGTATCACCAATAGATGTTTGGGAAACATGAACTTCTGTGGCATTTTGAGCTGCTAGATCCATGTTGAGTGTAGTAACATGTGAAGTGTTGTTGTTTTTGTAAATGGCCACAATACAATACAATGAAAGTTACACAAGTCAACTGCTTCATCTGCAGGACACCATGTTTCAGTTAGTAACAAAAAGTTACTATTTCTGCAAATAGAATCTTGTAAATCAGCAGAATGTTTTCTGAGATTTTGACAGTTTAAAGTGTATATGTTCAATTTATTTCTGGAGTTCATAAAATCAGTGATCAATCCTTGCAATGTAGTAAGTCTGTTTAAAGATAATCTTTCAAATTCGTGCTGTAAGCTTGAAACTGATGGATTAACTCTCCTTCCATGATAAAATCTTAAATCATCCGTACTGTTACATACGAGTATAAACAACCCTTCAGCACTTGTTACTCCTGTTAAAGCTACGTAAAGTAATGGAATACTATGACTTTTATTATACTCATACACCACCTCGTCATAAGTACCTCATTGAGACTTATGAATAGTCATAGTTCATCCTGATATCAATGGAAAATGATTTCTTTTTCCCACAATAGTTTTATTATTATTGAGTGATATTTGTTGAATTTCGATGCACAATAGGCACAGCACGTTTATCGATGTTATGTTCTGCAACAAAGGCAGCGGCTTTTCTTCTAGCCACTGTACCAGTGTTTTTATCTGGAAAAACTAGTCATATGCGAGTAACTTGATTTTCTTCGTTTTGTTCGATATGAATAAGGTTTCCAACGGCGGCGCCATTAGCTAATCCGTAGGTAGTTGCCGCAAATCTCCAATAAAAATAATGTCTAGTCCACCAAAATTTTCATCAAAATTTCCGGTTATTTGCTTTAGTCTTGCGTCTATTTGGTTCAAGAGCTCAGCACCAATCATCCTGATTTCGTCAATTATTATTAAAACTTTGACATATTTAAATAAGCATCGATATTGTTGTGCTCTTTCTATAGATAACGGAATTAGTTTTGATAACGATATTTTCAATGCAGTATGAATAGTAGTTCCATCAATAGCTACTGCAGCTATTGATGGAACTTTTTGGTTTTAAAATATTTTGTAAGTTTTTGTTTGTTTTGAATGTTATATTTATGTTAAGTTTTTTGAATTGATTTGTTAATATTTGTGGTACTATGTTGGTGTAAGTAACTGATGTATATTTTAGATTTTCTATTGTGGGTATAATAGTTTTGTTTTTGTTTATTTTCTTTTCTTTTTTCTTTATTAATTTGTCTATTATTGTTGTTTTGTATCCATTATTGTATGCAATTTGTTTTATTATGTTAATTTCATTGATGAAGTCAATTTTGTTCATAGGGATGTTGAAGGCTTTATTAGTAAATGCGTTGAAAGCTGCCATCTTTTGTGAATTTGGGTGGTGGGAATCATTATGTATGACTGTGTCTGATGTGGTTTCTTTTCGGTATATTTTATATTTAAATTTATTATTGAATTTTGTTATTGTTAGGTCAAGAAAGGTAATTGAATTATTATTTTCTATTTCTGTTGTCACTTTTATTTTTGTGTTGATATTGTTGATGTATTTTGATAACATGTCTATTTGTCTTTGTGTTCCATCGAAGATTACAAAGGTGTCATCTACATATCTTGAGTATGTTATTATTTTGTGTTTTTGTGGATTTAGTTTTGAGAGGATGTATTTATTTTCGAAGTAGTTAAGGTATATTTCTGCTAGTAGTCCACTTAGTGGTGATCCCATAGCTAGTCCTTCTGTTTGGGTATAAAAGCGGTTATTGAAAGTGAAGTAATTTTGTTTCAATATTATGTCCAATATTTGTATCAGTTCATTGGTTTGTTTTGTGTTGATTCTGGATGTTTGTTCGAGGTTGTCTTTAAGTATTTTAATTCTTTCGTTTATTGGAATGTTTGTGTACATATTGGTTATATCGAATGAAATCATTTTGGAGTTTGTATTTATGTTTATGTTATTAATTTTGTCTATTAATTGTGTGGTGTTTTTTATGTTGTTGTTGTTTTTTAGATTTATGCTGGTTTTTATTATTTGTTGTAGTTTTTTGGCTATTTTGTAAGATGGGCGGTTGTGTAGTTGATGAGTGGGCGTATAGGTATATCTTTTTTATGTATTTTCGGGAGGCCTGTGCGTTGTGGAGCTTTGGGGTTTGGTTGTTTGAGTGTGTGTTTGTTTATATTTGTAAGTAGGTGTTTGCATTTGTTGATTGCATTATTAATTTCTTTGTTGTATATCTAAGTGGGGTCATTTTGTAATTGTTGTATTTTATTGTCTAGGAAGAATTTTTCTGTTTTTGTTATGTAATCTTGTTTATTGAGTATTACTATTGTGTTTCCTTTATCGGCTTTTGTAATCATTGCTTCGTTTTCTATCAATTAATGTTTAATCTTATTGAGGGTTTTTATATCTTGTTTGTATTTTTTTTATGTAGATTTTTGTTAATATTATTGATGTTAGTGATCTTTTTTAGTTTTTTGTTTATGATGATTTTTGTTTCATTCTGTGTTTCATATTATGATGTTATTGTTTTTATTGCTGCTTCTGTGTTGATTACTTCTTGTGCTATGCTGTTTTTGTTGATTTTAGGTATATTGTATTTAAGACCTTTGTTTAATGTTTTTAATTCTATTTCTGTTATTGGAATTTTTGGTTTATTTATTACTCTAGGATAAAAGGTGTGGTTTATTGTTGGTTTTTTGTCGTCTATTTGTTTGTTAATTAATTTTTGTAGTTTGTTATTGTGTGATTTGGTGATTTTCTTTGTAATGTTTTATATGTATTGACTAGAAAAGGGTTATTTGGTCTGATGAAACCGTTTCCAGTCATCTGCGGTCCAATTTTTGTGTTCTCTGCAAAACTTTAGGCGCGCTGACACATTTTTTGCTGAAAGTACTGCCTATTTTTGCTTAACGGCCGATGTCAAGCCGATTCTCCGAAGTGCTCTTCCTTCTGTCCACTCACTTACGGTTTTGTTTAAAGCTGTTGCAGCTTCTTTTGGCGTTCTTACTTGCCTGGTTATCATCATCCGCTCCATAGCTCGGGCATCTCGATCGGAAAGCAATGTCGGCCGCGATTTTTTTACCTCAGGCGCGCTAATATTATCTACGTCTTTTTCGAACTTGAAGCACTGTTCTATGACAAATTTTTAGTTTTTTTGCTATTTTTCTAGCGTTTTGTTGTCATTTCAATAATTTGATTTTCTAAATTTTCCGAAATTTTCCTCATTGTTGTTAAAAAACTATTTTTTGCACTGAACCGCAGAAAATATTTACAGAAACTAATTACTTTTAAACGAAATGTGGTTTATTTTGATGAGATGCATAACAGTAAGAATAACTGTAAATTTTTGTTTTCTTACACTCATAAATTAGCGTTGCAAGCTAAGAAAAAACCGACTTCCTAAAACGTGCAAAAGTGGATACATCCTTATTTTTCATAATTTGAATTAAATGTTTATTTTGGATTTAAGTTTTGCAAAAAGTTTTTATTTTAATAGTTTCTAAGGAAAATAAAGAACTAATTAAAAAAAGAAAGACCGTAATAACTATATTTTTGCGCATTTTGTGGTATCCCAAAATAAAATTTGAAAATTATGTGTCCACATGTGCTCGCCACTGTATGTCAACGGCAATGTTCTGTATGTGTTTATACATTTGTAGGTATGATTGATATATTTTATTGTTTAATTTCACTTTTTTACTGTATAGAAATTTTATTTCTTCGTTAATTCTAATAATTCTGACTAGTTTTTGTGTTTTTTGTACAACTATTGATGAGTCTTTTATTTTTATTTGGGCGTATTTTGGTGTAATGTTATGTTTTAGGCACTTTTTATTAAATTTTAGATTCAAATTAGCTTTAGTCATTTTGATCTTAGCGTTTTTGTATTCGTATACAATTTTTGCTTGTTCGGCTGTTAAATACATGATATGGTTTATTTGTCTCCAAGTTGTGATTTATATTTACGAGAATAAACAAATAAAAATAAACTTATTTATTTTTTATTTTAATTTTATTTTTAATTTTACAACTTAAGTTTTTTAATTATATTTTAATTTCACGACGCGTTTCGGAGATGTTTCTCCATCATCAGGTGGAATACTTTTATTGCTAGTGTTGTTGGTGGTTGACGTAGCAAAGTTGGCTAAAGCTTTGTTCTTTTATTGTTGTTGTTGTTTGTTATTTTCTTCTTTAGTTTGGCTTTTTTTATTGTGATGTGGTGTTTTCATTCTTTTTTCTATTGTTGCTCGCTCATAAGCTCGCAAAAACAATCATTACTCATTATGTTTTCTCGTCTTTTGGCTATTGCTCCCAACCTTTTAAGCGTAGCTATACGTAAATCTTCATTAACAGCAGCATCCGGATTTCTGTACAATTCTTCGAAAGGGTTTGGTTCTGGAAATCTTGTAGCCAAGTCTCGAATTTCTGATTCGTCATCTATTGGCTCATCTTCATGACATAACTGTCGGCATGTATCAATTGTCTTCTGAACATCAATATTTGACTCAAATTCTTTTTTTTTTTTTTCTAAAATTTCATTCTCGTGTTCATCATATATAGTTGTGAGTTTAATACCTGCTAATATTTCTGTATCTTCATTTCTAAATGGTATATGTAAGGTAACCATTTCTCTTCTGTACTTGTTGTAATCCTGAGTCATGTCATAATAGGTCCGTTCGCGTACCCTCCTAAAACAGTCCAATTTTACGAAAAAATACGAAATTTAACCAAATTCTGTTCGCGTACTCAAAAATTTCGTAGTTTTTCGTAAAAGAGAGCGCTCACGAGAGAGTAAAATATTTCCCCAACCTACGAATTTTAGCCCAAGAAATTTCTTTGGGTTGATTTGTGAAAATTGTCAAATTTGATAGAAATTCAAATAAATTAAATAAATTGCTCGCTTTTGCTGTCAGTTATAAAATTTAAAAACAAATTTTCAAAGAACAGCAACAAGACAGTAATATTGTGTGTAAAATTTGTTGTTTTCCCGTTCGCTTACTTTTTTGTAATTTTTTTTTGGTGAGAGAATTTTACCCCCACTCTTTAAAATATCTCTTTTTACGAATTTTGGTGCAGAAAGTACGCGAACGGACCTAATTTCTATAACGAATAATTCGAGGCTGCTTTTTTTTGACGTATTCCCCCTTATTGTTTTTTTTTTTGGTATATTTGGAAACAAATTGAGCTAACGAAATAGCTTCCAGTTCTTTTGGCCGTTTCTGATACTTATCATGCCAATCTTCCTTCCAAATACCGTAGAAGATACCAAGCAGCTTCTTGACTACTCATCTCAATGGTATTTAGCATGTCAACACTCATTTTACGAGTTATTTCAACAATATCAAATTCGGGATTCTCATTCATGACTTCTATTATCTTACGTTGCAAATTACTAATACCTCTGTTGGTCTTATTTACATATTCAACAACGTATGCCGCACAAGAATATTCTTCAGTAATTATTTGGAAATCCATTTCCATATTAGATTTTAATACATTAAAAACAAACGGATTGAAAGTATTGTGCCATTTTTCGGATGGATGTCGTTTATAGAATATTTTTGGCCTACTAATACCAGATCTTAGAATATCTGTGTATTCTTCGTCTGATCTGATTCATCACCAATACTGTCATAATCATTACTTTCTAAGTTAATTCTTATTTCATTATATGTATCTTATTCAAATGTATTTTGTAAAGTGGATCAATTTTTTCCATCGGTATTAAAATCATTGTGGATTTACAAGGCATGAATGGTGCTTCAAATCGGCACTTTTGCACTGAAGTAGATCTTATTTTTTTGTAGCACGTGAAAGTATGCTTATGGGTAAGTAATTTTATATTTCCGGATGCTTCTGAAGTTGATACTGACACTAAACTATCAATCATTTCTATTGCTTTTTTTTGCTCTTTTCCAAGAATATCTGTGGGAGCATTATCAAGCCATAAAAGGATACACTATATCAATAAAATTGTTCGTACAGGTGATTCTTCAAAATAAAGCTAAGGTATTTAAAGAAAAACAGATTTTCAACCATTCTTTTTCCAATTTGGTATTGTTTATTATATGAGGATTAAAAACAAAACAAAATAAATTAGTACAAACTTCAAGACCAACAAGAAAAAAAATGCAACAAATTAGGCAAAGTAGGAAATAAAAGGTCAAAAAATTGCACGTACAGTGATAAAAAACTCAATTATATATAAGTTTTAGTAGCGAGTGTGATAACCTTTCGCTTTTATAACATCCTGAAGGCGATTCTTCATAGACAGAACTAGTTTGTTCCATTCTTCCAATATAACAGCTTTTAGATGGTTTTTATTACTTATTTTTGATTCTCGGACCTTTCTTCCTAAATAATCCCAAAGATGCACAATGGGATTAAGGTCTGGGGATTGGAGAGGATGAGGCAATTGCGATTTAACATTATAGAGAAGCCACTCCTTTACTATCCTTGATGAATTTTTAGGATCGTTGTCTTGCACTAGTAAAAAGTCGTCTTTAAGGCCAATTTTTAAAGCGCTGGCTTTCAAATTTTCTTTTAAAATTTGTTAATATTTTTTTTTATCCATTGTTGTTTCTATAAAAACTAAATTTCCCACACCATTGGACCCCATTGCTCCCCAGACCATAACATTTTCGCCTCCATGTTTCACCGTTGATTGCAAATTCTTCATATCTAATGCTGTGTTTGGTTTCCTCCACACAAATCTGCGACCGTCCGACCCAAAGATATTAAACTTGCTCTCGTCAAGGAATAACACATTCTTCCAAAAATCATCTGGTTTCGAAACGTAAGCATTCGCATAGTTTAAGCGTTTTGAAACGTTTGCTTTTGAAATATAAAGGTTTTTTTTGTACCGTGCGACCATTATACTCGTATCCCTTTGAATGCAAAAAGTTCCGAACAGTTTGAGGGTTAAGCAATATTCCATCATTTGCTTGAATGTCAGCAGCTATTTTAGGAGCACTTATGTAACTTGGGATCAGCCTTTACCATTCTTTCAATTTTTCGTTCCATATGAGCGTCTAATATTTTTTTTTCGACCTCTTCCTGGGGCCACTTCAAAGCTTTTATTTTTCAAATAATTTTTTAATACATATTGAACTGTAGACCGTGGTCTTCCAATAGTTGACGATATATCAGCGTAACTTTTTCCGTTGTTTGTTAGTTTAAAAATCAGTTTTCTTACTTCAAGAGGTACTTTTTTATGAAAAGCCTCCATTTTCAAAAGTACCCGTAGCGTGATGGTTAGTGCGTTGGACGGTCACGAAAGGGGTCTTGGGTTCAATCCCTGCCTGTGCCACCTAACTTTTTTCACGGGTACTGCATCTTGCGAGGAATTGACAAATCCTCCAAGAGTAATTCTTGTCATGAAAAGTGCTTTCTCAAATTAGCCGCTCGGATTCGGCATATAAACTGTAGGTCCCTTCCATCTCTGACAACATTACTCGCACACAGGGATGGTTTAGAGTTGTAAGCCACTAGACCCTGGTCCTTCATGGACTGTTGCGCCACCCTTATTTATTTTTTACTCCATTTTCAAAATAAACTTCGCAAAATAAAAAAAAAAAACAATTGAAAAGATCAATACACCACGGCGGCGCATACTGAGCCTAGATCTCTCAATATCATTACAGTACACAATTTACATTTCAAAAAGAACCGTTATTTCCATTTTGTTAGAGAAGAGAGCAGTGTACGAACATTTGTTTGACGTACGAGCAATTTTTTGACATTCCTGGCAAAATTCTACTAACGGTAAAAAAAAAACCATGAGGCAAAGCTCGAACATTTGGTGCAGTTTGGTTGCATTTCCTATTATACATTATAATTTTATCAAATAAAGTCAAAAAGCTCAGATTTGTGGTAGGAAGTTCATAGTGTAAGGGAAGCCCATTTATTTTGAATTGCTGTATGTACGTGCAATTTTTTGATGTAGTGTATGCGCGTGTGGACTTCCACGATGTTGAAATTCAATCCTCAGAAAGTAGTTTATGACTCTAAATTTACCAAAAGGACTGAACTTCTTTGATTGTAAAATCGTTATTGTACTATTCTGCTTGGTCCGACAATTAAAACTTATTCACACTTCGTAAATAAAAACACAAATTTTCTTTATTTAAATCGATATAAACTTATTTATTGAACACTCAATTATTACGTTTCAAACACAGTCTTTACTTTTCAAACACAGTCTTTACTTTACAGCAATTCACAATCCATAATGAACCGCTTCGCTTCCAAGCGCCTATTTATATACCTCCAATCGGTTCGAGAATCTACGAGGTTGTTCTCGATGCTTAACGAAGTTCTCCACTTTATCACTAGATGCTTACCCCTTTCGAGGTTCTTGTATGCGCTGAATGAGTTCCCCTCTAAGCCACTAGATGTTTCTCGATGCTTAAGAAGCGAGTTCTCCTATTACTACCACTAGATGTTGCCCCTTATTATTGAAAGAGATAAAGAGTGTATACACATTACATTATTATAACATTAACTAGCTTGTGTAAAATAAATAGCACATGTTACAGCATCGTTGTTAATTAATGAACTTTTTTTGGATAAAATTGAGTTCTGGTACGATGAGATTTTGCACATCTTCTTTTTCTTCAGCTAATTTTTATTTTATTTATTCAGCTTAAAACAAGCTATAACTTAACATAACTTAACTTAACTTAACTTAACTTAACTTAACTTAACTTAACTTAACTTAACTTAACTTAACTTAACTTAACTTAACTTAACTTAACTTAACTTAACTTAACTTAACTTAACTTAACTTAACTTAACTTAACTTAACTTAACTTAACTTAACTTAACTTAACTTAACTTAACTTAACTTAACTTAACTTAACTTAACTTAACTTAACTTAACTTAACTTAACTTAACTTAACTTAACTTAACTTAACTTAACTTAACTTAACTTAACTTAACTTAACTTAACTTAACTTAACTTAACTTAACTTAACTTAACTTAACTTAACTTAACTTAACTTAACTTAACTTAACTTAACTTAACTTAACTTAACTTAACTTAACTTAACTTAACTTAACTTAACTTAACTTAACTTAACTTAACTTAACTTAACTTAACTTAACTTAACTTAACTTAACTTAACTTAACTTAACTTAACTTAACTTAACTTAACTTAACACTATATTTTTTTTTTTTTTTTTTTTGTTCTTGTTCTTGTTATCAGTTTTCAACATTAATTCATGTGGGCCCTAAGGCCCACATAAAAGCTCTTTAATGTACAAGAACTAACAATTTTGATTTTATTAGACTTAAAATTAAAAGGGACGAGGAATTCGTACTCAAAATGGGAAAAAGTGAAGGGTATCTCTCAGATGAGATTTGGAAATGTTAAAGTCGAAGACTAGCATAGCAGCGTTGCAGTGACGAAGAATTCTGGACATTGGTTCAAAGTGCCCGTAATTAGTGCGGTGATGAGGGATATAGAAAAGGGAGACAGATCGCACATTTCGAGGGTTGGTGTTAAGATGAATATTACACAGGAGTGCCGGGGAATCTATATTGCCCATTAACAATTGGTGAGCAAATAATATATCAGCGTTTTTGCGTCTAATATATAAGGGTTGCAAACCTATCAGTTTTAGTCGATCGGCATAAGGAGGCAAGTTGGATGTATCATCCCAGGGGAGGCCACGTAAGGCAAATCGAACGAAACGTCTTTGAACATTTTCAATTCTGAGGGAATGGTTTTCATAAAAGGGAGACCATACTTGGCATGCATATTCAAGATGAGGACGGACTATGGAAATGTAAAGCGCTTTAGTTAGGGGTTGGAAAATTCTTTTGACCATCTCTTAATAAAACCGAGAGATCTATTAGCTTTATTAATAATTTGGTCAAAATGGGAATGGAAATTGAGGTGTTTGTCACACATAATACCAAGATCTCTAATAGAATCGACTTCGTTGACGGCGTCATTAAGGAAGAAGTATACTCTATGAGATGGGATTTCTTTGCGCGAAAAGGTCATTTGTTTACATTTACCTACATTTAACTCTAGGAAATTATGCATGCACCAAACAAAAAAGATATTAAGATCATTTTGTAAAAGTAAGGAATCAGATGGAGTTGAGATAATCTTAAAAATTTTTGTATCATCCGCAAACATTAGGATATCTGAGTTTTTTAATTTAAGACAGACATCGTTAACAGATAAAACGAAGAGAAGGGGGCCAAGGTGACTACCTTGTGGGACGCCAGAAGTTGCATGTATGGGACTGGAAACTGAGTTACGGAAGAGGACTCTATAAGTTCTATTGGCAAGGTAGGAGCCTATCCAGTTTATAAACATAGATGGAAAGCCTAGGGCTCTAAGTTTGAGATAAATTATTTTATGGGATATTTTATCAAAGGCTTTACTGTAATCAGTGTATACAACATCAACTTCATTACCATTCTCAAGGGCTGACAAAACTTTTGATATAAACTCAATTAAGTTAGTCGTAGTGGATCTACATTTAAGAAAACCATGTTGAGCGGGGGAGAATAAGGGCTTGCAATGGAAATAAACGGAATCATAAACTAGGCTTTCAAAAAGTTTTGGGATGCATGAAAGCTTCGCAATAGGTCTATAATTGTTAATTTCAGTTTTATTGCCTTGTTTATGAATGGGAAATATAAATGAATCTTTCCATATATGAGGAAACACACCTTGGGAAAGAGAAAGTTCAAAGAGTGCAGTTAGAGGCTTTGACAAAGAATGCATACATTTTTTTAGAACAACTGATGGGACGCCATGGCGCGCCATCGGGACCAGGGCTAAAGTTTTCTTTGAGGCTTACGATTTTGGCAAGTACCATTTCTTCAGTTATTGTAAAAGATGAAAGAGAGGTTTGAGTGCAGCCATCTAAATAACTAAAGTAGTGTGGATCAGGACATGAAGATGTTCAGTATACGATTTGCTAAAGTATTTAGCAAATAGATTTGATATCGTTGTTGGATCTGAGGAGATTATGTCGGAGAAACTCATTGAAGGTGGAAACCCATCAGATTTTCGTTTGACATTTATAAACTTGAAAAACGTCCTTGCATCAGAAAGAAGGTTATTTTCCATTTGGTTAAGGTATTGGTTATAAAGGGATTCCCTTAATTCAGAGAAAGAATTATAGGCGAGAAGATAGTTGTTGTGGTCGGTATCAGATTGGGACTGTAAAAAGATCTTCCAAAGCTTATTACGGGTATTTCTTAGGCTACGGAGCTCTCTGTTGTACCAAGGGGGAGCAGAGGTGAAATCTTTTTTACGAGAGAACGGTACTGATTCTTCAATACAGTATGAGAGAATCAAATAAAACCAATTTGTAAGGGACTCTACTGTTAAGTGGAGGGAACTTAATTCAAAGTCGGCTGAGCTAAGAAGATTGTTGAGTTTGGAGAAATCAGCCCTGCGAAAATCATAACAGTAATTCTCCATTTCAAAAAAGTTGTTTTCAAATTCAATGGCGAAGGAGAGATGAAGGGGAGGATGATAGCGATCCAAGGTTGAGAGAAGGTGGGGGCTCGCGGAGACAACACAGTTATCACAATCAGATGAGAATATGAGATCGAGGTGTCTCCCCATGAAGTTTGCAACTCCATTTAGTTGAAAAAGACCACAATCAGACAGACGATCAATGAACAGCGATTCAGATTCAGAGGAGATGTTAGTTGGAAAGAAGGATTTCTGATCATATGAGGTGGACCAATTGAGATGGGGAAGATTGAAGTCGCCAAGAACGATGATCAAATCATTAGGTTGCACTTGTTCAAGCAGATAATCAATGGCATTAACAGCAGCTTGATATGCTTTAATTTGTTGGGCTGGTCGAATATAACAACAAAGGACAAAAAGACAAAACTTAGGGAGTGTAACCTTAGCTGATACACCTTCAAATTCGATTGAAGTAGGAATATGGAGTAGTGAACTTTCAAAATTACTATTGATAGCTAAAAGCACACCACGGCCATGTGTATTACTCGCACATTCCACGACATCCATTCGATAGATGGAATAGTCGTTAGTAAAGGGTTCGGTACTAAGGATATCGGGTGTGAGGTTGGTTTCGGTAAGGGCAAAGATGTCATAAGGAAGGTTTTGGGAGCTATTAAAGACGGCAGACGTTTTAGACCTTAAGCCTCTTACATTTTGATAGTAAAGGCTAAGACATTTAGGTTTAGTGGTCTTTAGGTTAGGAGCGATAGTATTTCTTCATATCTGTACGGGAGATAATCGTTTTGAAGAGATAAAGGACGCAAAAGAGGTTAGGTCTTCTCTAACTTTTTGAGGAGAAATTTCAAGACCATCATGAAATTTCAAGAATATTTCCATAAGTGCATCACGTTTGGTAGGGAGGCCTTCTTGGGAGATTAAAACCTTTATGTTTGTATTTGTTTTACCCTCAAAACAAACAGAATCTGGTTTGTCTGGTTTATACAGCAATGTTAATAAATCCGGCCACCCTATTTCATTTGCGATTAGTGTCATGAATGCAGTTGGCTTCCCTAGCTGCCGCATCATTGCAAATAAATCTTTTTTCCTTTAAGACCAGTCCCAAACTGAATTTGGTATTGAACGTATAAAAGCTAGATTTGACTCCATGCAGTTATGAATATTTAGTTTATTTTAGTTAAGTTTATTGGTAATTGTTACTAACACATTAAGATAAATCTTACAAGGTAGTAAAAGTTTATGAATAAATAATATATGATAACATTTTAAATAATAAGTTACATTTGTATATAATATAAAAGTGAATTTAAATAGCCAAAAAAAGAAAAGTATAATAAAAATAAATAATAATATGTACAGTACATCTAAGAACAAAAGAAAAAAAAAAAAACTTTATTGTATCTTTACTAATCGTAATTATTTAAAAAAGTAAAAGAAAAAGAAAAAAAGAAGGAAAAAAAAGAAAGAAATAGAGAATTAGAAGTGAGATGTCTGTAAAAGATACATAAGTTAGTTGTTTTGATTAGAAATGAAATCATGTAAACTTTTTTGAAATTTTTGTATGTCACTAAGTTCTCGCAAGTAAGGTGGGAGTGAGTTCCAAAGGCGGCATGCATTGATGAAAAATTGTCTCTCAGATGTAAGACACGTAAAACGAGGATGAATTAAATAGGTTGATCTGTTTGATACTGAAAACCGAAGTTGTTCATAAAGATATGTTGGTTTTCGCGTAGTTATAATTTTAAAAAGTAGTATCAGTGTTCGGAATTTGATTAAGTTATCGAAAGACATTTTTAAAAAGCTTCGTCGTTTAGATGGGAAACATGGTCATATCTTTTTAATCCATAAATATATCGTATGACACTATTAAAGGCTACTTTTAATTTGTTTTTGCTATAGAAATCGCAATTGTGATAGATTTCACATCCGTAGGTATTGGTAAAACCAAAGACTTAGCAAATAGAGTTCGTGTTTTAATCGGCGCGGCGTAAAGCCTTGAGCAGTCCATAATGTTCTTAAAGTGCCATATGCTTTTCCTACTAATGCGTTTATATGGTCATTCCATGTAAGAGTCCTATTGAAAACCACGCCAAGGTTCCTAGAAGTGTTTACAAATTCTAATATAGTACCATTTAGCATGATTGACGGAAAATATGACAAATCAAGTTCTTGTTTGGATATCACAAGGCATTTGCATTTGTTTGGGTTAATAGCCAAACCGTTATCAGCTGCCCAATTTAAGATCCGCTCGAGATCATGATTGATATCAAAAGCACAGTTTTCGATAAGGCCTAGTGAATAACTTCTATAGATTTGTATGTCGTCTGTATAAAAGTGGTTTGAAGTGTCGGGAATAAGAGAAGCGATTTCGTTTATATACAGCGAGAATAGCAGGGGTGATAAAATAGAACCTTGGGGAACACCTTTAAGTAAAGGTAGGTACTCAGACAGACTAATATTCAAATAAACGGCTTGTTTTCTGTTGATAAGATAAGAACAAAGTAATTTTATTGCATCTGAAGATACGTTAAACTGCCAACGCAGCTTATTCATCAGCACGGTGTGGTTCACCATGTCAAAAGCTTTGGAGAAGTCTAGAACTAAATAAGTTACGCTACCCTTATCCAATTCGGTCCTTATGTCTTCAATGACTTTAAGAAGTGCAGTTGTGCAGCTGTGTTGAGCGTGAAAGCCTGACTGAATTGGTACCAAATAATTGTTGCGGGTTATATAGCCGTTCAGTTGTTTTTGCATAATGCGTTCACAAACTTTAGACAAAAATGGAAGAGTGGAAATTGGTCTAAATTCCTCACAAAGTGAGTTTTTGGGAATAGGAATTATTTAACCCATCTTCCATTTCTGAGGAAAAATTCCTGTTGTAAGAACTGTGTTGATGATGTGGGTAATATAGGGTAAAAGCATTGGCAAAATTGATTTCAAAAATACAGGATTTACTTCATCAACTCCTTCAGCAGTGGATTTTATTGACAGAAAACTTTTCACAACATCTAATTTGCTCACTCCTGAAAAGCTAAATGCAGGGTCTATCAAAAGTAATGTTGAATCAGGGATAGTTGAGTTGAAATTACATAGTTTGGAGTAGATAAAAATTTACGATTAAGTTCGTTTTTATCAATATTATTTAGAGTGTTTTGTCGTTGTTTACCAATTCCAAGCTTTCGAAGATTTTCCCAGAGTTTTCGACCATCACCATTAACGTTTAGTCGGCTAGAGAAAAATTGTTCTTTAGCATTTTTAATTTCTAGGACAACTTTATTACGTAGGGTCTTATAAGCTCTCTGAAGTTCTTCCACCCGGAAAACTATCCAGCTTCTATAAGTTCAATCTCTTTGGTCCATTAATTGTTTAATTCTTTCACTAAGCCAGGGCTTCGATTCACATTTATACTTTTTTGTTTTCAAAGGCACGTGGCAGTTAAACAGCATTTTTAAGTTTTCATTTAGAAATTCCACTTGGTCATCTGGCGAAGGCAGAAGATAAATAATATCCCAAAAAATTGAACGAATAGTCCCTATATTTTATGATATTATTGTCGGAAGTAGTTTTAGTAGAGAAGTCATAAGTCAGAAAAATCAGATCGTGTTTGGAAAAAACTGGAGCGGAGAGTTGATTATAAAAAACAACCCGATCTTTCTCAGTTACAAAAAAGAGGTCCAATAAAGTACTTGAAGTCTTAGTAAAGTGTGTTGGTACAGACAAATTAACAGAATGCATATCAAAAGAATTCATATTTTCACTTAAGCTATCATCGACTAATAAATTGCTATTAAAGTCCCCGCGTATAATAACATTTGTGGAACTTATTGTTATTTGGTCCATAAGATTGTATATATGTAGGTTCTAAATCTACATTTCTATTCGGCCTATAAATAGTGCCTAGTAGAAGGTTATTGACTTCCCCTATTATATCTACAAAAAGATATTCGCATGTAGAATCCGATGGCGAGATTTTTTTTACAAATTAGACCCTCTTTGACATAAATCGCCACTCCACCCCCTCGGTCAATCCTATCTGAGCGAAAAAGATTATAACCCTTGAGAGAATATGAAGCGTCACTTATATCTTTCGAGAACCATGTTTCCGAAACACAAACCGCGTCAATTCCAGAATTTTCAAACAAATATCTAAACTCGTCGATCTTCAGCATCAAACTTTGACTTACTTTAAACCCTTCAACGCTAAAAATGGCTAAAAATATTTACCATTGTTCGAAGTATACCGTCACTGCTGCTACCAGTGGAACTCACCATCAGCTCACTCAACTCTGTAATGAGCAGTTTTACAGCGATACCTTAGCAACATACTCATAGTATTAAGCGCATCAAAACAACTCCTTTTACATAAATATCTACAGACAATAAATTTTAAGTAATTGAAAAAAGATAAGAAAATGGAAGAGACAAAGAAAAATAAGATAGATAAAAGAAAAGATAGAACAGTATATAATCGAAAATAATAATACAAAATTAAAATAAAATAAATTTTACTACTGTGGGTCATGTTGGTGTGCTGTTGTTGTTTTATCTGCTTTCGTCTTCGGGTATCGTAGCGGCAGCGATGGAATTCAGCATAGCATCGTTTTGTATGAGAATTGATTCTCCGTCTGCGCTCTCCTTAATGAAAACTGAACCAGATCTTGTGTATGCATTGAAAAGAGCACCACTTCTTTTGCGACGCATGGCTTGATGTAGCAGAGAGCGATTGTTTGGCTTTAAGCTTCCATGCAAGGAGATGCTGTGTTTGGCATTCCCTTCCGTCTTAAAACCGATGTCTTCCAGTTGCATTAATCTCTTGTTAGTTTTATGAAAAAGAGCAACAGATTTTAATACTGAATTTCTCTCATTAGGTGAGCTGAATTTAAGTATTATCGGTGCGGGGAGTTCATGTCTATTGTTTCTGTATCTACCTTTCGTTCGGAAAGCAGCATTCAGTGTGGGAGGCGCGCAGTTGATATTGTTACAAATTTTGTTGACAATAGAAATTATGTTTTCGTTTTCTAATTTGGGTATACCAAATAGGACAGCATCAGCTGCAACTTCCTTCCTTTCGGATGTATCACATCTTTTCTGTAGATCAGCTAATTCTCTCAAAAGGTGGTCAGTGTCGATATGATGGGATTTCATTTTTGCCACCTTCTCCTGGAGTGACTTCATCGATTGTTCGGCTTCTTTGACGTGAGAAAAAAGGTTTTTTCTATTTGTTCGAAACGTAAGATGAATTCAGCTCGAAGATTCTGTTTTGTGATTTTGGAAACAATATCTTCACTCAGATTTTTCATTAGGATGTCAATGTCGGTTGAGGTTGGTGTAATTATTGTTGTATTTTTTTTTTTAATTAATTTGCTCTCCGAGTTCAGAGAGGCTGGTACGATTGGAGTGGTATGCTTGGGAGTATTTGCCAGTTTCTCGGAGTTTTTAGAGCTAGATGGAATTGGAGTGTCTGGATTCTCAGAGATTTTGGTTCCTTTTCCAAGTCGTGTTTTACCTGCCATTCTCACACACACAGAAATCCAAACTAACGACACTTTTTATTTTTTAGGAAAAAATGTTAAACTTGTGAGAGGAACAAAAATAATTGTTTTATTTTATTGTTTTTAAGCTTAAGCTTATTATTTAAAACATGGGATTATTTTTGGTTTGTTGCTCGCACGTCACTGTCGATATTTTCCCACACTTAGAGTTTTATTGGGTATTTAATGAATATTTTGCCGCACGAAACTCTCGGTACGTCTACTTTCTAGAGCACATATCAATACATTTGTCCCATGTAAATACTAGGAAATGATAGCTCATCGGCATGCTCGTCGAATAATAAACTCTGTGGAATATTCTGGTGCCCTGGCGCTAATCGCAAATATTTTTCCTCATTCCATACCAAAGTTTGTTGTTGAGCAGTAAGGCTTTCTTCAAGATCAATATTTTCGCTAAATTCATCTATGTTCTGTTGTGTAATTAGTGGTGTTTCTTGATTAAAAAATGATTTATCAACTGTTATTTTGTAATGCAAATTTTAAGGGAAGCCACATTTTGCACATTAAATAAAATAAATTAGGTGGCGCAACAGTCCATGAAGAACCAGGGCCTAGTGACTTACAACTCTCAACCATTCCTGTGTGCGAGTAATGTTGTCAGAGATGGAATTTTGCACATTGGCTATTGTATTAATTATATTTCCAAAAGTAGATGGTTTCTTTAAATCTTTTTCAAACCAAAGTCGATCACAAATTGAACAAGCATGTCAAAATTAATTATTTTTAAAGTTATCGATGAAATATTCATGAGCTGTTTTATGGTATCTAAATTGACTGTAGTTATGCGGAATTTCCGCAATATTTGCGCTTGATAGGTTACTTAAATTTTGCTGAGATATGTCAAACACTTCATGCTCCATTTATCCCAAACCAGTTAAATTTCGAGAATTTGTACTTACTTCATCTGTTATGATTATTGGTTTTGTAATTATTTCTCTATTTCCTATATTTGGAGAAGTATGTAATTTTATAATACTTTCTGCATTCTGTAGGCGTCTCCTTCTTTCCAACTCTTTCTGACTCAATTTTTCTCTGTTTTTTTCCCTGTATCTTTTTTGACGGTCTCTTTTATTTTGAAGAGTAGTTGAAATAGCAGTTACTGGTTCTTCATTATTTACTTCCTTTATATTTGAGTTTGAAGAGGTAGACGGTCCGATAATACTTTGTGAAGATTGTATACGCTTTCTTCTTTCCGCTTCACGATGTTTCAATTTGTCTCTGTTCCGCTCCCTGTATTGTTTTTGACGTTCTCTTTTACTATTGTTTACTCTAAAAAAAAATATACAATCCAAGATAAAAATTAAAATAGTCTGGTACTATTCGATTAATAAAGTCTTACACAACATTGATAGTATGCCTTGTGTTTAACTGATCAGGGTGGCGTCCAGTTTCAATAATAATATTTTGTGATCCCTGTGATGATTGTTGGGAACTGAAATATTTAAAAAAATATGATATTAAAATACACAAGAAAAAAAAAATTTGAGTGGCTTCAATATACTCATGAACTCAAATCTTAGTTAATTATTGCAATATATGACCTAAGATTTGCAAATATAATTTTTTTTTTCTTTTTTTTATAATAAGCATACACTCAAGGGGATATTACTACCCTTATTATGCAGAGGCACAGTGTGAGCACTAGGAAGAGGAGAGAGGGTTTAAAAGGAGATGTCGGTGCACATTGGCTTTGAATTCCTGAATATTGCAATGACTAGGAAAGACAGAGTGTGGTAAGGCATTCCACATTCGCGTAGTACGGCTAAAGAACGAATCTCTGTATTTACCAGTACGACCGAGGGTATACTGATGAGCATTCCTAGAAGCGCGAGTATTACGGTTGAACTGTTTAAGGGGAGGAATGCACCTGGCTATTTCACTAGAGCATAAGCCGTTAAAATAACGGTAAAAAAGGGTCAGACAAGAGACCTTACGACGATGTTCAAGCGAAGTAAATGAACTTATGATGATATTATCATCTATCAATTTAAATGCTCTACGTTCAATACTATCCAAGAGGCTTAAGTAAGTTGCAGGAGCACCAGCCCAGAGATGGGAGTTATACTCAAGCTTTGGACGTATATAAGTCTTGTAGATAACAGCCAGATCAGAAGGTGTGAAATATTTCTTGCATCGCCTAAGGAAACCCAAACACCTTGCGGCATTTTTGGCGACATCGCGTATGT
The DNA here is from genome assembly GCA_920104205.1 of Eupeodes latifasciatus. Lineage (NCBI taxonomy): Eukaryota > Metazoa > Arthropoda > Insecta > Diptera > Syrphidae > Eupeodes > Eupeodes latifasciatus. The sequence goes on from OV049926.1 coordinate 3,637,340, forward strand.
GATCGTTCCACAAGAGGTGGTTGGTGACATACATACCAAGAATATCGAGGTGTTCAGTCTCATTGATGCAAGTGCCATTTATGGATAATGGCAATGGGGGTATATCTCGCTCTCTCGCCATTGAACAATGCTGTTTAGGTCGGAATTTAATGAGCTTATCATATTTTGTGGTACCCGTGGCATAATGGTTAGTGCGTTGGACTGTCATGCGCTCGTCTTGGGTTCGATCCCTGCCTGTGCCACCTAAAGTTTTTTTCACGGGTACTGCCTCTTGCGAGGAATTGACAAATTCTCCAAGGGTAATTCTTGTCATGAAAAGTGCTTTCTCGAATTAGCGGTTCGGAATCAGCATATAAACTGTAGGTCCCCTCCATCCCTGCAATTACTCGCACACAGGAATGGTTGAGAGTTGTAAGTCACTAGGCCCTGGTTCTTCATGGACTGTTGCGCCACCTAATTTATTTATTTATCATATTTTGTCGTTGCAGTTCCACATCCGAAGAAGAGGGATGTGAGTCTAAAAACGAATATGAAAAGCTGAGAGTACTATCGTCAGCGAAACAATGTATTGGATTAGAAGTTGCAGACAGGAGATCATTAATAAAAAATGAGAAAGAGTGTTGGAGATAGAACAGAGACCTGGGGCACACCAGCATTTATTTTGTGGTTTTCAGACTTGAACCCATCCAATACTACTTGTATTGAACGATCCGAAAGGTAATTACTATTCCAATGAAGCAGGGATTCGTGAAAACCGAAAGCACGCATTTTCGATAAGAGGGCCTGATACCAAACCCTATCAAATGCTTTTGAAATATCAAGTGCAATAATCTTACTTTTTCCAAAGCGATGTAAAGTTTGTTTCACTGTTCGGTGAGATGAACCATGAGATCACCAGTGGACCTATTGCTGTGAAAGCCGTACTGCCGGTCATTAAGAAGCTTTCGATCTTCGAGATATTTCTTAAGCTGATAATTTATCAGCGTTTCCATGACCTTGGAAAGAAGGGACGTAAGTGCAATCACTGGCAGCTTAGAATTGGCGGCGAACTGCCTAGCAAAGAGATTAGCTTTCTCTAAAGAGCTAACAAAAGGAGTGTCAGCATAAGAACCGATGAAGAAGAAGATTTCCTCATGTTTTTTGCAAATGACCAAACATTTTTACTGCCTTTGGGACATTGCAGTATTTCTTGCCGTAATTTTTGGTCATGTAAAAATTTGGTCCGTCGAATATGGGCGTTGCAGGCCTTCCTGGCTTGTTTGAACTTTTTCCGGCTTTCCTCAGTACGGTTGGTTTTATAGCAACGGAAACTTACCTCTTTGGCCCTAATAACCTCTTTACAGCTCGCATCAAACCATGCGTTTTCCTTAGGTCTGATACTTTTAATCCTGTTCGGAATAAAAGTTTTCATTCCCAGGAGAATTAAACTTGCGATAATATCAGCGCTGGCGTCAACGTCACTATCGAGGAAGCATAGTTACCAATTAAAGATCCTGAAGTAATAATTGAGGCCGTCCCAGTTGGCTTTCTCGTATTACCAAACGGTTCTCTTAGGAGCTCTTTCTTTAACTGAACGATTTTGACACGAGAAATTTGCTGATATAACACAATGGTCTGATGTGCCTAGAGGAGATAGAACACTAACAGTGTACTTATCAGGGTCAGAGGTAAGAAAAAAGTCAAGAGTATTTTCTGCTCGACCTTCAACCGATATTCGGGTGGGCTCGTTGACCAGCTGAGTTAGGTGGTTGAACTCAGCGAAGATTTCTGCACACACTTCATCGGGTGTTGTCTGGCCTGAATGTTGAAGCCATGAAGAATTGTGTACGTTTAAATCGCCCGTAACAACGATTTCAGTGCGAGGATAGGACGAAACAATTCTTTGGATAGAATCAGACAAAGCATCAAATTCACGAGAAGTTGATACTCTGTCTAAATTTAGGCTTCAGTAGTTAGCAGTAGTGAATGATTTGCTTATTTACGGAGAATTTAAATCACATATAATTAAAAAAGGAATTGGTGCAAAGACCATATTGTGGTAAGAGCTGATAAGCAACATCATTCCTAATGTATATGGCGAGGCCATAGTGGGAAAAGAATAATGGCACCAAGCTATACCCATGAATAAAAAATTCAGCAGGATCGCAATCCTCACCTACTTGGGTTTCACTTAGTGCCAAAACAGCTGGCCTGTCGCCACGAATATTACAATAGTCTACTCTAAAATATCCAGTCATTGCAAATTAAAAAAAATACTAAAACCAATACAGATAAAATTGAGAATAAAACTGTGGAAGAGGGGGAAAGTAAGGATGGGATGGTACTCACTGTGATGTGCTGTGCTGAGTGGCTTATCATTTTTTTGTTATTGGTGTTTTTTTTTGTATTGATCTTGGGTGGTGTGATTTTTGTTTGTTGTTTTATTTTGATTGTATTTATTAGGTATGTGTTATGTTTTGTTGTTGTTGTTGCACTTGTTTATTTGTAAATTATTGTTTTGTTTAGTAAACTTTTTTTTTTTTGTGAATGAGTAATTAAGTAAACAAAAAAAATAAACTGTTCGACGACACGATAACTTAAAAAAAAAGAACGAGCACTGACACAACAGACGACGCACAACACAGGGGCAACCTTCCCCATCAATGGTTCACTGACAACTTTAATACATTTTTCCATATTAATTCCTTCATGAATAATAAAAAAATAATTAATTGAAGATAATATTAATATAATTTATATAATTACTAATATGATTAATATGAATATAATTAATTAAATATAAAAATATAATAATTACATTTATGGACACTTGAAAAATACGATCTACTTACTGATGACTTTGTAGTATGCCATAGTGTAGTTTCACTTTCTTTGCACAAGGTTGATCACTTTGATCTTCTGAGTTATCACTATCACACATATTTTATTGTCAAAAATTAAAATAAAAAAATAAAATAAAACGCGTTATGTGTACCGTAGTAAACAACAACGTCGAACTGAGTGAGAAGCCTCACCGTACACTCTACTACACATAATATATATGTATATATACATATATGTATGTATACCTTACTATAGCGTGGCGACCCGTCGCCACGGCAAGCGTCGCGTCGCCACGCCAACAATTCGGTTTACAAGTCAGCCTATAGATGTTTCACCTTTGTATATGAAGTGGAATAGTAATATTATGAAGAAGAACGAACGAAGCGACGTCTGGGCTAACGTCAATGAACTAAATCTGCAAAGTTTGTGCAGAATTGCAGAATTGGGGAAATTAAGAGACAATTTGACAATACAAAACAGAGAAGAATGTAAACAAAAGTAGCTATGGTTGGAGGGGACAATAAAGAGACATTTTTTTGTTTATTTATTTATGTATTATATGTATAAAGCAATAATAAAGACAAATACCAATAAGCCAAATACCAATTCAAATTTAAATTTTGTAAAACTGTTGCCGGTTAGCCGATTGCCGATGAATACAACAAAAATACGTTGAAATACCCATTTTCAAAACAAAAAGAAAATAGGTACAATGTTTTTGTTTTTCTTAGGTATATATGTATGCATCTACATATGTATATTAGGTCAAATGCAAGTAGGAATTATTATTGTAATGAAAAGAATACGCTATCATTACAGGTATGTAAGTGTATTTAAAAAGAAGACAAATAAAAGTCAATGGCGGATCCAGGGGGGTTGTAGGGGTGATGACACCCCCCTGAAAGATATTTTTTTTCATTTTCTTAGAAATTCCCTTGAGTTCAAAACTTATAGTATTGCCGTAATGGATTTCACACCCCTTAAGTTAAGTTGCATAATTAAAGACTTTATCTAAAGATTTTTTAGTAATTTAACGATATTTACCAAAAAGCGATTTGAAGCAAATAAATATTGTAAGACATTCTTAAAGTCTTTTTTCTTTCAAAATGGATTTCCTATTAAATACAAAATCTTTTAATATCTTAAAAATGAAAGAAATCTAGTTTTTGAAGTGACTTTGCTTTGGAACTAAGATTTAATCCTTTCGGGACGGGAGTGGGACGTTTACATATAAATATTCTTTGTCCTATACCACTCTCGTACCGAAAGGGTTAAACACGAATTTCAAGAATATAAATGTCCCAAAAACATCAAAGTGACACTTTCGTCAAACTAATGGCAAATTGAAACACATAATAAACTTTTCGTATCTATTAATTTAATATAAAAACGTTTTCGACATCTGCTATAATTTTGATAAAAATTGAATTGACAGGTTTTTTACAAAAAATAAAAACCTAACAAAAAAAACAGTACTAAAACTTGGCAAAAATCTACTAACGACTCAAATAGCTTTTCGAAAATTAAAAATATTGTCTTCAAACTTTTTATTTCACAGAAAGTATTGTTTTTGATATTCAGTAGTTTTTTTTTTTATAAACATCCAACAGTCCGTTTTTTCATAAAAAAATAAAATCTACAAAAAATAGTTCGGTTCTTGATATCTCTCAAATTAATTTGATGCATCCAATTTGTAAAAATTTAAGAAATGCTACTTAATTTGGTAAAAATTTGTTTTCGACTAAAAATCTATTTAATAAAACTAGGTTATCAAACTAAACTATTTCTTTTAACACAACACTAAAACCTACAAACTTTTAAGCAAGACAAATCGACCGACGGTATGGGAAGTTATCAGTGTGGGTCGCATCCCAACCTCTTTTTTTAGTTATAATTATTAACTTCCAATAATAACATATTTTTATCGATAGAATAACGTTTTCGACACATGGATCAAATTTTGGAAAAATTAAATTGACTATCTTGGCCAAAATGTGGATACTGGCTTCAAACTAATGGTTTCTAACATTAGGTAAAATTTAAAAAAGATCGAATTGACACTTTTTTTCAACGAAAAAAAAAAAATTAACTAACAATTGGTTAGTAATGATTTTTTACTCGAATATTTCGAGGACAGTTGAAACTATTGCCTTCAAATTTAATTTATTTAATACAAGATACAGTTGATAACATTTCTTAAAATTTTTAGAAAAAATCAACCTACAGTTTTTTCTATATATCTGTACCTGTCATACTTTATAACTATGCTTACAATAGAATATCAAATACGAATAACCTATGATAAAAATGCAGCTATACCTACATGTGCATAGGTACAAATTTGTAAACACCATCTAATTAGTGTTTTCATATTTGTACCTATATATGTACATATCCAACTTACGAGTAACAAAAATTGTACCTACCTCCCTACATACATAACTGACTCAAAATTGAATTTTCCTACCTACCGTATTGTTTCTTTCCAAAAAATGAAAAAAAAAACCAACAAAGATCTGTTGCCAATTTTTAAATATGCACATCCACACAACTATGTACAATATTTAAAATATGACAACAGTGTATTTATTGTGAAAAGAAATTTAAATTATTTTAGATTTTATAAATTTGAAATCAAATGCAACAAAAACAAAACCTACATAGTTCAATACATAGGAATATCTCCATGACAACACACAAAAAAAACATAAGCAACTGTATTATTTTGTTGCCTCCCTTACTCTCTTAATTTCTAACAAGAGAGAAAATAATAAAACCCTCTTTTCCTCAACTCATTTTTGTTTTAATTTCTGAAATCTGCACAACAAATTTTCAGTACTCCGAGCGCCGCCTGTAAGCCGTCAATGAACTAAAAATTCGTGTTCCATAAGAGTACTATAGATTATATATACAAAGGTTTCACATCAAAAAACAGGTTTTGGACGGAACCTTTTCAAAATTACAAAACTACTTGGGACTGAGTTTGAATAGCCTAAAGGTTGGCCAGATGATACTTCCAGCATAGATCATTTATGACTCCCTTAAGGATCATAATCAAACAATGCGTGGAGATCTATTCCCTTTTCATCTTCTCTTTATCGATTTTGAAAAGACTTTCGATAGCCTAAATTGAGATTTTATTTGGATAGCCTTGTGCAATGCAACTTGCACAACCATGAGAGTGATGCTTTAAACAATCACGATTAATTCGATGAAGGATGTGTTGGTTTCAACAATATAACATCTTGTCTACGCAGACGATAGGAAAACGAAGCGAAAAAAGTTGGGCTAAGTCTCAACAAGACAAAGATCCCCAACATTTTTGTCTACTCATTTTTACGTTGCAGTACAATTCTCAGTACCTAAAAAGTATGGTGCAGTACATGAAAAGTGACCACATTTTTCATGCATAAGTTGAAAACTTTTGTAAATAGATGTCTGGTCAAATATGATCTCCAACAAAGGACTCAATCGGAGAACTGGTTAGATTCCTATCGACATCGTTATTCGCAAGAGGAAGCGCCTTACGACAAGATGAAGATTTTAAATAGAGTGGTATTCTTTTATTCGAAGACCTGGAATTCCGAGAAAAACTTGACACTATCGTGAAGAAATCTTAGGATCTTAGAAGATTTAGGCAGAGCTCAGACGTATTTCCAGAAACAAAACAAGATGTAATAGTAAAATAGAGTAAGGCATTGTACATTCGTAGTATGACTAAAGAACGAATCTCCGTACTTCACAATACGATCGAAATTTGGGTACAGTATAAGCTAATGGACATTGTTTGAGGCGCCAAATCTTGGGCAATGAAATGGTATCTAAAGACTTCGAAATCAACAGTGGAGTTTGACAAGGGTGCTTACTATCACTTTCCGTGTTTCTGGTGGTTATTGGTGGTATCCTCCATGGAGACCTAGCCGAACGAGACTACGCGGATAATATTCGGTTGCTTTCACACAACGGCATGGATCTCTACCAGAAATTGAACTCCTTCAGAGAACTGGCCAGATTCCTGTCGACATCGTTAACCACAAGAGGTAAAGGTAGTTGATTGGTCTACAACGCGGTACTATCGAGAGACACACAATGGAGTGGAATGATTTCAAAGAGGAACTTTAGAATCTTGGAAAACGCATTTTCAGCAACAAAATAGGATGTAGTGGTAGCAGAAAGTAGAGTAAGCCATTCCACATTCGCCTAGTACGGCTAAAGAAAGACTCTCTGTACTTCACAATACAGTCTAAGTTTAGCTAAAGTGTTACTGATGGGAAGTTTTAAGAAGCGCAAACATAACGATTAAGGGAGGGGTTCAGCTGGCTTTTTGACTAAAGCATAATCCGTTAAAAAAGCTACAAAAAGCGTGAGGCAAGAAACTTAACGACTATGCTCGAGTGGCTTGATTGAGTTATTAATATTATTGTCACCAATCATTTGCAAAAGTCTTCTTTAAATACTGTCTAAGAGGCTTAAGTAAGTTGCTGGAGCAACAGGGCAGCGATGAGGATTATAATCAACTTTTTAACAGTTAGGTTTTAAAAATTTTAGCCAGATTAGAAGGAGTGAACATTTCTTGCATCGTCTCAGAAAGCCCAAAGCGTTTTTGGCCATATCGTGTATGTGATCGTATCACAAGAGGTATCACACCGAAATTATCGAGATGTTTTTTAGATGTAAATGCCACTCAAAAATACCACAAGAAGTTACTTACCTTTTTGGGCATTCTGTGCACTGGTATGGTATGCTTGGAATGGTTATTGGGCTTTCTTCTGTGGCTAAAGATTTTATCTTTTTTAAGTTTTCTGGTCTGTTGGCTTTTATTTTTGAAATCTACAAATAAAAAATTATTCGTTTTGGTTTAAAAACGATCTCAGATAGTCTTTGTCTTCAAAGACTTACCCGACTCTTTTCTGTAGCAATGTCATTTACGTCTAAGTTGTGCGTTTCTTGAAACTGTTGCTCATTTTCAATGTCAACATTCGCATTGGGTTCGACAGTAACAATTTCGAATGTAACATTCTCAGTGCCACCATCCTCCAATTTAACAATGCTCTCTACATAAGCATTAGGAATCTATAATCATCATTCATTGATTTATTATTACTTCTTTGAGACATGATAACATTCGGCACTTACTTGACAACAAATATTTGTATCAAAACTCGGTTCAGGTTTGATGCATTGTCCATGACTGTCCTCTTCCAGATCCTCTAGATTTTCCAATTTGTATACTTCACCAATAAGTTCAGCTTCTTCGATGAAACGAAAATCACTTTCGCATTCATCATCTTCGGAATCTAAAGGTTCATTGAATTTAAGGCTTATTTTACAAGTTTCGCATTTAACAGCGTTAAAATCGTTTAGCTCCTGTAAGAGGTTTGTGTAAGACGAATTTAATGTTCGTTAAGAAAAATAAGGAAGGACTCTTTGTTTTGTAAAACTTACATCGCAGTTATTGCAACGAACTTCAGTCATTTTGAAGAGTTTAGGTTGTTTTTATGAATATCCATTCGTTGACAAGAGGAAGTTGATTTAGATTTGAGAAAACTCCAAAGAATTGAAATTGAAAACAGTTTTCTTTCGTCAACAACATGCCATGATACAAAAAAGTTAACAAAATCCAAGCAAAGCAAACGCAAAACACAGAAGTCAAGTCAAGTGTCATTTCTTAGAGCTGTTCGATTAAAAAATAAAAGCAGACTTGTGTGGATCTGTTGATTTTTACAGCAGAGTGATTTTATGCAGACGGATTTCGATCCAAAATTTTAAAATTTTTTGATGGAATGCCAATTTGACATTTATACTAATGTACAAATTTCAATTACTGACCTGCGTCATTCAGACATTGAAAAAACATAAGTCAACGGTGGCTACGAGTTACATAGTCCATTGCCATTCGATTAACTTAGTTTCTAAAGGCCCAACTATAACAGACTTAACCGAGCTTAAGCCAGCTTAAGGGAACGAACCAATACGCAGCCTTATATGTCACTAACCATAATAGACGTTCTGCTCAGTTTCGTTAAATTTCGGTAACTTTCGCGCAATTACGCAAGAGCCATTTAAATGGCTCGAGCTTAAGCAAATGTCAAATTTGAATAGCATTTGCTTAAGTTACTTGAATCCATTATGGTTACTTTTTGTTTTGACGATAACTTCTGATAACTTTTCGTTCGGTTTTGACATTAGCTTACTTTCGGTTAAGTCTATTATAGTTGGGCCTTATGCTTCAAGAGTTGCTGGCTTGTCGGCATAAGCCAATGACTTAACATAGCCCACAAAACGTAATCGAGAGGCTTAAACTCACACGAATGAGGGGTCCAGCTAACCAGGATCACTTCTGGAAAATAAATTTTGCAACAAATTGAAAGTAAACTGTGCATAAAAAGTTGCAAGGTCAGTTCCTTCCTCATTTTCAAAGCCCTTTTTTTTTAATTCTTTCAAAGAGATTTAAACTTGTTTTTGGGGCACTTGCCAGATATGCGAGTTATATTATGCTTTGGACAAATGAAGGCTTTGTTTCATAGTGTATATTGAGCTGTCAAAATTTAGCGGACTGATACATTTTTCGGTATATTTATATCGAGCTTAATTTTGACAGATTTATTAAAGGCCCTAGAAAAAGGGGAAATAGTCAGAGTTGAATCTCCTCACATAATTTGTTTTCACAAATAAAAATCATATTTCGAATATAAATGTAAATACATATTTACTAATGGCATGTATAAAGCATCATTCACATGAGCGCGACCAACGAATGACGAATGAATTACAAAATGTGAGTTTATATACGTTTGGAGACATATTTCCACACAAATTCTTAACAAAACGATGGCAATATAGTTTCTATTTGATTTATGAAGCATACTTTTACTTTTCAACATCATATTATTAAATTTAAGAAAACAAATTTATTCGTCGCGAACAAAATTGTAGTTGATACGAACTGTCAAACTTTATTCGCGTTCCACATTATCCACACTCGCAACGAATAAAAAAAATCGCGCGTACTTAACCTAAAACAAATCGTTCTTGTTTTGGTTTCGGTGGTGAATGTCAAACTTCAATCGCGACGAATTAAAAACCCTCATGTGAAAGAAATGTCAAAATCGACGAATATTCGTTCATTCGTTGGTCGTGCTCATGTGAATATTGCTTTAGATATGGATTGCTAGTCGATACTTATTCTCATACAAAACTCTCCTCAAAAGAGATACCTCTTGTAGGTTTGGTGGAAAAAATTATAATTAAAATTCAAACGCCATCTGTTGTTTAAAAAGTAGTGTTTAAAATTAGTCGTTCGGATTTGGCATATAAACTGTAGGTCACCTCCATCCCCGACATTACTCGCTCTTTTTATGGAACCTTTCTGCAAAGCTCAAATTTATCTCGTTGCCTTAATATCTTTTATTTAAGATGGAGGTTGAAATATAGATTCAATTTCTCCAAGGCTTAGAAATCGTTGGTTTCGCCATCATTTGCAAAAAGTGTAATTAAGCATTTGGATAATGAACTAGGCTCATTATTTATATGGTAAGGCAGTTCAATTCATTATAGGAAACTTCTAGAACCTGAAACGCCATATTATCACATCGAGATTCGAGTATCGACAAACTTAAATTTGACAGCTGCATGACACTTTTATTTGACATGTTTTCATCCTGCTAGTGCTAGTACCGCGTTTTTAAATTTAATAAATAAAAAAAAAAACACTAAATCTCAATATTTTCCTCTTTTAAAATGAATTTAATTTGCCTTCCTGGACAGAGACTATGTCTATCCGATGAAAATACAATTGCCGGCCAAGGAACATACGAACGACAAGGCTACATTTACGCCACACTCGCTGGAACAGTCGATGTTCGTGAACAAGAGAATAAGGTAAAAACAAATAAGTTTATATTTTTTAAATTTACTAACAAGTTCCCCTTAAAATTTCCAAGTTTAAATTAGTTGAAGTTAAATGCGTTGGCAATCAAACTATTGTACCTGTAACTGGCGATGTTGTCACAGCCCGAGTTCAACAGGTTAATCAAAGATTCGCCAAATGTTCCATCATCTTTATTGGTGACCACATTTTAGAAAGAAACTATCGGTAGGAAACAATTTGACTTATTTTAAATAAGAAATTAATATAAAAAGAATTTTGATATTTTAGAGGAATCTTAAGAAAAGAAGACGTCCGAGCAACCGAGAAAGACCGCGTCGAAATGTACAAATCATTTCGACCAGGTGACATTATTCTAGCTCGAGTGGTGAGACTTTTTATTCTGAGAAATGATTTCAAGTTTTCTTTTCTGATTTGTATTTAATTTGTTTTCTAGCTCCCACAAACAGAACTCTCCTGCTACCAACTAAGCACTGCTGAGAATGAACTTGGTGTTGTTGTGGCTTTGGCCAATGAAAGTGGTCCATATGGCGTCCCAATGGTGCCGGTGAGTTGGACTGAAATGCAGTGCCCCGATACACTTGTTAAAGAACTGAGAAAAGTAGCAAAAATCGTCCCGGAGAGTGCACTTAAAACAGAAATTGAAAACCAATAAACTACATTTAAAATAATCCTTAATTGAGTTTCTTCTATTTTTAAAACTATCGAGACTTCTAAGGAAGCTTAAGTTTCCATCAATTGCTCAATTGTAACGTATTTAAAATTAAGGTTTATTCTTTGTCAAGAAGTTGAGTTTACAGCAATTTTAATCTTTACATTTTCTTATTCTTTTCTGTTTTTGATTCTTATGAGTTAAGGTTCGAAAAAAAAAAGAAAAACAACAATTCTTAAATAAAACGATACAAATTATATTTTATTTATAAGCCCCAACCATAAGCAGACAGTGTTCCGTTATAAAGTTATCCACAAACAATGGCATCAGAGTGATTTTTGCTCGTTCGCATAAACTTGACACTCGCTTTGGTTCGCCTTGGTCACGCTCGAATTTAATGTAATCGATCCAAACATCTGTGCGCGTCTTTCCAAAGTCAAACAAACTATTCTCGTAGCAGATTCTCACCTTTTCAATGTCAGGTTTAAGCTAAAAACAAACGAGGTTCCATTAATACAAATTCTCGGAATCAATTTCAACCCAAACTTACAGCTTGTGATTCTAAAAGTGCCATTTTTTGATGCAATTCCAAACAGGGCGGAGATAAGGTTTTGAGTTCTTCGTAAAGACTACGAGTTGACGCTAGAGGCTGATTCACAACTGACCATTCCAAGAACTGTGGTCTAAACGACAGAAATTGAGGCGCCTCAAAAGCGCAAGCTTCCCTCATCAACTGTTGCAACTTTGATGCTTTCTCTTCGTAGCAAGTCATAAAGTACTGAATGGCCAACTTCCATATGGGATATGAATTAGTACCGAGCAAACCTGTGGCTTCGCGGAAAATCTCGTAGACCTTGCCGCGATTATTTTCCATTACGTAAAATGCTAAGCGTTGCTCCCACAGCTTCATCGATTGGTAGCGGTTTGTGGCTTCTGTCATCATTTTTATGATGAAATCTTTGTTGGATTTTGATTCAACTAGAAGACTTATGTACTCATAGTAGTGTTCCTCAGTCATGCAATTGGCGTCGTGTGCTCCTCTGAAAGCACTCGCTAACTTCTTGCGCTTCAACACGGCCTGGGTGGACAGATCGTTGTTGATATCCATCATACACTTGATGAAGTACGACCACATGGCTTGAGTTTTTATCTGAAAGCGATGATTTCACAAAATTCTCATTCATTCTTTTCAAAATCGAAATTGATACTCACAATATTAACAGCAGTTTGATAAACCCTGAAGCATCCGACAATTCGCGCCTTCAGCGTTGGCTTTAATGCTTTTACGTCGTCTTTGTTATCCGTCTCAATCACAACATCCGTATTTCCTTCGTCAAGTCCTATTTCGATGATCGCATCGTGGGGAAAGTCAGCAATAGGTTCGCCTGCCAAGACCCGTCGAGCCAAAACATCCCAGACACCTTCTTCACGTGGATACAGAAGCATCATGTCGTTGACGATTAGTTTTTGAAGAGGCGCCGTAAACCGAACGTGTTGTGGTTCACCGCATTGTTTGATCAAATTCACCAAGAACTTTACATTGCAGATCTTCTTTTTGGCTGTGTTGTATATGGCAATGACCCGTCCTAAACTGGCAGCTTGTTGTTCCTCTGGCAAAGCTGCCGTTTCGGAAAGGAGTACGCGGAAAAATGAAGTGAATAGCAGCTCACTATCCGGATGACGTTGAAGGCCCCGGAAGAAAATGCTTTTCACTTTTTCAAGGTTGTTGCCTTGTTCGTGGAACCACAGGGCGGCACTGTTCCAGATTTTTGGTTTGTCACCGCGCTTCTTTGAAAATACAATACAAACAATAATTAAAACATAAGTTGGATGAGGTGAGAGGTTTTAAAATTTACTTTTTTAAGGTTCAACCAGTTTAATACCTGTTTTAAGTTCATTTGGTTAGGCATTTGGTTGGGATAGAATCAATGAGGTTGCAAAATTAGGAAATTCAAATGGAAATCGGTTCCTTGGGGCATACATTTAAAGAAAAATAAATTCCTGACTTGCATTTTATTCTATGCTTAATTTTTGTTCATTCAAAAACCCTAGAAAGCTGTTTGCAAGCTTTTCGAAAGCGTTGTTTCCTTTGGTCTTTTAAAAACCTCAAAACTTGCATTTTTTTAAAAAATTCGTCTAAGATTTTTGTTAAGCTCTTTGGAAATATAACTCAAAGGTTATATTTGCAGTTGCAAAAAAGGAAATAACTATAGGTTAGGTAAGGTTAAAGTGGCTGCGGATTCAGAATCCACGCACTTAGGCCAAAAGAAAAGGCCCATTGTGATACCACATGAATCTAGAGAATTACTTCTTTTTATAAAGCTAAGGAGATATTTGATATCCTTTTTAGCTAGTTCACTGGGATTATCAAAAGAGTATTCTCCCAGATGAAGTTTGCGTCTTAGTGAAAGAGCAGGGCAAGTGCAGAGGAGGTGAATGATTGGTTCCTCTTCTTCCTCGTCCATACAGCTCCTGCAGAAGTCATTTGAGGTCGTATTGTGTGTCTGCCTATAAGACAGTGTCCCGTAAGGACACCTATTTATTAAGGAGCTAATATGAAGTCTGCTTTGAGATAACAACTCTTTAGAGCGCTTTAGGTCCAGTGAGATAAGTTTTGTGGCTGCGCATGTTGGTAAATTGTACCACCTAGAGTTTGCTATCGCGAAAGCTGTATCTTTTAGCAGAAGTTTACATGTAGCTATCGGTATATCTTCTCCCTTTCAGGTGAAATAGGTATGACAGTTCCATTTTTAGCGAGTTCATCGGCTCTACAATTTCCTGTGATGTCCCTGTGGCCCGGCACCCAACAGAGGTGAATGTTAAATTGCTGCGCCATCTCCATAAGAGACGATCGACAATCGAGGGCCGTTTGAGATTTGGTTGAGACACCGTCAAGAGATTTAATAGCAGCCTGACTGTCAGAAAAGATGCGGATATCAGAAGTTGATATCACGTTTTCTCTTAGCCAGAAGAGAACCTCTTTGATCGCTAAAATTTCCGCTTGGAAGACGCTACAATGATTAGGGAGGCGGAAGGAGATGCTTACATTAAGCTTTTCTGAGTACACACCACTACCAACTCCCTCATTTGTCTTGGTTCCATCTGTATAAAAACGAATGCTTTTGTCGTCCAGGAGTTTTTTTGTCTTCCCATTCATCTCTGGATGAAATGGATACCTGGAAGTTTTTACCAAATTGGGGTTTTGGGATAGTGTAGTCTATGTACTTTGGTATAGAACCAAAGTGGTTCAGAATGATGGAGTGCCCAACATTGTTGTTGGTCCATTGAGATGAGGCGTTGAGTCTTATGGCTGTACTCGCTGCCACTTGTTTGCTGAAAATGTCGAGGGGTGTCAGATGGAGGAGAGTGTCCAACGCTGCTGAGGGTGTGGTTCTCAAAGCCCCGCTAATGCAGAGACATGCAGTGCGTTGGACTCTGCTGAGTTTGTCGTAGTATGTGACTTTCTCCAGTGCAGTCCACCATACTGCAACCCCGTACATAAGTATTGGTCGGATGACCGATGTGTATAGCAAATAGGTTATGCGAGGTTGAAAACCCCATTTGCTTCCTATGGCTTTCTTGCAAAGGAAAAGAGCTGCTGTAGCTTTTTTAACTCTTTCCTGAATATTAGGTTTCCAACTTAATTTTTTGTCCAATATCAGACCAAGATATTTGGCTTCATTGGTAAAAATTAGTGGTACAACTTTTATTGAGGGAGGTACGTGTAAAAAGGACGAGGTCTGTATTTTGAGGACTAATACTAAGTCCGCAGTGATGAGCCCATCTAGTGAGCATATTTAGTCCGTTTTGTAGGAGGTCTCTCAGTGTATTAGGATGTTCTCCTGTGACGGCGATAGCAACATCATCGGCATATGCAACCACTCTGTATCCTTCCCTCTTAAGGGATATTAGCAGTTCGTTAACCACTATGTTCAACAGGAGAGGGGGCAGAACACCACCTTGCGGAGTGCCTCTACTTTTCGTACAAAAATCCCCCAACTTAGAGTTGGTGATCCTGCTTTTTAGCATTAGATTAATCAACTCACAGAGTGAGTATTCGACGTTTAGGGTCGTCATAGCAGAAGTGATGGCGGATGTGTCAACGTTGTTGAAAGCGCCCTCAATATCTAGGAAGGCCACCATAATATATTCCTTTTGCTCTAGGGAGTATTCGATAGTTCTTACCAGAGTGTGCAAGGCTGTTTCTACCGATTTCCCTTTGCAGTAAGCATGCTGAGACATCGATAGTCATGGATATCAATCAATCGTTCCAGAGTTTTGAGAATGAATGATGATAGGCTAATAGGTCTTATATCTTTAGGGTTGACATGCGAGCATTTGCCCGCCTAGGGAATGAAAACTACCTTTACCTCTCTACATCGCTGAGGTGTATAGACCAGATCTAGGCAACTTTTGAAGATCATCTCAATGATGGGCAAAGTTATGTCAATGGTAAGTTGTAGCTCAGCTGGTACGATTTGATCTGGACCTGGAGATTTATAAGGTTCGAAACTATTCAGAGCCCAAGTCAATTTTTCTTTTGTAACAAGACCTTGAGGAAAAGTTAAGTTAATACCCGACCCAGGACGTTTTGTTGTATTAACGGATTTGGACCTTCAGAAAACTGAACCTGGAAACATGTCGTAGAAACTACTATGATGCCAACAAAAAAAATAGGATTTTATGTAGAACTAAAAAACAAGCTAGCCTTACTAGGAGTCTTGAATCTGTTCATTCAGCCCGAGAGTGGTGGAAGATTGATAAGCGAATACGCGGACAGTCGATTAAAACCACAACGTCAATAAAAGTAAATGAATTTAAAATGCATTTTGAAAGCTTACTCTCGCAATCAAATGATTCAGCGATTCAGCTAGTATCTCATACGCTCGTCCTCAGCGACATGTTCCAGAGTTAGATTACCCCATTGAGCTGCACGAGATATATTCTGCTATATCTTCATCAAAAGATTTTAAAACTCCCGGTTTTGATGGAATACCGTATGAATTTTATAAAAATGCATGTACATCTCTTATTGAAGAAATACAGAAGTTATTCACTGAGATTTTTGAAACTGCAACGCTACCATCATCTTTCAGAAAATCCATTATATACCCACTGTTCAAGAAAGGTTGTGTCAAACTACGCTCTATAAGCTGTTTACTACAGTTCTCTTGAACAGACTGTCAGCACAACATCATCAATGAATTTCAAGCTGCGTATAGAACCAACTATTCTACTGTGGACCAAGTTTATAATCTTTCATGCATAATTCAACTTCAACTCTGCCAAAAGAAAAAAACTCTATGCTTTTTTCATTGATCTTAAGGCTGCTTTTGATAGCATTCACAGAAATGCTCTTATTTATAAGCTATCGACTCTGGGAATATCTTCGAAGGTACTGGATACTATAAAGTCTCTTTATAAGGATACTACTGCAGCTGTTTGGGATGGTTCGTGTTTGTCAGACTTCTTCCCCACGAAGAAAGGTGTTCGTCAAGGATGTGTGCTAAGCTCTCTTCTTTTCGTTCTGTTTTTAAATGATCTTCATGCGGAACTTCCAATTGGTATTGTTTTAGACGATCTTCAAATTAACACACCCTCTTATATGCGGACGGGAGTGCAGTAGCAAAAATGCTGCGGTTACTCCAGATTAACCTCCAACACTCCATAAAGGCTTCGGCCTCCCTTCTTCTTCGCCTATCCAGCAGCGATGAAGATATTGTCCTGATTAGAGAACCCTGGATTGTTAAATCCATTGTTCGAGGAATCAGGACTCCCAGATACTGCGTGCTGTATGCATCAGGTGAGGATGAACCCAGATCTTGCATATTAGTAAAACGTAGCCTAAATGTATATTTACTCCCTAATTTCAGCGATCGAGATACCACCGCCGCAAGTCTGGAAACAGCCAGAGGAACATTCTGGCTGGCGTCGGTGTATCTTGGCCACGACCATCTTGGCCCTCTCCCGGGAGATACTCTGGAGAGTCTGATAACTGAAGCCTTTGTGCTTCAACATCGGCCTCATCATCGGTAGTGACGCTAACGCCCACCATACAGTATGGGGTAGCACGGATATAAACGACAGAGGTGAGTCTCTTTTCGACTATATTCTTAACACTAACCTACTCGTAAGTAACGTTGGTAATGAGCCAACCTTTATTACTAAAAATCGACAAGAAGTTTTAGATATAACTCTTGTCTCCGAATTCATTAATAATAATATTTTGAACTGGAAGGTATCTAAAGATCACTCCTTTTCTGATCATAGATACATCCAGTTTGACTTTATAAATGAACCACCTTGCCAACCGATCTTTCGAAATCTGAAAAGAACAAATTGGCCAAAATACAAGAGAACGTTAAATAGTTTAGTAAAACCTGAACTTTTTAATACTCCCTCCAACATTGAAGATCTTGACGACAAAGTCAATAATCTAACATTAGCCCTAAACAAAGCTCTAGATACTGCATGCCCTCTTATACAAGTAAGAGGTAAAAAGAAGCCACACTGGTGAAACTCTTTAACAGAGCGAAAGCTTCTAGAGACATGTCAGACTGGGATTCATATAAAGAATCACTGAAGATTTATAAAAAAGAACTGAGGAAAACCAAACGATCGTCTTGGAGAAACTTCTGTACCAACGTGGAAGATTGCTCCGAAGCATCCAGGCTGCGCAAAATCCTCTCCAAAAATCCAATCATGCCAAGCTGCTTGAAAAACGCCTCTGGCCTCTGGACCAATTCAAGCGAAGAATCGCTCAACTTGCTACTAGACGTTCACTTTCCTGGTAGCTCTAATATTATTAATAACATTGCACCTAATAATGGTGACAATATATTACATCCCCCACAAGGTCTAGTCACTAGGGAAAAACTCAGATGGGCTATTAACAGCTTTAAGCCATATAAATCTGCTGGTCCGGATGGTGTAATTCCAGCCGAACTGCAAGAAAATGCAAGTTTTATAATACACATCCTAGAAAACATCTTCAAGGGTTGCCTTAATTTGGCATACATCCCGATGTCTTGGAGACAAGTTAAAGTTGTCTTTATTCCAAAAGCTGGAAAATCCAGTCACGTTAACCCTAAAGACTTAAGACCCATCAGCTTATCATCATTCCTTCTCAAAACTTTTGAGCGTTTGATTGATATTTACTTAAGGGAAAGTATTGATAAGTCCCTCCTTTCAAAGGCTCAACATGCCTACAACAAAGGGAAATCAGTTGAAACGGCTCTACACAGTATAGTACGTACAATCGAATATTCCCTCCATCATAAAGAGTACACCTTAGTTGCCTTCTTAGACATAGAAGGTGCATTTAACAATGTCGACACATCTGCAATTGCACGTGTATTGACATCTCTGAAGGTAGATAAGTCGATCAGCGAATTGATCAATCAGATGCTGATAAGCAGGATTATCAATTCAAAAATGGGCGATTTTACTACACAAAGGGGTGTCAGCAGAGGTACGCCACAAGGTGGTGTCCTATCCCCTCTCCTCTGGAATTTAGTAATAAATGAATTACTAACTACTCTAGAAAGAGAGGGATACAGAGTGTTTGCCTATGCGGACGATGTTGCTATTGCAATAACGGGTAAACATCCCAATATACTAAAAGAACTCTTACAAAACGCTTTAAATAAGCTCACCAGATGGACTAATCGGTGTGGACTAGGTGTTAACCCTCAAAAAACCGACCTTGTCCTCTTCACAAGGAAATACAAAGTCCCACACATTGACCCTCCCCTCATAAACGGTGTACCACTTAAATTCTCTGATCAAGCAAAATACTTGGGTCTCATTTTAGATAAGAAATTAAGTTGGAAACCTAATATTCAAGAGAGAATAAACAAAGCCACAGTAGCCCTGTTCTCCTGTAAAAAGGCCATTGGTAATAAATGGGGCCTACAGCCCCGAATTACGCACTGGCTATACATCTCGGTCATAAGACCGATCCTTACTCATGGAATAGTGGTATGGTGGACGGCGCTAGATACAGCGACAAATCGCGATAAACTCAGCAAAGTCCAACGAACAGCCTGCCTGTGTATGGGAGGAGCACTTCGCTCCACCCCCTCCGCTTCACTAGATGTTCTGTTCCATCTAATACCGCTGGACTTTTTCAGCAAGCAAACGGCCGCTAATACTGCCATACGGCTTCAGGCCTCCTCTCTGTGGATCAATAATGGAATTGGCCACACCACTATTTTGAACTCGTTCAGAACTATAAATAGTAATATTGACTACACCATACCCCATCCTCAGTTCAACAACTATAGCTTCAAAGTGACTATACCTCCCAGGTCTTCTTGGGAGAATACATCATTTTTGGACGATGGTCCTATAAACTTTTACACAGACGGATCAAAAACGGAGGATGGGGTTGGTGGTGGCGTATACTCAGATAGACTTAACTTAAGTCTCTCCTTTCGTCTACCCGATCATTGTAGCGTGTTCCAAGCTGAAATCCTGGCTATAAAAGAAGTCCTATCCTGGCTTAGAGAAAACGTAATATCAACAAATGATATACGCATCTTCTCGGATAGCCAAGCTGCGTTAAAATCCTTAGACTCTGTCTCTACAAATTCACTAACAGCCCTTAATTGTCGATCATCTCTTACGGAGATGGCTACACAGTTCAACATTCACCTTTTCTGGGTGCCGGGCCATAGAGACATTCCAGGAAATTGCAAAGCTGACGAACTTGCAAAAAGCGGAACAACTTTACCTCTGCTGGCTCACAATGCTAGCATAGGTATCCCCTTAGCTACATGTAAACTCATGCTAAAGCAAGATACCATAGAGAAAACAAACTTCAGGTGGAATAACACCACCACCTGTGTAGCGACTAAACGAATTTGGCCTAATCTTAGCGCCAAGCGCTCAAAACAATTAATCTCTCTGAGTAGATTGCACATTAGCTACGTTATAGGTGTCCTGACTGGGCACTGCTTAATAGGAAGACATGCTATTCGACTTGGAGCCCCTGCAAATGATTTTTGTAGGAGTTGCATGGACGAAGAAGAAGAGGAGACAATCTCTCATCTTCTGTGCACATGCCCTGCCTTATCACAAAGACGTAGAATCCATCTTGGAGACTACTACTTTAACGATACCAGTGATCTAAAAAATTCAGACATTACTTGTCTCCTACGCTTCATTCGAAGCTCCAATTGGTTCAACGAGTTAAGCTGATTAACTGATCCATGTGGTATCACAACGGACCATACTTTGGTCTAAGTGTGTTGGACGTCCCAAACCAACAGCCACTTTAACCTAACCTAACCTAACCTAACAATCCATTAAGGACCAGGGCCTAGTGACTTACAACTCTCGACCATCCCTGTGTGCGAGTAATGTTGTCAGAGATGGAAGGGACCTACAGTTTATATGCCTAATCCGAACGGCTAATTTGAGAAAGCACTTTTCATGACAAGAATTACTCTTGGAGAATTTGTCAATTCCTCGCAAGAGGCAGTACCCGTGAAAAAAGTTAGATGACACAGGCAGGGATTGAACCCAAGACCCCTTGCATGACAGTCCAACACACTAACCATCACGCTACGGGTACTACACCGAACTACTTTGATGACTCCAATTCTCGTGATATGATTTCCATAATTTTTAAAGCTCGCTGCGGGCTCCTTTATATCAATGGAAGAGCATTCCAAGGAGATACAGATGGAATATGTACATTATGTAATATGGATGATTAGGAAAATACCATGCACTTTATTGGAGCCTGCCCAGTATTCAAAACGTACAGAAGAAAATTTCTTGGCAGCGGCATGCTTTCTCATTCTCAACTTCTCAACATTCTTAATGGCTACTGCTACTCAAACTTATATTACTTTTTAAAAGCGTCAATTAAATATCGCAATCTTATTGTTATTATAAATGAATTTTCATAACATATGTATGTAACTTAATCTACTTACTAAGCTTATATATTTTTTGAATTTCCTTTTTAACCTGACAGACAAAGTTATTGTCAAAACTAATTTTAAACCAGCAATACTCATTTTGTAAAATCTTTTTGAAAATAAAATTATATATCTATCTATCTTAACGGATTTGAAGCTATGTGGGAAATGGGTGTCTAGTAGCAGGTTTAGCGTAGATTTAAGGAAGTTCCATGTGAAAGAATGTTTGACAAATGAAACTTAAAGCTTTTGTACTCGATTACAAAAAAAAGAAGAGGATAGGAGGAGGATCTTTTCACAACTAAGCTATGAAGGGCAAAATTTTCTGAGCTTTGCTGACAGAAACGAACCACAGCAGGTAGAACAGTCTAACGGATATCCAGGAAAATATGGCCTATCTATAACAAAAATCATACTATCGAACTTTTATGCAGACCCAGACATGATATAGCCAAGGTCACTATATGTACCGGGCACTGGCCGATAGGAGAACATGCAGCAAAGTTGGACATTCCTCAGAATACTCATAGTCGTAGTTGCGAAGACCAACATGAAAGGGAAACGGTGATTTTCTTTCTTTCTAAACGTCCTTCCTTGGTGAGTTCTAGAATTTCAACTTTCGGACTCGACGAAATGTCATGACATAAATCCGTTATAAATAACCTTTCTCAATTCACAGGTCTAACAAGTTTATGGTAGCAAAACAGCGCTTTCCAGCGCTAATTGAGTCGAGTAGCAAGGGCTGCTTTTGACGCCCATATTACCCTACTTACCTACCCATTTTGTTAAAATGGATTTTATCTTATCAATCTCTCCTACCCTTTTTTTGCTAGTTCTGGCGTTAACCAAGGGAGCCACTTAGGTCCTCTCCTTTTCATCCGTTCAAATAACAATGTAAAGTTAATTACTAAGTGTTCCCATATCACATTTTACGCTGACGATACCAAGTTTTTGTTCTGAAAGAACACTTTTCCTTGGTTTTAAACCGAGTGTTTGCAAACAACGTGCAGCCGATAACTTCTGAAGCGCCTGAAGAAACTAATCCCCGAATCCGCACCGCAACTCCCAGTAAAGATGAGATCGTTGCCGCAATTAAATCACTTAAGAACAACAAAGCGGTAGGACTTGAATTCCCGCAGAGCTTTTACAAGCAGCGCCAACGTCATCAAGCGAACTGCTTCATCCGCTCATAAAAGAAGCCTGGACCACCGAAAGCTTCCCCGATGAGTGGAAGAAGGGAATTATCGTCAAGCTCCCAAAAAAAGAGATCTTACAAAGTGCGAAAACTGGAGAGGAATTTGCGTTCTACCTGCCGTTGCCAAAATAGTAGCAAAAGTCATACTGGAACACATCAGAGAACACCTTGAGGCCACACTCGATGCCGAACAAGCAGGATTACGCGCTGGATCCTAGTGTAGTGATCATATCAACACCCTGCGGATCATTATTGAACAGTGCGTTGAATATTGATCACCACTACACCTGCTGTTCATCGACTTCGAGAAGGCCTTTGATAGCGTTAACAGGGAGTATATCTCGTGGTTAGCTTTGCGGAGGAGAGGCATCCCAGAAAAACTAATTGCTTATATTAAAGCAGCATATAATGGATCCAAGTGTCACGTTCTGCACGATGGTAGGTTGTCAGATGACTTTGAAATCCGAAGCGGAGTCAGACGGGCTGTATTCTTTCGCCAATATTGTTTTTGTTGGTGATAAGCGATGTACTGTGCTCAGCGCTGTCAGGTAGCGGAGGGATCCAATGGACTTTGACCTCCTATTTAAAGCACTTGGATTACGCGGACGATGATTGCTTACTCTCTCATAGGATCATGGATCTCCATCAAATGACAACAAGTGTGGAGAGAGAAGTAGAAGTTGTGGGGCTGAAAATTAATTCGGGCAAAACAAAAATGATCAGCCTCGGAACCCGACCATCCTCTCAAATAAATATTTCCTCCCAACCGGTGGAAAAAGTGGAGAGCTTTCAATACCTTGGAAGTATCGTCTCCATTAAAGGCGGAACCGAAAAAGACGGCATCTGCCGCATCGGCAAAGCAAAAACGGAGTTCGGTATTCTGTCGAAAATTTGGAGGAATAGCTCTATCAGCTTAAGAACAAAGCTACGACTGTTTCGCTCAAATGTCGAATCTGTGCTTCTTTATGGGTGCAGCACTTGGAAGGTTACTTCAGCCATAACAAGAAAGCTGCAAACCTTCGTAAATAGATGTCTTCGTAACATCCTAAGGATTTTCTGGCCAAACCGTATTTCAAATGAGGTCCTTCATAGAAGGACAGGTCAGGAACCTATAGAATCTTTAATACGAAGACGTAAGTGGCAATGGATTGAACATACGCTTCGAAAAGGTAACGACTTTTGCAGGCCAAGCAATGCAGTGGAATCTGCTCTCACAAGAAGAGCTGGACGACCGAGAAGCACATGGCGCAGGACAGTCGAGGTGGAATCAGCGTCACTAGGCCAGAGTTGGAGGGAGCTGAAACACATCTCCGGAAACCGTACACGATGGCGCGTAGGCGTAGTAGAGGCCCTATGCCCCTGAAGGGGTTGCCAACGGACCTAACAGGTCTGAGGATCTAAGTAAAAGTGTACCAAGTTTTTGAAAACCTTTACGCCAAAGCAGGACTCTTTCCTAATTCAACTAGTTCTTGATAGTTTTTCAGTCTGGTTTTAAAAACAACAGCTTAGTTTATAATATAACTAAGATTCAGTTAATTAATTGTTTGCTTTTAAGGTATTAGGGTGAATGAATCCGCCTCTTTTGGAGATTGTGCGTTAGAGTTAGCCTCCTGTAAAATACTAAAAACCGCTCAAGAACTGACGTACGTTTCAAAATCTCGCTGTAGATTTTTTGAGAGCATAAACACCTATTGCTATGTGGAATATTTAAAGAAAATTTAGTCATAATTTTAAAAACAAAATTAGATTAAAACCCCTGACTTTTTAACCAACCAACAACCAAGTAGTTTATATTATTTTCCCCATAACCACGTAGTGGCACCTTTCGCCATAGACGTATTCTCTCCATTCACTTCACCCAAACAATCTTACTATGCTATATGCATTGCTATTCACCCCTTTTACTTTTAAAACCTTTTTACGCTGCATTATAGCAAAAATCTGCAATCCCATTCAAAACGTTATAGAAAAGACATTTACCTGAATTAACTTTTCGTATGCTGTTGGCACCTCTGATGGAAAATTATTTTTACAGAATTTCAAATACGCATCCCACAATCGAGCCTCATCCGGATAAAAACGTATAGCTTCTTTGTACAGCCGGACAATACGATTTGACATAGCAGACCTAAGACCAGGAAATTGTTGATTTCTCGATATTTCCATGGACTTGATCATTTCGTGAAGTTTCTTCTCGAACACAACAAATACCCCATAATCCCTAAGGGTTTTTGTACCTTTACTAAGTTTATATTGATAGGCTTCTCGAGTTCGGATGATAGCCCTGCCGGTCCGGTGCAAAAGATATAATATAGTTAACATATTTCTTTTGAATGTGGTATTTTGAAAAAGGGACTATTTTACCTCAATCTATCTTCAGTCATGATTTGATGCTTGCGTATCAATTCATATTCGGGAATTGTACGTTCCTGATGGATACCTACGACTTCTGCCATAGTTAAGCTTTAATTTTTAAACTTAGTGAAGATATTTTTCTAATGAGAAACTCAGAAAAAATTAACTTATTTGTAAAATTTCAGATTTGTTAAAATTTCCATGCTCCAAAAGCTGCGACGGCAAAGGAAAACACATGAAAAATGTTCTGTCAAAATTGTGTTGAGAGGTCGATAATTGGTGCGAGTCTCTATCTCTATATATTCTTTCGTCGATTAGGTAGTGTTGTTGAACTTGAACTATAAATTGTAAATTTATATGAGAAGGTTCCAAATATTGCAAAAATTATAGAAATATTATAGAACCAAATACCTACTTGTCAATATTATTTCATGAAACATTATATTTTTCGAATTTCTGTTAAATAAATTGACGGCATTTCTTTTTTAACCCTCTACTGCATGAATTATGAAGGCAACAAAAAAAAATATTATAACATTAATTAATCTTTATTTAGGTTTAAGAAAAAGTTGTACATAGTTTTTTTTTTTATATATATATATTACATGCGTTTTGTTCGCATTTTATAAATAGTGAAGTGAGAAATTCCCAACAAAACGATCCGCAGTGGCCAGATTTTTGTATTTAAAAATTGGTACAACTGAAAGAAGATCTGTCAAAATAATAATAAAAAAAAAACACACAAATAAGAAGAAAGTTTTGTGAAAATCAAAAGTCAAATTTAACTACTTAACAAGAAAAACTAACTAAAACTATTAAAATGGATAATTTTCAAGAAGAAATGGTAAGAAAATATCTGGAAATTTATATTCTATAAAAAAAATTAATTTAACAATTGCAGCTTTTGCGTGAATTGATCGAATCCAGTGCCAGCGGGAATGATGGAAAACACATACATGATTCCAAATGCACAACTACTCTACCAACACAGCCATCGAGATACAAATGCAATATCAATCGTACCAACATTTGAAAACGAAATCACATAAGATCCATTCGAGGCTCGTATAAATGTCAAAAACCTATCCATAGTGAGATTCTACACGAACTTTTATCGGTGTTATTCTCACTATGGATAATTGTTTTTGTTATTCGTGTAAAATCTCACTTCACTATGGATAGATTTCCCAACAAAACACGGGTATTATATTATGTTATACATAAAGAACCCATATATGGGTCATCATGCACTAAGGCCATTTTCAATCAAAAATTAAGAGCCCATATATGGTTTATTATGCATTAAAGGCTAAATGATGAATGATTATTATTGTTCGTGGAATTTAGCCAGACAGTTCCTCTTATCATTGTAGCATAAGAACACGTTACATTTCCTGCATTTGGTGTAGGTTTTAAGTTGACAGACCTTGCATTTTTGTCGTTTTTTTGCCATTCAGGCATGTGGTCAACTTTGTCAGTTCTCACTGAGGTCAATGGATAGTCCTGGGTTCTAGCTCGTTTTGCTGTCGGTGTTTTAAGCCGAGTTTGTGTGCCGGAATTGGATAGTGCTGGACTTCCTTCACTAAAATGACTTTCGCAACGTAGTGGAGTTCCATATCTGCCAAAATTCTCTCAGTAGCCAAAATTGTAGGGCGCCCTCTTTTCCGTGCCATTCCAGTTTTTCCAGATTTGCATAGGTGTTCGGAAATTGCTTGCTTGAAGTCAAAAAGAGCCATATATAATTCTGGATTATTCCTTCGCCACAAAATCCAAGAATTGACAACACACATATCCACCATATGAAAAAAAATGTTGCGTTACCCATTTAACTTTAGCAGGCTTTGCTTTCTTCGATATCGATTTTGTTGTGTTCGGAAAAATTGGTTCGGGTTTGTCATCGGAACAATCGCTATCTGTCTCCGGGATTACCACTGAACTTCTTCGATGTTCACTCTGAGGTACATATTCATCACCAGAATCCGAAGCTAGATCGTCATCGCTTTGACAGCCATCGCCAGGTATAGCACTGACAAGTTTATTATTGCCATAAAAACTCTTTGAATTCATCCTACAAGCAAAATACACATTTTTACATCACTCAGTCAGTTAAGTCACCAATGCATATAAGACCACATATGGTCCTAACAAAAAGAAATTAAAAAGCCTACAATGCATGAAGGTCCATATATGGTATCTTAGAAAAAGCCAATAAAAAAGGCATATTTACTTATATAAATAAATAAACAAGATTATAAACTTAAAAAAGAACTATAAATACATAAGAAACATTTTTTTTATTTTGTTTAACTTACCTGTTTATTATAAAAAAAACTGTATCAAAAATCGAACTTTTTTCACGGAAATACACTTGACACGTGCTCTTTAAAGAATGAGCTTATTGGAGAGTGACAGATCTCTGGCGAAAAATAAAAACCGTTTTATCATAGTAAAATAGACCTAGTTTAATTCTACATTGCATTTCTGTACCACTCGTGCAATAATAATAGAAATAAATTATTGTTATTATTTTTATTGTACTATTCGTACTAGAATGTCAGCTTGTTAGGCTTGACCATTCCTTTTAATTTCATTGAATGTTTTTGAACAACAACAACAACTTAAAGGTGCTACCACTCATTGTTTTTGGCTGGAGATATAACTATTTCGTGCTTTGCCACTTTTGCACTCATCAGTCTCCTTTTTTTTGTGGTGCTGAGCTTTAATCCAATTTTATTTGAAAAACTTTTTAAAGCTCAGCACCACAAAAAAAAAAGGAGACTGATGAGTGCAAAAGTGGCAAAGCACGAAATAGCTATATCTCCAGCCAAAAACAATGAGTGGTAGCACCTTTAAGTTGTTGTTGTTGTTCAAAAACATTCAAAGAAATAAATTATGTTGAATTTGGTGAACCATATATGGGGCTGTATGCGGTAGAGGGTTAAGTATGATATCTGGTATCTAAGTATGATTACTTCGTCTTGCAGGAACCAAATGTCGTAGATTTTAAGCTAATCAATTTTTGTAAACCTCGATAGCTTTTGCCATTCACCGTAAATGCAAAAAATAAGAACCATTGATGCCACCAGTATGGCGTCAGTTATAGCTATCATTGAAATCGATCCGGAAAAATGTTTGAATCGATATTTGACGGTGTTTCCCTTTGAGTAGAAATGAAAATTATATACCGATCGATCGGAAATCACACAAAGAATTTTTTTTGAGAAAAAAAAGTTTAGTTGCACATTTATTTTTCTCTAAAAATGTATTTTTCTATTTTCCGGACGGAAATTCATTTTCCTGAACAGCTGATTCTTTTATGTTCAAAAGTGAAACGAATCGTTCCACTGATTTGTGTTCCAATTTCACACAGTTCCAATGACAGATTTCTGTCAGTAAAATTTTTTCGGTGGCTTTCAATCAGGAAAAATTTTTCAATGACAGAAATTTTTAATGATAGCTATAAATGACCTGTCAAAAAAAATTCCAATGATTGTTTTCAATGATGAAAACCAATGATAGCTATAACTGGCGCCTATGTGAACCACACCAAACAGTCAATTTTAATAGATTTAATCCGCATTGAGCTTTATTATTAAACATAATTCTTTAGAAGAAGTGCTTTTATAAACTATGCAACCAGTATAATTTTTTTAAGTAAATCTCCACAAGCGTTGTTCTGGTGTTAAATGCATGATGAATTTCCAAACATCATTGAACAAAAATGTCAACACAGTTTGACATTTTGAACTGTCAAGCCATAGAAAACAACCATCGAAACTTCTAATGCTACTTTAAAATACCGTACATTATATTAATTTAATATTGATTTTGAACAATAGCACAATAAATTTAATTTATCAATTTTACCTTCGATTACTTGAACATTTAGCACTCGGATGAAACATTAGAACTATTTTAAAAAAAAATAGATTTAAGCATCACCTTGTGTATGTTAAATTCATCTCTTTCAGCTGTCAAAAGTCAAAATTCTGTCAGTGGTGTTATTTGTTGATTTTTGATTTTCGCATTTTTGTTGTCGAATTTCAAAAACAAAACAATTGAATTTTTAAAAACCTTTTTATTTATTTGATTTAATCGTGTTCTTGTAATGCATTTACAAAATTTTGTTTAAAATCATAATGACTTTAGATATCTGCCGCATTTGTGGCACGACCGAAGATCTAAAACACATTTTTAACGAGGGAAATGATGAGCTTGTGGAGCAGATCCGACTTTGCGCAAATATTCAAGTAAGTACTCTTAAAAAAATTCCAACATTTCTTCATGCATCATATGTGCCATAATTCAATCCCAGATCGATGTCAATGATTGCTTGCCCAAATATGTGTGCAATGAATGCGAATCTGGACTGGCATTCTCCTACCGTTTGCGGCAACGCAGCGAACAAACTGAAAAGAGGCTCCGAGAAGATCTCCTGATTACCAACGTCGAACCACTATCACTGGGTGAAGAATCTACAATTATTGATACTTCAGGCAACAGCTCACTGGAAGAGCTATGCCAAGACGTTGGAACTTGGAGCAGCGACGAGAATATTGCAAACTTCGACGATCATGAGAATTTAATTGAAGAAGAAGAAGAAGAAGGTTTACCCGAAGTCCAATCAGATGAAGTTAGTGAAGAACCATGGATTGGAGAAGAGAATACACACGAATCTGAAAAAATCTTAGAGAACTCGGTGATGGAACAGATCGAAGAGGATTTGGTCGAATTTATTGAAATCAGCATCGCTCGAAATGATTTTGACACCCAAGAACCTGTGGTAACTCTAATTTACTCTTATTTTTCTTAAGTTTTTTCAATGTTCCACTTTTAAGGATTCCCCTACATGTGAACCCAAAACCAAACAATTTGAATGTGAAATTTGTTATGAGCTCTTCGAGGAAAAATCAAAATATACTGCACACCTGAGAAAACACGACGATAAACATTTTATTTGCAATGTTTGTGACAAAGTTTTCACCCAGCGGTATCGATACGAAGAACACATGAAGAATCATTTCACTCTGGACAAAGCTTTCCCTTGTTCTATCTGTCAGAAGAGCTACACAAATCAAAGCAATATGGAGCGGCACGTTCGCTCGGTTCACAATCAGGAGAGAAATTTTCAATGTGCCCAATGTGGAGCGAGTTTTGGTAGATCGGATATACTGAAGATGCACATGGCAAAGCATTCCGATAAAAGGACAATCGAGTGTGGAGTTTGTTGCAAGGCGTGAGTACACAAACTTAAACTGATTTTTGATCCATATTTAAAAATACTCTATCCGCTTGTAGATTTAAAACCAGTCAAAGTTTGCATTATCACATGAGAATCCACCAGAATCGCCAGGGACGGCAGAAAAAGCCCCCGCGTATTAAGACAACACGGAAAGCAAAGGCTCAAACCTTTCGATGTGATCATTGCGATAAGGTATCCCATCATCGAACCACGCACATGAACCATATGCGAATCCACACGGGTGAAAAGCCATTCAAGTGTAGCACCTGCAACAAAGCCTTCCGCACGACTCATGCACGTAGTAATCATGAGCTCCTGCACACCGATAAACGTCCACACGCGTGCAAAGAATGTGGGATGGCTTTTCGACAAACATCGCATCTTAAGTCGCACATGCTCACACACTCTGGACACAAAAACCATGTGTGTGAGGTGTGCCAAAAAGCCTTTGCAATGCGAAGTAATTTGGTTGCCCATCTGAGAATTCATACGGGCGAGATGGCTTATGCATGCAATCAGTGTCCAAAGAAGTTCCTCCTATCTAGTCAATTTAAAAGACATAAGCTGACGCACGGCTCTTCCGTTGACGATGGAGGAGATGTTTTGCGGATGGAATCTTGCCCGGAGAATGAAAGTGAATTCCATGATCCCCAAACAGGTTTCTGCATGTATGATATAATCGAAAGGACACCAGACAATGATGGCATTGTTGTTGAATGATCTTTAAAGTAGAAAGATAAGAAAGAGATTCTATATATTTATGTACAAATTATATTATTTTTAAAAGTTCTTTTACTTCAATAAACACTAAAGTTTAAAATAATAGTAACTGTTTAGCTTTGAGATAGGGGAGACGAGAAAAAGGTAACTATATCAAGAAATGTAACTTTGAGGTAGTTAAGGACTGTGTTTATAAACGCAGATAATAACACCAGCGCTGAGATTAAACGAAAAATAACTCTTGCTATCCGTTAATTCTTTAGCCTAGAATTGAGTAGAAAAGCCCTCTCTCTGTGGCTATATAACACCCTCATCTTTCCCGTCCTGCTATGCGGTGCAGAAGTATGGACCTCGACAAAGGCAGATAAAAGCATCTTGGGTTGTTTCGAGAGAAAATTTCGTTAAGTGATCTTTGCTCCTGTATAAGAGAAATAAATGAATCCTACCGGAGCGGCCGGAAAGTCTTCGAATTCCCCACAAAAATGTTTTATGCTCGTTAAGAAGAACTTAGCAAAATAAATTCTCTTCACAAATTATATTTCCAAAAAAGCTTCTTCCACAAGACTTATTGATTTCTTTTCTTCCAGCAAGATTAATACAAATTTGATGTTACTTTTTCTTAGGATTTAATTCTTGTGCCCAAATGAGTTTTAGGAAGCCTTGTCGACACATTATGGAAGTTGTATTTTTTAAATACTTACAATTTATAGCTCTCAATTCCACCTCTAATGGCTTAAAGCTGTCAACAAAAATACTGCTTCGAAAATTGTTAACTTGGATGAACAAGCTCTATAATGAGGTATCAACTTCACGAAATTCAAAAACCGGACTTTAGGTATAGAAAAGAAATTATTGTTAGTTGGGAATTGGAGGCATTTAGCTAGGCACCGAAATAGATGGAGAAATTTGTTTGCATAGGACTTTAGCTCCACTTTAAAGTAAGTAAGTAATATTCTTTTTTAAAAGAGTTAAATGATACGAAGGAAATATTTACTTACATGCAAAATAGCGATGACTGTCAGTTTACTTTAAACGAATTAAAGAATATTTGCAAAACTACAACTTTAGATAACAGAACGATTAAGCTACGACTAAAACTGAAGTATGGTGATAAACTTATTATCACTGAGAAATCGGGAGCATCAACATTAATATGCTTAGTAGATAATCATCATGATATTTTGAATCAAGCCTGGTACGAAAAAAAAAATGAATAAAAAAGAAGAACGATTCAGAGTCCTAGAGGCAGCTACAAATATCATTCGCGAAGATATTCAAACCGCAGTGTTTGATAATTCCAACTACCCTCCTCCAGGTCGCATGTTTGAAGATTTAAATAATGAAATCCCAGAATCGTTGACATATTTTGTAGAACGAGTGATTTTAAAGAATAAACGATCAAATTTAGATCAAGGCCTTTTAAGTCTAAACTACAATTAGGCCTCGCAGTTTTTTGCTAATGCTAATATCCATTATTTTTCAATAGTTTCAACTTAAACAGGATCAAAACTGACCCGTGGAATAGGCCCACTGGGGAAACCACAAAAAAAAAAAAAACGCTCTAAGTACACTACCTCATAGGTGGCGAGGAAACGTGTGCATATTATGACGATTACAACTTTTACAACTTTTTGAATCGTTATATCTCAAAAACGGTGGCTCGTAAAAAAAAAGTATTAATTAATTTTTTGTAGATAATTTTATGATCTACAATTTTTGTTTGAAATATTTTTATGATAAAACTTACCGTTTTGCTGAAAATCGCGAAAAACTCATTTTTTTTACCTTTGACCTTGAATGGCATTTTTTCCTTACAGGGGAAAGATGGGGAATTTTCAAATTTTGTTTTTAATGATATTTTAAACAATCTTACCGATTTTCAGCTTGGTGGGAATTAAGTTAACTTCGAATGTCTAAATTGACCGGACTAATATCTACTTTTTTATTTTATGAAGCCATTATCAATATTATTTCTTACCGGTTCAGTTTAAAGACTCAATGAATTTAAAACGTCAACTTTTGAGTGGGAGAAATTGAATATATTTTTAACTTAAATCACTGAAATTTTAGAAGTTGGAATTCCGTAAAAAATTTCGAGATCGAGATTTAATCAAAAAGTCTAAAAAAAGTGGGTTCCCCGACTGCGTTCGTCTGTCTGTCTATTTGTCTGCGCCCTTACAGCCCAATCGATTGGGTTGATTGATTTCAAACGTTGAAATTAAGGTTTTAAGCAGATTCTTGTTAGGCGTTTTTTAATTGTTTTTAAGACTTAAAATAAAAGTAGTCTTCATACAAATTTTTTGTTCAAAAATCGAAAATTCGAATTTTCTCAAAAGCGAACCAATATATGTATATGTATCGGGTGATTTTTTAAGAGCTTGAGAACTTTTTTTTAAAAAAAAAACGCATAAAATTTGCAAAATCTCATCGATTCTTTATTTGAAACGTTAGATTGGTCCATGACATTTACTTTTTAAAGATAATTTCATTTAAATGTTGACCGCGGCTGCGTCTTAGGTGGTCCATTCGGAAAGTCCAATTTGGGGTAACTTTTTCGAGCATTTCGGCCGGAATAGCCCGAATTTCTTCGGAAATGTTGTCTTCCAAAGCTGGAATAGTTGCTGGCTTATTTGTGTAGACTTTAGACTTGACGTAGCCCTACAAAAAATAGTCTAAAGGCGTCAAATCGCATGATCTTGGCGGCCAACTTACCGGTTCATTCCTTGAGATGAATTGTTCTCCGAAGTTTTCCCTCAAAATGGCCATAGAATCGCGAGCTGTGTGGCATGTAGCGCCATCTTGTTGAAACCACATGTCAACCAAGTTCAGTTCTTCCATTTTTGGCAACAAAAAGTTTGTTAGCATTGAACGATAGCGATCGCCATTCACCGTAACGTTGCGTCCAACAGCATCTTTGAAAAAATACGGTCCAATGATTCCACCAGCGTACAAACCACACCAAACAGTGCATTTTTCGGGATGCATGGGCAGTTCTTGAACGGCTTCTGGTTGCTCTTCACTCCAAATGCGGCAATTTTGCTTATTTACGTAGCCATTCAACCAGAAATGAGCCTCATCGCTGAACAAAATTTGTCATTTTCGAACATTTCGAACCGAACACTGATTTTGGTAATAAAATTCAATGATTTGCAAGCGTTGCTCGTTAGTAAGTCTATTCATGATGAAATGTCAAAGCATACTGAGCATCTTTCTCTTTGACACCATGTCTGAAATCCCGCGTGATCTGTCAAATACTAATGCATGAAAATCCTAACCTCAAAAAAATCACCCATTATATAATATCCATCGCAGTAGGTATTGTTTTCAAAACACTTCTTCTCTATCATCTGTTTACCGTTGTGCTCATACAAAATTACATTCATTTGATAGTGATTACTCTAATAAGATCGATTTAAGATGGATAATAATCATTCTTTCCCAGTTTTGTCTGAAGGTAGGGGCAAAAAAAAAAAAATGATTAATAAAAGCTCTTGGAAAAGAGAACAGCTAAGAAAGAAAAGGTGAGATTTTCTAGCATCAATTTATCAATCGAGTTTATAGCATTTTTGCTTAGGTATTTGCCGAAGAAACTTCTCATAGTGCCTGGTTGTACTCACAAGAAGAAGAATCTTAAATGCACAACAATTCCATTCAAGATATTCGTCGTTTTTATGAATCCTTTTATGCAAATAAAGAAAAGATCGCACAGGATAATTTCATTTTCAAATATATGTACATCTCAAACAAAGCCAATGGTCGCATTCGGAAAGCTAGTGGCTACGTAGTCAAAATTCAACTAGCTTTGTGAATGCAAAATTGCACTACAAAGCTAGTCAATCCGGAACTGTCATATTAATGACAAAAACAAATATATAAAATAAGAAACATTTGTGTTTTCAGAACTTTAAATAGTTTTTTTTTTCTTTTTAAATTGAATAAATACCAAAAAGAAGATACGAGTATAATATGATTGATTTATATTTGTAATTAAATACCGAAAGATTCATTTCATTTTGAATGCTTGTGTCCTTACCGAGCAGCTGATTGTGAAACGTCAAAACCAGTGTGCACTAACTTTGTAGCCGAAAATTTTACACTACGTCGGAGGGGAAATTTCAACTACTTTTGTAGTTGGATTTAGCCAATCAGAATCCCTTGACTACGTAGCCACTAGCTTTCCGAATGCGACCAATGAGGATAAGCAAGTTTGTTAAACCGCTTTTTTGCAAATTCTGCGTATACGAGTATCTAAATTCAAAATATATGCAAAAATCATTTCTCAGCTGGAGAAACACCAGAAGAAAAACTAGGGGGTGACACTGGATCCAGAAAATATCAACAAAAAAAGGTGATGTAACAAATTTTATTAAAAATTTGCACTGATGGAGTCCCATTCAACACAACATTATAGTTAATTGTCCGAATTGTGTTTTGTTAATTTTGAGTATTGGAATGTTTGGTGATTTCAGATTGGATTTTAGCAACATTCGTAGTCTTAGAAAGAATTTCTATGCGACATATGTTCACACTGAGACACACAGGCCAGCTGTTTTCGCATTAAGTGAAACTCAGATAGGTGAAGATTCCGATCATTTGGAATTTAATCTAAATGGGTATAGCTTAGTGCCATTATTCTTTTTCCACCATGGATTAGCCGTATATAATGGGTGATTTTTTTGAGGTTAGGATTTTCATGCATTAGTATTTGACAGATCACGCGGGATTTCAGACATGGTGTCAAAGAGAAAGATGCTCAGAATGCTTTGACATTTCATCATGAATAGACTTACTAACGAGCAACGCTTGCAAATCATTGAATTTTATTACCAAAATCAGTGTTCGGTTCGAAATGTGTTTCGCGCTTTACGTCCGATTTATGGTCTACATAATCGACCAAGTGAGCAAATAAATAATGCGATTGTGACCAAGTTTCGCACTCAGTTTACTTTATTGGACATTAAACCAACCACACGAATGCGTACAGTGCGTACAGAAGAGAATATTGCGTCTGTTTCTGAGAGTGTTGCTGAAGACCGTGAAATGTCGATTCGTCGCCGTTCGCAGCAATTGGGTTTGTGTTATTCGACCACATGGAAGATTTTA
This sequence comes from Eupeodes latifasciatus, assembly GCA_920104205.1. NCBI lineage: Eukaryota > Metazoa > Arthropoda > Insecta > Diptera > Syrphidae > Eupeodes > Eupeodes latifasciatus. The sequence goes on from OV049926.1 coordinate 3,673,247, forward strand.
CGCAAAGATCTTGGTGTAAAACCGTATAAAATACAGCTCGTGCAAGAACTGAAGCCGAACGATCTGCCACAACGTCGAATTTTCAGTGAATGGGCCCTAGAAAAGTTGGCAGAAAATCCGCTTTTTTATCGACAAATTTTGTTCAGCGATGAGGCTCATTTCTGGTTGAATGGCTACGTAAATAAGCAAAATTGCCGCATTTGGAGTGAAGAGCAACCAGAAGCCGTTGAAGAACTGCCCATGCATCCCGAAAAATGCACTGTTTGGTGTGGTTTGTACGCTGGTGGAATCATTGGACCGTATTTATTCAAAGATGCTGTTGGACGCAACGTTACGGTGAATGGCGATCGCTATCGTTCAATGCTAACAAACTTTTTGTTGCCAAAAATGGAAGAACTGAACTTGGTTGACATGTGGTTTCAACAAGATGGCGCTACATGCCACACAGCTCGCGATTCTATGGCCATTTTGAGGGAAAACTTCGGAGAACAATTCATCTCAAGGAATGGACCGGTAAGTTGGCCACCAAGATCATGCGATTTGACGCCTTTAGACTATTTTTTGTAGGGCTACGTCAAGTCTAAAGTCTACACAAATAAGCCAGCAACTATTCCAGCTTTGGAAGACAACATTTCCGAAGAAATTCGGGCTATTCCGGCCGAAATGCTCGAAAAAGTTACCCAAAATTGGACTTTCCGAATGGACCACCTAAGACGCAGCCGCGGTCAACATTTAAATGAAATTATCTTCAAAAAGTAAATGTCATGGACCAATCTAACGTTTCAAATAAAGAATCGATGAGATTTTGCAAATTGTATGCGTTTTTTTTTTAAAAAAAGTTCTCAAGCTCTTAAAAAATCACCCGATATAAGAAACGATGTTGCATACCAACTTCAGCCACAATATGGTTTGTGCTCAAACACAAACCTTAACTTCATGTGGTTAAAATTTACGGTAAATAAGCACATCATCCACACATGCTTTCTATATCGAAGTCCAAACCTGGACAGAAATTCAACTTTCAACGAATTTGATGCTCTGTCTGACTCCATCCAAAGAATTGTTGCCCATTATCCTCACACTGAAATCGTCATTGCGGGCGATTTTAATGTACACAATTCTTCTTGGCTTCGCTATTCTGGCCAGTCAACACCCGAAGGAAGGTATGTTGAAGTCTTTGCTGAGTTAAATCAGTTAACTCAGCTTGTTGATGAGCCAACTCGAATCCCTGACGTTGCAGGTCAATCCGCCAACACCCTAGACTTGTTTCTTACCTCTGACCCTAATAAATACACAATCAGTGTATTACCGCCTCTAGGCACATCAGACCATTGTATCATATCTGCAAAATTCTCATGTCAAAAAACCCCAATTAAAGAAAAAACTCCTATGAGAACCGTTTGGCAATATGAGAAAGCCAACTGGGACGGTCTCAATGAATTCTTCAGGAACTTTAACTGGTCACTATGCTTCCTCGATAGTGACGTGGATTCCAGCGCAGATATGGTAACAAATTTAATTCTTTGTGGAATGAGAAATTTTATCCCGAATAGGGTGAAATCTATCAAACCCAAAGAGAACTCATGGCTTGATTCGAGCTGTAAAGAGGTTATTAGGTTCAGAGATGTAAGTTTCCGTTGTTATAAAGCCAACCCTACTGAGGAAAACCGGAATAAGTTCAAACAAGCTAGAAAGACCTGTAATGGTCATATTCGACGAACCAAATTTTTGCATGATCAGAAATTAAGGCAAAAAATACTACAATGTCCCAAAGGTAGTAAAAATTTCTGGTCATTTGTAAAAAACGTACGAAACACCACGTCATCCAACGCTCGTCCACAATGACACTCCCAATGTGAGCTCGATCGATAAAGCCAATTTGCTTGCAGCACAGTTTGCTGTTAATTCGACGCTACCGGAAAGTGTCATGAGTCCTCCTGTTCTTGAGAGCGTACATGATTCTATGGGACGAATCTTCTTTCGCACTCGTGCAGTTGCAAGAGTACTTAAAGACCTTGACATACACAAATCCGCTGGCCCGGATAGTATCTCCCCAATCGTTCTGAAGAGGTGTTCTTCAACGCTGGCAAAACCACTGCGTAAACTTTTCCATCTTTCCTACTCTACAGGTCTCTTTCCGAGTGGATGGAAAATAGCATTTGTCCAGCCTGTCCCTAAAAAAGGCGAATCGTCCTCTCCCTCTAACTATCGTCCAATAGCACTTACGTCCCTTCTTTCCAAGGTCATGGAAACGCTGATTAATTATCAGCTTAAGAAATATCTTGAAGAACGAAAGCTTCTTAATGACCGGCAGTATGGCTTTCGTAGCAATAGGTCCACTGGTGATCTCATGGTTTATCCCACCGAACAGTGGAACAAATCTTTACATCGTTTTGGAGAAAGTAAGATTATTGCACTTGATATTTCAAAAGCATTTGATAGAGTTTGGCACCAAGCTCTCTTATCGAAAATGCGTGCTTTTGGTATTGATGAATCACTTCTTCGTTGGATTAGAAATTACCTTTCGAACCGTTCAATACAAGTTGTATTGGATGGTTTCAAGTCCGACATTCATAAAATAAATGCTGGTGTCCCCCAGGGCTCCGTTTTGTCTCCGACTCTCTTCCTTATATTCATAAATGATCTTTTGTCTGCCACTTCTAATCCATTAAACTGTTTCGCCGACCCTCAGCTTTTCATATTCGTTTCTAGATTCACATCCTTGTCCTTCGGATGTGGAACTTCAACGGCAGCGTTTGATAAGCTCATTAAATTCTGATCTTGACAGCATTATCCAATGGGGAATCAAAAACCGTGTAGAATTTAATGCTTCGAAAACTCAATCCTGTCTCCTGTCGTTAAAGCGTAACGCACCCCCGATGCCACTATCTATGAGTGGCACTTGCATCCAGGAAACTAATCAACTGTCAGTACTCGGTATGTGTATCACAGATCACCTTTTATGGAATGATCACATATTTGATATTGCCAAAAATGCTGCCAGGTGCTTAGGATTTCTCCGACGGTGTAAGAAATTTTTCACCCCTTCTGATATGGCTGTAATTTACAAAGCCTTCATCCGTCCAAAGCTTGAATATAATTCGCATATCTGGGCAGGTGCCCCTAAAACAAGTTTAAATCACTTGGATAGAATTCAAAAAAGGGCTTTAAAAATGATAGGCGATAGAACTATAATGGAATCATTTACATCGCTAGAACACCGCCGCAATGTTTCATGCCTTTCGTTGTTTTATCGATATTTTTACAAACAATGCTCTGTTGAATTAGCCAGTTGCATTCCACCCCTTAAACTATTCAGCCGTAAGACTCGCACTTCCAGGAATGCTCATCAGTTTACTCTTGAGCTCCATTTCGGGCATACTGTCAAGTATAGAGATTCTTTCTTAAATCGACACATCAAGAATGTGGAATGCTTTAGCCAACCCTGTTTTTCCCTCCCATTTTGATGTTCAGAACTTTAACCAATGTGCACCAGTATCTCCTCTTAAATCCTTCTCTATTTTCCTAACGCTCGCACTGTGTTTAAATATAAACGTATAAAGGGTACTAATAATCCCTTGAGTGCCTGTAAATTATATAAAAAAGAGGCTGGGATGCGACCCACACTGATAACTTCCCATCCCGTCTGTCGATTTATCTTGCTTAAAAGTTTGTCTATATGTATCAATTTTTAACAAATTTGAGTACTATTTTTTGTAGATTTTATTTTTTTATGCAAAAACAGACTGTTGGATTTTTATAAAAAAATTATTGAATATCGAAAACAATATTTTCTGTGAAATAAAATAAGTTTGAAGCCAATATTTTAAATTTTTGAAAAGCTATTTGAGTCGAAAGTAAATTTTTACCAAGTTCTAGTATTATTTTTTTTTTAGGTTTTTATTTTTTGTAAAAAAACTGTCAATTCGATTTTTGTCAAAATTTTCCCGAATGTTGATAACAATATTTTTTGAAAGATAAAACTAGTTTAAAGCCAATATCTCAAAATTTTGAAAAGATATTTGAGTCGAAAATCAATTTTTACCAACTTTTATTAATTTTGTTTTTGGGTTTTTATTTTTTGTAAGAAAACTGTCAATTTGATTTTTCTCAACATTTTTCAGAATGTTGAAAACAATATTTCTAATAAGACACAATAAGTCTGTAGCCTTAATCTCAAGTTTTTCAAAAGATATTTGAGTCGAAATTCAATTTTTACCAACTTTATGTAATGTTTTTTTTAGGTTTTTATTTTTTATAAAAAAAACTGTCAATTAGATTTTTCTCAAAATTTTATCAAATGCCAAAAACATTATTCTTCGTTGCACAAAATTGTTTTGGAGATGAAATCATATTTTAGTCGTAAAGTTTTCGAGGTGACAATTTTTTTTATACTTGTTTTGTATCACGTTACGATATATAATATAAAATTTAATTCAAGTCTCTAGCGTCATTGGTTCATGAGATATTTAGGGTTAACCAAAATGTTCACCTTTTTTTTAAACTGCTATTGTAAAAAAACCACCCACGCAATTTTCTTGAGAGCCCTTTCTGCATTATTATCTGTATAACAAAATTTATTTTAAGTCAATATCTCTACTGGTTCTTGAGCTATGGACGACGAAAAAAACTTCTAGGAACCTTGAAACGTCGGGAAATGTCAAAATTTTCCATTCGAAAAATCGGACCCATTACAATAACTTCCTATGGGAAGTTAAAAAACAGGACTACTTCTGGTTATAAAGTTTTCACCAAATTGATTTTTCAACGTATTAATGAATAAGCGAGCTGTGGAACAAATTGCTCCGATTTGTTGGAATCCAAGTTCAGAAACCTACGTATAAACCACATCAAACAGTCAATTTTAATGAATGTGATTCGTTAGTAAATGGCTTGAGGATTTTTATTAAAATTTGGAAGCGTTTATCTGACTTTTAACGATTCATTTTACCAAACGGAAATTCCAACACTATTTGACATTTTCAACTTTTAAACCATAGACAACTTCCGTTGAAACTTCTTATATATGTACATAGCTATAAAAAATCATACACATCTGACCAGTGTAATAAAATCAATCATCATCCATTTATTCCCTTAAACCACTTAATGACTAGTAGTTAAATTAAGACCCTCGTCTTACAGTAGTGGCCCAAGAGCAAATATTAAGTTATTTAATGATGTTTTAAAGAAACCAAAGCTTTAACCAGAACTAGGTACATCTTGCCTCTTTAAAATCTAATTAGAATATGACCTCAAATATTTAAGATGAAGAAAGACGCCCTATCCCCTTCATCAAAACTGCCAATGCACGCCATTTAAACCGTTCATAGCGATGGTAATGGACGGGAAGTTGGATCTATTTTCTACCCATGATGATGGTTATCCTTGAATGAAACTTCTAATAAAAGAGTAATTTAGTTTCGTTTATATTCAATTTGGTATTTTTGTTGTTGTTGCTTTTTTTCATTTTGGAATAGACATTTTTCGAATTGTTGGTTTGGTTGCCTCTAGCGATCCACACTCCACAGCTCTAAATGCTTTCATTATTTTTAAGTGACAGGCTATTATTCCGATTCTATGGTTGAGTCATTGGAAGATTAACAAGACATAACCAAGCCATTTCGCCGGATTACAACTTTGACCCATTTTTCTAGCCTATATTTGCTATTTTCAGAAACGCGTGGCTTAAATAATGTGTGTGTGCCCTTCAAACGTGCCATTATTTGCAGTCAATTTAAAATCATCCCCCTAAATGATAAAAACCAACACCAACAACAACAAAAATATCGCACCATTACAGTCCCCATGGCCCATCAGGGGGATGCTTAAAATAAAGGGATGACTTTTGATGGGACAATCCTTTTTTGTAATAGATGTGAACTGGAGCTCTGCTGGTTTTCGTTTGACATGTTTGACTTAACAAAAAGATAAATAAATAGGTCAGGTTCGATTTGCATACCCGCCCCCAAGTTTTAAAATAAATCATACTTTGAAAAATGTTGGGGTAAGGTCCCTATGAATGTAGCTGGGGTTGTGTAAAATTCATAAAGATTCAACGTTTATTTGATGCAAATTTCAATACATAGCAAGACCCCATAATAGAAGGTTCAATTCTGTCTTCTTGCTTGTTTCACGCTCTCAAACTCAATGACTAAAGGACCTAGGAGAGTGTAGGAAGGTGCCGCACTGCCACAACAGTTTCATCGCTATGCGGTTGGAATAATCTCGTTAGTGGTAATTGGAAAATTTGTATGACTTTCCAGAGGGCTTGTAATATATACGTGATAGTTTTGAATCTCTGTTCTTTTGGTTGTTTTCTTTTTTGTCACAGATTTAAAGCAAAATTATTGGAGCAAGGACCAATACCCCAGCGAAAAATGTTCTTTAAAAGAAGGAACTTCGTAGTACCACCGCCCAACTCCACTACCACCGCCGCGCCCACCGCATTGTGTATGCCAGGAGCATAGTAGTAATTTTTCATTGGCATTTCCATGAAAAATTTATGTACGTGCGGTTGGTGGCATGCGGCAAGACAAAGTAATATAAATGAAGCAATATACAATATTATACATATCTACATATATGAGCTTCTTGTGCTTGAAATAAGGACATGATGTATTGGAAGGTTTTGTTAATAACATATTTAGGAACAAGTTCGGAAGAATTGGAATTTATTCTTTTTTTTTTGAAATTTCCGCCATATCTCAAACACACGTCACCTATCAATCAAGGTTTAAACAAGACGTTTTGTTAGGATTTTGGGATAATTGTGTTTCGGCGAATAGAGCGATAATACTGATTTATTTAATAAAAACAACAATCACTCATTACATTATTAACTTTTCACACAAGGATAGTAAACATTTGAATCAATAACAAAAATAAGAAGAGTCCGTCCATTGAAAGTTTCTATTATACAAATTTGTAAATATCGAACAAGTCGAAGACTAGGTTAGGTTAGGTTGAGGGGCTGACAGTTGGTGTCTTAACCGTCACACTTAGATCAATACAGATCCATTGTGATACCCGTGAGAATTGATACTCAAGCTAATAAGAAAAAACCTATGTGTTCAGTTAGTCAAGCCATTTAGAGGCTTTGACGAAGTTCAGAATGTTAGTACCTGGCGTACTAGAGAGTTCTTTTAAATCCCCAAAGAAAAAGTTGCCAAGCAGTTTCTTCCTTTGATGGGAGAGTGCGGGACAGTGACACAGAAAGTGCGAAGTGTCTTCATGCACCTCCTCGTCACCGAATCCTCTGCATAGATCATCTGAACTGATTCTCATCTTTTTCATATGAAAACCTAACAGATTATGTCCGGTGATTATGCTTACAAGAGATCGAAGTGATCCCTTTTGTAGCTGCATAATTCTTTCCGTTTTTTGTTTGTTAAAACAGGGCCAGATCTTTCTTGTAGTGCCGCAGGTGTCAAGAAGGTTCCACCTTTCATCGGCTTTAATTGTTATTCTTTTTGAGATTTCCTGTTTTAAATAACAGGTAGGGGTGCTAACTAGCTGAGCTTGGCTTTCGTCAAGCATTGACCCTAATCTTGCTAATTCATCGGCTTTCTCGTTGCCTAGTATATCGCTGTGGCCTGAGACCCAGCAGAGTCTAATATTGTGCTGTGCGCCAAGAACCTTAAGCTCTTCGCGGCAGCATGAAACAAGCTTTGATTTTACCTCAGTTGCAGTAATCGCTTTTATTGCCGCTTGGCTATCAATGTAAAAGGTGATATCAGCTCGTGGTATCGCCATCATTGATACCTTTTTAGCAGCTGTTGTCACTGCCAGGACCTCCGCTTAGAAGACGCTGCTGTAGTTTGGAAGCCTAAGCGAGGCGGTCAACTTGAGAGATTCGGAATAGAAGCCTGCCCCTACACCAGTGTCCATTTTAGAGCCATCAGTATAGATAGCTATTGACGACTCACTGGAGTATGGTATATTATCTATCCATTCCTCTCTGCTTGGGATGGCAGCCTGGAATGGTTTGTGAAAATCAAGTTCGGGTATTTTATAGTCTGCTGTAGTACTATGACCCATAACTTTATGAAGGATCTGGGCATGTCCTATGGAACTGTTTATCCAGACTTTAGTTTGACTAAGTCTCAGGGCATTTTTGGTCGAAGACTAAAAAGGAACAATACGGATTTTTAATTCAACCTCTATGTCCCGTTCCTGCTAAAATCTAAGTTTCGCAAAACTTTTACCTAAGGAAAGTGATATATTTATTATTTATAATGCATCTACGTTCACTTCAAACTTTGTGTATGTCAAAATTTTAAACCTTTTCATAAACACCCAGTGACAAAAAACCTTCGTATTGATAATTTTCATATTTTTGCGTTTAAACGGTAAGATTCTAGCTTTCATAAATTTGTTCCTCTTTTTGACGTGACAACGTCTTAAATTAGGTTGCGGCTGGGAGTCACTTATGAAAAAGTGTAACGCCCGGTAACGTTACGATGAGTCACCGAACGAGAGAGAGGCCCGCCGAATGTCTTGCGTCTCTCTCCCACTCAACTATGATCGGTCTGCCGCGCGCGCAGCACTAGAGAATTAGGCGCATTGAATCGGCGCATGCTTGTGTCTCTGTCTTTGTCTTTCTCGAACGTTCTTGGCGTTGGAAAAACAAGAAAGCGTCATAATACAAGTTCACACGTGTGGTTAAAGTATCGTCAGCTGTGTCTGTAGTGAAAATGTGGAGTGCTTAGATTCGTCATTTACAACAACTACAACAATAAAGGTAAATAATTGTACACTGATATTTCATTATCGTAAACTATGATTGATTGATTAATTGTTAGATTGACACAAAAGTTGAGAAACTGAGTTTATAGGTTATGTCATACTATTGATAAATGTTGATAGTGTTAAGTAAATTATTAGTTTAAAATTAATTAATTAATTAATTATTATTTTACAAATTTTCATTGATTTCAAATTTATTTAGCAAAAATTTGAACCTTCGATCTGAATAAATGTTTTGATTTTCGAATTGATTCTTTAAAATTACAAATATTAAGAAAAAGTGGCAGATATAAGAAAACTTGATTTAAACTGTGTTGAGCAAGAATTTTAACATCTAATTTAAGTAAATGTTTTAATTTTCAACTTCATCATTTACAATTACAAATTTTAATTAATTTCAAATTTATTATATTCATATCAATAAATATTCTACCGAGAAAAAGACGTTGTCACGTAAAATCTTCGCCCATAAAACCGACTTTACAGGCAACCATTTTTTTTTCACAATTTTGTCACTGTAGTCAAAAGCGTGAAGTACGCTTATACACAAGGTTTCAAAAATTATTTGTATCATAGTTTTGTCTGTTAATTTAATATAAATATGGTTTTATATATTTTCTAGAAAAGGCTCAAACTGTAAAATTACACAAGGCCAATGTTTTCAATTGGAAAATAACACGTTGAACGGTGGTAACAATGAATGGGGTCTGCGTAATGTCCTTAAAATTCACCAGCCTTATGGTTTGATTTTTCGAAAAATTGGAAGTAGAAGGCATAAGTCAATATCGTCAAGATAAGTTTTAATGGGGAACCGATGGGAACCATGCTGGTGACATTAATAAAAGTTTTTAGTCACAAACTGTAAAAAAAAGTGATACGACTTTAAAAAAAATTGATTTGTTAATTTTTGTTTGGAAAATCATTGTAGCGTTTTTTTTTTCAATTGATTTTTTATAAAATATACAACATTTTTCAATTTGTTATTACAAATATTTGTAGTTTGCAGTTTTGTAGTGCTTATAAATATACGTTTTACATTTGAATTTCGTTAAAAAATGTTGAACCGTTTGCGAGATATTTAATTCTGAAACAAAAAAATAATTAAAACTTGTTTTTAAATAAAAAAAAAACAAAAACAATGGCATTTTTGATCATCAAATTCTATTAAGACAGTATAAAAGCTTTTACCGAGAAATTATTGAAATCGGTTCATTAGTTCTTGAGAAAATTAAAAAAAAAATACAGTTCTAAAAGTTCTGAAGGGTGATTTTTTAAAAGCTATAAGAAAGTTTTTCAAAAAAAACAGATAAAATTAAAAAAATGCATGCAATCTTTATTCGAAACGATAGTACGGTCCATATAATTTAATGTATGAAGATTATTTTATGCAAATTTTGACCTTGACTGCCCTTTAAATGGTCCATGCACTTAGTCCAATTTTACTCTTTCCAAAATTTCGGCCGGTGTCTCACGAATAAATGCTTCAATGTTATCTTACAATGCGTAAATTGAAGCGGGCTTGTCTGTATAGACATGAGCTATAACATAGCCCCACAAAAAATAGTCTTAAGGCGTTAAATCGCACGATCTGTTCGGCCAATTGACCGGTCCCGAACGTGAAATAAAATGTTCACCAAACTCGACTCTTAATAAGTCCATTGTTGCGCATTCTTTGTGGCATGTGGCACCGTCTTGTTGAAACCACATGTCATAAAAGTCAAGCTCTTGCACTTTGGGCAAAAAAAAGTTGGATATCATCTCACGGTAGCGCTCACCATTCACAGTTACGTAACGATTCGCATCATCTTTGAAGAAGTACGGCCCAATGATGCCACCAGCCCATAAACGGCACAAGAATGTGACTTTTTCTGGATGCATTGGTAGCTGTTGCAATGCTTTTGGCTGATATTCACTCCAAAATCGACAATTCTGCTTATTTACGTACCCATTGAGACAAAAATGAGCTTCGTCGCTGAACACAATTTTTCGGTAAAAAAGTGGATCTTCAGCCAGCTTTCCAAGAGCCTATTCACCAAAAATTTTACGTTGCAGTAGGTCGTTCGGCTTCAATTCTTGCACCAGCTGTATTTTGAAAGACATCACACTTTCATTCTTCATCAAATCCTTCCGCAAAATTTTCCACGTTGTTGAGTAACAGAGGCCCAATTGCTGCGAACGGCGACGAATCGATAACTCTACGTAAGCGTGTTGGTGGTTTAATGTCCAACAGTGTAAATTTGGTGCGAAATTTAGTCACAATAGCTCGAAGCTGCCGCTTCAGTGGGTCGATTAAACTAACCATAAAATATGGAAGAAGCGCGCGATGAACTTTCTTTACAGAGCACGCATTTTGATAATAAAATTCAATAATTTGCAAGCGTCGTTTGTTTGTAAGACGATTCATGGTTAAATTATAGACCAAACTGAAGATGTTTGACAGTGAGACAAAACACGAAACGTGCGTCAGCTGTTTAAACCAGTGTTGCAAAAACGATAATAGCTAAAAATCACCCTTTATATTCTTCTAGAGAAATACAAAAATTAGAGAAAATTTAGCACAGAATAAAATTGTTTTTAAGTCAATACCTTCACGAGATATCAAGAATTGAACATCGATTTTGCGTACTATTTATAGTAGACTAGCTTTTACCCGCGACTTCGTCCGCATTAGATAGTTTTTTTGGATAGTAGAATGAAAAAACCTGAGCTGTATCTGAATTGTGCCGAGATGGGATGAGGCCACACTAAGTGTGATTGCCATAGGTTAGGTTAGGTTAATATATTTTAAGAAGAAGATAGGTTACTTCAATACATTTTTATATACCACGTTTTTTGTTTTTCCTTCCTTGGCCAGAACGTAAAGATTTTGTGGGTTTGAGACTCGTGAGCACGCTACATAAAATTGTCCATGGGAAAAACATTTTTTTTTCCAAATTTACACCTGCAACTTTCAGCGTTTGCCCCTGAGCTTTATTTATTGTTATTGCAAATGCTGCTTTCAGAGGAAACTGCACTCTTTTAAACTGAAACGGCAAATCGGTTGGAATTATCGGAATGCGGGGAATTAAAACATTTTTTCCTTTTGTTATTCCAGTCATGATTATAGTTTTTATAATATTTCATCTTAGGTGAGAAATCTGTAGCCTTGTACCATTACATAACTTTGGTGCATCAAGATTTCTCATTAACAGGACTGGAACACCAACCTTCAATCTCAACTTATGAGAAGGCACCCCTGATAATTCCAAAGAATTAAGAAACTCTATGGGGTATGATGTTACTTGCTCCGTGTCCATAACGTTGTCTACTGAGAGATACTCGACGATATCTCCTTCCACGTCCGATATAATTTGTTCGTTTATCAACTATCTCATTAGTTGGAGCTAAAATTGCCTTCTCACACAACCACTCCTGATTGCCCATATTTATATGCAGGTTTCGATAGACATTACTTTTTAATTCATCTGTGCTACAGACAATTTGACAGAATTCATGACTCAACGTAATCGAGTCGTTATAGTCTGTTGGCATACAATCTTCTCCCATTTTTAGAAGAGCAGCGGCATATTGTCCAGCTTGAGAATCATTGTGTAGCTGTACTCGCATATTCGTAGTCAGACAAAACTTTTTTCAAAAATGCGTTTATTTCATCTGCCGTTGTACCTCTAGTAATTACCGGCAGGGTCTGTCTAAAGTCGCCAGCGACTTATTTCATAAGGGTTGGGAATGCGTTGTTTTCCCGCAATACTAATTTTATCCAAATATTATTCAAATTTTTGGTAATTTAGGAGTGAAAGCGATCAGATTCCCGGAAAGTAATATTTCCCATGGGAATGCGTTGTTTTCCCGAGGTCAAAAGTAACTCATGTCCTGTCTTAAGTCTCAAACTATCTCCTTACCAAATTTCATTTAAATCTGTTCAGTAGGTTAGGCGTAAAAGCGATCGGCCCACCTGAATTTTCCCATGGGAATGCGTCATTTTCCCGGGGTAAAAAGTAGCCTATGTCCTTTCTCGGGTATCAAAATATCTCCATACCAAATTTCATGCAAATTGGTTAAGTAGTTTAGGCGTGATTGAGTAACAGACAGACTACTTTCGCATTTGTAATATTAGTATAGATTTCAATTTTTATAAAAAATTTTACTGAATTCCGAAAACAATATTTTCTATAAGATGAAATTAGTTTGAAGCTGTAATGTATGTATTTTCACTATGTAAATGTAATTTAATTTGTTAAACTTAAAGAATTGTTAAATGTAATAAGAGTCTTAAGCTATCCTATCATGCCACCTTGTCGTCAACAAAATATGAACAATTAACTAAACGAATCAACACTAACTTCAAGTAGAACAGATTCAAATTTAGAAACGACGATTCTAACCCAACCGCCGTTATTTTTTGTACAAAAAACTTTACTGAATGTTTTTATTTGTATTTATTTATTTATTCATCAATCAGACAAAAATATCTTACAGACTACTTGAAAATAACTTACATAAATAAAAATAAATATATATGGGTATGTACATAGTATTTTGCTTATTTCAAAAATTAATTATAAAATGACGTTGTAGATTACATTTAAGGGTAGAACGATTACTATGAAAATCAAAATCAAAAACACAAGAAATACGATTAACTTCACGGACACAGCGAGTTACTGGCTCATTTTTGGCATAATTTGTCCTATGATCGCTTTCAAAAAATAAAAATCTAGTCCTCAGAGGACGACTTGGAGCATACAAATCAATTAAAGACAGAAGCGAAGAACAATTAATACGATAAGACAAAATATCGCTTACAAACAATACAGAGTACATTTTTCTACGATTTTCGAGTGACTGAATATCAATTAGCTTACATCTAGTTGAATAAGAGGGCATTTCAATATTCCAACCAAGTTTCCAAATAACGAACCTAGTGAACTTTTTCTGAACATTTTCAATTCTAGTAGAATGAATGTTGTAATGAGGGTTCCATATAACACATCCATACTCTAAAATAGATCTGACATAAGCATTATACAGGCATTTTAGAGTATAGGGATCAGTAAAATCAGATGAATTACGTTTTATGAAACCAAGCATAGTGTTAGATTTTGCAATGATGTATTCGATATGTTTTATAAAGTTTAATTTACAATCAAATATTATTCCCAAATCTTTTTTTTCAAAAACTCTTTCTAGAATATTATTGTTTATTTTGTAGTCGAAATTGATTGGATTGGCAATACGCGAAAAAGTAAAACACTGACATTTGGAGACATTCAAAAACAAGTCATTAATGGTGCACCAATTAGTTAAACAATCAAGATCGTCTTGGAGTAGATGGCAGTCGCGAGAGGATTTAATGCTTTTAAAGAATTTAAGATCGTCCGCAAAAAGAAGGCGGTGTGAGTTTTTAAAAACGTTAGGCATGTCATTAATAAAAATCAAGAACAATAACGGTCCAAGATGACTGCCTTGCGGTACGCCAGAGGTTACCACAAAAGGAGAAGATTGAATGTTATCTATGGAAACAATTTGATAACGTTTCGTTAAGTAGGAAGAAAGCCATGATAGCATAGCAGAGTGAAAACCTGCGCTTTTTAGTTTAGATATTAGTATCAAATGATTCACTCTATGTTGAAAACTATAATTTTTATAAGATGAAGCCAATTTTTAAAAACAATTTTTAATAATGTAAAATTGAATTTAAATCTATATCTCTATTGGTTCTTGAGGTTTGGACGAAGAAAAAAGTTTTCCGAACGTACAGACGTACGAACGTACGCACACACACACACACACACACACACACACACACCCACACACACACCCACACCCACACAACACACACACACACACACACATCTATCTAAAAATCTTTTATTTAGATTCTAGGGACCTTGAAACGTTGAGAAATTTCAAAACTTTCAATTTGACAAATCGGACAGATTACAACTATTAAGAAAAAACAAATTGAGAAAATTTAAGAAAAATATATCGGTTTGTTTTCGGACAAACACGAATTTTTGATTTTTGACCAACAAATTTAAGAAAAGCCTCACGCGAATTTGCTTAAAACCTTAACTTCCAAGTTTAAACTCAATCAACCCAATGGTCAACCCGGATTCGGGGGATCCATTTTTTTTTTAGACTTTTCTACAATCGTAATGTCATGTTTGATTAAATTTTCGAGTTCTAAATTTTGTTCGAATGCAATACTTGCCATATACATACATACATAGTTCCTATAAGTCGCAAACAAAAATGCTATATAAGACAGATAAATATGACAAAGTACTTAAAAATTGGACCTTTGTTTCGTGTCGCAGTGCAAAGCCGATAGAATTTTAGTTATGAAGTTTAATTTTATTTGCTTTAATTTTTATCATAAGATGAAAAAAGCATAACTAATCCATTGTACTTTGTGGTTTGAAGTTGGAGAAAGGAAAAATGGAATATTTAATCAAAGTGCATACTTCTTTTTTGAGGATGCTTTTTTGATTTTGTTTTTGAATAAATATTTAAGCTTGATTAATTTTCATCTCTCTTTGTAAGGGACTCGGAATAAAGCCAATTGGGAGATTTTAATATTTTACGATTTCATTTTTCTGACCCTATGCATATATCTATGTACACAAATTCCCTGACCTCATATTACTCTCTCAATGAACCTTTTTCTCTACAAAAAAGCAAACCACAGAAAAAGCTTCAAATGACCCATGTCCCAATCATCTAAAGCCTTTCTCGTTATCAAAGAGTTTCACAAATTTGAACACATAGGTATCGAAAATAAAACATTTTAATGTGAGAAAAAAAAACTTCACACACTGTGATAAAAATCTCTACCATTTAACATACATAGAAACAGAGGAGTTATTGTAACCAGTTGTAAGATTTATATACATATTTCCGGTCTGGTAAATGTTAGAACATCCAAAAAATATACCTCATTTACATCATGATTCATGCATGAATCCAAGAGGGTAAATATCCCCAAGGATTTATGTGTTTAGATTAACTCGAATATACCTACAATAAAACGGTACGACATTGTACAAAAATCTTTAGGGTGTGTATTTTTTTTTACTTTACGAAAGCTGTAAGGAATAAATTGATATGCATACCTTATCGATTGTAAAAATTTAAATATTTAAATAAATAATGAAATGGATGTGACACTTAATGTATATAAATAAATATATCCTGTTACTTCAACTTTATTTATTTTCAATTTAAAAAAGGTTTCTTTATTGAGATTTAGATTTAGTTAAAGCTTATTTTGACACCTTAAGTTGACTTCCAAACACGACTAAGTGCATTTTCTCAGCCATTGGTGGAATGGCTTGCAATTTTTAACTTTTCATTTAAGTTGGGTTAGATTTAGATTTTCTTTTAGTCAACGTCTCATTACTTTTCTTTAAATTTATTTTTCCAAACCCTTATGTGTTTTACAGATTTACTCACCACGTACAATCATCCTTGTTGGTGTTTGAATTTGGTTTTACCAACCTCATAAATTCGCTGGGGTTCCATTCGCATATATCTTTTTCCGTGTGTGGTAAGCTTAAATCCTTTCAAAGAAGAGTATTCTTCAACGTTGTTTTTTAACAAATGGCTTCAAATAAATATAACAAAGAAGAAAGGTAAACATTTGGCAATTAGATCAAAACATCATCTTAATAAGTCTACTAGGGCGTATGTGGAATATTTGTTTGCAACAAAGAGGTGTGGCATTATAAAAAAAAACGACATTGTTATTAAAAGAGAAATTGAAATAAATTACCCAAATCTATCGCATACGATCTTACCTTTAAGGTAAATTTAATTAAAATCTTTAGAGTAATTTTTGAGTTTCGAAAAAGTTAAATTCGTGCTAAAAAAATATCAGAAAAATCATACAAAAATGTGTCCCAAATTTGAATTTCCTACATATTTTAAATCAGAATTTAAAGGTTATTCGCTGGTTTATGAAATGCGTCAGTATGATTTCTGCTAAGATTGTCAAGTATCAATACTCTTTTTGACATTTTTTTAATGAAATTGATAAATTCGTTTCAGCAACCAAATTTTTTGATAAACTGTTAAAGTGCTTTAAATACTTGTTATTTTCGAAAATGCTGTTTACATTTTTTCCAAATATTGAAGGTTTTTTTGACATCTGTCAATGCTTACCTTCTCCCTTACGATGTTAAGAAAATTATTTCAAAAAAAATATCCAAGTAAAACTGCGAGTCTTGCATTAGCAGTGTTTCAAAAGCTAAAATCGACTTGATTAGACACAAAGACCCAACCGGACGTGCAGCAGCTAATAAAATTTGCTAAAGTTTTAATGTCTTCTTACTTAAAAATAAAGATTCGTACAGATAATACATAAAGGGAGGTAAAGACTAAAGAGCTGCAAAAACAGCAGTTTAAAGACGAGCAACTTTAAGGTGTGCAATTTTAAAGCGGTTCATATACATTACACTACTTGTGTTCACACTTGTGTCGGTGTGCAGAAATGTGTGATGTGTGTGGGCTGGAACAGACACCGATTTTCAGTGTCGGACACGGAGCTAGTAAAATCAAAAGTTTTTGATTTTTCTGTGTCGAGTCTCAATCGGTGTGATGTGTATGGGGATGCGTGCGCCCATTTACTATTCAGTATCAGTTGCATCTGAATCTTTGTGGAGTGCAGTACGTCGCAAGTTGTTTCAATAAAAGCTTCATGCTTCAACGTCGCTAATTATCATCTTTAAGATCTCTTTCAAAAGTAATGTGTGCACGATTTGGTATGTTGTGTGTGGCGAAATGTCACGCCGGGTGTCAGTACACCGATGTGCACACACGTGTGGTGTCTTTGGGCCCCTTAACAGTTATTAAAATTCGAGCTTGATGAACAACGGAAAGTTATGCTATTAGAGTTTTTCAAAACTCAAATTATCTGAAAAAGAATTGTATCAAGTGGTTTTTTCACATTATAAAACTTATAAGCTTCGGTGGCCCTGATGGGTCAACCTTTTATTTTTACGATTTCAAAAAATGAAAAGGTGCTAAAAGCTTCTTCACAACTGTAAAGGAGGTGTTGTTATATTGAAAGCTCTCAATTATTATGCAACATTTACGATTGAGGGCGTTGGAAAGAAATTTTTCGAAATAATCTAATATTTTTTTACCCATAAACTTGGCCTACCAACATGATAACGCGCCTATTCACTCGATTCGAATAATAAAATCATCACTAATCTGATTTTAACATTATGAAATACACTTGGGGATAGTGAATAAGGCTGGTCGTCAGTTTTAGACAAAAGAATCTTAACATCTTAAGGAAGTAGTTAGCACCAACAGATGGCACAATACCCATCAATGTTTGGAAAAAATGTAAAAAGTATTTTCAAAAATGTGTGTGCTTATTCAGTTGAAGCGGAAAATGAAGCTGAAGAAGAAGCTGAAGAAATGAAGCTGAAGAAGATAATACTTTTGAGGAAAGGCGAGATAGAAGAAAATCTCCGAACACTTCTTGTGCATAAGTGGATTTGAACAGGCCCCTTTGGAGAATATCTGGGCTGCCTTCCATTGCAGCTTTGTATAGCTAAAAATTTTACTTCTATATATGTCAAGAAAACACTTTAAATTTATTAGAACAATTTATAAATTACAAAATACTTTCCTTTTTATAGCCCAAATAAATGCCGTCTGCTCTGGTTTAAATTATTTATGAAATTTAAACTAAAAACTTCAATCTGTTCTATTCACAATAGATTTTTGTTTGTTATTCACAATTAATCAAAAGTGTATCAACACCCATGTTTTGTTGGAAAATCTATCCATAGTATAGTAGGATTTTACACGAATAACAAAAAAAATATCCATAGTATGAGTACTACCGATAAAAGTTAGAGTAGAATCTTACTATGGATGGGTTTTTGACATTTATACGAGTCTCGAATGGATCTTATGTGATTTCGTTCTCAAATGTAGTTGTATCTCGATGGCTGTGTTCGTTGAGTAGTTGTGCATTTGGAATCATGTGTGTTTTAAATTGGGGAAAAAATCAATCTATTACTGTTGATATTATTTAGTTTTGTTAGTGAAATTGGACTAACTGGGTTTATTTTGCAGGAGAAAACAATAGAAAAGATAATTAAGTTTTGCTATGTTTCCACCAAAGGTTTATCTCAGTTTAGATTAGATAAATCTGTTTTGGTGTTTCCACCGCACAAGAAGATTTAAAAATGATTAAGTTTGCCAGCATTTTCTAAAATGCAAATGGTGTTTCGATGTTTCTTATGAAGTGCAAGTGAGATAGTTTGATTCGTGTTAAACAATGAAAAACTGAATAGTTCAGCACCATATAAGAATATGCTACCTACTCCATGTGCAATTTTTTTTTAATTTGATTAAAACAAAACTATATATTTTGACTCGACTCCGATCCCTGACCGGAATCGAGGCGAATCAAGCTCATTTCAACTCGATTCAGGTATATAAAGAATTTAGGCGAGCTTGAAGCTTCAACACCACATGTTAATGTATGTAGTAGTCTACGAACAAACCCCCTTCTTGAAGTTTTTATTTTATGTCAAATTGTTTGGTTAAATCTTTGAAATCGATTTTCACATTACACAGACGTATTTTCTTGATTTTGATTTTGATTCACCCCTGGTCTGAATTTCGCTATTTTTTTTTGGAATTTTTTGATAAATTATTCTGGCAAATATTCAATTGTATCAACTTTCAAATATAAAAACCGGACTACTGCGGATCGTTTTTTTGGCAATTTCTCACTGTACTATATGAGCCGTTTATTTTGAAAGTGGCATAAGTCACTTTTTCAAAAAATCGAGTTAATGGCAACACTAAATACAATTGAACGGTATCTTTTCATTTTTAAAAAATTTGCACTCAATAAGTTGAGAACTATTGAGATTTCTTCGAGAAAAGTATTGGTAATTAACGGTATAACAAATATTTTAAATATCTCGACTTAAAAAAAAAGTGACTTATGCCAATTCCAAAATAAACGGCTCATATATGGAATACAAAAAAAAACGTACTAAATGTGTATCAATGATTCATAACACCGACATATTAATTTATTCATGAATTTTATCAATTGTTAATCAATTGACGATTGACTATAGTAATAAGGCTGTATGTTTTGACAATTCACAGATAATAGTTTTTGTCATGTTGAAATTATTGAATAACTCTTTTAAAAATTCCGACTCATAGATATTTACAAATGTCACTTTTTGTGTTAGACAAAAGGTATATGTTCCTTAATATTTGTACTTCTACCCCAAAAAAAAAAAAAGAAATAAATGTTTTAATTAATTTTAATTTAAAACTTCCCGACATTTATTTCAACATAACATCAAAGAACAAGTCATCAAAAACTTATAAAAGCACCCAAAACAACCTCATTCCATTAGGTTTCAAGTTAATCATTCAATTGGAAAAAATTGCGGGTGAAAAAAATTATCTCGCTCAACGAAACGAAGGCCAACATAGACATCATCATTACGATTCGTTGAAAGTTCTCAATTTTACTACAGCATCTTCTGCCGTGCGTCGCATCGCATCGCGTCGTCGCGTCGTCGTCGGTCGTCGTCGTCCTTTCGTCTCGTCACATTTGTGGCTTTCATTGAGAAATACACACATTTTTTCCCGCCCAAAATTGGCCAAAACAAAATGCGATGTTTTTGCGATGTTTATTTCCCTCCAATAATTTGGTGTTTTTTTTGTTTTGCTATGGTTATTGTTTATCAACAAAATTTCAAAAACCATCTGAGTAAATAGCGATAGACAGAATGGCACATGGCTTTGCGACGTGAACGTGATGTGATTCTGATTCTGTTGTGTCTTCTTCAAAATCCGCGCATGCTCCTGAAACGCATCGAAAAGTGTTTACATTTTCCCAGCTGAACTTTTTGTATTCTTTGCTTTCCTCGAATCGTTGGTCAGAGTTCTACTCTCAGTTAATAACGGTTCTTTAGCGAGTTCGAATGTCTCGAAGGAAGGAATTATACGAGTAACAAAAGCGGTAAAGAATTTCGTTTTCGCGATATTTATGTAGTTAGCATAGTTTTGTTTTAGCTTAGACGCATCGTCCATTATAACAATCGAAACATATGTTCATAAAGTTTTAAGGGATTTTAGAAACTGCTGACGTGTTTTTACTTAAAAATTCCCTTAACGAAGTTAACGGTTTAAGATTTAAGGAAAAATTCAAACTAAGTGAAGTGAAGTTCATGCGTGTGTCCTTATGGTGCTATAATGAATGAAGTCTTGTGGCTTGAAAAGCACTTATTTTCCACCCCTTACCCCCATTTCTTGTGTTTTATTTTATAAAATTTTACTTGCTAATTAATCTTTGGTGTAATATCAAAAATACCATCGTGAAATAGTTTAAAGCGCATCCTGTGAGGGATAACCTGTAATTTTATCAAAATCAAGCAGAGTATCTAACGGTCGACCAATTAAAAGGTGAGTTCCCGCGAGGAATATAGTGGATGTAAATAGTTCCAAGAATAGTTCGAATTATGATGTGTTAATCAGGTGGCAATGGATAGCAAACGATTTGGGATTAACTCCTCCTCTTTCTTGTCCTCACATCGCATCAAACTTAAGGACCGTTAAAATAAATTTTCCTTGGAACTTACGACGACGCACGTCCGTGTCGTCCACGTCGTCGGTCGGTCGATTGGTCGTTCGACCGACACCTTGGAGTGACGTACGGATGGGATGAGTGTTGTTTGGGGCTAAGATTTATTTTTAAAGATAAAATCCGACTCCTCCGGTTCAAATCTATTTATGGATCGTCGATGCGTGTCGTTGTCCTCTCAGCCACTCTCTCTTTTCAGAAAATTTATCAAACTGTTACAGGATTTTGTGTATATTCATTCTTAAAAAGGGTGTTTTTAGCTCCATTACATTACATTTTATGATGTTATGATGTGTAAAAGGATTTTCTTTTTTATTGAATTTTTAATATTATCATATTCATAAATAATTACACAGCAAAGATATTGTACTTGTACTGACAACAAAAAGAAAAAAGGAGACATTTCAAATTTTTATAACCCCAAACCATAGCTTCGACCGATGATGATAAGTGTGATTGGGGGTGATGTTAAGAGGAAACAAATTTACAAATATTAATCGGATGATAATATTAAATCGAAGCAATATGTTTTGAATGTTTGCAAAAGGGTCGTTATGTTATTTAAATATTAAGGATGTGCAAAAAAAAAGTTAAGAATGAAAAATGGAGCAATTTTCCAAGTGCATAAGGATAAATAATATAAACGAGAATACATATTTTTATTTTTTTACTTGAGTAAGTTTTGAGGGGAGGGTGGGTGCAGGTACCGGAGCAGGAGAAGCGAGTGAAAAATAGTAGGAAATCACTTTAAATATAACTTTTTTAATATATTTTATATTTTGGAGTAACGCAAACATGGGGTGCAAATATTTATTTTGTTTGTTCCTTTTTATCATTTTTATTGTACATGTAAATATGAAGGGATATTTGTGTACACGCGAGTAAAGATGGTGAGAAGTTTCACTGTGGAACTATGGTGTATGGCATTAGAACTCTTGAATTTGAACACACACAATTTGAGATGAATATAACGAACGGTATTATGTTTCAGTTTAGAATTTTGGAAAACTTCAGTATGTAAATAGGAAAGTATCCTTATTAAAAATGGTTCGAAATAAAAGCCTTAAATGCATGTTCAACGTTTAAGATAAATATTGGTATAGAAATATATTTTGACCTATTTGATAAGACTTACTTCAACTTTGCTAAATACACTTTTTATGGATAATACTGGCGTAAAATTAGCGTACATACTGAGCTTAAAAGTTTTCAAACATCCTCAGATCAATGTATGTAGGTACTTAAACGTTCTTCAAATTATCTAATTTATAAATTTTCTTGTGAAAAAGCTCCAAATTTAAAGGTAACTTCTTAATTTTAGTCTGAATCTTTTCTACAGTTCTTCAAAAAAAAAAAAGTTACTTACAGGTAGAAAAACGCTGCCATTTTAGACTTCTCATCGGAAGTTATTGTAATCGGTCTAATTTGTCGAATAGAAAATGTTGACATTTCTCGCCGTTTTAAGGTCTCTAGAGTTTAAATTAATTTAATTGAGTGGCTGTTTTTTTTACCATAGCAATTTAATAAAAAGTTAAAATTTTGGTTAACCAAAAATACGAGTATCTCACGAACCAATAACTCTAGCGACTTGAATAAAATTTTATATTATGTATTGTGATGTAATATAAAACAAGTAAACATTGATTTTCTACTTTAATATCTTTTTAAAAAATTATCATATTGGCTTCAAACTGATTTCATCTTATTAAAAAATATAGTTTTCAACACGCATTACAATTTTGGGAAAGATCGAATAATAAAAACTTATAAAAAATATAACTTAAAAAATTGGTTTTCGACTTACATAAATATTTTGAAATCAAAATATTTCATCATATGCAAAATAGTTTTGGTAATTTTTAATAATTAAAAAAAAAAAATTACTGAAAACTTTTTGAACAAAACACGCAATACTAAAACAACAAAAAAAAAAAACGGATAAGAAATGGTTATCGACTCAAGTATTAGGAAAACAAAAAAATATATTGAGTTCAAATTATTTATCTCACACAAAATATTGTTATGAATATTTTGTTAAAATCTTAAGGAAGACAAATCGAGAGACTTTGTAGAGATTACTTTGTAAGGGGCTTATTTTTAACTTCCCATAGGAAGTTATTGTAATGGGTCCGATTTGTCAAATTGAAAATTTTGACCTTTCTCGACGTTTAAAGGTCCCTAGAGTCGAAATAAAAGATTTTTAGAAAGATGTCTGTGCGTGCGTGTGTACGTACGTTCGTCCGTACGTCTGTATTTCCGTACGTTCGCGACGTTTTTTCGTCGTCCATAGCTCAAGAACCAGTAGAGATATCGACTTCAAATAAATTTTGTTATACAGATAATAAGGCAGAAAGATGCAGAAAGGGCTCTCAAGAAAATTGCGTGGGTGTTTTTTTTTTACCATAGCAGTTTAAAAAAAGGTGAACACTTTGGTTAACCCTAAATATCTCATGAACCAATGGCGCTAGAGACTTGAATTAAATTTTATATTATATATTGTAACGTGATACAAAAGAAGTATATTTTTGGAAAAAAATCCAATTAACGGTTTTTTTTATAAATCAAAAAAACTGAAAAACAAAATTTGTCACCTCGAAAATTTTACGACTAAAATATGATTTCATCTCCAAAACAATTTTGTGCAACGAAGAAAAATGTTTTTGGCATCTGATAAAATTTTGAGAAAAATTTAATTGACAGTTTTTTTTATAACAAATAAAATCCTAAAAAACATTACTCAAAGTTGGTAAAAATTGAATTTCGACTCAAATATCTTTTCAAAAACTTGAGATTAAGGCTTCAAACTTTTTTTATCTTATAAGAAATATTGTTTTCAACATTCTGGAAAATGTTGAGAAAAATCGAATTGACAGTTTTTTTTTTTTTAAATAAAAACCCAAACAAAATTTTTTTTAAAGTTGGTAAAAATTGATTTTCGACTCAAATATCTTTTCAAAGCTTTGAGATATTAGCTTTAAACTACTTTAATCTTTCATAAAATATTGTTTTCAACATTCAGTAAAATTTAAAAAAAAACGAATGTTCAGTTTTTTCCAAAAAATTAAAAACCGAAAAAAAAATTTAACAAAAATTGTTAAAAATTGATTTTTGGCTCAAATATCTTTTCAAAAATTTGAGATAATGGCTTCTAACTAATTTCAACTTATAAGAAATATTGTTTTCAACAATGGAAAAATTTTGAGAAAAATCGAATTGACAGTTTTTTTTACAAAATATAAAAACCTAAAAAAAAATGTATAAAAGTTGGTAAAAATTGTTTTTCGACGTAAATATCTTTTCAAAAATTTGAGACATTGGCTTCAAACTAATTTTATCTTTTAAGAAATATTGTTTTCAACATTCTAT
Source organism: Eupeodes latifasciatus (assembly GCA_920104205.1). Lineage (NCBI taxonomy): Eukaryota > Metazoa > Arthropoda > Insecta > Diptera > Syrphidae > Eupeodes > Eupeodes latifasciatus. The sequence goes on from OV049926.1 coordinate 3,697,998, forward strand.
AAAATTTTGAGAAAAATCGAATTCACAGTTTTTTTTACAAAAAATAAAAACCTAAAAAAAAACAATTACAAATATTGGTTTCAAACTAATTTTATTTCACAGAAAATATTGTTTTCGATATTCAGTAATTTTTTTATAAAAATCCAACAGTCCGATTTTTCATAAAAAAATAAAGTCTACAAAAAATAGTACGCAAATTTGGTAAAATTGATACATATAAACAAACTTTTAAGCAAGACAAATCGACAGACGGGATGGGAAGTTATCAGTGTGGGTCGCATCCCAGCCTCTTTTTAACTTTCTTTTGAAAGCAATATTAAAGAAGTTTTAGATTAGATCCTAGTTTTCCAAAATTTGTCGCTGCACTAAAAACCATTTTTAAGTCACCAGATAAAACCTTCCAGGAAAATATAAATATGAACCTTTGTTGACTTTGTCTGAAAAATAGTTTCAAAAGACACTGAGATGAGTGTACCCGCATTTCCCATTAGTGCTCTTAAAATCTAAAAAATATTTTTTGTAAGGAATACAAAATTAAACTTTGAGCTATTTTTATTCGTAAATTTTGAGACGTTAAATTTAATAAGTATTATTTTTAATAGGACTTACATTTATTTAAAAAAGCGGTATCAATTGATTTTTGTAATAAATTTTGTACAACAACAGTTTTTTAAGAGGAATTTTTAAGCCTTTATCTTTCTTTGTTTCAAGATATTTTAAGATCAAATCAATATTTTGAAGTCTTTATTTCTGTACGAAAACTGTAAGTTGAAATTCTCTTAACATTTTAGAAATGTCAAGAACAATATTTTATATAAACTGCAATATGTCAATTCGATACCTATAAAATTTTTAATAAATGTCAAAAACCTTGTTCTTCGTTTCATTAATTTTTCTGGAGGTAATATCATTTTGTGTTAGTAAAATATTCTAAGTGACATATACTTTTATCAGTAATTTTAATTTATAAGAAAAAAACTGTTTTTTGTTATTAAGTTAAAAAAGTCAATTTTATATTTAAATTGTTATAGTAAAAAAAAACTTCATATCATTTTTTTAAAAACACCTATCTGTTTAGTACCCGTGGCATGATGGTTAGTGCGTTGGACTGTCATGCCAGAGGTCTTGGGTTCGATCCCTGCCTATGCCATCTAAAGTTTTTTTCACGGGTACTGCCTCTTGCGAGGAATTGACAAATTCTCCAAGGGTAATTGATGTCATGAAAAGTGCTTTCTCAAAATTTGCCGTTCGGAATCGGCTTAAAACTTTAGGTCCCCTCCATCCCTGACAACAGTACTCGCACACAGGAATAGTTGAGAGTTGTAAGTCACTAGGCCCTAGTTCTCAACGGACTGTTGCGCCACCCAATTTATTTATGTATTTTATATCTGTACGGTTTGATGTTATTATTTGTAAAACATACATAGGCATATCCACAGAATCTTTCATTTTCAACAATTGAATTTTTTGACGTGACAACGTCTTAAATTAGGTTGCGGCTGGGAGTCACTTATGAAAAAGTGTAACGCCCGGTAACGTTACGATGAGTCACCGAACGAGAGAGAGAGGCCCGCCGAATGCCTTGCGTCTCCCTCCCACTCAACTATGATCGGTCTGCCGCGCGCTCAGCACTAGAGAATTAGGCGCATTGAATCGGCGCATGCTTGTGTCTCTGTCTTTGTCTTTCTCGAACGTTCTTGGCGTTGGAAAAACAAGAAAGCGTCATAATACAAGTTCACACGTGTGGTTAAAGTATCGTCAGCTGTGTCTGTAGTGAAAATGTGGAGTGCTTAGATTCGTCATTTACAACAACTACAACAATAAAGGTAAATAATTGTACACTGATATTTCATTATCGTAAACTATGATTGATTGATTAATTGTTAGATTGACACAAAAGTTGAGAAACTGAGTTTATAGGTTATGTCATACTATTGATAAATGTTGATAGTGTTAAGTAAATTATTAGTTTAAAAAATTTGTGCAATTCTTATTTTCATTCAATTCCTTGTTCCTATTGTGCAATTTAATTATATTCATATCAATAAATATTCTACCGAGAAAAAGACGTTGTCACGTAAAATCTTCGCCCGTAAAACCGACTTTACAGGCAACCATTTTTTTTTTTTTTATTTTGAGGCACATCTATAAACAAACATTTTCTTGATTGTTTATCATCTAAATAACAAGAAAATACTTGCGTGATTCATTTTGAAACATCGTTAATATCCATCCGTCACGTAATATCCGGTACGTTAGATCAATGAAAAGCATTCAATGAAAAACCCTCATTTCATAATAAATTTTGATTTTGCGTTGTCGTACAAACTTTGAAATTTCAAAATTTAGATCAACAGCTTTTTTCTATTATTACTATTGATTATTCGTAAAATTATCATTCACAATCATTTTATTTTGCAAGATCTTATCGATAGGTGTGCCGCTAAGAAAATCACATATTTTATACCAATCACGTTTTCAATTTTAAACTTTAAAATGGCATTATTTATTTTTAAATAAAGGCACATGATCCAATTAAATTTTAATTAATTTATTGATTGATAGAGAATAATTTAAGCCTATAAAATACTACCAGAATCGATCGTTGAGAAAGTTATATTGAGAAAAAGATCAGATTTTAATATTTGTAAAAACGGAGGTACTCTAATTTAATTGCTTTGTACTATTTTTTAAATCGTAGCACACCTTTCTTTCGAGCTTTTTCTATCAGTTTATATTATAGTTTTTTGTTTAAAAAACTTAATAAATTTGCATCTGGTACGCTTGAAATTTGCAATATTTAAGCCTATTTTTTATTTATTTTAATTAAAAATGTTTATCCAATCAAGTCACAAGTAGGTTACATAATTGAAATAAGTCATGATACGAAAATCTATTCACTTAGAAAGTGCCAATTTCATTTCTAAGGCTTAATATACTGTGGTAATATGAAAGTTAAAAATACTGTGGATATGCCCACATACATGATTTGAAAACATTACATACATTTAAGACCTTGAAACGTCAAAAAATGTGGAAACATTCAATTTGACTGTAACTTCCAATATGGAAGTTAGTAAATGGTTATAACTGATATGTATGCATCGAACTCCGTCCTTAATAACTCAAACTTTTGCTACACAATAAAACTCAGTGAAATGTAAAACTTCTATAGACTTAACCTTCCAAGTTAAAAAAAATGTTAATGTTTCATGTTTCCCAATTGAAGATTTGTATTTTGAACTAAACGCTAAAAAATAAATGGCAAGGGTCTTAAATTCAAAAGTGTCTAAGAACTCATAGATAATCGAGGAATTTGACAGAAGCAACATTTACATATAGAAATGTCAGCCAAGCTGTCAAAATTTATTTTACTTATTTCACACTGACGTCTATGCGATGTAGAGATGCAAATCTATTAAGATTTTACTACTCTACTTTAAAGTGAAATGATAAGGTGTAGATATTAAGATGTCAGAATAATCCCCGCGGAGTCAGTTAATCTGAACATCGTCTAAAATCGTTATATCATTAAACCTTACCAAAGACACATTTCTGAACTCCACGGGAATGACAATGACATTTATTTATTTATTTACTGATTTCCTCGAAATAATTTTAGCAGACTGTGTGACAAATTTATATTTTCTTATGTTTATCCTTATTCCCTCCAAATATAAGAAAAATATGAATTAAGATCCATGAACATCGTGTTATCATCACTCGACGACGAAAATGTATTAAAATAAATCCGTTCATAAAAAAAGCGAAATAAACCTGTCTTTGAAATTGAGTTATCATAATGTCAAAAAAACGAAATGATGCTTTCAGTTTAAAGTTAAAACGACTGTGAAGAAAATAACTTGCCTGAGACAACTTGATGAAACAATAAAAAAAAAGACAGGAGGCTTTAAAGCAAAAATAAGTGTACCATAACTAAACCACATACAATCCACAATCAGCCACAAAAGATTAATTTTCACATCCCAGAATGACAGGTGGAGCTGCGGCAGCTTTGCTGAAATAAAAACCAAAGATAAAAAGAACGCAAACATTTTTATGATTGATTAAATTGAAGTGGGAAGGTATTTTTATTTTTCATATTAGGATCATTTTAAATTTTAACTAAATAGGTTTTTATACACATGTGCCTATATTATATCGTGAATTGATTTTTGTTGGTGTGATTTCAATCTCATCACTATATGAAAATGTTTTTCAACTTTAATTTCAATTTGATTGACATTGAAAAATGAAAGAGATTCAATCTTTTTTGTTTTTAATTTAGAACTCATTCACAGGCTAAATATTTTGTAAAATTTTGTTAAATCAAGACATTTTTGTGTTTGAGTTGTGTATAGAAGATATTTTCTTCAGCCATCATAATATCAATCAAAATCTGTTTGCTAAAAATTCAATGATATGTGAATTAAGATATATCCATCTGTCGTCGTCGTTGGTTGTGAATTTATTTCAAAAATAATTTTGTTTCTTTAAGATTTAAAAAGATAAAAATAAAAAGAAAAATCTTCCACTTCTTTAATTCTTTGATTTTCAATATGATTTAGAATTATTGATTTTTGATTTTGTTATAAGAAGCACGCTCCTACTGGGTACGAATATTATTTGGTAACATTGCTCGTGTTGAATATTGATATAATACGCCTAACCATTTATTTCAAAGAATTCGAAAATTAGTCTATGCAAAAAGCGGGTTTAAAGTTTCTTTGGATTGTCATAATTGCACTTTATTTGTCGTATAGGTTCTTAAGGACCGACAGGCATATCGACTTCAAATAAATATTGTTATATAAATTATAACATCAAGATCTGCAGTAAGGATTTTAAAAAAATCAATGGGTGTTTCTTTTACTTATAAAGCATGTTTTTAGACGTGTGGTTTTTAAGCATAAATATAACGCGTGTAATTTACTGTTATGGCCAATGATTTAACTTTATTATAAAGATAAGGGTTTGTCGTTATGCTGGCTCTAATAAATTCCAGCCGAGAGGTCCATTTTTCGACCACTTTTTGCAGCAAAGGGGCCCGTATGCCAGCAATAAAACACCGAATATTTTCTTCCAAGGAATCATTCTTCTTGGGTTAATCTGCGTAAGCAAGTGATTTTACATAACTCCACAAAAGCCCTCGATGCGAAATATTGCGCACACCAAAACTTTTCTTCAATCAAAAAATGTTCGTCTTCTGGCATGTCTCGAAAACCGAACATTATTTTGGCAATAAATTTGCACGATTTGCAAACGTTGTTAAAAAGTAAGTGCATTTATTAGGAAATTGATAGCCAAATTGAGCATAAATCAAGTGACAGCTGTCAAAATGAGCAACTTCGAAAAAAGTATTGCCAGATTGAAAACCATTGTCTAAAAACTATCCGTGATTTCTGTTGACCCCAAATATCTCACGAACGCTATTCGCTTTAGTTAAATTACGTATTGTGCCGTTATACTAAAATTTTATGAACTTAAGAAAAATTATTATTAGTATTATTATTGTTATTAATTAAATTTCCTACTCGAATATTTTACGAAGAAAAATTGATATTGCCAACATTAAGTTTATTGTAACTTTCGTTAGTTCGTTGGTTCGTTAGTGCAGGGTGAATTTGAGCCTCTTTTCAAGTTTTGCAATTGATACCCATTTTTAAAAATAGTGGGGCTGACAAAATTAAAATACATTTCAATGAAAAATCATCTACTGACACGGATTGTCTTCCAAAGTAGTAAAATTATACCTTCCCATGGTTTTGGTTATTTATTTATATATTCAATATTAATTCAATTGTTACCATTTTTCACATGTGTAAAACGATGTTTGTCAGTGAATTTTCTGGCATTATTGTTACAATTATTGTACATTCAGATAATAATATGTATTTGGGACATTTTGTTCACTGGAAGATCTGACAATGGGCAGACGACATAAGGGACTTGAAAATAGGGCAAGTTTCTTGTAACTGATTGGCCAGCTGGCAAAAAATTGCCTTCCAATTAAGGCAACTTTTTTGGAAAGTTGACTGGAAAGTTAGTCAAGAAAAATCTCCCTTGTAGTTTGGCTGAGGAGTGCTTTGTAAGCAATTATATTTTTGGTCGTTTTTGCACGATCAGTTGAAGGTGAAGATAAGTGAAGTAACGTTTCGAGTTTGAAGTTAATGACATTTGAAAAAAAAACTAGTTGCCTTGTTCAAAATTTGCAACTTACTGCAAATTAAGTCCCTTATGTTGTCTGAACCTGCTCAATATAGTAAGATCTGACAGTCTGTCTGGGATATTAAATTAAATCGGAAACTTAAACAAAGTCACAGACATTTCAACGCATTATTTTGCCATAACTTTATTTATGCAACACCTCGACTGCGATACTAATAATTTAAGCTAATATAAAAAATAACACTTTTCAAATCAAAAATAGGCGTAACTAGTGTCACAATCATTCTCGTACATAAATCCTGCTTTTCATATCACTAGAGCACGGCCGCATGAATGGCAATAAAAAACAATTCAATCAACTTAAATGTTGCATGCAATTTTGACTGCTGTCAACGACACCGCACGAAAACACCTGTAAGAGCCAACCGCATAAGTACGTCCGCTATAACCGCATAATTTCTTCTAAGAACTCACGAATCATAATCACAAATTGAGAAAACTTCTAACATAAAATCAAGTCTCTGTTTTCTTGCTTCTGTTTTTAATACCCAACCCTTATATACACTTGACAACTTGACGTACATAAACTCGTATGTGCAAAATAGGCCAGGTGTGTTCTGGGTTGGGGTAATCAAGAATAATGTAATATTTTCATAATATTAAGTTAGCGATACATAATATTATTCTCAGAAGGAACTCTGTCTTCTAAGTTATGGGACATGAAAAATATTACAAGAGCAAAACTTTTCTTTTCATAAAAAATACAAAATAAAAACAAACTCACTCACTTACTTATTAAGTTTTGTACGTAGTATATCGCCTTTGGTTGTCCTTCAATTTCGATGACAGAAGCAGAGTTGTACAAGCAATATTGATTTTGATTCGCCATCCCACCACCAGGTTTTATTAGTTCAGTGGCAGTAGATGTCATAAGGATGTAATGATTATACTTATTATATGCTTATGTCAATGAAAAGGACAAAATTTGTATTCTCTTCTCACAAAGGCATAACAAATATACACATGTTTATTTTCTTAAATTTTATGCAATTCACTATAAATTGTATCCTGTAATTTTGTGTAACAAAGTGTACGTACAATGTAATAGCAGTCCGTGAAGGGAAGTTAAACTAGTTGCGTGCAACTTTATGTTGAAACTTATTTATAAACTTGGTAGAATTTAAGCTTTTGCATGATTTTTCTTTTAAATAAAATTCCTGCTTAATTCTAAAGTTATAGCAAAAACTTGTGTGTGGTAACTGATAGAGGAGAATTTAATTAAGTAACGAAAACTGTCATTCGGAGTTTGAGCCAGCAGAGTTTAAATATTTTGAAATGACCATTAAGGACATTTTTTCATGTAAATATTGAGTGTTGCTTTATGAGAACGCTAGGGATGAATTGAATTACTGTGTTGGGTAAATAAGATAATTAGGTCATAGGCATTAATTAAGGATCAAAAGAAATATATAATTTGCTTATTAAAAAAAAAACGTAATAATACTATACCTCTGGGTCTTGGAGGTAGGGATGCTTTCAACAGAACTGCAAAGATCTAACAGTTGAAACATCTATCTTCATATGTATAACATTAAATTTAGGCAACTAAATTATTTAAGAGAATATCATTCGTTATTACTTTTTCATTTCTATAAGACATGATGAAGGATAAGTGGCAAGAAAATAATAAGCATAAATAAAACTCAACCTGAAAAATTGCAATAAACCCACATATTTTCTTAAATTTATTGGTTCCATTAAATTTATTTCAACTTTTATCAAACACATTGACCGTTATATCGCGTTGGTGCGCTGACCTAAAACTATATTACCGACATACCGCTGTTACTCTGTTTGTGTTACAAAAATGAATTTATCTTGTTTCGTTTTTGTTTTGTTACTTGGGTGTGAACAGAATGATTTATTTAACAATTAACCGACTGGGCTCGTATATTAATTTCATTTTTGAATTGAAATGAATAAAAAAACATCGAAAGATAATTTTATTGCCTCAGCGGTAATACCTGTATATCAGGCAAACGAAAATATTTATTATTGATGACTACATAATATCCTATCCTTGTATATAATCAAGCGAACTTTTTTTCTTTGGGAAGCTGCATCACTTTGTTTGCAATTGGGAAACATTTGCATTCCAATCGGGTGTAGCAGAAATTAACAACAAAGGACCTGTTCGTAGGGGCCTTTCGATTGATTTCGATTGAAAGGGGCCCAATATCAATGGAATTTAACCATGTCAGTAGACATTCTATTTAATAAGGTAACATAAGAAAACACCATGATATGAGACTTAATATTCCTAAAATTTTGAACATACTTTCGGTATTAATATAAATTTCGAAAGCTTTTTAGCCCCTCTATTTCCTTACGGTCAAGTATAGTAGATTCTTAAATAACTGATATATTTATAATATAATAATTTAAGCTTAGTGAGTTCGAAAATAGATTTTATTCAATTCTATTCTGAGATCCATTTTTACAACTGTTCATATCGCTTTTACATGACACTTTTCATATTATCAAAAAATAAGACTTATTAAATGATGTTCAGATTGGCTTCATTTGATAACACCATGGTATGAGGCTTAATATGCTGGACAGTTTGGATATTTAACCTTGGAAAACAAGAGCCGAAAGCTGTCAGAACGATAGGCTTTATTCTCCTATTTTATCTAAATTTGACAATTTTCGTTTTGTTTCTTTTCCCTTTACCTAATTCTCTTCTGAGGCAATTCATTTTGATCCCTTATCAATCCATTTGAGCCATTATTGATTTCTTACAGGTTGGCTATCGCGATCATTGAAAATTGATTAATCTGATTGAAATCAATAATTTTAGGTTGAAGTTGACCATTGAAAACAAAACTGACAGATGGATACACAAAAACAAGGGAACGCCTTCTTTTTGAACAATTAAATTAAAAACTTTAAAAAAATAACAACATTTCTGGAATAAATAAAGTATTTTTTTAGTTAAAGTGTCTAAAACTCCTTAGCCTCATTTTAATACCAATTATAAAAAAAGAATATACTTTCTTAATACAATAGTTTGGCCTCTTAAACAAGATATTTTAATTGGACTTATTTTAGAAGTCAAAATGATACTTAAAACGTCAAAATGAATCGTCTGAAGTATGTCAAATTAAACATCGTCGAACGATTTGGGATCCATGTGCCAGAATATTCGTCAAATCAAATGTTAATTTGAACTTGAAATGTCACTTATTCGATATTTAAGTGTCAAATCTATTTTTCAAACAACACCTTTTAAATCCTCCATCCAGCCCTGATTTCAATGAAGTCCCATGAATTTGCAATAAGGTCCGCAATTTTCTTCGCTATCTAGAACAATCATCGAGAAAAAGTCAACACAAAATATGCAAAACCTAATTGCGTTTCAACAAAAATATGATGTATGTTTGTGCAGTATAGATTTGCATTTATGACATCCCTATTTCTATGCTTGCATAATGTAAACTGACCTCAAAAATGAGCTGTCAGATTGTCACGCACTCGTTCATCTTGTTGCTTGTGCGTGCTTTTCAAATGCAAAATTGGATACGAGACAAATTTAATAACGGTATATATACATAATGCGCAACTATATAACGTTTGTTTATGTTTACGTTAGTCATACATTGCTAGGAGCATTTTAAATAGCGAAAATGTAAATTATTTATAGTAAAACAGGAAGCCAGCAATATTTATGGGTAAAGTATCAGTACATAAAGATAAAATAATAATTGAAGGTAAATTTGGCAAAGTATCAAATAAGTTATTTGATTAGAGAAGATAAATACAATAAATTCATTTGAGTTCATATAGACACAAATAAGTGGTTAACTAAAACACTTAATTATGTATACTTTATAGTCATAGTTATCTACTCTTCAAATAAATAATAATAAATATAATAAAACTATTAAGATAAATCAAAGGGACTTAATTTAATTTTAGTTGGGGCTTAAACCCCATTTATTTTGCTTATTTCAAGCTATAAGTATAACTTAAAAACTAACTCAAATTTAAACTTATAACTATGAGTAGGGGTGGGTCAAAATGAGTTTGAGGTTATAAAGGGTGTCCCAAAATTAACGCAAGATTTGAATTAAATAGAAAACGCCGTTTTTAGTCTTTTGATAGTTATATTTTTATTAACTCGTAAAGTACATAGGATAGGGTTATGTATGGAATAAAACATCGGACAAATGGCCTCCACGGCTTTGCATGCACATGCGCACTCTTTTGTTGAAATTTTCCATGACCATTCTGCATAAATGTGGCTGAATTTCGTTGATGCAGCGTTGAATCTCCTCCTTTAATGCACGGGTGGTTGTGGGCTTGTTGACATAGACTTGTGATTTCAAATAACCCCATAAAAAGAAGTCTAATGGTGTTAAATCACACGATCTAGGAGGCCAATTTTGATCACCGAAACGAGAGAGTACACGACCTGGAAATGTCTCATGCAGTAATTGAATTGTTTTACGGGCTGTATGACATGTGGCACCGTCTTGTTGAAACCACATATTGGACACATCAATATCATCCAATTTTGGCAGAAAGAACTGTGTAATCATGTCGCGATATCGAGCACCATCAGTAACAGTCACTGCTTGACCAGCATCATTTTCAAAAAAATATGGCCCAATTATGCCTCCAGCCCAAAATCCACACCATACAGTCACGCGTTGTGGCATTTGTTTTTCGACAATCACATGTGGGTTCTCCGAACCCCAAATGCGGCAATTTTGGCGATTGACAAAGCCATCAAGATGAAAATGTGCTTCATCGCTTAGGATGATTTTGCTCGAAAAATCAGGGTCCATTTGTTGATGTTCAATAATCCATTCAACGAACTCTTTTCTCTATCCATGGTCATTAGGCTACAATTGTTGTGTTAATTGAATTTTGTAAGCATGAAGACACAGATCTTTGGTGATTATACGCTGTAGAGAGGTTCTTGAAATTTGCAATTCTTGTCCACGACGTCGAATTGAGGTTCCTGGATTGTCAGCAACACTCTCACGCACTGCTTCGACATTCACATTTGAACGGCTTGTTTTTGGACGACCAGTGTGTTTGGCGTCTCCAACGGATCCAGTCTCCATGAATTTTTCAATTAATCTCTTCACAGTTGACGAAGTTAAAACACTATTCCGACCATATTTTGTATGAAATTTTCGAACTGCAGCCGCCAAGCTTTCACTATTTTTGAAATATTCTTTAATAATGAAGACACGTTGTTCTATCGTGTAACGCTCCATTTTTAATAACCCTATACCGTTAGCTGTCAAATTGCTTTTTTTTTCAGGGTTGCCAACACTTCACTGCACAAATGGCGGCAAATTCAAATCTTGCGTTAATTTTGGGACACCCTTTATGTAGGTGCTGATGTTAAAATGAAATGAATTTGGATTCGAATTGACCACCGAAGCATACGGGTCAGGGGTTCGTTAAAGCCTTATGAGGTGTTGTGAGTTGGTAAATAGAAAAGAATTATAGAGAGATGAGCCGCCAACTGAGCCAAAGATAAGCCTACATATTATATATGAAAAGTATGTCAGCAATTTCCCTATGTTCCTGTAATGTCTTTAGGTTTAACAGATGGAGGCGATGACGATAACGGGGTGAGATCAAAGGATTTTCCCAAGGAAGGATCTTAAGTACAAAACGAAGAAATCTTCGTTGGATGCCTTTTATTCTTGATATGCGTATATCTTGATATGAAGACCAAACCTGTGACACATATTCAAATAGAGTTTGGACTAACATCATGTAAAGCAATCGGGACACGTAAGGGTTAGACAATTCTTTGGACCATCTTTAAACAAAACCTAATGCAGAGTTGGCCTTGTGAATTATTTCGTCAATGTAAAGTAGACATTTTAGTTCACGATCAAATAAAAGGAAAGCTCTTTCAATGCGTTTACGCGAAAGGGTCATTGTCTGGCAATTGCTTATGTTAAGCTCTAAGCAATTTTTGGTACACCAGGTTGAGAAATTGTTTAGATCTGTTTAGAGGAGAGACGCGTCTTCATGAGTTGCAATTATTTTTAAAAATTTCGTATCATCGGCGTTAAGGGATATTCGAAAATGTTAAATGACCATGTCTATGTCATTAATTGGAAGGATAAACAGGAGAGGGCCTAAATATTTACCTTGGGGAGCACTTGAAGTGGCTAGAATAGGATTGGAACGAGTGAATCTAAATCGTACATCGGACATCCATTTTCGGAAAATAGGTTCAAAAACTAAGGAGAAGAGTTTGAAGGCTATAAGATTATGTGAGATTTTTTCAAACGCTTTTCTGAAGTCAGCGGAGACCACATCTACTTCATTCCAGTTTTCTAACTCTTAGAGTGAATGAAACAAACTCTATAAGGTTTGTGGTAGTAGATCTATTTTTTTAAGAAACCGTTCTGTGTTCTGAGGAGTTCATATAGAATACTTTCAAAAATGTTTGGTATATGAGAAAGTTTAGCAATTAGTTTATAGTTTATCACCTCCCCTTTCGATCCCTTCTTGTGAATTTGAGTTAGGAAATATTCCTTGATATAAGGATAATTAAAAACCTTTCGATAAAGGAGTTGAAAGAAAAAAGGAAAATTTCTTTATGAAAATGACAGGAAGACCATCTGGGCCCGGAGTGAACTCATTATTAAGTTAAGAAAGTTTGTATTCAAAAAACGATCGAAGTCTACGATTATACCAAGGCGGGCGGGTCGAGAACTCAAAGTGTTGGTAGTGTCCCTTTCTAACTGAAGGTAGGAAATTAAATAGTGTAGTTCATTGTAAAAAAGGTTAGTGGCTTCTTCGACAGACATACAGCTCTATTATGGCTATCAACTATCAATTATTTGATAACTGATAACTTCTATCAATTTATTAATAATTTGGTATTATGAGTATCAAATGATAATTTTTCACCCATTGTGAATACTAATCAATATACGATTGTGAATGGGTTTTGTTTGGTGTTTGACGTTTGACGTTTGTCATTTGTGTTGAGTTCTTGTGTTTTGGTCTATAAATAATTTCGGCGGAATAATGTGAGTTGTTTTCATTAAATAAATTTCTCTTTTTTCTTAATAATATTTTGTTTATTTAGTTAGCAACAGAAAACAAATAGAAAGGCTTGTAATACTGTTTATTTTAGCTTGCACGATAAACCTTCGTTCCTCAGTACAATTGCCTTCAAACAACAATTCTAGTGAAGGCATTTCGTTCTTCAATTTGTATATTCAATAAAAACTACAAAAAAAAAATTATAAATCGTAGTTAAATTACAATTCTTTACCATTTGTACGAATATTTGATACATTTGTCAACGAAGATTTTGTAGCTGATAGAATATTTGATGGGTAACAATATGTTTGGTAGCCGTAATACCGAGTTTATCAATAAAGCTATTCACAATGGATCTTTTAATTCACTATTTATCAAAAATATTTATAATTGATCACCATAATACCGATTCATTAATTTTGTTGATAATTATCAGCTATTATCAATATCGTGTTGATATTTGATAACCATAATAGGGCTGATAGTTTCAAAATCAAATGGAACTCTGTTAATATAATTGTTAATCTGTCATGGAAAAATTGGGCTTTAAGGAAATCATACAAAATAAGGTGTGAAGCGGGAGTAAATTGGAGTCACGAAATAAGGTAGAACGTTAGTAGCAAAGATGAAATCAAAATGCGAAGCAATTTAGGTTTATTGATAATTAAATTACTGACTACGGATAAATTAAACAAACTCCCAATTTTTTTTTTTTTTCCAAAAACATATTTTGTCAGATTTTATAATAGCTTAAAAATTATCAGGGCAAGTTTAATTTGACTAATTCAACGAGCAAAAAAACTAATAAATGTCTTAAATTCAGTTGTAATTGAAAGTTTCAAAAACTAAAAATGGCTTTTAGAGTAAATCAGAGAACAACTATTGATATGTTAAACAGACCCGAAAAGGGCAACGTAAGAAGGAACCTTAAATTGTCTCATAATATTGAAACGAAAATATTTAGCTATATTTGTAATTTCAGTTCATGAAATTTTTGAAATGTTTATTAAAATATCTTTTTGTTTTCTGTGTTATCTTAAAGCTTTTGATTTTAATTTTATTTAATCTTTAAACCTATATTTGCCCTTTAGATCAATGCAAATGATTTTAATTTTCGGTAATTTAAGAAACAAAAAATTCATCGATTTAATTCCAATTTTCATTCTTTTTCATTCAGCATTTTTTGGGAATTCGATACATTTATATATTTATTTACTTTTATTATAAGTCAAAATGTAGGTGCTCAATATAATAGCCCTTCGGTAAGAATAAATTACCCAATTTTTGGGGTCATAACATTTTCTTTTTTAACAATTCATCCTTAAACATTCCCTAAGGGCTTAATGTCATCTCTCCTCCTTCTTACAAAATATACTTCTAAAAATGGCTCCTCCATTAGTATCTATGTACGAATATAAAGCCTAACCGGAAGGACTTTTGAACCAAAGAATAGAAAATATACGAAGTAAAGCGAAAGTCTATTGGGGGGAGTCTGTTAGGACATACATCTATATAGAATACATCTGGCCTAAAGTCTATCCTGCATGACATTGTAATTGATGGAGTGTTCGAAGTTGTAAATTTGAAAATATTGAAGTTGTTTATTTTATTCGAAGGGAAAATTTTAAAAATTGTTTTATTTTTCTGTTGTTTTTCTTTTTTTTTTTTTTATTTTATAAAAACCAAAATCATCAAGGTCATGAAATTGTTGACAAGGGAATAATTCATCTATCAACTCACTGTTTTCAAAGTCAAAAGGGGACGAAAACAAAAACCATGAGTAAGTGTGTCCTGAATTTTTGTTTCTAAAATACGTACTTGACCTAAATAAATATGACATTAAATGACTGAATAAAAAGTTATCTGGGGCATTTCTGTTACACAATTTAAGTAAATATTAAAGAATATAAAAAAAAAATGAGAAGAAGAAGAAGACATTTTTTGAGCTTTAGAACATCATGCGCCTGGTTAAGCTCTAATGTCTGCCTAAAACAAATGAATGAATGTAGTACATTTTATGATGGATGATTTGTTTTTCAAAGGCGGATAACAATTTTTCAAAGTCGCATTTTAAATTTTTAAACAACAAAATGTCCTTGATTTTTCCTTCGATTTTCAAGAACATTAAATAGAAATCTATGCATACCTATAGTCAAATAAGGTTTTGTTCTTCAAATAAAAATTTAGAGAAAAAAGAGCCATAAATATTTTAATCAAGAAATCATGAATTTTATGTCAACAATAACTAAATTGTTTATATTCATAAAAATAGATTTATAATCTCATAAAATATCGATTAAAGATAAATTTTTAAATATTTTCTTAATGCTATTTTTAATGTAAAAATGTATAATCCTTTCAATATGGTCGGTATTACAGTGCGGTGTAAATTAAGTTTTAAAATTGTTGTATATTTCCTTAGGATTATTTATTTTCAAAAAATTAAAATTATCTTTAACAGTATAAACTGTTATTTAAATTTCTGTTGTGAACTATATTACCGACGACGTTAAATGCAATGGATTTTATGTGTAAACGCAGAATAAAAAAGAAACCGCATTCTTGGATTTTAGATACAAGACTAAATTTAATAACTTTAAGAAGACAAATTTTAGAAAAAACATCGAACTACAGCAAGCTTTGCCCCCATTATCATTTAGATAAATTGAACTTTAATATAAACATCAAGTCATAAATTATGTTGGAAATAAATTTTCTTGCACCTTACAGTACCTAAATTTTAAACAAAGAAAGACTTGAGTTATACTCGTATTTATTTATTGAATTTAGTGCAAATTTATTGCTTGTAAATTATGGCATAGTCAATATAGAAATTTATCGGAATAATATTTACTGCTTGCCTTTAAATGTTTTTTCATTTAAGGTGTTTTCGAAATGTATTATATCCTATGTGTAGGCTAGGAAACATCTATCGGTGGCGTAGGTGTGTTTTGTTAAATTTATATTATTCATTTAATATTTGTTTAGTATCTAAATGATTTCTTCATAGGTAAACATCTTTTAATTTATGGAAAATTTTTAATTTATCGAAAATATCACAATACGTCGGCATGGGCAGGAAGAATCTTTTGTTTTCTTTTTCTCAGGAGAGTTTTGAGATGAAAATCTTCTGAAATTGTGAATAAACAATGTAATTAAGGTTTGATAGCAGTTAAAATTTATAAAAGAATAATTTTCTAAAGAGTTTTTGTTTTGTTTTGTAGGCTCACCTAAATTTCTTGGCACAAAAATATTAATAAATACTCTAGAGATTTTCAAAGCATCAACAATAATTTAAATGTGCTACCGCGTGTCTATCGACAAAAGGAAGCTTTTTAGGCTGGAGTTATAGCTTTTTTATAGGACATTAAAAAATTTAAAATGGTTTAATAAAAAAAAAATTAAACATATAAAATTAATCTTCCACTTTTCAGTGAGACTCATCTGGTACTGTATAAAGAAAAAGTCAGAACTAGGAAGATGTCAAAATTGTGACCTTATGGTTCTTCAGTGTGTTATATTTTTTGAACCATCTCCTAGAGCATATATGTATGTAATGACATAAAAGTATACTTAGGGTCAAAGGGGGTAATTGTAAACGATTTTGCATTTTTTTCTTTTTGTTCACTTGTAATGCTTGTAACAGCTTAACCATGCAATGTCGAACATTTTTGTTTATGCTACTTAAGTTTGGATTTTATTATCTATCAAAGAGTAGTAATCTTAATGGCGTTTGTTTATTAGTTTTCATAAAATTTGATATTTACATTTACCCCCTAGTTTTTTAAGTAAACGAGAAAAATGGGGTAAATGAAAACGGTACCAGTCGTCCTAACATTGTGGAAAGGGGTAACCAAGTTCTCTTTCCTTATATATGTAGGTACCTACTAAACCAAGGAGATCATCCTTATCGCAGGAGTAACCAGCACGAGATATGAAATAAGGCACCTTGCTAAAGTGTCCCCACGTCTGACGAAAGTGCTGGTTTTCTGCCTCTAGATATAATGACAGTAGGATTTTTCCCTTCACCGATCCACTGACGTGTATGATGGAGCTGTGGTTTTTGGTTGATATGTACGTGGCATCTTTTTGATATAAAATATTGTTAGATCAAAACCAAAGCCATTGAAAATGAATGTTTACAGTTACCCCAAATTGTTCACTTTTACCCCATTTCGGTGTTTACATTTACCCATAATAGGCACATAATGGGGTAATTGTAAACAGCCAATAACTTTTAAATTTTGTTATACAGGCAAATAAAAACATATAGCATGCATTTATACTAGGGTTTCCAGAACATCTCTTTTAAAGAGAACATGTTCTCTTTTTGGACTCCGATCTTTCTTATTCTTTCTTTTTCCATCAAATTCTTTTTTTTGTACTCTTTTTTATTTATGTTCTCTTTTTTGTCCTCTTTTTTCTTTTTTATAAATGTTGGTGCCTCAAAAATAGTAATCTTACTCCCTTTTCATTAAAAAAAACTTTGTAGTGTCCACCAAAATAAAGCATTGCAATACGAACCTACCTATTCATAATCCATCAACGAACCCTGGTTCGAAACTTCAAATAAAATTACATCGGCATTCATCCCGAGATTTACAAAACTAAATGACAAAATAGCCGCTGCAGAGGGTGCTCTTGCTTTTCATGCACTCAAACACCACTTCAGTTTTCGGTCTACAGATTGCTCGACTAAATTATTTAAGAAAATCTTTAACGACTCGGAAATCGCAAAACGCCTTTCAGCAGATACAAAAACAAGATCAATTCAAAAGCATTTCATAGCTCCATTTTGTATCGATAGTGTTTTAACCGCCGCGCCGTTAGTGAAACGCCGTTTTTGTCAATATCTACCGATGTGATGGAAGTAACCATGGCAATATTAAAATATTTCCGATTTTAATACAGTATTTTAAAAAAGAAGTTGGTGTTCAGACCAAATTAATTCATTTGAACAAACTTAGTAGCGAAAATTGGGAAACTATTTCCAATTTTCTTTTTCAAACTTTAAAAAGGTTTGACATTGAAAAAAATGCATTTCATTTTTTGCAGATAACTGAAATACAAATTTTGGAGGCTTAAATAGAGCAGGCGTAGATAACGTATTTTACAGACTTAAATCCTCAATAGGGAAAGAATTAATTGGAATTGGTTGTCCTGTCCATATAGTTTCAAACGCAGCTAAATATGGCTTCAATATTGACATCGAAACGACAGTTATAAAAATCTACAATTATTTTTCTATATATACATACAATTAGAAATAAAAATCTAAAAGACTTTTGCGCCTCGCTTGAAGTAGAGCACAAAGAGTTGCTTCGTCACTGTACCACCAGATGGCTGTCTTAGTTTCCCGCAATTAATAGAATCCTTCAAGTGTATCCTGCTTTGAAAGCTTATTTTTTATCCAACATAAACTGTCCTGTTCTTTTAAAAACATTTTTTCAATCTTATTTATCTGAAGCTTTTTTGTACTTTGTACATTCACTTGCTTTCATGTTTAATGAAAAAGCCATAGAATTAGAAAAGGAAAACAATTCCCTATTAGAAGTATCCATGGTTTTAGATTGTCTTTTAACTATTTTAAAGAACAGATATGATCAACATTTTATTCCTCTAGCTAGAAAAACGATTCTAAATAATTTAATTAAAAAGGATTTGAAGACGATATCGGAACGGAATCGTTTAAAAGTAGGAACAATCAAATCGATTCTAGTAGTTGCCTACAACTTAAAAGATTTAAGCTGCAATAAGTTTTATGATACCTTTTTAAATTAAAAAAAATATCTAGATCAAATTCGAGGATCCCAAAAGTATGATACATGTTCAGATGAGGAAGAAAATTAACATATTTATGTAAAATAATCTACTTGAAATATATAATAATTATCTACTTGAATTCAGCAATATTTTGAATTAATTTTTATTTAAGTTTTACTAATCATTATTATTTATTGCTATTTATTATTATTAGTTTGTAGTTAATGCTTCTTTTATAAATATATATTTTTATGAAACGAACATTTGATCATATCTTTTATTTGGATGATGGTGAGGTGAGCGGGGGGAGTATAACAGTAGAAGTTTGAATTTTTGAAAATGTTCTCTTTTTTTTCAAACACGTTATGGACACCCTAATTTATACTCATATTTCACTTTCTTAAAGATAAAATTTAACTTACTTCGATCGCCTTTGTTTGTTTTGCAACAATTTTAATTAGCACTGAAAAACTTAAAAACGCAGAAAAACGAAAGACTCATGGAAACGAACAAAACATAAATAACCCTTTGACAGATAAGGCCTTCCGCGCGTCAATATGATTTAAATATAATGTCTTTTCAAATCATTTCATGGCATGCTTCAAATTATAAACGGTTTTGAGAAAATTAAGTATGTTTACAATTACCCCTGTTCACAATTACCCCACTTGACCCTACTTACTTTAATTAAGGTTGCGCTACAGTCCGGAGTGGACCTCGCGGTCTTCCTCTACAGTGCCGTCCTTCGAAACTGAATTGGAATACTCGTACCTTTGGGGGTGGAGCGTTGATGTCCATTATCGCTCTACATGACCCAGCTATCTTAGTCGTTGGACTTTTATTCTTTAAACCAGGTCAGTGTCTTCTTAAGAGGTTGTTAGAGACTCGATCGGAAAAGGACATTGCAGTCTCGTGCGATTATAGCCGTCTAACGTCAAATCTTCTCACAGTACTTCCTTGTTTTGGCTTTGATCGGGATATCCGTAGACGTACATTGACTACAACGCAACGAGGTAGTTGCCTGAGTCAATGTTGGCCCCTTGGAGTGTTCGGACATCCTGATCCTGATCCAGAAATCGATCAGCCTCAATCCGTTGTCGGATAATGTCATATAAACCGCTCATATAGGCCTGGGCTCCGAATATGTTGTAGAAGCCCTATAGGGTGTTCACTTAGTAGTTCAACCTAACTTGAACTGTAGACGCCATCGTTGATCTCGGGAATTCCTTCGCTGCCGTCTGAATAAGGGCAGGTGCATTTGTTAAAACACCTTTCCCCCCTCTCTTGTTTGCTACTATAAGAACGACTTTCCACTGGAGTTAGAACCTGATCTATAGTTGAGGTACTAGGCAACCGATGTTCACCGCGGGGAGGCGAGAATAGGTTTGATAGGCAGAGGTGGGTTTTGAGAAAAACCTGTGGACGCTTGTGTCCTCTTGTAAGTATAATAATGAAAAATATAGAAACAAATTATTTTTCCACCTCCTTTTTTGTTGTCCTATGAAAATAGTTTGTTCAAATGGTCCCACAGAAAAAGCACTATCGAAGTTCAAATAAATAGGTAAAAGAAAATTAAAATGAAGATTGTAAAAGTTTTAAAATATTAACACAACCCCCTTCAACAACTCTATGAAATGAAAATCTACTTAAGACCATCTGTAATTTTTCTCACATACATATGTTTCACATAACTTAAGGCTTTTTGTCTACATATTTTACAAAATTATGCGTAGACATTTCTAGTTCCACTCTGTGCCTTTTCAAAATAAAAACCAACCTCTCGAGCTGTCAAAATTTTATATTTGGCGCCATTTTAAACCTTTTGATATTCACGAAATAATCACAAAGAATGAATTTTATCTTTTTGTACTTAATAAAATATGAAGAAAAACATGACTCGCGTTAAGTCTAACATCCTTGTCCTTGAGTTTGTCTGTTATTGAGAATTATAAGTCCTTTTTTGCTGATTGATTTATTTTCCACATCGCAGAACCATTGAATTTCTAGTTTGCCACGGAAAGTGGAGAGAGTCATTTTGATTGAATTCTATCGAAACAAATCAAGAAAAAAAAGGATGAAAATTTATCATTGGAAAAGCTTGTTTTGTTTGATTTTGTTTTCACAGTAAACTAGTCTAGGAAAACTGTTTCCATTTATTATGTATGTACATACATATGTAGGTAGGAAAATCACTCTCAATCATTTCATCAATCACTTTATATAAATTCTCAAAGGATGCGGCAACACAAATATGCATAACCTGGCATCGTTTTGCGTCTTCAACGAGGATTTAATTTGTCTTTTCTGTCTGTCTGCCTGTTTGAAATGGACCAGGTTTTTGCTGAAATGATAATTTAATCATCATGATTGTACTTATGCAGGAAAAAATTCAAAAAATCTTGAAATCTTAACTAAATATTTTATATAAAATGAATTCCTGTCGCATTGCTTTTTGGCAACATTTGTTTTGTATTAAACCTGAAAATATATGCAATAATACTCGTAGTTAAAACAAAATTATACTTAAAAATCGATGGTCAGCAAGATTTGTTTCAGACGCTTTAATGTTTTTTTTTTATAGAAAAAGTCTATAAAAACATTAAAACCACCTTTAAAGCGTTTCTGATTTATTTTGGTGACTTTTTAATAGTTAGTATTTCGGTCCTTCATTTGTTTGGATTAATTTGAAACCCTGTAGTTAACTCATGTGCCTCTCTCCGCTTTTTATTATGGCCTTTTTTGACATATATTGTGTGATAAATTTCCGTTTCTTATGACTTAGCCTCTAAAGAATTCTTCACAAGCAACAGATTTAATTTTAGTATAAAATAAAAACTCAAGAAATATCTCGAAGATCGAAGGCTTCTAAGTGGCCTGCAGTACGGTTCTCGTAGCAATATGTCCTGTCCACTGGTGATCTAAAGGTTCCTCTCTTTACATCGTTTTGGGGAAAGAAAAATGATTGCCCTTGATATTTCAAAAGCATTAAATAGGGTTTGGCATTACGACCTCTTATCGAAATCCCTTCTTCGTTGGATTAGAAATTACCCTTCGGACCGATCAATACTAGTAGTATTGGATGCTCCCAAGTAGTGATACCAGACTTTTTCAATTGATTTACCAACGACTTGGACCGAATAAATTATTTAAATAAGTAAATAAATAAAATGTTTAATGAAAAATAAGAAACTAGAATAACAAATATAAAGTACTACTCGTAAAATGAAAATAACAAATTTCAATTTAAATTTCGTTCTGCTTCAGAATAAATTAGAGAGAAGTAGAGTCAATGCTATTTTAACAAGTTTTTCTAAATTAAAAAAACAAAATTTTATCATTGAAAGTTTGAAGATTGCAAATTTTATGCCACATCTTGTCAATAGAAAGATTTTTGAGTAGACAGTTTTGATCAGCGCTCAATGCCCTTTTTTTAACTGAGAGGCATGAAATCGCATTTTCGCTCTATTAGCTTATTTTTTTTTTTTTTTTTATAATAAGCGAACACTAAAAGGGTTTTTTTTTATACCTTTAATATGCCAAAGACACAGTGTGAGCATTAGGAAAGGAGGGAAGGGTTGGATAGGAGGTGTCGGTGTACATTGATTTTGAACTCCTGAACATTGCAATGATAGGGAAAGATAGAGCGTGGCAAGGCGTTCCACATTCGCGTAGTACGGCTAAAAAATGAATCTCTGTACTTCATAGTACGGCCGAAGTTTGGTTTAAGGCTAAACTGATGGGCATTCCTAGAAGCGCGAGTATTACGGTTAAATTGTTTAAGGGGAGGAATGCAACTGGCTATTTCACTAGAGCATAGTCCGTTAAAATAACGGTAAAAAAGGGTTAGACAAGAAACCTTGCGTCGATGTTCGAGTGACGTAAACGAGTTGATGATGTTAATGTCACCAATCATTTTAAAAGCTCTACTTTGAATACTGTCCAAGAGGCTTAAATAAGTTACTGAAGCACCAGCCCAGAGATGAGAGTTATATTCAAGTTTCGGACGTATATAAGTTTTGTAGATTGTAGCCAGATCAGACGGAGAGAAAAATTTCTTGCAACGTCTCAAAAAACCTAGACATCTTGCGGCATTTTTGGCAACATCGCGTATGTGATCGCTCCACAAAAGGTGGTTGCTGATGCACATTCCGAGGATGTCGAGATTTTCCGTTTCGTTGATGCAAGTGCCACTCATAGATAGTGGCAAAGAGGGTTTATCTCGCTTTAACGATGCAAGACAGCATTGCGTTTTCGAAGCATTAAATTCCACACGATTTTTTATTCCCCATTGTACAATGCTGTGTAGGTCGGAATTTAATGAGCTAATCATATTTTGTCGTTGCAGTTCCACATCCGAAGAGGAGGGTTGTGAGTCTGGAAACGAATATGAAAAGCTAAGAGTGCTATCGTCAGCGAAACAATGTATTGGATTAGAAGTAACAGACAGGAGATCATTTATAAAAATGAGGAAGAGGGTCGGAGATAGAACAGAGCCCTGGGGAACACCAGCATTTATTTCATTGAACGGTTCGAAAGAAAATTTCTAATCCAACGAAGAAGAGATTCGTCGATACCGAAAGCACGCATTTTCGATAAGAGAACAAGATGCCAGACTTTATCAAATGCCTTTGAAATATCAAGAGCAATAATCTTACTTTCTCCAAAACGATGTAAAGATTTGTTCCACTGTTCGGTGAGATGAACCATGAGATCACCAGTGGACCTATTGCTACGAAAGCCGTACTGCCGGTCATTAAGAAACTTCCGTTCCTCAAGATATTTCTTAAGCTGATAATTAATCAGCGTTTCCATGACCTTGGAAAGAAGGGACGTAAGTGCAATCGGTCGGTAATTAGAGGGTGAGGAAGATTCGCCTTTTTTGGGAATAGGCTGGACAAATGCGGTTTTCCATCCACTCGGAACGAGACCTGAGGAGTAGGACAGATGAAAAAGCTTACGCAGTGGTTTTGGCAGCGTTGAAGAACACCTCTTCAGAACAATAGCGGGGATACCATCCGGACCAGCGGATTTATGTATGTTAAGATCTTTTAGGACTCTCGCCACAGTACGAGTGCGAAAAAAGATTGGTCCCATAGAATCACTAACGCGCTCGATGATGCCGTAATTTTTGGTCATGTAAAAATTTGATCCGTCGAATATGGACGTTGCAGGCCTTCCTGGCTTGCTTGAACTTATTCCGATTTTCCTCAGTTGGATTGGCTTTAAAACAACGGAAACTTACCTTCTTGACCCTAATAACCTCTTTACAGCTCGCATCAAACCATGCGTTTTCCTTAGGTCTGATACTTTTAATCCTGTTCGGAATAAAAGTTTTCATTGCCAGGAGAATTAAACTTGTGATCATATCAACGCTGGCGTCAACGTCACTATCGAGGAAGCATAGTGACCAGTTAAAGATCCTGAAGTAATTATTGAGACCGTCCCAGTTGGCTTTCTCGTATTGCCAAACGGTTCTCTTAGGAGCTCTTTCTTTAACTGAACGATTTTGGCACGAGAAATTTGCTGATATAACACAATGGTCAGATAAGCCTAGAGGAGATAGAACACTAATAGTGTACTTACTAGGGTCAGAGGTAAGAAACAAGTCAAGAGTGTTGTTCTGCTCGACCTACCACGTCCGATATTCGAGTGGGCTCGTTGACCAGCTGAGTTAGGTGGTTGAACTCAGCGAAGATCTCAGCACACACTCCTTCTGGTGTTGTCTGACCCGAATGTTGAAGCCATGAAGAATTGTGTACATTGAAATCGCCCGTAATAACGATTTCAGTGTGAGGATACAGGGAGACAATTCTTTGAATGGAGTCAGACAGAGCATCAAATTCCTGAGAAGTCGAAACTCTGTCCAGGTTTGGGCTTCGATAAAGGAAACAATAGTGAATGATGTGCTTATTCACGGAAAGTTTTAACCACATGAAATTAAAGAAGGAGTTGGTACAATGACCATATTGTGGTAAAAGTTGATAGACAACATCATTCCTAATATATATGGCGAGATCATGGTGTGAAAAGAATAATGGCACCAAGCAATACCCATGAATAAAAAATTCAGCAGGATCGGAATCTTCACCTACTTGGGTTTCACTCAATGCCAAAACAGCTGGTCTGTTAGAATTAGCGTGGATGTACACAGACAGAAAATTCGATCTCAGCCCGCGAACATTGCTATAATCTACTCTAAAATTACCAGTCATTGCAATATAAAAAAAATCCTAAAATCAAAACAGACGAACTTCTAAGTATATCACTGTATAAGATTATTTAAGAGGTCTTTACAATAGAACCACACTACTAGTGTTATGCCTTTAGTAGTGAAGTTAAATTGGTCCGGACCCTAACAATCAAAACAGTAATCTACAATCCATGTGTTATTGAATGAACCAACACATACACACAATTGAGCGAGCTTTCAAAAAGCTTAGCCCAAACAAAAAATGAAAGAAAGAGCGAGGGGAATGCACTTACTGCGTTCTGGTAGGTATTTATATTATTGCCTTTTTCCCTTTGTGTTGCTTTTTTTTTTTATTATATTGCTGTTGTTGTTCACTGTTTTTTTTTTTGTTCATTATTATTTTCTGTTGATTAATTGATTATTTTTGTTGATTTTATTTGAGCTTTTTGCATCAAATACCCGTTAAAAGGGCACTTACCGGCGATCTGGCATCACTGCTCCCATGTCTGAAATCCAAAAAACGAATGCTGGTGTGCCTCAGGGCTCTGTGTTGTCTCCGAAACTCTTTCTTATTTTTATTGATGATCTCCGGTCTGCAACTACTATTCTAAAAAAGAGGCTGGGATGCGACCCACACTGATAACTTCCCATCGTTTCTGTCGATTTGTCTTTTAAGCAAGGTTTGTAGGTTTTCGTGTTTTGTTAAAAAAGTTATCAGTTAAATTATTCTAAAAAAATTAAAAATAACCAACAATATTTGGCATTATGATTAAATAGTTTGATTTCAAAATCTATTTTTGTTAACGAGATTTTTAGTCAAAAACCAATTTTAGTAGCATTTATTAAAAGTTTTTATTTCTTGTATAAACAAATACAAATTGGATGAATAAAATTAATTTGAAGTCAATGCTTTCTAATATTCACGAGGTTTCGAGAACTGAACATCAATTTTTACCATTTTTGGGTACTATTTTTTGTAGATTTTATTTTTTTTATGAAAAAACGGACTGTTAGATTAAAAAAAAAAAAATACTGAATGTTAAAAAAAATATTTTTTATAAAATAAAATTAATTTGAAGCCTATATCTCAAATTTTTGAAAAGATATTTGAGTCAAAAATCAATTTTTACGAACTTTTATTAATTTTTTTGTTAGGATTTTATTTTTTGTAAAAAAAACTGTCAATTCGATTTTTCTCAAAATTTTACCAAAACGTTATTCTTCGTTTTGGAGGTAAAATCATTTTTTATTCGTAAAATTTTCGAGGTGACAAAATTTTATTTTAGTTTTTTGGATTTAATTAATAATTTTATGATAATAATAAGTAATTTTTTTCCAAAAATATACTTATTTAGTATCACGTTACAATATATAATATAAAATTTAATTCAAGTCTCTAGCGTTATTGGTTCGTGAGATATTTAGGGTTAACCAAAATGTTAAATGTAAAAAAACCACCCACGCCTTTGCTGCATCTTTCTGCATTATTATCTGTATAACAAAATTTATTTGAAGTCGTTATCTTTTCTGGTTCTTGAGATATGGGCGACGAAAAAAACGTCGCTAACGTACGGACGTACGGACGTACGGACGTACGAACGTACGTACACATGCACGCACAGACATCTTTCTAAAAATCTTTTATTTCGACTCTATTGACCTTGAAACATCGAGAAATGTCAAAATTTTCAATTTGACAAATCGGACCCATTACAATAGCTTCCTATGAGAAGTTAATATGGTGCAGGGAATTAACTTCACGGGAACTACCTTCACATGGGAACTAACTTCACCACTAGTGGGAATTAATCTCACTTTTTTTTGTGAAGTTATCTCCCACTGAAGGCGGGCGATAATTTCATCAGAAAATTGTGTGAAGTAACTTCCCATCTACGATTGAAATATCTGAAAAAATATCAAGGGTTGAATTGGTGACGTGAAATAGTACCAAATGAAATAACACCAAATTTCAAATTTAGCCTTATTTCGTTGTTCAAAACGAAATAAAATCAATTTGGCTTTATTTTGATTTATAAAAAGAAATAAGGCCAAAAAAATGATGGAAACAACGCCGAATTTTTTAAGTTCACTTTTTTACATACAAAACACGCAAAAATGGTTGATTTGTTGTCTAGAATAGCTACTTTTGCTAAAAAGATTTTTTGAATTGATAGCACGGCGTACTAACAGCTAGGTATGTAAGGTTGGGCATGCTGCCCCCCTGCAACCCCCCTGCTTGGGTTCACTATAGGATTTGGGGTGGGTGCGAGTTTGGGTATATGCAAAGAACTTTTGCATTTGAGCACTAAAATCAAAGAAATTCCCAACAAAAAAAAGCAAGTATGGCTCACAGTTATGAAAGAATCACAACGCATTCGTGTTCTTTGCATATACCCAAACTCGCACCCACCCCAAATCCTACATTGATCCCAAGCAGGGGGGTTGGAGGGGGGCAGCATGCCCCCACTTACATACCTAGCTGTTAGTACGCCGTGCTATCAATTCAAAAAAACTTGTTTTAGGCTCCAATTTCAAAAATTTCAATCGAGCAACAAGTATCTGTCATTTTTCAACTTCAACTTATGTTAACTTCACATGAAAGTGAAATTGATTCCCACAAAAAAGTGAAATTATCTCCCACCTTCAGTGGGAAATAATTTCACCAAAAAAAAGTTAAATTAATTCCCACTAGTGGTGAAGTTAGTTCCCATGTGAAGGTAGTTCCCGTGAAGTTAATTCCCTGCACCAATTATTTCGCTGAAGATAATATACTCTTAGATTTCATTTTCAGACCCACACATTTCTTCTTTAGATGTGGAAGTCCAACGTCAAAATATTTTAAGCTTATTGAATTCCAACCCACACAACCTTGTTTAATGGGGAATGCTTCGAAAACCAATTACTGTCTCGTTGAAGTGACCCATAGTCCATGGGTGACACTTGCATCAATGAAACAGAACATCACGATATTCTCGGTATGTTTTTTGCGAAAAACCTCTTGCAGAACGACCACATACGCGAGGTCGTCAAAAATCTCGCAAGAAGTTTGGGTTTTCTGAGTCGAAGAAATTTGTCTCTCCTTCTGATTTGGCTATAATCTATAAAGCATACATATATACATCCAAAGCCTGAGTATTACTCCTATCTCTGGGTTGGTGCTCCAGTAACTCACTTAAGCCTCTTGGACAGTATTGAAAGAAGACCTTCTAAGATGATTGCTGATATTCATTCTTTAGCCGTACTACGCGAATGTCAAATGACTTAAGCACATTTATGTCTTTCCAAGTCATTGCAATGTTCAAGAATTCAATACGAAGGTACACCGACATCTCCTTTCCAACCCCTTCTTCTTTTCCTAATGCTCACACTTTGTCTCTATTATATTAAAGGTATTCAAAAACCTTTGAGTGTATGCCAATTATATAAAAACAAATAGAAAAACCATTGTTAGTTCTTCAAAACACACACGAAAATTAGGTATCTTTGTAATATATTTTCAAACAAAAAAGAATTGATGATAGGTTTGAAATAAGTTCTTGTATTTCGAAAGGTTTGAATGAAAATGACAAAAGCTTAAATAATTCATCCATTTTTTCTGATGCTTGAAAGTAACTTTACTACCAACATACATATGAAGTAAGAGAATCTGTTTATATAAAAATAGAACTCAATACCAAAATTAACGCATACAAAAATAGTTTCTGGCTCAGCACCCTCTATTTTAACCAATACATTCCATAAAGTTTCTCTAACGAGGTTTTTTCATTAAAAACAAATTCCTTAAATTATAGTTCTCCCCCGGATAGCAATCAAAGTTGAATTAGTATCTTGACAAGGTCCTTATATTCCCAAAGAGAATAAAATAATTTAATTCACGTGTCAGTTAAAAAGTTAACTTCTTCCTCGTGGAAAACAAAATTACTGCCTTTGTTAATAGAAAACGTTTTTATTATAATTTCGATAATTTCTTAAGTGCACGTTTTGATGTCTTTAAAAGAATTCCTATTTACTGTCAAGAACGCTTATTTGAACTTTATTTAACAGAGTGGAAATGTTGACTTATGTTCATTCAAAGCTAAAAAATAATATGCATTGTCATAGATTTAGGACTTGTCAGTATAAAGTTATCAAAAAACATCTGAAAATGAAAAGAAGTGGACCAAGTAGTCAGCTTTGTGGGATACCATCAAAGTTAATCTTTAAATTCCTAATGAGTTTCTTAAATTTTTGTTTTCATATTCTCGTACATTTTGTACACACAATAAAATTCCACAAAATGTTTGTCAAATCTTCGCTTCAGTTAAGTAGTGTGTACTGTTAATAAATAGATGTACATAAGTTCACCGTTTTGTTTATTTCTGTAGACTGACAAGTTTTTTCTTTTTTAATCAAATTATAGGCTTGAAAGTTGGTACTTAATTATTTTTTTTTGATCCTGGATGCATGTGCGACATGAATTACAATTTAATGAAATGCTCATGGCGGTAAAAGACACACACTCACTTGTTGCTTCTCCACCATAAATAATGTCTCACATACGCCCGAGTGAACTTCGAAAGCAATTTAATGTTTTTAAGGCTGATGATGGAATAGTTAATATTTTGCTGTTATGTTAAACAGGAGCATGAGTAATTTATTAAACACAAAGTACTTAACAAAATCCTGTTCCTCGAGAGAAAAAAAATGAATACAAGTATAGGCTTGGTAATTTGTTACCGTATATAAGGTATTGAAATAAGATGTAGGGCTTGACTATAAATCACAGCTAGAGTGAATAAAATTAAAAATATATGTACATATGTTTTTTGTTGATTTTTACGTCAATGTGTCTTTGTTTGTTCCTAAATCTAAAATTAAGAAAATACAACCAAATTGTCAAATTTGATTTTGTATGCCAAATATTTTCAAAAACATATGTTCATAGGTACACAATGTACAAAAATTGTGAACAAATTTCAGGATTGCAGAAAAATATATACGAAAAAACAATGAATTTCTATTTGCATAAACTAATTGCAAGGTGCTAGTTTCAATCATTGATTTTGTTCTCTTGTCAAAACAATTAAAAAAGTTTTAATAAGAATTTCAAAACATCAAAATAAACAAAAATGATGGGATGGTGTTGTTGACAATTTAGTATAAATAGGAAAATTTCTATTTAATTAAATGACAATGAAATAAGAAAAAAAACATAATAACAAGTTGTTTGAAATTACCTTGAGGTGGAATTACGTGAAAGTTCTAAGATTTATTTTTAGTTAAATCATTTCATAAGAAAATATTTGAAAAGTAATGGGTGATTTTTTTGAGGTTAGGATTTTCATGCATTAGTATTTGACAGATCACGCGGGATTTCAGACATGGTGTCAAAGAGAAAGATGCTCAGTATGCTTTGACATTTCATCATGAATAGACTTACTAACGAGCAACGCTTGCAAATCATTGAATTTTATTACCAAAATCAGTGTTCGGTTCGAAATGTGTTTCGCGCTTTACGTCCGATTTATGGTCTACATAATCGACCAAGTGAGCAAACAATTAATGCGATTGTGACCAAGTTTCGCACTCAGTTTACTTTATTGGACATTAAACCAACCACACGAATGCGTACAGTGCGTACAGAAGAGAATATTGCGTCTGTTTCTGAGAGTGTTGCTGAAGACCGTGAAATGTCGATTCGTCGCCGTTCGCAGCAATTGGGTTTGTGTTATTCGACCACATGGAAGATTTTACGCAAAGATCTTGGTGTAAAACCGTATAAAATACAGCTCGTGCAAGAACTGAAGCCGAACGATCTGCCACAACGTCGAATTTTCAGTGAATGGGCCCTAGAAAAGTTGTCAGAAAATCCGCTTTTTTATCGACAAATTTTGTTCAGCGATGAGGCTCATTTCTGGTTGAATGGCTACGTAAATAAGCAAAATTGCCGCATTTGGAGTGAAGAGCAACCAGAAGCCGTTCAAGAACTGCCCATGCATCCCGAAAAATGCACTGTTTGGTGTGGTTTGTACGCTGGTGGAATCATTGGACCGTATTTTTTCAAAGATGCTGTTGGACGCAACGTTACGTTGAATGGCGATCGCTATCGTTCAATGCTAACAAACTTTTTGTTGCCAAAAATGGAAGAACTGAACTTGGTTGACATGTGGTTTCAACAAGATGGCGCTACATGCCACACAGCTCGCGATTCTATGGCCATTTTGAGGGAAAACTTCGGAGAACAATTCATCTCAAGGAATGGACCGGTAAGTTGGCCACCAAGATCATGCGATTTGACGCCTTTAGACTATTTTTTGTGGGGCTACGTCAAGTCTAAAGTCTACACAAATAAGCCAGCAACTATTCCAGCTTTGGAAGACAACATTTCCGAAAAAAATTGGGCTATTCCGGCCGAAATGCTCGAAAAAGTTACCCAAAATTGGACTTTCCGAATGGACCACCTAAGACGCAGCCGCGGTCAACATTTAAATGAAATTATCTTCAAAAAGTAAATGTCATGGACCAATCTAACGTTTCAAATAAAGAATCGATGAGATTTTGCAAATTTTATGCGTTTTTTTTTTTTAAAGTTCTCAAGCTCTTAAAAAATCACCCGATAGAAATAATAAATTGTTATAATTGTTTTTTGTTTAACTTATTCAAGGCCAATTTTTAAATAATAAAATTTATAGTTAAAGGGTTTAAAACATCGGTTGTTTTTTTAATATTTATAATATTGTTGCAATGATTTTTGATTTAAATATTATTTTCGGTATATGTTCGCCGTGGATACAAGTTACATAGCCCACTATAAGGAAGGGATGATTATCTTCGCTTAAAATACTTCAATTTTTATAAACACCCTTAAGAGCATTTGATAGGATTTGGCATCAGGCTCTCTTATCGCAAACGTGTGCTTTTGGTTTTTTATGAATCCCTCCTTCAAAGGATTAGTACTTATGTACCTTTCGGATCGTTTAATACAAGTAGTATTGGATGGGTTTAAACCTGAAACCCCAAAAGTAAATGCTGGTGTTCCCCAGGGCTCTGTTCTATCTCCAACACTCTTTCTCATTTGTATTAATGATCTCCTGTCTGCAACTTCTACGATAGTACTCTTAGCTTTTCATATTTGTTTTCAGTTTTAAGACGCACATTCCTCTTTATCGGATAAGGAACTGCAATGACAAAATATGATAAGCTTATTAAATTTCGACCTAAACAGCGTTGTACAATGGGGAATAAAAAAACACTTGTAATCTTATACGGGTTGGGTTCGATATCCCGATTTTAAAATCCAGTTTTTTATAATCCTGGGGTGGAATCGGCTAAGGTGATTGTTGATTGTTGACAGTCAAAATAATCGAATTGGATCTGTGTAAGGTGATAATCAAATTGATACCTAAAAAGCTGTCACAAGAAAATGTGATAATCGTTTTCATACAAATATGTCGTTTCTGAATAGAGCTACCAGACGCTTACAAAAAACGAATGGAAAATTTTTTCAGTTACCTCTTTTAGGTACAAAAACACATTCTTGTGACCGACAAAGCTTACGTAATTCGAAAAAACACAAGAAAAGTAAGAATGTTATTTAAACACAGCCAATTTGATACTTTTATTTAGATATTTTATAAGAATCAATTTAAAATTTCACCAAGGCAACAATGAATTTTGACAATTTGAATCTGAAATTGTTCAATCGAATTGAATTGAGTTGAATCATCTTACATAGACGGAATGAAAATTATAGTCAATTTGACTATCAAAAAAATGATAGTCAACTATCACCTTAGTCGATTCCACCCCTGTTTTTTATAATCCCGATTTTTTATAATCCCGCTTTTTGTAATTTTGTTTCTTATAATCCCGTTTTTTTACTATCCCGATTTTGTAATAAAAACTAGTTGTTGAATTTAAAAAAATCACGCGATTTTTTAAAATACAACAACTAGTTTTTTTTTGCAAAATCAAAGTTATAAAAAATTAAAACAAATTAAAAAAATGAGAGATTTTCCTAGAGTCATTTTATTGTAGTAGTAGTAGTAGTAGAAATGGTGGCCACGAGCGGTCTAGCTCGGTGACACAATTAGCGCTGAGTTGCGCCGTTTTGATACCATAAAATACTCGCTCGACCTATAAAGATAAAAGAGGGATTATAGAGAAGAAATACGCCTCAAATCCACTTTGTTGCGTTTAGAAAGGAGATCAAATCTTTGATCTCCAGTTCTGAGAGATCATTGAGGTCGTTAAAGTAGGACTTTCCCAATGTTTTGGCTCTCGTTTTGGCTAAGGCAGGACACTTGCATAAGAAGTGAAGAACAGTTTCTTTTTCTCGCTGGTCCTCACAACTACGACAGAAAGTGTTGTGGGGGATGCCCAGCTTAGATGCGTGTTCTCCAACAGGCCAGTGTCCGGTGCATGTAGCAACGACCCTGGCTATGTCTTGCCTGGGTCTGCAAATAAGATTATTGGTACGGGATTTGTTGTAGGTGGGCCATATCCTTCTAGATATGATACAGTTGGTTAGGCTGTTCCACCTGAGGTTTGATTCAGCGAGGAAAATTGAGAAAATCTTGCCCTTCATAGCACCAAGAGGAATGTTGACTGTTTCCGCGAGTGAGCTATGAAGGGCTGATCCTTGCCTAGCCAGCTCGTCAGCTCGTTTATTACTCTCAAAGCCTCTATGACCCGGAATCCAGATGAGAGTGACCCTGAGTCCAATGTTCATGCCCGCTAACTCACTTCGGCATTGTTGGACCAGTTTGGAGGATGAAATGGACGAGCCAATCGCTTGAATAGCCTCCTGACTGTCCGAAAAAATAGCTGTATTGCGGTTTTGATTTGGATCTAGTTTTAGTAACTTGCATGCTTCCTTGATCGCGAGTAGTTCAGCTTGAAAAACAATAGCAAAGTCAGGAAGTCGCAAAGACCTGGAGACATTTAAAGACTTGGAGAAAATTCCTGCACCGACCCCACACTCCATCTTCGAGCCGTCAGTGAAAATAGCTTTGTCGAAGCCTCTCGTCACTAAGTCATCATCCCATTCAATTTGAGATGGGATGATGACTTTAAAATCCTCATTGAGGATGTAGGGGTGCAGTAGTCGCTTTCTGTCGAAAAGATGTCCGCTGGGATGAGATTAGTAATATTACTATGACCATAGGGCCTAGAATACCAACTATTCGATTCCCTAAGTCTCAACGCGCTGCAAGATACTAAGTATTTGATATGCAGGTCTATTGGCAAGAGGTAGAGAAAAACGTTTAGGGCGTCCGATGGACATGAGCGCAAAGCTCCCGTGGAGCCAACACTAGCTGTTCTCTGAACCTTTTTTAGTTTCGTTATATTGTAGGCTTTGCTAAGCACGGGCCATCAAACAATCGAACCATAGGACAAGATTGGACGGACCACGGCTGTATACGTCCACAAGATTATCTTCGATTGCAAAACCCACTTTTTGCCAAAGGTTTTACTGCAGGCATAGAAAGCTATGCTGGCTTTTCTTGACCCTTTCTTCGATATTAAGTTTCCAGTTTAACTTTGGGTCAAGTATTACTCCCAAATATCTAGCGCTGGAAGACAAGGAAAGAGTTTCACCGTTGAGGCGGGGGAGGGTGAAGAGTGGTACTTTTGTTTTCGTGGTAAAGAGCATTTTATTGTAACCTTTAACAAAAATAAAATATCAAAAAATAAAAACATAAAGTAAAGAATATTATTCTTTTAAGACAAAGCAAAAAAAAACAATATCAAATCAATTAACAAACCGTAAACGAGAGGTAGATTTGTTTTAGGATGCATGTTGTTTATGCAAGAGTTAATATTGTAAACAAAAATTAATGTTTCTGTTAAGTAAAAACAAGACAAATTACGATATTACTATATTCTCGTCAAGTAACTTAACATTCAAACCTTTGATTCCCATTATTATTAAGTTTGATGCACTTATTTTGTAAAAAAGGTGGGTTTTTCGGGATTTGATGGGATTTTAAAAAGCGGGATTGTAATTGATCTGGATTTTGAATAAGCGGGATTTAAAAAGACGGAACTTAAAAAAATCGGTATTTTAGAAGACGGGATTTTAAAACTTTTTTTTCGGGATTTTTTAAAAACGGGATTTTAAAAAGCGGGATTCCGATACGCTCCCATCTTATACTTCGAAAAGCCAATCTTGTTTTGTATCGTTACCGCAAATGACCTGTACGTTCACCCACGCATATGCAGCACCTGATCAAAAAATTGTTAATTGCGGTCTGAAGGGTTTAAGTTGCGATCGCTTCAATAATTGTCATTTCAGTCAAATTCCTCCTGCTTGGTATATCATATAACCCAAACAAAAAATTTGGTTCCTTGTTTTGGTTGGACTTCCTGGAGCTCCGTCATAACTGGTCTGGCTAGATGTGCATTGCAATCATTTTTCGGTAAAATTCCTCGCGAACAGGAAAATCCTGATTGTTTGACTTGCTTATAATTTGGACCTTGTACGGAAATTAGTTTAAGTCATTTTGAAGTATCCACTGTAATGACAGTCTGCTAAATCCAATTTTCCCCGATAAGTTTCAAGTCAAAAAGTTTGGATTTGCCTGTATTGCAGATGTTATAGTGTCGATTGTATCCTTGAACACGAATATTTGGAACTTGATGGTGGGGTTTTTGTGTAATGCTTCCAGATTCAGCAAATATGATCACCGACCTCATAATTGTCCATCTACTCGGGGGTGTACCGCCAAATTCCCGCCTGAATTAATTTTGGACGGAAATGACGGACTGCAAAGCATGGTACCGTTGCACTATCCAAAATTATTTTTTCAGTATCCCAAGCATTTATTTTGATAAAACTAAACTTTTAAGGTCCCTAGAATCCAAATCAAAGATTGTTATTGAATTTTTCGAAAAAAGTCCAATTGACAAAAAAAATAAAAACCATCAAAAATACTACTGAAAATGGTAAAAATTGATTTTGACTTAAATATCTCGGGAATAAATAATTTTGGTGCATTTAAAATTACTTAATTGTATATAAAATATTATCACCAATACTATTGATACTTTTTATAAAAGAAAACATTCCGAAATACCGCTAAAATTTTGTTAAAAACGAGAATATTACCTTGAAAATTATTTCATCTTGCTCAAAATATTGTTGTTCATATTTCTATATCAAGTCTGGTCTCTATATTTACCATTGGCATAACTTTGCCCATCATTGAGATGATCTTTAAAAGTTGTCTAGATCTGGTCTATATACCTCAGTGATGTAGAGAGGTAAAGGTAGTTTTCATTCCCAATGCGGGCAAATGCTCGCATGTCAACCCTAAAGATCTAAGAACTATTAGCCTATCATCATTCATTCTCAAAACTCTGGAACGATTGATTGATATTCATGTACGTAATAGCATTGATAAGAGACTATCGATGTCCCAGCATGCTTACTGCAAAGGAAAATCGGTAGAAACAGCCTTGCACACTCTGGTAAGAACTATCGAATACTCCCTAGCCACCTACTATGGTGGCCTTCCTGGATATTGAGGGCGCTTTCAACAACGTTAAAAACATCCGCTATCACTTCTGCTATGACGACCCTAAACGTCGAATACTCACTCTGTGAGTTGATTAATCTAATGCTAAAAAGCAGGATCATCAACTCTTAGATGGGGGATTTTTGTACGAAAAGGTCTGTCGGTGGTGTTCTGTCCCCTCTCCTGTGGAACATAGTGGTTAACGAGCTACTAATATCCCTTGAGAGGGAAGGCTACCGAGTGGTTGCGTATGCCGATGATGTTGCTATCGCCGTCACAGGAGAACATCCTAATACACTCAGAGACCTCCTCCAAAACGCACTCAATATTCTCACTAGATGGGCCGATCACTGCGGACTTAGTATTTATCCTCAAAAAACAGACCTCGTCCTTTTTACACGGAAATACAAGATCCCAGTAATTGCACCTCCTTCAATAAAAGTTGTACCACTAATTTTTACCAATGAAGCCAAATATCTTGGTCTGATATTGGACAAAAAATTAAGTTGGAAACCTAATATTCAGGAAAGATTTAAAAAAGCTACAGTAGCTCTTTTCCTTTGCAAGAAAGCCATAGGAAGCAAATAGGGTTGACCTCACATAACCTATTGGCTATACACATCGGTCATTCGACCAATACTTATGTACGGGGGTGGACTGCAATGGAGAAAGTCACATACTACGACAAACTCAGCAGAGTCCAACGCACTGCATGTCTCTGCATAAGCGGGGCATTGAGAACCACACCCTCAACAGCGTTAGACATTCTCCTCCATCTGACACCCCTCGACATCTTCAGTAAACAAGTGGCAGCGAGTACGCTATAAGACTCAACGCCTCATCTCAATGGACCAACAACAATGTGGGGCACTCCATCATTTTGAACCTCTTTGGTTCTATACCAAAGTACATAGACTACACTATTCCAAAACTCCAATTTGGAAAAAACTTCCAGGTATCCATTCCATCCAGAGATGAATGGGAAGACAAAACACAATTTACCATCATGCGCAGCCCGAAACTCATATGGCCTTCATTGGACCTAAAGTGCTCTAAAGACTTGTTATCTCAAAGCAGACTTCATATTAGCTCCCTAATAGGTGTCCTTACGGGACACTGTCTTATAGGCAGACACGCAATACGACTTGGTGTACCCTCAAATGACTTCTGCAGGAGCTGTATGAACGAAGAAGAAGAGGAAACAATCTCTCACCTTCTCTGCACTTGCCCTGCTCTTTCACTAAGACGCAAACTTCATCTGGGAGAATAAATAAATAAAATAAATTTAAATTAGGTGGCGCAACAGTCCATGAAGAACCAGGGCCTAGTGACTTACAACTCTCAACCATCCCTGTGTGCGAGTAATGTTGTCAGAGATGGAAGGGACCTACAGTTTATATGCCGAATCCGAACGGCTAATTTGAGAAAGCACTTTTCATGACAAGAATTACTCTTGGAGGATTTGTCTATTCCTCGCAAGAGGCAGTACCCGTGAAAAAAGTTAGGTGGCACAGGCAGGGATTGAACCCAAGACCCCTTACGTGACAGTCCAACGCACTAACCATCACGCTACGGGTACTACCATCTGGGAGAATACTCTTTTTATAATCGCAGTGAACTAGCTAAAAAGGATATCAAATATCTCCTTCGCTTTATAAAAAGCTCAAAATGGTTCGACTAGTGGGAAGTAATTCTCTAGATTTATGTGGTATCACAATGGGCCTTTTCTTTCGACCTAAGTGCGTGGATTCTGAATCCGCAGCCACTTTAACCTAACCTAACCCTAACCTAACCTGGTCTCAATATGAGAACTCTCACTCTCAAAGAATTGAAATTGTACAGCGCAAATTTCTTCAATTGCACTCCGCGGTCTTCCTTGGGGTGATAATCTATTCTTAGCACATTATGAAGATCGTTTAAAACTTATCAATCTACATACCTTCCAAAAGCACCGTGATACCGTGAAGTCGCTGATATTCTCTTTGTACACCAGCAGGTACCATAGACTTATCATTTCATCTAGAAAAAATTCCTATTTATACTTATCCCCTCTCTTTTTTTCTTCCTTATCAAAATATAACCTATCAAAAAAATGCTGTGCTAGCTATAACCAGTGCTGTCGTTTTGGAAAAGTCAAAATCAGTACATTCCAAACAATTTTGCATAATTTTTGAACAAAAGCAATACGCATATATTTTTTTTTTAAATTCATATTTATTTTTATTTTTCTTTATAACAAAAAATAAACTTCGATACATATCTACTTTATATATCTATAAGCCTTTTAGTTCAATTGTTTAGTCTTATTTTAAAATTAATATTTTTATTAACTTCACTTTTAATAAAATATGAACTTTTTTATAATAAAAATAAATATATATTATAGCTATATAACTATTATACAAAAATAAATGAATACAAATAAAATAAAAATATCGCAGTTAATTTCAATTCATATTTGTGAATTTTTAAACACATTTAATATGTAATTTTAACACGAGAATATTTTTGTATAAAGACTCAACACAAAATTATATTTTAAATTCAGGTAACTAGTAATAATTTTGGAAGGCAAACAATGTTTATTAAATTTAACATAGCGCAGCTATGCCTTATTTACTGTGGATGTCAGTAAAGAGTTTTTTTTTATCTTTTATCAAAGCTACTTGCGAAAATATGCGGTCTGCACTTGTACTGCTATGCGGAAAGCATAAAATGGACGCAACAAATGTTTTTAAAAGGGGAAACATTGGAGCATTTAATGCGTTTTTTAAATTAAAGATGGCGCTCCAATAGTCTTCGAATTTCAAATGTAAAAGAGTCCTCCATTCATCATCAAGGTCATTGACAAGTTCTTCTTGAATTAAATTTGGAAACAATTGTATAAGCGGGGTAAGGCTTGGGGATTTATTTTTTTGGATCAATTGTTTGCACGGCTTCTTAAACTTTTTCTTGAAACTTAATTCAT
This sequence comes from Eupeodes latifasciatus, assembly GCA_920104205.1. NCBI lineage: Eukaryota > Metazoa > Arthropoda > Insecta > Diptera > Syrphidae > Eupeodes > Eupeodes latifasciatus. The sequence goes on from OV049926.1 coordinate 3,737,674, forward strand.
TTTCTTATTGCAGTGCATAATTCGATGTAGTAATCTCTCCACTTTTTTTTATATTTTGTATAACCTCACCTGTTAAGCCCCCAGAGCAAACTAAAATGTTAGCTTGTGCGCCAAGGTAGTTTTCTTTTGAGTCTTATAAGCAATATTTATTGCAAAAATCTATTGAGTTCAAAAAGGCGTCATCGATAAATTCGTTTTTGACAAAGTTCGACAAAATAGTGGAACTTGGAAGTGCACTTTCATAGAAAATATTTAAAGTGATGCCATCCTAAACTTTTTTTTCATATTTAGTTTTATGAACAACGAATTTGAAAAGGCAATACAAAAATGAAAATGCAGTACAAAAGAAAAGTGTGCAGTACGGCAGTACGTACCAAGCTAAAGCAATACAGATATTGCTTTTGCAGTACGTTCGACAGCATTGGCTATAACCACTTTTGACTCCTATAGCAGTCCTTCTTTCCTGAGAAACAATCTCTACAACTCGTTCTAAGTTCTTTTTAAGGTTTTTGTTTATTAAAAACTAATGTGCGGACATCTAAGGAAAAAACACCCTGTATAATGAATAGGAACTTTAACAAAACTAGATCACTATAAAGCTAATAGTTCCTAATAAACTTCAAAGGTAGCCAATAACTAAAACAACAAATAACATTATTTGTTTCCTAAATAGCATCGAATTAAAAACAAATAAAAAAATCTCCAAACCGAAACAAAAATTGCACGCTCTCGTTTTTATGTCCAAACAAAACAAAAACACAATCGTTTTATTTTGCTTTTAAAAATTAATTGAGATATCATCGGGGCCAACAACCATCACACGAAGCGTGTCAATTTTTCATTCATAAATATTTACGCTATTTCGATGATTATATTTTCTTTGGCTTATGGACTTATGAGCTCTGAGGCATCAGGCCTTTGGATATTTTTACGAAATGAAAAAAGGTATTTTTGAAGATCAACAACTGGGGAATATGTTTTGCATATACTCGTATGTATGTTTAATATTGGAAAATATTTGTATTGTGTAAAAGAATGTACTTTAAGGACATGTTTCGTATGCATTATAAAAGCTTTAAATATGATTAAGTTAGTCTATTAACTGCACGTGTTCTAAAGCGAACTTAGTATTAATTAAATATCAGATAAAATTTAATCAATAAATCACTCCATCTGAGACTTAACGGTTTCTCGTGCCGTTTTCATCAACAATTAATTTTCCATAAAGCCCTCCTTTAGGACATCAATTTATGCAAAAATAAGGAACAACATTATTTTTAGGATTTAAGACAAAAGAGTAAAAGAATGTTTAAATAATGATTTAAATATGAAGAAAGGTAGGATCTTTAACTTGTTTTGAGATTAAATAATTAAATATTTTGATTCATGAAACACAAAGAAGAGTCCCAGTCTGTTCCCATATCAAAGGAAATGTCAAAAATTCAAAAACCTCTAGCTCTGGCTGCTGTATCTTTATGTTGTAAAACATAATCTTTCTACTTTTTTTCTTCTTTTTCTTCTTTAAATTGAATAAAGAAATAATAAACTGAAATTGGAGAAATTTTTCGAAAGCAAAGAGATATAAGACATATCTTAAAATTTACGGCTTTGGTTTCCTTTTCTTTGTTGACAGATTTATTTCTCTCTGATGATAACTTTGATTTTAACTGTAAAAGCAGTGAAAGCCAGTGACCATTCAGAGACCACATTGAATAATGAATTTTCCTCATTGAATAAGGAATCTTTTTTGTGATTCATTCAAACAATGGAAAAGGAATTAATCCGATTATACGAACGTTGGAAAAAAAATCCAAAAGAGTTTTGTTCGAAAGTCAGATTTGTAAAATTTAAGCTTTTTAAGGAAGAATAAAAGTTCCGGATTGGTCCATAAACCCAAGTGTTGAAGTAAAAAAGCGTGTTGGGACTGTCGAAAACGTTAAAATTATTAAATTTACATAATTTACATGTTCCATCACAGTGGGAATGTTAGGAAAATATTGAAGGATTTAAGTAGAGATCTTAGGGTTTTAAGGTTTCGAATATAAAAAAAGGAGGGCAAATCAGGGTTGATTAAAGTATTCCACATTCGTGATGTGCCAACGAAAAAAGAATATCTATACTTAAGGGTACGTTCAAAATTGATTGAAAAAGGGTAAACTGATAAGCATTCCTAGAAGTTTAAATGCTGCGTCAGAATTGTTTGAGGGATGGAACCTAACTGACTGTTTCGATCGAAATTATTTGCTGTATTGTGTTCCAATATTTTCACGTATGGACAAATTTAAACTTCTCGCAGCTTTGTCAGGTAGCGGAAGGATCCAATGGACTTTGACATCCTATTTAAAGCACTTGGATTACATGGATGATGTTTGCTTACTCTCTATAGGATCATGGATCTCCATCAATTGACAACAAGTGTGGAGAGAGAAGCAGAAGTCGAGGGGCTGAAAATTAATTCTGAAATAAACATTTCTTCGCAACCGGTGGAAAAAGTGGAGAGCTTTCAATACTTCTAAGTATCGTCTCCATCAAAGGCGGAACCGAACAAGACGTCATAGTTCGGTATGCTGTCGAAAATTTGGAGGAATAACTCAGCTTAAGAACAAAGCTACGATTGTTTCGCACAAATGTCGAATCTGTGCTTCTTTATGGGTGCAGCACCTGGAAGGTTACTTTAGCCATTACAATAAAGCTGCAAACCTTCGTGAATAGATGTCTTCGCAACATCCTAAGGATTTTCTGGCCAAACCGAATATGCAATGAGGTAGAAGGATAGGTCAGGAACCTATAGACTCTATTATACGAAGACGTAAGTGGCAATGGATTTGACATACGCTTGAAAAAGGTAACGACTGCATTGCAGGCCAAGCAATGCAGTGGAATTCGCTCACACAAGAAGGAAGAAGAGCTTGACGACCGAGAAGCACAGGGCGCAGGATAGTCGAGGAGGGATCAGCGTCACTAGGCAAGAGTTGGAGGGAGCTGAAACACATCTCCGGAAACCTCACACGATGGTGCGTAGGCGTAGTAGAGGCCCTATGCCCCTTAAGGGGTTCCCAACGGACTTAAAAGGTCTGAGGACCTAAGTAAAGTAAGTATAGGAAGTTATTGTAATCGGTCCGATTTGTTGAATTGAAAATGTTGCCATTTTTCGATTTTTCAAGGTCCCTAGAATCTAAATAAAAAATGTATAGAGAGATGTTTGTGTGTACGTACGTTCGGTAAGCTTTTTTCGTCATATATATCTCAAGAACTAGTGGAGTTCAAATAAATTCAAATAATGGTTTGTTTTTATAAGTCAAAAAAACTGAAAAAAAAAAAATAATTGATACCTCGACTATTTTACCAACAAAAAATGAAAAATAAAGTTTTTGATATCTGGTAAAATTTTGAGAAAAATCAAATTGGCAGTTATTTTTACAAAAAATAAAAACATTTACAAAAATTATTAAAACTTCGTAAAGATTGATTTTCGGCTTAAATATCTTTTTCAGAAATTTAAAATATTGGCTTCCAATTATTTTCATCTTATGTAGAAAATATTGTTTTCGACATTCAGTAAATTTTGTATACAAATCCAACTCCAATATTGTTATGACAATTTTTTTAAACTTTTAAGCAAGACAAATCGACAGACGGGATGGGAAGTTATCAGTGTGGGTCGCATATCAGCTTCCATTTTACGAAAAAAAGTAATTGTTAAAATTACAGCATGTTGAAAAACATTCGCTGCACCCGAATTCGTCTAAAATATTTTACTAAATTCTTCGGCTTATCTATATCTATACTATTATATAAAAGCGAAACCATTTTAAAGTTTGTAACGCACGATCTCAGAAAGTAGTCAACCGATTTATTTGAAATAGATTTTATTATTTTCTATATTGTTATGAGAGTGTTTATGGCTCTAATTTTTTTTCATTAATTATTTGTCAAACTTAAATATTATTAATTTTACATTTTTTGTTCATTTTTTTTCATTAGTTGACTTATACAACCACTCATATCTTAAAACCTTTACAATAATCGACAAAGATTAGCATTGCTTCATAAAGTCAATATTGTTGCGGAAATTTTAAGCCTAAAATCACTTCTAAGTTAAACATACAACCTGACAAATAAATAAAAACAAATTATAAAATTATAAACTTTTTGAATTTATTTTATCCAGGAAATTAGATTCCATCACAATCGCGAGGTCGCTGCTTTGTTTCATTTCATTATCATTCCAACATTTTTAATTTTCTTTTCTTCCCATGCTCTTTCTCTCTTAATATGTGTTCCATTTAATAGTTACGTTTTTTCTCTTACCTACCTACCTACATATTCAATTTTTCTGTATTGCATAGTTCATCAACTAACCTACACACACACATTATTTTTTTGTTTCTCTAATTCTATCGTCACATCGCTGAGCAGTGTGGGCCAAAAACACTCTATATGAAGATATAAATCCTTCGTACGTATCACCCTTCAAAACCTATTTGTTTACATTGTTGTATTTGTAATGTGGAAGAGTTCAACGAGTAAAATTGACGTGTTTTCACGCATACCTAGATACATTTACTTAGTTTTTAGGGGAAATTTCATAAATTAGAGGAGAAATTACACGCACACTAAGAAATACTTTATGAGGCCAGTTTCCGGTTTAGCTTGTAGGCAAACCAATATGGCTACCGAGGATTTATATCTTTACTAGAGTGTTTTTGGTGTGGGCTCTTTTTTTTAAGTTACTATGGACATTTAATAAAAATAAATAAACAGTGCCGTGCACATGAAATTCCGATTTATCTAAAGAAAAATTAGATCTTTTTTATTTTTCTGGTTCGAGGAAGTGAATAGATTATAATTCTTCCAATTTAAAAATAAAAAAAGTTCTATTATAATAGCTTGAATTACCAATTTTGTATAAGTCTCGAACAATAAAACTGAAATTAAGTTAAAATTTTCTTTACAAATAACTCAAAGAAGGTACTTACAATGACGTCGATAAAAAGAGCGCACAAATGTACATATGTTATGTAGGTTAAGTCAGTTGCACTGCACTGAACATGAGCAGATGAATAAAAAAATGTGTCTATGGATATTTACACACGCATACCTATAGATGTATGAGAACATTAAAAACACAAATTTGTTTTTTTTTTTTTTTTACCGAAAACTATATTTTTCGGTTGCAAAAAAACGTTTATAGGTATGAATAAAAGAAAGAAAAGAAGAAAATAGACAAAAATTTCGTTCTGTTTTCAACTAAAAAATTGAAATGGTTTTGTATTTTCTTTGTTTTCACGTGCGGCTTGGCCTTTACTACGTAATATTTTACTTAAGTTTTTTTTTTTCTAAAGTGTTAATTTCGGTAAGGAAGTGTTTTTTGATTATAAACTAAAATTAATATTATTGTAGAAAATATGCTCAGTCCCATTGAGAAATTTTTTCATATGCTAATACTAATATTCAAAAAATGTTCGTGGTTACAATTTGCGAAGCAACGCGAGCACGGGTCGGCTAGTTTATTATAATCATCAGTTTCCTTACTTAACTTATTTACTTACTTTAACATTTTTAAAATAGTTAGAACTTCTTTTTTTTTTTTTTACGTTTACCTACATTTAGATAGATATATATTTTATTGGCAAAGAAAAAGTTACAGAGTTTACAATATTTTTAATTCATTGCACAGCACAGAGATATGATATAAATTTGTATCTTAATACTGAAAAATAATAATTAGGTTTTAAGCATCATGTGTATGTTTTAATATTTATAAGTTTGAAGGAAAACATTGCAAAGAAAAAACCTTCATTCAAATTTTGTTTATAATTATATCACAGATAGGTTATGCTTAAATTTAATAGGAACTCATTTCCGAATAAATATATAAATAAATAGGCAAACAAATACGTTAATAAATACACAAATAAATGAATAAATAAGTAAATATATATAAATTAGTAAACGAGAAAAAATGTATAAATAAATAAGTATACAATAGAATGAATACATAATAAGATACATTAATTAATAAATAAACAAAAAAATATATATAATGATGCATAAATTAATAATATAAAAAATTTAATAAATACACAAGATTAATAATACATAAATAACAAGTAATACAAGAATAAAAAAATGGTTGCCTGTAAAGTCGGTTTTACGGGCGAAGATTTTACGTGACAACGTTAAAATTCTTGCTCAGAGGCGGCGTAGGGCGTGGGCGACGTGGGCCACAGCCCACGGCCTCGCGGTCAGGGGCCTCGCGCCATGGAGATTTATGTATTACTTAAACCTAAGCCATGAACGCGCCGAAAAAAGTGCTGGCGTCGCTATCACTCGTGAGAAATCTCCGCTGTAATGCACGTCACCGCTGGCCTAAAAAAGGGTATTCCCCTGAAATTGCGTTCCTATCGCTAGCGAAGAATTTCCGCTGTGCGGCGCCGCCCAAAAACAAAATAGGGTATTCCCCGTTCGTCAAACAACAGCCTCCCTCCCGTACCCCGCAACTTTTTGACGATTTTGTTTTCATGCTATTGGTCGTCAAAGCAAAGCGTATAGTCAGAGAGAAAAAACTAAATGAGAGAGCCAAACTTCCTCGTCTCCGTCCCTTCGAAACCTCTTACTCTCATTTTGTAAATCATATCAGATGTTAAGCGTCATGATATAGTTCAGAACGGCCCCTCACAACAACTAAATATTGGTGATGAAGATTATCCCAAAGACGACGACCATAGGCACTTTTCAAATTTTCATTTTTCTAGAAAACTAAATAATGGTGAAATTCAACATCGTCGCTGGTTAGTTTATTCTAAGTCTCAAAATAAAGTATTCTGTTTTCCATGCAGACTTTTTGGCAATTCACAAACTCAGATGGTATAGGATGCTGTGACTGGAAACATTTAAGCAGTATTTTACAAAGACATGAGAATACCAAAGAACATATGGCATTTATGTTCCAATGGATAACATTAGAGAGAGGCATTAAACACGAGAAAACAATAGACAAAGAAAACGAAAGGCTAATTCGTGAATCTCAAAAACATTGGTACAATTTGTTTGAGAGGTTAATCGATATCATTAACATCTTAGCCTCTCATAATCTTGCATTCAGAGGTCACAGAGAAGCTATAAAGACTGACGGTGACTTTAGGAATAGTGGGAACTTCATTGATTTATTTAAATTGATATCAAAATTTGATCCTACTTTACGAAAACATATGGGACGTATTACTGACAAACAACTTGCGCATCATTATTTAAGTCACGATATACAAAATGAATTGATCACACTGATGTCAAAAACGGTAACTGATGAAGTGATTCGCAAATTAAAAGAGGCAAAATATTATTCTTTTTTGCTTGACTGCACTAGAGACTGTAGTAAAGTAGAACAAATGTCTGTGATCTTAAGATTTTGTAATACATCAATGGGCACAATAGAAGAACATTTTATTGGATTTCTTGCTGTAAGTGAGACAACAGGAGAGTATTTAAGTAATGCCATACTAGGCGAGCTAGAAAAGAATGGGTTAGATATTCAAAACTGCCGTGGCCAAGGATACGACAATGGCGCAAATATGGTAGGCATAAATAGTGGAGTCAAAACTCGAATATTAAATATAAATCCTAGGGCATTTTTCACGCCTTGCGGTTGTCATAGCTGGAATCTGCTGTTGGTAGACGCCGCTAATTCTTCGGTGTCAGCAAAAACATTTTTTGGTTTTATCCAAAAAATTTATTTGCTGTTTTCAGGTTCCAGCAAACGCTGGGAATTGGTCAAAGATAAATTAAAACTTACCATGAAGCCTTTATCGGATACGAGATGGGAAAGCAGAATCGAGGCAGTTAAGTCCATACTATTTCAATTTGATGATGTTGTAGGATGCATAGAAATTTGAAAAATCAAACGGATCAATCAGACACTCTCAGTGATTGTGATTCAGTATTAAACGAAATGCTTAGTTTAGAATTTGTAATATCTTTACATGTATGGTATGAATTGTTATCGCGTGTTAATGTGATAAGCAAACTATGGCAATCTGTACAAGTCCATTTGAGCATTGCCCTTAAACATTTGCATACATTTTGTGACTGGATCAAAGAATATCGGCAAACTGGATTTGAAAAATGCTTGTCTGATGCACAACAATTTATTGACAGAAGCTGTTATGATCTGCCGAACGAATTTAAAAACAAAAGAGTAGTGAAAAAGAAAAGGGTCTTTGATTATGAGGGCGAGGATCAACCTATACAGTGTCCCAAAAGCCGGTATGAAGCAAATTTTTTTAACACTATGCTTGATTCAATTATTACCAATATGGATTTGAGATTTATGGCTTTAAATCAACATCATGAAAATTTCGGTTTTCTGTATGATATAAGTAAATTAAAAAATATTCCACACGAACAAATATTAAAAAATTGTCAAGATTTACACACAGTCCTACGAGTGGGTGAGAGCAGTGACTTTCAACCTTACGAATTATATGAAGAATTACAAATAATGATCCCTAATTTACCTAACTTTATAACAGACGTAAAACAGTTGCTTCAATACATTACAGATAATAACTTAAAAGAAATATACCCAAACATTTACATCGTCATTAGAATATTATTAACAATACCAATTAGTACAGCCTCCGCTGAAAGGAGCTTCTCCAAATTAAAACTCATTAAGAATTATTTAAGGAGTACGATGTCACAGGAAAGACTTTCTGCGGTCGCAATTTTGTCTATCGAGGCTGATATAGCATCCAAGCTAGATTACGAGCACGTAATTAAACAATTCAGCAGTGTAAAAAGTAGAAAATTTCTGTTCCTGTAATATTTAAATTAAATTGTTTTTTAACGTTGGTCTTAATATCTTAAATATTCTTAGGTTAGCCGATGAAATTTTTTTTACCTAATTATATATAATCATATATGATAATACATAATAAGATAAAAACATTTTTCATCGGGTAGTTGTAAGTTTGACTAAATTTTGCATGAATAAAAGTTTGATAATGAAATGACATATGTTTTTTATTTAAACAAATCTGTCTTTATGCCCGAGGAGAGGGCCTCGGAAAATGTATCTTGCCCACATAAAATTATGATCTAGCGCCGCTACTGTTCTTGCTCAACACAGTTTAAATCAAGTTTACTTATATCTGCCACTTTTTCTTTATATTTGTAATTTTTAAGAATCAATTCGAAAATCAAAACATTTATTCAGATCGAAGGTTCAAATTTTTGCTAAATAAATTTGAAATTAATGAAAATTTGTAAAATAATAATTAATTAATTAATTAATTTTAAACTAATAATTTACTTAACACTATCAACATTTATCAATAGTATGACATAACCTATAAACTCAGTTTCTCAACTTGTGTGTCAATCTAACAATTAATCAATCAATCATAGTTTACGATAATGAAATATCAGTGTACAATTATTTACCTTTATTGTTGTAGTTGTTGTAAATGACGAATCTAAGCACTCCACATTTTCACTACAGACACAGCTGACGATACTTTAACCACACGTGTGAACTTGTATTATGACGCTTTCTTGTTTTTCCAACGCCAAGAACGTTCGAGAAAGACAAAGACAGAGACACAAGCATGCGCCGATTCAATGCGCCTAATTCTCTAGTGCTGCGCGCGCGGCAGACCGATCATAGTTGAGTGGGAGAGAGACGCAAGGCATTCGGCGGGCCTCTCTCTCGTTCGGTGACTCATCGTTACGTTACCGGGCGTTACACTTTTTCATAAGTGACTCCCTAACAACCTAATTTAAGACGTTGTCACGTCAAAAAAATATATTTGACAATTTGTTAAATTATAGGTTTCTAATTAGAGAGTTTTCACTTAATACACATTTTCTGAAATTTTTTGTATTGAGAATTTCAATTTTCTTGTCTATTTTTAACACGTTAGTTGTCTCTTTGTGCAAGGCTTGGGTTGAATAATGCGAAGGGAGCTTCAGCATCATTTGTAAAATTTTGTTTTGAAGAATTTGCAATTTTTTAATATGCATTAGTGCACAATTACCCCATACGGGCGATCAATATAACAGTATTGCTTGAAAAACGACTTTAAAAATAATAAGTTTATTGTGTTTGCTAAGTAATGACCTTCGGTTAATAAGCGGATATAACATTTTTATTCAGACATTTATTTTATTTTCTGTCATTTCTGTGTGTTCCTTGAAGGTCAACTTCTTATCTAAGTAAATACCTAAATACTTGACAGAGCTGACCCACCGTATATCACAGTTATTTAAGTTTATATTACGACTGGGTAAAAAAACAATCCTTTCTTTTTCTGGTGAAAAAGATAGCTTGACTTTTCCCAGCATTGATTTTAATTTTTCAGTGTTTGTAATACTCGAAAATAATTGCTAAATCAGTTTAAATATTGTTAATTATATTATCAGGATGTTCATCGGATGATAATATCGCAATGTCATCTGCATACATACCGAATTCACAATTTTGCAAAACTGGAAAATCAGAGATAAAAATATTGAACAACGTAGGAAATAACACTGATCCTTGAGGAACGCCAGCAGGAATAGTTTTTGAGACTGAATTTTTTCCATTAAGTGAAACTATGTATGTATGTTCTTTCACTTAAAAAACTTTGTATAAGTTTTATTAAAAAGGTTGGACTTTCATTTATAATGAGTATATGAATAAGTGCATTGTGCCAAACAGTGCCAAACGCTTTTTCTCTAAATTTTTCTTTTACGTGTCTACAAATTCTTAAGACCTGGTGTGATGTGTTATGCTCTTTCCGGAAACCAAATTGGTATGATATTCTTTTCATTTAAAAACAATTCTAATTTGCAGCAAAGTAATTTTTCGAAAATCTTACTCATACTACTCAGTAGGCTTATTGGCCTATAACTTAGTGGATCACTTCGAGGTTTTCCAGATTTTAATATTGGAACAACTTTTGCCATCTTCCATTTCAGTGGAAGATATTGAATTTTAAATCAGGCATTTATTATATCTAGAAGTTAAATAAACAAATCCACTTCTTATACGAAAAAGTTTTAGTGTTCATTTCCTGTAAGGAAAAGTGACAAAAAATTACAACAACAATTATATATTTTGTAGTGAAAAATTAATATCTCCGTCAAATTTTTTTTTTTTCAAAGTGTGTTCGCTTTTCCTGAGTTCTGCAGAGAAGATAAAGATTTTCTTTGTCTTTCTTTTTTTTCCTTTGTTAAGATCTTGGTAATTGTTTCAACAAAATCCAATTAAAAAGTCTATTTTATTTTTTTCTTATTGGCTTCAAAATGCAGATGCCCATTTTTTGTATAATAAAAGTTTCATTTTTCAAAATAAAATAAAGCAGAAAGATCAAAATTAAATTACACTGTGGCGTGTAGATAAACACAGGATTAATTTCCGCCCAAAGGACGGATGCATTTTCTTTATGAATACGAGAAGTATAAAGAATAAAAATAGTAATTAGTTAAGTTGATGGCGGTTTGTAATGATTATACCATCAGCTACTTTAAGAACCAACATCAAAGAAACCACCATTAAATGCTATGCATAGAAAATAAGAGGAGTAGCGAGTAAATGGCCAAAAGCGTGAAGCTTGAGTTATGACCATCTTTATGTATTCATTTCCTTTTCAATAAAAACGAAAAAGAAATAAAAGGATACTGGGGATCATTATCATTTCCTTTCCTTTTTTGTTTTTTTTGTTAGATTGCATTGTATATTTAAGTGACATGGTTTATTGTTTTCTTTGGTTTAGTGATAATATAAAGTATAGTATGCGGATACACTCCTCATCACTTGATTAAAGTTAACAATTTTTAAGTCAGAATGTTTCTGTTGTATTATTTTTTAAACTTAATTCCACGTCATATTATTAAAGTTTCAGAAAAATTATAGAATTTTGAAGACTAGGTATATTAAATTTATCTACAAGAAAAAAAGAAGTCAGCCTTGCAAGTTTAAGAACCATTGTCTCCATGCAAAGTTGAAATAATCTTGAGGATTGTTTTTAACTTTCGATTTTATTATTCTTCATTGGAAGTTTTCATTGTGGATATAAAATCTCAACTTAACATTTTTTGAAATTTCAAGAAATGAGAAAGTTGAATAGTTAACTTAAGATTTTTTATCAGATCTGAAGTTTATTTTTTTTGCTTTTTTTAACTAAAGGGTGGTTAAATTTTAAATGCCGATATTGAATGTGAACCACACCTAATTGTCCTTATTGCTACACTTTCAAAAATTTAGTGGACCATCGAATAAAGGTGTGCCGCCGAGGTCGCGGCAGCCATTTGGCCCATATTTCGTTCCATACATAATTGAACCATAGCAAAAGTGTTATAAAAAGATGGTTTGTGTTTAATTCCAAATCAAAATCAGCCCTTAAAATTTAATCAACCTTTTCATTCAGGCCTTGAATACATTTTTCATTATTTTCAGTTTAACAAAAATAAGAAGTAGATTCTTTTCCAACACTTGTTGTTTTAAAACAAAGGAACAAAGCTTCGGTTTTCTTTTTGTAATATGTTCAAAAAGTGGAAGGATTTTGATTTTGTATGCTTAAAAATACCTTTTTTCAAAGACAGGTAGGCCATTATTTGGTAGAGAAACAAATCAAAATATGCTACTATTTACAGGGTATATACTGCTGTCAAAACCACATAACAAGATAGTGAACTTCTTGAGTTTATATAAAGTTGACAAATTACAAGATAATGGTCACGTTTTGGCTCTCTTTTCAATAGTTTTTATTATTTTCATATTTTTGTTTAACTAGATCCAATTCTGCTTAATTACAAGAAATTTTTAATTTATGGGTTATTACGAGGGAATCCGTTTCCCGCATAGAAACAGTTGAAGCGACAATACAAATAATTACCAGTTCTTGTTTTAATAAAACAGACACATCAGGAATCCTTAGCAATTTGAAAAAGTTAGAATCCCTAAAGAAAGAATACCAACAGCTATAAGACGAACAAAAATGAAAATTACATCATTTTACAGTTTAACGTATAAGCTTAGAAACCCATAGTTTTCTTCACGGTTATACACTTTTGTTTTATTTGTTATTTTTGTATCGTTAAATAAGTTTAAATTGTGTTCTTGTTTTAAATATCTATTGCATTCATATTTTAAATTTGTAAACCACAAAAGTGAGTGAAAAAGTCCTATAACTATCCACTCAATTTGGATAAAATGGCAGTTAGGCCGCTATTGCACTCACGGCTTGATATGTCCTATAAGCCATCCGGATAATTGACCTCTTTAGAGCTGTGATTTAACCCCTTCATAGTTTTTTTTTTGTTAGGAGGGAGGAAGACATTGAAGGACTTATGTTATGTCAACAATCGAGAAACGATTCAATCACTTGACGCCACTGATAACTTCCCATCCCGTCTGTCGATTTGTCTTGCTTAAAAGTTTTTAGGTTTTTGTGTTTTGTTAAAAAAGTTGTCAGTTGAATTATTCTCAAACATTTAGTTTGATTTCAAAATATATTTTTGTTAACGAAATTTTTGTCGTGAATGTCGAAAACAATATTTTCTGCAAGATAAAATTAGTTTGAAGCCAATATTTTTATATTTTGAAAAGGTATTTGAGTCAAAAATCAATTTTTTAATAATTTTTAGAAAAATGTTTTTTTTTTTAGGTTTTTATTTTTTATTAAAAAAAAACTGTTAATTTGATGTTTCTCAAAATTTTACCGAATGTTGAAAACAGTATTTCTTATAAGACAAAATTAGTTTAAAGCCATAATCTCAAATTTTTGAAAAGATATTTGAGACGAGAATCAATTTTTAATAACTTTTAGTAATGTTTTTTTTTAATTTTTTATTTTTTATAAAAAAACTGTCAATGTACAACACTAGATGTCAGAAACGTTATTCTTCGTTGCACAAAATTATTTTGGAGATAAAATCATTTTTTGTTCATAAAATTTTCGATGTGACAAATATTTTTTGTTCAGTTTTTTTGATTTATAAAAAATTGAATTTTTTCCAAAAATATATTTGTTTGGTACCACGTTTCAATATGTAATATAAAATTTAATTAAAGTCGCTAGCGTTATTGGTTCGTGAGATATTTAGGGTTAACCAAAATTCACCTTTTTAACTTCCCATAGGAAGTTATTGTAATGGGTCCGATTTGTCAAATTGAAAATTTTGACATTTCTCGACGTTTCAAGGTCCCTAGAGTCCAAATAAAAGATTTTTAGAAAGATGTCTGTGCGTGCGTGTGTACGGACGTACGTCCGTATGTCCTGTCCGTATGTCCGTACGTCCGTACGTTCGCGATGTTTTTTTCGTCGTCCATAGCTCAAGAACCAGAAGACATATCGACTTCAAATACATTTTTTTATACAGATAATAAGGCAGAAAGATGCAGAAAGGGCTCTCAAGAAAATTGCGTGGGTGTTTTTTTTACCACAGCAGTTTAAAAAAAAAAGGTGACAATTTTGGTTAACCCTAAATATCTCATGAACTAATGATGCTAGAGACTTGAATTAAATTTTATATTATATATTGTAACGTGATACAAAAGAGGTATATTTTTTGAAAAAAATCCAATTAACGGTTTTTTTTATAAATCAAAAAAAACTGAAAAAAAAAAATTTGTCACCTCGAAAATTTTACGACTAAAATATGATTTCATCTCCAAAACAATTTTGTACAATAAAGAATAATGCTTTTGACATCTGATAAAATTTTGAGAAAAATGTAATTGACAGTTTTTTTATAAAAAATAAAAACCTAAAAAAAACATTACTCAAAGTTGGTAAAAATTGAATTTCGACTCAAATATCTTTTCAAAAACTTGAGATTAAGGCTTCGAACTTATTTTATCTTATAAGAAATATTATTTTCAACATTCTGAAAAATGTTGAGAAAAATCGAATTAATAGTTTTTTTTACAAAAAATAAAAACCAAAAAATTTTTTTTTTAAAGTTGGTAAAAATTGATTTTCGACTCAAATATCTTTTCAAAACTTCGAGATATTGGCTTTAAACTACTTTAATCTTTCAAAAAATATTGTTGTCAACATTCAGTAAAATTTTGAAAAAAATCGAATTGACATTTTTTTTTACAAAAAATTAAAAACCGAAAAAAAAATTAACAAAAATTGTTAATAATTGATTTTTGACTCAAATATCTTTTCAAAAATTTGAGTTAATGGCTTCTTACTACTTTAAACGTATAAAAAATATTGTTTTCAACAATAGAAACAATTTTGAGAAAAATCGAATTGACAGTTTTTTTTTACGAAAAATAAAAACCTAAAAAAAAATTTATAAAAGTTGGTAAAAATTGTTTTTCGACGTAAATATCTTTTCAAAAATTTGAGACATTGGCATGAAACTATTTTTATCTTTTAAGAAATATTGTTTTTAACATTCTATAAAATTTTGAGAAAAATCGAATTTACAGTTTTTTTGTTTACAAAAAATAAAAACAAAAAAAAAAAACAATACTAAAACTTGTAAAAATTTTTACTCTCGGCTCAAATAGCGTTTCAAAACTTACAAATATTGGCTTCAAACTTATTTTATTTCGCAGAAAATATTGTTTTCGATATTCAGTAATTTTTTTATAAAAATCCAACAGTCCGTTTCTTCATAAAAAATAAAATCTACAAAAAATAGTACGCAAATTTGGTTTAAATTGATACATATAGACAAACTTTTAAGCAAGACAAATCGACAGACGGGATGGGAAGTTATCAGTGTGGGTCGCATCCCAGCCTCTTTTTAACTTCCCATAGGAAGTTATTGTAATGGGTCCGATTTGACAAATTGAAAATTTTGACATTTCTCGACGTTTCAAGGTCCCTAGAGTCGAAATAAAAGATTTTTAGAAAGATGTCTGTGCGTGCGTGTGTACGTACGTCCGTACGTTCGCGACGTTTTTTTCGTCGTCCATAGCTCAAGAACCAGAATAGATATCGACTTCAAATAAATTTTGTTATACAGATAATAAGGCAGAAAGATGCAGAAAGGGCTCTCAAGAAAATTGCGTGGGTGGTTTTTTTACCATAGCAGTTTAAAAAAAAGGTGAAAATTTTGGTTAACCCTAAATATCTCATGAACCAATGACGCTAGAGACTTGAATTAAATTTTGTATTATATATTGTAACGTGATACAAAACAATTATATTTTTGGAAAAAAATTCAATTAACGGTTTTTTTTATAAATCAAAAAAACTGAAAAAAAAAATTTGTCACTTCGAAAATTTTACGACTAAAATATGATTTCATCTTCAAAACAATTTTGTGCAACGAAGAATAATGTTTTTGACATCTGATAAAATTTTGAGAAAAATCGAATTGACAGTTTTTTTACAAAAAATAATATCCTAAAAAAAAATAAAAAAAAAGTTGGTAAAAATTGAGTTTTGACTCAAATATCTTTTCAAAACTTTGAGATATTGGCTTTAAACTACTTTTATCTTTCAAAAATTATTGGTTTCAACATTCAGTAAAATTTTGAAAAAAATAGAATTGACAGTTTTTTTACAAAAAATTAAAAACCCAAAAAAAAATTAACAAAAGTTGGTAAAAATTGATTTTCGACTTAAATATCTTTTCAAAAATTTGAGATTATGGCTTCTAACTAATTTTAACTTATAAGAAATATTGTTTTCAACAGTAGGAAAAATTTTAAGAAAAATCGAATTGACAGTTTTTTTACAAAAAATAATAACCTACAAAAAAAATAAAAAAAAAGTTGGTAAAAATTGAGTTTTGACTCAAATATCTTTTCAAGACTTTGAGATATTGGCTTTAAACTACTTTTATCTTTCAAAAAATATTGTTTTCAACATTCAGTAAAATTTTGAAAAAAATAGAATTGACAGTTTTTTTACAAAAAATTAAAAACCGAAAAAAAAATTTAACAAAAGTTGGTAAACATTGATTTTCGACTTAAATATCTTTTCAAAAATTTGAGATTATGGCTTCTAACTAATTTTAACTTATAAGAAATATTGTTTTCAACATTAGGAAAAATTTTGAGAAAAATCGAATTGACAGTTTTTTTTACAAAAAATAAAAACCTAAACAAAAAAATTAATAAAAGTTGGTAAAAATTGATTTTCGGCTCGAATAGCTTTTTTAAAAATTAAAAATATTGGCTTCAAACTTATTTTATTTCACAGAAAATATTGTTTTTTATATTCAGTAAATTTTTTTTATAAAAATCCAACAGTCCGTTTTTTCATAAAAAAATAAAATCTACAAAAAATAGAACGCAAATTTGGCAAGAATTGATACATTTAGACAAACTTTTAAGCAAGACAAATCGATAGACGGGATGGGAAGTTATCAGTGTGGGTCGCATCCCAGCCTCTTTTTTTAAATTGCTATGGTAAAAAAACCGCCCTCTAAATTTTTTTGAGAGTCCTTTCTGCATGTTTCTGCATTATTATCTGTATAACTAAATTTATTTGAAGACGATATCTGAACTGCTTCTTGAGCTATGGACGACGAAAAAACTTCTCGAACGTACGGACATGCGAACGTACGGATCTTTTCTATAAGCCATCCGGGAAGTTATAATTGACCCCTTTAGAGCTGTGATTTTACCCCGTCATAGTTTTTTTGGGGGGAGCGGGGGTTCCTTGAAGGGCTAATGTTATGTCAACAATCCAGAAACGATTCAAGCACTTAACGCCAATATCAACCAAGCAATCTGCAAGCTACAGTATATCCGAAATCAGAAACAAGGTATTGAAAAATTGGAAAGAACGCTCTACTGCGAAGCCCACCGAAGCTGCAACTTGTGGTTAATATTTGTTCTTAATAATAAAGTCATTTGAAAAATGCATATTGTTCATTTTATTGCATTTTTTAAAAGAATCATTTATTTTATCAACTCTCTATTTGGTAAAATTAATATCTTTACATTAAAAAAAAACTTAAAGATTAATTTTCAAATTACGAAAAATTATAATTTCAAATTTATAAAAAAATTATTCAAGTCGGTCGAAAATTTCTCATAGGTTATTCAAAAAGAATTTCAGAATACGCAAGTGAAGAAAAGCTATCCTTGATTTGACTTTCAACTTTAAGTTTGGTATCAACTCTAGTGTTGGTCAACTACAGAGGTTGAGACAAGCTGGAAAAAAGAGTGAAAAAAACGGCTCTAACGTTAATTAAGCATCTACATTCATCAATTTCTATTTAAAATTCCATTAAATTAAGTCCCCTTTTCTGGTAAGTAAATATCAGACTATAGCCAACTCAAATTAAGTCCCTTTTTCTGGTAAGTAAATATCAGACTATAGCCAACTCAGAGTTGTAAAAGCTTAAGTCAATTTCTAGCTTAAGTTTGACTTTAATGCACTAGCTAGTTAGTGACTTATGATATGAATTAAGAAAGATTTAATTCCTGAGTTAGTGACTTATGAATTTAAAAATATAATTCATGAGCAAGTGAATTATCTTATGATTTTCAAAAGCTTGTAAACTACTTTTGTTAAAATTTAAATAATTATGTATTCAAAACAAGCTTAATAATTTCCAATCTACCAACTAATTTATGAATTAAATTTATTTAATTCACAAGCCATCTAAAGATTTTTAACATAATGATTTTTTAAATCTAAAATTCACAACCCTAGTTTACTCATCAATTTTGTCAACTTTATTTCATTGCGGTCATTGTCGCTTTTTTGGCGTACTGAAAGTTTTTCTAAAGTTTTCCAAGTTCATTTAACTAAAAAGCAAATAAATTAAAACTCTACCCAAACAAATTATCTCAACATATTGTTTTGTTTCAAAATTCATGTCATGTACAGTACATAATATGTATGTTTTTATGGATTTAACAAGCTGACAATAAGGCCTAAGGGTTTCGTAAACTATATGTACATTTAATCATATGAAAATTTAAAGTCCAGTGAAACTAATAAAACACTTAATTTCCTTTGATCTCGAGATGATTCATAAACTTAAGGGTTGTTTGTCTTTTAAGTATACAAACACATAATTTTCAAGTTTGTTCTAAATAAAAACAATACATTTTACATCATAATTATGAGGGTTTCATTTCAACCTTTTTTTATGGTCTTTCTGACGAAAGCAAAAGGATCTCAAAAGCTTCGTGTGTGTGCCGCCACCGCTGCTGCTGCTACCGACACACATTTTTGAAATCTAAAATACTTGCCTACGTGCTGCGAGTTAATGGATTATTTTTCAAGTAAACATGGCAGTATACCTTTTTTCTGACAGTTTTGTATGTTTTTTCGAAAGAGAAATAAAACTTGATATGGATAGAAAAGTCTCACACTCTTAATATGGGAGGGCGCATCCAAAATCCACATTACTCACTGAGGTTTAGACAGTTTATGAAATTGTTGTTTCTTGTTGTGTCTCATAAAATACTGGAGATGTATACAGAGCAGGTGTAGTTGGCATGAGAAAACCCCAAATAGAATTTACGATGTCGTCTACACTCTGCAGAGGATTATCTTACTCAGGAGTCCTAAATGTTTTTTTTAGCTTTTTTATTATCTA
Organism: Eupeodes latifasciatus; assembly: GCA_920104205.1. NCBI lineage: Eukaryota > Metazoa > Arthropoda > Insecta > Diptera > Syrphidae > Eupeodes > Eupeodes latifasciatus. Next base: position 3,757,189 of record OV049926.1, read on the forward strand.
TGTTGTTTGTTTTATCAAAATAGGTTAGAAGTTCGAAAAGAAAAAAATATAGTCGGGAGTGGATTGACCGAAATCAAATATATTAATAGCTGTTTGCTGGATATATGATTTATGGTATAGCTTTGATGAATTGACGAATAACTAAGTACTTTTTTCAATAAACTACAAGAATTGGGAATTATATTTTGCACCACTAATACCTTAAACAGACATTAATCAGCTTAGAAAACTTACTTTAACATCAATTTATTATTAAAAGTTCTCAATATCTTGAAAAAACACCCTATATAGCATTTTATGTAGTTTAAAGTCCACTGATATCCAAATAATTGACAGTTCCGTTCCGACAGCAAACTAACTTTTTTGATGTGCGACTATGCAATATGCCAAAAAGGACTTAAATATAATTTTATTAACAACCCACATCCGGCTCACTATATGAGTTTTCTAAAAACAAATCCATGTGTGAAAATCGTAATGGATTTTTAATATTTATAGCGGATGTAACCAAAAAAGGATATTACTGTTCGTTGTTCATTGTCAGTGGTTCGTGTTCATGTTCCTAATATATAATGCATGATACGTTTATGACCATTTCTTGCCAAAATAAACCTTTGTGTCTTCCATCCGGTCAGTCTGGCGTGTATTTTTATGCAATGTCTGATAGATTTAATTATTTTATGGGTTGTATTAAAAATGTTCATAAGTTCGAAATTGTATTGTCATCCACCGGGAACCATAAAAACCAAACAAAAACAACAAAACAAATACAAGTTGCCTCTAAGGTGTTGTGTTTGTAATTATCGGTGGCGTTATCCTTTGGAAAAGTGTGTATTTCGAGTGCGAGAGTAATTAGCTGAGATCTAAAAACAAGATACAAAATACCAAAACAGTATACAAAAACAAAACCTAAATGACTACTGCTTGTTTCCTATCAATGGTTGAATCCTTAAATAATACGATATGCACATAGTAGTTAAGTCATTAAAAATATGTTTAATGATTAAGAAGAGTGAAGTAGACACAAAATTACTATACGAGTTCATTACAATTTTTGTTGTGGTCGTCTGGATTTTGTTCGATTTTCCATAATAAAATATTTGCAGGAATTCAGAAATGTCCTGAATGTCTGTTTGCTTAAAGATATCACATCATTGTCCATTTTGTCTGAATTTAATTGTATTTTGTCTTTTGTACCAGTCAATGCAATGTGTCCTGTCTGGTAACTGAGAACAAGGATTCTGGCCCCGCCTGGAATATATGTAGCTCAAATTGGTTCTGCAATGTTGTATTGAAATATCCAAGACAACTAAGAACTAAGGATATCAAAAATAATGTCATGTTAACCTTTGGTGTTATATGCAAATATATGCTAATAACTTTATTGACTCCTTGCTATCACAACAATATTATGTTTATAATGTTTAACCAACATCAGTTATTGTTAGGTTAAGCTTCGAAATGGACTTTGGCAGAGAATTTTCGATGGGAAGCTGTAAAACGATGCAATATTGCTTTTCGAGAATTTAATTAAAATAAAAATTCAATTTGTTTTTATGTTCGTAGTATAGTTTCAAAGAAAATTTGGTATTTTTTAACGACAAAAATAAAATCATAATTTTATAGAGTAAATTGATAAAATCAAACAGCTTGAGAATTTTCAGTCAGAAGCTAAGTCAGCTGTTACAACAATAAGAAAAAAATCGAAAATAAAAGAAAGTTATATTTTTTGGAAGTTTCCAACCAGAGGTGTGCAACCGATTTTGAATTAAAATTTTAACTCTTGGAGTTTTTAACGACTTTGTTCGATTTTATTTTTAGAATATTGGAATTAAATTTTGTCTGTCCAATAAATTTTGAACGTCCTATAAAGGAAGAGGTTGTCAAAGGAAATTAAAAACTCAATTGTTTTTACGATTTTTACATATATTACAACTTTGTCTTTAGAATCATATATTTTTTTGGTTGGGATGAACCGCAATAAAAAAATCAGCTTTAATTTACCTGGACACTTTCCTGATAAAAAAATGCGGGTAAAAAACCACAAAGATTTCTAATATTATGCTTACGTTTTTTTTTTTTTATGAAAACCTAACTAGAGTAATAAAACTTTGAAAACGAGGACCTTTTGCGGGCGGTATATGACATTTAAAAAATTCATGAGAAGTTGAATAAAAAACAGCACAAATTTCAAAGTTTTTTATCGATATAGACATATGGTTATGAAAGAAAACCTACAAAAAACATACTTTCCATCTTGCATGGTTTTCCAGTTTATTTTGTATGTTTTTATTTAATTTGGTATCAAATTATGCCCTTAAAACAGAAACCGTGTTTTTACTTGAAAAATATATGAACTATGAATAGGTATGGCAAGTTTTGCATTCCTAAAAATCTCGAACTCAAGATTTGAATTAAACATGACATTACGATGGTAGAGAAGTCGAAAAAAGTGGGTCCTCCGATTCCGTCCGTCTGCCTGTCCTAGCTTATAGCCCAAACCATTGTGTCGATTACCTTCAAATTTGAAAATTTAGGATTTGAGCGTTTTTTTTATTTTTCAAAAATAACAGATTTTTTTTGGCCAAAAATCGAAAATTCGGATTTTTTCAAATATGTTGCTAATGTACCGATTTTAATTTTTTTTCTTCACAAGCTCTTATACTGCGTCAATAATATGTGATGATCAAAAATGTTATTGTTTTTATTTTTGATTTAAAAAATATTAAACAGTTTTTTCGATTTTTCGAAATTGGGCCATTATTTTTTTACGAAATTAAAAAGTAAAACTTATATTAATAAGCTCTAAATAACTACATACCAACAATATTTTTAAGATGAATTTAAAAAAAAGAGGCTGGGATGCGACCCACACTGATAACTTCCCATCCCGTCGGTCGATTTGTCTTGCTTAAAAGTTTGTAGGTTTTCGTGTTGTATTAAAAAAGTTGTTAGTTGAATTATTCTTTAAAATTTAAAAACAACCAACAATATTTTGCATATAATGAAATAGTTTGATTTCAAAATTTATTTTTGTTAACGAGATTTTTAGTCAAAAACCAATTTTTACTAATTTTAGTAGCATTTCTTAAAAGTTTTTATTTCTAATGTAAACAAATACCAATTTGGTATTCAATGAATGAAATTAATTTGAAGCCAATGTTTTACATTATTCTTTTATACTTTTTTTTTGTAGATTTTATTTTTTTTTATGAAAAAAACTGACTGTTAGATTTTTATACAAAAATTACTGAATGTTGAAAACAATATTTTTTATAAAATAAAACTAATTTGAAGTCTATATCTTAAATTATTAAAAACATATTTGAGTCGAAAATCAATTTTTACGAACTTTTATTAATTTTTTTTAGGTTTTTATTTTTTGTTAAAAAACTGTCAATTCGATTTTTCTCAAAATTTTACCGAATGTTGAAAACAATATTTCTTATAAGATAAAATAAGTTGGAAGCCACAATCTCAAATTTTTGAAAAGATATTTGAGTCGAAATTCAATTTTTACCAACTTTGAGTAATGTTTTTTTTTTAGGTTTTTATTTTTTATAAAAACAACTGTCAATTCGGTTTTTCTCAAAATTTTACCTTAAGTCCTTAGCGTTACAGACATCTTTCTACAAATTTTTTATTTGGACTCTAGGGACCTTGAAACGTCGATAAATGTCAAAATTTTCAATTCGACAAATCGGACCCATTACAATAACTTCCTATGGGAAGTACATACAACATAAATTAAAAGGCTCTAACGATTTTCAAATACAAATTTTGTTGAAAAATCAAATGTTATTTAAATTTTTGAAAAAAACGCTATTCTTACAGGTAGGTACATTTTTAAATCTTAAAATGCAGAAAATATTTTTAATCAAACTCTTTGGATACTTGAGCAAGTCCGTGAGAACCAGTTGTGTATTTAATTTTACTTGTGGTTCATTAACTTTCAGAAAATATTCAATTTAAAAGTTATGTTTTGAATGTATGATTTTTGGTCCATTAATAATTTCCCCGGGGGAGAGTACGATAACTTTGGCGACAAAGTTTAATGACGGATTTGTATAGAACAGTTAAAAACAAGCATTTTTTACTATGGGAGGGGGGGTCTATCTCCCCCCGTTTAGGTGGTAGGGGCAGTTTCAAAAAATATGTACATTAAATGGAAAAAAAATAATTAAAAAATAACGGTAATACTTATAATTAATTATTATACCTTTTTTTAAAGCCAACACTTTTGTCTATTAGCTTATTTTTAAATCAAGTCAAAACTATGCATAGTTTTTGAAAAAAAATGTTTTAAAGTCAAAATTTGTACAAAAAAAAGTTAAAAAAAAAGGTTTAAAGTGTAATTTTTCAAAGCTTTCAGATTATCTACTATTTTTTTTTTATAATTCATTGCTCTTATTTGTTTTTGATCAAAAAATGAAAACTAGATGACTTGATGTCTTCTAGTTCTTGAGAAAATTGAAAATTACCAAAACAAAATATTTTAATTAAATTACTTTTTCCTTGCTTAACGTAGTCTTATTTTGATAGTAATAATTCGATTATGGATTAAGATATACCTAGGGTAAATTAATTTTTCTTAAATCCAGCTTATTTAAATGCAAAAGAAACTTTGCATGCACCCCATCTTGCACCCACCGCACCTTGCACCCTCCCCACCTTGCACGCACTCCAACTTGCACCCACCCCAAATCCTATAGTGTGCCCAAGCAGGGGGTTGCAGGGGGGCAGCATGCCCCCCCTTACACACCTTACTGTTGCATACACCCAAACACGCATTACGCATACACAAATACCATTATTACTATCAAAATAAGACCACTCAAGAAAAAAAAAAAAGAATTAAATTAAAATAGTAGTTGTGGTTATTTTCAATTTTCTCAAAAACTAAAAGACATAAAATCATCTAGTTTTCAGTTTTTAATCAAAAACAAATAAGAGCAATAAATTCTGAAATAAAAACAATGGTAGATAATCTTGAAGTATTGAAAAAGTTACAGTTTAAACCTTTTTTTAACTTTTTTTACACAAATTTTGAGTTCAAAATTAAATTTTTATTTTCAATTTTCTCAAAAACTAAAAGACATAAAATCATCTAGTTTTCAGTTTTTGATCAAAAACAAATAAGAGCAATAAATTCTGAAATAAAAACAATGGTAGATAATCTTGAAGTATTGAAAAAGTTACACTTTAAACCTTTTTTTAACTTGTTTTACTCAAATTTTGAGTTTAAAATTAAATTTTTATTTTCAATTTTCTCAAAAACTAAAAGACATAAAATCATCTAGGTTTCAGTTTTTGATCAAAAACAAATAAGAGCAATAAATTCTGAAATAAAAACAATGGTAGATAATCTTGAAGTATTGAAAAAGTTACACTTTAAACCTTTTTTTAACTTTTTTTACTCAAATTTTGAGTTTAAAATTAAATTTTTATTTTTAATTTTCTCAAAAACTAAAAGACATAAAATCATCTAGTTTTCAGTATTTGATCAAAAACAAATAAGAGCAATAAATTCTGAAATAAAAACAATGGTAGATAATCTTGAAGTATTGAAAAAGTTACACTTTAAACCTTTTTTTAACTTGTTTTACTCAAATTTTGAGTTTTAAATTAAATTTTTATTTTCAATTTTCTCAAAAACTAAAAGACATAAAATCATCTAGTTTTCAGTTTTTGATCAAAAACAAATAAGAGCAATAAATTCTGAAATAAAAACAATGGTAGATAATCTTGAAGTATTGAAAAAGTTACACTTTAAACCTTTTTTTAACTTTTTTTACACAAATTTTGAGTTCAAAATTAAATTTTTATTTTCAATTTTCTCAAAAACTAAAAGACATAAAATCATCTAGTTTTCAGTTTTTGATCAAAAACAAATAAGAGCAATAAATTCTGAAATAAAAACAATGGTAGATAATCTTGAAGTATTGAAAAAGTTACACTTTAAACCTTTTTTTAACTTGTTTTACTCAAATTTTGAGTTTAAAATTAAATTTTTATTTTCAATTTTCTCAAAAACTAAAAGACATAAAATCATCTAGGTTTCAGTTTTTGATCAAAAACAAATAAGAGCAATAAATTCTGAAATAAAAACAATGGTAGATAATCTTGAAGTATTGAAAAAGTTACACTTTAAACCTTTTTTTAACTTTTTTTACTCAAATTTTGAGTTTAAAATTAAATTTTTCAAAAACTACGCATAGTTTTGACTTGATTTAAAAACTGGCTAATAGAACAGAATGTTGGCTTTAAAAAAAATGTATACAACTTAATTGTAAGTATCACCGTTATTTTTTAGTTATTTTTTTCCATTTTAAATAATAACTTTTTTAAATTGCCCCTCCCGCCTAAACGGGGGGAGATAGACCCCCCCTCCCATAGTAAAAAATGCTTGTATTAAGACCCTCTACCAAAAACCGTTATTATATCTTTGCGCCAAAGTTATCGTACTCGTGCCTTTCCCCGACATAGATTAACAAAATCGTATCATTGTTTTTATTTAACTCACTGTTTTCGATTGTCAATACTCTCTCAACCTAAAGTACACTGAAAGGTTTTAAACTTAATACAAGTGCAGCATATTTTGGGGGAAGGAGGCTTGAAATAACTTGAGCCCAGAATTTTCTTCGTACATTCAAGAATTGCCAAAATACACCGTTTGAAAACATAAGAAGGTAAAAAACGATTCCTATGTTCTTCTGCGTCTGAAGAGACGTTTTATAAGAAAACGAAAAAGAAGATATGTCAAAAGTGTATACATACATATGTATAAAAAATATGTGTATAAAACTCCTAATTAAGGAAAAAATTCGATAACGCATATCTCAAAGTCTTATTAAAACATTTGTTTGCCAATTATAGCAATCATTGGTATTCATAATTGTAAATTTTGTGCCGAGATTTATAAGCGATTAAGAGAGAGTCAAATTTTTAATGTTAAGTGTCAAAATAAAATTGATCAGTTTTTGATTTTTTCTTCAGAACTTTTCATTTAGTTACTTTTTAATATTTCAATAATGAAATCGTTTTTAACGAATAGCTGATTGTTGATTTTACATTTTAGAACATAATCGCTCCGAAAGCGTTCCACTTTCTTTTAATTCAAACCTGTCTTCTTTCAATGATGAACTCTAACTCCAAATGCTACATTCTCACCAGGAAATTCTTGATTCCAATAAGGAAGTAAGAAATTTTCAGTGAAAGCTATATCTAACCTGTCAAAAAAATCCCAATGATTCGGTTTAAAAATAAATAAATTAGGTGGCCCAGCAGTCCATGAAGAACCAGGGCCTAGTGGCTTACAAATTTCAACCATTCTTGTGTGCGAGTAATGTTGTCAGCGATGGAAGGGACATACAGTTTATATGCCGAATCCGAACGGCTTATTTGAGAAAGCACTTTTTCATGACAAGAATTACTCTTGGAGAATTTGTCAATTCCTCGCAAGAGGCAGTACCCGTGAAAAAAGTTAGGTGGCACAGGCAGGGATTGAACCTAAGACCCTTGCATGACAGTCAAACGCACTAACCATCGCGCTACGGGTACTACAATGATTCGGTTTGAATGATGAAAATCAATGATAGCTATAACAGGCACCTTTACATTATAAAAAGCAACTGGAAAGCAACTTTTCTTTACTTAATTGCTTTTGTTGGCTTATTTAGAAGCTTATTTCAGAACTTAAGTTACACTATCCAACAAAATTAAACTTGTTTTCTGATCCAAAAATCAAATAATACTTTTCTAAAAGATATTTTTGTCCTGAATTTGATCAAACATTTCCTCCATGAAGCAAGTTTTTGAAATATATGTATCTCTTAACAAATTCATAATATGGTTTTTTTAAGGTTAAGGTAAGAAAAGGTATGTGACTTAACAAAACATTTTTGAATTATTTTGAAAAATACTAATGTTTTTTTTTTTGAAAAATATTAAATTTTGTTGGTATTTCACTTAGTTTTTGGGACTTCTAACTAGTTACGAGTCTTCTTTTGACCTTACATGATGTTTTAAAACTTTGAATCTCTTGCTTTCATGGTTCACAAAAAATTCTTTTAGAGTTAATTTTTGGAGCTGATTTTGAATCTGAGCCAATATTTTAAAAATAAATATTTTTTAACTGTCCAATTTTTAATTCTAAGATCGCAGAGATTTCTGTATTCTCAGATATTCACAACATTTCTAATACAAATTTCTCACTTTTGCTGTCAGAAATCTGAGAACAAAACTTTTATGATTTGGTTCCTCAAGAATTTCTATCGGGTTGGGTTCGATATCCCGGTTTTTACATTCCCGTTTCTTAAAATCCCGATTTTAAAATCCCGTCTTTTATAATCCCGATGTAGGATGCATTTTGTTAGTGCACGAATTAATATTGTAAACAAAAATGATTGTTTACGTACAGTAAAAACAAAACAAATTACGATATTATTGTATATAGTTTTATTTGTAATTATTATAATATTAGTCAAGTTATTTAACATTCATACCTTGGACTCTTATTGTTATTCAGTTTAATGTACGTATTTTGTAAAACAAAAAAAAAACGGAACTGTCGGGATTTTAAAAAGCGGGATTGTAATTGATCGGGATTTTGAATAAGCGGGATTTTAAAAGACGAGATTTAAAAAAATCGGTATTTTAGAAGACGGGATTATAAAACTTTTTTTCCGGGATTTTTTTAAAACGGGATTTTAAAAAGCGGGATTCCGATACGCTCCTATTTCTATCGCATAAATTAAAAAGGGAGGAAAGAATTCCGAAACTAGTTTGATTTCTAGATGAGAATGAATATTAAATTGTGTTTAGAATGTCGTTCTCCGGATCTGTCAAGCCTACTGAAAAAATTACCAATAATCTTAGAAATATAAACTTTGTTTTAATTGTTTTTTGAAAAATCGAGTCGTTATCACATTAAAAAATTAGTTCTGAGTTGTTTTCTTTCTATCAAAAATAGTTTTAGCAAAAATAACTCAATTTTTTTTTTAATTTTATAGAATAAGTGAAGAAATGACAAATTCAATATTTCAGAAACGTTTGTGAAACACCGAAAACATGTAAACTGAATATTTGAAGATGGGATTTAAGTTTGGAACACCATCAGTAATTTTACTGAAAAAATCTATTTTTTCAAAAGTTAAGTTTTGACCAGTTTATTTTTTAAGGATATGATTAAGCAAATTAAAGCCAAGTTCTTAAAGCTTAGGAGATAGTATAAGGATCACGATATGAATATGAGAATTTAAACAGTGGATATCAAAACAAACATCGACTTTATTAAGCCAGACTTCACAAAATTTGGGAGACTAACTCCGGTTTGAGTTTAATTCTACAACATAGTGTCCACACTAAAAAAAATATTTTGCAGACTTTTGTGATTTTAAAAGCTGTTAAAGCTCAGTAATTTTTATCTTTGGTCAACTATTTTTGTATTCTCTATATTTAATTCATATTTCATTGATTTAACACCAATTTCATATCCCAAATAAACTCTGTTTCGTTGGATAGTAAATAATATTCCTTTCAATTCAGACTATAATGTTTAGCATTTCTTTTTAACATTGTATTTTATGTATTTAGATAAGTAAAGAATTGTTTTATTGCATTAAACACCAGCTGACTAGACTTTTAATAATCAAAAGACAAACATATCATAGACACCAATTAATCTCATAATCAATGGAAATTCAAATATTGAAAAACAACAAGATTTGTTTGTTTTTCTGTGCAGTATTTTTCTTTTAAATGATGACGATGATAAGCATAATGTCACCAAAATAAAAACACACCGAATTCATTATTTTTTCTGTTCATATCTATAAAAATTGCAAATTTAATTGTTCTTCCTAACGAAATATGCGTGCAGTGAAAAACATCGTAAATATTTTATCAGTGGTAACACACTTTTCATTTCAAAAACATCCCTTAGATTCTCGTCAAAAATCATATGTGTGTCATTCTACTTACAATACACCTGATTATTCCAGCTACCTGTAGCCTTCAAGTTTTGTTCGCATATACTCGTATGATCCTTTTTTGCCTACCTGGCCTCTTGTGGGTTGTTTTCGAAGTGAATCATGCTAATCCTGCCCCGCGACTCAGATAAATTTTGACCTGCTTCGTATGCGTAAGTAGCTAAACAATCTCAAAATTGTATTCCCTAAACTCACGGATATATAACGCGGCTCCGTGACAAAGCTGATTATAGTCAATCTCAGCGTGTCACTCAGTGAAGACGTTTGCTAAGCGTAAATATAAATATTCCAAACAAAAAAAATCAATAAATTGACATCTCGAATAAAATGGGTTGTGTTACAAGTGCAGATAAATCACTGGACAGTAGTTCATATCACCCAGAGGGATGCTTTGGCAAGAAATCCTGGATCAATAGAGCGAAGCAAAACTACAAAGTAAACTCAGTGGAGCTGCCGCCAACACCAAACAAACGACCCATTAGTCGTTCGAAATCCAGCTTACCAGTGGCAACAAGGACAACAGAGATCCTGTCCATATGTGATGACTTCCAAGAGGGTTGCGACGATGAAAAGAGCTATGGATATTTTTCCGAATCAATATCCACATCCAACACATCGTCCTTAAGCTTCGATCCAAACGAGTGTGATTTGAAAATGGAAATGTACATGATGACCAAAATCAGCAGAGTAATGCCAAATACCTCATCGCCCATTTTGCCCACAAAGTATCCATCCAGGCATTCTCCTTCATCACCATCATCGTCCTCCTCGCCGTCATCATCCACATCCGAGTCCAAAATTGTAGACCAGAAGCGTTCGTACAACACATGGAAACGACATCTACAAAATACTCCAGCATATGTGCTCAACGATGTTACAAGAATTCCCGAAGCCATAGCTGGCCAATTCAGTCCAGAAGATTTTCCAGCATACACAGATGTCAGGAAATGTCAAAGGGCCAACATTCAAAAGAGGCTTTCATTGGAAACTTATATTATTTAAAAATGTTTTGTGAGATTAAGTGAAACGTTCGTTTTTAAATTGTTTCAAAAATCTTTGAAGTCCGGTAAAATATTCCTTGTAAATCATGTATAAAAAAGATGACGTTATTTATTATTTATTTAAAATTTAAATTAAGTGCAACAATGTTGTGTAAAATATTAACTTTTGCAAACAAATATATGATGTATATATGTATATTTGTTTACGAAAAATAAAACAATAACTTGTTTTTAAAATAAAATAATGTTTCTTTTAAATTAATTTTGTTTGCATATTCCAAAAAAAAAAAACTAGAAGTCGACATGGAGACTCTAATGTATTTCCTTTAGAAATTGAATTTATTTTTCACCTAAAAGACCAAATCCTTATTTTTTGGATAAAAAGCTAAAAAAATTGATTAATGTTATGTTTGTATTATAAGATATTTATTAATTAAATTTCACACTATACATTTTTTAAAAATAAATAAAATAAGAAAGATATTTTAAAAATAAAATTCCGTCTATCTATTTTCAACGAAAACTAAACAACAATGACTTAATTACTTCATTTCTTGGAAATGTTTTTCAATTTCAACTTCTCGTCCACGAATCCTTTCAATTTTGGTTTTGAAATAAGTTCAGAAAAAATGTACAGTCTCGTCAAGTTGTCGGGGACTAATTATAATTGGTGTCATAAACTATATTTTCTCTTTTCTTAGAAATATGATTTTTTCAATTTCCAAAACTAGAAATAATAATAAATTTCTTGACTTTCTGAAGATTCTCGATTCCAGGAAAGATGTGTCATAAAAATATATTTTCGTAGTTTTGAATATTTTAACATAAATCCGCGGCAATAAAGTAGCCCAAGTAAAAGCCATATAAGATACATACCTATTTAATATTCATAGTCTTAAAAGATTTACTTAAGGATTTAGAGTGAGGGTTGGGTATTTAAGAGATCCTGATGGTTACCTGAGTGGATTATGGGCATAGATTCGAATGGGATGATTTTCTGCGAATAACAAGTCAAATTAGTTATAATATTGTCAAAAACACTTGTTGGAAGAAAATTCTGGGAAATCTTCGTAGCAGGTGTTTAATTATATTGAGGGGAACCTTATTGAAATATTAGCAGGCTATACCTACTTTATAGATAGGTACAGTAGTTTAACCATATTTTAGTTTTAAATTGTTTCCAAACCATTTGCAAGGATAAGAGTATGTTTAAAAAATCCCAAAATTATTTTTAGGGAGGTATATAGGAACACTTTTCATGGTAAGTTTATTTTGGATATAAGCTAGTTTAAGAAAATCATTTTGGTTGAGGAGTTATTTGAATTGCTAAAGTTGTTCGCCATGGGAAATTAATATTTTTGTCGCTCTTTGAGGAGAAATTTTAAAAAGACCGTTTTTTGGGTGTTTGCCAGAGAAGAAACACCTCGCAAATTTATATAAAAAAGAGTTGAAGATAAAAGCATCTCTTTTAAAGTGATATCGTTTTTGTTGGTATAGATTAACTAGGTTTAATCAACGTTGGAAAAAAACATCCAAGTCTTGATATTTGGAAATTAATTTAACGAATCCAAAATATTCAAACTTCAAGAAATCCAAGAATTTCAAATTATTTAAAACAAGTTCTAAGAACCATAATCCCAGTTATGTGGAAATAGTGTTATATTTCTGAGGGTTACAATTTTAAAACACTTCTTTTCTACTTCGGAGAATTATTAGGTAAAACGAAAAAAACTGATAGAAGTTCCTAAAATTATATTGGCTATTGGTTTGAAGGCTAAATAATAAATAATACAATTTAGTAGTACGAGTATCTTACTAAGTTTCTGGAAATTCTGATTAGTTATGAGTCTTTTTAATTGGCTTTAAATAAAGTTTTAAGTAGATCTTGAATTTAATATTTTCATTGTTATGAAAAATACGTTTGAAGCTTTATTTTTGGTGTTAATTTTAAGTAGTTGGTAAAGTTTTAAAAATACCCTTTTTTAACATTATTTATATATTTTTTTAATATTTATTTCAAAATTTTGATATAATAGAATTGATTAGAAAACAGATTTGATACAAAAACGGAACTTACTTTCAAACCGTTTTGCTTTTTTCTGTTGAAAACTGTTTTAGCATAAATATTTTAGCGTTTCTTTTAGATTTTAGACACATGAAATTCAAGAATTTATGACAATTGTTCGAATATTATATGAAATAATATAAGCATTTCAATTGAATACTGGAGAAAGGCATTATAGATTTGGGAAATCATCACGGATTTTGTTGGAGAAAAAAGTTACTTCATAAATTTAAATAGCCTTAAAATCCTTATATACGTTTTTTTTTGTCGAATTTGAAAAAGAATTATCTAAAAAACCTGATGTGATGCATTCATTTTGAAGTTGGATTTGAATCAAGGACAACAAAACACCCATTTCCAAATTGCAATTTTATTGCCAGTAAGAAAACCTTGTCAAACATTGTTGTTAAAAAAAAAACTAATCATTATTTTTGATCTACTTTGATTTGCACAGAAAAAAAATAGTTTTGTTAAGAAAATTGGATTTTGAGGGAACAGATGAGTTTTGAATAAAACGTGATAATACGTAGAATAGTAGTTTTGAAAAAAAACACCACTTTTGAAGTTATCAAAATAAAATAAAAAAAGAGGCTGGGATGCGACCCACACTGATAACTTAACATCCCGTCTGTCGATTTGTCTTGCTTTAAGGTTTGTCTATATGTATCAATTTTTACCAAATTTGCGTACTATTTTTTGTAGATTTTATTTTTTTTATTAAAAAACGGACTGTTGGATTTTTATAAAAAAAATTACTGAATATCGAAAGCAATATTTTCTGTGAAATAAAATAAGTTTGAAGCCAATATTTTTAATTTTTGAAAAGCTATTTGAGTCGAAAGTAAATTTTTACAAGTTTTAGTATTGTTTGTTTAGGTTCTTATTTTTTGTAAAAAAAACTATCACTTCGATTTTTCTCAAAATTTTATAGAATGTTGAAAACAATATTTCTTAAAAGATAAAATTAGTTTGAAGCCAATATCTCAAATTTTTGAAAAGATATTTACATACGTCGTAAAACAATTTTTACCAACTTTTATAAATTTTTTTTAGGTTTTTATTTTTTGTAAAACAAAACTGTCAATTCGATTTTTCTCAAAATGTTTCCTTATGTTGAAAACAATATTTCTTATAAATTTAAAGTAGTAAGAAGCTATTATCTCAAATTTTTGAAAACATATTTGAGTCGAAAATCAATTTTTACCAACTTTTGTTAAATTTTTTCTTTGTTTTTTCATTTTTTGTAAAAAAAACTATCAAGGGTTTTTATTTTTTTGTAAAAAAGTTGTCAATTCGATTGTTCTCAACATTTTTCAGAATGTTGAAAACAATATTTCTTATAAGATAAAATAAGTTTGAAGCCTTAATCTCAAGTTTTTGAAAAGATATTTGAGTCGAAATTCAATTTTTACGAACTTTGAGTAATGTTTTTTTTAGGTTTTTATTTTTTGTAAGAAAAAACTGTCAATTCGGTTTTTCTCAAAATTTTACCTGATATCAAAAACTTTATTCTTCGTTGCAAAAAATTGTTTTGGAGATATAACCATTTTTTATTCGTAAAATTTTCGAGGTGACAATTTTTTTCAGTTTTTTTTGATTTATAAAAAAACCGTTAATTGGATTTTTTTTTCCAAAAATAAACTGCTTTTGTATCACGTTACAATATATAATATAAAATTTAATTCAAGTTCAAGAGATGTTTAGGGTTAACCAAAATTTTCACCTTTTTTTTAAACTGCTATGGTAAAAAAAACACCCACGCAATTTTCTTGAGAGCCCTTTCTGCATCTTTCTGCCTTATTATCTGTATAACAAAATTTATTTGAACTCGATATCTCTTCTGGTTCTTGAGCTATGGTAGACGAAAAAAACGTCGCGAACGTACGGACGTACTGACGTACGGACGTACGAACGTACGTACACACGCACGCACAGACATCTTTCTAAAAATCTTTTATTTCGACTCTAGGGACCTAGAAACTTCGGGAAATGTCAAAATTTTCAATTCGACAAATCGGACCGATTACAATAACTTCCTATGGGAATTAATAACAAGTTTTGATTCATCTGAGCTAAATACTAGATCAGGACCGTTCTTAAGAACACTTTACTCATTTTCTGAAAAAAGTGTTGGTGTCTTCTTTAACTTTAATGTTTTTCTTGTACTTTGTACAAAATTTTAAAGAAATATAAAAAAAAACAATTTTTCGAATAACAAACATTTTTATATAAATTAATATCGAATTGAAATTAAATAAGATGCACGACTGGTCAGACGAGTATTCAAAGAGTCTGTTTAAAAATGGTATCTAAAATTTAAGATACAAAAAATATACCTGCAAAATAAGTTCATCTTCGAAATATTCTCAAAAATTAATTTTTTATAATATACAATTTTTAACTTCCCATAAGAAGTTATTATAATTTGTAAAGACTTGAAACAAATTTAGTTTTACAGATAATAATATCGAAAGATGCAGAAAGGACTTTTAAAAAAATTGAGTTGCCGGTTTTAAAAAAAAAAGTGAACATTTTGGTCGACTTAAAAAATTTGACGAACCAATAACGCAAGCGACTCAAATTAAACTTAAATAACATAATGTGACTAAAAATTTTGTGAAAAATTGTAATAGCGGTTTTTTGCAAAAAATAAAAATCTAAAAAAAAGTTGTTAAAAAGTGTTTTTCGATACAAATATACTGGCAACAAGTTATGTCCTTCAAACTAATTTTATCTTATCGAAATACTGTTTTTTCACATTAATTACATTTTGTATAAAAAAGATATAATCTTTAAAAAAATGCTACAAAAATTGGTTAACAATTACTTTCGATTTAAAGTCTCAGGAACAATGACCAATATTGAAATCAAACTTATTTTATCATACGCAGGCTTTTATTTAATTTTTTTAGAAAAAAATGAATTGATAACTTACAAAACACAAAAACCTACGAAAACAGCAAAAACCTGATTAGAAATCGTTAGCGATTCAAGTATTATAAGAACAAAAAAAGATATTGACTTCAAATATCACATACAAAATTATTGATGTTTTGTTAAGGAAAAATCAAAAAACAAGCACGGATAGGAATTATCAGTGTGGGTCGCATCAAAACCTCTGTTTAATAAATAATAAATAATTTTAGTAGTTAATTATAAAGTGTTTATAAAAAATATACTTTTGACATTTAAATTTTGTCAAAAAAAAGTGGGCTTGTTTTCAAGATACGGAATTAAAAAATAAATATTTTGAAAACATCAGGAAAAACCCCGATAAAATTTAAAAATAAAATAGCGGTCCTATGGGGTATGTATACCTTTCTGGAGCAATACAAAAATATGTTTTTAAATTGAAAGAATCCGAGTTCAGAAAAAAAAACAAATTAAGAAAAATTTCATAAAAATCTATCAGGACGTTTTTGAGAAAATACGAGTAGCATCGTAGTGTCATATTAGATACAAATCTCGAGTTCGACATTTTTTAAAAATGCAATATGGCTTTTTTAAACAATAATTCGATTAGACGATTTTAAAAACAAGAGTTATAAAAAAGTGGGTCATTGAATGAGAATTTTTTTAAACTTAAAAAAATTAAATTAAATCTTGCTGACACTTCTCCAAGGAAAACATATCTTGAAAGGTCAAAAAATTCATTAAAAAAAACTAAAATATTGAGAACATTTCTAAGTAAACGAGCTTACGTAAAAAATTAGCAAAAACTTAAATGTTTTTAAAATATCAGCTAGGTACCCAAAATCAAGTGAAATGAAATCGAAATCTAAATTGTAAATCGAGTGAAATGGTTTTCAGGGTTCTATCACTTGATCGATTTCATAACTTCGAATACTTTTCGAAATCGCTTCAAATGAAATTAAAGCATTGTCATAATTTGGATAATTTGGTAAGTTTTTATTTGTTCTGTACTTTTTAATAATATAAATATAAAATATTAGTTTTTTTTTTAATTTGCACTGTGTTTATGCACATTTGCTTCTGCTTTGTGGTTCTTTTCAATAAGCAGTTTCCTTATTGCTGTCGGTTGAAAAAGACTCTGGTGTAGAGTATAGTTTATCTGATTGTGTCTTGAAAGTTTTTGAAAAAACGTGCGTCGTTTTTGGCATAGAAAAGACATTTGGTGGGTCGAAAAATCGTTTTAAATGCTTTGTCCCTTCCTTCAAATCCAAAGTTAAAGCTGCAACTTCTCCCGAATTAAGTGCATCCTATAAAAAAACTTAATCTTTATTTTCTTTAAGTGAAACTATTACAACATATTTTTAAACTATTTTCTCTTGTCGAATTCAAATCACATTAACTTAAATTGGTCGAATTTGAATCACTCGAAACACTTGAAAATCGAATTATAAAACACGTTAATTCACTTTGTTTTAAATTCGAAAAAAAAAAATAAAATCGATATCGATAAAAATGAATTTCAGAACTCCAATTTATATTTTGATTCGATTATAATTTAATTTCAAGTGAAAGTGAAATGTAGAACCTAGCTGTATGCTTACATATATTATTTTATGAGGGGTTTAATTTTGTGTAGACGGCTCGCAATTTGTTCACGATATTAAGCAACACTTTCGTTGATTTCTAACATTATTTAGAAATTTAAAAATAAACTTCATTACAAATGAATTGCTAGAATTCCAATAAAAAGCAAATACGAGTTTTTGACTGTCCCATCCATGAAAATATATTTTATGTCATCAAATTAGACATTACAGACTCTTTTTTGCGAAAAGGACATAACATTAAATGTGAATCAAAGCATGAAATACACAAACCGAAGAATGTGAGTTACTTTTTGTTTTTGCATTTCCGGATGCTTTCAGACCGGAAATCTCTGCGCAATTAAATCAATTAAAAATTCAATTTCTTTTTTTTTTTCCATTTCTCTTTATGTTGCCTTTTATTTTGTATGTCATCGTATATCCTTGTTTAAAAGAACTTGGGTTGAGATATTTGCTATGGCATTCCTTTCTTTGCCACAGGACTTTATTTTAAAGAAGAATTATTTAAGAAGGAAAATGAAATGACGTTCGTTGTGGTACGCAATTTCGCGTTTAAAGTAAGAAAAATAAATTTCTGTGAGGATTTTACTTAAAAAAAACAGTAGAGTTTGATTAAGTGAGCTCAGGAAAATAAAAAAATGCATTTTAATGGGTATATTAAGTACTTTTAATTTTGATATAAATTATTTTTAGAATGTTTGGGTTTTGAATTTTTTAATTCTTAACTTTTAAATCTAAAAAATAAATGAGTTTATATGTTTCACTATTTTCTTTATTTTCCTATAGAAGACATAGTTGAAATAAGTGGGTTCGACTGTTTATTATTGTTATTGAAACGATTTATACTTGTAAATAACAAAATCAAATGGGAAATTTTATTTGAATCCTGGAAATTCTATCGGGGGAAACTTGTATTATTTATAGTTCTATAAATATCACTTAACTTTTTTGTATCTTAAATATATAGGTAAAGATAAGGGGAGTTTAGGGAATGAATTAGGAATGAAGTTATTTCTTCTGATTAACGATGAATTCACGTGGATTGAACATTAGAAGATAATAAATTTTAAACTCAACGACTTTATAAAGACGATGATTAAGATTAGGTACGGAAGATAAGTTTGATTAAGCTTTCAATAAGACTGATGTTTCACTTTGGGACTTACATTTGTACACCGTTCTAAATAATTTTAATGTATTTTTCGGTTTTATTATCTTTTTCATTCAAATTCAAGTAGGCATAAATATATAAATGTTTGTTTTTCTAAGATAAATTATAAAATTAAAGTCGTAAAAAAGAAACAAAATTCATAACTTCATTGTTCATTTGGCATAGATTTCAGAATAGTTTGAAAGAATTTTGTACATACAAGAAAATTGATATTTTTTGGTTGATTAAATACATTTTATTTGTTTAAATAGATAAAAAATATCTAGAAAACAAAATAAAATTGAAATTAAATTTTTCAAATAAAAGAAACATAACAAATTTAAGTTTAAAACCTTAAAAATCTCAGTTTTTGTCATTTCTCAAATAAAGTTTTTAATACAATTTTGAAACCTTTCCTTATTATTTTATTCCTTTTCTTCTTGGGTCTTAAAAAGTAATAGTTATAGCAGTTAAGGGTTTCTTTGACAATAAATGGTAGGCTTTATAGTTTTTGGAATACCTTTGTCGATGCTTTTAAAATGTTTGTGTGATGAGAATGCAATAGAAAACCTATATATGATTTTTATATCCAAAACGTGTAGTTCAATAGAGACATGACATTTGAAGCTTATGCCAACTCAGGTGTTTGATACATTTGGTTATAGTCTATGGGAATTGTCTTTAGACCCTTTTGGTCTACTTGTGGTATGTGTACAGTATTGGCAATAACAAAGCATCGTAGACAATTTCCTTTGTGTTTATCTCTCCTCCAGTAAAAAGTTTTCTCGTTGAAGGTATAACCTTTATTTCAGAAGACACAATGTGTCTTAAGATGTTTTGTGTTCAAGTTTATATAACTTAAATTTAAACATTAAAGGATTATTGTATATACATTTTAAATTTGTTTTGTGATTTCAAAAAAGAACTCTTCTAGTGTATGTAGCACTACACTTTTATGGCTTTTGAAATTAATTTAAATCGGAATTCCTTGGACGTTTTTTTCTACAGTAAAACTATTTAGACTTTAGAGTACTTTTAAAAGTCAAAATAAACAAAATTATTATATTTAAGATTATCCTAGTTAAAAATTGAGTTTTTATTTTAACCAATTTGTTTCTTTCAATTGAAAAAACAATAAAATTTGTTTGTCAAAGCTTTGAGACAACCATCAACGTAGCTTGTCCGGTAGTTCAGATTTTAGGTTTTTTGAAAGAATTTTGGTTTGTGTTATAAAAAAAACTTTCAAATTAAAGTTTCAACCAGTGCATATCTATTAACCTAGCTTATCTCTGAGTTGGTTTAACTATTAACATTTATTACTTAACCTTCAGTAACTAAAGAATTGGTTTTACCAATAGCTTAAACCCTTAGTATTTGGATTAACTACTTTTGAATTTTACCATAGTTAAGGATTAATTAATCCATCAAATTCCATTTTATGTTTAAAATCTTAGACAGAAGATCAAAGTGATTGCACAACTGAAATGCTTTACATGAAATTAAACAATAGTTTAAGTTTTAAGTTAATAATTTAACTTCATCTGATTAATTGATCAGATCATCTGGTTAGTTGACAATAAATAAATCATATCAGCAGTGACTTTGACTGTGGTTGTGGTAGGTCAATTTAACAGTGACCTTAGGATCAAAAATGATTCCAAGATCATGAATATCAGATTAGTGATCAAGAATCTGATTCAAAAGTTTATATTTATGAATCATTGGATGTGCTGTATATTTGTATTTCTAATGAAAGAACATTTTTTTACACAAATCCGATAGAATATTTAAATCATTTTGAAGTTTTTGCTTATCATTAATTTTTCAATGGACAAAAATATTTGTATGTCATCAGCATACATCAAACATTAAGAATTTTGAAGAAGAAATGGGATATTATCGACAAATATGTTAAAAAGAAGCGGGCCAAGTATATTCGTCTTGAAAGGGAATTCAATATTCTTAACAAATTTCTATATAAAATGTATATTATCTCGGTTGAAAGTAGTTTAAAAGAAAATAGTAAATGCTTTTGGACGTTCATTAAAAACAAAAAAAAAACAGTGGAATTCCAAAAAATATGCAGTATAAAGGTTCTACCTATTCCGATTTGAATACGATTTGTAATTTGTTTCCTGAATAATTTGAATCAAACTATGCAAGTACCATAGGTCACCAACAATTTGTTTATGACAACGACAATCCGGTTACCGCGATGTTGGAATGTTGGAAGATTAGTTATTAGCAAGTTTGAAGTTGAAGAAGCACTTTTTAATGTGCATAATGACAATCGTCCGGGTCCAGATGGAGTGGCTCCAATTGTCTTAAAAATGTGTGCTGCAGTACTCTCTGAACCTTTTTCTTATATTTTTAATCTCTCTCTTTCTAAAGTGAATTTCTTCCTGAATGGAGAAAAACATTCATAATTCCTATTCATAAAGCAGGACCCAAACAGGAAATATCTAACTACCGTCCAATCTACAAACTGTCCACCATTCGAAAACTTTTTGAAAAACTTGTGTGTGATAAGTTTTCATTTTTGCTTAGGGAAGTAATATCGCCTTAGCAGCATGGCTTTGTATAGGGCAGGTCAACAACTACTAACCTTTCTATTTTCACAAACTATGTTTTCAATTAAATTGAGGCAGGGTATCAGGTTGACGTCATCTATACTGGCTTTGCAAAAGCTTTGATAGATCAGCCATACTATTCTACTGAACAAACTATCAAGAATTGGTTTTCATTCAAATATTTTGCAATGGTTGAAATCTTATCTTATAGTACGCATTCAATTTGTTTCCATTGGTAATGTTCTCTCTACTCCTGTACATGTGTCATCAGGAGTCCCTCAAGGTAGTCACCTGGGACCCTTACTTTTTCTTCTATTTTATTAAGGACATGCCAGATATTTTTCATAATTCTCTTAGACTTTTATTTGCTGACGATCTTAAGTTTTATAGATGCATAAAACAAACTGATGATTGCCTCCGCTTGCAAGATGACCTTAACATGCTTATTTAATGGTGCAAGAAAAATCAATTATTTTTAAACGTTTCAAAATGTCAATGTTTTTCATTCTATCGTTCTTACTATCCTACTTTCTTCGAACATAAAATTGGCGGTAATGTTCTTAAAAGAGTCAATGAAAAGAAAGGTCTTGGTGTTGTTTTTGACCTCAAACTCAATTTTATCAAACATGTTGAATATATTGCTGCCAAAGCTAACTCCGTGCTTGGTTTTATTAAAAAAAATTCAACAGACTTTTCAGACCCTTATAGTCCAAAAGAATTTCACTAGGTTTGTTGTATGGAAACTTGGATGGAATATTGAAATTCCTTCATAATGCTACGAGATACAAACTTATCGGTTAAGAGTCACTTGAAAATCGACGTAAAATCTTCTCTGTTTTATTTATTCATGATATTCTGTCGCATCATATCAACTGCCCATACCTTCCATCTTTAATTGAGTTAAATATTCCTTCTCGTCAACTTAGAGATTATGATCTATTCCACGTAAGTTACGCAGTTAATGAACCTATAACTCGCTGTGTTAGGGAAACCAATTCTGTCTTAAATGTAATAGACTTTGACTTCCATTTTAATAGAGCCACCTTAAAAAATAAACTTGTGTTCCATTTCCTAAATATTAATTGAAATTTATTTATTTTGTTTTTGCTTTGTTTAAATATTAATTAAATTTTAATTTTAAGTAGTCTGTAAGATGATTAATGTAATCTCTGTTTGATGAATAAACTAAACTAAACTAAACTATCAGGTCAGGATACCAAATAGACTAATAGTAGCATTACAGATGGAATGACTGTCTATTTGATTAATAATTAATGGTCAACATAAACAGATTTAAAAAATTGAAAAAAAAGTTGACATGAACCTTGAAAATCATTATTGATGCTTGGCTATTGAACTGCATATTTTCTTAAAGAGAAAAAGATAGTTTTTACTGTTTAAAAAAGTCCAAAAAAACATTAGATCAGGGATTGCGAAATTACATATTCAGTACGTATTGTTAGTTTAAATATATATTTCTTCCGAAACTGAAAAAAAAGTTGTGTATCTCTTTCAAAATTTGATTTTCTAAATTTTGTTAAAGCTTTAGGAAGTAAGCGTTTATTAGACCAAGGAGTCTTAAATGACTTCCAAGACTTTCGTTTAGGAATAAATTGATTTAAAATACCCATACTTTTTGTAAACGAACCTTGCGATGAAATCTAATTTGTTAAAATCAAGACATCCATCATTTGATAAAAGTGAAGAGTTTTGCATAAAATGTTCAAATTGGCTTGAAAGGTTTTGATTTAAGTATTTGACAGCCTCAAGTTAGGATGTTACTTATCTGCGTGTAATAACCTAGCAGTTATTTATCAAACATTTTAATGAACTAAAAATTTGACTTAAAATTGCCAAAAATTAACCAATTTTAAAAGAGTTTCCGTGAAGATGATCTTAGATGATGTGTCTGAAATTCTGTGTCTTAATTAACTAATTATTAACAAATGGAAGGATTTATGGCTTTAGTCAATATAAGAAAGCTTATAGACATGTCACTTCGTTGTGTAATTTTTATTGTCACTCTTCACTTATTCATACAAAATTTGTTAAAGGTTTATAATCTTCCAGAGTCCCTTTCGAGCCTTTTCTAAGTTCCTTAAAAAACAGGTTAAATTGAAATACTCGTTGTTGACTTTCGTTAATTCCTTAACTATATGGATTTAGCTTATTGATCCAACTTAAACTTAAGTATTCAACACTAATTAGAGGTAAAACAGAGTAATTCAAGACTGTTTAGCAGTAGCAGCCCAACGTGTATACAATGTATGTACCTTATTAAAGCAGCACGTTACATGTATTTTTCTTAAATCAATTTAAATCAATATAAGGTCACATTAAATCTACAACATCTGTCATATTGGAGTTTTCCCATGACTCGGTCGTTGGAAAGATTCCTTTAATCTGCATAACAACACATGTCGATCGAACAAAAACACGCACTTCACATTTGCCACAAAAACCCCTTTCTCATGCTAATTTGTTTTTGTGGACATTATGGAAACACCTTGTAATTAATCGTACGTATAAACAGCTTGAACCCAAATAAAACCCGCAATAATCGATATTTCCATTTAAATAGGTCTGAAGGTAAATAAGTAAAAATGTCATAAAATTCGGTCAGTAAAAATTTTTAGGAACCATTATCGAAAAATATTACCATAACCTCCGGTGATGATGATTTCTGAATTTTCCACTTGGTTTTTGCCCATGTGATTTTAATTAAAGACAAAAACATATCCATGTATGAATTTTTGGTTTTTCTATAATGTTTAGGAAATTGAAACACAATCTTTTTGCATTGGTTTAAAATCTATTACTTGAAAAAAAAAAGAGGCTGGGATGCGACCCACACTGATAACTTCCCATCCCGTCTGTCGATTTGTCTTGCTTAAAAGTTTGTACGTGTTTGTGTTTTGTTAAAAAAGTTGTCAGTTGAATTATTTTAAAAAATTTAAAAATTACCAACAATATTTTGCATACAATGAAATAGTTTGATTTCAAAATCTATTTTTGTTAACGAGATTTTTAGTCGAAACCCAATTTTTATCAATTTTAGTAGCATTTCTTAAAAGTTTTTATTTCTTATATAAACAAATACTAATTGGATGAACGAAACTTATTTAAAATCAATATCTCTTATTGTTCACGAGATATCGAAAACCGAATATCAATTTTTACAAATTTGAGTACTATTTTGTGTAGATTTTATTTTTGAATGGAAAAACGGACTGTTGGCTTTTTATAAAAAAACTACTGAATGTTGAAAACAATATTTTCTGTGAGATAAAATTAGTGTGAAGCCAATATTTTAAATTTTTGGAAAAGATATTTGAACCGGAAGTAAATTTTTACCAAATTTTAGTTTTGTTTTTTTTAGGCTTTTATTTTTTGTAAAAAAAACTAACAATTCGATTTTTCTCAAAATTTTACAGACAACAATGTTTTTTAAAAGCTACAATTAGTTTAAAGCCAATATCTCAAAGTTTTGAAAAAGATACATATTTAAGTCGAAAATCAATTTTTACCAACTTTTAGTAATGTTTTTTAGGTTTTTATTTTTTTTTAAAAAAAACTGTCAATTCGATTTTTCTCAAAATTTTACCAGATGTCAAAAACGTTTATTCTCGTTGCATAACATTATTTTGGAGATATAATCTTTTTTTCTTCGTACAATATTCGAGGTGACAAATATTTTTTTTCAGTTTTCTTTTGATTTATAAAAAAACCGTTAGTTGGATTTTTTCCAAAAATATGCTAGCTTGTTATTACGGTGCAATATATAATATTAAGTTTAATTTAAGTCTCTAGCGTTATTGGTTCGTGAGATATTTAAGGTTAACCAAAATTTTCACCTTTTTTTAATTCCCATAGGAAGTTATTGTAATGGGTCCGATTTGTCAAATTGAAAATTTTGACATTTCTTGGCGTTTCAAGGTCCCTAGAGTCGAAATAAAATATTTTTAGAAAGATGTCTGTGCGTGCGTGTGTACGTACATACGTTCGTACGTCCGTACGTTGGTAAGCATTGAATTTGGACTTAAATATCTTTTCGAAAATTTTAGATTATGGCTTCCAACTTATTTTATCTTTTAAGAAATATTGTTTTCAACATTCAGTAAAACTTTGACAAATATTAAATTGACAATTTTCTTACAAAAATAAAAACCTAAACAAAAATAATAAAAGTTGGTAAAAATAGATTTTCGACTCAACTATCTTTTTAAAAATTAAAAATATTGGCTTCAAACTAATTTTACTCACAGAAAATATAATTTTCGACATTTAGTAAATTTTTTATTACTTTTTATAAATGCTACTAAAATTGGTAAAAATTGGTTTTTGACTAAAAATCTCGTTCACAAAAATAAGATTTTGAAATCAAACTATTTCATCATATGCAAAATTTTGTTGGTTATTTTTAAATTTTTGAGAATAATTAAACTGATAACTTTTTTTAACAAAACACGAAAACCTGAAAACGTTTTAAGCAAGACAAATCGACAGACAAGATGGGAAGTTATCAGTGTGGGTCGCATCCCAGCCTCTTTTTTAAATTGCTATGGTAAAAAAAAACACCCACGTAATTTTTTTGAGAGTCCTTTCTGCATCTTTTTGCATTATTATCTGTATAACAAAATTTATTTGAAGTCGATATCTCTACCGGTTCTTGAGCTATGGACGACGAAAAAAACGTCGGCGGACGTATGAACGTACGTACACACGAACGCACAGACATCTTTCTAAAAATCTTTAATTTCGACTCTAGGGACCTTGAAACGTCGAGAGATATCAAAATTTTCAATTTGACAAATCGGACCAATTACAATAACTTCCTATGGAAGTAAATAATAATAAGTGCTTTTCTACTGATTTGTATATCCTGTAATTCTAGTTAATTTCTTGAGCTTGTAATCATCGAACATAGTTGTTAATTTTAATCACATAGCATAATTTATTTGGATTAAAGTCTCTCTTAGAAGATTACATTTCTATGAAATAACCAGATCAAATTTACAAGATCCTTAAAGGGTTTTTCAATAAATTCTTTAAGACCATTTAGATGAATCACACGTTACTGTTGCTTATTTCCTTGTATCAGGCCAATCAATAAGTGCGTTTTTTCATATTCCATATATTTGCCAGAAAAATTTATCAAAAAATTCCAAAAAAAAAAATAGCGAAATTCAGACCGGGGTGAAATCGTGTAAGCTGATTTTTGATAGTTGACTATCCAAATCAAGAAAATACGTCTGTGTAATGTGATAGTCGATTTCAAAGTTTTAACCAAACAATTTGACATCAAATAAAAACTTCAAGAAGGGGTTTGTTCGTAGACTACTACATTAACATGTGGTGTTGAAGCGAGCTTTAAGCTCGCCTAAATTCTCCAATATGCAATATCAATCGTACCAACATTTGAGAACGAAATCACATAAGATCCATTCGAGACTCGTATAAATGTCAAAAACCCATTCCTAGTAAGATTCTACTCTAACTTTTATCGGTAGTACTCATACTATGGATATTGTTTTTGTTATTCGTGTAAAATCCTACTATACTATGGATAGATTTTCCAACAAAACACGGGTAATATTTCTATTCAGCAATGGAATTATATAATCAAAACACTATCATAATTAACTAACAAATTAAAAACCAACGAATAAATAATTCATTAATTTCCGATAATTATTTCCGAAAATATTTATAATCCACAAACAAATACATAAAAGAACGTAATCAAAACCAAAATATTTAATGATTCGAATTTTAATTTAAATAAAATCCGGATACTATAGAGTTCCTGATAGATTACCGATATATTCATTAAAATCACTGCAATTAATATCTCATATAAAATTCAATGTACTACAAACAACAAATATAACCCACAAAAATCCAAAATGATTATAAATTCATCCTGAGGGGAAGCTACTTAACATAAAACCACTTGTATTGTATAACATTCGAATAAAATGTACAATTTTGTTGAACACTCTTTAGCACTTAAATCCCAAATGGAAATGATTTTGCAAACCAAAAGTAGAAATTAAATTAAAGAACATCAAAAAATTACAATCAGATTGATATGCAAAAGGTTAAGACACATACCCTTGTCAATGGCAATGGATGGCGTGTCGTTGTTGGCTGGCATCTTAATCCTTTTTGCAAATCTATTGTCAAATGGTACCCACACAACTCCCCAGCTTTAAGGAATATTTTCAACCCTCTTACATACATATACATATATAGTTACTATCCTCATTTGCCTATCAACACATCATCGTCATCATCACTTTTGGGATGGTACATCGTCAAGACAAAGTCTCTAGGACTAAGATTTTACCATTTCTATATAAAGACAGGATACTTTGAGGACCGATTAAGAGGCTTTCCGAAATGGAATGTTTAGTCGAGACTTAGTCTCAAGTGGACCCTAGAGAAGGAACAGTGAGTGAGGCCTAAATGCGTAGAAGGAAAACATTGCCACCGCCATCATAGCCATCACCGCCGTCGACGACGCCACCGGACTAATCGATTATCCTTATCAAGTTGCCGGAACCAGGAAGGAAGCACGTTCTTCGCATTTACTCGTAGACACAGATTCTGCCATCTCTAATGTATGAGAGGTGACGTTGATGGAACAACATTCTAGTTAAACAAACTATTCATATCCTCCTTCTCTGGTTTGCCTATACACTCGTACATAAGGACGAAAAGTTAGTGTATAGTGACTTTCAGAAATAAAGATTTTTCAAGCCAGCCAGCCATGCAAAACCCAAGGACTCTATCTGATTAACTCTCACAAAGTGTTCCTAGGGGTATAATTTCCTCCAAGAATATCAGTGACTTATAGAAAGCCATATATTCTACCCCCCGCCCCCCACAACCCACAACCTCCTTTAATTCTGAAGGATGCACTTAAATTTCGTTGCACCTTCAAGGCATGTGCTGTGCAGTGCACTCTTAAGTGGCCAGCTGCCCCTTAGTAGGAGTAGCTCTATAAGAACCGTAAGATGTCGATGTGAAGGATGAGGATAAAGTTGACTTATAAGTATTCTCTTCATACCTACAAATATACACGCCTGCCTGAATGTCACGTGAATCCTTTGGTTAAGACGCAGAGGACGTGTTTTTATTGAATCTGTTTGTGGTTATAGGCAAAAGCTTTTATGTTTTTTTTTTCTTTTTTCAAGGACACTATCAATTATAAGGTCTTGTCATTGTCTCTGTGGTTAGGCTTTGAAGGTTTGTTTACACACGACACTTCTCGAGGCGACGTATTTTATGTCAAGTTGAATCATAAATTCAAACATCAAACCTAAGTGTTAAAGTTCATCTAATTTAAGGTTTTGAGGGTTGATTCGAAAACACACACAAAACACAAACAATAAAAACGGAAAATCATATTTTTGTCTAATTTAATTTTTGTTCAGTCATACACGTTAGTTGGTAGTCACTAAGGAGAAGGGTCTAGAAGGGTAAGGTATTGTGGTTAATGATCCCCTAGCTACCTTGAAATGTGGATTATTACGATATTCATTATAAATGGAATAAAGGTTGAGTTCAGAGCACAGAGTAACAGGAAATCGATTGGAATTAAAATTATTGATTCGTTAACGAGAAGAGTTAAAGCTTTATAGAGTGCGGTAGATTTGTGATTATTTATAAAGCGTGATATAGCAAGGCTCAAGGGTGTGTCCATGATTTGAGTGAGCAGCAAATTTACATATACACATATGTAGGTAGGTAGGAAGTATTTGTAATTACTCAGAGCGAATTCATGGAATTAAAATTGCAGAATAATTTGTTTACATAATAATTCAATTTTACAGTGTTTTTAAGAGCTACACATGTTGTATGTATAGGGTGTTTTTTTAAGCTGCATGATGGATATTGTCTATGGGAATGTTGAACTATGGTAATATTTTTGTCCGTTCAGTAAGTTTTGATAAATTTTTATGATGAATCGCTTAACGCCAGAATAAGGCTTGAAAAGAATGGAAATTAACTTTGAACAAATTAATCAGTACGCTGAATTTAAAGAGCAATTCGTCAAATTTAAAGCACATTTCTGCGTAAATGGTTGCGTCAATAGCAAAATTGCGTATACAGAGCTAAGACAATCCTTAAGGCAATAACTATTCACCATTACATCCATTCAATTTGACTTTTTGCACCGGTTTACGCTGCCGCCAGCGCGTCTTTATTTCTTTCAAAATGAGTTATGAGCTGCGCCGTTACGGTTAATGCCGAGGGCTATCAGCGATGCTGGTTGATTTTTTGTTTCAAAAAATTAGTCAGCTAAACATTAACGACAATTGATTCTAAGAAGACGATGCAACTTTTTATACAAAGTGTTTACCATTAATTTATTGCAAAACCGATTTGGTGAGAACTTTATCCCAGAAATTGTCTTTTTAACTGGAGCCCTTTTTTGGGTGACTTAACGCCTCTTGATTACTTTTTATTGGGAATTGGCTTATGCCGACAAACTAGAAACTCTTGAAGCATTGGAAGCAATAGTTCAAGTGGAAATGTGTCGGAAATGATGTTTAAAAAGAGGCTGGGATGCGAACCGCACTGATAACTTTCGATCCCGTCTGTCAATTTATTTTGCTTAAAAGTTTTTCTGTTTTGTTAAAAAAGTTGTCAGTTGAATTATTCTTACAAATTTAAAAATTACCAACAATATTTTGCATATGATAAAAGAGTTTGATTTCAAAATCACTTTTGGTTAACGAGATTTTCATTCGAAAACCAATTTGTACCAATTTTAATAGCATTTCTTAAAAAACTGCATTTCTTATATAATCAAATACAAATTAGATGAATGAAATTAATATGAAGTCAATATCTTCTATTGTTTAGGAGATATCGAGAAATGAACATCAATTTTTACCAAATTTGCGTACTATTTTGTGTAGATTTTATTTTTTTATGAAAAAACGGATTGGATTTTTATAAAAAATTTACTCAATATCGAAAACAATATTTTCTGTGAGACAAAATTAGTTTGAAGCCAATATTTTTAATTTTTAAAAAGATATTTTAGTCGAAAATCAATTTTTACCAACTTTTATTAATCTTTTTGTTATTTTTTGTAAAAAACTGTCAATTCGATTTTTCTCAAAATTGTACCAGATGTTAAAAACGTTATTCTTCGTTGCACAAAATTGTTTTGGAGATAAAATCATTTTTTGTTCATAAAATTTTCGATGTGGCAAATATTTTTTGTTCAGTTTTTGATTTATAAAAAAAGCGTTAATTTGATTTTTTTTTCCAAAAATTCATTTGTTTGGTATCGCGTTACAATATATAATATAATTCAAGTCTCTAGCGTTATTAGTTCGTGAGATATTTAGGGTTAACCAAAATTTTCACCTCTTTTTTTAAATTGCTATGGTAAAAATACCACCCCCAATTTTTTTGAGAGTCCTTTCTGCATCTTTCTGCATTATTATCTGTATAACAAAATTTATTTGAAGTCGATATCTCTACAGGTTCTTGAGCTATGGACGACGAAAAAAACGTCGCGAACGTACGGATGGATGTAAGTACGAACGTACGTGAACACGCACGCACAGACAAACCTAAATGTATCAAAACTTGCCCGATAACGATCTTTAAAGACATTAATTTCACTTGAAAACCGAAGCTATTTTTAATTGGACAGTTGTCAATTTGAAATAAAATGATGTAACTGAAATGAAGGAATTACATTATGTATTTAAGTTGATAAATTTCCCCTTCATCTTTCTTCAACTTTAGGAAGCACCTAAGTTAAGAAGATGATTTTGCTAGTTTCAAACAATCTAAGCTTCTACTATCTTCTACTATCTCTTAACATTTTTTTTAGTTAGGTCAAAAAATATGTATCCGTATATAGCTTTTGATTTTCTGACGTTTCAAACTAATAGATTATTGTCAATGATTTAGGTTTGTTTGCTGTGTCTTTTTCTACGAATTTTGATTGTTTAATAGAGTTGTACCAACTGGAGTTTTTTAGTGACAACAGTTAAGTCACGACTTTGGCATTTTTGCAAGTCTTTTGACTTTCAAAACAACTTTAACTTTAAACATTAAAGTCGAAAACTTGACTAGATCATTTTGGCTGCACTATCTTTGGCTTTTAAAAGTCTTTGAAGCCATTCAAAAATACATTTTAAATGTAAATCCATTTAAAAAGTCATTTGAATGAAGTTTTTTTATCTAAAAAAATGCTTTAACATAGGAAATTTGATATTGGTGAACCTTATCACTAGTTCTATCGTAATCAGAAATTTTTAAGAATACCGAAAAAAACTTTTACCAAATCTGTTCGTAATGAAAAATTGTATGAAGTTTTCTACGAACGAATTTGTTGATAGTTTTTATCTCCAACGTCAATTTTTTACGTCAAGCAATTGATTGAAGTCAAAATGACTTTTGAATATTATTTTAAAAGTCAAATCACGAGTTTTAACTTTTAATTCAAAATTGTAGCTAATTAACTTTGACTCTACTGACTGCAGTCACTAAAAGTCTCTAATCTTTACAACTCTGCTTGAAATGTTTTAAATAAAATGGATTTGTGTTTTTGGAATATATAAGGTGTAAACACTTTAAGAAAAAGGAAAGTACTACAATAACAATTCTAGACCTTTAAAAATAGGCTGTTTAAATTTTTCTGCCAATATTTTTAATGAATAATATCAATATAAAACAATCAATATACATATGTAATATAACACACAATGTAGGCAATCGTGTTTAAAATATCTGTTTCATAACCAATAAGGATTGAAGTATAATTTCAGTCGTATTGACGTAAATGACATGGGTATTTATTTGGTTATAGCTGTTACTTTCCCCTTAATTTAAATAAATATGAATGTACGTTCTTTAGTTCATATTTTTTATTATTCAATTTTTAAATTAGATAATTTAGATTGATTGCAAAAATTAGTCAACCACAAACAATTAAAATACCATTTCCGCACACTTTAGCTCTGGGACGTCTCACTTGTTTCGAAACTATCTTCTTATTTCCTTGGATTTCTTTGCGTTGACTTTTCCTAGATCTTATTGATTTAAGTCGAAATTTTCTTGACATTTTGTTTGGTTCACTTATTGTATTCCATGAAATTCTTTCACTATATAATGGAAAATGTCGAGGAGTAAATTGTCCAGCTATAGCTTCGGACAATCCAAGAATTCGAATTGGTCTCACTGGTTTCGAGGGGAATTCAAATTTAGTCTTCCACATAGTATATTTTTTGTCATGGGACTTTGATTCCCCAGAGTAGCGGCAACAATCTTTCAGATGATAATGTTGACAATTTAAACAAGTCGAACTGATGCTGTTGAATGATGAGCACCTTGAGAAACTAGGCGAATCAATTATGGGATTTCGTTTGGTATTCTTTTTTTCGAATACATTGTGATAGATTTTTTTTACTTTACGGCGTAGATTTTGAAAATTGTCCTGAGAATTTTTGGATTTTTTTGGACCACTTTGTGCTGCACCCATTTTATGTTTTTCAATTTAATTATCTTCTGCAATGGTTTGCTGGTCGAAGTTGTCACAGGACTGAAGTTTTTCTTGATATATCGACAAATTTTTATATTGAGATTATATTTTGCGATAATACCTGTCAGAGCTGTCATAAAATTGAAGGTAATTGGAAAATTGTCACTTTTATTTTTCTGATTTATTTTTCTACTGACCTGCTAAAAGGTGAAAAGAGTGAATTTATGATGAGGTTTAATATCGATAATGAGGTTGATTGGTTATTTGGAGGTAGAATTATTGTGTGTGCATATGTACATACCTGCTTTAGAATATTGATACTGCTGGAATTGAACTTTTATTGATGTACACATTAGGTTACAGAATAATAGACTCATTAGCAAAAATTATCTATTCCAAGAAAAAGAACTAGCCTCTAGGTACCTATTGGTCAAAAGATTTATTTATTGGTGGTATCAAAGTAAGATTTTTTAGTATTTATGTTTTTTTTGCATTTATGTTGAATTCTTGGAAGAAATTATGTTTGTGCGATTTAAGTTTTTGGGATTATAATTAAATTTTGTACATATGTAAATAGGAAACTTATACATTTTATGAGTAATATAATCAACTTTCAATTGAATCTCGTTGAAACCATTTACAACATTTTGTTGGGATCTGATGGATGTAATACTTGGAAAAATAGAAAAGTAAGGCTTTACGACTCATTAAATAAGTTGATATTTTTGTATGAATCCGTTTAATTCCTATGCCTAGGGCTACACAAATTAATATTTTTCTATAAAATAGCAAGAAAAAATTTGCTTCTTTCAACATAAGGGATTGGCCCAGAACAGCATCTTTCATGAAATCATTATTATTTTTTTTTTTTTTTTAATTTTGATGAACTGCTTAAACGATTTCAATAATTTTTCTGAACAAGCTCTTATATTGTCAAATTCATTTTGTGACCAAAATTGACTAATTTTCTTTTTGGATTTCAAAATTCTTTATCTCAAAAACGGCTCAACATTATTTGATGAAATTTAAATGTGAAAAATATAAGCATGAAATAACTGTATACCAATACAAAAGTTCGTGCACCCAGCCTTGCATTTTTTTTAAGGGAGTCACCTAAATATGACACTGAGGTACTAAAAAAGTGAAAAGGTAAAAATTAATTTTAATTTAAAAAAAAATATATTTTAAAATACATCAATCACAACTACAAATCAGGACAAAATCACTCTTACCTGAAATTTGGTACTTAAATTTAAATTGAAATTAATATTGGCAATTAATAAAATTAGTTTCCAATTTAATTGTGTCCTTTTTTTTATTTCCACATTATTGTCTTTTTCGAGTTTCTTTTTCGAAACTAATAATATTGTTGTCAGTTGATCACAAGCAATAAATTTATTGATCAAATAAATGTTGTATTTGGACGTTTTAAGAATTGTTTTGAATTTTTCAAAAAATTCACTGCAGTATAGTATCCTATACTAATATCATAAATGAGAAAATCAGCTTGTTTGTCTGTTTGTCCGTCCTTTCCATCGCAACGGAGCAATATTATAACACGGTTTTTTGTATGGCGATAGTTGGAAGTTTGGAGAATGATTTAAGCTACTTTCCCAGCTCATTTGAGTAGATCCGCGGGTAACACTCATAATTTGATACTCGAGATATTCTTTTCATAGAACACTAAGTAGTAGCATATCATTAGGTGCTTTCTGCTTTTTGACGTAACATGTTGCATATCATTAGGCTTTTCTTATTTTATTTTGTGTGTTAGGTACAGACTACCTAAATAGTAATTCTGAACTTATTGCAAGTATTTACGTTATGATCAATTTCTCTTTCAAATCGTGATTCCAGTACCAAGAAACGATGTTGTTTTGAAAACAAAACATTTTTGATAAAGTAACAGGAAATATGAGACCAGTAGAGTTTCTTAACTCACTTAAGCAGCAATTCCAAATTCCAGTAATGCTTATGCCAAATTAAGATGCCCATCGATTATGTAACGGTACAAGATTTTGTGTAAATCCTACAGGTTTACCATTCCAATTAAAAAATCTTCAATTCCCCATTTGTCACCTCGAAAATTTTACGACCAAAATATGATTTCATCTCCAAAACAATTTTGTGCAACGAAGAATAATTTTGACATCTGATAAAATTTTGAGAAAAATCGAATTGACAGTTTTTTTACAAAAAATAAAAACCTAAAAAAAAAATTAATAAAAGTTGGTAAAAATTGATTTTCGACTCAAATATCTTTTCAAAACTTTGAGATATTGGCTTTAAACTACTTTTATCTTTCAAAAAATATTGTTGTCAACATTCAGTCAAATTTTGAAAGAAATCGAATTGACAGTTTTTGTACAAAAAATTAAAAACCTAAAAAAAATTTAACAAAAGTTGGTAAAAATTGATTTTCGACTCAAATAAGTAAGTAAGTAAGTAAGTAAGTAACAAATTAATTTATTTATATTCTTATATATACAGATTTGCAAGTTTATGAATTGATAAGCTATGGCTTAGCCGTCAGCCTGGTTAGCAAATTTTATAAATAAATTACATGTTTTGTTAATTCACATTTTTCAGTCTTAAATTGGTATAAAAATCAAACATATTCCGTCATTAGTAAGAATCTATACTTAAATATGGCTTTTAAAAAGTTGCTTAAGGTCTTCCAATCACATTCGTTCAAAATTTGGAGTGTTTCTTGTATGGTTAATGTATTTTTACCAAAAAACACTAGCCTCTGTTGATAAAATATTGGACATACACTTAGAAGTGATAACAATCCTCCTTTGATTTTAAATTGCATAACGTACAAAATTGATTGAAGCTGCCGTTATAGGGTCTAGCATTCAAACTTATAAGTTCACATCTTGCTTTAAAAATGAAAGAAATTTCCTTGTAGCTAAGTCCATCATGGAAGTAGTTTCGTTGGTTTAGGTTATAGTTGAGCTGAGAGTATAGTACTCTACTATCTGATTCGCGAGCTTTATTAATAAAGGATTCTCGAACTACATATGTCTTCATTCTTCTGTATAATCCTGTAAAGTTGTTCCTTTAAGTTGTTTAAATTGTTGAAAGACTATACTTCGACTCAAATATCTTTTCAAAAATTTGAGATAGTGGCTTCTAACTAATTTTAACTTATAAGAAATATTGTTTTCAACATTACGAAAAAATTTTGAGAAAAATCGAATTGACAGTTTTCTTACAAAAAATAAAAACCTAAAAAAAAAACAATGCTAAAACTTGGTAAAAATTTACTTTCGACTCAAATAGATTTTCAAAAATTACAAATATTGGCTTCAAAGTTATTATATTTCACAGAAAATATTGTTTTCGATATTCAGTAGTTTTTTTTATAAAAATCCAACAGTCCGTTTTTTCATAAAAAAATAAAATCTACAAAAAATAGTACGCAAATTTGGTTAAAATTGATACATATTGACAAACTTTTAAGCAAGACAAATCGACAGACGGGATGGGAAGTTATCAGTGTGGGTCGCATCCCAGCCTCTTTTTTAATAAGTATTTAACTTAATAAAACCTAACAACCAAAAGTAACCTCTTTGCTTTATTTTTTAAATTATAGAAAGCTTACTAGCTAGCTTATGTATTTAAAATACTTTGACCACGCGGGCACAGCTTGTATGTAACAAAACTAATATCCTAATCGACTAAGATGGTGGATCCGCCAAAGAAATTAAATGATTCTTTTCATTTTTTTGACAAAGTCTTTTGGTAGACTTGATTCTCTAAACTGTTTTTACATTTTCTTATAATAATTTCCTTTTATTGAAAATTGCGCAAATGATCACACAATATCAATGACAGTTAGTAAAAAACCTAAAACAGACCTTTTAATTTGAAATTACAGAAGCTCAGAATTCATTATGGCGAGTTTAGCTAATTAATAAAAGTTGAATTATCAATTAAACTGGTATGTGTAAAGATAATTATACAGACTAAGACTATTTTCATTTTAAACGTCTACATTCCTCCAAAAAGCTTGGAGTCTGTTTATAACGATCTCTCCTTGGCATTAGACTTTCTTATAAATTTGTCCAGCTCTGACACCAATATTTTGCCTTGAAGCCTCTCCTTCTTCTTCACAATTGGAACTATCTCTTCTCCATAAAGTCCTTCTTACTGACTTATAGCAAACAAGCTGTATTAAAAACTCAAAAAATCGAATTCTCGATTTAGTCTTTTCTTCTGACGCTATTAGTACTCTTGCTCTAGAATCTAGATCAGGAATTTAATATTGATAAATATCACCCCCCTTTGGACATTTTTTTTTGACTTAAGTAATCATCTTACTGAACACAGTAATGCCTTTGATTGCATATAATTTTGATTTCAGAAGAGCTAATTTTCAGCTGTTGTCTGAAGATTTAACCATTTCTGGAATTGCTAATACATTAGCATTTTCTAACATAGCAGTCTCAACTTTTTATAAGATCCTTAATTATTGTTTCAAAAAAAAGGTACCTTTAAAGAAATCAAGAAATACAAACTTTAGCCACCCTTGGTATACGAAATAATTACTTCGTATGAAATAATTGAACATCGTATTCTGCTTCTTCAAATGCAATCTCTCCATCAAAGGCGTGTTAATAACGACTTATGTAGTATTTTTTCATCAACTCATTAATGGTGAAATTGATGCACCTTATTTGCTATCTTGTGTACATTTGAATTACCGGGGCGGAACTCATCACCTGCGTACATTTGATTTTATACATATTGACTTCCATAGAACTAACTATGGGAAGAATGAAGCTTTAAGTCGAATGAGCATTTTATATATTCATCGATAGATTTAAATCTGAATAAGGTGGGATTAAAATCATTGTTTAGAACCAGTGCTCCACTATCGTAAAAGTTCTCATTTTATTTTGTGTTCTGTAATATTTAAATGTTAATTATGTTTTGTATTTTGTGCATGTGTTATGCTGTAATTGTATTATTTTTTTTTACTAGAAACTAACACATGCACTTATGATGAGCCTCTGATCGTAGTTTGACGCTTGCTATAAGCTAACTACTTTCTGAAAATTCTGAAGTGTAAAAAAAGTTGAAAGAGTCATAGTAATCAAGATCATAATTTTAACTAAGTTTTTTACCAAAATTGATCTAATATTTTTTAAAAAGCACCCGTAAGTATTTTCAACTGGGTTACTACACTTAAAGTCTCCAAAGCTATATTTATTTTGATAACATTTACACTTTAAGTTTAAAAGGATGAAATAATCGAATATTATTTTAAATTTTCTCTCCACATACAATTTTCAAGACTTCGTCCCTTTCATGTTGTAATCATATTTCCTATTTTATTTCATAGACAAATGTGTTACTAACACGTATTCGATAAAGGATTAAAAAGCTTAGAAATATTTAAATAATTCTGACCACTCGAAGCATCTACAAACACATAAAATAAAGTTTAAAATTGTTTTCTCAATTTCGGTATAACATATCTATGTGTATAAAAATACTCTTCCAATTAAAACAGAACAGAATTCCTATTGAATTACAAAAGGACATTTTTGATGGAGAAATAAAAACAATGAAACTTTGAAACTTACCAAAATGAAAATGAAAATGAATATGAACCTACCTACGAACTTTATAGAATTTCCTTAATTAAATAAAGTCAAGGTAGTTTGGTCATGGTTTTGTTTTTTCTTTTTGTTTTATTGAAACCTATTTCTTTTAAAAGTTGCATAAAGTAAGTTCATATAAAAATATCTTGTTCCATAGATATTTTGTATTGTAGGAGGGAAATTGCTTTGCATTTACAGTCAGTCTATTGTGGGTGTTTATGATATCAAAATTAAAGTGGATTTCTCGTTTAATTAAACTTGAAATTTTCAAGGTGTGAACTATAAAAATAAAATGTAGGTAAGTACAGATATTTTTGTTCGATTCAGTAAAGAAGATCTTCAATATTGTATTTTTCAAGATATTTATTTTACTGCAGTGCAGTGTACTCATGGGATAAGGTGGGAAATTGAAAGCAATAAAAGATTGATTATTTATTATTTTAGATTATATTTTTTTGGCAGAGGAATTTGTAACTAACACAAAAATGACTCATGGAGGATGAGTTTTTCATATTACTAGAAATTTTTATCAAATAAGACCTGTCATCTACGACTTTTGTGTGCTGAACAAAGCAAATTTTAGATACATTTATAGTCTTTTACGTTTTTGTGCTGGAAAAGTTGCTATTGGTACCATCTGGTAACTCTCAATCAAGTACTGCACTTATTAATTCAAACTTAAAACATTTCTTTTAGATACATTTCCAAGAGAGTATCAGAAAATGTTCACATTTAGGTATTTCTTTGACTATAAGCTCTTTTTCAAAATGTGTGTGTCTGGCCTTAAATTTCAGACCAACATTCAATTTATCACCCCAAACAGAAGTTCATGACCTCTCAAAATATTAGAAACACTTAAAACCAAGTCTAGTGGCACAAATTGGACACTTAACTATGAAAAGATTTCGGTACAATCCTAAATCATGCAAATAAAGTATAAAATATAATCCTTAAAAATCGTTTATATTCGAATATCGAAAATCCATAAAAAACAATTACTTTAACAGAATAAAACGACTCATCATCATGGGATTATTCACCTATTTCTTCTCCACTTTTCGTGCACTAAATCACAGCTTCTTGTAATGTCATCTAACCTAAACCAACTACCTAATCATACTCCAATTCGATGACAGACACGACAGTCACAGTCATAGTCACAGTCCCAGTCACAGTCCCATCCCAATCCCAGTCACAGTTGTTACAGAAGTTGAATTTTATGTCTGGGGTTACGTACAGTTAGTGTTACTTGTATAATGGTGCTGTGTGTCGTCGCACAGTGACGCGTTCCAGAGTTCTTTCTGCATTTCATTTCTTATGGATCTTTATTATATTGAAAAGAATATTTAATAAATTTACTAAAGTATACGACACGATTTCGAAGAACATGATAACATTACGAATGGGAATTCGCTTTTTATTCAGTTAAGTTCGTCTGAAATGTTTATGTCATGCAGTTTTGAGAACAGTGCTGCAGGATATGGTACTTACAGTACAGAATTTTGGTCATTAAGTAGTGTTCTAGATTATTTAGGTCTTGCATCTCGAGGAAATTTATTTATTTTTATTTTTAGAAAATAAAGCAAATAAAGGCCCAAGTCATAATGATTCATAGGTGGTTAGGTTAGGTTAGGTTTAAGTGGCTATCCGGGATGGATTAAGACACACTTAGGCCAGTTGTTGGTCCATTGTGATACCACATGAAACTTTAGTCCATTTTCTGAGAAAGCAATTAGAGTAAACTTTGAAACGTAAGTGTGTTTGAGACCACTTATGTAGGCGTGCTTCACTTATAGGCCGAGTCCGGTTATGACACGGATTACCGAGGTTATATGCAATCTGCTTAGAGATATGAAGCACTTTGAGGGCTTTTAGTCTAGAATAGGCCAGATATTTTTTGTGGCCTAACGACTTTTGGTTATGTTGTTTTATGACTACTTGACTGTCTGGGTAAATCTTGATATCAGATGTTGATATCAAGTTTTCTTAAAGCCAGGACAAGACTTCTTTTATTGCCATTATTTTTGCCAGAACACGCTACAGTGATTGGAAAGGCGGAATGAGAGACTCAATTTGAGTCGTTCAGAGTACACGCCTCCACCAACCTCTTCATTAATTTTAATTAGGGTGACCAGTGCCGCATATTGGGTCATACAAAGCGACCCGCTTATACATAGGCAAGCTGAACGCTTGGCTAAGTTTAGCGCGGTTTACACCTTTGTCTAATGCTGCCCAGTGTCCATCATACTGCCAAACCGAACACTAGAATCAGTCTGATTACAGATGTGTGATTTGATGTAGAAATTATAAGGTACAATTCTATTTTAAGACGACAACATTTTTGGGAAAAGTATTATGTCGGAGACAAAAAACTTGACTTTGTTGACCAGTAAATTGTTGTTGACAACAATAAAAAAATTTTGATTTGACAAATGATTACTTAAAATATCCACTGGTGTTCCTATATTATTTTTTGAAATTGATAAATAGTGTTAAAAAAAACTCTAATGCATAAATCGACAGCTCTGTTCATATTGCCTCATCGTATTCCCATTTCCTAAGAAGGGAATGGGAAAAGTTTCCATCCAGTGTAATATACTACAGGAAAACAATTCCAAGGGGTTTAAGAAATGAAGAAAAAGATTTTTCATTGTTCGTTGTACTGACATCGAAAACACGAGAATATTATTTCATTAAAAGCATGGGGTGTTATTGTTTCTAATATTTTACGATGGAAAATATAAATCGTGAAAAGTAATAATCGTTATTTTATTTTCATTTTTCAAGGAATAAAAATTTATTTGATAAACAATTCACATGTACTCACGGAATGATAAAATCAAGGGAAGAATATTGATCTTAAAGTGGATTTCTATAAATTGGTTATTTAAGTACCCATTTACATTACTTTTTCATAAAAATATACAAAGTCAGTATATTTTCATCGAATATGGTAAAAATTGATCTTCCGTATTATCAAATTCGTATTGTTATTATTTCGTCCTTGATTTTGATAATTTCCTCCACCAGAGTTGGGTACAAATTCAACACCACCTTTTTGTGAACTGAGACTTAAAAAATAAAGCTCATGTTTAATAATAGCAGGTGTTTTTTCAAGAGCTTAAGAACTTTGAATAATAATTTAAGACAGAAATATTTTTGGAATTCATTCATTATATTTATGATCTGGAAGATGATTTCAATCATTTTTTTAATATGATTTTCGAAATATGTATATCGGCCGCGTCTACAACTGATGTTGTAGAGGGCGTTGGACTGTCATGATAGAGGTCTTGGGTTCAATCCCTGCATGTGCCATCTAAAATTTTTTTTGACGGGTACTGTGAATGGTTGAGAGTTGTAAGTCACTAGGCCCTTGTTCTCAACGGACTGTTGCGCCGTCTAATTTAATTATTTAATGGCATGGGAATGAGCTCTTTCTCTATGTATAAAGGGTGTTTTTTAGATGTGTGATTTTCAAGATGAAATAAAACACATATAATTTATGTTATGGCCATACATTTAGATAAGGGTTGTCATTACGTTTTAAAAATGATTTCGGGCAAGTGATCGCCGCAACTGTCTCGAATGAACTCCAGCCGAGAGGCCAAACTTTTAACAACTTTTTTCCTCAATCGAGGTCGTATGTCAGCAATAACCCACCAAATATTCTTTTCCAAGGCGTCAATCGGCTCGGGCTTATCTGCGTAAACAAGCGACACGCGAGGGAATGTTTCTTTTAATTATTTGATTGTTTCGTTGGCTGTAGGGCATCAAAGACGTTCACTTCAACATTCTCAAATTTGGCATTAATATGGCGA
The DNA here is from genome assembly GCA_920104205.1 of Eupeodes latifasciatus. Classification (NCBI taxonomy): domain Eukaryota; kingdom Metazoa; phylum Arthropoda; class Insecta; order Diptera; family Syrphidae; genus Eupeodes; species Eupeodes latifasciatus. The sequence continues at coordinate 3,799,429 of OV049926.1, forward strand.
ATGGACTCATCCGCAACAGTAATAGCGTCTTCGGTGCGCACAGTACGGCGTCTCTGAGAATGCGCATTATCCTCTAGAGTAGGCGATTATATCTACCGAATATTTAACGCAGCAGCGTGCGATGCATCGCGAGAACCGAACCATTGTTGGGGTTATAAATTTGCAAAATTTGCAATCGTTGTTCAATATTAAGTCAATTTATTATGAAACGGCAAACCAAACAGTGCATAAATCAAGTGACAGCTGTCAAAAAGACTAACTTCGAAAAGAGTTTTGCCAGATTGAAAACTACAAGTCTAAAAATCAATACTGCTTATTGACGAAATCGTTCAAGCAATAATGTTCTTCATTACTAAACACTGTAAAATGGACGAAGAAGTTTACAAGCTTTTATTCGTCCAAAACTCGAGTATGATTCTCATATCGTGGTGCTCCAATAACTTACTTGAGTCTTTTGAATAGAATTGAAAAGAGAGCCGATCAAAAATGATAAGAGATCATTCTCATATAATTTCTCTATCATTGTTGTATCGTTATTTTTATAAACAATGCTCTAGTGAAATAGCCAGTTCCATTCCTCCCTTAAATAATTCAACCCGTACTTCTAGGAATGCCCATCAGTTTACCCTTGATCCCAATTTCGGACGTACTGTTAAGTACAGAGATTCTTTCTTAAGCCGCACAACACGAATGTGGAATGCTTAACCAGGCTCAATATTTTCCACCCATATGCACATATAAAACCAATGTGCATCCTATCCTCCTTTCCTAATTGCTCGCACTGTGTCTAATCATTATAAGGGTATTCATATCCCCTTTAGAGCACAATATACATATATACAAAAATCTAAACGGTGCGTGATGAAATTCCTAACATTCCTGAGCAGAAATGTCTACACAGTTTGATATTCCCAACTGTCAAACCATAGACAACATCCATCGAAACTTCTCATGCAGCTAAAAAAGACACCCTCTATAATAAATATAAAAATCGTTTGCAATTTTAAAATATTCGACCCTATTTATTAAGACTTATTGCTCCTTACTTATTAAAATATATGTTACAAGTTCAATCTTAAATAAATTTGACAAAATAATTAAATACTTACATTTGGGAAACGTGCCATGAAATTATTTCTAACTTAATGGTTATTATAGCAACGATAGATAGTTTGGGAATTTAATATTACACTCATATATGAAATCGGATATCAATAAATCTAAGTTCATTATCTTGTGATATAATTATATGTTTTATGCTCAAGAGATGATCACACATCGCCATTAGACATCCATATGCATACATAGCCTACTCTAAAGTTACTATCATCCTCGGGACTTGAAGGTATGTACATCTCTACTATGCATAGTAACCCCTCAAGATAACGACGACGACGACGCACGTTGTTATGCTGAAACTTCAATTCACTTAAATTTATCTTTAATGAGCTACTAGGACCGTTATATCTAATTATCTAATTAATAAAATGAAGCCACAACACAATAATTCAATGCCACACATACAAATATAATGTAACTCCTTTTATAGCATTCCTTAGTTTATCAAGGATAATTATAACAATGGATGGGTATTGGATATTTACCCTAACAGCTTTTGTCATCAAAATCAGAGAATCAACTTGGTGAAAGTGTGAAGTAGGTCTCCTCTCCGATTCCTATACATCAGAAGGGGAACCCACAAAGCTCTTATGGGTATCTTCGAACTCGTCGTCGTCGAATACAAAATTGAGAAATTTATTCTACGAGCAAGGTGAAATACTTTCTGAAGTATTCAAGTATTGTTAAGTGTGAGGTGGTGCTATGGTGCTAGGGTTTTCGAAGGATAACTTGTGTGACGTTGGTTTATGGAAATACTCGTATAGTCGTATAAAGGATATATTGTTATGGAACTATTTTGCTTTGATTGATTGTAAATAAAACGTGCAAAACTTTGCGTAATGGCAACCATGAACTTCTCATTAGACTAATTGAATTTTCTGTCGTGATAACAACCTTTATAGGTACCTACATACTTTTGTATACACAAAATTCAAAAAATTGGTACACAAATTGCTTTATTTTTTACGGTATCTATCGATAGTAATAATATAAAAGTTCCTTCCTTTTGACATACTCCTAGGAAGGATAAAGTTACTTTAACTTTACCTATAACTATCACTAACTTTGTGGAAGGAAAATAAAACACAACCCTAAACTTTAATTTTTCATCGAAAATAGATGATGAAATTTTTTCCTTCCTTTGATTTTGTTAGAAATATTTGCATCCTGTGAAAGTATTTTATGATGCTCTCAAAATATACCTAGGTAAAAGTTGGAGTCTTTTAGTATTGTGAATAAGTAATAATTTGTTGTTTGCTTTCACTTGGAAAATTGGTAATTTAAGGTTAGGTTCCTTCCAAAGTTTAAGTCAGTTTTTATAAATAGAGTCTAAATTTTGTCTAGGAAGAATAAACACCTCACATTATTAAAGAGAGCGACACCTAACAACTCATCTGTGTACCGTGTATATTTTAATTATTTTGTTTTATATAACTTTATGTATTTTATGCTCATACGTGTCTTCTTTGTTTGCCTTTTAACTTTATGGTCACGCTTACTTATAAATCTAGGACTTTGCAAACAAAACTTTTATGAAGAACAAGGACACGAAACATATTCGGAATATAAATATTTATTTTTGTTCTTATTTTTATTCTTTTGGGATTGCAACCATTTAAAAACAACTTCGGTAATTCATGGATAATATATTTTTCTATTGAAAATATGTTATCAACAAATGATTATATAATAAGGAAAAACTCCTGAGCTTCATTTTTATATCCTAAATATATTTGCTTAAAAGTACCTTTAATTTGAAGTGTTTGAAAAAATTTAAGGGGGAGGTTTTGAAATGCAGTTTTCTACAAATTACTTCATTTAATGTTTAACGTAAGGTTTTCAAGAAGAAATTTAAGGTATACTTATAATTTAATGTTATGTAGAAGAATTATAAATAGATAAATCAAGTGGCGCAACAGTTCATGAAGAACCAGGGCCTAGTGACTTACAACTCTCAACCATTCCTGTGTGCGTGTAATGTTGTCAGAGATGGAAGGGACCTACAGTTTATATGCCGAATGCGAACGGCTAATTTGAGAAAGCACTTTTCATGACAAGAATTACTCTTGGAGGATTTGTCAATTCCTCGCAAGAGGCAGTACCCGTGAAAAAAGTTAGATGGCACAGGCAGGGATTGAACCCAAGACCCCTTGCATGACAGTCCAACGCACTAACCATCTCGCTACGGGTACTACAAGTCCAAGAATTAAGCTATATTATAAATATAAGGGTTTGCCATTATGTTTCAAAAATAATTACGGAAAAGTGGACGACGCAGTAAGTCCCAACCCAGAGGTTAAGTTTTCGATCAGTTTTTGCAGCAATTGGGACCGTATGTCAGCAATTTTACGCCGAATATTTTTTTTACAAGACGTAAGACGACGTAAGCTCACAAAAAGTTTCCTTCAATAAATTGATTGTTTCGCTAATTTGCAAACGTTGTTCAAGATTAAGTTTTTTTATTACAAAAAATGACAAATGACAGCTGCCAAAAAGATCAACTTTGCCAAAAGTATTTCCAGATTGAAGAATACACGTCTAAGAAAACACCTGTTACAATAGATACATTTAGAGCGATCGAAATGATTGGTGTGCAGAACATTAAGTCAAAAAATGTAATAAAATTGTATTTTTGGCGAAAACATTTTGGTTTTGGTCATGTTTTAAAAATATTGTGTATCAAAAACTAAGTTTTAGTGTTTTACTAGAAATGAAATCAATGAAAATTTAATATTTTTTCAAAATGATCTTAGAACAACTTGTATACAATACAATTTTACTTCAATTAGTTTTTAAGTTATGGCGGTCCATGAGTAAATTGTTTCGTCAAAATGCAGGATTGGAGGACTTCCACTTTTTCTTTGGTATCTCATTGATATTAACTTCTTGTTCATAAGTTATAACTTCTTTTTTGTAGTGCTCGTATTGAGTCCTTATCATGAAAGAAAAAGAGGCTGGGATGCGACCCACACTGATAACTTCTCATCCCGTCTGTCGATTTGTCTTTCTTAAAAGGTTTGTAGGTTTTTCGTGTTTTCTTAAAAAAGGAGTCATTTGAATTATTAAAAAAAATGTTTAAATTAACAACAATATTTTGCATATAATGGAATAGTTCGATTTCTAAATCTATTTTAGTTAACGAGATTTTTAGTCGAAAACCAATTTTTACCAATTTTAGTAGCATTTCTTAAAAGTTCTTATTTCCTATATAAACAAATACAAATTGGATGACTTAAATTAATTTGAAGTCAATATCTTCTATTGTTCATGAGATATAGAGAACCGAACATCAATTTTTACCAAATTTCCGTACATTTTTTTGTAGATTTTATTTTTTTATGAAAAAAAGGACGGTTGTATTCTTATAAAAAAATTATTGAATATCGAAAACAATATTTTGTATGAGATAAAAATAGTTTGAAGCTAATATTTTTAAATTTTGAAAAGATATTTGAAAATAAATTTTTACCAAGTTTTAGTTTTGTTTTTTTTAGGTTATTATTTTTTGTAAAATAAACCGTCAATTCGATTTGTCTCAAAATTTTACCGAATGTTGACAACAATATTTTGTATGAGATAAAATTAGTTTAAATCCAATATCTCAAAGTTTTGAAGAGATATTTCAGTTGGAAATCAATTTTTACCAACTTTTATTATTTTTTTTAGTTTGTTATTTTTTGTAAGAAAACTGTCAATTCGATTTTTCTCAAAATTTACCAGATCTCAAAAACTTTATTCTTCGTTGCACAAAATTATTTTGGAGATTAAATCATTTTTTGTTCGTAAAATTTTTGAGGTGACAAACATTTTTTTTAGTTTTTTCGATTTATATAAAAAACCGTTAGTTGGATTTTTTTTCCAAAAATATATTTGTTTGGTATCACGTTACATCTTCTTATATATAAAAATGAATCGCAAAATGTGTTGGTAAGCGCATAATTCAACAACGCCTGGACCAATTTGGCCAATTCTTTTTTTAAAATGTTTGTTGAAGTACAAGGATGGTTTTACGGCGAGAAAAATTCGAATAACTGCCGAAACACCCATAAAAACAGCCCTTTTCTTTTCCCATACAAATGTTGTCTAACTAAAACGTATTCAATTTGAGCTTTATTGCTATTGTAATGTTCATATTAAATAACAAGCACTCACTGTTGTCTCAGCAATGTAGGTGGTTTCCTAATGTCAAAGATCATATCTATCAAAACAGGGTGCGTGTGTGCGTTAGAGCACAGAATACATTAGGCCTGACCGCACCCAATCGTCCAATGCATGATGCTTTTAACCAAGAGTTGCATCGAGAAAAACTGTATGATCTCAATACTTTGAAAGAATTAATTCAAATAAATCTGCCACTGTTGAATGAACACCAGAAGTATATGTATTTGATACTCTTATGAAAGTAACAAATGATGAAACTGGAGGGATTTACTTCTTAGATGCACTTGGTGGTACAGGAAAAACTTTTTTGATTTTATTAATATTAGCAACAATTCGCTCACAAAATAAAATTGCATTTGCACTTTCTTCGTCGGGAATCGCAGCAACTTTGCTTGAAGGTGGTGGAACAGCCCAAAGCAATGAAACTCCAACCTGCAACATTTCGAAGAATTCTGCAATGCCAAAGGTTTTGCAGCAGTGTAAATTGATTGTTTGGAGGCTTTAGACAGAACCTTAAAATATCTACGAAGCAATAATAACAGATTTGTCAAAAGACAAACTTATTCAGAATGTGTTTCCAGATGTTTCTCAAAATTACAGAAACCATGATTGGTTGAGCGAACGAGCTACATTGGCTGAAAAAAACATTGATGTAAATAAATTGAATTTTAAAATTTAAGAACAAATTACATTCGAATCGAGGATATATAAATCAGTTGATTCGGCTACTAACCAAGATGATGTAGTCAACTATCCACCAGAATTTTTAAACTCGCTGGATTTGACAGGATTGCCACCTCACAATCTTCAATTAAAGGTTTGATCAATAGTTATAATGTTGCGAAATATCAACCAACCGCGGTTTTTGTAACGGTACACGGTTAGCGATAAAAGAATTGCTAAACAACGTGATAGAACCAACTATACTCAAAGGAAAGTATAAACGCGAAGGTGTTCTCATACCGCGCATCCCAATGATTCCCACTGATGTGCCAGTTTCCAGTGCGGTTTGCTTTTGCTATGGCCATAAACAAATCCCAGGGGCAATCATTAAGTGCTTGTGGTATTAATCTGGAAAACCCATGTTTCTCACATGGCCAATTGTATGTTGCCTGTTCCCGCGTTGGAAAACCATCAGATTTGTTTGTCTATGCGCCAAGTAATCAAACAAAAAACATCGTATATCACAAAACACTACATTGATAATAAAACTGGGGTGGAATCGGCTAAGGTGATTGTTGATTGTTGACAGTCAAAATAATCGAATTTTATTTATATTAGGTGATAGTCAAATTGATACCTAAAAAGCTGTCACTAGAAAAATGTGATAGTCATTTTCCTACAAATATGTCGTTTCTGAATAGAGCTACCAGACGCTTACAAAAAACGAATGGAAATTTTTTTCAGTTACCCTTTTTAGGTACAAAAACACATTCTTTTGACCGACAAAGCTTACGTAATTCGAAAAAACACAAGAAAAGTAAGAATGTTATTTAAACACAGCCAATTTGATACTTTTATTTAGATATTTTATAGAAATCATTTTTATATTTCACAATAGCAACAATGAATTGTGACAATTATATTCTGAAATTGTTCAATCGAATTGAATTGAATTGAATCAGCTTACACAGACGGGAAAGTCGGTGATAGTCAATTTGACTATCAAAAATTTGATAGTCAACTATCACCTTAGCCGATTCCACCCCTGATTTCTGTTCATAATTATGATTCACATGACTAACAATAAAATTAAATTCTTATATATGTTTAATTTAATTATTTTTGTATTCACAAGGCCCTATCACCAGGGTGACGGTTCTGTTCAGGAGAATTTTTAGCAACGACTATAAAATACGTAGGAACAAAAAACTGCCACATTACAAATCTTTATGACAAGACGAAGTCTGTCGGGTCCGCTAGTATATAATATAAAATTTAATTCAAGTCTCTAGCATCATTGGTTCATGAGATATTTAGGGTTAACCAATATTTTTACCTTTTTTTTAAGCTGCTATGGTAAAAAAACCACCCACGCAATTTTCTTGAGAGCCCTTTCTGCATCTTTCTACCTTATTATCTGTATAACAAAATATATTTTAAGTCGATATCTCTTCTGGTTCTTGAGCTATGGACGACGAAAAAAACGTCGCGAACGTAGGTAAACACGCACGCACAGACATCTTTCTAAAAATCTTTTATTTTGACTCTATTGACCTTGAAACGTCGAGAAATGTCAAAGTTTTCAATTTGAATATATATGTATATATATATATATATGGGAAGTTAACGAGATGATGTATGGCTTAATTTTTGAAAATTACTGAACCACGAGAAGTGAGTTTAAGTCAAATAGTTCCCAAAGAAATAACATCACAAACATATATATGAAATAATCCCACAACAAATTTGTTTTCGGGATTTAATGCTTGCTTTTTTGGGGGCTAATTTCATTTTTAATTTGGGGAGCTCTATCCAAATATTTGGGAAGTGCAATAAGCCCATCTTTTAGTGGTTTATTTTTTAAAAGGTGAAATTAGACTAAATTGGTTTTATTTTCACTTTAAACAGTTTGGTGTGACACAGCCTTAGGGAGAATAAATAGTGTGTTATGAATGGAGTGCTTGTGCACGCTGTGAATTTGGGATTGATGCGAGGTTGGGGGTATACAAATTTCGTGTACCTGGTTTAAAAAAAAAAACTGTGTACAAAATATCTTATGTACTACTGTTTGAATTAGGACTTCAGAAATGTATACAAATAAAATCCTGATTTTTTTAATGCAAACGAATTTGCACACACGTAACCTCCTGTCTACCCTAAATTCTACAATCTGCCCAAGCAAGTGAGTTGCAGGGGGCAACATGCCCTCCCTTACAAACCTCACTGTTTCACTCACCGTAAAGCTATGTAGGTGCTTTCCCTTTGGTAAAATAAGTTGTCTTGTTTCTAAAAATTATTTGGCTTTATTTCACTTTATGAAATTACAATATGATCATCTTTTGAAGGCACGAAGACGGTTATTTATACCCTTAAATTGTTTAAAGTTTTAACACAGTTCAGTGAGAATATAAGAGGAGATACCGGTGCACATTGGTGTTAAAGTTTTAAATATCAAAATGGTAGGGGAAAAAAGTAGGGTAAAGCATTCCACATTTTCGATGTTCGGTTAAAAAAAAGAATACTTGACAGTACGTCCAAAATTGAGCTCAAGTAAACTGATTAGCACTCCTGGCTAGGCTAGTATTACTACTGATTAGTTTGGGGAATGTAATTTAATTTTTTCGTCAAATTGCGGTGTTTAAAAGACCTGCAATTTTTCTTCGGTATCTCATTGACAATGCCCATGACTTTTTTTATATTGCTCGTAATAACCAAAACTAAGAGTTATTTATTCTACTGGACTCAGTCCTTTCCAGACAATTTAAAATAATATAATAATATAATTTGTCAAAAATAAAAAAGGACATTTTTGATGAAACATATAAACTGCCAAATAAATAAACCCTAAGATATTTTCCTTTGGCGAATTTATGTTCCAGGTTTTATTATGATTAGGTACATAAACATTACATTTTCTAAAAAAATCCTTGATAAGAATTGTTATAAACACTTAAAATATTTATTATTGTCTGTATGTACCTGATATCAAAAACAGACCTTCTTCTCTTAATGTGTATAATCTTCGTCGAGGCTAGATTTGAATTTTTCAATCAATACATTTTTAAATTAAATTAATGTATGAATAATCGACCATGATACGTAGCTTCTGTGTTGTTTGTTTTCTTTTGATATTTTTTAAGAGAGAACAAAATGTATGATTTATACTAAATGAATATTGAAATGTGAACGCAAATACATTTAACATGACGTTTTTTTAAAGTCAGAGTTCAAATTTTTAAATGCTTTTTAATAAAAATATGTATAAGTTTCAATGAAATAAATTGAGAGCAATTTTTAGAACTTGGAGTTAACAGTGGAATTAACAGTGTCACAAATTCATTGCCGGAAACGTCATTGTCAAACGGTATTTAAAATAGCCAGATGCGTTTAAAAGGACATCCGACAAATGCCTAAAGCTTATCCACTGTCAAATTTAAAGAAGCAGCTTTTCATTTGACAATAAAATTATAAGACTTTTCGGAAAATGAAAAGACAATGAAATGAATAGACAATTCTTCACTGAAAGTACTTGGCTATTATTATGGTTAGATTTTCGGTTACAAATGTCAGAGTACTGACTGTAAGATCTATAAATCGTCTTAACTTAGCTAAGCTTTAAAATCGTCTTAACTTAGCTAAGCTCTAAAATCGGCCAATAAATCGAAATAAAAGATTTTTAGAAAAATGTCTGTGCGTGCGTGTGTACGTATGTACTTCCGTACGTTCGCGACGTTTTTTTCGTCGTCCATAGCTCAGAACCAGAATAGATATCGACTTCAAATAAATTTTGTTATACAGATAATAAGGCAGAAAGATGCAGAAAGGGCTCTCAAGAAAATTGCGTGGGTGGTTTTTTTACCATAGCAGTTTAAAAAAAGGTGAAAATTTTGGTTAACCCTAAATATCTCATGAACCAATGACGCTAGAGACTTTAATTAAATTTTATATTATACATGTAACGTGATACAAAACAATTATATTTTTGGAAAAAAAATCCAATTAACGGATTTTTATAAATCAAAAAAACTGAAAAAAAATGTGTACCCCAAAAATCTTACGACTAAATATGATTTCATCTCCAAAACAATTTTATGCAACGAAGAATAATGTTTTTGACATCTGATAAAATTTTGAGAAAAATCGAATTGACAGTTTTTTTTATAAAAAATAAAAGCCTAAAAAAAACATTACTCAAAGTTGGTAAAAATTGAATTTCGACTCAAATATCTTTTCAAAAACTTGAGATTTAGGCTTTAAACTTATGTTATCTTATAAGAAATATTGTTTTCAATATTCAGTAAAATTTAGAGAAAAATATAGTTGACAGTTTTTGTACAAAAAATTAAAAACCTAAAAAAAACTAACAAAAGTTGGTAAATATTGATTTTCGACTCAAATATCTTTTCAAAACTTTGAGATATGGGCTTAAAACTAAAATCGAATTGACAGTTTTTTTTACAAAAAATAAAAAACCGAAAAAAAAAATTTAACAAAAGTTGGTAAAAATTGATTTTCGACTCAAATATCTTTTCAAAAAATTTGAGATAATGGCTTCTAACTAATTTTTACTTATAAGAAATATTGTTTGCAACATTCGGTAAAATTTTGAGAAAAATCGAATTGACAATTTTCTTTCAAAAAATAAAAACCTAAAAAAAACAATACTACAACTTTTTAAAAATTTACATTCGACTCAAATATCTCTTCAAAAATTACAAATATTGGCTTCAAACTTATTTTATTTCACACAAAATATTGTTTTCGGTATTCAGTAATTTTTTAATAAAAATTCAACAGTCCGTTTTTTCATAAAAAAAAGAGGCTGGGATGCGACCCACACTGATAACTTCCCATCCCGTCTATCGATTTGTCTTGCTTAAAAGTTTGTCTATATGTATCAATTTTTACCAAATTTGTGTACTATTTTTTGTAGATTTTATTTTTTTATGAAAAAACGGACTGTTGGATTTTTATATCGATATATGAATATCGAAAACAATATTTTCTGTGAAATAAAATAAGTTTGAAGCCAATATTTGTAATTTTTGAGAAGCTATTTGAGTCGAAAGTAAATTTCTACCAAGTTTTAGTATTGTTTTTTTTTTTAGGTTTTTATTTTTTGTAAAAAAACTATAAATTCGATTTTTCTTAAAATTTTAACGAATGTTGAAAACAATATTTCTTATAAGTTAAAATTAGTTAGAAGCCATTATCTCAAATTTTTGAAAAGATATTTAAGTCGAAAATCAATTTTTACCAACTTTTGTTAAATTTTTTTATCGGTTTTTAATTTTTTGTAAAAAAAACTGTCAATTCTATTTTTTTCAAAATTTTACTGAATGTTGAAAACAATATTTTTTGAAAGATAAAAGTAGTTTAAAGCCAATATCTCAAAGTCTTGAAAAGATATTTGAGTCAAAACTGAATTTTTACCAACTTTTTTTTTAGGTTATTATTTTTTGTAAAAAAAAACTGTCAATTCGATTTTTCTCAAAATTTTATCAGATGTCAAAAACATTATTCTTCGTTGCACAAAATTATTTTGGAGATGAAATCATATTTTAGTCGTAAAATTTTCGAAGTGACAAATTTTTTTTTTCAGTTTTTTTGATTTATAAAAAAACCGTTAATTGAATTTTTTTCCAAAAATATAATTGTTTTGTATCACGTTACAATATATAACATAAAATTTAATTCAAGTCTCTAGCGTCATTGGTTAATGAGATATTTAGGGTTAACCAAAATTTTCACCTTTTTTTTAAACTGCTATGGTAAAAAAACCACCCACGCAATTTTCTTGAGAGCCCTTCCTGCATCTTTCTGCCTTATTATCTGTATAACAAAATTTATTTGAAGTCGATACCTCTTCTGGTTCTTGAGCTATGGACAACGAAAAAAACGTCGCGAACGTACGGACGTACGGACGTACGGACATACGGACGTACGGACGTACGTACACACGCTCGCACAGACATCTTTCTAAAAATCTTTTATTTCGACTCTAGGGACCTTGAAACGTCGAGAAATGTCAAAATTTTCAATTTGACAAATCGGACCCATTACAATAACTTCCTATGGGAAGTTAATAAAATCTACAAAAATAGTACGCAAATTTGGTAAAAATTGATACATATAGACAAACTTTTAATCAAGACAAATCGACAGATGGGATGGGAAGTTATCAGTGTGGGTCGCATCCCAGCCTCTTTTTTAAATACTTTTTAAAAGAAATTTATTCTAAATCTTAAGATGTCTTTTGTTTGAACAATATACATACCTAATTGGAAACAAATGAGACAACATTTTTTTTTTAAATTCAACCCACTTGCCGAAATTAAACATAAAGTACACAAATATATCGGAAACACTTGAAAAACTAAAGCACTTATACCTATTGAAAAGAGAACAAAACAATTTAAAAAAATAAATTTAAATTAAAACCAAATAACAACGTAACGCTTTATTAATTTGCTGCGTATTGTTATGTGCACTTTTGTTTGTTGCCAAAATAATTTAACGAATTTGTTAGTCTGTAAATATATTTTAATTATATACAATTATATTCTTGGCAAAAATTCTTTGCTTTTCTGTATAGAAACAAATTGGCCAAAGTGTTTACTAAAGCTTCGTCAATAAAATTAAAACACACACAAACAAAGTGGCTCAAGGGCACGATTTAAGTTTCATTCCACTTCTGATCAAACTCAATATCCCAACCCCACACCACCCCATTCATCCGGAAATAGTATCTATTTGTTTTTGTAATTTAAATAAATTCGTATGCAGTGTACATATCTTTATTCCTCTTCATTTTTGAATACGAGTTTTAAGGGCTTTTGTATTTTTTAAAGAATATTATTGGCAGAGAATTAAGTAAAGTGATTTTTTAACATTTAAGGAGAGTTTCATGATGTTCGAATTTAATGAAATACATTTGATTTATTTTTCAGATACAAGCTGGATCATCAATTACCCCAAGTAGATACAACACCAGGAGTTTCAGAAGGTAAAATACCTCAAAACAGTAATAATCTAAGCAGAATTAAATAGTCTGGGAGGTTGCGTTGAATTTTAATACTAGAATAATAACAATTTATTCTTTTTCATCTTGGATCACACGATGCCGGGAATTTATATGATTTAATAAACTATATGGTATGATTTTCAAAAATTTCATAAAGATTTTTTTCATTAAGAGTTTTTATTGTGAATAGGCAGGTTCAGGGTTCAGGCAACATAAGTTTGCAGTTAAATAAAATAAATCATAGAGTAATAAAGTCCAGCTTTCAGTTGAAGTAAAAAATATGATCAACTGTCATTTTGACATAAGTAGACTTAACTTGATTGTTAGGGAGATTTTTCTTTGTCAAGTTTGCAGTCAACTTTCAAATAAAGTTGCCTTGATTGGAAAGTATATTTTGCAGGCTGCACAGATTGAAAAATGTCATCCTATTGACTATTTTGGTAGTCAAACTGACTATTTAATAGTCAATTTTCAGCCGGTAACAATAGAACAATTTTCGGTTGTCAATTTTGGACTCCGAAATTTTTTTATAGCTTGCTTGTCAATATGACAACTGCAGTAGTTTGAAAAACTGCGGTAGTCACAATGAAAACTGCGTTAGTCAATATGACAACTTGGGTAGTTGGAAAAACTGCGGTAGTCAATATGACAGCAGTGGTAGTTGGAAACACTTCGGTAGTCAATATGACAACTGCAGTAGTCAATATGACAATTTTTTCTGAAAATCTAAATCTAATTTGATTTTGGTAGTCAATATGATATCCAAATTGTCACATTGACTTCCGAAGTTGTTCTATCGACTACTTTTGTTGTCATATTGATAACCCGAAATTGAAAATCGAAAATTGTCCTATTGACTATCCAGTTGTCTATTTTTTATATAAGGTGGTCATATTGACTATTTTGGTAGTCTATGCGACAATTTGGTCAAATTTAAAGTTGACTATCGACGATTGTTAATATGACAACTTTTTTTTTCTGTCAGAAACTAGAGACTTGCCTTACTTTCAAGTCCCTTGTGTGGTCTGAACCTACGCCATACCTTTGCGTAGTTGTCACTTTTGACTGTGATGTTTAGACATTTAACAAGTAAAAGCTACACAAGCATTGAAATTATTAAAATTCAATACATACAAATGATGAACATTTTGCAGTCACAGTTCGCAATTGACGCAAGACTGTAGTTCTTAAAGTTATCGAGGACATACAGCGCCAAATGCCCGAATTGTTAATTGAAAATTTCAAGAAAAGGATATGGTTCTGCAACCGTAGTCATTGCGGCCATTTGACTGTGTCAATTTGTTTCTCTTGTTTTTATAATATCAATTAGCGGCCCGGTACGTGCTTCGCTACGTATAAGGCATAGTTATAAAAAAAATTAATCATTAAGTTCATTTATTCAAACAAAAAAAATATTTTAGATTGCTAGCTATTTAAAAGTCCAAATGACCCAAATGATATATTGTTTATATTATATTTGTCAGCAAAGAGTAAAAACTAAAAAATAAAAAAGAATTGGGTACTCTTACTATGGTGGGTCTATATGGGTTAGTCTAAAACAGTTGGATAAACAATAATTTTTGTTTTTCCATTTTGAGCATGAATAAATAAACAGTTGGGGGTACCGACTCTGGAACAGGCAACATAAAGTTGGCCATGTGAAAAACATGATTACTCCAAATTGACACCAAAAACTTGAAGTGTTTGCCTTGGGCCTTATTTATGCCTCATCTTGATTCATGACACTGTAAATTGATTTATATTTCTTGACTACTTCTGGTAGTTTCGCTTGAATTTGAAAATTAATGGCATTGATATGAATATTCTTAGGTACAAAAATGGCGCGTTCTCTCAACCAAACATGATTTCTGAAGAATATTCGGAAAAACACATTCAATCAACTCATCTATAGATTGCGCAATTGTAAAAAAATTGTTCGGTAAAGTGGTCAATCCGTTGGTAGGTACTGTTGATTGGTATTTTGCCATCACCAATTTCTAACAATTGTTTTGAAAACTCATGTGCAGTTGCATCATTATGTAGGTGAATACGCATATTAATGTTCAGTGTCAATTTTCGTACATATCTCCAAAGAACTGATGACTTCAAACAGGCGTTTATTTCATCAGCAGGAGTTGATCGAGGAATGACAGGCAATGTTTGACGAAAGTCTTCTGACAGCAACATCAGACCAGCATCAAAAAGCTGTTGATTACTGCGTAAATCTTGCATTGTTCGATTAAATGCTTCTATTGATTTTTTATTCGCCATTGTGCACTCATCCCATAAAATAATTGACATTAATCGCAGAACTTTTGCCATAGCAGAAATTTTCGAAATATTGCAAGTTGGAGTTTCAATCACCTGTACATTCTATGGCAATTTTTATGCAAAGTGTGCGGTCCGACCACCTTCTAATAATGTAGCAGCAATTCCCGAAGATGCAAGTGCCAATGCAATTTTCTGTTCAGATCGAATAGTCGCTAAAATCAATGATACAACGAAAGTTTTGCCTGTACCACCAGATGCATCCAAGAAATATAATCCACCTGCGTTATTGGAAACGGCTTGTGTCATATACATGTTTTTGTTGAATTTGGAACCTCTAATAATTTTAGTAGCACCAAAAGAAGTTATTTGAAAAGCCGAATTGTATTGTTGAATATTACTCAAAAACTGCTTCGACGTTTGAGATGTCCCAAAAATAAATGAATACAATGGTTTGGGCGGAGTTTCTAAAGTTGGCAATCTTACATTTAGCACATTAGCACAACACATGCCGGGTTTTCACCTTGAAAGTTAGTCGTATCAAAATGTGGACATATTGCGTCCATCATTCCAATGTATCCGTACATACTATATTCAATCTGACTATTTTAATTAAAAGCAGCACGCAGCATTTCATCCAAAACAGCACGACGTATTCGTGATTAAGTACAGATACAGGCTCAACAGATCTATTCTGTGCAGTACGATCACGCTGCGATGCATTAGCTTGTACGCGTTCAACTGTAATCTGAGATCGTCTTAATAATGCCACTTGATTTGCATTACGCGTTCGCCGGCCTATGTTTGGTCTGCTTGCTCGTGGCATTTTACCTTCACTCAACAACTCAACAATATTTTGGAAAATATAAACACAAAGCAATAACTCAACAATAGTTTGGAAAATATAAACACAACAAAGCAATAATTATCGCTGATAAAATGAAATGACATATGATGACATTAAATTTGTTTGACAGAACTAACGTCACTTTTTTTATCTTCTATTGTTTGCAAAAGGTTCAAATTGGCTTTTAAGTATTACTACAAATTGTTTGTATATGGGAGTATAGAAAGATGTTGATTTAACACTTTTTCAAGATTTTTTTTCAAATTTTCTCTGGACTTCCACGAATAATTCAAGACCAAAATTAACCAAATCGGTAAAGACATTGTTGAGTTATAACATTACAACGAAAAGTGGAATTGGTTTTTATATATACAGATATGAAACCTCTTATTGAAACACTCTATATAAACGGTGGCTGCGGTTAAAAATTCATCATTCTATTGAAAGATATCATAATGTTTTTTAGTTTTGTAACTAATAATTCATATTAACCTTTTATTTGAACAAAGCCGGACTCTAAATTGGGTGTAATATTTTGTATTTCGTTGAACTCATCGAATTTTGTATAATCTCTCTCCTCAGGAAACTTATAATCAACAAGAATCGGTATCACCACCTTTTCAAAACTGAATTTATGACGAAAAATAAAAGTGTATAATGTTTTATCGATTTATTTTACTGTGAATTATTTTTATCACTTACAACGCCTTCTCCTTGACTATAAAAATAAATTTAATAAAGATTAATGGTGTACCTACTTATAAATATGTATATTTGACTTCTTTTTTTTTTTTCAAAACAGAATGGGGCTCTGGGTGGAATGGACCCGAGTTCATTGTCGAAGCCCAAGAAACTACGTTAAACATCGACCTGCGTCACGGGGACAACACATTAAATTCAACAAATCACACAGCACAAGGTAAGAGAGAAACGTATTTTTCTTTTTTCTCCCCTTAACTTTGATGTATATTTAAGCCCTTTAAGTGAACTTTTTTCAAATTTTATCACCTGATGCAGTCGTTTGAGAAAACCTTTAAAAAAATAAACCTACTGACAAAGCATTTCAGCAAGTAATTGGTAATTAAATTGCACTTCAAAAACGAAAAAAAAAAAAAAAACACCCATCTATAACAACCATTGAGGCTGTTAAGCCAATTTCGGACATCCTTGCATCATCGTAAAGTATCAGAGGTATTTTTGGTCATAAAGTTGGATAAATTGACCAAAGCGAAATAAAGTCCAAATTGACTATGAACACAGAACGTTTCGATTTTATATACGAGTATGTTCTTTTGCGTGAACCAAAGTATGTATAAACTCAAAAAGGGAGAAATGAAAAAAGTTATATGGAAACGAAGGCCATTTGTGGAGGTGTCAGATGTATCAGCAGTAGCTGTACCACAAATTGGTTTTGGTTTTCAAAGAATACCGAAATTAGAAGCTTATTTTTACTGTTTTTCTTTTTATCCTCATAAATTATTCAGATGCATCAGATAGACCTTTTGAAATATGTACATTACGGGGCATTGAATGGTTTCAATTCTTTTTGGAAATCGAAAGACTAGTGTTATATTTTTTAAAATATTTTAAAAATATAGTTTGTATGAAAATGCCTTTAAATGACTATTTCAAGACAACTCTGGAAATTGTATTCAAATCTCAATCTTCAATCTATTTTTAAGGAATGAACATAATATCGAATATTTCGATAGTTGTTGTCTTTGGTTTGAAAGTTGCGAATTTGAAACTCTGTTGACATTTCTGTTCATTAAGCTTTGGTAATTCATCGTAAATCGTATGTTGGTCCTTTTAATCATCGAACAATATTTCGTGCATTAAAGACGGTCTTCATTTTGGAGTTGATATGATACAGCGTGTTTCTTAACCACTTCTGTAGCCATTTCATTTTGAAGGCCACCATATAGATCGCTGTTTCTTATATACGAAGGAGAATTTACTATTTCACGAAGAGCTTTGTTTCTGCATTTTTATTTCTTTTCTTTGTACGGTCTAATAGTTGGATTCCATTTGTCTACACGTATTTGAGTACTTGCTTATATATCTTCTTATATATAAAAATGAATCGCAAAATGTGTTGGTAAGCGCATAACTCAACAACGCCCGGACCAATTTGGTTAATTCTTTTTTTAAAATGTTCGTTGAAGCTCAAGGATGGTTTTTACGGCGAGAAAATTCCAATAATTGCCGGAAAAACCATAAAAACAGCCCTTTTCTTTTTCCCATACAAATGTTTTCTAACTAAAACGTAGTCGGCTTAAAGAATTTGACTTCAAGTCATATCAAATTAAAAAAAAAAGAAGAAAAAAGTGTAGATGTCGATTTGCTGTTGTTTTTCTTGGATTTTCTGTTACCTTATCTACTGAGTTTGCTTCTGTCAACTGATAAACGGCTGAAACAAATCCATATATCGTGTTTTGTGCAGAGTGTTAGTGTTAGTGTTTAGTGACAAAATAATTTATATTTGATATGCCTCCTATAAGATGAAGCAATTTAGGTAGAAGAACCCGAACTGCTACAAAACAAGCTAATTACCAAACTTATCGTACTGCACAAGAACGTGAAGACCAAATTGAACGTGAAAGAATTCGGATATCACAAACGCGTGAAGCGCGAGCGCGACATTCAACTAATGATCGCTCAAGTTTGAATCGAGCTGCTTTCAGTTACGATGTGTCAATTGACTACAGAAACTACCAATGTGTTGTTATTGGTTCTATGAACTCGGTTTGCTCACACTGTAAGACATTGAAATACAAAAACGAAGCTAATGGATTGTATTGCGCAAATGGTAAAGTGAAATTGATACCATTGGATCCACCACCAGAGCCATTGTACTCATTGGTTTCAGGAATAGGAACAGATTCCATACACTTTTTGACACTTATCCAACACTATAACAATTGCTTTCAAATGACTTCATTTGGGGCAACAAATGTAGTTCGTTATTGTAGCAGTTATTCAAATTTATTTTAGCGAACAACATTTTATATCACCTATTAAGATGTTTCTTGATAGATATTAGTTACAACTAAATATATAATTTTTAAGATCAAATATTATTTAAGTTTGATCACTGACAATCCATAAATTTATACCCCATTGCTTATTTATTTTATTTTATAGTGTTTGGTACAAAAATAATATTTTTTTTTAATTAACAGATACAAGGGCAATTGTATCACAGAGCAGGTTCACTGTTATCAGTTACAGATAGCGACAGCAAATTCCTGCAAATTTATTTTATGGGCAATTCACCACAAGAAATTGATATGCGTTGTGCAAATAACAATTTAGTAAAGAGGTCTATTGTAGAACAATTACAAACTTTATTTCATGAACACAATCAATTGATTATATTGTTAAAAACTGCACTGGATCTGATGCCATCTGATAATCACAAAATTGTAATCAGAGCTGACAAATCACCTGCAGGTCACCATTCAAGACGTTTTAATGCACCAACTATATTGATGAAGTTGCTATCGTTGTAGTTGGAGAAAACTTGGAATCCCGTGATATTGTTTTACATCATCGAAATGATCAATTACAATGTATAAAGCAATTAAAAGACAAAATTATTTAGAAGGTGTTTTCAAATGTTTCTCAAAATTACAGAAACCATGATTGGTTGAGCGAACGAGCTATGTATACTGGCTGCAAAAAAACATTAATGTAAATGAATTGAATTTCAAAATTCAAGAACAAATTACAGGCGAATCGAGGATATATATGTAAATCAGTTGATTCAGCTACTAACCAAGATGATGTAGTCAATTATCCACCGGAATTTTTAAACTCGCTGGATTTGCCAGGATTGCCACCTTACAATCTTCAATTAAAGGTTGGATCAATAGTTATAGTGTTGCGATTTGCGAAATATCAACCAACCGCGTCTTTACAACGGTACACGGTTAGCGATAAGATATAGCGAAGCAACTATACTCAAAGGAAAGTATAAAGGAGAAGATTTTCTTATACCGCGCATCCCAATGATTCCGACTGATGTGCCATTTGAGTTTAAACGACTACAGTTTCCAGTGCGGCATGATTTTGCTATGACCATAAACAAGTCCCAGGAACATTCATTAAGTGTTTGTGGTATTAATCTAGAAAATCCATGTTTCTCACATGGTCAATTGTATGTTGCCTGTTCCCGTGTTGGAAAACCATCAGATTTGTTTGTCTATGCTCCAAGTAATGGAACAAAAAACATCGTATATAACAAAGCACTAAAATTTCTGTTAATAATTATGATTCACATGATTAACAATAAATTACTTTTAAATCGATTACTTACTTTTAAATCGTTATATGTATTATGTTTCATTTAATTATTTTGTATTCACAACGCCCTATCACCAGGAAGACGGTTCTGTTCACGAGAATGTTTAGCCACGAGTATAAAATACGTAGGAACAATAACTGCCACTTTACAAATCTTTATGACAGGACGAAGTCTGTCGGGTCCGCTAGTCTATATATATAAAATATTCCTGTCACAGTGTTAGTGGCCATATTCCTCCGAAACGGCTTAACCCATTTCAATGAAATTTTGCATATACATTCGGTAGGTCTGAGAATAGGTTTTTATCTATTTTTTATTTTCCTAAGTGTTATGGTTTAATTGCATCAACATCGTATACGGTGCAACGATCTTACGATAGTATTCAGTGACGCTATGTACAATGAAGCATTGATTGCTATTGAGGATCTTTGCATTATCAGTGCCAACTTACCACTCAGTCAATTCGGTATGCATTCACCGAAATGCATCTGATTTAATAGACACTGAATTGAATCGTGAACTACAATACAAAACTGTAGAAATGGCAGCGATTGTTGCTCGTAATGTCCCACTAATAAATGATGAACAAAGAACCATTTTTGACCACATCATGCTCGCAGTTTCCGCAGGACAAGGTGGATGCACCAGGTGGAACTGGCAAAACATTCCTTATTTCGCTAATTCTTGCTAAAATACGATCAAATAATGGTATCGCATTGGCTGGTGCGGCAAATTTATTGGATGGAGGTAGATGAATGCACTACGGCACACAAACATTCGCTTGAGGCGTTGAAGAGGACATTAAAAAAGATATAAAAAACAGCGACACACTATTTGTCGGCACTCGATTACTCCTTTCAGGTGATTTCAGACAAACACTTCCCGTTAATCCGCGTTCCACGTACGCTGATGAGATCAACGAGTGCTTAAAATCATCGCCACTGCGGCGTAATGTTGAAAGAGTACAACTGAAAGTAAATGTGCGTGTTCAAATGCTTCAAGATCCATCCGCTGAAACAACTGTTAGATATAGGACACGGAAAAGTCACTTCAGATGAAACTGGATGCATAAAATTACCGGTCGATTTCTGCACGTTTATTGGTTCACAAGATTCTCTCATTGACCAGAAATTTCCCGATGTGCACAGACAATATACAAATCACGAGTGGCTGGCAGAAAGAGCAATTTTACCAGCAAAAAATGTGGATGTCAACAAATTAAATCTCAAGATACAACATTTGTTACCAGGAGACTTGGTGTTATACAAATCTATTGATACAGTTTTTGATGCTACCGAAGCTGTAAATTATCCAACTGAGTTTTTGAACTCATTAGATTAACAAGGTATGCCACCGCATACCGGTAATTTTGTTTCGTAATTTGAACCCACCACGGTTGTGCAACGGCACGCGATTAGTAATTAAAAATTGATGAAAAATGTTATCGAAATCATATTTCTAAATGGAAAATTCTGAGATGAAAATATATTTTTACGGCGAATCCCTATTATACCCACAGATGTGCCAATTCAATTCAAACGCCTTCAATTTCCAATTAGATTGGCATTTGCAATGACTATCTATCAATAAGTCTGAAGGCAAACGATGTCTGTGAGCGGCTTAGATTTGAGCACTTCATGTATTTCACACGGACACGTGGCATGCTCTCGAGTGCGCAAACCATCCAGTTTGTTTGTATTGGCGAAAGATGGGATCACAAAAAATATTGTAGATACACTCTTTTGCATTAAGGGATTGATATTGTTTTTTTTTTTGAAGTATTGTCATAATTAGCGATTAGTATATAATTTTAAAGAATTAATTTTAACAAAGTAAACAAATTTGTTTGGTGATTTGTTATTTTAATTTTAATATTTTGTCACCGTTTACAGTGCTCTATACCTCTCCCACTTATATACCACATCCTTACACACTTACAATAAGTTATTTGTTTCTAGCAAAATATTCTCTAGAAATTATTTATATGACGAAGCAAAGTTTGTGGGGTCAGCTAGTATATATATATATTATAGTATATTCTTCCGTAATTCAAGTTAACCTCTTCTGTTTTCATTTTGATACGCTCTTTCCATTTAAGCTTTGCCTCCAAGTCATTCTAAAGTATTTGACAATATTAGAGTTAGGTCCTTCTATACCCTTTATAATGGGTGATTTTTTTGAGGTTAGGATTTTCATGCATTAGTATTTGACAGATCACGCGGGATTTCAGACATGGTGTCAAAGAGAAAGATGCTCAGTATGCTTTGACATTTCATCATGAATAGACTTACTAACGAGCAACGCTTGCAAATCATTGAATTTTATTACCAAAATCAGTGTTCGGTTCGAAATGTGTTTCGCGCTTTTTTATCGACAAATTTTGTTCAGCGATGAGGCTCATTTCTGGTTGAATGGTTACGTAAATAAGCAAAATTGACGCATTTGGAGTGAAGAGCAACCAGAAGCCGTTCAAGAACTGCCCATGCATCCCGAAAAATGCACTGTTTGGTGTGGTTTGTACGCTGGTGGAATCATTGGACCGTATTTTTTCAAAGATGCTGTTGGACGCAACGTTACGGTGAATGGCGATCGCTATCGTTCAATGCTAACAAACTTTTTGTTGCCAAAAATGGAAGAACTGAACTTGGTTGACATGTGGTTTCAACAAGATGGCGCTACATGCCACACAGCTCGCGATTCTATGGCCATTTTGAGGGAAAACTTCGGAGAACAATTCATCTCAAGGAATGGACCGGTAAGTTGGCCACCAAGATCATGCGATTTGACGCCTTTAGACTATTTTTTGTGGGGCTACGTCAAGTCTAAAGTCTACACAAATAAGCCAGCAACTATTCCAGCTTTGGAAGACAACATTTCCGAAGAAATTCGGGCTATTCCGGCCGAAATGCTCGAAAAAGTTACCCAAAATTGGACTTTCCGAATGGACCACCTAAGACGCAGCCGCGGTCAACATTTAAATGAAATTATCTTCAAAAAGTAAATGTCATGGACCAATCTAACGTTTCAAATAAAGAATCGATGAGATTTTGCAAATTTTATGCGTTTTTTTTTTAAAAAGTTCTCAAGCTCTTAAAAAATCACCCGATAGAAATTGAAATATATTTTATATTTTTATTGGTATAAATATTATATGTGTCGACTCCACAAATGGCCTTCGACTTTGTTTCACTTAGTTTTATGCTACTTTTAAGTCCAAAAGCTTACTTTATCGACTTTAGAACGGATCTATCTGGCACTAGTACTGCATTATTATCACCAAAGTTGACCATAATAGCGTTGATAACCATAGGAATATCACTTGTATTTAAAAATTACAAGGTTGGTCTTAGGACACTTCCTTGTGGTACACCGGTTTCGATTTCTATTAGTTCGAACTCTAAATATTCGGTTCATAACATATGATTCCAGTATTTCGTATTACTGCCTGAGAAAGTCTTTTTGCAGTTTATACTCAAGTCCGAAGTACCAAACCTTGTCAAAAGCTTGAGCAACATATAATAATATATCCAACCACTCTCGTTTTTCTTCAAGTGCTTTTTCCAGTACATCCATAATTCGATGTACTAAGTCTATCGTGAAATGTTTATTTCTAAATCCAAATTGATGATTGGATTCTTCTTTTATTTTGCTGAGCCGTTTCAGAAGCAGTTTTTCGAAAACTGTTGCCATTATAAGTAATATTGGTCTGTAAGATGTTACTTCTGTTGGTGGCTTACTTTGTTTAGGTATAACAATTTCTGCAATTTTCCAATGATGTGATACATATCTTAGTATTTTAGTATTTAGATTTTAGTTTTTCAAATCAATATACAATTTTTTGTTTTTTAACATATAAAAATAAAAAAAAGAGGCTGGGATGCGACCCACACTGATAACTTCCCATCCCGTCTATCGATTTGTCTTGCTTAAAAGTTTGTCTAAATGTATCAATTCTTACCAAATTTGCGTTCTATTTTTTGTAGATTTTATTTTTTTATGAAAAAACGGACTGTTGGATTTTTATAAAAAATTACTGAATATAAAAAACAATATTTTCTGTGAAATAAAATAAGTTTGAAGCCAATATTTTTAATTTTTGAAAAGCTATTTGAGCCGAAAGTCAATTTTTACCAACTTTTATTAATTTTTTTGTTTAGGTTTTTATTTTTTGTAAAAAAACTGTCAATTGGATTTTTCTCAAAATTTTTCCTAATGTTGAAAACAATATTTCTTATAAGTAAAAATTAGTTAGAAGCCATAATCTCAAATTTTTGAAAAGATATTTAAGTCGAAAATCAATTTTTACCAACTTTTGTTAAATTTTTTTTTCGGTTTTTAATTTTTGGTAAAAAAACTGTCAATTCTATTTTTTTCAAAATTTTACTGAATGTTGAAAACAACATTTTTTGAAAGATAAATGTAGTTTAAAGCCAATATCTCAAAGTCTTGAAAAGATATTTGAGTCAAAACTCAAATTTTACCAACTTTTTTTTTATTTTTTTTTAGGTTATTATTTTTTGTAAAAAAACTGTCAATTCGATTTTTCTCAAATTTTTTTTTTCAGTTTTTTTGATTTATAAAAAAACCGTTAATTGATTTTTTTTCCAAAAATATAATTGTTTTGTATCACGTTACAATATATAACATAAAATTTAATTCAAGTCTCTAGCGTCATTGGTTCATGAGATATTTAGGGTTAACCAAAATTTTCACCTTTTTTTTAAACTGCTATGGTAAAAAAACCACCCACGCAATTTTCTTGAGAGCCCTTTCTGCATCTTTCTGCCTTATTATCTGTATAACAAAATTTATTTGAAGTCGATATCTCTTCTGGTTCTTGAGCTATGGACGACGAAAAAAACGTCGCGAACGTACGGACGTACATACGTACACACGCACGCATAGACATCTTTCTAAAAATCTTTTATTTCGACTCTAGGGACCTTGAAACGTCGAGAAATGTCAAAATTTTCAATTTGACAAATCGGACCCATTACAATAACTTCCTATGGGAAGTTAATAAAATAAAATAATAGGCTATGGTGTTACCGTCTGCTTGATTGGGTTTAATTAATAAAACTAAAAACAATATAAATATATAAAAACAAAAATTTTGATATTAAACTATAGTTTCACATTTTAATATTGAAATTTAATTAATGTTTAAAGATAATTTAACCTTTGAGTTAAGCGAAAAAGAAATTAGGGTATATAAAATTATTAGGACTTTTAGTTTAATCAAAACAAAATTAAGATACATATATAGGTATTATTATACATGTTAATAGAATTTAAAAATTTAAAATCTCATTTGAGAGAGTACAGTTATACTTGTTGGCTTTTAGTTTAGCTAAACCAAAAAAGAAAACATTTTCATAAGTGTGATAAATCATAGCTTTGAAACATGATATACATACTATTGTAATAATTTACTAATTTTTAAATTTAAATGCATTCCGACATTATCAGGTTTCTATATTCTGATGCAGCTTCGAGGTAATGGTGAATGTTAAGCCAGTTTTCACTGTTTAGTACGTTTTTTGTTTGTTCCAATGACAAAGTTGTTTTTCCAAGACATCGGATTCTAATTTCTTTATAGACAGGGCAAATTGATAAAAAGTGAAAGCAATCTTCTGTTGAATTAAGGTTACATAGAGTGCACCGTTTATCTGAGGAATTTCTGTAAGGTGATCCATTCAAATTTAGTGTTTCACTTCTAGCCCTGCAAATAAAGGATATCGCACGCACGCTATATTTGTCATTGAAATAATTTTCTACGAAGTCATGGGTAAGTTCTGAGTATACAGTATTCTATTGGTTGATGAGATTGGTCTTTGTATACTATCATTACGTTGAAATATGTCTATCTCTTCTAACAATCTATAAAGTTGACTTTTTAATAGATCAAGATTATCACATTGAATTGTAAGCTCTACACCACATACTTGCGCCCAAGTACGCCATTCCTTTATCCACTCTACTTGCTTTCGAAAAGTGTATCTAACAAGCCTATTTGGTATTCTTTTAGGTGTGTAAGTGAGAATTTTTAAGATGTAGTCAAAATGAAGTTTTAGTGTATGCACGAAAAGAGTTGGAAGCCCGGTTTCAAGGGTAAGGACGTAGTTTGGTGTGTTAGACGGCAGATAAAATAGTTTTCTTAGAAAAAAGCGTTGCAGTTTTTCAACTTCTTCGTATGCAATATACCTCCATGTCTGACAGCTATAGCACATGACTGAGCGCATAATATCTTCGAATACTTTATATTTAGCTGATGTTGGGATTTCAGCACGGAATATAACTTTTTCCAAGAAACGTTGATCATTGTTTTTGCTGATACCAATTTTTCCTCTAGATGTGATGACATGTTCATGTTAAAGTGAAAAAGAATGCTAAGATATTTATATTCAGTAAATATTTTGATTATTTGACCATCAAAATGCCATTTTTCAGTTTTTTCAAGCTTGGTTTGCCTGTTTTTCACAATCATTATTTTTGATTTTTCGAGGTTAACAGTTAAATTCCATGTCTTACAAAATTCTGAGAGTCTGTTAATCATGAGTTGTAAGCTTTGAGGGGATTCTGCCAGCCAGGAGTATGTCGTCAGCATAAAGGAGAACTTTTATGACTAGGTCATCTATTTGCACACCAGCTGGTAGTTGCATAGAATTATCATCTATATGAAGATTGCGAACAATACTGCGCTTAACAGATCCGTGTTTAACTCCAGATTTTGTCTCGAACCAATCGGACGTACTCTTTCCATTCCACATACATTTACGCGTGTTTTTGTACATATTTCTTAAAATTCGAATAAGCTTAGTTGACAAACCTTTTTGAGACAGCTTGTAAAACAATGCATTACGATCTATCGAATCGAAAGCTGCCTTGCAATCAACGAAAAATATGTACAATTTTCTTTTTTGTCTCAAGAAGTATTGTGAAATTGACGTTAGTGTAAAAATATTGTCTATAGTTGAGTATCCTTTCCGAAAAACGGATTGGAACACACAAGTATCTCTTTTAGATCTAGCCATGCATTTATGCGTTCTAACAAAATAGACGTGAAAATTTTAAATACCGAATTCATAAAAGATAGGCCTCTGTAATTACAAGGCAAGTTTGCATCACCTTTTTTGAAAATAGGATAGACAATGGAATCCCTGAAGCTTTGAGGTACATCTCCCGAATTGTAGATATAATTGAATATCTTCAACATTTTCGATTGAAATTCATGAGGAGCATTTTTATAAAATTCGTTTGGAATTCTATCAGGGCCTAATGCCTTATTATTTGCTGCTTTGAATAAAGCAGTTTGCAATTCGATCATTGATATCTCTCGATCCAAGAAATCATTACAAATAAATGGCTCTGCATACAAAAAGCTACTGGGTTCTACCTGCGGATTCAGGAGGAGTTTAAAATAATTTGCAAGATCATTAACATTAAGTCTAATCCCACAAATCAGGCTCTGCCCTTTTCGTTGATTGATTTTGCACCAAAAATTTCTACCATTGCATGTAGTTGAGAGTCCTGCTGCTATTGACCGGAAAAATTGTTCTTTTTTTGATTAACCCTGCTGTTTGTAGTTTTTATTAGCCACAGTGTATTTTCTGGTAAGTGTTTCATTTAAATTAGGTGAAGGTGTAAATGATAAGTTTCTGGTTGTGCTATATTCGTTATCAAACCATCGCTGTTTGTAGTTGAGTGTTATTGAATTTTGCTTATTAGGGTTTGCTTTTATAATACAGCCGTTTAAAAAATATATTTTCCCTTCAGCATTCGCTGGGTTTAAAGTAGAAAGATATAAATTTTGTAAACTTTGTATTATTTTATACATATCTTAGTTTAAGGAGTTTGAGGCTTGCGTTTATTATAAATTGGAGTTTTTTGAAGGCTAACGAGGGCTTTTCTTTCAAAACCTGATGATTTTTTATTAAATATCTTAATTTTCCTTCTTTCTTCTTTGAGCGTAACAAAAGGAATTCACATTCGTCCTTCCAATCAACAAAATGTAAGGGTTTAAAAACATTCGTGAAATGTTCAGCAGAAAGATCAGCTTTTTGTTCTGGGTTTTGCGATCCATTTGCCATTCTGAGGTTTTATTGATGGGTATTGTGTTTGGGGTTATTTTAAACGCATTTCTCTATTTTTATAAAGAGTATTCGGTAAAATCATCTGTCATAAGAATTTTCAGAAATCTACTTAGTCAATCATTTTTGAACTCACTGATACTTTTTAGGGTCGTTGTTAAGAAGGTTACTGACTGTTTTATCATCTCGTTGCCTGCCATTTCCTTCGATCTCTTATTTTTTCAAAATTAGCTCCTTTACTTCGACAGGTTAGAAATACTGAAAGTTTAATAAAAATTGATATTAACAAGAAACCAAAATTAAAAAAAAAAGTGGGCGTAGTATGTTCAAAAGCATATCTTTTGCGAGATTTAATTGGTCTGACAAATTTTTTGATTAAAATTGTTTGACTTTGTAAATAAAGAACAACAATCAAGTGACGTAGAGTGTAATGTATCAATATTTTTCGTAATTTCTTTTTTCTTTCAGCTGGCCCCAAACTCATCATTCGCACCGAAGAAGTTCTCATTGTTGGAGTTGTACTGATGCTATGGGTGGGTTCAATAGTTTTATTCTTTAATCGTTGGGGTAAAATTCGTATGCTGGAGCCATATCAACCGAAATTCCAGCAGCAGCATAGGTCTTCCTGTCCACTCGTCGATTTGGATTCACTGCATTCACATCCGGTGAGTTTTTTTTAAATTTTTTTTTTGTATTCTTACCTTTTTGTTCAGTTTTTCTGGTTCTTGAATAAAATTCATATGTGTTAGTAGATATAAATTGTATGCATGTATGTACATATGTTTGTGCTGTGTGTAGAGATGTTATTTTTCGAGATTGTTATTTTTCAATTTTGTGGAGTTTTATTTTATTTCACGGATTGTGAACAAATTGTGTTTTAAAATGTTTTCGATTCATCCGAGATGTCACCCAATACTGTGTTTTTTTTGTTTTGGTTTTTGATGATATTTTGTGTTGAATTCAGGATATTAGAATGAATGAAGCGAGATGATGGTGTTCTAGTCTTGTAAGGATTTAAGTCACGTGCTGGAATTTTTGAAAAATATGTTACTTAAATGATATTTGACAGAAAACTTTCGATTTTAAAGTAGAAATAAACTTATGTTCAAATTTGGATTGTTGAAAAAGCTCTAAGTAGCTTTTCAACTTCAGCATCATTTAGATATTTGCTATGAAAGGTATATAAGTTATAGAAACATATGTTGGGTTAGTGTCCAAAACGCTACCTTATGAAACGAATTTTTGTTCGAGACGTTTGTATACCAATACAAAAATTGGTTGGTTATGTTAACCCTAGGGAGAATCCTAATATTATAAAAAATCGTGCTTAAAATGGCGATACTAGAGTGATTCACTGGGGCGTTTACGTATTTTTAGTTAGTTCTAATTTAATTAGTTGTTGTTTTTTGTAATACATATTTACCAAGAAAATAAAATCTCAATATTTCTTTGTGTGAGAAACATTTTAAATCAGATCTATACAGTCTTTAATTCAATTCTAGTATTTCATTTCTGAATTTGAAAATCAAGGTCATTTCTGAAAACTCATTTCTGGGTAAGGCTTAACTGTCCTTGGCGTTGAAAGAGAAAGTCTTTCCCTACCATTCTGACATAATCTCTGGTCTATGCGAGCTTTGCAGACGTAAAAAGACATTTTTAATTCTTCGATATTATCGGTTTGCAATGTGATCGGGAACTCATTCAAAACATCTAGGTCATACCAGTTTTTGAATGGGCTGCAACCATCATGAACACCCATCTTAAGAATTCGTTTTTGAAGGTTTGGGTCTGATCGACTTGATGATGTAATCCACATTTGCCTTTAAATTTTTTAGAAAAATGTAAAGCAAGCCAGACTTCGTGTACCACATACTGTTTAAGGCAACTTTCGTTTTTTTCTTTAGCATGTGCATGAAATTATATGGAAGTATAAATCCAATATGTTTAAATTCATCCACATCTTCGCCAAGAGTCCAGTTGTAACGATAACCCATAGATCTGTTACACGATCTGAAAACCATAATTTTAGACTTTGAGATACTTATTTTGAGATCCCAGCTATCACAGTACTTTTGTACCTTATTGATTTGAAGCTGTAGAGTAAACCGTTTATCTTATATGATACCGAGATCGTCTGCATAAAAGGAGACCTTAATATCAACATCACCTATCGTAATAGCTCCTGAGATGTGATTTTTAACATCATTAATAACAAAGGACTTAAACATAGCCTTGAGGACCAATGCACGATATTTTTCTCAATCATCTTCTCATAGAATTTTATGAATTTGGTTAATCAATCTATTGCTAAAAGCTTGTAGATCAATGATTGCCTATTGACTGTGTGAAATGGAGCTTCAAGGTCAACAAAAAAGTGTACAGATATTTCTTGGTATCAATAAATCGCTTGACCACAGTACTTAACACAAATATTTGATCAATAGTTGAAAGGGTTGTACGGAAGCCAGCTTGGTAGGGAGATATGGTAATGCATTCCATATTCGCGTAGTACGGCTAAAGAACGAATCTCTGTATTTGACAGTACGACCGAAGTTGGGCTCGATAGTATACCGATGAGCATTACTAGAAGCACGAGTATTACGGTTGAATTGTTTAAGGAAAGGAATGCAGCTGGCTATTTTTCTGCAGCACAAAACGTTAAAATAACGGTAGAAAAGAGTTCGACAAGAGACCTTACGACGATGTTCCAGCGAAGTTGAACTTATGATGATATTATCACCAATCAATTTAAATGCTCTACGTTCAATACTGTCCACGAGGCTTAAGTAAGTTGCAGGAGCACCAGCCCAGATATGGGAGTTATACTCAAGCATTGGACGTATATAAGTATTGTAGATAACAGCCAGATCAGAGGGGGAGAAAAACTTCTTGCATCGCCTTAGAAAACTCAAACATCTTGCGGAATTTTTGGCGACATCGCGTATGTGATCGTTCCACAAGAGGTGGTTGGTGGTACACATACCGAGGTTATCAAGATGTTCAGTCTCATTGATGCAAATGCATTCCATGGATAATGGCAAGTGGGGTATGTAAAGGGTGTCCCAAAATTAACGCAAGATTTGAATTTGCCGCCATTTGTGCAGTAAAGGTTTGGCAACCCTGAAAAAAAAGCAATTTGACAGTATAGGGTTATTAAAAATGGAGCGCTACACGAGAGAACAACGTGTCTTCATTATTAAAGAATATTTCAAAAATAGTGAAAGCTTGGCGGCTGCAGTTCGAAAATTTCATACAAAATATGGTCGGAATAGTGTTTTAACTTCGTCAACTGTGAAGAGATTAATTGAAAAATTCATGGAGACTGGATCCGTTGGAGACGCCAAACACACTGGTCGTCCAAAAACAAGCCGTTTAAATGTGAATGTCGAAGCAGTGCGTGAGAGTGTTGCTGACAATCCAGGAACCTCAATTCGACGTCGTGGACAAGAATTGCAAATTTCAAGAACCTCTCTACATCGTATACTCACCAAAGATCTGTGTCTTCATGCTTACAAAATTCAGTTAACACAACAATTGAAGCCTAATGACCATGGACAGAGAAGAGAGTTCGTTGAATGGATTATTGAACATCAACAAATGGACCCTGATTTTTCGAGCAAAATCATCCTAAGCGATGAAGCACATTTTCATCTTGATGGCTTTGTCAATAGCCAAAATTGCCGCATTTGGGGTTCGGAGAACCCACATGTGATTGTCGAAAAACAAATGCATCCACAACGCGTGACTGTATGGTGTGGATTTTGGGCTGGAGGCATAATTGGGTCATATTTTTTTGAAAATGATGCTGGTCAAGCAGTGACTGTTACTGGTGCTCGATATCGCGACATGATTACACAGTTCTTTCTGCCAAAATTGGATGATATTGATGTGTCCAATATGTGGTTTCAACAAGACGGTGCCACATGTCATACAGCCCGTGAAACAATTCAATTACTGCATGAGACATTTCCAGGTCGTGTACTCTCTCGTTTCGGTGATCAAAATTGGCCTCCTAGATCGTGTGATTTAACACCATTAGACTTCTTTTTATGGGGTTATTTGAAATCACAAGTCTATGTCAACAAGCCCACAACCACCCGTGCATTAAAGGAGGAGATTCAACGCTGCATCAACGAAATTCAGCCACATTTATGCAGAATGGTCATGGAAAATTTCAACAAAAGAGTGCGCATGTGCATGCAAAGCCGTGGAGGCCATTTGTCCGATGTGTTATTCCATACATAACCCTATCCTATGTACTTTACGAGTCAATAAAAATATAACTATCAAAAGACTAAAAACGGCGTTTTCTTTTTAATTCAAATCTTGCGTTAATTTTGGGACACCCCATATATCTTTTGAAATATCATGTGCAATAATATTACTTTCTCCAAAACGATGTAAGGATTTGCTCCACTATTCGTTGAGATGACCATGAAATCACCAGTGGCCCTATTGCTGCGAAAGCCGTACTGACGGTCATTTAGAATCTTCCGATCTTCTAGATATTTCCTGAGCTGATAATTAATAAGCGCTTTTCCATGACTTTGGAAAGAAGGAAACGTAAGTGCAGTCAGTTTGTAATTAGAGGGTGAAGAAGATTCGCCTTTTTTGGGGAAGGGCTGGACTAATTCTGTTTTCCATCCTTTTGGAACGAGATCTGAGGACTGGAGTCGTTTTTCTAGCGTGGAATAACACCTTATTAGAACAATCGCGGGGATATCATCCGGACCAGCGGATTTAATAAATAAATAAATAAATAAATAATAATATATTTTTATTGAATGCATAAACACAGTAAGAAAAAAAAAATCTTATAAATTAGTGTTTTGCTAATAATACATTTAAATAAATGGACCATCCGGACCAGCGGATTTAAGTGTGTAAAGATCTCTAAGAACTCTTGCCATAGTATGAAAAAAAAGAACAAAGATTGGTCCCATAGAATTATTAACTCGCTCAATTATAGTCGGAGTCATAACACTCACTGGCAGGTTTTGATCAACCCAATTTTCGTTAGCCTTAAGTAAAGTAATTGTGAGAACAATTTTCTCAATAAATTTAACACAGTTATACCCCTATAGTTTTCTAGCTAACCCTGGTCACCTTTCTTCAGAGCAGTAGTTTTATTAACTTAAATCATCATCAGAAATTTTTACCAAGCTCATCAAAATATAAAACAAAACACAAACAAAGTTGATCTAAAACAAATTGATTTTGAGAAAAATAAAACTTTTTAAAATTGCCTACAGCTCAGCTTTCATTGTATTTTGTTTTTTTTAATTATTGTTTTATTATTTGAATATGCATTTATTTTTAACCCCCTTTGTTGTTATTTATTTTTACTTTTTGTCAATTTTTCTTTCACAATACGTGATGCATAGTATTTTTAATAAATGCACTTTAGAATAGAATTTTTATTCCATCAAATCCTTTTTGAATGCAAATATTAATGTTTTTTTGTTATATTTCCTCCTTTTGGATGCAATTTTTAATCCTCACGTATTTTTATTTATTTATCTATTTTTTTTAGCGAGCATCCGTGTCCAGAATGTCAATGGGGATGGTGGGCAATTTAAATATACCAGCTTGTAAATTCGCGACGTATAGCCCCACAATATATACAAAAGGTAAATTAAAAATAATAAATCACAAGTGTTTTTTATTTTCGCGAAATTCTTGTTACTTTAGTTGTTGTTGTTGTTTTTGTTGTTAAGGGCAATTATACAAAAATTCTATTCAATTTTTTACTCTCGGTTGTCATGATAAGATTTATAAGTTGCGCTAAGGGAAATGCAGATCCTTTTACTATTTTGGTCATTTAATTGAAAATCACAATCGTATCGTCAGGACTCAGGAGACATCCCACGTTACAAAAACAGGACGAAGAAAAATCACCTTTAGTTTCTAAATTGGGAAAAATAGTATAGGTAGTTAATGTATCTATCTACCCATTGAGTAAAAGTTAGCAAAGTGATGAAGTACAATAACGAAAATTACTTGACGGTGAAAAATCTCTTGTGTGACCAAACTGCTTTCCTCTTTATAATATCCAACCCACGAAGATAGTTTGAGGAAAATTTAGCTTAAGGTTATTTTACGAGTATTTGTAAAAATCGGTTATGGTTGCAAAAGTTTATAATACAAACTACAACAAAATATAAACACGGATACCATTATCCTTGGGGGGATATGGCTCGTTATTTTACGTGAGAAAATTTCATTGCAAACGGAGACGCCATCGCCGGAGTTTCAAAAAAAAAAAAAAAAAACAAGGAACAAAAATGGAAGAAATACACATCCGCAATGAAATTACATTTCTTACATTCACTGGAAATACAGTCACTTTGATTCAATGGCAGAACATGTGATTGCAGTTTCGGTAAATAAAATTCCTTTTATATCATTTAAATCGGTGCAAAAGTTTTATAAGGAAATTATTGCATTTTATGTTGGTAAGATAAAAAATCACCATCTTATTGTGTTATGTAAATTTGTAATCATTGCCGAAGACATTTTGTGAAAAATATCAAAGACTCTGTAACACAAAACCATAAAATGGAACAATTTATAGAAAGTACCCCCATCTGTCTTCTCCAGGTCATGTACATTTATATGTAGTTTCTGCAGGACACATCTCAATGTTTGTAGACAATTATATCTTATATTTACAAGAAAATATAAGATACATAGGGGGTACAAAAATTAGCAAAGTGGTTGTTCAATTGGAACACATTAGATAGAAGTTGGATGATATAGAAGAAAAAGAACGCATCATGTTGCAAGATTCCATTAAGTATAAAAATTCAATCTGCCAGATAAGTGCTTGCTCATGCTTCTTTCATACGAGATAATGCTTAGCTTCTTATTCTATAACGTTTACATGAGAGAGCAGAAGATGTTCAAATTGTTCATAATACTCGTATCTGTCGTATAACCTTGACCATGATGCAACTTCAGCTTCTTTATAAAGATCCTTAAACGCTTTCTAAGAAAAAAGTTTACCATCAGGATAACATTACAGACATTTCATGTCTCCCCTCTTTCCTTGGCAAAGTGACTATTGATATTTTTATGATTATAGTCCTTATGACAATGATAAATGTTTTCTATTTTTTTTTTTTGATTTTTTAAAGGATTTTTAGTTCAAAAGACTCCAATACTATTCGTACATATACTCAAAACTATGAAGAAGTTCTATAGGTTTTTGTGTTTGTATTTTTATTGCAATTAAACTGCAAAGGAAAGCATTTTGTTAAGACATTTAACAATTTTATGGTTTAGGTATATTATATGTTTTGTATATTAGTTTGATAAATGGCAAAAGGACTTCAGTTCAGTAAATGTGTGTGTAGATTGTACATTACTTGTAGAGGTTGTGGTTAAGTTCAATGACTATAAATGATAGCAGCATCATCGTTAGTATCCTCATAAAGTCAATTTTGTAGACCATAAAATGTAGAGAAGTCATCTTAAACTTTCCACACAACATTTTTGATGTCTATCAGTACAGAAACACATATATGTTCGTATGTACATATATAGTAGCATTAATCTTTTATGGTTGTTAGTTGAATAGTTTATATCCATTAAAGTCTTTTCATGGAGCCCTTTGTGAATTTTATTGATTTATTAAAAAATAAATAAGAATAGTCTTATATAATTTTATTTACTTTTTTAAACTCATAAGAGAATTTCTTTCATCGATAATGCATTAGCTCCTGCTCCTGGATTTAAGTAGATAGGGACTATAGGACATGTTTTGGATTCATATAATTATATAAAAATTGTAATACCTGGAAAACGACTCTTATACGATTTTTATATATTTTATTTCGTAGTTTACAGTATTTAATTTTATTTTAAATTTTATAGTTTAGTGGATTTATCAATTTTAATCATTTTTGTACATAAAAGGTCCTTGGAAATTTAAGTATTGCAAATTAAAACTTATTTTTTTGATTGATTTTTTAAACTTTAATTCAATCAAATTTTATACTGCGAAGAAGGAAGCTTTTGAAATCTCTAAACTATCTATGGCCAATTTTTTGACAAATTTCTAGCTTCTAAAACTTGGTTTATTGATGAAATAGAACTCGATTGAGTTCTTACTCATTCCTTCATCAAGTTATTAAGCGTTAGAACTCTGATTTAGATCTTAGTTTTAGATAGAACTTAGACCCTCAACTTTGGGGGTTTTGGATATAAGAATTCGGTTAAGTAATGTTTTTATTTCTTCCAAAAACCTAATTTTTAGATTCATTCCAGTTTCGGATTAAATATCAAACTTTATTTTATTTAGTTTTACATATTTATTACATCAAAGAGTAGGAGGACATAATTAAACCTAACGGGCAGGTCGCAAGAAGTTATCATTGATAGCTCTCTTTCAAAATCTATTTCATGTACTTCTGGCGTCCCTCAGGGTAGTCATTTGGGTCCTCTGCTCTTTAATATTTTTATTAATGACATTGCGTCAACTGTTAAATTCTCTAAGTGCCTTTTATATGCTGACGACTTGAAATTATTTTTGAAGATCAAATGTGTTGAAGATTGCCACCTCTTACAATCTGATATTAACCTAATTGCGAATTGGTGTACTGCTAACAGTTTAAATCTTAACATAAAAAAATGTAATGTCATCACATTCTTCAAATCTAAAACATCTATTCAATTAATTATTTAATAGAGGCTAATACACTTTCTCGAGTGGTTAAAACCAAAGACCTTGGCATAATTCTAAGTTCAAATTTTTCTTTTAAAAGTCATATTGACTATATTGTCAGCAGAGCTAATTCACTTGTTGGCTTTATTAAGCGAAATTGCGATGATTTTAGTGACCCTTTTGCTTTATTGTCGCTTTATACATCTCTTGTTAGGTCTGTATTAGAATATGCAGATGTTATATGGAACCCAACTTTTAGCACTTATTCTGATCGAATTGAAAAAGTCCAAAGGCGTTTCACAAAATTTATATTTTATAAAATGAATTGGAATTTTTCACCAGATTACAGAGCAAGATGTCTTTTGTTGGGTATTAAGTCTCTTGAATCAAGACGAAAAATTCATGATGTAATGCTTGTGAGGGATGTGTTATGCTACCACGTAAGATGCTCTCACCTTCTTTCGATAATACCTATCTACGCGCCGCTAAGATCCTTTAGATCAGTAGATTTGCTTTATGAACAGTTTCACAGAACAAACTATGGTTTTAATGAACCGGTCTCTAGAGCTATCATTAATTTCAATAAAGTTTGCCATTATGTTGACTTAAGTAGCTCGAGATATTTTAATACTGTATATAGATATCGTTAAAAAACATCAATTATTGTCATTGTTGTAAGAATTCTTTAGTCGTAATCTGTTAGCTGTAAATTGCTTGTAGATGTACAAAAAAAAAAAAAAAAAAAAATACATATTAGCGTTTATAATGATTAAGACTATTGAGTCTGCAAACATGGACATAGGAGCTACTTAAATTATTACTAAACTCTTACCAATATTGTTGGCTTTTTCCTCTCGACAATAATCTTTTAGCTGAATTTACTGAACACACGGTTTCTTGAAACTTTCAATACAATAGTTTCTATCATTTAAATTGCATGCATCATATTATATCTTAGAGATTGCAGGACTCGGAACCAATTTCTTTTGATATTTGTCGAGTAAGATGTTCAGTGCAACACAAACATATATATGTACATAAATATGTACATTGTGTACATTTGTCAAAAAAGAATAATTTTAAATAACACAATTCTTAAACGAAATACAATTATGTATGTATGTATGTATGTAAAACAAAAAAAAAACAGCTTTGTGAATATAAAAAGCAAATCCTAAAATAAATTTCAGTTCCAAAGAAAACTGACAGGTTTAAAATGTAAAATGTCATAATTTTGAGTCAGAAATAATTCAGGGGTGCTACAAAAAAATAAAAAAAAACACGTAAGAACTTATGTAGTTCTATTCGCCCCAGATCTAAAATTCTTAGCTTTAAAACTGATTTTAAACCTATGTAATTTTACGGACACGATTAGATGTGAAGAAATGTTTAAGTTCTAAATATATATTTAAAATGACGTTTAGTTTAGATCTTCGTCCGGAAATTGGCCGTTACGAAAATTTAATTGAAAAATGTTTGACAGAAAATATGTTTTCGGTTTCAGTTTTCAATAGAGAATTTATAGTTAGCCGAATGTTTTCGTAAAAATGAGCCTGTGAGTGCAAAAGGTTAATCTGAAGAAGCGGAAGAGTTTGAAAGTGACTTGTTTTATTTTGTGTGACATAATATCAGATGAAGTTAGTTTTACAATTTAAAATTGATTTCTCTGTTTTTGGCTGACAATATTACATTAATCCAATTTTCTGTAACGAAAATATGTTTTTATTGGTATTAAGGACAAACAAAAATGGAAATGGCCAACAATCGATTTTCTTAACCATAAAATCGGGATGTTAATTGACGCAACAATGACAATGAAAGTTTAATAACTCTATTTTAACATTCTTTTAGTAGGGCAAGGTCCAATTTCTTGAAGTGCTCTTTAGGCTATAGACTAAAGTTGTCCCTGTTATTAGTGAGGTAACAATAGTTTTATAGTAGATTTTGTAGCCATTTTAGAATTTTGGGCAATGGTTTAAGTTTGTTGGTAATGCATTTCTTGCTCTTGATTTAATATGCTTCGAGATTGGTAATTACGAGTAGTTGTATAAGTTTTATGTATATCACCTATTCTGAGCAATGCCAACAAAAACGAATTTTCCAAATCAAAACTGTCTAAATTAAAGGTCTCTAAGTTAAGTAAGATGGTAACACTACTTTTGCACACAAATTACGCTCAAATTTTAAATTTCAAAAACACATTTTGAGTATAAGAAACCACAACCCAACCAGATTCAAAATTAATTATGTGTCTCATGCTTTCAGTTTTTCTTGCTTTATATAAAGGAAGCAGAATCGTGTTTTATTTTTGATCAAAATTTAATCTTATGCAAACACTTATATTAGCCTGTGAAAAAAGTGCCTAAATCTGGGAATAGACATAATTTTGTCTTATTATCACAAACTTTTATCCACGTTAACCACAAACCTAAAAGAGAATAGGAAAGATACCATTAAATCTTCAATTACCAATGCTAAATTTGTCTTGGTATGAGATTTATTTCCGGTATAGGGTCTCCTTAAGGTATGAGCTGATTTGGGCTGCGTTTACACCGCCCATAAAAACATTCCACACAGTTTATAATCTGGTATAGCTTATCCTAATCTTATAAAGAACTCGTCCCAATAAATATGAAATACCGGGAAACAAACTTATTAAAGAAAAGGTTTGTGCATTCGATTAGTTACTATATACAAAAACACAAACAATTTGTTCTGATAAATTATTTTCCTAGTATTTCAAATTTGTATTATAATAAAAAGTTAAATTTTTTAACAAGTTATTAACGCATATTGAATTAAAATACAATTCACATTGTCTACAAAAAATTCTCTTTCTTTAGACACCTTATTTGATTAGATTGGTTTATTGTGAGATCCGGAGAAAGACTTACTAACATAATAATATAAATGATTGATACATTTATACGGAAAAATATTTGTTTTTAAAGTTTATTTTTATAAAAATACTAGATTTTGCCCGCGACTTCGTCCGCATTAGATAGTTTTTTTTGGATAGTAGTATGAAAAAACCTGAGCTGTACTTTTTTGTACGCATGTTTGAATTGTGCCGAGATGGGACGAGGCTAAACTAAGTGTGATTGTCAAAGGTTAGGTTAGGTTAGGTTAATACATTTTAAGAAGAAGATAGATTACTGCAATACATTTTTATATACGACGTTTTTTTGTTTTTCCTTCCTTGGCCAGAACGTAAAGATTTTGTGGGTTTGAGACTCGTGAGCACGGTACACATTGCCCATGGGAAGAACATTTTTTTCCCAAATTTACACCTGCAACTTTCAGTGTTGCCCCATAATACCAATTTAATCAAAATATTATTCAAATATTTGGTAATTTAGGAGTGAAAGCGATCAGTTTGTAATGTTTTCCCGAGGTCAAAAGTAACTCATGTCCTTTCTTAAGTCTCAAACTATCTTCTTACCAAATTTTATTTAAATCTGTTCAGTAGTTTAGGCGTAAAAGCGATCGGCCCACCTGAATTTTCCCATGGGAATGCGCCATTTTCTCGGGGTAAAAAGTAGCCTATGTCCTTTCTCGGGTATCAAAATATCTCCATACAAATTTGTATGCAAATTGGTTCAGTAGTTTAGGCGTGATTGAGTAACAGACAGACAGACAGAGTTACTTGCGCATTTATAATATTAGTATAGATGCAATCAACAAATTGTGTGGTTCGTTACGATTATCACTACAGAAAACAGCGTTTACTTTAATTTATTGTTCTACGAAAAACATCAAGAGTAAGTTTTTAAGGACACCAACGGAAAGTTATTAGTACAAATTATTGCACTATAGTCAATTTATAAATTTTTTAGTTTGTCAATTTTTGACAAGATGAAACTATTTGTAGTTAAAATTAATAATAATAATTTCTTTTTATTTCAGCATATACGCCGTATGTTCGACCTCGCCAAAATTCCGTCTTTGTGGGACCACAAGTTGTTATTCAAAAACCACCTAGAAAAACACGATCAGCTATGGATATACATTCTATGGTTCTAGATGAATCAGCAGAGCACGTATAAAAAAATATGGACATTTAGTAAAATGTCCTTTTTTCAAAAAAATAAATAAACCGTCTAAAAAAACAACTAAAATTATATATTTATGTAAATTAAAAATAAAACAAAATCAAAGCTTCTAACTCGAGTGGACCTAAAAACTAAAACAAAATAATAAGAATATTTAAAGCTTTAAAACTTACAAACAACTGGACCTTCAATTAAGTAACTTAAAAATAAATAACAAATAAAAAAAAAAGAAATGAACAAAGATGAAACAATTTTGTATTATCTCCCACATACCTTTTTACAAAGACAAAAAACTCCTTCATACATATAAAAATGTACATTTAATATTTTTTTAAGCAAAAAGGACCAGAAGGATTTCGAGTGGTTATGAATCAAAGAGAAAGAAACAAACTAAAACAAAAAAAAACATTATTAGATTATTACATATATGTGTTATTATAAAACAAATGTAGCAAGGATTTCCTTTTTGAAGTCCTTTTTTTTTGTATTGTATAAGCAAATGATGTATGTAACGTATGCAAAACACATCTAGTGTTTTTTTAAAGGACCTTGGAGTTTTGTTTAATCTTATAAATTATATTACTAATGTTCATTCTTATTGAAAAGAAAGGTACTGTCTGAGATACATTTAACTGTAATAAAATGAACACAAGGGGAACAACAACAACACAAATTGCTTAAAATTGAAACCGCACAAAGGAATTGTCTTATGTACATTTATTTTAACCTTATCCTTATGTTGATCTAGCCTTAAAGGGATATTTGTTTTGTATTATTTCTTTTATTTTTCTCTGTCAATTACCTCTATGTTCCTTTGAATGAATTGCTTTGAACCTTTAAGGACATAAGGTATCAATGTTCATGAAATATTAAAAATGGCAATTTTGTCCTCGTTGAGAGTCATTTGAAAAGGGTTATTTTTCTCTTCACAAATTGGGTATGAATAATTCTTTATGTCTATAGGTACTTTTGGGTGTTGGTGGGTTGAAATTAGGAACAAACTTTATTCTTTTTTTTTATTAAAATACAAAAATATTAGGGATTCATAAATAGAAAATACTGCACAAAATAGTCACTGGAATGTTGAAAGCTGCTTTCCCTGTTTTGAATAAAAGTGATACCACCATTTAAGAGATTCTAATTAAAATTCCAGTTGGCGAAAACAGTTGAGGATTTACTTAAGTATGTGGATTAGATTCTTTAGGAAGCGAAGCGTAAGAGATTGTTAGTTTTTCAAAAACTAAAGCGATATGAGATCCTGTAACGCGTGCGATAGAATTTCTCAGCATCGGTTTTAAAATCGTTTGTTTCTTTTTTCCTTACAGAACTTCAACCCAGTGTTTGATTTTTACTTGCGACATATAGGAACTATATGGCAAGTTTTGCATTCGTGCAAAATTTCGAACTCGAGATTTTAATCAAACATGATATTACGATGGTAGAGAAGTCGAAAAAAGTGGGTCCCGCGATTCCGTCCGGTCTGTTTTGTCTGTCTGTCCACGCTCCTACAGCCTAAACCATTGGGTCGATTGAGTTCAAACTTGGAAGTTAAGGTTTTAAGCAGATTCGCGTTAGGCGTTTTTTTCATTTTTTTTTTAAAACCAAAACTAACAGTGGCCCCCATACAATTTTTTTGGTCAAAAAACGAAAATTCGAATTTTCTCAAAAACAAACCGATAGATTTTTTTTTAATTTTCTCTAAAATTTTATTTTTAAACTTGGCTTCTTTTCATAAGAAAAACATATTTTTGTATTGCTCAGGAAAGGTACCGCTCATAGAACCGTTATTTTGTTTCTTAATTTTCTCAGCAACTTATCTACCGATTTCAATATTTTTTTTTTCTGAATAAGCTCTTATATTGCCTTAACAATATTTGATTATCAAAAGTGAAATTTTTTATTGTTTGGATTTTTAAAAAAATATTGAATTTTTTTTTTTCAAAATTCTATATCTCAAAAACGAGTCAACATTTTTTTACGAAATTCAAATGTAGAGCGTATATTTACAATCACTAAACAACTGCATACCAAAAATATTTTTAGAACAAAATTTAAAAATTTTATATATAAAAAATTAATTTAAAAAAAAACCGCTCTAACGATTTTCAAAAAAAAATTTTGAAAAATCAAGGGTTTTTTGATTTATAAAATGGCATCTAAATTTTTGAAGACAAACTTATTTTTCAGGTAAAGTTTTGAATCTTAAAATATTTTTTTTTTAATTATTTTAACTGTATTAAATTTAACCCCCTCCCATCTCACCAGATCAAATCCTGTGCGTGAGCCCGAAAGAGCGCATTACATTGACAAAACTTTTATTATATTCAGCCCTATCATGAATTCCATCGTAATCGGAAATTTTTACGAATCCCGAAAAACTGTATCATGAAATCCGTTCGTAGTGGAAAATCTCATACAATTTTGCATTACGAACGGATTTCATGATACAGTTTTTCGGGATTCGTAAAAATTCCGACTGCGATGGAATTCATGATAGGGCTGATTACTATCTTTTATCCAAATTAGATAATGCATTTGGTACATATGTATGCGTATTGTTTATAACTATAACTATTGTAAATACCAATTCATTTCCGGGATGAGTTGTCCTAGGATGAGTTGTGTCTTGGGATGAATCGCGCGGTTTTTTTGACAAATCGAATAGCATTTAAATCTTTGAAGACAAACTTGTTTTAAAGGTATAATTTTAAATCTTATATAGGTGCTTTTTTAAACAGACTCTTTGCATACAGGAGCAAGTTCGTGCGACCCAGTCGTGCATTTTATTTTCATCTCAATTGTAGAACATAAGTCACATTTCTACATGCGCTCAAAAATGTTTACGACTTTTCAAGTATTAATTGAATTTACATCGATATTTCAGAGAATTAAATTACAACTTATGTCACTTTCCTACATAGTTAACTAAAACTCAATCTTTTACATTGGTCGGTAAGGTTTTCTTTCTTGCAATAAAATTGAACCTTTAAATGGGTTTGGTGGACGGCTTCAAAATTAATTTATCACACCAAGTTTTTGAGATATTCAAAAAAATAGGTGGTGCAACAGTTCATTGAAAACTATTCCCTAGTGACTTACAACTCTCAACCATTCCTGTGTACTACTAATTTTCTCAAGGAAAGTTTAAGAAAGCACTTTTAATGACAAGAATTACTCTTGGAGAATTTGTCACTTACTCGCAAAGAGGCTGTACCAGACCTCTGGGTTGACAGTCCAACACACTAACCATTATGCCATGGGTACGCTGGTTTTTGAGATATTACTTTTTTAAATTCAAAAAAAATGTAAACGCATGTCGCATACATATATAAATCTTTTTGTGGCTGTCTAAATTTATGGAGTAGTTTTGTTTCTT
The DNA here is from genome assembly GCA_920104205.1 of Eupeodes latifasciatus. Lineage (NCBI taxonomy): Eukaryota > Metazoa > Arthropoda > Insecta > Diptera > Syrphidae > Eupeodes > Eupeodes latifasciatus. The sequence continues at coordinate 3,844,000 of OV049926.1, forward strand.
ATAAAATCCGTGATGGTTTTCCAAATCTATTACTGTTTTCTTAAATATTCAGTTGAAATATAAATATTTCACCTGTCTTACAAAAATCCGAAAAAAACGCTACTGAGACTTTTGAAAATTAGTTTTGCTTTTGTAATGCCTAAAGAATTCTATTATATCAAGTTTTTGAAATATGTATATTGAAAAATATAAAACCAATGTTTAAAACGGGTATTTTTAAAACTTGAGCAAATAGTTAAATTTAAAGTTTGGATTCGAAATCAGCACCAAAAATAAAGCCCGAAAAGTTCTTTTCAAAACTATGAAAGTATCAAATTCAAGGGTTTTTCAAACCTTCATATTGAGTGAAATAAAGACTCATAACTTATGAGAATTTCAAGAAACTAAGTAAGATACTAAAATGATTTAAATTGTATCTAGAAGAGAAAGATTTGTACTTTGCAAATATTTTGAGTTTGAACTTAGCCTTGAGAACCCCGTTTTTGTTGCATTTTTGCACTTTTAAGGGGGCATATTTTAAAAACCTGATGTGATAAAAAGTTTTAAAGGCGAGATTTGAATTTAGGACAACTGAATCTTTCAAAAAGTATTGTTTTGTTCGTTTGACAGAAAAAAACGTACTTTTTTCGAGCAGTGTTATTTTTGTTAAATGACAACATTTGAACATTTAAATTTGAAGAAAATATTTAAATATTAAAAACTAGCCAATTTCACTGATGATCAACAAAATAAACTTGTTTTTCTACCACGCAAATTAAACAATTCTTTTCCAAACGATTTTCTTGTATTGAATTTGAATTTCAAAGAATATAGCTCTCTAAAAGTGCACACACAAATTATAATACTTTTTTTTTAAGGCTACTGCAAATATTTGTTTTCTAGATTTTTATCATTTTAGTATCTCACTTAGTTTTCAAAAATTCTCATTATTTATGAAAAGACTTATGAGTCTTCATTTAACTCTATATGAACTTTTGAAAATTTTGAATGTTATGCTCTTGGAAAAAACGTTTTAGAGCTAATTTTTTGTGCTGACTTCGAAATCCCCAAACTACGATCTTAACTATATGCTAAAATTTAAAAAATACGCTATTACAAAGTTGTTTTGACATTTTTGTTAATGTAAGTATGTTTTAAAAAATTTAAGTGATAACCTTGTTCAGTCGACAGGTTCGCTATAAAAATATAAATTTACTTTAATACCCTGTTGAATTTTTCAATTCAAAACCGTTTCCGTATGAACACTTGAGTGATTCTTTTTCCAATGAGGGTATTTTGAAAAGTAAATAAGATACTAAAATTTGTTAAGCGGAATATTGAAAAACAAAATTATAGATTTGGAAAATCATCACGAATTTATTGAAAATAAAAAACTACTTTAAAACTTTACAAAGGCTCAAAAATTTTAACAATTTTGACTTGCCACAGATAAAAACTGTTTACATTTGTAAAATATTTTCAACTCGAGATTTTAAAGAAGAAAATGAAAAGTGAGGCAGTGATTCCGTCTGTCTGTCCTTGCTTTTACAACTTCCACCATTGGGTTGATTGGGTTCAAACTTAATACTTAAGGTCTTAAGCAGATACGCGAAAGGAGACCAAACATAAAAATAGTCCCTATACAAATTTGTTGGTCCAAAAATGAAAATTCGAATTTTATCAAAAACCGCCCGATAGTTTCTTATGAAATTTTCTCTAAATTGTTTGTTCTTAATTTTGCTTCGTTCGATATAAAACATATACTTTTGTATTACTCCAGAAGAGTATTATAAGCCCCTATAACCGTTGTTTGTTTTTTCCGAAGAACCGATTTAAATATTTTTTCTGAACAAAATTCTATATTTAAAAAACGGTCCAATAATTTCCTACTAAATTCAAATTTAAAACGTATATTTATAAGCACTAAATAACTACTTGTCAAAAATACAATACAAAAATTTAATTATTTAATTTAAGAAAACTAGACTCTAACCATTTTTCCAACAAACACACATTTTTTTGAAAAATTAAATAACATTAAAATTTTTGAACATGACATTATCTTACAGGCATATTTTTAAATCTTAAAATATATGTAGGTACTATTTTGAAACAGACTCCAAAAACATTGTCAAGTTTGTGTGACCAAGTCGTGAATTTAAATTTTTCGAATTTCAAAAGGTTATATATTTCATAAACCTGACGTGATTGATTAAGTCCATAAACAACCTTGGAAAAAGAATAATTTTATGAAACAGTGGTATCTGCCTAACTACAGAAATCAACCAAAAGCATAGCCCATTTCCACAATTCTTCTTAAATTCCGTCACTAATACATTACGAACAAAGCAAAATAAGGAGCTCCGAAGCGAAATCCTTGTTTGCTTAGGAGGTATAAAACCAAAAGAGGTCATGTGCACTTCTGAAGCCACAGCCAAAGGCACTCTAAAAAAAATAATAATTAAATGCTCACTAGTTGGTTTGATATTCTACTTCTGCCACACCCGCAGCCTTTTAAATTTATGACTTTGCAGTAGACTAAATAATTTTCTATCTTCACGATATCACTATAGTTTAATTTGTTTAAAGATTACTAGAGCATGTGAATGTCCTTAGTTATTATTAAACAAGTTCAATACGTTCAATGTTTATGTCATACCTTGAAATGAATAAAATAAGACAAGGAGTTATGATGGTGGATTGAGTTGAGGACCTTTTTTTCAGTATCATTTCAGAACATTGTGAAGTATTTGTTTGACCATTTGTTACAGTTCTGGAAATGATTGTCATCAATGAACATTTGTAAACAAAAAAAGGACGACAAACAACAGAATGATATGTTCTATGTTCTATTCTGAGGACTGAACTTGTATAGTCCTTGTAATCGGAGGCCACGTTATTTGTTAATGCGAAGATAAAACTTGCCAAGCACGTCCAATATCTAATTTCAAGGCATTAATAATAGAGTGGCACTCTGGTGCTGGTCTGCTATAGCTCAAGTTTACGTGAGGGTGAGTAAATTAAACGCATTCACACATCACATCACATCGCAGAGTCTACAAGTATATACCCAGGACATTTGTTGGATCCTTCGAAAGAAAGAATATGTAAGCCACAATGTTCATAGATAGAATGACGTCCTGTTTTAATTTATGGATAGTCACAATTTTTGGGGTGACAAAACTTTCCATGCATCCTATCTAACTCGTCTCGTAGTATATTGTATTTGAAGAGTTTATTTATACAAAAATGAATGAAGTCAAAGTTGTATAATGACATAAAACTTTAACTTCCTCATATTATAAGGTGGACAGGACGGACGCATGGAAGTTTAGGTCAGGCGGTGTAGTTCGAGTTATGCAATTGAACATGGGATATGACAAAATATGCAAAAACCAAACAAAGTTCAGTGAGTGTATTTTTTTTTGTTTTCAAATTCGAGAGGCTTCCGGTCATGTTATGAAACTTTTGAGTTTAACAATTTTTCAATTTAAAAGTAATTGTGGTTATTTTGGTTTTGAATGAATACCACTCAGCCATCAACTGACATTTTAATGAAATTATGTGTTGGTTAGCAATAAATATACATATGAGTTTTTAAGCAAGCCTTTAGATACATTTAGAATTTACATATATTAAAAAATATTTTAAAGAATTAAACTTGTTAGGTAGGTTTCAAGCTGAAAAAGTTACAAAGTGGCTTAAGGGTAAATGGAAATTGCATACGTTTCACTTTTATCACATAAAATTTTTAAACCACGTTAAGAAAAGTGCTTAAGGTTCTTGGTCATTAATTTTTCGATTTCGAAAGTAAGACATTTTGTATGAAAATTGTATTTCAAGTTTGAAAAAATATCATTTCAATGGTCACCTGGGAAGGATTTGATTTCTTTTAAGGTAACTTTAATAATTGTTTTTTTAGTTGCCTCGTATTTCTTACCCACTTGCTTAATAGAACTGTAGCGTCACAGTTCTATATGAATTAGGGCCTCACCAAACAAACTTCTCCACTAGAACGCCCCACCTGATCAGCGGTCTTCCTCTGCTGCGCTATCATGTGGGTGTGGTCATAGTCCACGTTTCTGCATCGTATAGTAGGACGGATATTATGAGGGTTTTATATAGCAACACTTTGGTCGCTCGAAAAAGGGTTTACTGAGTTGTTCCGATTATGTCCGATTTTTAAAGATATTGCCTCTAGTGTAGTCGGAGCTCTGCACTATTATTTCAAGGACTATGTTAAAGAAATCGAACGACAGCGCATCACTTTGTCTAAAGCCGTTTTTGACATCGAAAGGTTCGGTTAAGTTGTTTCCAACCTTTACGGAGCGGAGCGAATTCTCTATCGTCATTGTCATCCAAACAGACGAGTTTGGCAGGGATGCCCTGTAGATGATGTCATATGTGGCCTTGAAATCGCCTCGTGTTAAACGTGTTAATAAGCGATCCATTATCTTAAATATAAAACAATCAACTAATATATTTTTTTTTTTGACAGGAGGAAATCAAAAGATACTTGGCAGTATTCGACACCAAGTAGTGTGGGACTCTTAACCACTAAAACCACCTCTTCATCAGGACCAATCTTGAAGGATCGACATCAGATTTTTCTTTTTTAATTTTTTACAATCACTTTGGAGGCAGTTTAAACTTTTAATACTTTCCGCTGTTTTTTTAGACCATAAGCTCATGAGGCTTGGTTCTTCTTAATCTCCGAACATGGTTTCTTATATTCAAGACGAACTCCATTTCAGAATTAGTATGACTTTGCAGTCTCTGGTTGTGCGATACAGCGTATTTTTTAACAACTTCTGTAACCATTTCTATTTGTGAGTCACGGTGTAGATCGGTATTTCTTATGTACCAAGGTGCATTAACTATTCCACGAAGGACTTTGTTTTGGAATTTTTGGATGATTTCGGTATTTGTTTTCTTTGTACAGCCCCATAATTGGATTCCATAGGTTCATACAGGCTTTAGTACTTGATTATACATCATTATTTTGTTTTGGATTCATAAATCAGAGTTGTTACCAAGTAACCAGTACATTTTTCTATATTTCAAGTTTAGTTCTTCTCTTTTCTTTTTGATGTGCTCTTTCCACTTTAGCTTTGCATCCAAAGTCATTCCAAGGTATTTGGCCGTATTGGCGTAAGGTACAGCTTGATTATTAATGAATATTGGAATATTGTTTATCTTTTTATTTGTAAAGTTTATATGTGAAGATTTTGTTTCATTGAGTTTGATACGCCATTTTTCGGTCTAAGCTCTCACTGTGTCGACGGCATTTTTTAGTTTTACTGCTGCCTTAGAGACACATTTTTCGGGTACTAAAATTGCGGTATAATCTGCAAAAGTAGCCATTATGGTGTGATTACCAACTGGAATATCCCTTGTGTATAGTAAATACAGGGTAGGACCTAGGACACTTCCTTGTGGTACACCGGCTTCTATTTTCTTCAATTCCGAGTATTCTTGATCGTACCTTACTCTAAACAATCGGTCTGAGATGTACTAATATTATGACACTTCAAATGATAGATGACATTGACAGGTGTCAAATGCTGTTGCTGCTAACTTGAAACCACAGAATAAATTACCCTATACTTAAAGGCACATGTCTTTGAGTTCCGAAATATGAATTTCTCTTTTGCTTTTTGTATTAGTCGCCAGGTCATTGGTTTGATTTTAATTTATAAAATCAGTATTTTTAGTATTTCAAGCACACTGAAGAGTTAATGACTATCATATTATAAAGAAAAACTGCATTTCATAAAGAATTCAACATTCTCAATGTGCAGCTGAAAAAAATCTCCTGGTTTAAAGTTGTTTCGAAATTGAGCTTAAGGGTGGATGTACATTACTTGAAATACAAATAATACTAATAATACTCACAATTGTTTGAAGGGAAAGACAGCAGGTTATTTGAATACGAATAAAACATTGTGTACAAAAATAGTGACGAATCAATAAAAGATATGAAACTTTGCTTTGATATTAAAACGAGGTAAAAGTTTCAAAAGTTATATATCGCCTATAATTTTTGAAATTCATTTTTTGAATTTATAAGCTTTTTCTTGCTCACATATTTAATTAACACTCAAATTTTTGGCGAATATTTTTAGGTTCCAAATTTAAATCATAAGGGTTGATTCATAGCTAGTGCAATTAATCTTCATAATTAAATGTAAACGTTTGTTTACTTTAACCCCAATTTTAAGAATTGAATCCGTCCCATAACAGCCATAAAAAATGAAATTTTCCAAATAATACATAAAAGGAATGACAAAAAATCTATCTATCTATCTAGACAGGACAATGTCCTCGCGAACTAACCTTTTGCCTTTCCTTCAAAATGTTGTTGCCTCCTCGACTCGACCTCCAACGACGACGGCACTAAAGCAAACAAAATCGATAGAAAAACAAACTCATCAACGCCAAGTTCCATTCCAAACAAAGAAAAACCATTTCTTTAGCCTTTTTCTCATGCATATTCATAATATTTATATGTATACTCGTACCATCATAATATCGAAGACCTTTTCCATTTATTTGGTTCGATTTTTTCATTGTCATTGTCATTTATCAAATCAATTTAATTGATTTATTCATACTAAAAATAATAATTATTACTATTGTTCGAAGTTGATTTGATAAAGGAAAGTAATAGAAAAACGAAAATAATTTACTGAAAATAAAAATCCTTTGTCTGTTGGAACATTTTTGTTTCTTTTTTTTTTTTGTATTTTTACATCAACATCAGTAAAACTAATCCCAACTCAACTATTTACTACTTCGTTGTTGTAGAGTTATGATGGTTTGTTCTTATTTGGCGCGCATTTAAAAGTACTGTGGACAAAAATTGTATAGAATAATTTATCTTATCTTTAAACGCTTACCACAGGTCTAGAATGAAATATAGTCTAAGAACTCCCCCAAAACTAAATTCTTGAATAAGTAAACTGGAAAGCTTAAATCAACACATCATACTCTTATCTCCAATTTCAAATATCTTGCAGACTAAGACCATCTCTTCAAATATCGATATCCCATACAGAATTGGACCTGAAAAACATAGCCCTTTATGTAAAAATGTGTGCTATCTCCAATACAAAAAGTTTATATTCGAATATGTTCAATAGGGCGTATGTGGAATATTTTATGTCAACAATTTAAAATACACCAAAGAGGAAAAGCTCAACATTTTAAAGAAGTTATTGTTTTAACGTAGAAGACGTAGTGAGTTCCAAGTGACATTTGACCAATATGCTATTTGTTTGGTAACAATATCTTCCACAACAGTCACCGGTGGATCTGGTTTTAATGTCTTCTGCTTTTGAACAAAGGTGACATCTACCCGTTTTGTCTATCGCAAGACCGGTTGAACTCTACCCATTAGACGAAAGGCATCCAAAGCTATTATCCCTATTTTGTTTTGCGTTGCAGGCTGTGAACGGGCATTCATTTCCTACTAAATTTACTCCTTCGTCAGTTTGATGACTTTATAGTTTCTAAATAAATGTTTGTTTATTGGGTTGAAATGTTGAAAAATTGTGACAGTCACTATAAGTGCTGCTACATCCAATAAGTTGTACAACCATACAACCATATCGGCCGGCGTTGTTTTTGACCTTTGCAGGAATAAAAAAAAAACATTTACTCCAAAACATGGAATCCACCTTTCGTTTTGCTTTAGTCCATTATCATCACAGGCTTATTTTTAGAGCCGGAAGTGGCCTTCTGAGATGAGTGGACTGGCCCATACTTCTTCCTGTTATTGACGTTTACAGCATCTTTTTGGTCATCAAGAAATTCCTTTTCTACAAAGGGTTTTGGCAAGTACCTTTTGTTTTTTTTTCGAATTTTTCCCAAGATGAAGATTTTTTTTATAGAAGAACTACAAGACCAAGTCCACAGATGTGAAGAAGTAATTGATTGTAAGGTTGCGCCAGTATTAAAATATAATGGCATCAACGACATCACCACATCATATCCACGTTCAATTCCGGTCCTTTGATCAGAGCTGTCAGTGTATATGGAACATTTGAATGGGCAACTAGTTGTACTCTCATTGATCCGTCCCAATTGTTCCTCGAAGATTAAAGACATTATCTCCCTAGATGCGAGATAAAATCGCTACATCTTGCTTTTAACTCCTTTTGTCCAAAGAAAAACTCTTCAGTTGATGATTCTTGTTCAATTGGATTTTATTTCGAATTTCGTCAGGTTCCAGCAGATGTTCTAGTGAATCCGTTGCCTCAACCCTTTTTAATATCTAAATTATTTTCTTGGATATGCTCTAGATCCTGGATCATCACAATCAGCATTTTCATTACCTTTGTTGAAACGTTCCGGTAGTTTTTTTTTAAATTTGACGCTTAGTTTTACCAAATATAAAAAATTTATAAGAACTTGGAACTCAAGTTATAAATCACTTTTTGAACTCTTTCTTTATTTAGTACCATGTCCGGCGAGAAGGTATACTTCTTCGTTTGTTTATAATTTGTGATTAAAAGAAAGAAAATGGATCTTATATTGAATAATGTTTTATTTAATGTCTGCAATTATGTATTGAATACATAATGGTAAATGTCCGCCTCTGTTGGTCTCACAAATGCGAGTCCTTTTGAGCACATTTTTTATTATATTCTCATATATTTCATGCAGTATTTCATTATTTCATCATGAATATTTTGTTTGAGTTGCTCCAGCGTTTTTAGTTAGTTTGTATAAATCCTGCTTTTCAGATATCCACTCAAAGAAGAAGAAGTCCGGAGTAGTCAAATTAGGCGACGACGGACGCGACGGTCAGTGGAGGCCAATCAGCATCACTATTTCTTGAAATCACTTGTTGTGGAAAGAGGTCTGTATGTGATAGGACCGTCTTGTTGATACCACATGTTCATCAAGCCCAAAGCATGCAGTTCTAGTGTTAAAAAGTTTTCAATCGTATCACCATATCGCTCCCCATTCATAGTTACCGTTATGTCGTTTTCATATTCAAAGAAGTAAGGTGCAATGTAACTTTAAAGGGTTTTCCATTGTCCAGAACCGGCTATTCTATTTAATCACATATCCCTTCATTCATAAAAATGTCCCTCGTCACTCATTATGATTTTTTCATGAAAATCAGGGCTGTCATGGGCTAGCTGTAACATCTTATTGGCATATGTACAGCGGCGTAAATGGACTTGTTGAAGAAGCTCTTGTGTCAACTGAATCTTAAATGTAAGTAAATGCAAGTCCTTGTGCAAAATTGTGGCCGCAGTTGTTCTTTAAAGACCAAGCTCCTGAGAACGGTTACCTTTTGAGGTTGATGCATTGTTTTGAACACTTTCTTGAGCAGCAGTAATGTTTTCAGTAGATCTTGCAGTACGTTGTCCTGTCGTCCATGCTTGGTCCTATCACCTACAGACCCTATTTCTTCTTCGAAATCATTCACTACATGATAAATAGTGCGTTTTGTTAGCACGTTATTTCTTCCCAAAAATGTCTCGTAACTTTCTCATCTTCACAGTTATCGATGATTGATTTTGAGAAAATGTTTTATCGATTAGAATACGTGTGTACTTCATGATTGCCAAAAATGAACTGTCAAGACTAATAACCAAAATGGCGGCAAAACAAAGTGGTATACCTTTCCCGTTTCCGATGGACACCAAAAGTTTAAAATATTTATTTTTGTATTCCATGATTAATTAAATGTGTTTATCTCAATAGATCTCACTACCTTATTCGTAAACTGCATATAGACTTTGTCGGCTCATGAGAATCACCATGCTTTCTTTTATGCACAACCCAATGTCACTATCTGCGAACTGGATAATCCTATTACTCGACCTGAGCTTGAAACTACTCTGAGTAAAATGAGAAATAATAAGGCTCCTGGAATAGATGGCATTCCGATTGAATTCTACAAGAATAGTACGGAACCGTTTAAAAATCATCTTCTGGCATATTTTAACAAACTTTATGAAAACTCTTTTGTTCCAAACAATTTCAACAAAGCGCGCAATATTCAAAAAAGGAGATACCAATCAGCCAGAGAACTATAGAGGAATCTCGATTCTCAACTCGCTAAGAAAGATTTTAACTTCAATTCTTTATGAAAAGTTGACGGAATGGATTGAGAACAACAACCGACTCACCATGTTCCAGGCAGGATTTCTATCGGGTTTTTCAACGCAAGACCATATATTCGCTCTGACGAGTATTGCCAGGAGATTGATTGAGCAGAAAAAGAAATTTTAATATAATTAATATAATTAATTAATAATTAATTCCAAATATCGTGTTTTTCAAGCAACTGTGAACTGCTGCATGTGCTGCGGTACCCAAGTTTTTGGATATTTACAACTAGAGGAGTTTGAAGCCGTGCAAAGGTATTTTTTCAAACGCTTGTTCAGATTGCCTTCTTCAACACCCAATTATGCTATATATGTAGAGTCTGGCATAACACCTATTTACATTACAAATCTTAAAACCAACTCAGACTACATATTGAAAGTTATGAGGAGGGATGAAAGAAGCCTTCACAAATCTATTATGACAAGGCTTATGCAAACAAATGCCTCCCCGTTTAAGGAATGGAACCAGATAGCTTCTTCATATGGCAGTAATCTATTCTTTTTGGAGTCCAATTTGAATCAATGGCACACCATGTTCAATGATCTGATCGCCAGAACTGATGAACATATCTTCAGAGAACATCTTTCAAGAGCTTCAACAACATTATCAAGAAATGTGTATAGAAACCTCAATCACCAAATATCATCACAGGCTAATTATTTCAGTAACGAATTTTCTTCTGCGGCTATAAGTTACATATTTAGAGCCCGAGTCGAAATATTGAATCTTAACTCTATGCCGCATCGAACTGATCTTCCACAAATCTGTAGCCTTTGTAACACCGGCGAACCAGAAGACATCACACACTTCTTTGCATCGTGTCCTCTACTCCAAGAGATTCGACGGTTGTATTTCGAACTGAGTTTTCTTCCCCCAACTCGGCTCTATGAAATCCTTAATGGAAACTTTGGATGGTCAACTGTCTATAGATACTGCAAACATGCTCTAAATTACCGCAATAGTTTTCCATAACTCTACAACCAGTTATTGCAATTGAAAGTTTCCTATTTAATATTTTGTGTTTCAAATCATGTAAAAATTGATATATATTTTTTTATTTCAAAATCATCTCAAAATAGTTGAATTCGCACTTGATGCTTTAACAAACTATTATTTCTTTTTTTGTTTTTATATAATTAGTTGAACTTATGTTTATTATTTGAATTTTAACTTCTTTACATTTAAATTGTGTTCTTGTTATGAAATGTCGATCAGGCAGACGGCAGAATTGCCATGTCCATATTCTTAAAGAAAAACATTTGTTAATAATTTATATCTTAAAATAAAGAAACTATCTATCTATCTATCTATCTATCTAAACTGAATATACACTCAACTGTTACACTTCCTTATATTAAGCCATTTACTAGCGATTCTAGGTAAACGTCAACGCTTTTTTATAAAGAAAACAGTGCATCTGAACACTCTAATATTTAGTGGCAGTTCGTGAAAAACAACAAACATGGAGGGATATGACATGACCCCTCCTGGGAGATAATTTGTTTGTATTTTTGTAGGAATTCCCTGCAATTCAAAACTAATCGTATTGAGTTAATGGATATGACCCCCATTATATTTTGAATTATTTATTTTTTTACACGAAAACAAAATTTTTATTTTGCTTCCTAAAACTTTGTTGCGAAAAGTCCCACTTTTAACTGAGGACTGGACCAAGAAAATAATATGAATCGGAAATTCAGCTCTATTCCAAAAACTTTGCACAATTTCATCAAATTTTGACCAACGGAAGATCCAGGGGGGGAGTCATATTAACCATAAAGCTCTAAGAAAAAGCGCAAATATTCAGGTTTTTAAGAAGAAGCCTTGAATAAGAGATCGTCAATTTTATATTAAGCTGCCTTTAAATTCCTGAAACTAGCCTTCAATTTCAACTAATTGTTTTGATGCACATAAATAGTGAACATTGAAGTGATTTTTACTTGCAACATACATGAACTATATAGCAAGTACTGCATTCGTAAAAAAATTCGAATCAAACATGACATTACGATGGTAGAAAAGTCGAAAAAAGTGGGTCTGTCTGTCCTGGCCCCTTCAGCCTAAACCATTGTGCCCATTGAAATTAAGGTTTTCTGCTGATTAGCTTAAGGTGTTTTTTCATCTTTTTTAATTTCAAAAATAACAGCAGTCCCCCATACAAATTTTTTGGTTTAGAATTTTTAATTCTATTTTTTTTCAAAATGAACCGATAGATTTTTTTAAAACTTTCACTAATTTTTTTTTGTTAATTTGGCTTCTTTCTACAAAAAAAACATATTTTGGCACTGCTCTAAAAGGGTACCACTCATAAAACCGTTATTTTGTTTTTAAGTTTTCTCAAGAACTAATGGACCGATTTCAATTATCTTCTTGTCGATGATCAAATTTTCAAATTTATGATGATTTTTGATGACCAAAAATGTCTTTTTTTATTTAAAAAAAAAATTGTTTTTACAAAACTTGATATCTCAGAAAAGGGTGAACATTTTTTTACGAAATTTAAATGCAAAATGTATGTTTATAAGCACTAAATAACTGCATACCAAACATATTTTAAAGACAAAATTTAAAAATTGTATATATAAAAGTTACTTTAAAAAACCCGCTCCAATGATTTGCGAAAAAAAAACAAGTTAATTACGGTTTTTGAGAAATAAAGTGGCATTTAAAGTTTTGAGAAAAACTTATTTTGCAGGTACATTTTTAAATCTTAAAATATAGGAAATATTTTTAAACAGACTTTTTTGAAGAAATAAGCAAGTTCTAGCGACCCAGTCGTGCATTATATTTCTTTCAAAATTGATTTTTTGTTGAATACAAATTTTAAGATCATACAAAATTAAAGAAATCTACTTTTTGAAGTGAATTTGTTTAAGATGTTCTAGAACTGAGATTTAAAAACGAATTTCAAGAATATTCACAAAAACAGCAAAAGTGACATTGTGTTAAACTAACTAACTAACATTTTTCTCTCCACAATTTTAAAGTTTTGTTAACTCGTTTAAGATCAAAATATTTTCTAGCAATAGCTCCAATCTTAGCGATAGTAAAATACACTCCCGAAAATTGAGTCCGAAAAAACTTGTTCGTATTTATAGAAATGGCAACAAAAAAGAATATATTCTTTTTGGAAAAAACCTACGTTTCAAAATAATTTCTTGCATTTCTGCGTGAAAGCAACAAAAACCCTCTTAACTATTGTGTTTGGCTCTTAAATATGGCATATTTAGAAAACTGTTGGAATCTTGGAATGCTTCCATATGTAGAGAGTCCACCAAATTAAATATTTAGTTAGACTATATGTACCTTGCTGAACTACAACGTTTTTAAATAATTGAAAAACTAAAATTGTCACTTTAGCCCTTGAAATGTGTACAGTACATTTAAGGTTAAGATACACATTATGTTATTTAAATCTTGTTAGCCTCCTTTACAGTACATTAAAGAACATTTTTAAGCGGTGAGTAAAAAATCGTCTATATGTTAAGCGTGTGACCCCTCCCTGATTAAAAGTCTGGATCCGCCCTTGCATAACTGTTCCTTCATTTGTGTTTTAAAAAATAAAAAAAATTACTTAATTTTTAGTAGAAAGGTTTACAAAATAATTTTATCAAATTTTCCTTCGCACACCTCTGTATCTATTGCTCAAGGACATTGTTTTATAAAGAATTGTTTTGAAAATTGAGTTGTGTTCAGTACGATTGAGTGTATTTTATTACAAAATCAATTTAAGTTCCTAAATGAAATAACGTATACAAAAACAGAAGAACACAGAAGCGCTTGTACCTTTACATAAAATACAAAAAGAAAATCTATCCCCACGACAATGCAAATCATATTTTATAAGGACAATATAATGTCATAATAAAGAAAAGCTTCTGCCCGTGTTTTTGTTGTTGTATAGTTGATGCAAAGAATATTTATGTAACTTTTTATAGATCGTCCTCATAAAGTGCCAAGAATGCCAATTCAGACATTTTTGTCATTTGAAAGTTCTTTGCGACTACGACTGAGAAAACTTGAAATCTCATAAAAAGGTCATTTTTACGAGGTGTACTTTGGGTTTTTGGTGGCTTTTCTTCTTTGGGTATATTAAACAACAAAACATATTTACATATATACATATAGAAAAAGATACGCGAACTCATATGTTTACTTTATTGTGAACAGAGTTCTGCCATAAAATATGTACTGAATTGAGTGACTCTCCATTTGCATTTTAAGCACGTTTCAGCTTTTCAATCGTATATAAACAGTTTTATCGAATTGACTAAATATCTTGTGGTATAATGATATCACGTGGGAACTTCCCCCACTCTCAGCTTTGATGCGACGCAAAGGACATCTTGATGTTTATTAAATTTGGCTACCACAATATTCCGAAACAAAATTGGAGCTGGGAAGCATAAGCAGAGATCTCTGGAATTGGCTACAAAAAGCCAACTTGTCACAAGCATCGGTTTTTCTCTGATGGTGATGGCAATGATGGTGGAGTTTGTGTGGTTGTGACGTTAATTTGATTTGTGGCAGAATGTTATTGAATAAAATTCCTTGGGTATTTATACCCAAACTCCTCCGAACATAAAAGAGGAGATTACTTCTCGCCAAAAAGAAAAAAAGGTGGTAAGGTGACAAAAATTAAGTGTTAAACAAGGAGCACACTTTTTGTGTTTCATGTCAAAGAACTTCGGGTCTTGGGTTTTTTTTTGGTTTTGCTTTAATTTTTGTCGGTGTCATCGAATAAAAAGGAATGACACCCCATTGCCCAGAGGTAGATCCTCCTGACGTAGTAGTAAATGGAACACAAAGCTTTATTGTTTGGGCGTTAAGGTCGAGGCAATTAGTTTTAATAAATTTGACACTGAAAGGTAGAAGTATCTCTCTTATACCATCAAGCATCTTTTTGCCAGACTTTGTGTTGTCTGGTGTGTTCTGAAGTTATTGTTGTGGCAGCACTTTTACTCAAGAAATTTAAATCACCGCATAAATTATTTGATTTGACGTATTTTTAAAAGTAAAAAGATTTTTTTGGAGGATGTTACTTAAAGAATCACGAAAAAGATATCTCAGACCAAATTGAAAGCTATACAAAAAAGTGTAATAGGAAGGCTGTGATTGACAGGTACTTATACACAAAAGATAACATCATCATTGCTGTCGATAAAATGCTAAAATGCATACTTACCTATTCTTTGAGTAATGCGATTAAGAGCTTAGGACGTTGTGTTTTGTTTTTGAAGCTTTTAGCGTTCGTCTAAGAAATATATCCAATAACCCACATTATGTACATACGTTATTTTATTTTTGGAAGTATTTTTCAAATTTTGGATTGAATACGTTTGCTGGGGAAAAATGTAATGTGTAGGAATGTTAACTTAAAGATTATACATCTTGAAGTAACTTAGGGTCTTTAATTGAAAAACGTTTGTGTTTTCCAAAATATTTTTGAAGTTTTTGAAAGAGATTTCAAAAATCTACATTTCAAAAATCTACATTTTATTTTCCATCAAATTTATTTGGAAATTGACTCCATAAATGGTAAGTAAAAAAGCTTAAATACTGATTTTCTTTCACCTTGAGACTTTAAGTTTTTAGATGATTTATCGGTGATTGAAAAACATTAAAGGACCAAAACCATACATAAATTCCAAGGCTAAGTTTATTTATTTTCTTAACTAAACAATTAAAGTTTAATTTTTTAAATATTTCTCTAAAAAATTTAAGCGAATTTATTGCAAGTTTCGACTCTCAATTGATAGTTGATAAATATCAAAGTTTAATATTTAACTATAAATTGATAGTTCAAAAACATTAGATTTTAGTTTTTAACAATTCATTAAAGAAAAAAAAAGCTTCAAGAGCTGGAACTTTGATATTTATCAATTTATTGACTAAAATTATGTTTATTACTTTCAAAATGTTTGATTTTTTAAGTAATAAAGTTTGTAAAAAGTGCGCTTTAAGTAATTGTTGTTCTCAGAATTAAATCATAAACTGGAGGAAATAAAACTTTAAAACTTGTTCACAACCAACGATTGTATAATTGCGTGTATGTATGTATGTAAATTTCCTATAATGAAGTAATAAATTGTTGAATGATCAATTCAAAAAAAATAAAACAGAGGTTGCTTTATTATCTTAAACTTGTTAAGTAGTTTATACTCTTCTACACTAAGAAATAATATAGTTTGTAATTTCTTTTTTCTAATCCTACGAACATATTTTAATATATATAACGAATATAAATCTTTACTTTTACTTTCTCTTTAAAATTTAAACTTTCTAAAACTCTTTAACTATTTTGTACTTTGAAATTATTAAAGTAGATGATGAAGAAGGGATGGTATTTCAAATGAATAGATGTTCAAATTTTCTAAATATAAAAACATAAAAAATTAATAACAATGAAACTGGATCAATATTTTTGAATATACATATAACTAAAGAAAATAAATGGTTTTTACTAAAACTAATACAAAAATGTTGTTATAACTATTAAATAAATAATAATATAGAATGGTGTGTAAAGTATTTTAATAAAAAGATTTAAAATGTGTAGAGAAACTAAAAAAATAAAATATTAACACATTGTATATATATAAATAAATAACAAAGCTATTATACATATACATATATTTAAAATAAAAATGTTAATTTATAAAATTGAAAAAAATTCTTTTCGAACCATTCATTTTAAAGAACTTAAACTTCAAGGAACATAACACTTGTCGACAAAATATTAGGTTGTTTTCTGTCCCACAAATACAACAATATTTTTTTAAAGGATTAACAGATCCTAAATTCGAACTTTGCCTTTTTAAAGTATGTGCGTATAAAAGTGCTAAAAACAATCAAGAACGGTTTTTATGGCTAAGTTTAAGTCCGGATGGTATCCCCGCTGTTGTCCTGAAGAGGTGTTCTTCAACGCTGGCAAAACCACTGCTTAAGCTTTTTTATCTGTCCTACTCCTCAGGTCTCGTTCCGAGCGGATGGAAAACCGCATTTATCCAGCCTATCCCAAAAAAGACGAACCTTCCTCACCCCCTAATTGCCGACCGATTGCACTTACGTCCCTTCTTTCCAAGGTCATGGAAATGCTGATTTATTATCAGCTCAAGAAATATCACGAAGATCGAAAGCTTCTTAATGACCGACAATACGTCTTTCGCAGCAATAGGTCCATTGGTGATCTCATGGTTCATCTCACCGAACAATGGAGCAAATCTTTACATCGTTTTGGAGAAAGTAAGATTATTGCACTTGATATTTCAAAAGCATTTGATAGGGTTTGACATCAGGCTCTCTTATCGCTCTTATCGAAAATGCGTGCTTTCGGCTTGTTGCGAGGCAAGAGGATGGCTATAGGATAGTGTGGATGGGAATTAGGTATGTCCTAGAATGGATAAAGGAAAGGGATCGAAAAGGTAATGGATTGGAATGCCTAGCTCGGGAACGCGGCCTGCTGGCGAAGCACGGCTCAGCTCGCCGGAATAGGGGGGGATCTTGTCCCCGAAACTAGACCTCACCTCCCAACAAAACACTTATCAGGCCTAGGAAGAAATTAACATTTTGTTTTTTAAACCGCGGACGGACTTCACCACACTAAGGGGCTGCGGGTGTTGATGCAGCATGGCCTATTCCCACCCAACCTGGAAGTTCTTTGGCCTTACTTAAATTTCCATTACAACACTGTTAAATACTGTTCGGCTCACTCCTCGCACACCGGTAACTCAACCCTCCATCAGCACCCCTGAAAAGTTATCTTTAACACCACATGACTTTACCAACAAAGAACAAAAAAAACACGATTCATTTTAGGTTTACAATAAGTACACATAATAAATTTTATTTGAAAATTTTAGTTATAAGAGTGGGAAGTTTGAAACAAGGAATATAAATAACATGTTACCAAATCAAATATGCATTAAAGTGTTCCCACTGTGGAAAAAAAATTGAAAGGGTATTAAATTTACACCCATCGACAATAAAGTTTACCCTAGTCCCAATGTCCCTACCTATAAAGAGCTCTGTTTAGGTAGCCTATTGAGATTTTACCCAATATCGGTTATTAAAATACCCAGCGGAAACAAAATTTTAGCACTTACAATCCTTTTACGTTATTATAAAAAAAAAACTTCCTCTTAAATAAACTAGCAATTTTTGAAATAATTTTACATTGATCTTTTCTTCTTAATAACGATACAAGTGCAATTTGTGGATTCCTTCTGATTTTTACAAATGTTGAGTCATGAATTCGAAATAACTTTTTTTTTGTATTTAAATTTAGGATTTAAATCAGCTTTAAGAAAACCTTTCTTTTTCTACTTTTAAATCTTAAGGAACCTTACTTTCAGTTTTTCTGAATTCTAGATCAAGGATTTACAATATGTTTAAGAAGCCTTTTTTTTCGTTTTTAAATTTTATTTGATAATAGATCTAAGAAACATTGTAAAATTTTAAATACTTTAAGATTTGGGTTTTCTTTAACATCCCGTATTTTAATCTTGTCTGGTAGTATCTAAGTACTAACTTTAATAACTTTTAGAACTTCTTTTTTTTTTTCTCTTTTTACAATATATGTGTTTTTTTTTTTTGTGTAGCTTTTTCTTTGTCTAGATTTTTGCTTGTTTAAGCTTTCATAGTTTTGTTTTTTTTTTTTTATTAACTTTAGGTTTAGCTTAAATTAGGTAGCTTTAAGTCTTTTAAAATTTAGATTAATTTTATATATTTTGTTTCTTCTTGTTTTTTTTTTTTTTATAAATTTATATTTAAACTATATTTTATATTTAAGAAACCTTTTAACATTTAGATTTACTACTTTTTTTTTTCTTGGTAAGTAGGATTTAGCTTTAAGAATTTGAAGTTATCTTTTACTTAAATTTAAAATTAATTAGGTTTTAAAATAGTTTTAGGAAATTTGGAAGATTTTTGGTTCCGTTACAACTCTTGGTTATATAAATTTTAACACTTTCTTAAATAATCTTACTTTTCTTCTTTTCTTCGGTTTTTTGTTTTTAGGACTCACTGCGTTACCCTTCCACTTCTTGGGACTATTGACTGAAACTCCGGCCCAAAATGGTGACACCCTTGCTCGAAGTGATTTTGCTTCTTAAAATCTCTCTCTCTGACAACCCAAGCACCAACCAGATTGCGCGGCGGCCCAGTCATCCGCTGGCAGCATGGAACCGCCGGAATTCCACCAATGCTCCCTTATAGCACAAGTATTTTTTTTCTTTTTTTTCTAATTTTAGGTAGCCGTAGTCTAAATTGTCTTCTTTTTTTTCTAATTTACTTTTTTCTCTGATTACTGGAGTTCAAAACGATGCGACCTAATAGGGCCCATACACTACGCAAACACGTTTGTTCAAACGTGTGTTTGAGCCATAGTTTCGCCACACACTACACAAACATGTTTGAGAGATATTACTTTTTACACACCACAATACTGGTAAACTTTCATAAAGTTCAATGAATACAGTCCAAAAAGTGTGTTCCTCTTGTTTATTCATGTTAACTCTATGAAAATTGGCATCGGTTTGAGCAAAATTCAATACACACCACACAAACATGTTTGTGCAGGCACGGAAAATTCAAATTTTTTTGATTTTGTTCAAACCGCTTGCGCAAACACGCATCATCGCTACACACTGACACTACTCAAACAGTTTGCACAAACATTTTTACAACAACAAAATACATTCGTTTGCTCAAACAGTTTGTGTAGTGTATGGGCCCTATAACTCACTCTCTTTTTGATTTTAAAATCCTCGAACGGATCTTTTAAGTTCCGTGTGAGGTGTGACAGCGCAGAAATAAGGAGAACAGCCCACTTCTCCGCCGTTATTTTTCTTTCCACACTATTCGATTCTGTCCGTTATTATTATTCTAATCTATGTAAGTATTTTTGTACGTACTGTAGATGTATTGGTACACCAGATACTTGGCTATACCCTTCTCTCCCTTCAAAAGCTTATCTTTCTATTGACAACTAGGTGGCGTTAGGACTCTTTTCCTTTTCTCCCCGATTACACCAAGGCTACTCCCGCACAACGATATAAAATATGAGGAGAAATCGAATCCGAATTTCAGGGTTCAAATCACTTTCAGAAAGGCGGCCACCACATGCTTTCATAAATCCCTTCTTCATTGGATTAATAATTATCTTTCGGATCGTTCAATACAAGTAGTATTGAATGGGTTCAAGTCTGAAAACCACAAAATAAATGCTGGTGTGCCCCTTGGCTCTGTTTTATCTCCAACACTCTTTCTCATTTTTATTAATGATCTCCTGTCTGCAACTTCTAATCCAATACATTGTTTCGCTGACGATAGTACTCTTAGCTTTTCATATTCGTTTTCAGAATCACATCCCTCTTCTTCGGATGTGGAACTGCAACGACAAAATATGATAAGCTCATTAAATTCCGACCTAAACAGCATTGTTCAAGGGGATTAAAAAACCGCGTGGAATCTGGTCTGGCTATTATGTACAATACTTATATACGTCCAATGCTTAAGTATAACTCCCATATCTGGGCTGGTGCTCCTGCAACTTATTTAAGCCTCTTAGACAGTATTGAACGTAGAGCATTTAGATTGATTGGTGATAATACCATCATAGGGTCGTTTACGTCGCTCGAACATCGTCGTAAAGTTTCTTGTCTCACCTTCTTTTACCGTTATTTTAACGGTTTATGCTCTAGTGAAATAGCCATCAGTATACCCTCGAGCCCAACATCGGTCGTACTGTCAAGTAAAGAGATTCGTTCTTTAGCCGTACTACGCGAATGTGAAATTCCTTACAACACTCTGTCTTTCGCAGCCATTGCAATATCCAGGAATTCAAAATCAATGTGCACCTACTCCACCTTTCAACCCCTCTCTGTCTTTCCTAGTGCTCACACTGTGTCTTTACATAATAAGAGTAGTAATATCCCCTTGAGTGTGCGCTTATTATAAAAAAAAAATAAAATTTAAAGTCAAAATATCTCTTAACAATACATTTATGATGATTTTTCAAAGTACAAACTTTTCCGTTTTAGATTAAATTTAAATCATTCTAGTATCTTACTTAGTTTCTGGAAATTTGTATTCTTTTTGATAGTCTTTGTTTGACTCTGTACGAAGTTTGGAGCAAACCATGAATTTTTTACTTTCATAGTTTTAACAAATACGTTTTTGTGTTAACTTTAATGTGTATATCGAATCCAAACTTTATTTTTTACTATTTGCTCAAGTTTTAAAAATACCCGTTTTCAAAATTATTTTTATAGTTTTAAATATATTTAAAAAAATTGGTACAAAAGTATTGTTTAGACAACTGATTCGTTACAAGAACAAAACTCGTTTTGAATTTTTATGTTGAAAAAAGCGTTCCTCTCAAATTTTCTTTAGACAGGTGAAATCTAATAACTTATGAAGACTTTTCGAATGGCATATGAAATAATATGTATGTATATTTCAACTGAATATATTAAAACTGGCCAACCAGTGTAACTGTTGTGAAACTTCAATGAAAGGACCTGAGATAATATCGATGAAATTACGTCGAATTTCTCAAATAAACAATATGCCGACACGGAAACTGGAATGTTGTTAAAACTGCAGTCTAGAAAAAGGTTTATATAGTAATACCTCTGAAACGCAAAATGAAAGACCCTTAACAAATATGTGGTGTTTAAGATAAAAGCTCTACACCGAAAAATCACACTATAAAAGTAATCGTTTCTCTGTGGAAGACATCAGAATAACTTTCTGTTAAAAACAACAGTGTCCACTCATTTAAAAATCTCACCTAAACTTAATAGCCCGAAATTTCAAGATTACGTTGCCGGAAAGTGCTTCATAATTTTGATGAATCAGTGAATCGACTTTTAAAGTGCTGTATGTGTACAAAGTGGATGGATATTGGTCTTCTCGGCTGTAATTCATTTGAGTCAGCCACAATTTTCCGACATTATTTGTAAAACATAATGCCAAAGCTTTGTTAACTTTCCATAGGAAGTTATTGTAATTGGTCCGATTTGTCAAATTGAAAATTTTGACATTTCTCGACGTTTCAAGGTCCCTAGAGTCGAAATAAAAGATTCTTAGAGAGATTTCTGTGCGTGCGTGTGTACGTACGTTCGTACGTTCGCGACGTTTTTTTCGTCGTCCATAGCTCAAGAACCAGTAGAGGTATAGACTTCAAATAAATAAATAAATGCAGAAAGGACTCTCAAAAAAATTGAGTGGGTGGTTTTTTTACCATAGCAATTTAAAAAAAAGGTGTAAATTTTGGTTAACCCAAAATATCTCACGAACCAATAACGCTAGCGACTTAAATTAAATTTTATATTATATATTATGCCGTGATACCAAACTAGTATATTTTTGAAAAAAATTCCAACTAACGATTTTTTTTATAAATCAAAAAAACTGAAATAAAACATTTATCACCTCGGATATTTTACGAAAAAAAAAGGATTTTATCTCCAAAATAATTTTATGCAACGAGATATATCGTTTTTGTCATCTGATAAAATTTTGAGAAAAATCGAATGGAAATCTTTTTTACGAAAAATAAAAAAGATACACAAAATTAATAAAAGTTGCTAAAAACTTGACTTTCGACTCAAATATCTTTTCAAAAATTTGAGATTATGGATTCAAACTAATTTTATCTTATAAGAAATATTGTTGTCAACATTCTGTAAAATTTTGAGAAAAATCAAATTGACAGTTTTTTTTACAAAAAATAAAAAAGCTAAAACTCAAATATCTTTTCAAAGATTTATGATATTGGCTACATGTTAATTTTATTTTATAAAACAATATAGTTTTTAACATTTGATAAAATTTTGAGAAAAATCGAATTGACATTTTTCTTACAAAAAAATAAAAAAGCTAAACAAAAATTACTAAAAAATGGTAAAAATTGATTTTCGACTCAAATATATTTAAAAAAAATTGAGATATTGATTTCAAACAAATTTTATCTTATAAGAAATATTGAGCAAAATCGAAAAATCTTAAAAAAAAACCTAAAAAAAACAATACTAAAACTTGGTAAACATTTACTTTCGACTCAAATATCTTTTCAAAAATTAAATATATTGGCTTCAAACTAGTTTTATCTCACAGAAAATATTGTTTTTGACATTTAGTAATTTCTTTATAAAAATCCAACAGTCCGTTTTTTCATAAACAAATAAAATCTACAAAAAATAGTACGAGAAATTTGGTAAAAATTGATGTTCGGTTCTCTATATCTCGTGAACAATAGAAGACATTGACGTCAAATTAATTTCCTTCATCCAATTTGTATTTGTTTATAAAGGAAATAAAAACTTTTAAGAAATGGTACTAAAATTGGTAAAAATTGGTTTTCGACAAAAAATCTCGTTAACTAAAATAGATTTCGAAATCAAACTATTTCATTATATATGCGAAATATTGTTGGTAATTTTAAAATGTTTAAGAATAATTCAACTGACAACTTTTTTAACAAAACACGAAAACCTAAAACTTTTAAGCAAGACAAATCGACAAACGGGATGGGAAGTTATAAGTGTGGGTCGTACTCAGCCTCTTTTTACTTGCGACATATAGGAACTATATGGCAAGTTTTGCATTCGTGCAAAATTTCGAACTCGAGATTTTAATCAAACATGATATTACGATGGTAGAGAAGTCGAAAAAAGTGGGTCCCGCGATTCCGTCCGGTCTGTTTTGTCTGTCTGTCCACGCTCCTACAGCCTAAACCATTGGGTCGATTGAGTTCAAACTTGGAAGTTAAGGTTTTCAGCAGATTCGCGTTAGGCGTTTTTTTCATTTTTTTTTTAAGACCAAAACTAACAGTGGCCCCCATACAATTTTTTTGGCCAAAAAACGAAAATTCAAATTTTCTCAAAAACAAACCGATAGATTTTTTTTAAATTTTCTCTAAAATTTTATTTTTAAACTTGGCTTCTTTTCATAAGAAAAACATATTTTTGTATTGCTCAGGAAAGGTACCGCTCATAGAACCGTTATTTTGTTTCTTAATTTTCTCAGCAACTTATCTACCGATTTCAATATTTTTTTTTCTGAATAAGCTCTTATATTGCCTTAACAATATTTGATTATCAAAAGTGAAATTTTGTATTGTTTGGATTTTTAAAAAAATATTAAATTTTTTTTTTTCAAAATTCTATATCTCAAAAACGGGTCAACATTTTTTTACGAAATTCAAATGTAGAGCGTATATTTACAATCACTAAACAACTGCATACCAAAAATATTTTTAGAACAAAATTTAAAAATTTTATATATAAAAAATTAATTTAAAAAAAAACCGCTCTAACGATTTTCAAAAAAAAGTTTTAAAAATCAAGGGTTTTTTGATTTATAAAATGGCATCTAAATTTTTGAAGACAAACTTACTTTTCAGGTAAAATTTTGAATCTTAAAATATTTTTTTTTTAATTATTTTAACTGTATTAAATGTAACCCCCTCCCATCTCACCAGATCAAATCCTGTGCGTGAGCCCGAAAGAGCGCATTACATTGACAAAACTTTTATTATATTCAGCCCTATCATGAATTCCATCGTAATCGGAAATTTTTACGAATCCCGAAAAACTGTATCATGAAATCCGTTCGTAGTGGAAAATCTCATACAATTTTGCATTACGAACGGATTTCATGATACAGTTTTTCGGGATTCGTAAAAATTCCGACTACGATGAAATTCATGATAGGGCTGATTCCATCTTTTATCCAAATTAGATAATGCATTTGGTATATATGTATGTATTGTTTATAACTATAACTATTGTAAATACCAATTCATTTCCGGGATGAGTTGTCCTTTTTATATATGTGCTTTTTTAAACAGACTCTTTGCATAAAGGAGCAAGTTCGTGCGACCCAGTCGTGCATTTTATTTTATAATAAATCTAAATTCCTGGCCATAACATCGAATTAAAAAAAAATTTATTTATTTAAAAAAAAAAAACATAGCTGGGCACTATCGTGCCATTTAATTGAATTAGTTTTTCGTATTCAACGAAATCAATACTGTAAATAGTCTCGGTTAAACTGAGCTTTTGATTTAAGATGTTTTATTTTGTTAAACAATACTACTGATAATGACATTACGTGATTTTAAAAAAATCAATGGCTCTGTTTAGAATAACAACACATTTGATTTTTACACCAAAGTACTCATTCGATTTCAACAATTAATTTTACTGTAAATTTCATGAAATTCATTCCACTAAATCTATAGCAAACCTATTTTTGCTCAGTTTTTTTTTTAAGAATACGAGCTCATGTATTTTTGACGACTTTGTGTTTTTTAAACAATCAATAATCTAATTTTTCATCGTTTATGTTACTAATTCCAAATGAAAAAAATATGCAGTTTTGTATTTCCAGGCCCAGCAGATGCTGTTGTCCCAGTTCTGTTATCTCACACATTTTTTTCCAGATCAGTATCGGCTCTGCATCGGTGCCGTGACATAAGTGCAAGTGACATAAGACCAAATTTTAGAATTTGGCCTTATGACACTTTTCGAAAGCGTCATAAGGCCAAATTTCAACGGTTGGCCTTATGTCGCTTTCCAAAGTGACTTAAGCCCAATTTGGTCTTATGTCACTTTCAAACTTTATCTCTATCACCTGAGAAGATTGGAGATGTACCATAAAGTACATGCATTATTCATGTACATAATAGGTGACGTGAAAGTACGTGAAGTACCAAATGAAATAACACCAAATTTCAAATTTGGCCTTATTTCGTTGTTCAAAACGAAATAAAATCAATTTGGCTTTATTTCGATTTATAAAAAGAAATAAGGCCAAAAAAATAATGGAAACAACGCCGAATATTTTAAAATTCAAAAATGGTTGATTTATTGTCTAGAATAGCTACTTTTTCTAAAAAGTTTTTTTGAATTGATAGCACGGCGGCGGCGTACTAACAGCTAGGTATGTAAGAGGGGGCATGCTGCCCCCTGCAATGCCTCTGTTTGGGATCACTATAGGATTTGGGGTGGGTGCGAGTTTGGGTATATGCAAAGAACTTTTGCATTTGAGCACTAAAATCAAAGCAATTCCCAACAAAAAAAAAGCAAGTATGGCTCACAGTTATGAAAGAATCTCAACGCATTCGTGCTTATAAAAATGTTGATGCTTCAAATGCATTTGATAAACAACTACCACATCTCGACCGGTGACGTCAGTGGTCTAAAGTAGTGGAGTGCGTAGTGCACACGACTTCTAAGACTGAGCAAATCTGATATGCGTGGGTTCGAATCCTATGGTGTGTATAGAAAGTTTTTCAAATAAAATTGGATTAAAGCTCAGCACCACAAAAAAGGAGACTGATGAGTGCAAAAGTGGCAAAGCACGAAATAGCTATATCTCCAGCCAAAAACAATGAGTGGTAGCACCTTTAAGTTGTTGTTGTTGTTCAAAAACATTCAATTTTAATTTATGTTTTTTCCTAATTCTGCAAAATTTTAAATCGAAACAATGCCAAATTGCTATTATTTCGTTTTCTAAAGCGAAATAAACACAAATTGAAAATTTGGCCTTATTTGGTTTTCAAAAACGAAATAATGCCAAATTTTTTGAATTTGGCTTTATTTGTAATGCCAAATTTTTTGAATTTGGCTTTATTTCATTTGGCGTTATTTCACGTCACCCCATTTTACGACTTTTTGGTACAAGGCAAAGAACACAAATGAGTAGCTTGCAACTTTCCTGATTACATTTACTTACCATCTGTTGTTACTCTTATCATAATTCTAACGGTAAAGACCGGTTTTTGTTATTGAAGAAAATATCAAAACAAATTTGGTCTTAAGTCGCAAAAAAATTTGGCCTTATGACACTTTCTGAAAGCGACATAAGGCCAAACGTTGGAATTTGGTCTTATGACGCTTTCGAAAAGTGTCATAAGACCAAATTTCAAAATTTGATCTTATGACACTTGCCCTTATGTCACGGCAACCTCTGCATCATTAATTTATGTCAGATATGCATGCTATCTATATTTTAATTCAAGCATACATTTTGTAACAATTCAATAAAATAATAAAAAAATAATGCGTATACGCCTGGGTGACCCTCTTCTGTTTTATCTTCGTTCTAAAAAGAATAACACCCCATCATATTTCAAACCCGATTTTAATGTTAGTTTTTACTTATTATGTAGATTATGTTTTTTTTTTCAAAAAAAGCACATTTCAAAAACGAACCACATTTCTTTCTATTCCTGGAAGTTTAATCACAAAATGTATGTAGCTTTTTCCAGGAATCGACTTCTTCAAGCATAATTCTTGTAAGCCCATAAATCCATTCTACCATAAGTTATTTCATCTCAAAATGCAATCATACCAAACGTGTATTCGATTTGTAGTTAAAATTCCTTTCACAAATCCAATGGTGTGTGTAGAGAACACCTCTTTATCCTTTTCTAGGATTTTATTTCTAAAAAATACATAAATACAAAAATCCAATGAAATCATCTGTGAAATGGGACTGTTTACAAGTTTACTAGGCAGAGGACTAGAGGAAAAAGAATATAATTGTAAAAAATAAAATATAAAACAGAACACCCAATATAAATGATAAGTGCTTGAGAATTTCACACGTGCTTCTCAACCAAAAGTTCAAAATAAAAAAGCATCTCTCCACAACTCTACCATCATCATCATCGTCGTCAGAAAACAGAAAAGAGCTGCAAAAATTGGATTGTGTACTCGTTTAAATATTATTGCCAATGCGGGACCATTCTTTACCCGCTCCTAGAGAACCATGCGAGGACAAGTAGACAACTTTTGAATTTCATAAATTCGAAAACATTTTCCCAGCGATTTCACGAGAAGAAGATTTAATGAATTGAGAATTTTCAAAAGCACAAAATGCTTGGGGTAGTCATCATCATCATCATAATCATCATCATCCAAGGAACACCACAGGAAACTCTGGTTCACGAGAGGTCGTTTTAAAAATTTTATGTTAAAGAGAATAAAAGTAGGAATGTATCTTTCATTTTTGTGTTCTTTTCCTTTTGAATGAGATCTGAATTTGAATATCCTGAGAAGGTTAGGTTATGTTTTTTTTTTGGAATGGAACGACCAATAAACAATGAAACTTTATGAGTTGTCTGTAGAAATAATATATATATAATACACACAACATACTGCTTTACATAGGAAATATCTTTTTGGTCGAGATTCGGCATAGCTTGAAGCTTATATGCAAATTTGCATTATTTATTCAGATTCAGAGTTCTCCCAAAAGGTAGGTTATGTTCTGACACCACCCGAGTTGTTGTAAATAATTTATAAAGACATTGAGATGGTAACTTATGCTGAATTGATAAGAAACTGATTGTTTACACTTGAATTATTGGCCAGCATTTTTATCTGGGGAAAGAACTCGTTTTGTATACCTTTAAAAAGAGGATATCTCCTATTTTTGTTTGAAATAATTTTACATAAAGGCAAAAGGAAGATCCCAATTTTTTGGTTTGGTTTAATATGAAAAGGTACAGAAAAGGAGAGTACAGTAATGTGATGAGAACGAAAATTTTGTTCTTATCTTGTGTTTTACTTTCCTGATGTTTATAATAGAGAAAAAGGATTACTTTTATAAGGGTCATCTTAAGATTCAAGTCAGTCTAGATAAGTTAAGAAAAAACATTCAACAAAAGATAAGAAGTTTCTATTTTAATCTGATTTGAATGATAATGTGGTAAAATTGTTGATAATCTCATTTTTTAAAATATTCAAATATTGTCTTATAACTCTTGAGGCATTAATATTTATAAGCTTATTATTGGGGTACGTGTCGTGTGTGGGAAGATTGAACACTTTAAGGGTTTTGATTACCTTTAAGATTAACAAACAAAGTTCTAACGTTAAGAAAATATGAAGGAATTCAAATGTACACAGATACCGCAGGAAATAGTAAGTTTTGATATTCTGATTGTCAACATGAGGGTTACTGATATCCATTCTTTAATACGCTGTGGGTAACATGAATGTTCATAAATTGATATAAAACCTTCTTTAAATGTGCACCTTTCTTTTAATATAGAAAACCATCAGTTAAAGAATTCATGGCCTCTTTCTCTTTCCTCATTTCAAAATTGTTTTGTTAGAGTTTTAAACTTAAGACAAAAAATATAGTTCTGATTGACGTTCTCATAATGGTTTGATACTAACGCTGGTGTTAAACAAGGTTGCCCTTTGAGTGCTTTGCTGTTTGCGTTGTTCATTAACTTTATTGGCAAATATCTTCCTGGTGGGATTCGGATAGCTGGCACTACAATCAATCTTCTACTCTATGCAGATGATCTAGTGATTTTTTTTAGAGTCACCAGAAAATTTGCAGCTTATGATAAATCGGTTGTCAACAAACTGCAACACATGGGGACTTGCAATAAATATTGAAAAATCCAAAATGATAGTATATTCAGTTGTCAGTGAAAGCTCGAGTGAGGAGGTTCATGTTCATGTCCTCTCGTCGTGTTCTGCGTTTTGTAATAATTGTTGTCTTGTCTCCCGTCCCCGTCGCAGTCTCGTTAATTTAATTTATTTAAAACAAAACAAAAAAAAAACTCAAATAGAATCAAAACAAAACAAAAAAAATAGTGATAAAAAAATATAATCAATAAAACTAAAACATCAGAAAATAATAATGATAAAAAAACAGTGAAAAACAACAGCAATATATAAAAAAAGCAACACAAAGGGAAAAAAGCAACAATAAAAAAATACCTACCAATACCAAAACACAGAAAGTGCATTCCCTTTACTCTTTCTTTCATTTTCTTGTACAGTTGAGTGACTCAGCACTTCAGCAGGTGCATGCATTGGGCTAAGCTTTTTGAAAGCTCGCTCAATGGTGTGTATGTGTTGGTTCATTCAATAACACATGGACTGTAGATTACTCTTTTGATTGTCAGGGTCCGGACCAATTCAACGTCACTACTAAAGGCATAGCACTAGTAGTGAGGTTGTATTGTAAAGACCTTTAAATAATCTTATACAGTAATACTTAGAAGTTCGTTTGTTTTGATTTTAGGATTTTTTTTTATATTGCAATGACTGGTAATTTGAGAGTAGATTATAGTAATGTTCGTGGGCTGAGATCGAATTTTCTATCTGTAGGTATACATCCACATTAATTCTAACAGACCAGCTGTTTTGGCATTGAGTGAAACCCAAGTAGGTGAAGATTCCGATCCTACTGAATTTTTTATTCATGGGTATTGCTTGGTGCCATTATTCTTCTCACACCATGGTCTCGCCATATATATTAGGAATGATGTTGCATATCAACTTTTACCACAATACGGTCATTGTACCAACTCCCTTTTTAATTTCATGTGGTTAAAACTTTCCATGAATATGCACATCATTCACTATTGTTTTCTTTATCGGAGCCCAAACCTGGACAGAGTTTCAACTTTTCAGGAATTTGATGCTCTGTCTGACTCCATACAAAGAATTGTCTCCCTGTATCCTCACACTGAAATCGTTATTACGGGCGATTTCAATGTTCACAATTCTTCGTGGCTTTGCCATTCGGGCCAGACAACGCCCGAAGGAATGTGTGCTGAGATTTTTGCTGAGTTTAAACATCTTACTCAGCTTGTCAATGAGCCTACTCGTATATCAGACGTTAACGGCCGAGCAGAAAATACACTTGACTTGTTTCTCACCTCTGATCCTGATAAATACACAATCAGTGTATTGACGCCTCTAGGCACATCGGACCACAGTGTCATATCTGCTAATTTCTCTGTCAAACAAATCCAGTTAAAGAAAGAGCTCCAAAGAGAACCGTACGAGAAAGCCAACTGGGACGGTCTCAATAATTTCTTCAGGATCTTTAACTGGTCGCTATGCTTCCTCGGTAGCGACTTAGACTCCAGTGCAGATATTATTTCTAGTATGATTCATCTGGAATGGAAACGTTTATCCCGAATAGGGTTAAAAGTATTAAACCCAAGGTTAAATCATGGTTCGATTCGAGCTGCAAAGAGGTTATCAAGGAGAAAGAGGTGAGCTTCCGGTGTTTTAAAGCCAACCCAACTGAGGAAAACCGGAAAAAGTTTAAGCAAGCCAGGAAGGCCTGCAACGCCTTTATTCGAAGGACCAAATTTTTACATGACCAAAAATTACGGCGTAAAATACTGCAATGTCCCAAAGGCAGTAAGAATTTTTGGTCATTTGTAAAAAATATGAGGAATTCTTCCTCTTCCTCGGTTCCTACGCTTGTTTACTCCTTTAGTTAGCTCTATTGATAAAGCCAACTTATTTGCAAGGCAGTTCGCCGAAAATTCCACCTTACCAGATAGTGTCATGACTCCCCCAGTTCTTGAACGCGTAAATGATTTTATGGGACCAAACTTTTTTCGTACTCGAACTGTGGCGAGAGTCCTTAAAGATCTCAACATTCATAAATCCGCTGGCCCAGATGGTATCCCCGCTATTATTCTGAAGAGGTGTTCTTCCACGCTAGAAAAACCACTGCGTAAGCTTTTCCATCTATCCTATTCTTCTGGGCTCGTTCCGAATAGTTGGACAACTGCATTTGTTCAGCCAATCCCAAAAAAAGGCGAATCTTCTTCTCCCACAAATTACCGACCGATAGCACTAAGGTCCCTTCTTTCTAAGGTCATGGAAACGCTGATTTATTATCAGCTTAAGAAATATCTTGAGGAACGGAAGCTTCTTAATGACCGGCAATACGGCTTTCGTAGCGATAGGTCCACTGGTGATCTCATGGTTCATCTCACCAAACAGTGGAACAAATCTTTACATCGTTTTGGAGAAAGTAAGATTATTGCACTTGATATTTCAAAGGCATTTGGTAAAGTCTGGCATCTTGCTCTCTTATCGTTAATGCGTGCTTTCGGTATCGACGAATCTCTTCTTCGTTGGATTAGAAATTTTCTTTCGAACCGTTCAATACAAGTTGTTTTGGACGGATTCAAGTCTGAAACCCATAAAATAAATGCTGGTGTGCCCCAGGGCTCCGTTTTGTCTCCGACCCTCTTCCTCATTTTTATAAATGATCTCCTGTCTGCTACTTCTAATCCAATACATTGTTTCGCTGACGATAGCACTCTTAGCTTTTCATATTCGTTTCCAGACTCACAACCCTCCTCTTCGGATGTGGAACTGCAACGACAAAATATGACTAGCTCATTCAATTCCGACCTACACAGCATTGTACAATGGGGAATAAAAAATCGTGTGGAATTTAATGCTTCCAAAACGCAATGCTGTCTTGCATCGTTAAAGCGAGATAAACCCTCTTTGCCACTATCTATGAGTGGCACTTGCATCAACGAAACGAAAAATCTCGGCATCCTCGGAATGTGCATCAGCAACCACCTTTTGTGGAGCGATCACATACGCGACGTTGCCAAAAATGCCGCAAGATGTCTAGGTTTTTTGGGACGTTGCAAGAAATTTTTCTCTCCGTCTGATCTGGCTACAATCTACAAAACATATATACGTCCGAAACTTGAATATAACTCTCATCTCTGGGCTGGTGCTCCAGTAACTTATTTAAGCCTCTTGGACAGTATTCAAAAAAGAGCTTTTAAAAAGATTGGTGACATTAACATCATCAACTCGTTTACGTCACTCGAACATCGACGCAAGGTTTCATGTCTAACCCTTTTTTACCGTTATTTTAACGGACTATTCTCTAGTGAAATAGCCAGTTGCATTCCTCCCCTTAAACAATTTGACTTCTAGGAATGCCCATCAGTTTACCCTTGAGCCCAACTTTGGCCGTACTATGAAGTACAGAGATTCTTTTTTTAACCGTACTACGCGAATGTGGAACGCCTTGCCACGCTCTATCTTTCCCTATCATTGCAATGTTCAGGAGTTCAAAATCAATGTACACCGACACCTCCTACCCAACCCTTCCCTCTTTTCCTAATGCTCACACTGTGTCTTTGGCATATTAAAGGTATACAAAACCCTTTTTATTTATTTATTTATTTATTAATTATAAAAAAAAAATCACAAGATCTTCTCACAGTTTGGTTAGAGAAGGTTGGTTATTCAATGGCCATCGTCTTGAAATCACTAAAAATTACAATTATTTGGATGGATTTCAAAAATCATCTAATTGAAAAGCTTGCTGAATATGACGTGGAGGAATATTTTCTCAAACCAAAATATATTGCTGTCAGCTAAATACAAAATATCTGAATGTGTTGTTAAAACATCTCTTTGTTACGCGGCACAAGTTTGGGGAACGGATGAATTTGAAGCAGTAGAAAAGCTCCACAGAAATTTCATAAAAAACTTTTTAATCTGCCAAATGGAACACCTAACTACGCAATTTATTTAGAAACGGGGGTTGCAAAACTGTTTACCAACACCCTTAAGATGCAGACCGACTACGTCTATAAAGTTGCTTCACATTCAGATGCTCGTTTGACAAAGAAAATGCTTCTTTATGAAATGCGGAATAAGGACTGGTGGGTTGCAAAATGGCAAAATATTGGCGATAGCTGTGGAGAAGTTCTCCAATTTGATTTGAATAACTTGGCTAAACTAAAGGAGCAACTTTACAAGATAATTCAAAAACACGAAAGACTTTGTTTGTGAAAAATTAGTAGCAGAGGCTGAGCAGTCTGAGAGCAGAATAATTTACTCACAACTAAATCATAACCTTTTAAGCAATAATTATTTTGAAAACACATTCAGCTATAAAGAAATATCGTTAATATTCAAATCCAGATGTGAGCTCCTAACCTTAAATGGCCGTCCATACAAAAGAAGACTGCTTCTATTTTATAAGCATTTGCCCAGTGTTAAGACACCTAAGATTTTTCCAGAAAAACAGTTTTACAATGCAAGAAAAAATAGAATTATTAAATGGTGTAAATTGGAAATTATTGTACTGTTTTTTAAATTCAATTTTTAAGTATAGGAATCTTTTAATGACTGAATTTATTTAAATCAATTCATTTAAATTTTATTATATAAACTAAAATCGCTTTATATACTTTGCCAACTGAGCTGACGGCTATGCCAAAGCTTTATACAATTCGTTATGTTTATTCAAACTGTATTAAAATATTTATAAATAAATGAATTACTAACTTACTTAGTTCTGATTGTAAAATCATTTGTATTATTTTTTTAACCATCTCATTTGTTTTGTGTAACCTTTCAAAGAACAATACAAAATGTTTGATTTTGTAGCCAGCAGGAAACTTTTTCAATAAATATTCTACCCATGAGGAAATAAATCAATTGCCATACGTATGTACATAAATGTCGTCAAAATTCGAGACCTTCTCAACTTGTTACGTTGGTCCTTTCCCTGTAGTCCCTAGCTAGATGTACTCAGTCAGGGCCAGATTTAGGGAAGGGCAAACGGGCGGAAGCCCGGGGCCTCCACAAACGGGGGCCCCCACAATAGAGACTTCGGATAATTTTTGTTTCAAATTCAAATTCAAATTTCTAGTAAACCTCTTTTCCTGTGATATGTATTTTTTTTGCTCTTTTACCTTTACCTACAGCCTACAGTACTTTGTACATACATGATTATTTAATAATTATACTCTTATTAATCTTAAATAACAGAAATCATTGATCTATATTTGTTCACTCCAATCAGGCAATCGGTGAAATCAAATTGCCCTGATAAGAAACACTTCCAATTCACTACCCATCTTGAGGGAGTACCCCAATCGCTTAATGGCTGAGTGGTTGGGTATTCGATTCCGTGTCTCGACAATTTTTTTTTCTTATATATATGTATGTACATATATGTACATATATACATATAAATTAATTTCTGATGTATATGAATAATCGGTGTTCTTCAATTCTTGGATAAATCAATTATTATTGACTAATTGGTAATTTGTTTCATATTTCTTTATGCAGTCAGGTATGCAGTTTGATAAGCAAATAATTATTATTGTGACACAATTAAATGCCATCAATTATTCACGAACTTTACTGCATGCAAGCTCAAAAATCAAAATTTCAGAGCTACATTCCCAAACCTCGAAATTGCATTGAGAATGTATTTGGTTTTGATGGTAACAAATTGCATTTTCAAAAATTAAAAATTATAAA
The DNA here is from genome assembly GCA_920104205.1 of Eupeodes latifasciatus. NCBI lineage: Eukaryota > Metazoa > Arthropoda > Insecta > Diptera > Syrphidae > Eupeodes > Eupeodes latifasciatus. The sequence goes on from OV049926.1 coordinate 3,879,210, forward strand.
AAATAGGCTTCGAATGCGGGACAAAACCGTCTATCGAAGCTTTCTCTCCTGAGCATTGAAAGCGATTTACTCCGAGAACTGGATTTCAACGAAATCACCAACGATTTTCCGGCGAAAAAAGTTCGAAAGGTTCCGTTTGTTAACCCTAAAATTTAATTTCAGATAATTCTTTTTTCCGTTTATATTTATATGTATGTGTTTGTTCAATACTAAAGGAATCTACTTGGTTTCACAATAAATTATTTATTAAAAAACTCGAGTGAAAAAAAATGGTTTACTTTATGGAACTTTTCTGTCGAAGTGACCCTAAGTGCTTCATCACGCTTCCTCTAAGGTCCTTATCAGTGTGGTTTTAGACCAGAGAAGTCAACAGTTGATTAAATATTCACATCGGCAGATCCTGAAAAAAACTTAAGAACATCAAATCGACACCCAACATCTTTTCATCGATTCAAGGTCTATAAAGCCGAACTGTATGGAGCCATGTTTAGTTTTGGCATCTCTGCCAAACTCGTCCGTATGTGCAGGATGAGCATGGAGGGTTGGCATTAAGGTTGGCAACAAATTAACCGAACCTTTTGTTAACAAAAAAGGGCTTAGACAAGGTGATGAGCTGTCATGTGATTTCTTTATAATCACCCTTGAAAGAAAAGTGCAGAGCTCCTACATCAATCCGGGCTGGTGTTGCAGGTGTTGCAGTATGCCTATTGGACAGTATATTTAAAGAAAAGCGTCTCGTCCTAAATTTTCATGACATATCCTTATTTACCGTGATTTTAAGGGACTGCGCTCTGGCGTTAGTTCTTTTCGCTCAAAACCATTTCGCCCAATTTTAATGTCTATTGCCCAAAACAATTTTATTAACATTTTGTTGTTTTACAATTCGGGCAATATTACCAAACCTTTGGGCTTGAAAACTTTTGTGGGTTTTATGAAATTCCAAATAAAAAGAATGCCAGTCAATGTCATATTGCTCAAATTTATATTTAAATATAAAAATTTTGTGCACTACAACATTTTAAGATTTTAATTTAATCAACGAAACGCAAACACTAAACGAAAACAATGTCAAATAGCTCAAAAACTCGAAACGTCAAGAACACGTAACAAATATATTTTGGCTTTGATTCACTTTCAGAAAGCGAAATAAGGCCAATTTTCAAAAGCAAAATAAAACAAAATAGTTTGATTGCTCACAGTGCTATCACCCAATGTTTAGTGGGTAAACAGGAAAATATCTCCCTGCTTGGGGTCACTACGAAACTTTGTATACATCCAACTTCACACCTACCCATAATTCCTATAGTGAGTCCAAGCAAGGAGTTGCAGGTGGGCAGTAAATCTTTTGGACGTTAAGACATTTCTAAATTTGGGCGTGACGACATTGAAAGTTGATTTGGGTGATATAACATGTTATTTTAACTTTGGCTAGTTTTTTAATACGTTTTGGGCTTTGTGACCAATTTTGGACTTTACGAAATCTTAGAATTTGGTCAAAAAGACCTAACTCCTAAGATTTAGTGAATTTGCCAGTTGTATTTCTTACTTAAAACAGTTTAACCGTAAATACTGACGTTTCTAGCCATGAAGTTGTACGGCAAAAGAACGAAAAGAGTTTTCACTCTTAAGCCCAAAATTGTACTTTGAAATAGAGAGATTTGTTCTTTAGCCGTACTACGCGAAACATTAAGATGAAACATAACCAATATTAATAACAATAAATAAAACACACGGGTTTAAAGTGGAAAAGGCTCAATGCCAAAAAACCACTATCTATCACTATTTATTACTCCGATCGCTTCACTGGTTACATTTCAACTGATTTCCTCAAAGGTAAATTTCCCTTTTGTAAGAAGGGAAATTCCCGAAAGCTGTCTCAAACATGGAACCAAAACTCATTCAGCTTTTAGCTCGATACATGAGATTCAGTTCGATACACCTGTCATTGCAATGTTAAAGAATTCAAAACCACTTTATTTTACCGACTCCTCATTACTAGCCCTACCTTTTTCCTTATACTGTCGTTTGGCATATTGAAGTCAAACAAACCCTTTTAGTATATTAGTTTCAAAAAAAAAGTAGCAAATTGTTGATCCTGAAAAAAAAAATAATTTTGTAAATTCAATTCTCTACAAAACACTTCTTAAACAAATTTTCACTCATTGCTATCACTGAAAAGTTTTGGCGTCTATTTTTAACTTCCCATAGGAAGTTATTGTAATGGGTCCGATTTGTCGAATTGAAAATTTTGACATTTCTCGACGTTTCAAGGTCCCTAAAGTCGAAATAAAAGATTTTTAGAAAGATGTCTGTGCGTGCGTGTGTACGTACGTTCGTACGTCCCTACGAAAAAGAGATATCGACTTCAAATAAATTTTGTTATACAGATAATAAGGCAGAAAGATGCAGAAAGGGCTCTCAAGAAATTTGCGTGGGTGGTTTTTTTACCATAGCAGTTTAAAAAAAAGGTGAAAATTTTGGTTAACCCTAAATATCTCATGAACCAATGACGCTAGAGACTTGAATTAAATTTTATATTATATATTGTAACGTGATACAAAACAATTATATTTTTGGAAAAAAATCCAATTAACGGTTCTTTTTATAAATCAAAAAAACTGAAAAAAAAAATTTGTCACTTCGAAAATTTTACGACTAAAATATGATTTCATCTTCAAAACAATTTTGTGCAACGAAGAATAACGTTTTTGACATCTGATAAAATTTTGAGAAAAATCGAATTGACAGTTTTTTTACAAAAAATAATAACCTAAAAAAAAATAAAAAAAAAGTTGGTAAAAATTGAGTTTTGACTCAAATATCTTTTCAAGCCTTTGAGATATTGGCTTTAAAAATATTAAAAAAATATTGTTTTCAACATTCAGTCAAATTTTGAAAAAAATAGAATTGACAGTTTTTTTACAAAAAATTAAAAACCGAAAAAAAAATTAACAAAAGTTGGTAAAAATTGATTTTCGACTTAAATATCTTTTCAAAAATTTGAGATTATGGCTTCTAACTAATTTCAACTTATAAGAAATATTGTTTTCAACATTAGGAAAAATTTTGAGAAAAATCTAATTGACAGTTTTTTTTTACAAAAAATAAAAACCTAAACAAAAAAATTAATAAAAGTTGGTAAAAATTGATTTTCGGCTCAAATAGCTTTTCAAAAATTAAAAATATTGGCTTCAAACTTATTTTATTTCACAGAAAATATTGTTTTTTATATTCAGTAATTTTTTTATAAAAATCCAACAGTCCGTTTTTTCATAAAAAAAATAAAATCTACAAAAAATAGAACGCAAATTTGGTAAGAATTGATACATTTAGACAAACTTTTAAGCAAGACAAATCGATAGACGGGATGGGAAGTTATCAGTGTGGGTCGCATCCCAGCCTTTTTTTTTTAATAGTATTGGGTAATTCTGTAAAGCTTATAATTTCACAAATTTGTTGTCTTAATAGTTGTTTGTTCTGGCTATTTCTTTTATTTTTCTGTTAAAACAATTTCTGCTATCAACAACTCAAAACATCCGTAATTCCCATAAGGACCAGCATCAGTCTACTCTAATTATCAAATGATTACAGAACTATATTAGTTTAACTTTTCAAATGTCACACTCAATCTTTAAAATTGAACTAATTTATTTTATGCCTATATTTTGTGAAAAATTGATCCCTGTTTCATTCTGAAGATTATTGAACTTTGAACTTGATATCCACCCCTATTTGTCTCGTATATATGTATGTATATGTAGATTACAAACTAAAGAAGCCCTCTCCAGTGTCACGTTTGATATCGAAATCTCTTTTCACTTTATTCAAAATCATTGATAGCGAGTCTTCAAATAAATAGAAAGATATTAAAATCCCAGAACGTGAAAGTTTAAATTCATGTTTCTATACAATGTTTTTAATCCATAGCCTTCACGTGATTTAAAATAAAATTGACATTGTTCAAAGCAAAGATAAAATACATTCGCTTATTTTGAAGACGACGAAAAGAAGAAGTACTACGTGTTGTCATTGTTTGCACGTTTTGAAATTCTGTTCCTATAGTAAAAAAAACATTGTCTTGTCATATCGTTTCAAAGTAACAAAAAGGATACATCATATACAGCTCTCCAAACAGTGAAGTATAAGTGTTTTATACTATATATAGGGGATAAGAAAAGTACTTGAGTATAATTTCCCCAGGGACATAAATCAAAACATGTCTTTCAGAGGATTGACTAAGTTTCAGTTTAATCCGATAACTTTTGAGACTTTGGCTTCAATATAAACAAGACAACTTTCTCACGTCATCATCACATCACTACCATATAAATGGAGTGTTTGGGACATGTACTTTAAGCAGTTTCGACAGCAGCATTTATAGATTTGGAAATTATTTCATAAAATCATTTCCTATGCTCACGGAGAAACTGTCAATATCCAGCATTTTCAAAGGGAATATCTTATATTCTTTTGGAATCAAAACTGATAACCAAATTGATGATGACTTCCGTTTTGTGGGCTTGTATACCGTTCTTTGATCATTATATATTCATAGCCAAATTGCGGCAATTGACGTATAAAGGAAAATTATCTGCTATGCATTTTATCTAAGCCACACCACAAACTTTTAATTAAAATGTCATCAGTAATTTGTTGTGTTGTCCGTGGCCACAATATTCAATCAATGCAAAGTGAATTGATATTCTTTATAAGGATGGTCTGATGCTGATGCCCTTCTAGCGGTCCATTCGATGCTGTAATTTACCTATAATGTGACTTTGTCTAGCCAACAGTCCATTATAAATGTACCTTGATGTCATATACTTGAGTTCTTTAGTCTTGACGACTAAGCATTAAATCAAATTGTGTTTGTGATTCAAATTCACGTGTTGCATGTTTCGAAAGGAAGCACGATATAACTACAGTGGGTTTGAGAGTACGAATCATGTGTGAAAGGAGGGTGTAAAGTTCTTGTACTCTAATTAATCACAGAATTCGAAATGGTAAAAGGTGAAAGGTAGAATGTAATCGGATCAACTATTTTCGGACTTTACACACTCTCTTTACGCTCGGGCAAATTAATGCACGAATGTGAAAAGGAAAGCTTTTAGTGTAATGCACTGTTATATATGGCGGATGGAACTTGAGTGACTGTTTTATATTTAAGCCAAAGTCCAAAGCAAATAAAATAACAAGGAAATTATAGAGTGAGGATGTGTTTATTTTAATTATGTAGGTACTCAAAGTTGACAAAAAGAATTAATGAATCTATGTTCATGAATCTTTTAATCGATTCCAGAAAAACAAAACCTTAATTTGTAATCATGAAAACAAACATTAGTGAAACTTAAAGACTAAAGCCTTGATAATGATCGTAACAAATAATTGAAGAGCCTTCAAAAACCTTGGTTCACCACAACAGAAACTAAGAATTCTAATGATAGAGACAAAACAAAGCGTTGGCACCTCGTGAATCTCGCGTTGATTGGTTTCGTCCCAAAATTGGTATCAACTTCCCACTGCTCCAAAATTCATTTTGCGAACACACACGATGCTGAGTATGGTCGTTTGGTTTAAGCTCCTTGGTCAGTTGGATTTGGTGTAGGTGTTTTGGTCAGTTGGATTTTGTGTGGGTGTTTTGGTCTGCGAAAGGCCAAGTTCTTGTGAGCGACGCGAATTAGTTGCATCGGATGCTGGTGAACACTTTCACGAACAACGGTGATTTTTTTGGCGGATATTGCTTTTCGTTGACGGGTGTTGGCTAATTATTCACAGAACCGGTAATCTTGAATTTGGCCGCCAAACGTAAAATAGTCAACTTGAAAGACCATGTACCCCATAAAAAGGTTTGCAACTCTCGAATCGGTGCTACTAGAGAGCACCTATTTTGATAATAAAGTCTTATCATTTGCACGTGTTGCTTGACGCTGTAATTGCCATGATAATTTGTTTTTAGTGACTGATTAAAAGAAGATATTTTGACAGAAAGTAAAAGAAACAATATGGCCACCACGAGCTGACCATAAAAACCCGTCCCTTTTTAAAAACCCTTTAGCTCTTAAGACCTAACTCAAGTTAAAATTACAAAATAGCTATTTTAGCTTAATCCATATGAACTCATAGTTTCTGACATTTCATATAAAAAGGTTTGCCTTCTTGCCTTTTTTCACGAAGTGTCACTTTTAAGACGTGTTCAGATGCACCTTTTTTGAAGAAATGAATAAGCATTTTATTAGTTAGCAAAGCATTAATATTTTATTTTAAATTGCCTAAGAAACACTCAAATTCTATATCAATATAGTATTTTAAAGTTCTATTGTTGTCAGAAGTTGAACTACCTTATCAACAATAAATATTTCAAGCAACTTCAGGGAAGAAACCAAACCCTTTCGAAGGTTTCAAATGACATTTTAAAATATAGTTTTCAATGATAAGTCCACTGCTAACTCTAGAGTTAGTTCACTTGAACGAAATTTAAATTGAAGTTGCGACAAAAATTTAGTTTAAAACCTTTTTTTTCTAATTTAAGAACAAAACTGAAACACTTCACCTCTCGTGGATGGAAAAGATACTTATTTTTTCTCTTCCTCCCAACTTAAACTTTATAGTTCTCATTTTATTAAAGTCCCATTCATTTCACTCTAATTCTCACTATCCTAGCCTAGTTGTCGAGAGTTTAACAACCAATTGAATTTTGGAGCTCCTTCAAAGATTGCAAACTTTCAAAACAAAACTACTTTAGATTGAACTTTTCAAATGAACACCGCATTGATGCTAGACTTTTATTTTCTGGTCTTTGCAAACAAATTGAAAAGAAATAAAAGTACCTACATACATATACTCTGCAGCGGGATTTGGTGAGGCTCATCCTCAGCTCATCCCTTTTAATCGTTATAGTTTTTGTTATTTTTATTTTCCTCCAAGGAGTCAAACCAGACAATTTGTACAAACTTGAAAGTTCAGTGCTTTAACCAAAAGTCCGCACCGCACCGCAACAAAACACATTAAATGTCCCCCAAAAAATAGCTATAGCTTCTACCTACCATTAGATTGCGTTTATATTTGGTCTCAATGGTCTGGTGGAGGCATAGCTCTAGCTCCATATAAATGAATAACAATGGACAAACAAAATATATACGAGTAGATAATTTTCTATGGTTGATCAATAAAGATTGTCCCGGAAAATGATGGGTTGAGCATTGAGGGTGGGCTTAAGCACTCTGGCAAAGCGTAAACCACGAAATACCAAAAAGCGAGGTGAAAAAAAAGGACACACGAAAAAAGTACGCTATGCTTATCTCTTTATCAAGGATGCTGGTAGTTGGGTGTGGTGGGTGTACTATAATATGTTTTTTGTCTGAGCACAAAATGATAACATTTTTGTCGCATTTAGGGTGTACCTTCCTACCGCCTTGACTACCCTTACCGTCGTCGTCGTCGGTATTCATAGATATATAAAAGTTCTAGAACTTAATGGGAGCTAGGAGATGAGCATTAATCAACTAGAATATGGATGGGAGTAGCAATTTGATTGAATATGTGTGTCAAGGACATGTGTTTTGTCCTTAATATCATTACTGTGTCACCGGAGCTGTCGAATTCCTTCAGGCTATAAATACGTTCATTAATGGGATGCTTATACACTTTAACATCATCGTGTGCAAGCAGAGGAAAAAAAAAAAGAAATCGCTTTAATGTGCCTCAATGATCATTAAGACACGAAATTACTGCCGGATGTATTATGTGGTGTCAAGAAAACACATTTTCTGAGGGTCTCTGTTTATTGAGGAGCATTCATTCGTTTAATGAAACAAAAAGTTATACATATATGTACATACATACATATGTATGTACGTGTATACTATGTACATATATTTTTGAGGCTAACGTGAAATTCTATATAATAATGGATTAAGAAAAAAGTAAAGCTTACATATTTTAACTTTTCTTTTAACCCTCATGGTAAACATTTTGAACAGGTATTCCGATGTTTTTACTAGGTGTGTTTGTTTACTTTCTGAGACAGCTACCTCCACAGGTTCGATCGTTGTCGTCTAATGGTTTGACAGTTGATAATGTCAAACTGTTTAAGGATTTCTGTTTGTTAAGCTTCGGAACAACGCTTCCAAATTGTGAAAATTTACTTTCAAAAAATTCAATGAAAACTTGATTAATTTACGATGAACACAATGAGAGCTTGTTTTTAGTAAAATGGTCAAATTTGATGCATTCTTTCACTGCTTAACATTTTCTTTTCGAAAGACTTAAACTATTTTTACTATACTTTCCTCGATATCTCCTTTTTTTCCTTTATTTTCCAAAAGGTGTATTTGACCACTATTCACTGAATTTAGTTCGTTTCAAACAATTCTAGAAAACTCGCTTTTCCATTAAGTACCTACTATAAACAATTCTTGAATATTCGAGATTTCATACAAAAATATGTTTTAATCGACAACAGAGCTGTAGCTATGAAAAGGTAAGCAGGGATTATTAAATTAAATAATTAAACCATGTAGACAGACTGATTTGGCATTCACAGAAGCTAAAAATTGGAAGCCTAAGAACCCGAAATGTTAAAGTTCTAGAACTAAATGGTCCCTAACTGTTCCTATTTTTAACATAAGTAAATTAGGTGGCGCAACAGTCCGTTGAGAACTAGGGCCTAGGATAGGTAGAAATGGCGATCTAAAGGCAACCTAGCCTGAGATCCAATTAGCGCTGTAATGCGCCGTTTTGATACCAAAACTCGTTTGACCTGTTATAGAAAGGAAAAGATTTATAGAGAAGCTTCATAGCGATTATGTTAGAGCCATTTTGTCGCATTGAGAAAAAAAGATTAGATCTCTAATGCTTTCCCAAAGCATTTCATTCTAGTGCTTGCCAAAGCAGGACATTTGCAGAGGAAATGGATTATCGTTTCACTTTCTCTTTGGTCGCTACAACTACGGCAAAAGGTGTTGTAAGAGATACCCAACTTCTCTGCATGAACTCCTATAGGCCAATGTCCGGTAAAAACCGTTCGTTTGTACGGGTTTTATTATAGGTGGGCAGGTGGTAAATTGCTCCACCTTCGGTTTGATTCAGTTTGGTAGATGGAAAAGATTTTACCCTTCATAGCACAAGCAAGTGAGCTATGAAGGGTCGATCCTTGCCTGGCTAGCACGTCAGCCCGTTCATTTCCCACGATACCATTATGGCCCGGAACCCAGATCAGGGTGACACCGAGGTTAATGTTCAGGCTCGCAAGCTCATCGCGACATTGCTGGACCAATTTAGATGAGGATGTAGCCGAGTTAATGGCTTTGACAGCTGCCTGACTGTCTGTGAAGATAGCCGCATTTCGGTTTTGGTTTGGGCTTTGTTTAAGTATCTTACATGCCTCCCTAATTGCCAGCAGTTCAGCCTGAAAAACGCTAGCAAAGTCAGGAAGCCTAAAGGATTTAGCTACATTTAGGGACTCAGAAAAGATCCCAGAACCAACTCCGCACTCCATCTTTGAGCCGTCAGTAAAGATGGTTGTATTGAAACCAAATCAAAGTAGGAGTGCAGTAGTCAGTGTCTACCGAGATAATATCTGAGGGAATCAATTTCGTTGTGTTGCTGTGACTATAAGGTTTTGACAACCAGCTGTTTGATTCCTTCAGCCTAATAGCGCTGCAGGAGACTATGAATTTAATAAAAAGTTCCATTGGTAGAAGATCCAAAATAACGTTTAAGGCGTCCGTTGGGCAAGTACGCATGGCCCTTGTGGTGCCCACGCAAGCTGTTCTCTGAACCTTCTTTAGCTTATCGATATTATAGGCTTTGCTAAGAGCAGGCCACCACACAATCGAACCATAAGTTAAGATTGGACTTACTACGGCTGTGTACGTTCATAAAATCATCTTCGACTGAAGTCCCCACTTTTTGCCGAAAGTTTTGCTGCAGGCGTAGAAGGCAACACAGGCCTTCTTGACCCGCACTTCAATATTTCGTTTCCAGTTTAATTTAGGGTCGAGTATAACTCCCAAATATTTTGCACTGAAAGACAATGATAGGATTTGACCGTTGAGTCGAGGTAGCGTGAAGGGCGGTACTTTAGTTTTGGTGGTAAAGAGCATTAGTTCAGTTTTACTTTGGTTAACTCCTAGTCCACAACTCGTGGCCCAGCTGCTAACTTTCTTCAAAGCTGACTCCGTGATTTCACTAATCACAGAGGTGTACTTTCTTGACACCATAGCACCAAATCATCCGCATAGGCTACCGCCTTCACTCCACATCTCTCTAATTTAACGAGAATTGTATCCATGACCAGAAGCCATAGAAGAGGCGAAAGGACACCACCCTGGGGTGTTCCCCTAGTCACGTGTTTTGTTGCTATTATATTTCCTAGAGTGGCTCGAATCTTCCTACCACTGAGCATGGAAATAATCCATTCTCGAATGAAGTATTCTACACCGAACTTAACGAGCGATTCTTCTATGCATTCTGTAAGGACGTTGTTGAAAGCACCTTCTATGTCTTAGAAGGTGGCAAGAGTAAATTCTTTATAATGGATTGTTTTTTCTACAGTACGCACTACCTCATGGAGGGCAGTCTCCGTAGATTTGCCCTTAAGATAAGCATGCTGTAGGCTTTCGAGAGGTCGTCCAACTAGGATTTCTCTAATATGGTAATCAAGAATGCGCTCCAAGGTTTTAAGCACAAAAAAAAAAGAACTAGGGCCTAGTGACTTACAATTCTCAACCATTCCTGTGTACCAGTACTGTTATGAGGGATGGAGGGGACCTACAGTTTTAAGCAGAATCCGAACAGCTAATTTAAGAAAGCACTTTTTGTGACAAGAATTACTCTTGGAGGAAGAGGGAGTACCCGTGAAAAAAAACTTAAGATGGCACAGGCAGGGATTGAACCCAAGACCTCTAACATAAGTACAAATCATTTATTAGTAATGTGATTTTCCTGAATGGTATTCTTAAAATCAACTTTATTTAATTTGAAGTTCTACAATTCCATTAAACAAACCATAAAAATAATTCTATAACTTATACTAAGTTCACTTTATTTTAAATACATTTTATACTTTTCTTAAATTAAAGGTCCAACATTTAAAACAACCTATCGCTATGAGCTTAGCATTTTACCATTTACCCATTTTCTAAATATTTACCAATCAAAGCTATTCCAAAATTTTAACCATTAACCACCTTGTAAAAATCTAATTCAGTTTTAATAAAAAAGGGTCATCTAAACTCGCCCAACAAACCTAAATCTGGGGAATGGACCTATTAATTTGAAACTTATAAAGGCTTGAAAGAATGTGTTTGTCTTTTGCCAACACACTGGAAATTTGTATTTCTTATCTCTATAAAACTGAAAAGTTTAAACGGCTTTACTTTTCACTTTTCCAAAACACCAATACTCTTAAAATTTTTTATTTTTATTATTTTTAGTGATTGGTGAACACACCTTTTTTGTCAGATAATGACATGTTACGAGTATTTTAAGGAACTAAACAGTACTAAACACAATCTTCGTACTCCTTTTCAGCGATAGATGTCGCTACCATATTTATGTAATATTCACTTTCTGCACATATTTTTTTAGTGAAGTTGTACCTTAATAAAATTAACAAAAATTAAGAGTATTTTTAACTTAATAACTTTCTTAAGTGACTTTAAGATTTCACGATATTTGTTTAAAATTTTGCGCCATAAAGCTTTTGATTTTGACAGGCAAGTCATTTTCAAGCCTTGCTCTCAGCGATGCTAGTCATAAGATAGGATTCATGAGCTTAATGTTTATTCAATGCACTCACCGTTATGTAATAAGCAAAACATATTTTTTAATATTCTCATAAGAAATTCGTTGGCTCCTAGAATACGATATTTTTATGGTCCTACATCGTAAGCTATGAGGCAAGGTGCTTATACATTAAAGGTGAAAATAACCACGCTTTTTCTCCTTGACGAAAAATATATAACTCTTGATCCCAGTCATACAAACAAACAAACTGAAAAATGAAAAAACTCAAGGACGAATTCAAATTTACATTTCATCTCTCCAAAGCTCCAAAGGTAAAACATTCCTAAACACTCCCTAAATCTTATAATGTATGTTCCATCTCCATGGAAAGAATTTTAAAAACCCTTTGTAGCAAAAAGCAACTATACGAGTAGGTATCTTAAAAATTTAACACATCAAATATTTGACAAATTTGTTGCTATCCATTACCTTAAGGACTTTTATGGTGGTACATCTAGTCTAGTCTCTTAATACAGTCCTTTGTTAAATTCCTATTTTCCATACAAAAATCCACCACAAATTCTGAGAATCCAACATGAAAAAAAGTAACATGAAGGTAATAAGTAATTGATGAAAAAGTCAAACACCATAACACACTCAATAACCATAAAAAAAAGCAACGAAGGAAGGAAGGACCTCATCCCTCCCGCATTACCAAACCGGGAGGGCGCACATCATCATGATGGAAAAGATAAACGATTTTAGCTAAGACAATGCATGTACGAAAAACCGAGTCAAGTGCCTGGCAAATGATTCACATAAATCGATCTCGAGTGTTTTGACAATGACCCAGAATCCAGAGAATAGAATCCACCCATGAACCGTGACCCATGTTCATTGTTCATTTCAACTTATACGTTCATATCCTGCGGATGGGTGAGAATATTTTATTCAGACAGAAAACGAAAAAAAAAATGGCAATCCAAACACTCACGAGCGATTTTCTCCCAATGATGAACATTAATAGGCGATTCGTTCCGGTTGAAGTGTTTTCATGTTGTTTTGTGTCTTAATTTGGAAAAGATTGAGTTGACTTTTGTCTCGAGAAAGCAGTTCTAGGCCAAACGCTACGCCACAAGGGATATACTTTTTGATAAATGTTCTTTCATATTTGTTTCATATTATAAGAACTTGCAACAGCCAGCAGCGCCTCCTACATTCACCACACCCACTCATTTTCTCTCCAACTCATTTGCTTTAAGTGTAGCAATCTGTGGCAAGGATTATTTTAAGTGATGTTCAAGGAGCTAGAAGTAGTAAGGCTTTAAAGCCATTCTTCTTTTGGTTTTGACATTGAGTAGAGTGGAGTGGAGTCAGGCGTACAAATAAGAAGATATCATCATTCTTATATAAGGTGCTAGAATTTATGCCATAGGAATGGGGATTTCCTGTTTATAAAAATACATTAAGCCTCAGGTTATTGTTATTGTTTGGGTCAGCAAAATCAACTTTTAAGAAGTGTGAGCGAGGTTTAAGGCGTTTTCTTTCAATAAATTTATGATATAATCGACATAAACCACATTCTCGGCTGTCATTAATTTTAGAACCGAATGTATGCGGTACATTACTGACAATTGAGCACTGAGATATTTGACTGCACCATACTGCAAAGTAAACGGTAAAATGGACGGTTGACATTAGACTCATTTGAAGCAATTAGATTTTAACGTCTCATCACACTCACTTAAATACTCGTACAAGAAAGAGTCAATAAGTCAAATTGTAATCAGAACGAGATGAAATGTCAAAATGAATCAACTTAAAGGAATCCAACATGATAACTGTCAGACAATACGATTTAATGTGTAGGTATACTTAAAAAAAAGATACCCGCTTTTCAATACGAATTTTTGACACTAATTTTATAAAACGGAGATATTTAATATGACAACTAATTTTCTTAAAATTCAAAATGGCGCTCAAGACAATTAGAATCATATAATTAAAAATTGCATTAACATTTGTGGACAAAATAAAAATGATAAATACACTTTCCTTTGTCATGATAAATTGTTCAGACCTTATTGAGAGACATCGACGTCAGTTAATTTTATTCTTACGAATTGTCAAAACACCAATGTATCTCACCTTTTTTAATCAAAAAGAAGTTAACTGCATCAATGTTGTCTAGTTTATTACATTTTCTGATTTACATCGCAGATAAAGTAGACTTATTTATGACTTAAATAACGCTTTTACAATTGAACCAAAACCTTATAAATATAAAAACAATCAAATAACTCGGCTTCGAACGGAGTAAATTCATTTCTACTTGTTTTATTGTGATTGTGTTTTCAACTTTTTTGTATCGGAAATCAAATCATAGAAGGTTCTTTGTTAAATAATTGATTTGATTTCATTGGGGATATAAAATAATATAAAACATAAGGGACATTAAACATCAAGAAAAATGATTTTGTGCTTGGATGTTTTCTATTCCCACTCTGTCATTTATTGATTTTTTTTTTAATTTTCCTTTGAATTTTTAATTTTATTGGAACAGATACCACTTTGCTTAATCAACATTAATAAAATAAAACAATTGAATCCAATTTCGCGCCTTTTAAATTCGAATTGGAATCGAATTTTATGCAGATTAAATAATTTATGCGCCACTTTGTTTTTCTATAACCGAAATTAAAAATACAGATAAAATCTATGCATAAATTATTTTCTTTTGACAATCATTAGGAAATATTTTGAATATCGAAAATTATTGTTTTAATTTGTATTAAAGACTCAGAAATCTCAAAATAATTGGAAATATTTTGATTAAAGAAAATTATTTAACTAGTAATATAAAATACAAGCAACCGCATTATCTTTAATAATACAAAAATACTCTTATGATCATCGTAAATTTGATTCAAAAATTTACCAAATTATTCCCAGTGTGAAACTTGAACTGGGCTCTCAACACGAAACTTTTCTGACGACAATCGTCTAAGCGATAGCCGAGAACGATATCGTCAGAAGTTTGCTTCACGTAACACTACTGGTCTCGTCTCGTGTCGTCTATCATTCTCGTTGCATTATATTTACAGACGCTGAATAAACGAACCTGTTTGATAAATCAAAATTTTCATCGAGTTTTACGAAATTGTTTTTTTTTTACGAGTTTTGGCAGCAAATTATTAATATTTGTCAGAAATTTCAGGTTACTAAACAGACCTCACATAATACTGTTATAATGTGTATTTTTATTTTTGACATTTACATCGATATAAATTGTGTGTTTTTATTGTTCGTTTTTTGGTTCTGTCGAAAATGTAAGTAAAATATAAAATATTTTATATTCAAAGAATACTAAATAAATACTTTAGGTCTATAACACCATCATAACTCCAGATTCTGGTAGAATGGTAGGATGGTGCTATCCATCGTAGCGGATCAAAGAGACGAGCAATTGTTGAAAGTATCGTTCTTTTTGAAACGACTTTATCGGTAGTGATTTTTTTAATGAAAAGGAATCGGTAGATGGGAACCAACTGATTCCAAGGGTTCTTGTGTGATCCAAAGCTCCGAATGTCAATGACACATTTGTTTCCTGATCTGCCTTTGGTATTGAATCAAGAAACTTTTCGTTATTACTCATCTACTTGCAGAGATGAAATCCAGCAGATGATAAAAGCTTCGAGATTTGGTGATACTTTTCTTTCGCGAGTTCTACTGAATCTGCACCCGATACCAAGTCATCGATGTACATATCTCCCTGAATAATTTGAGTGGCTAATGGATACGTTAGTTCTTCATCTGAAGCAAGTTTCCTTCGCGTTCGATTTGCCAAATATATGGCTGGGGCAATACCGAACATTAAAACTTTAACTTTATAAGGTTTTACTGGCATTGATGGACTTTTACAAAACAAATCATCGGTCTCCGAAAGCAGTTTCCGCAACAAGAACCTGTCGAAGGACTTCGGAGAAAAATGTGTTTATATCTGTCAAAAAAAAAACCATTACAAGCACTTAATCGCAAAGCATCGCATTTAAATGGTATGCGTTTAATTTTGGTCGGAAATCGGAAAAATTTCGATCCGACGGTTACCTCGATAGGGCCGATAATTACCAAGTTTTAGTTTATAAATGTATGCATGTATGTGTTATCAACAGTGCGTTTTGGAATTGAAAATTTTCTATTGCCCATTCAATCCTTGAAGGACATATTTTTTCTTCTAAAATTTTAGTCCCCGCGTGGTGGATTGTTGAAAACGTACTTAGGGAAATAGAGATTTCAAAATCGTGTCCAGTTATCCACTGATATCCACCTACACCTAGGATCTCTAAAGTTACTCCAAATCTCAGTATTGGAGAGATGTACGTTGATCTATGTAAATCCATCTTGTACATTTATTGTTTCTAAAACTTCCAAAAAAGTTTCTTTCGAAATTCGAAACCGTTGAATAAAACTATAAGTAAAGTTTTTGAGAACAAGTGAATACATTTTGTAATTCGTAAATGCCTACATCATTGGTAAAAGAGTTAGGGGATCCGGGGCATCTCTTCATTCTTTTTCTTCATTTACTATTTTTTTTGTTTTCTGAAAAATAGAAATCAAGAAATACGACAAAAATACAAATTAATAAACAAACAAAAAATTAAAAACAAAATGAAATTAATGGAGTTTTTAGTTGGTAAACTTAGAATAAAAAGTAATATGACTTATAATGTTCTTAATTGATAAACTAAGGTTTTAAAAAATATGTGGTAAAAATGAAAAATGTATTTATTTTATAATTGGAATTGGACTAAATCATCGGTTTATTTATTCTTTTTTTTTTTTTTTTTAAACTTTATTATTTCTGAAATATATTTACAATTTTAATAAGTTCCTGCGAAGCTTTGGCTTGTCTGCAGAAGATTGAGTTTTCTTATTGTTTTCAATAATAAAGTGAGTTCAAGAGCACAAAAAAAATAATTATGAAGAAAATACAAAATAATGAATTTAATGTTAGCAATTCAAAAAGAAGTTTTTTAGTTCAACCATTTTTAATAATACAGATTGTTTGTATTCAAAACTTATTCCTCCTAATATCACCTACCTGTGAATTCGGTTTAAAGTTGTGACGTTTTGAGAATTTTGTTTGAAATATGCTGTGGTAGGTTTTTAAGTTACCTCATATTAAATCATTGCACCATAAACTTACTGCGCCATCTATGTAAAGTATATATACATCACGTTCTATTATGTAAAAAGTTTTTTTGGTTTGTGTCGTTACTATAATGTGGTAAACTTTTTGACGTCGGAGTCGTTAAATTATGAAGTTTTCGAAATACGACACGAGTTTCATAAGAAAAAGTGTCTCATTTTTTAAAATGCTTTAAAAACTAATTATATAAATATATAAATGATAAAGATTAATGAATGTATTTTTGTGAGATAGGAGTCCAGTCAAAACTTTCAAAAGTTTTAAATTCATCTTTTATTTTCAAGAAGAACTCATTTGTTAAATTATTTGTAGAGCAAATCATTTTCAATATCGAATTTGCAAACGAACAGAGCAAACAAATTCACGAAAAGATAAAAGGTGGCATTGCATTCAATTTGCAATTTTCATTCAAAGAAAAAAAGAAGATGAAAGAATACCTACTTTTTTCCACTCAAATGTAAATTTAATTCAATTTGGTATTTTTTCATACAAATAAATATTTTAAATTATTCATAAAATGACAATCCCGAACTGTTTGTTTCCATTCCCAAATTATTATAATCAGCGGATAGATTTTCTATCGTTGTTTGCTAAAACTTTGTTATATGGGTGATTATACAAAATTTGGGTAACTTTTGAGGATATTTTGTTTACGATAGTTTTTAAATCAAACTTCTATAAATTCGGGTGTATATGATAGCTAATCTAATTAATATATTGTTCCCAATCGGGCCAGTCACTTTTTTGACTACATTGTAAGATATTTAAAAATTTCAGAATTTGACTGCCAGAGGACTGACGAGTATACACAGTTTTGAAGGTATTATAATGAAATTTAATACAAATTAGTAAAAATCTCTTAGGATTTAATAATGATCACTTAAAACCACTTAGTAACAATTAAAAATAATTATTAATATGTAATACTACATCAGTTTTCAAAACAGACTTTTGACATTTAACGTAACGTTATTCACTTATCTTTTACTACTTTCACATAGTTTTACTAAATATTTCAAAGTAATCAACAAACAAAATCTAACAATATTCATCTTAAAAGTACTAATGATGAAGAAATGAAGAACAATAACAATTTACCTGACACAGAACTGGCGCCACACTACTGACGAAAAAGACGAAATTTTAGATTATAATCTGGACTAATGTTTTTTTTTTGTAATTTCAAATATCAACAAACTACATTTTAACAAATCAAAGTCTAATACGAATAAATAAAAATAAACTTTAGATTAACAAAAAAATAACGACTCACAATAAAACTGGCGTGTTGACTGGCTAAGCACGTGTATAGACAACAAACATAACCCAAACTCTGGTACAATTATGGTGGCCGTCAAATTGTGCGACCCGCAAGCGCAACTAACTTTATTACCAACATTAAAATTCAAAGTGGGATTTGACGTTGAGTCGGCGATATTTCACACGAATTTTAAATTTAAATAACACACAAGAAACTGACAAATAAAACTGAACACAAAATTTCTTATTTTTTTAAATAAAGTGGAGAACACTGCATTATGAGAGTTGTAGTATATATATAACTACATACATCACAGATTGTAGTAAATTGGCAAGTTTTCTCAAATCAATGATAATGTTTAATAGACAGTCACTTAATGGTTGGTTTTCAGGGTTGTGACATGCCAGAGGACTGACGTTTTAAGAACTAATTGTGTTTTTTTAATAACTTGTATTCAAAATGAAGAACTGAAATTGGGTGATTAAATAAAGGTCTTTCCATTGTTTTAAAATAAATTGCAATCTCAATAAAATATAATCAGACTTTGTGTATATTGGTTGATGACATCGAGTTACCCAACTTTTGTATAATCACCCATATAACAGTCTTAGAATTTGAAAATAAAAACACATCATTCCACTCAAATTCAAAAGAATAGAATTGAAAATATTACTGTGATCATAGCTTAAGAAATATATGTTGCAGGTAATCACTGAATGCATTCATGTCGATAATACAGTGTTAATTTATCGATAACATGCCTTCCAAAAACAAAATGACATGTGCGATGCGTGTAGAAGCACACATCAAAATTGAAGGAAAAAAAAATATCCAACAAATAAAAAATTTTGACTTTTACCTCGTCCGCTGCAAGGTGTCGTTTTTCGTTTGTCGCTGTCTCTTCGCAAAAAGTTTCCGCACACCAATTATTCTTCAGATTCTGGGAAAACTTGTGAAATCTTGAAAAATCTAACCAATTGTATATTTCATCAGCAACAAAATTCCCCAATCAAGAAGCAACAAAATGCCCAACGAAACAATAAAGAAGGTAAGCCTACCATAAAAATCCAACAGCCCAAGTGGAAGAAGAATTAGTAAAATTGAAATGATGCGACAACGACGCACACTGCACAGGCATAGGCATAGCCGCTTGTATTCTTGTTCTTGTTTCTTGCTTGGTTATGTTTTCCCGCATTTCTAATTATGATTTATGTTTATTTCGGGATTCAATTCCAAAACTAGGTACAAGATTACAAAGACAGCCTGGTCAAGAAGGCGGAACAACTAATTTTCCAGGGCTTCCCCGAGAAAATTGTTGAACTCAATGAAATGCTTGCCACGGACATGTTCTGCGAACGCAACTTTAACGAGGTCCATCAAGATTTGAACATTCCAGTTCCTGAGCCGATTGCTGTCAATCATGTGGATGAGGCTGTCGCCGATGATCCACCAGCTGCCAAGAGACCACGCAATGACTTCTGTGTGCCCGGAACTAAGGTGATGGCTCTGCCAACTGGTACAGTGCCCTGCAACGCCCCTCTATGCGAAATGATTAAAATTGTCAAACCCATCATCAGGAAACTAGTTGAAGATTGTAAGTTGTCCTTGAGTGGACAGAGGAGTTCGAGTGATCGTAAGTTATTAATTTTTCATAATTTCAGCGAATCTCCTGAAAATGTGGATTTCGTTCCTGATACCGAAAATCGAGGATGGCAACAACTTCGGAGTGTCCATCCAAGAGGACACTCTGGCCGAGATCCAGGCCGTGGAATCGGAGGCAGCCGCATTCTTCGACCAGATTTCTAGATATTTCCTCTCGCGTGCGAAAGTCGTCTCCAAAGTAGCCAAGTACCCGCACATCGAGGACTATCGGCGAGCCGTTGTCGAGCTAGACGAGAAGGAGTACCTCAGTTTGTGGTTGGTGGTGTGCGAAGTGAGGAATCGCTACTCCTCGCTGCATGATATCGTCATCAAGAATCTGGAAAAGCTCAAGAAGCCCAGATCATCCAATGCCGAGAGCTTATATTAAGACGACAAAGCTGGCTGGATAGCCCAAAACATCAACCATCCAACCAACTACACCACCCCCACAACTCTCACAACAAAAGACTCCATCATTCTGGCGATTGGGACAATCACACGTCCAACGTGTGCCATCCCAAGTCGTTGTTGTGGACAAAATCTGCAAAACGAAAGAAACTTCTCCTTCTTTCTACTTAATTTTATTTTTATTATTGTATCCCAAAAGAAGTTAACATTAAGACGTAGAATTTTGAATTTATCATTTTTTCCAACTCTTCTTCAATTGTATGCATAATTATTTTTTACTCATTAGAAGAGCAGTTATAAAACAGTAATAAACAAAATAAAATTATAAACAAACAAAAACAAAAATAAAGACGAAACATAGCCTACGGTGAGTCAAGGTGTCTTCTTTTTCGTTTTCCAATTTTCAATCCCAAAATTTCGAGAAGCTTTAATAAATACAGAAGAATTTTTATGTAGAACGTACATATAGGCCATGAAATCATGTTCCAACATGATTGGACGGGAGAACGGACAGAGTAGCGAGTAGTGGCTAAAAATGCTTGTAGATAAAAATAGATTTATGTTGTAACTTGTATTATTTAGATGGCATAATACGGATTGTTCTTGTTTTTATATTTTTCTTTCTCAAATGTAATGTTTATTGATTTTTTTTTTTCTTGCAGCTGAGGTTTATTTCAATTAAAGCGGAAGGTGACATGTTGTTCAATCAAGCTGATTGTTATATGCCATAGAGTTGAGTGAATGGCATACGAGGAGAACTTCCATGTAAGGCAGCAATTATGGCACAAGTTGGTGTTTTGTTTGGCATAGGAAAGCTCTATGTGAGAAATTCGAGAGTGAAATTCTCAATTATCTCCCTCGAAATACATTTTGTTTGTTCAAAATCAAATATGGTATTCAATGCAATCAGAATCAAATTGAGCAACGATGCTAAAAAATGTTGAATATACAATTCTAGCATAGTTAACGTTAAAAATATTCAGATGATTTAGGTTAATTCCGGGAAAATGTGCTAAAAATGATAAAAGGCTTGTTTCAATATTTTGTATTCAATTAAACTTTTAATTTTGAAAACTATAACATCATAAGGTGATAGCCCTTGTGAAGAGAGGAAAATCAAGCAATCTTCAAAACATACAGTGCTGACCAAAACATTAGAGTCTAAAACTACCTCCATCTTTATGTCATTCAAAAATTAATAACTTAAACAAATCATTTCAAAATTTAATACATTATGTGGGTATGCAATCCTGAATAGAATACAAAAGAATATAGTTTTTATAACGGTCCATTTAAATATGACATAAGTAGGACATTTAACCAAATTTTGTAATGGTCAAAACAAAAGTAACTTTTTATTGCTATCTCTCTTTTTCTTATTAATAGAGAAAAGTTAGTCCGTTAACTAAAAATTCCGTTGCTTATATTAAAGGTGTTGGCAAACGAGTGCAGTTAAATCTATTTATTAGTTGTCATTTAGTTCACGGGGCAAGCTAACCAGTGTTCTTAGCTAACTTTTGTAAAATGTCCGGAAACAAATACTCTAACGAAATAAAGGAAACAAATTATAAAAGTGGAATGAGTCAAATATCGGAAAAATATTTCATTCCAAAATCAGTGATTTGCAAATTCATACAATTTTACAAGTCCAAAAAGTCATTCTAAACGGTTCATCGAGGTGGCAGACCAAGAAAAACAACAAAACGGTAGGATTCTGCTATAATAAAATCAATTAAAAAAATACCCTTTTATTTCATCGACCTGAACGTAAGCGCTAGAACAATTCGGAGACGAGCTGTTGATGGTAGACTAAAATCTTTCAAAGCTGTAATAAAGCCTTTTATTTCCACCAAAAACAAGCTGGCAAGATTAAAATTTCCTCATGGCCACATCAACTGGACCGTTAAAAAATGGAGGAGTGTACTCTTTTCGGACTTCAAGGGTTCCGACGGTTTCCGTCGTGTTCCCAGAGCAGGCAAAAAAAAAAATGTTTTTCAGGGCATGGACTGGGACCGATTCACCAAAAATATGGTACAATGGATCGTTTTATGTACCGTGACATTTCGCAAAATATAATACTGCCACACGCTGAGGATCAGTTGCCTCTGAAATTGATATTTCAGCAGGACAACTACTCGAAGCACACGTCCAATACGGTTAAGACGTGGTTTCAAGAAAACCGGATTTACATGTTAGAATAGCCAGCACAGTCTCCAGATCTCAACCCCATAGAAAATCTATGGGAAATTGTAGATCGATTAATTGTAAGGATTAATTGCAAAAATAAAATCGATCTGTTTGATTAAATTAAATTGGCTTGGGAAAGTAACCCAAACAGCATTTTAAACAATTAAATTGACTCCATGCTTCGAAGATGTGCTAAAGTGATTAAAAACAAAGACTATGTTGATTTTGTTCTGATCAGGCTTATATTGAGCGAATTGTACTAATTGTGCTATATTTAATGAACTATTATAAAAACATTTTATTTTCCATTAGAAACTGTAAATATTTATTTAAATTTTAAAAACATAAATATACGAAAATGAAATCCTAAATTTTAATTATTTAATAATGTTTATTCTTAAACATATAGACATGTGTAGGTGGATCTCTGTCCAAAAGGTTCATGGGCTTAAAAATAAAAATAAGCTTAATTTTTCTATTTCTTTAGGTGGTTTCTATGGCACAGAGAAGTCTGTTTTCAGAACTATAAAACAGTTTAACAGCTTCTAAGCCGATGTTAATCAACTTTTAGCTAAATTGGTTTTTATCGTCGAAACCAATCATTTGAATTTTTTTGACTGGTTAATTATAGCTATTATCCAAAAGTTTCTATCATTGAAAAAAGGTTCCTGATTGAAATCAGGCATTTTAGGATAGATGGGCTTAGGGGTCCATCAAAAAATAATAAAGTAAACCTGGGCCCGAATTCGAAAGAAATTTTCCTACAAAGAACAATTTTATTTGTTTATAATTGTAAGCCGTTTTTGCGTTTTGAATTCTTAATAATTAAAAATAACTTTTCTTTTTTCAAATTTGAACAGACGTAAAACTACTATAAGAAGATCAACGTTAACGGAAAAACGTGTTGACTTTCTGACGTACAAATTATCACAAGGGTGTCGTAGTGTAATCGTCAACGAAAAATGTTGTCAAGGAGTTGACGAATATGTTGACACATATTTTTGAGTCAACGCGTTGACACTTTTCTGTGATGGTGTAATGCCTGAGTCAATGCTATCGGAATACGATGACTCGTTTTTGAGACTGTTAGTCATCGTGTCCCAAGCCCAACATTGAAAAGGAATAATTAATTACCGACTTGACTTATTTTTTTTAATGTTATAGCAAATATGGAAATTATGTTTTATAATTAAATTTTAATGTAAAGCTAGAATTTCTATTTTCCCAAATGCTCTATCTCTCTGTTAATGTTATGTTTACCATTTTTGTTTCTTATTATTGATTTAAAATAGTTCAGTACTTAAAGCTAAAATTAAATCCGAAGAACTAAAGATTTAATTCACGAATGTTAATGATTAAAATCTCTTAATTCTCAGATATTTAAATATTTACTGATTTAATTCTTTATTAATACGACATTAAACATTAAATTGAGGCATTTCGGTTAGGTATAACTTTTTTTAGAATACCGTTAAGATTTGTATTTTATTAGACGTTAAATTAGGAACTACCCAAAAGTCGTGTGTAATATGCTTACCAGAGAGAAAAAACTAAATGAGAGAACCAAATTTCCTCGTCTCCGTCTCTTCGAAACCTCTTACTCTCATTTTTTATAGCGTGTTGAATTCGTATCGGTGTATACATGTTTTCACCTCGGAGAAGAGTACACAAAAAAACATCATTTCCGGTAAATGCGACATTTCTCATTTTTGTTTATTGATAGCCAAGTAGGCTATGTTTTTTAAAGTCTCATTATAATATTTGTAATTTTAATTCTCATGAATTTTTTTTTTAATTTTGCTAACATCTTGTCGTTTTTATATCTACAAAAATACTCCTATAATTCAAATTAATTCTAGCAAAACATTTTTGTTTGTCAATAAATAACGGAAGAAGTTATACCGGTAGTTCGTGGTGAATTTGTTTTTCTCTTCTTTTTCTCTAAGCTACAGATAGATCGCAGGAACAACCAAAACAAGAAAGGATGTGTGCAGAAATTGTTTAACAAGGTTAAGGCTTTTTAGATTAGACATTATTTGTATATATGAACGAGTACATGTTTTTTATAAATGAATGTTATGTTTATTTCAATAGTAATACCTTAACTATTAACTTAACTACTGTATTATCTAAAATATACTGCATTGAATTATTTTACATTGAATTATAAAAGGCGAAAATAATAAAGTTCTATAGTTTACCGGGAATATTTATGTATATAAAATATCCATATCTTCTGCAATTGCGGTATCAATCGATATTTTCTGGAACTTGGTGTTAACGTAACATTTATTTGTCATGAATTACTTTTTCAACCTTTTTATACACCATAAAAATCAATTATAAAATTTGGCTGTGATAATAATTACTTGAACACAGCATTTTCTATGTTTATAGTTATTCAGGTTTAGCCCTTAACTTTGATTTGCATTTATTTATGAATAGCCTAAAAAGTTTAGCAAACATCTATGAATAAGCCACAATGCACTTTCAGAAAAACTGTAGTTAGAACTTTCCCTGACAGATTTTTCCTTGTCGCTATATAACTGAAAGATAAGATATAAATACTTAGAACTGGAAAACTTATAAAAATGATGCATGAGACTTAAATTTTGGTTGAAGAACAAATTTGTATATTCTTTTCACAAAACCACTGAACTAGCGAGAATACAAATATTTTTAATTTTGTACAAAAGTACTTTTCGGCTTATGTAGTTAAGCCTTTAAAAGCAACACACTACCTTAGGGGAAAGCAGTAAGAATAGCTTATCACCTATTCACAAATCTTATGCAATGAAAATTGGCAACAGAAGTAACAAGTTGACGGCCTTTTTATTTAGTGTCTACTTAAATCACTTATTTTCAGCATTTTGGAAATGTCGTAAGTAATGTAAAGAAAATAAACAACGAGTACACACAAATAAAATAGGAATGGAAAAAAGAGATGAGTAGGTATATAAAAATGTTTTCAATGTTCCATGTTTACATTCTGTAAGGCGCCAGTTATAGCTATCATTGAAATCGATCCGGAAAAATTTTTGAATCGATATTTGACGGTGTTTCCCTTTGATTAGAAAAAAAAATTATGTACTGATCGATCGGAAATCACACAAAGAATATTTTTTGAGAAAAAAAAGTGTAATTACGCATGTATTTTTCTCTAAAAATGTATTTTTCTATTTTCCGGACGGAAATTCATTTTCCTGAACAGCTGATACTTTTATGTTCAAAAGTGAAACGAATCGTTCCACTGATTTGTGTTCCAATTTCACACAATTCCAATGACAGATTTCTGTCAGTAAACATTTTTCGGTGGCTTTCAATCAGGAAATTTTTTTCAATGACAGAAATTTCTAATGATAGCTACATATAAACGACCTGCCAAAAAAATTCCAATGTTTGTTTTCAATGATGAAAACCAATGATAGCTATAACTGACGCCTAACTCTCGTTTTCAATGTTCCTGCAACTCTCGCATCGACAAAATTAAGTCGATAAACTCTGAAAATTGAAACAAATCTCAGTTTTTTTTACATCTTTCAACGGTCTGAGCGAAAATTAAACGCATAAACGCAGCTAATAATACAAATAATAGTTGTAGTGCTTTCAGAATTTTATATTTCTAGATCCTAATTCTCATTGGACTGTTGCACCACATAATTTATTTTACTTACTTAATGATTAAAACTGGCTTCAAATAACTAACTTTATGTATATTTATCTAAATGCGTAATTTAGAATTGTTTCTAAATCTTCATTGTTCTGGCACCTAACAAGAGTAATTAATTTCACTTCATATTCGAATGATATTACTCTCAAACGAACACAATGAGAGTACCAAAAAGTTGTTCATACACAATTTTGAATTTTCTTTGAACACCTCCGAACAGCTGACTACATCCGCCATTTTTCAAAGGTGGTCGCCATTTTTAAAAGGTGGTGAGCAGAGAGAAAAGAGAGAAAAGTTTTTTCTCTCTCGTGGTGAGTATGTGCACAAACTTGCATAAGTATTTGTTCCCCACATTTTTTTTATATGGACAAATCACAGCTTGTAGGCAAAAAGAGAGCAACCGTCGAAGTTGGTTCTCTCTATTAGTTCTTTCTCGATGGTTAGGTGCCAGCAGGGCCGCCTCGCCGAGAGGAATTTCGGGCCCGGGACGGAAAAATCTCGGGACCCCCAATATTTACCATTTTTTTTTTTAATTTCATGCCTACTGATATTGTACGTTCTAATTTCAATTGCGAATAGCGAAATTGGTTGGAATTAACGGAAATACTCATTTTTTGTTTGCAAATTGAACCGAAAATCATTATGTTAATCATCAAATCAATTTTACTGGTATCGTCCAGTTTAGTTAAAAATGGAGGATGGATAGAAAATAATTCTAAATGCGATTAGATCAGAATCCGAACAGAATCATACATTCAATTCGATATTTCCAACGACATGTTAGTAACTGATAATACGGTCGATTAACTACGATTAACTATTAAAAAAAATACCATGAAGATCTATTACCTACTATGAAAATAAAATAGAGCGAAGTAAAAGTATTTGAAATTTGTATTAAAAAAAAAACTAAGTATTTTAAAAGTTTTACATTAAATACCTACTCTTTATTGTTTTTCTTAATATTAAAATATTATTACAATGTTTTATTAAAGTTAGTTTGCATTCAATGAAATATTTTCTTTTGGCAAACGAGCCAAAGCTTTCTGGCTCGAAGAAGGAAACTTCTTTCATTTATAGCGCTAAGAAACTTGCACCAAATCGAAGACATCAGGACGCATTCAAATTTGTGCATATATTTTAAAACGCCATTTACATCTCTTTGAGCTTCAGCAGTTAAATTAATATCACTTAAGGCTTCTAATGATGTTCTAAGGTTTTTCAGATGATTTGCAAATGGTTTCACTGCCTCAATTCTAGCTGACCATCTTGTATCGGAAAGTTTGTGAAGGGATCCGGGCACATTTTTCTTAAGAATTTCCCAACGTTGAGCACTGCTGCTAAACAAGTTGAAACACTTTTGAACAACACCAAAAAATGTGATTGCCGCAGTACAACATTCCGCTGAATCGACTCCACGCAAGTTAAGGCTGTGAGCTGCACATGGTGAATACACGGCAATCGGAGTTTTGTTTAAAATATGACTTTGTGCACGATTGTACTGTCCTTTCATATTGCTTCCATTGTCATAGCCTTGTGCACAACAGTCTTCTAAAGGGATTTTGTTCTTTGCCAATGTTTCGCAGATCAAATCAGCTATTGCGGTGCCAGTTTTTTTTTTGTTGCAATCGACAAATTCCAAAAACCGTTCTTGGATGGTAAACACATTTTCTTCAAAGCGCATATATCGCAAAATAAATGTGTTTTGTACCAAATCACTTGAATCGGGTATTGCATCGACAATTATAGCGCATTATTTGGCGTTTTCTCTTTTCTTTAAAATAGCTGAATTCACATGTTATGGGCACAAATTTTAATGAACTCATTTTGAATCTCAACGGAAAGGTAATGGACTTGGAAACGTTTGTGCTCTTGTTGTGGAATTCTTACTTTTTCCAAGTGCTCCTGACGTAAGGGGTCATAATGACTAATTAATTTCAAAATGCCCAAAACATGTCCATTATTTGGCTCTCCAATAAGATTGCTATCGCCTCGTAGTCCTAGTCCCCTTTCGCCAAGGAAGAAAATGGTGTCCAATATTCTATATAGAATTCCTTGCTATTTTTGTATGGCTGGTTTAATATACACACTTTGAAGTGACTTGATATTCTTCAAATCTTCAGTAAACAATTTATTCAAAATATTAATTAAATAATATTATGGAAACCACAATTGAAAAACGTTTGCATGGGATTTTCCGGTCCCCCGAAACCGAATCAATTTCGTTCCCAGCAGAAACAAAAATAGAAGAAAAGAAACTTTATAAAAACAGAAACCGAAATAAATATTTGTGTTTTGTTTTAAGTTGCCGGGCCCCTTATTTTAATTTTAAAAATTTTCAAAATATGTAAAATAAATTTGAAATTTAAGTTAAATTAAGTAAGAAAAGCGAAACAATTTATTATAACTTTCTTTCAATAGTTCAGAGTTGCCCAATTTTTCATTAAATATAAACAAAAATGTATACGCCAATAATAATCAGGGGCCCAGATCGGCAAGCTTGTGACTGAAAGATTGGTAGATAACATGCAAACAGGGGCCCGATTGCGAAAGCATGAATGATTTTAAATTTTTGGGCCCTAAAAATAAGTGGGAATAGGTATGTTGATGATGAATTTCGAGTACCTATATTGAAAAAAAACACTCCTCATTGCTTTCAATTTTACAGGCCGCTAGAAAATCCCGGGCCCGGGGGGTTTCCCCCTCCCCCCCTCTCGACGAGGCTTGGTGCCTTCATTGGTTTTCATCATTAAAATCAAATTGTCAAATTTTTTGACGGGTTGGTTGTAACTTTCATTGAAAATGGTTTTGTCACTGGAAAACAAATTCCTCATTTTCGGAAATAAATAAATAAAGTATTTTTTAGTAACCAAATTTTCCAGAAATTATTAGATTCATTTTGACATCAAGCATAACAAATAATGACTCTCTTAATTATTTTAAAATTTCGAAACAAAATGTTCAATGATTAAAACCAATTATAGCAATAACTGGGATTTCATGATCTAAGAGTGTCATTCGTATGATAGTCAAAATTTCATGCATTGACTCTGGGAACGTTGATTGAAAAAAATTTTGATTTGATGGTGACGTCAGAGAGACTCTACGTAAACCATGTAATTGCAGCTTAAGCAATTTTGTCAGGAGAATAAATAACACGATTAAAGGATTTGTCAAATTGAAAATGTTGATATTTTTCGACGTTTTAAGGAATCTAAAATTCAAAGATTTTAAGAGAGATGTATAGTTTAATAATTGTCACCTCGAATATTTTACGAACAGAAGATGATTGTACCTCCAAAATAATTGTATAATCGACGAAAAATAACGTTTTTGACATATGGTAATATTTAAAAAAATCGAATTGACAGTTTTTTTTATAAAAAATAAAAACTTAAACAAAAATTCCTAAAAGTTTGTAAAAAATGATTTTCGACTCAAATATCTTTTTAAAAATTTAAGATATTGGCTTCAAACTTATATCATCTCACAGAAAATATTGTTTTCGACATTCAGTAATTTTTTTATAAAAATCCAAAAGTCAGTTTATTCATAGAAATTAAAATCTACATAAAATAGTACGCAATATGGGTAAAAATTGATGTTTGGTTCTCGATATCTCATGAATAATAGAAGATATTAACTTCAAATTAATCTTATTCATCGAATTTGTATTTGTTTATATAAGAAAAAAAAACTTTTAACTTTTAAGAAATACTACTAAAATTGGTAAAAATTGGTTTTCGACTAAAAATCTAGTTAACAAAAATAGATTTTGAAATTAAACTATTTCTTCATATGAAAAATATTGTTGGTAATTTTAAAATGTTTAGAATAATTCAACTGACACATTTTTTAACAAAACACGAAAACCTAAAAACCTTTTAAGCAAGACAAATGGACAGACAGGATGGGAAATTATCAGTATGGGTCGCATCTCAGCCTCTTTTTTAATTAATTTATAAGAAAAATTCAATTGTCATTTTTTTTTACAAAACACGATTTGATAAAATTTTATTAAACAATTTTCATTCCTGAGTTATTTTTAAATACAAAGTTCACATCTATCTGACAAGTAAATGCCTTACCCGAATCGAACATCAAACCAAAAACAGTCACCACCAAAATTATACACTCACTTCACTTACAACATCAAACATTTTTGGTTGTTTTCATCAAATATCTACAAAAGTACAAATCCACAGCCAGCAAGAGCTAAAAGAGCTAACATAAACTTGTATTTCCCTCATCATCATCACTTTTCAATTCAGTATACTTCAGTTGAGGATTATTCGTTGTCGGAGGTGGTAAGAGACACGGTTTCATTCGTTCCGTTTTTGTGTTTTTTCTTCTCTTTTTTGAAAAAATTCGAACCGACCGACTGAGGATTTTATGGATACCATAACATAGTGCGTTTCCCATAAGATTGTTGTTTTATATAATTTCTAATCTGTCGATTCTATCAAAGCCATTTGACCTATTTGTTATTACTTAATTGTATCTGAAAGCGTTTTATGTTACGTTTTTCCCATATCTACCTTCCATATTATTTGATTATGCCTAAAAGAACAAGAAAAACAGCTGAGTGACGGTATTTTTGTATTAAGGAAAAACGACAAAGTATTGCCAACTTCACTTTCCAGTTAAAAGTTCAGAAAAGAGTTGTGTTTTTCTGTCTTGAGATACTGCTTGGAATTGAAAATTGAAAAATCTGCATAACGTAAACGTAGAACAAGACAAATGACAGTGGTAGTTGTTTTACTTCTGTTTTTTTTTTTAAATGACGTGTGTAGTGTGTAGTTTGTTGTTGTGACTTGTGTGACCAGCAGCGCGCGGATTGTGGAATGCGATAAAAAAAGAGCTAGGTCGTCCGTTGTCGTTGTCATTGTCGTCGATTATTTTTTTTTTATTTTTATGTTTTGTTATTGTCTTCATTTGAAGTTAAGGTGGGCCCTCTTGGTCAGCACTAAATAAAGATAGAGATAGAGAAGCGAAAGAAAAACATCAAACGTGTGAAATCATCCCTAAGTTTTGCCACATTCTTCGGCTCAAAAGGTGTTTGGCCTTATTTGTTCTATTTCTGTCATGATTGGTGGTAACTAAAATAGTTTAGCGGTTTTATTTTTGCATTAATAAACGCGCGAACGTAAACGCGAACGTGAACGTTACATAGTTACTTTTATTTGATGTATCTATCTATTTTCTAAATATTCGCATGTTTTTGAATATAGAAAAACATAAGGAAGAAGATATCTAAAGGCCTACAAATATAATAGGTTATTTATGCAGCACGATGATGTAATTTATGATAATGATAAACATGGAACGAGAATGTGTGTTTTGGATAGTGTTTGGGCGGGAATATTATAATTAATTCTGCTAACAGTTAAACGTATTGATTTTTCTGTGTTTTTCCCTTGAATTCAAAAAAGAAAACAAAAAATTAGATAAACATTGTGAGTTAATAAATAGAGCGTATCTAATTAAGTGATATTGCTTGATATCTCTCTGATGTGTTCGGGGTACCTATTCACGTCATAGATAAATATATTAGATACACAGGTGAAATCTGCTTTTATAGAGCAAGCGGTAGCTGAAGGTACCATTCAAATAAAGTGAGTGATAAATTACGTGTAAACAAAATGCATCAGTTACACCAGGAGGCGTTGTTGGAGCAGCCATCCAGAAAGTTTCAAAAACATATTCATACAAATTCAAATACTGATGATGATGATTATGATCAAGTGAAATCATCTCATCGTCAGGGAAGTGCCATGTCGTCTTCTTTTCCAAGCAATTATTGTTGCTTAGTGTTTAGTGTTGTTTTGTTAATTATTAGCAATAGTTATTATGCATATGGGTTTAATTTGGAAAATCGACTGCCGATCGTCAAGTATGGAGATAGCTCAACATATTTTGGATATTCGATAGCGACGCATGTTATTGGAGAATATAACATTCCAAATAATACTAAATGGTAAGTTTTCGAAAGAATTAAGCAAATTTCGTTGAGCCTATTGTATTTTTAATTTAGGATAATTTTAGATGACCTTTAAAAACAAACAAATTCACTTAGTTTAAAAGATTAGCTTTAAATAGGAATTTAAAAATATAGGGTGTTTTTTAAGCTACATGAAAACGTTTTGATCGATGTTTCTATGGTTTCTGCTCATTTTTTTTTTATAATAAGCGCCGCAGACACAGTGTGAGCACTAGGAAAAAGAGAGAGGGTTTAAGAGAAGATGTCGGTGCACATTGCTTTTGAATTCCTGAATAATGCAATGACTAAGAAAGACAGAGTGCGGTAAGGCATTCCACATTCGCGTAGTACGGCTAAAGAACCAATCTCTGTATTTGACAGTACGACGAAGTTGGGCTCGAGGGTATACTGATGAGCATTCTAGGAAGCGCAAAAATTAAGATTGAACTGTTTCAGGAGAGGAATGCAGCTGTCTATTTACCTAAAACATAAACCGATAAAATAGTGGTAAAAAAAAGTTAAACACGAAACCTTATGACGATGTTTAAGCGCAGTTAATGAACTAATGACGATATCATCACCAATCAATTTAAATGCTCTACGTTCAATACTGTCCAAGAGGCTTAAGTATAAGTTTAGAAGCACCAGTCCAGAAATGGGAGTTATACTCAAGCTTTGGACGTATATAAGTCTTGTAGATAACAGCCAGATCAGAATGGGAGATACTGTTCTTGCATCGCCTTAGGAAACCCAAACACCTTGCTGAAATTTTGATCGTTCCACAAGAGGTGCTTGGTGACACACATACCGAGAATATCAAAATGTTCAGTCTCCTCGAAGCAAGTGCCATACATGGATAATGGCAAGAAGGGTATATTTCGCTTTAACGATACAAGACAGCATTGGGTTTTGGAAGCATTACACTCCATGCGGTTTCTTATTCCCCATTGAAAAATGCTGTTAAACAATGTATTGGATTAGAAGTTGCAGACAGGAGATCATTAATAAAAATGAGAGAGAGAGTGTTGGACATAGAACAGAGCCCTGGGGCACACCAGTATTTATTTTGTGTCTTTCAGACTTGAATCCACCCAATACTACTTGTATTGAACGATCCGAAAGGTTATTACAAATCCAATGAAAACCTTAAGAACGCATTTTTGATAAGAGAGCCTGATGCCAAATCCTATGAAATACTTTTGAAATATCAAATGCAATAATCTTACTTTCTCCAAAAGGATGTAAAGATTTACTCCACTGTTCGGTGAGATGAACCATGAGATCACTAGTGGACTTATTGCTGCGAGAGCCGTACTGTCGGTTAGAAGCTTTCGATCGTCAAGATATTTCTTAAGCTGATAATTAATCAGCGTTTACATGACCTTGGAAAGAATTGTCGTAAACAGATGGTAAAATGAGGCTGGACAAATGCTGTTTTCCATCCGCTCGGAACGAGACCTGAAGAGTAGGACAGATAAAAAAACTTATGCAGTGATTTTGCGGCGATACTATCCGGAACAGCGAATTTATATGTGTTAAGATCTCACAGTACGCCACAGTATGAGTGCGAAAAAAGATTGGTCCTATAAAATCACTAACTCACTCAAGTGCAGGCGGATTCATAACACTAACAATCATTAAGGTTTGACAATTCATCATGAATCGTTTAATAGAGCACGTCATCCATTTTATTGTGTTTAGTGATGAAGCCGTTATGGTGAATAATGATCACTATCGACTCATTCTGACTGAGTTTTTGTTTCCAAAAATTATTGACGACATCACGTCATTTAATCATTAATTTATTGCAAAATCAATTCGGTGAAAACTCTATTTCCAGAACTGCCTCCCTCCTTCGTACAACTCAATACCACTCGATTTCCTTTTACGGGTCTATGTTAGCTCTTGAAGCACTGGATGCCAATATTTCTGTTCTTAAGCTCTTAAAAAAAGCACAATATACTCTCATAGAAAGCTGTTTTAAATATTTCTCCAATATTGAAAAATTTCTGGCAATTTTCATCTATCGTAGAAATATGGCATTTTGCCATTTAGTTGTCACTAAAACACACTCTTCTAAGCTAACAGGAATCATTCAACTTTGTTTATATTCTATATTTAAACAACTTACTACTTCAGTGAACTATGTTCAAGAACTTATATGATTACCAACCACTCTGATATTTATAGCACGTACTAGAACTGCCAGATTTGATAAGTTTTCCTGCAAAAATGCATTAATAAGCTATTCATTTTTTACACATTAAATAATAAATAATTTATAGTTTCTCTACACTCAAGAGTTTGATTTAAAAAAAAAAAACATATAAATGATTGGCATCAATAGGAAACTATTATATGAAGAAGTACAACATTTTAAATAGAAATGATTCATATCGTATCGAAAATATTGATTTTATACCAGCTCACTTTATCTTAACTTTACTCCGATTGCAAAGTCCCTATTATTTGTTATATGTTTTGTCGTTATCAGTAAAAACAGTACAAGTTAATATTTATTATAGATATTGATAAGAACTTCTCTTTTACTGACTATATACCCACATATTGTATTTGACTTAACTTCACTGGATACTGGAATTTCTGCCTAACAATCGAAACTGATTTTATCCATTAACTATGATTTTTTGAAATAACTCAACCAATAAGACTTGCCACTTGTAACATGTCCAAAAAATTACAAAATCTGGGGGTGCTACTTCAGCTGACTTATTAAGTATTCGACAATTCTCTTAGGTATAAGAATATAATTTCTCTTTTCTTATCAATTATTTTAAAAGGTACAAAATTGACATAGTTTCAACCAGCTAAGTGGCAAAATATTGGATGAATAATGAGTTTAACGCCTCAATAACAATTAATTTCACGACTTTAATTAACGGTTGTTCTAATTCTATGGATTATAATGAGAACATATAGAATGGACAAAAGTATATACAAAATAAAAGGCAAGAGGCATGTCACTAATTGTATGCCGTCAAGTCATTAATATCATAAAAATGGAAGAAATTAGATTGTTCCTGATTTTAAAATTTTTTTTTGGAAGTAAGCCAAAGTATTGTCATGTTTAAAAAAGGTTAGAAAAAAACATATTTTCTACCTTCTATACCTCCTATACCTGCATTTTTTACTAAATTCTTAACAAGTTACGATTTATTTCTGTATCTTAATCACTACCTGATGTGTCAATTGCAACATTTCCTTATTTCTCTCATGCAGTTGTCCCTTCAAAGATTGCATTATACTTTGCCTGGAGATCTTAATTGTACAATGTACCTGTTTAAAGGTTAAAAAAAAAACATTCCTAATTCTTGTTTCAATAAACAGAAACACGTGTAATTTTTTCTAAGACCTTGAGATAAGAAAGAGAAGAGTATTACGTGCATTTAACTTACAAAGCATCTTATTTGCCAAAAGACAAATACAGATACAGAAGGCTCTTTATGGTCAAGTGCATTACCATTGATTTAAATTTTTTCCAGGTAGTAAATATTTATGTTGTAGGTACAGAGAAGGACTTTATTTTTTTTCCATTATTGTGACATATCCTTAAATATTTTCAAATATGTTACAACAGGTTGTTTTTTCAAGTAAATTCGGATTTTTGTTTAAAAACATATTTAAATGGGTATGAACTTATCCTATCAGAAATTACTTCATTTTATAAAAGAATAACGGATTTTTATGACTAAGCATAGGTTTCTGTAAAGCTAAAAGTCCTTTTTAGTACAATCAGTCCTTACAGAGAAACAGTTGTGAAACATTTAAGAAACATTTTAGAAAATTTAAAAAAAAAATCAGAAACAGAGAAACATTTCTGAAAAGTTTCCTAAATTTTTCTCTGCTTTGCGAATGGCAAAGTTTATTTGTTTCTCAAGCATTAACATAGGTAGAAAGTGCGTAAATGGTTATTAATATAATTGTAAAATATCGCTATAAGTGTGGGGCAAAGAGAATTTGTATATAAATTTTTGAAATAAAAGAAGAATTCGGCTGGACGAAAATATTTAAAATAAAATCAAAAAAGCCAATAATTTGTCTCAAATTTGTTCTAAAACGTTTTTTAAACAATATTTCCCGAAATGTTTTTGAGTGTGGACGGACCCTAATGCGTAGCCCAAAACGCAAACAATAAATGATCATTTTCAATTGATACGGAATTCAAATAAAGCCACAAAATTGAGGTTCAATTTATAGTCAGAACAATATTTTCAAACAAATTTTTTATTCTCATTAGAAATGCTTCATAAATACTGAACAAACTTAAGAAAATGAGATGAATGGCAGGATGAGCAAGGGAATCCTTTATTTAGCCTCAGAACTTGAATTTAAAAGTGAATTAAAAAACTGAAGTCTGCTCTTTTTCTAACTATTGTAAACTTGAACTGTCAAAGTAAATGATTTTTTTACAAACGAGAATTTGTTTGGCTTGGTAGAAAACAATGAACTTTAAAGCAATTCGTCATCTAAACTATAATGTTTTTCGTTGATTCTTCTCTTTGCTTTTGATCTTTATATGTAAACAAAATTTACTAAATTGTTCAAGTTAAAAACTGCTTCAAGTTTCCTATCCTTTTCATTTTGCGATTAAAGTTTATAGAAACAATTGCTTTCATTTTTGAAATTAATAGTTTGACAGATCACAATTTTTAAAAATAGTCGTTCTTTATAAATTCCAACAATTTTAAACAATGACATTTGACCAATTTTGTTTGACATAACATTAATAGTTAACAATTGTACGAGATAGAACAGACTACGAGTCTTGAATTTAGTACAAGATTAACACATACAAAGAGTCAAGGTTTTCTTGAATAGGTTAAGGTAAATTCACATTTTCTTAGTTGATGGCACTTTTACCTTTTGAAGTTAGATCAAAAAGGGCCAGAAATTATAGACTCAAATATTAGGTCCGTTCGCGTACCCTCCTAAAACAGTCCAATTTTACGAAAAAATACGAAATTTAACCAAATCATGTTCGCGTACTAAAAAATTTCGTAGTTTTTCGTAAAAGAGAGCGCTCACGAGACAGTAAAATATTTCCCCAACCTACGAATTTTAGCCCAAGAAATTTCTTTGGGCTGATTTGTGAAAATTTCAAATTTGATAGAAATTCAAATAAATTAAATAAATTGCTCGCTTTTGCTGTCAGTTATAAAATTTAAAAACAAATTTTCAAAGAACAGCAACAAGACAGTAATATTGTGTGAAAAATTTGTTGTTTTCCCGTTCGCTTACTTTTTTGTAGTTTTTTTTTTGGTGAGAGAATTTTACCCCCACTCTTTAAAATATTTCTTTTTACGAATTTTAGTGCAGAAAGTACGCGAACGGACCTATTAGGTCCGTTCGCGTACCCTCCTAAAACAGTCAAATTTTACTAAAAAATACGAAATTTCGCCAAATCCTGTTCGCGTACTCAAAAATTTCGTAGTTTTTCGTAAAAGAGAGCGCTCACGAAAGAGTAAAATATTTCCCCAACCTACGAATTTTAGCCCAAGAAATTTCTTTGGGCTGATTGTGAAAATTTCAAATTTGATAGAAATTCAAATAAATTAAATAAATTGCTCGCTTTTGCTGTCAGTTATAAAATTTAAAAACAAATTTTCAAAGAACAGCAACAACACAGTAATATGTGTGAAAAATGTGTTGTTTTCCCGTTCGCTTACTTTTTTGTAGTTTTTTTTTGGTGAGAGAATTTTACCACCACTCTTTAAAATATTTATTTTAACGAATTTTAGTGCAGAAAGTATGCGAACGGACCTATTCTCTAAATGTCTTCTTATACAAGTAGTAAGGTTTTATAACTGACAGTCAAATTATACTTTTTCAAAATCAATCTATCAGGTCAGGGTTGTTAGATATAACCTTTTAAACATCAGAATAAAACCTTATATTTGGCTTTTTGAGACTTTATTCATAAGGTAGTTTTTTTTTCAATAAAATTATTCTTGATTTTTGAAATCTATAATCCCTATCTTCAGTATTCCGTTTAAACATTTATTGTATCTTATTAAGCTTCGAAATAATTCTCATAAGATGTAAGTCTTCATATTTACTACATTATACTTAGAAGCGCAAAACGATATAAAAGTATAACGAATCCATTGTCTGAACAGGGGCCTGATTATGAGGTTCACGGCGGCGTCGGGCGTATCGTTTTCAATTCGACCTTTTAAATTTGACTCGCGTCTAATTCCCTTAGGTATTAAAGAATTCGCGGCGAAGCGAAAATAGTTCTTCCTATATTCCAGTGATTTGACACTTTTGGTTTGACTTTTTCTTCCTATATTCCAGTGATTTGACAGCTTTCCAAACAAAATTTGTTTTGTTTTGATTGAATTTGTGAAATTTGTGGTGATTTATTCGAAATTTTATATTTTATTGTGGATTGTGAATAAATTATAAAAAAAATTAAAATAAACCCTACTCACATTTTTATATAATTACAATCAAGAAAGAATCCACGAAATCGAACAGTGAAAAATAATCAACACTCTTTTGCCTGTGAATCCGCCAAAAAAAGCTATCTGATTTCAACTCACCAACAACCATTATGACATTTCAAATTCGCCTTCGAATTCGTTAATTGGTCGAATTCAAAACGAAGAAGGCAAAAGCGAAAGCAATAATTGAAAAATGGCAAACTCGCTAGCAAAACGATTCGCCGCGAATTCCATAATCAGGCTCCATGGTTATCACACCCAGCTTTTGAAATATGTATGTATATTGCAAAAATAGGAAAATATGTTAAAAAGGGTATTAAGGGTGTCCCAAAATTAACGCAAGATTTGAATTTGCCGCCATTTGTGCAGTGAAGTGTTGGCAACCCTGAAAAAAAGCAATTTGACAGCTAACAGTATAGGGTTATTAAAAATGGAGCTTTACACGATAGAACAACGTGTCTTCATTATTAAAGAATATTTCAAAAATAGTGAAAGCTTGGCGGCTGCAGTTCGAAAATTTCATACAAAATATGGTCGGAATAGTGTTTTAACTTCGTCAACTGTGAAGAGATTAATTGAAAAATTCATGGAGACTGGATCCGTTGGAGACGCCAAACACACTGGTCGTCCAAAAACAAGCCGTTCAAATGTGAATGTCGAAGCAGTGCGTGAGAGTGTTGCTGACAATCCAGGAACCTCAATTCGACGTCGTGGACAAGAATTGCAAATTTCAATAACCTCTCTACAGCGTATACTCACCAAAGATCTGTGTCTTCATGCTAACAAAATTCAATTAACACAACAATTGTAGCCTAATGACCATGGACAGAGAAGAGAGTTCGTTGAATGGATTATTGAACATCAACAAATGGACCCTGATTTTTCGAGCAAAATCATCCTAAGCGATGAAGCACATTTTCATCTTGATGGCTTTGTCAATCGCCAAAATTGCCGCATTTGGGGTTCGGAGAACCCACATGTGATTGTCGAAAAACAAATGCATCCACAACGCGTGACTGTATGGTCAAGCAGTGACTGTTACTGGTGCTCGATATCGCGACATGATTACACAGTTCTTTCTGCCAAAATTGGATGATATTGATGTGTCCAATATGTGGTTTCAACAAGACGGTGCCACATGTCATACAGCCCGTGAAACAATTCAATTACTGCATGAGACATTTACAGGTCGTGTACTCTCTCGTTTCGGTGATCAAAATTGGCCTCCTAGATCGTGTGATTTAACACCATTAGACTTCTTTTTATGGGGTTTTTTGAAATCACAAGTCTATGTCAACAAGCCCACAACCACCCGTGCATTAAAGGAGGAGATTCAACGCTGCATCAACGAAATTCAGCCACATTTATGCAGAATGGTCATGGAAAATTTCAACAAAAGAGTGCGCATGTGCATGCAAAGCCGTGGAGGCCATTTGTCCGATGTGTTATTCCATACATAACCCTATCCTATGTACTTTACGAGTCAATAAAAATATAACTATCAAAAGACTAAAAACGGCGTTTTCTATTTAATTAAAATCTTGCGTTAATTTTGGGACACCCTTTATTTAAATTGGTTTTACAAAAATTCATATGGAGTCAAAAATTTAAATTAATTCTAAAAAAATAGAAAAGGAACAAAGTGACAAGAATGAAACTGAGCTTATTTTGCACATTGTTTCAATGGGTCGGTAGAGATAGCAGCCACAAGCAGCAGGCTACGCGACTCAATTAGCGCTGGAAAACGCCATTTTGGTAACATAAACTCGTTGGACCTATCTTACTGGATATAAGACAGTCCGTTAGACTGTTCCACCTGCGTTTGGATTCTGTCAGAAAAATTAAAAACATTTTGAACTTCATAGCTCCAAGAGAAATATTTACCCTTTCTGCAAAGTGAGCTGCACTTCTGTCTGCAAAAGCCGATTCTTATCAGTCCGTTCAATTTCATCAATGCCACTATGACCTGAAACCGAAATAAGAGTGACACGGAGGTTGATGTTGAAGCTGGATAATTCATCCCGACATTGTTGGATCAATATAGAGGATGTTGTGGCCGAATTGATAGTCATAATAGCCGCCTGGCTGTCAGTGCAGATAGCCGTGTTTCTATTTTGGTCTATGTTTAAATATAACAACATAAGTTTTAAAATGGAGATAAATTTGAAGAAATCTCCATTCCTTTTCGAAGAGACTTGAAATATGAACTCTGCAAAAGAAAAAGACATAACAATTTGTGATTTTACATTTTTAAACCACCGGATGTTAGCCTTCAAAAATTATTTTGTTGAATTTCGGTATTTTAACAACAATAAAACCCTTTTAAGAGTATACGAAATAAAATCATATTCGAAAAATCTTAAGCTAATATTAATATAAACAAAATTTCGAAAACAAATAATCTTCAAAGTAAACAATGTTTCCAAATTATATACCATACCTACATAGATATAAATTTTCGATCAATGAACGACCTATTCGACTTGATAAGATAATTTTATCAACATTTTTCTTTTTTTATTTTTGGGTTAATAAATTCCAAGGTATCGAATTTTTAAAACATTCAAATATGGTTCTCTCTCTTTAAGTTTGTTG
Organism: Eupeodes latifasciatus; assembly: GCA_920104205.1. Taxonomy (NCBI): domain Eukaryota; kingdom Metazoa; phylum Arthropoda; class Insecta; order Diptera; family Syrphidae; genus Eupeodes; species Eupeodes latifasciatus. The sequence goes on from OV049926.1 coordinate 3,920,352, forward strand.
TTTACTTAAAAAAAATTTAAAAAAAAGAAGAACTTATATTTGCTGATTCGATATAATCAGCGGAAATATTAGCTGATCATGTTTTTTGGAAGAAGAAAAAAGTAAATAAACCCTGTTCCAGTCTTGAAGCTATATACGAGTTTGTTTATATTGGCGCCCAATTTCATATCATAAAAAGCGATATACAAAACGCCCATCATCATAATCGGTATTTTTGTGTATTAAACTTTTCGAAGCCATCATCTAATATCTACAGAAATATTGGTATGCATAAGTTTTCGTTATCCGATGAATACATTTGTATTATGGTAATGTGACCGTTGATATAAACCAAAAATAAGACCCAGACGACCACGACAACGACGACCGGTTTCAAAGACTCAATTTGTTTCAGTTTTTATTACTTTTTTTTCCATTTAAAACATTTTTCAGGATTTAATTTCATCAGACAAATTTTGCACATACACAAAACAAAAAATCGCTTAATATGATAAATTTATTTGGTAGTGTCGATGATATTTTTGTAGATATGTTTAGAAAATTAAATCAAAACTCGCCGGAAACCAGCCTGAATTTCAAATAGTTTTATGATGAATTTATTTAGATATGTGATCGAGTGAATCACCTTGAAAATACATACTCAACTCATATCTATCTCTGGGAATCAATAAACATCTCAGACAAAATTCGAATGTCGAATCATTTTTTCTTTCTTAGAAGCACACCGTTTTTATTTGACTACACTGGATGTTTGATGTGCATATAGAGAGATCTTTATTATCTCTTGTGCCATACTGGAATTGTAAACATTAATCAGAGGAGTAAATTATACTTTAGTCAGCTATTTATTTACTCAGGTGAATAATTCATTGTTAAATAATGATTTTTTTTTTTTCATAAATTAATTTAGAAGGTGCAGGTATTACCCAGTAATTGGGCCTTGAGAGGAAATATTTGTATCTGGCGTTTACGAAAAATTTGATATTTAAAAACTCTCGATTTTACAAAACTAATTAAAACTCTCCTTTTTTTTCTTCTTCACATCATAAATTTTGTAATAAACTGAAATATTTTATAAGAAGATTAGTTTTGGCCCCCTTCGGACTATAGCCCCAACAGGGCGGTCTACCGTAGCACGGAACGCTACTGTTCATCAGTCCAAAGACAATTTAAATTTACGTGTTTAAAATTAAACATAGAAGAACATTAATTTTGAATTATCTATCTTTGGTTGTTGTAAGAGTTAAGAAGAAGTGTGTTTAGGTTTAGATAGATAAGAAAGTATGCAACGCCATATCCCAAAGTCGTCCCCATATCTCTATCTCTAGCCCAAGCCTTATAGCCTTATAGTATAGCCCAACCCAAGAATTTATAGTGTTGAAATTATGTATTTACTTTTCGGGTAGACTACCTAATAGATACTTTTCAACGTTTCATTCAAATAAATAATCGTTCGCGTTCGTTTGTTAGTTCGTTTTGTATACACAGTCTACTCGAAAGTTTGAAGAGACTTTTGTTGGGAGGCATGTTTAAGAATAACAATTATTGAAATAAAAGTATAATCCGATAAAAGATGATGATGATTATTATCAAATGAAATTTATGTGCATAAAATATGTTATGTTTTAACTTATTGAATATTCGATGTCTATAATCTAATTTGACTGCAGTGCGTAATGAATTGGATGGAGCACAATCATAGACATATTTTAAAATGCAACTAGAGTTTATTTAACATTTGTTATAGGTACAAAGGTATGTATACAGGTACAATAGCTACGTAGCTTTTGTGTTCGCAACATTTCAAAAACAAAAAAGGTGAGAAAAGAATACTTTATTATGATCAACATTATGAATAAACAAATGAATATAGTGTATACTCACGTTTTAACACCTTCGAGAAAGAATATAAATGTGTTTTGTTTTTGTTTTATAGGAATTTATTGTTTGTTTGACATTTTGCTTTAAAAAAATAGAATTTGAATACGACTTTTGGTGGTTTGGTGGAAAATCATCACTTTCTTGTATTCAACGACGTATTTTCGTATGAAATCAAAATCACAAACAAATTGATAACCTCAGAGATCAGATCAAAGCTTGTAAACTACCTTCTTAAAGGAATTGAGTCATTGTTGGCAAGTTTTAAAATTGGATTGGCTATTCAATACTTTCCATTCGAAATTTTCAAATGACAAACATATACTATTCATACATCATGAGCGATAAATTATTAGAGATTAAATAAACTGTCATCATCACCCTTATCATTGTCATACTAAGGGGAAATCCTAAAAGAAATATTTTAGTAGTTTGTAAGATTCATATTTTTTGGGTTTAATATATCGCAGTTTAAAAATAGACAGACAAAATAAAACATTAAATTTCCTTTGTCACTTTGAATGAGCTTATTTTTGAATTGAAGTTGAAATTCGTATTTTTTTAAAATTCTAGTGTTAAAATTCTGATTTTCAAAATTCTGTTTAACAAAAGTTCTTGAAATGATAAAACAAAGTTTTAAAAATGAAGTGCATAACCTGCCAATGTAGCTTTTATAAACTTATGAACAACCTGTGAAGAAAGAGCTAATAATAGACAAAGTTCAAGAAGAAAGAGTCAAAATTGTTCATATTTTAAAAAATATTGTATGTATGCACATTACAATATTTTAAGGGCTTACTAAAAAATCTACATTACAGAAACGAGATTTTATTACGCATATCATTAGCTGCTTCCAATAATTTTTTGAAGCGATTTCAAAATAGCGGAACGGCAGCGGCGTTTTGACAATGTTGTCTACTTTTTAATTGCGATATATAGGAATAATAATATATGGCAGGTTTTGCATTCGTAAAAATGTCGAATTCCAGATTTTAGTCAAACATGACACTACAATGGTAGAGAAGTCAAAAAAACTGAGTACCGTGATTCCGTCCATCTGGATACCTGTCGTCTCTGGACCCTAAAACATTCGGTCTATTGAGTTCAAACTTGGAAGTAAAGCTTTAAAGCAGATTCGCTTAGGATTTTTTTAATCAAAAATATCAGGAGTCCCTATACCAATTTTTGGTTAAAAATCGAAAAATGGAGTTTACTCAAAAACTAATCAATAGATTTTTATGAAATTTTCTACATTTTGTTTCTTAACTTGACTCTTTCTAATAAAAAATATAAACAAAAGGTAGCCCATATCGAACCGTTATTTTGTGTTAAAGTATTTTCAGGAACTTAAGCTCTTATATCAATTTTTAACTTCCCATAGGAAGTTATTGTAATAGGGTCCGATTTGTCAAATTGAAAATTTTGACATTTCTCGACGTTTCAAGGTCCCTAGAGTCGAAATAAAAGATTTTTAGAAAGATGTCTGTGCGTGCGTGTGTACGTACGTTCGTACGTCCGTACGTCCGTACGTCCGTACGTCCGTACGTCCGTACGTCCGTACGTCTGTACGTTCGCGACGTTTTTTTCGTCCTCCATAGCTCAAGAACCAGAAGAGATATCGACTTCAAATAAATTTTGTTATGCAGATAATAAGGCAGAAAGGGCTCTCAAGAAAGTTGCTGGGAGGGTGGTTTTTTTACCATAGCAGTTTAAAAAAAAGGTGAACATTTAGGTTAAACCTAAATATCTCATGAACTAATGACGCTAGAGACTTGAATTAAATTTTATAATATAAAGGGTGTCCCAAAATTAACGCAAAATTTGAATTAAATAGAAAACGCCCTTTTTAGTCTTTTGATAGTTATATTTTTATTGACTCGTAAAGTACATAGGATAGGGTTATGTATGGAATAACACATCGGACAAATGGCCTCCACGGCTTTGCATGCACATGCGCACTCTTTTGTTGAAATTTTCCATGACCATTCTGCATAAATGTGGCTGGATTTCGTTGATGCAGCGTTGAATCTCCTCCTTTAATGCAGGGTGGTTGTGGGTTTGTTGACATAGACTTGTGATTTCAAATAACCCCATAAAAAGAAGTCTAATGGTGTTAAATCACACGATCTAGGAGGCCAATTATGATCACCGAAACGAGAGAGTACACGACCTGGAAATGTCTCATGCAGTAATTGAATTGTTTCACGGGCTGTATGACATGTGGCACCGTCTTGTTGAAACCACATATTGGACACATCAATATCATCCAATTTTGGCAGAAAGAACTGTGTAATCATGTCGCGATATCGAGCACCAGTAACAGTCACTGCTTGGCCAGCATCATTTTCAAAAAAATATGGCCCAATTATGCCTCCAGCCCAAAATCCACACCATACAGTCACGCGTTGTGGATGCATTTGTTTTTCGACAATCACATGTGGGTTCTCCGAACCCCAAATGCGACAATTTTGGCGATTGATAAAGCCATCAAGATGAAAATGTGCTTCATCGCTTAGGATGATTTTGCTCGAAAAATCAGGGTCCATTTGTTGATGTTCAATAATCCATTCAACGAACTCTCTTCTCTGTCCATGGTCATTAGGCTTCAATTGTTGTGTTAATTGAATTTTGTAAGCATGAAGACACAGATCTTTGGTGAGTATACGCTGTAGAGAGGTTCTTGAAATTTGCAATTCTTGTCCACGACGTCGAATTGAGGTTTCTCGATTGTCAGCAACACTCTCACGCACTGCTTCGACATTCACATTTGAACGGCTTGTTTTTGGACGACCAGTGTGTTTGGCGTCTCCAACGGATCCAGTCTCCATGAATTTTTCAATTAATCTCTTCACAGTTGACGAAGTTAAAACACTATTCCGACCATATTTTGTATGAAATTTTCGAACTGCAGCCGCCAAGCTTTCACTATTTTTGAAATATTCTTTAATAATGAAGACACGTTGTTCTCTCGTGTAACGCTCCATTTTTAATAACCCTATACTGTTAGCTGTCAAATTGCTTTTTTTTCAGGGTTGCCAACACTTCACTGCACAAATGGCGGCAAATTCAAATCTTGCGTTAATTTTGGGACACCCTTTATATTTTAACGTGATACAAAACAATTATATTTTTGGAAAAAAATCCAATTAACGGGTTTTTTTATAAATAAAAAAAACTGAAAAAAAAAATTGGCACCTCGAAAATTTTACGACTAAAATATGATTTCATCTCCAAAACAATTTTATGCAACGAAGAATAATGTTTTTGACATCTGATAAAATTTTGAGAAAAATCTAATTGACAGTTTTTTTTTTATAAAAAATAATATCCTAAAAAAACATTACTCATAGTTGGTAAAAATTGAATTTCGACTCAAATATCATTTCAAAAACTTGAGATTAAGGCTTCAATTTTTTTTTATCTTATAAGAAATATTGTTTTCAACATTCTGAAAAATGTTGAGAAAAATCGAATTGACAGTTAAAAAAAAAAAAAATAAAAAAAAAATAATAAAAGTTGGTAAAAATTGATTTTCGACTCAAATATCTTTTCAAAATTTGGAGATATTGGCTTTAAACTACTTTAATCTTTCAAAAAATATTGTTGACAAGATTCAGTAAAATTTTGAAAAAAATCGAATTGACAGCTTTTGTACAAAAAATTAAAAACCTAAAAAAAATTTAACAACAGTTGGTAAAAATTGATTTTCGACTCAAATATCTTTTCAAAAATTTGAGATAATGGCTTCTAACTAATTTTAACTTATAAGAAATATTGTTTTCAACATTCGTTAAAATTTTAAGAAAAATCGAATTTATAGTTTTTTTTTACAAAAAATAAAAACCTAAAAAAAAAACAATACTAAAACTTGGTAGAAATTTACTTTCGACTCAAATAGCTTCTCAAAAATTACAAATATTGGCTTCAAACTTATTTTATTTCACAGAAAATATTGTTGTCGATATTCAGTAATTTTTTTATAAAAATCCAGAAGTCCGTTTTTTCGTAAAAAATAAAATCTACAAAAAACAGTACGCAAATTTGGTAAAAATTGATACATATAGACAAACTTTTAAGCAAGACAAATCGACAGACGGGATGGAAAGTTATCAGTGTGGATCGCATCCCAGCCTCTTTTTAATTTTGTTTTCAAAGTTCGATATCTCGAAAACGGTTCAACATTTTTTTACGAAAATCAAAAATAACGCTCGATTTTCAAAAGAAAAATTGAAAAACTAAGATTAATGTGAAAATCAAATTCCCTATAAAGAAGTCCTCAGCTGCAAATGGCTAACATGTTTTAGTTTCCAAGATATCAGGTTTAAAAAGGATTGAATTTCCATACATTTTCGAACCAAAATTTGGAAAATTTTGCTAACTTCTGAGGAAAAAATCGTCAAATAAATGGTGATAAAAAATGAACTGTTCAATATAAAGAAGATTTGAGGGGTATAATTTCAAAACTCTTCTATTCCACTTTTTTTTCAAAAATGAGTTAAGTATGAGAAAGTGTTCTTTAGAAGAGCCCTAGTCTATGTATTTAGCTAAAATTTATCAAAACTTGTTACTTCCTATACTTTTGAGTACTCAAAAAGTGAAGTTTTTTTCAAAACTACACTTTTCCACTCAATCGTTTAATTCAAAACTCATTTATTCCCATACAAACCAAAATCCGCACCAAAACTCTTCTTTTCCTATGCAAATTAAAGTAGCCGCTTTCAAAACTCGTGTATTCCAATGACATTAAAAAGGCGGGAATCTTTGTTGTTTTGAGAGCATTCATGGGTTAAACTATTTAGTGTTGCAATAATTCTTGTTAAGAAAACATCTTTAGTAAGTTCGCAGATAAAATAATGTTTTATAAGTAGATTTATATTTAATAATTAAATATATTGTATTTATAGATCATGAAAAAAAGTTTACTTTCTTTTCAAAACTCCTCTATTCCTAAATAGGTTGAATCAAAACTCAACTATTCCAATCGTAATTTTCAAAACTCTTCTTTTCCAAATAAAATTGAATTTTTATATTTTTTAGATTCATTTTATAGGTTCAAAACCAAAAGAAATAGATAAAGATCATTCCAAACATCAAATTTAGCCTTTCGACCAATCGCTAATGTCATTTTAGCAGCTTTTAATAGTTTTTTTCGTTTTACTTAAAATTCTAAAAAGTGGAAAAGAAGAGTTTTGAAATTATACCCCTCATTTATTTAAAATTTAAAAACGCAGTTTGAAGTGGCAAATTTGGCAATACCTTTAATACTTAAATTCAAAAACCAAGTAGACACTTTAAAGGTTTTTTCCGGCCATACTGTTTTGGGACAAAGATTTTTTGACAATTCTAACCCCTCAAAAGAGAAAATGTTTGAAATATTGTTTTTCAAATCGAAAACCTTTTTTTTTTCGTTAATAAAATAATATTGTTTCAAGAAAAGGCAGAATGAGCAAAATTTTAGTTTTCTCAGAATAACCTTTGAAGAGCTGACATTAAGATAGCCGAAAATGTTCAATGTTAAGAAGAAGAAGTTTTAAAAAGCATAGTTACAAAATCAGAAAAACAACGATCTCCCGCTAATTTCTTAAATTTAAAACATTAAGCTTAACTTCATTAAATTGTTTATATCGTTCAGCATACATAATTATGTAAATGTATAATGTCAAACATGTTCTTCCTTTTAGCCTTCAGTAACTCATATCCAAGGCCATTATGTTTTTATGAAAAAAAAATCATAATTCTTTCATCAAACAAAGCTATAAATATATCAAGAAAACATACATATTTGGGACAGACACATGACCTTAACATAAATTTCTTTAAAAACAAAAACTCGTTTTCGTCGGGAACTCTAGAACTAAAAGTTATTTTGTTTTTTTTTTTCACAACAACAACGCCCTCTTTATTAGAGTTAAAAATTCTCATAAAATTATGGCAATAAAACTTATTATGACTAATCATACGTTTTTTTTTGACCGAAAATAAAACAAAAATAAAATATAAATGGGATGCTTCAACACATTTAAAAATTCTGAATGTCGCGTTGCTCTACCGCCCGCCCGTGAGTTCGTCGCCGCTGCCGCCGCCGCAAATACAGCCGCAGCCGTCCGCAACACCATTGAAATTTTTCCTACCGGAAAGAAGTCTTCGGTTAACATTTAAACGTTTCTATATATACGAGCATATAAAATAACGCACAATGGCCAAAGCCTCTGGGGATATAGCAATAAATTAATGTTTCACATTAATTAGTGTTTTTTTTTTTTAACAAGATCAATGATAAAGTGGATAGAGGCTAATAAAATACGAACCGAAACCCATTTTCCAGTCAACGAACGTGTAACGTTTTGAAAGTGAAATTTAAAAATATAAGTATCTAAAAAATTCATATGTTTATGGCCACAATATGAAGGCGTGTGTTTTTGTTCTTAGAGAAGCTTTTTTTTAATACATAAATATTATATTTCCGTCAAAACGAAGTTTAAATTTACACCTTGAGAATACACAAAACAACATCATATTCCAAAAATACTGATATTAAGAAAATTGGAAATAGTTTTGCAATGGAAAAATCAGAACATCAAACATGTAATATGACGTTTCTAATAATGAATCTTTAATTTATTGTTTAGAAGTCTCATAAACATTTTTTAAAACTAAGACCCAACAATAAGAATTGAACGAAAAGAGTATTTTTCTTAGCACAAAGGAGTGTGAACTCACGTGAAAATTTTAAGGTATTTGATATTCATGAGATTGGTTTTTTTTGACATATACATTTTATGAGACATTCTTCAAACCAATCATAAGCTGTTCTCACAAAATGGGAATGTTCAGACAACGTAAAAGACTTCCTTCAAACTGAAACAAAGAAAATAAGTTAGTTTTGACAGATGTCAATAATTTCAAACTTGGCACTTAACTTTACTAATCTCTATTTTTAGCTCTCGTGCAAAATGTAGCAAAAGCATTATTATCCGCACAAAAACAAGCTATTTACTACTCCATCATGACTTATGAGGTGCATTTTGTATTTTAAGGAAATATTACGTATTCCTCTTCCAATTTGTCAAGGAACCCTCTTACACAAAAACATTAAATGGTATTCTTTTGGGAATAAATAAATCAATGATAAATAAAGTTCAGCTTTCAGTTGAATGAAAAAACATGGTCAGCTGTCATTTTGACACAACTTTGAGTTGATAGTTAGGGATTTGTTCCTGATCCTGACTCAATTTCCAGTCAACTTTCCATTGAAGTTGCTTTGATTGGAAGGTAATTTTTGAAAGCATATACGAAACTTTCTTTGCCTTCAAGTCTCTTATAAAATATATGTCATATTGTGAACATCACCAATAAAAGTGCTGCCACCTTAAGGCAGATGTCAAATATAGAAACTGACGATATTTGCTTGAAGAAGACCGAAATAATCCTTAAAATATTGACTTTAAACTGAAACATTTAACTAGATTTTCCTGTCAAATCTTATCGTTAACTTAACTCCTTACGACCATGTTCTTAAACTTAATCTTTTTTCATGAATCAATAACCAGGCCTAAGATATCTTCATTAAAAAGTGAACACTAATTAAAGTTGTGAGCTATGTATGTACATCAGCTGCGTTCTGTTTGTACTTAGGTATAAAAAGTTTTGAAGCTTGTTACATTGTGCTTAACGTTGCGTTTCCATGTTATTTGCTGCCATCTCCCGCGCCTTGGCCACCGCATCTGCTTCAGCATCACTTTGTTTTGTATAGGTTTAAGGTACATCCGTCGCGTCGCCTTCTGCTGTCATTTGAAACCCAAACGTAAAGTGATCTTTTGTTAAAGCTGATGGAACAATGCCAACCCAACCGAACCGAACCGTTTTGAATTTTTGTATTTATAATTAATTAAAAATTCAGTTGCCACTCATCACGATCATCACATCACAGAGACACAGAGCTACATCTGCAGCCACAGCCATACAGCCACAAACAGATCGCCAAACTAATAAGAGTCATGATCAACGTTAAACTCATCATCACAGTTAAGTTAAGCTTGGGTCTGATGGTCTGGCTTGGCTACTTGAGATCTCTTGCCACACAGCCATATAACTTAAATCTTCGTCGTCGTAACCTTGTCCTATAACAATCTACCGTGAAAAGAGCAGCAAACTCATCATCATCATTGATAGCAAAGATTGTATGGATGCTCGGAGGAAGCAAGGTTGGGGTGTTTAGGTACGTCGCGTCGGTCGCTTGTCGTCGTAGTTGGTTTTCGGTCGCTGGAGTTGGAAGTCATTCTTCTTGAATATTTATTTTCTTCAATTCATTGCCAATGGTAAAAGCCGAGAAAGTATCTTGAAGAAACCGAAAACATGCTGAGATCTGTGAATCCGCCGATATTACCACAAAACCACCACCGCTACACACCGCGCCGTACCGCTCTGGCTGCATCGGAGTCGTAGTCGGAGTGGATGAAATATGAAAATTTATGAGGGATCACGTGTTGTATAGCTCTTTATCCATCTATTAAACATTATAAATGCACGAGAAGGTATATAATCCACTCCGCTCCAGCATTTGAATATAAGGTACAAAAAAAAAGAAATCAAAAAGGGGCGTTATATGGATCTATCTTCACCTCGTCGAATGCCGATCTCTTGTGTGGTGTAGACATTTTATTCCTTTAACTGGATGATGTCCACAAGTTTATAGTTTCATGTGGAAGTATTTTTCTGAGAAATTCAAAATGCGGATAACCAAACACGCGGACCAAAAACTGACCAAAGCAAAGCATATCACAGGCTCTCTGGGGACATTAATGCAGTAATAAATATAATATTTATATTTTTCATTCTTGGTCTCGGCGCGGTGGGCGTTTTCTTGATATCGCGCCTAATCCGATTCTCGGTTGTTATTTATTGACAGCGTTGAGAGAGAATAAATTAAGAATTAATATCAGTCTTTTTTCTCTGTTTTAATTTAATTTTTACACGAGCATTCGAGTGGATGATGATGATGATGATGACAAAATTTTTTCCTAAGGTTTATCGCGTTCATTTATTCTTCATAAATTCTCATATTACAAATTTTAATTAGAAAACATATTCTTTAAAATAATAGAGTGGCCTATTTTATTTAAATTTTATGTGAAATTTGTTGTTGCATTTGAGATAAGAGGAACCAGTCTTGGATTTCGACTTTAAAAGAAAATCATATTAAACTTCGAATGATGATAATCTAATAACAGAATGTCAGTATTAATTTGGAGGATTTATGAATTCCTATTGGAAATGCCATTAATTTCGTGGCATAAACTGATATTCTTGCCAACCCAATAATATTTTAAAGGCTATTAAAAACACTTCAAAAATGCTTTTAAGACACTGCCTCTCAAACACCTGAATCTTTTCCATTTGAGATTTGGCAACGTTGAACCATACCAGGCATCCATAGGTAATCATCGGCCGGATGAGTGCTACGTAGCAATTCACCTTCACCCGGCTGTCAAGACGGCTGCTAAAAAACAACCGTTTTTTCAGGGCAAAAGCTCCCTAGCTCTGGCAAGAGCAGTACTCATATGCCTGTCGAAATACAAATACTGATTCGACTAGATGTCAAGGTACTTAACTACATTTTTATTCGCCAGTGGCTGTCGATTTGGTTCTACGATCACTGGGTGTTTCCAGTTATTTCTCGTATCACTTGAGGCTCCATACAACGGAGTCCTGAACAGATTTATTTTGCATTTTTGAACTTCCAGTGATTGCAATATTGCTGAATCTTATCGAGGTCACTCTGAAAAAGTGTCCTGATAACCTCAATTTTTGGGCCGTTTTGTACGCAATTAGGTCGTCGGCGTACGCAATTGCCTGAGTTAGGCTACCTATATCAGATAACTGGTGTAACTGCTGAACAAGATCGGCGAGTTAACCGCTCCCTGCTAAAGACCATTTTTAATATCAACACTTTTGGTAGAAGTTGCATTGCCACTTTTGACAACAAACCGCCTACCAATTATTATGTCATAAAGCATATACAACAGTGGTTTACTTATGCCAAGTCTGATCAGCTTTAGATTCAGGCCCTCTAACCATACGGTGTCGAATGCCTTCTTCATATGTGTTCTGATTATCTGGTATGACTTTGTTGCCCTCAGCCGACTTGGAATTTTTTGAATAACTTATTGACACTCGGGAGAAGACTTATCAACCGGATTCGCCGGATTGGAGTTATCCTTTCCCTTATATTGTATTACCTTCTTTTGGCTAAATGCGCTATACTCCAATTTTGTCGACAGTTTGTCCCCAAATTTCTTCGTTCCGTCTTGTAATGTTCCAAAACATTTTACAGATCTTTTCCTGAAACATGTTTTATCGAAATAACCAGTTGAAATGTCAGTCGTAATACTCGAACTTTCAGAAACTTATATCAGTTTGCAATTGAGCTTAGTTTCCGACGTACTCGTACTGTTAAGTGCATGCATTCTTTTTTCAGCTACACATCAAGAATGTGAAATACCTTATCCATTTCTATCTACAAACCTCTCCCCCCCCCCATTTTTTATACTTAAAACTTTGGAAAAATATGCATCAGTATCTTTTCTCAAATCCTTTGCTATTTTCCTAGCTAATTGTGTTTAAAAAAAATTATGAAAAAGGTATTATGATCTGTTTTGTGTAGATTTATATGAGCTTCATTATTTTCTGAAACTTATGTAAATTTTTTGAGTAATTAGGGAAATGACTACACCTTACCTTCTAATGTTTAAGTTCTAATCCAAATTTAGGGTAGGTACTTTTTAAGAAGTTTAAAAACCGTTCAAATAAGATCTTCACCATATTTCAGCTTTATCGAATTTTGTCGAAGTCTATTTTACTTTAAAAACTTTACTTTTTTATTGTTTTTAAAAAATTTCAAACATTTTCAAATGCTCCATTAATTTACTAACAGTCTTCAACCTATCAGTTGAGAGAACGTCTTTAGGTTACTTGCTATATTCATTTTTAAAGAACTGCAGAGACCTTGTCTGTTTAAACCTTAGTTGCTGTAGTTGCTTCAATAACAGAATCTTTGAATCAATTGAACCAATTTCGAAACAATTTAACTAGAAATGCTTTTGGTTTATAATAAATTCTTTACATTTCATTTATTTTGTTTTGACTTGAAGTTGAATAAATAAATAACAAATTTATCAATTCTTCTTTTTTGCTATAAGTTTTTTGTAAGAAATCAAAACATGTTGTAAATCAACAACGATTTAAAGTGGGCCTCATGAATAAAAATCTAATAAAAAAAACAAAGTTCAAGAGCATCCCAGCTCAGCTAAGCTCAGCTCACCATCATCATCATGCATCAGGCACTCACCAAACCGAGATCATAGTAAGACGAAAACTTTGTTGTGTTTTTCAGTTTTGTCTTTTGCATCACAAGCCACTTGGGGATTAAGAGATGATCGAAAAGTTCGCTGATTTGAAACTTAAAGAAAAAAACACATCTAACGAAAACCAGTTAAACGAGAAGACCTAAGTCCGTTCCGTCATTATTCGTCATCAAGATGTGCTGTGGTGCAGTTTTGGTGACTTCATTTCGTACTTCATGTACATGATGTTCGATTCTTCGGACGCATTGAAGACTCACCGCAAAGTCATCATCATTTGTAAATGTCCAAGAAAATGACAGCAACCGGCAATCGTGTTAGACACATCTAGGCAAGCTCCTTTTCCATCTATAAACTATAAGTATGTATAGTCATTCAATATAACTATTCAAGTCTCTCTAGAATATACCTTTAGCCTAATGATAGATTGTATTTATATGGTATAGAATAGTCGGGGTTATGACTGTTTATATGATGAAGCATTAATTTGAAAAATGCATAAATTCGTAGGCTTGCATCGAAAAGCTGAGTAGTGAGTAGGTTTATAGCAAAAAAGGTTGAACGGCTTGGTTTACCGCTCGTGTAGGTGTCTAAGAAATCGCTTAACAATCAAGCTATACATCATTTTCTTCTTCGAGGATACCACAGTATACCAGATATATGACGGAAGTGAACCCTATTAACCCACAAATAAAAAGAAATATAAAATACGAATTCATGAAATGTAAGATTTGTACAAATAATGTGGGCGAAATATACATACACACAACGAAAGAAACGAACTTGCATTGCTGTAGGCTGATTGTATTGCAAAATTTTATCGAATTAAATTGAATCTACAAAACTTTATTTTAAAGGAAATATAACAGAGGTTGAACTTTGCGAATGTTTGAACAACAAGTTATTTGAAAAGTCAAATATTTCGAATGCTGTTTAAATTTTAACCATGGTTTAAAGCAATACAGGGTGTGCCATTTGGATTTTGACAGACATACATAATTCTTAAACGTCATTAAGTGCCATTGTAGCTATAAGTGAATGTTGGACCATTGACGGCACACGCTACCGTTGGATTTGGTTTTGGATCACTTTGTCTATCCACAAATTTAGAAGAAAAAAGGTCTAAAAACACTTCTGTTTTCAACAAGAAAACGCACCTTTAAATACAGTACGTACCCGCTACAATCGTTGTCTCAAATAATGGTAATTTCGCGTGGCCGTTTTCCAGATTGAACGGTACCAGGCTTTTTCTGTGATAATACTTTAAAATTAATGTTTCTGCCAGGAAGCCAAAAAACATTGACATACTCAAAACTAATTTAATAATACGCCCTAAACGCTGGCTGATGTTATTCAGATAGCCCGCAAAAGCGCAGCCTTTTTGTGTATCAAATGACATTTTATTTTAAACCTGAAATTTTGAAATCCATGGCATAAAATATCCTAAACAAATCTTATTAATTTTTGTAAATTACCAAAACGTGAAAAATTGGAAAATAGCGGAGTTATTCAATGTTGAAATAAGGTACAGATAAAAAAAAATGTCCTCACTTCCTAAAAAGTAATTTGAAGTGTAGAAAATATTTTAAGGGGAAAGAGGGTAAACTCAAGCTTTATCGGACTGACTGGAAAACTAAAGTTTTTTTTTTTAAATTAAGATTGTAACCCTTTTTATAAAATTAATGAATTGGCAGAAAAATTTCCAAAAACATTGGGGTGTTCCACATTTATTTAAAAATATGTTTGAGTGGGAAATTTGTGTATGGCCGTGCTAAGAAATTAATTAGAATTTGAAGACTAAGTTTTTGAGTGGTTCTAGGACTAGACCACAAATTTGTTGTACCTGGACACGTTTACAACCTGTGAATAGGTATAGAATAGAATTCCCCATTTTATTGTTAAAAAAAAAAATCAAGGCAGAGGTCTTTAACAGTTTTTCATTTTTGAAAATGCACGATCCAGCAAACATTTATAGTTGTTAACATTCAATCCGAGTTGATTTTGCCATTGTAGGTTATAGCTTTACACATGATGTAAGGCTATGAAGCATTGCCGAAATAAGCTCATCCTTTCTCTGATAATTGAAATAAAAGTTTTAATCATAAGGACCGTCAAGTTCAAACTTTTAAATCCAAAAAAACAACAAATTTCGATTCACAGCTCCAAGCAACATGCTTTCTTACAAAATTCGTCTGATGCTCTTGCCTCAAAACGGGCTTATTTTTTAGCTCAATTTTTTGTATTATCCTTCGAACTGTTTTAATGTTGTTTGGTACTCCACTTTTGGCCCTTATTTTAGTCGCTGGTAGAGTGGAATTTGAGACAACCCGTAGAATTAACCACTTTTCTCTTGATGTTGTTGCTTCTCCCTTGCGGCCTTTTTAATATTTCCTATATTTTTGTGAATCAACAAAATAAATGTTTAAAAACTGTCTGTCCTTGCTATTTCACGTTCTGAGAGCCTTACATTCTTGAAAGTATCCATGTTTGCTCTTTCTGAAGCTGTAAAAGTCTTTCCGGAACCTATGTGCGTTTCAAAGTAAATCAAAACAGTTGTTTTCAACACTCTGTTAGATATTCTATACAAAAGTTTTTAAAAAGTCGCATATGTAAGCTCCTGAAGGGAAATATTCAAAATGGTCTCATCGTAGTGAGAAATTTGTCACGGGTAAGAAAAGTTTCCGGTTTTTTGTCTATGGTATTTCAAATATCTCTGTTTTTTATGTTCTCAAAAATATTCAAAATGCCCCCGACGCTCTCACCAAAATTGTTCGTGGCTCAGAAATTTTAAAGAACTAAGCAATACTTTTAGGTTCCCAGGAATTATACCATTTTTTTTAATTAATGCCAGGTAATTTCTCTGGTTCAAATTGAAAGAAGAATCAGCATTTGAAACCTATTAAATTTTAACAGTCTTATTTAAAAACGCTGTATAGAGCCTACATAAAGTTATGTAATCTCTATAATGCCTCTAAACGCAAAAATGCTTATTTATAAAACTTATGCAAGGTTGTATAGTCTCATAATAAGCTAAACGCGTTTTGAGGTTGAATAGAGCCTACATAAGGAAATTATTGTTATTATTGTTTCGTAAATGTCATTTTGATTTCTCTCCATTAACTAAAATTTATAGCAGAATTTTTTATAAATAGGAATTTTCGAAACTTTACATAGAGCCTACATAAATCTTTATGCACTGTATAACTATTCATCTGTTTAGCAAATTCTATTAAGTAAGACTGTAAATGTACACCATATTGTTTTTAAAACAATATTTTTGTTTTGTAAAACATTCGCCTGGAAATTAATGTCTGACTTTTTTCGTTTCATAAATAGAAAAAACGTCAGGAAATTTAGAGGAAAAAACCAAGAAAATAAAAGAACTTAACCGAAGAGTATAAAATTTTCTGACTCTTTTTCCAAAAACTAAGTTCTGGCGTTATTTCTTCTGGGAAAATATTCTGGAGCCATGATTTCCCTATCAAAAATTGGGCTATTTCCTTAATTTCCAATATTAAATATTGAAAATATTACAATTCTATCGTAAATTAAGCTGAGAATTCGTTAATGTGTAAATTTGGGAAATAGTTTCTTCTTATAAATTTTAAAGAAATTCGTAGGATTTTATTATCAATCAATATTTGCTTGTTTAGTAGCACAACAGATCCCTTGCATACAAATTAATTATGTAGGTTCAGTTCAATCAGCCTCTGCTCTGCCTTGGAAGTTTGCTAGAAAACACACGTGTAGAAAAAACAGAGCATTAAACAAAAACTTTTTGAACTCAAAATATTGTGTGAAAAATGCTTCTAACAATATAACCTTCCCACAGAAAACACTTCCATACATGACCCATTTTTATTTATCTTAACTTAAAATAACAAAATTCTCAACTTTTGTTTATCTCCTCCTGAATTTTTCTATTGAGGTAAACTGCAATCAAGAAGCAAAATGATGAATGTGTCCTTAAACCTCTTGATATGGGCAAATATTTGAGCAACCCTCTTTATTATTCTCGAATGTGTTTTTTTGTTGTTGTTGTTTTGCTTAAAAAGTCTTTTATGTGGCTCGTTTTCAACTTCCTGTGAGGAAGATACGATATTCGAAAATGATGCTCATATGATTCCTGTGTTAATTACCGAAACGTGAGAATACTTAGAATTCCGCCGCTGCCGACAAATCAAATCATTGAATTTATTGATCTATTGTCTTGGAACCCCTATAAATTCTTGTGTTTTCACACTTTTGAATCTTAAAATCAACAAACCATATGTGTGGTTGGATTCTAAAGCTATTTGAAGAAGAATCTAGAGAGCAGGAATAAAATATCTTCAATCTGGAATTCAAGAAAAATTTCAACTGCTGAATAGCAATAAATTTCATATCCCAATCCAAGTGTGATTTGAGGTTCATGTTGGAGATGGTGGTTTTGATGGTGAACTATACTCGACGATGATGGTTGATAATTTGTGTTTGTGGTATTAAAATTTCAGTTAAGGACCTTGTCGTCCTTGCAACACGGCCACAAAAACCATATTATTCTTTTCCCATTTGAAGATAAAGTCTGTATGTAGGTACCTGCGTGCCACTTCTTGTGTGGCATAATATACCTTTCCCATAAAAACCTTAATTTCATATGCATACATTTTCATTGTTATGGAGGAACTACAATATTATGGAAACGTAAAAAAAGACCATAAACGACTCAAAAACTACAAAATAAAAGGACAACTCTTTTGTCATGGTAAACCACTAAAGTTTCAAGTACGGGACACACCGTTTTTCGTTGTTCGTTGTAGGTTATATCTTTCACTATTCACTCCCTAAGTGAATTCTTGGTAAATCAGAGGATTGTCGCTCACGAATTTTTATGATTAACACACCGAGGAGGTGGACGAGACCACAAAGGACTCCCCGTCTCCTCTATCCCTATATACCTTACCTATAACTAGTATAATATGCCCGATGGAGGAGTAGGGGTATTATTATATTTGAAAAGTAAAAATGTTCACCACTCTAAAGGTGTGTCTACACAATGTCTGTCATGGTAAAATGATCATTTTTGTTTCTTGACTTTATATAAGTGGGCGGTAAAGTATAAGGTAGGACGTATATATAAAGTGGATACGCATCATTTAATTTTAATTTTCACATCGAAACTATTTCAAATATATGTACAATAATTATTATTGTTGGTACATTGCCATAATGATTTTGAGCTTTTTTAAGGTCTACCCACATACGGCGCGGCGCGGCGGACGGCTCGGCGCGTTCAGCTGGAAACCAGAAACAGAAACAATAACTTCAAATTAAAGTCGTTCCACTTATTTTGTTTGTTGGTTTTATTTTTTAATTTTGTATTTCTCCTGTATTTTTATTTCTTTTATTTTGTATTGATAAACATCTGGATTTAATTGTGAAAGCATAGACAGACAACTGCTCCAGGTACTACATCACTCACTGCACTACCAGTTCTATTGAACAGTCGGACTTTATAAAACAACCAGCAAACGACTGAGAGCTGCATTGTTTTCTGATGCAAAGAAAAACACCGACTTGTAATACAGTAACCTCATTTTCATAATTTTTGAACTTTTATAAGGCTTCTATTACGAAGTTTTACCGAACTCCAAAAGTGCGAAGTTGGAAGGATGTCTGTTTGGCACTAGAGGTTAATAAGGTTTTTGAAAATTGTCACTCCGAGTGCTGTATACATTTTAATAATAATTAAAATTGTATCCAATATTTTAAATCACATACCCCACTGTCTGCTATTAAACTCCATCTGATTGAGTGTAATCAAGTGATTGGAACTATTGCAGCTGCAGCTATTACGACGATAATGACTGGACGCTGGACTGGTTGCAACAATTAGCATTCTCAAGAAACATCATTGCAAATTTTGTTAGATACCTACACGAGAAATCTATACCTTAATCTCGTATAGCTCGAAAAAGGTGCTGAAAATGACACTAAAACTTATTAGATAGTTATTTTTGTTGTTTTCTTTAGGTATATGCGGAAATATCATAAACGTGACTCTTATCGAACCTTTTATACTTCATCATTAATCCTATACAAAAAGGAGAGGTTTAAAATATCGCTTGACAATTAGACATTAGAGTTTATTTTTATAACCATTTGTGCATCATATTTTAAAGTAGGTAATGGAGACAAATTTATTTATGACAGAATTGACCTAAAAACGAGTTTGACGGTCACCCTTCAATGCATTTCTGTCACGTTTTAGACGGACAAGGAAAGATGGAAAAATATACTTTTTTTTGTTCTAGTAATAAATTGACTTCATTGATGCGGGCTCAAGCCCCGTGCCCCGCGGACAGTTGCAGGCTTGTGGTGCGCTTTGTATAAAATATAATGTACGTTTATTTGTGCCTTCTCTAATATCTTTTTTTGAAATCATCATTATTATTATCATCAATGGCGTGTGTTGCAGCTATTAAAAAAAAGTATGTAAGTATAGAGGTATTGAGTTTATATTTTTCCAATGCGGTCTAGACTTTTTAGTTCAGTTTTTCAATAAGCTAAGTTTATAGAGTTCGATAGTTTTTGTTTTTATTGGTTGGAGGTTATACGAGCAGGTATATATATTTCTCATTTTATCTGCAAAGCTAATTAGAGAAAAGGATAGTTGCGTTTATACTATAATGGAAGTAGATGGACTATTCTCTGAAAATAATTTGCAGAAAAAAACATTATTTTAACAAAGAAATCATGCTATTCAATACTTTCTTTGTCGGCTTAACGATACCTTTTTTGCCATACCAGCAGCATTCTTTAAAAGTCGATGTAATAATAGGAGTATCAATAATTACATAGTTTTTAAAGTTTAAGTGATTTAAGTAAACCTACAGCTGTTCAAAAAAAAACTGTTGTAACTTCTTCTTCACTTATTTAATCAAAATTCGTCCATAGATTCGAGTAGTCTTTAATAACAAGAAAACATGTATTTTAATAATACTGAATAGAGTTGACTGTTTTAGTCCACGCCTTTGAAAATTTCGAGAAAATTTGATTTAATGTCGTAACAAGTGACGAAAATTTAAATTTTTAACCAAAAATATATTTTATCAGCGACTTTCCAGTAAAAGTACCGTCAAAATAGGTCCAACCAATAATTTAAACTAATTACTGTCCCTAATTTTAATGGCATGAAAAAGGTTATGTGTAGTAAGATAAATTTAAAAGATAGACATGTGATGTCGCGAACTTTTTTAAAACTATTAAAGTGGTCAAATTCTGTGATACATTATTTAAGCAAAACTTCAACCGTTTCCGCAGCGCACGCAGTGTAATGTCTGAGATCGGTGCTCCACTCGTATTAGTTTTAGCGTAATTTTAAGTAGCCTATAGCCTTCCTCAGTGAATATGGGCTATCTAACTCTGAAAGAATTTTTCAAATGAGATCAGCATTTGCTGAGATTTGGATATCAACGATTTTGTTTATTTCTGTGAAAGGACATTCGATGCCATTATGTAGGGAACTCGCTTTCTTTTGCATGGTCACCACGGGCACGTTTGCAGAAGTCCAGACGCTGGACCCAATTTTCGACTTTTTTGAAGCATAAATCGGCTGATACTGCTGCAATTTCACGTTCAATATTCGTACGAAGTTCATCAATCGTCACTGGCTTGTTGGCATAGACCATAGACTTGACGTAACACCACAGGAAATAGTCTAACTGTGTCAAATCGCACGACCGAGGCGGCCAAGCGACTGGACCATTTTGTGAGATAACACGTTCTCCAAACTTGGTTTCCAATAAATCAATTTTGACATTCGCTGTGTGACTTGTAGCGCAGTCCTGTTGGAACCAAATGTCCTCCAAGTCTATATCATCCAATTAGGGCCAAAAATATTCGGTTATCATTGGACGGTAGTAATCCCCATTCACAGTAACGTGCCGGTCTTGATCATCACGGAAGAAGTACGGCCCAATGACGCCGCTGGCCCATAAACCACACCAAACCGTAATTCTTTCGGGATACAATGATGACTTATGGAGTACGTGCGGATTGCTGCCTGACCAATACCGCATATTTTGTTTATTGACGAAGCCATTCAGCCAGAAATGATCCTCATCGCTGAATATGATTTTTCGATGAAAATCCGAATCATTTTCAACTTGTTGCTTAGCCCAATTCACCAACATACGAAGCTTCTGGTGGTCGAGCGGCTTCAGTTCTTGCGTCAATTTAATCTTGTAAGGATGTAGGCCAAGATCTTTTTGCAAATTTCACCACAACGACGTCAAAGAGATGCCCAAGGCTTGAGAACGTAGTGTGAGAAACATATTTGGGCTTTCTGCAATTAAAGCCTCAGCGGCAGCAATATTCTCGACACTACGGGCGCTTATTTGTCTCACTGGCACGGGAACATTTTGTACTGTGCATGTGGATTCAAATTTTTCCACTAGACGCTCAATTAAAAGATACCTAGATGATTTAATTTTGTAAGCGGTTTGATAAATTAATTGAGTTCTTATTTTTGAGTAAGTAATAACTTCAACTAAAAAATATGGTAACTCATTCTATTTTGCGTTTGGAAAAGGAAAATTGTAGTAGATTTTTAAAGCAATTTCTTCTTAACTTTACTATTTCACCGTGAGATTTTAATTGTTGAGAACCCTTGGCGCAACTCTTATATTATAACTTGAAATTAGAAGAACTAAGAAGGGATTAAACTTCTTAAGGGCCTTGCACATGAGAGCGAACAACGAATGAACGAATGGACGAACAAACGCGATTTTACACATTTCAAAAAGTCAATTTCAAACAAAAACACATTTAAATTATAAGTAACTAATTGAAACTAATGCTGATACGAAACGAAATTTTTCGGCGGTCTCCAAGTGCAGAGCGAAATTAAAACGAAAACCGCAGCGGAAAAATATTTGTGAAGAGTTCTGTCTGGAAGTTGAATTTCACTGCTTGTCTTCATCACTTCTTGCACATCACAAATCCATTTTATTTTAAATTTTAAATCAAATATAAATCAAAGTCAAAACACCGAAAGTCACGAGTAAACAATTTTTTTTTCAATACAAAAATTAAACGTCAAAATTTCGCAAGCAATTAATGAGTGGAGAATTGTACTAAGAAATCTAGTACAGCTATCCGCTAAAATGTCACATTTCGTCGTTCAGCAGCGTACTGAAAAACGAAAAGCACAGCGAAATTTTTCGTTTATGATTTCGTCATGTCATTTTTGTATGGGAATTTTCGATTCGCATCAGCAGCGTACTAGGCTTAAAACAAGAAAATTTTGTAAAAAACAATTTGGTAGTAACGAATTGCAGTGTGGTTGCTACGAACTGTCAAAATCTATTCGCGTTCCACATACCATCCACACTGCAACGAATAAATTGTTCGCGCTCAAACTAACCTCAAAATTATACCACTCTTGTTTTGTTTTTGTGTGTGTGATCATGGCTGAGGAAACTATGGAGAAAAAGGTAATTATAAATTGACAATTCGTCGCTGTCTGCGAATAGAAATAAAGCTCATGTGCAAGAAAAGTCAAAATATGGGAACATCCACAGTTCGCAGTTCGTAGCTCATGTGCAAGATCCTTTAGGGCTGAAAAAGTTTAATTTTTGACTTAAATGTTATTTCAATCTTAATAATCTGTCAATATTATCAATGACTGGCAGTACTTCGTTTGTCAGTTGAAATATTGTAAGAGAAAAAGAAGACTTTAAAATTGTTCTGGAGTGGTTTTGAAAAGAACAATCTCTACAAAATCATTGTACCAAAATTTCAATATCACACTTTTAAAAAACGAAATTAATATTTTAAGTTATGAGAACAAAATAGAAATATATGGCTCAAAATCACCAAGGTGCAGAATTGGCTTCGCTAGCAATTTAATGTCTTAAATCTTGACTTTATTAAGAAAAAAAAATTAAGAAAATACTAAAAATAACCTGTTTTGTGTGTCTATCAAACAATATAATTTATTAATAAACTAAATTTTAAATGAAATCAATATACACGCATAGAAAATCATTTCGGGAACGCGTCCTAATCTACAATCTTCAACAACAAGTTCAAAATATAATTGAAAAATGTAAGGTATTCAACCCCGGTCATCACTTAATACACCATATTTTTTATACAAAATCTAGTTTTAGAAAGGATATTAATAGATTATTTATTTTTAACTGTAAAAAATGCAAAAACAGTTTGTCCGATACCGCACAAGTCATTTCAGTGAACATATCGATAATCGATAAAAAATAATTTTAAGTGAACGCAGCCATTCGGTGTGACACGTCAGTCGAGGTAGAGAACAATAGCAAAGCCGGCTGCCAAAGTATTTATCGTAAAATAAATTTTATATAAATGGTAAATACCTTTTTATTCATTATTCGTAGAGCGTACATCAATAGCCCGTCAATCCGTGAACGCATTTATTACATTTAATTATTGATGAAATTTTTTTCTACGACACGAAATTTTAAAGTTACCTCAAATATTTTCCTATTGACAAAGTCAGATCGCATTGAAGATGACCGCCGTATAATTGAAGCGCTTGCTTATTTGAAATCGTCATTTCGGGAACGGTCATTTCGGGAACGTTCCCGGACATGATTTTTACGTATTTTGCTTGTAGAAGATTTTGTATGTATTGTTTTCATTATTGCTTATTTAATACACATACATAATATACCCATGTTATTAAACAAAGCTTAAATTATGTACTTTGTTTTGTTTTTGTTGATTTTATCAAACTTAGAAAAACGTTCCCGAATTGATGGTTTTCTGTATGACATTTAGTACTAAAAAATATTACTAAAAAAGTATACAATTCTGTGCGCTGCCCTGTCAAAGTTTATTTATATACAATTTTTGCAACAATATAAACTAAAATTCATCATCACAGCTTGCAATTTTTTTTCTCATAAAAAAATTTTGAAATTTGCAACCTTGGTGATTTTGAGCCATATGTAATTTATTTTCATCGGAAAAAAAAACAAAAAACACTAGAATTATCTTACAAAATTAGGTTACTAAATGATAGTTTAAAAAATCAAAAATGTTATGCAATCATATATGCCATTTAAACAGCTTCAACTTTTATATGGATATATTAATTAATTATTTTGTATGTTTGATTTATAACCTGTGATAACGAAATAAAAAAAAACATTTGCATTTCAAAAATTAAATACCTACTTTTACTTTTATAGTAAAGCTTCCAACAAATGATTGAATCACAATCTTATTTAAATTTAAACTTAATTAATATTAAATAAAAGACCACCCTGTGAAAGTGATCTTTATCTAAAAATGTTTGTAATTTAAGGATTTGATTAATCTTCGAGGATTTAAATGGGGTAAAGAAATAACTTTCACTCATTTTTTCTGAAATAAGATTTGATCTAAGATGGGTACGTGCATTAAATAATATATTTCCATTTAACTATATTTTAACATTATATAAATGTTGGGTATGGAACTTAATTCCAAATGTTTTTTTTTATCATAATTACATATTTGTATTTGCCTGGAAGTTGATTATGTAATATTTACATGACAACAAAATAAGGTCATCAGAAAATCATTGTATATGAGTAAAATATATGAGATAGAGTTTGATAAGATATCTTTATATCATAAAACAATAATATCAAGTTTCAACAAAAACATACAAATATTGTAATTAAAGTTGAAATTAAATTATGTAAAGATTTGTACACAGGTTAAGTTCTAGACTATTTGGTTCATTTTCTTAAAAATACGATTTTTCAATGAAAACTATGAAGGTGAATTTTGGGAAGTCATTTAATTTCTATTAAAGTAAATTAAAAAAAATAGGTGACAGATAAGAACCTTGACTACATCCACTTCCATTATTTAAGCTAATAGTCTTGCAGGTAGGATTGGGGTTAGGTTTTAAGTATCAATCAATTTGTTGCATGCGTTAAAAAATTCTGTTTTTTTTTTCAATTCCCTTACAATATGATTTTAAGCTTATATTGTTAATAATAACCTATTCAAAAAGTCCATAGTATAGCTTCTTGCAAGAAGCGGCGTTTAAAAATTTAAAAACACTGCATCATAAAATTGCTCGTATAATTTCAGTTGCTTATGTACAATGTACTTAGATATTTTGAGGGCAACTTGTGGAAATACATTTGTTTCATGAAACACACTATGTCTATATGTACGAGTATATAATCAATATTTAAGTTCAAACAAAAACTCCTCGGTTGATTGATGCTAACAAATTTAAATGATTCTCATCAATCAGACACCAAAACACAAGTGACCAGAATCAATAAAACATTTTGAAGCATGATTTCTTACCTATTCAGATTTTTTGTCTTTCATATTTAAAACACCCGCATCCCTTTTACGTAAATGTCAAAATATTGCCCTTAACTCTATTTATAGGTTTTTTTGTTGACAACGTTAAAGAACTTGTAATTCAATCAAATAAAAATAAACCTACAATATTTAACAACATACATAACGTACATTATGTATGTTGTTCCTATGTAAACTCGGAAGTTTGCCAAAAATGATTCTTTCCCTAGACAACTTGAGTGTGGGAATTGTCAGGAGGTATGATAAAACTCTTCTTCCCTTTGACTTTTCCTCTTCCGCCCTCTGGCGAGACATTTTGTCGTGTATTCTGTTCTGACTCAACGGAAAATAGAATAACAAAGTTTTAGTTTCTTGTTTTTTTCGTTTTGGCCATCAAAGTTTATCTAATGTGATGTCTGGGAAATAAAAGATGGGAAGATTATAATTTTCACAAAAGTAAAAATCAAACAAAACGAAAACTCCAAAAAAAGCAATTTTTGCAGGTCAGACAGAAGAAAATTCAAACCAACCGGAAAAGGAAATATATGTATATCCAGTTCAATATAAATACGACGGCGGCGCGGCGCACAGTGGCCCGTTTATGCAAAACTGCTTGCAATATTCATTTTTCGAGTGGGTCTATAATGCAAAACTTTTTAGTTCACTGGACTCACAAATATTTGGAGCTTGAGTAATCGAAAAAAATATTCAATTTGGGTTATTGGTGTGCCTTATAGAGCAGGCCAAAGTTGAACATTTTTTATGATGATCATTTTTTTTTATTTTTTTATTTTTTTTCTTAACTTTGAATGAAAAAACTAGAAAAAGGGCTTCCAAACGCTTTTCGTTTTTGTTTTTATGATATGCTTTGCCATTATTTAGATCGGTAGTTAAAACAAAAAAAAAACAAAAAATTTTTTTAATTGTTTAATTTAATTTTTTTGGAAACACTACTTTTTGCACACTTTTTCGACTTCAAATTGGATAGAAAAAAAAGGTTCAACGAGTGGTGCTAAGATCTCAACTGATTCAGAATCCTTATATATTCCTTTACATAAATCCAAAAGATCAACTGCGTCATTTTGCATCGAACTGAGCTAGGGAGATTTGAAGTGATGAAGTCAGTCATTTTTTCCCCTCTTTTTTTATGGAAATTTTTTTTTATGGTTTTCTTTGTTTTGTGTGTGGTGGATTTACAAAAGATGATTTTATTTTAAAAAGGTAAATCATTTTTATTTTTTGTTTATTACATAAGATTTTCAAGAGTTTTAGAACTAATTTTTTTAATCCTGTTATAAAATTTTAAATAACGCATTTGTTTTCGGGTACGATTGAATTTTGATCAGGTACTTTTATTGATAAGGATTAAGATTAAGAATTTATTGATAAGATTTAAGGATAAAACGATTTTGGAATATGTTAGTATACAGGTAGACAGACAGGTAGTTTTATTGGGGTGTCTTTAAATATAATTAATATAAGGATTAAAGCGACTTG
This sequence comes from Eupeodes latifasciatus, assembly GCA_920104205.1. Taxonomy (NCBI): domain Eukaryota; kingdom Metazoa; phylum Arthropoda; class Insecta; order Diptera; family Syrphidae; genus Eupeodes; species Eupeodes latifasciatus. The sequence continues at coordinate 3,947,420 of OV049926.1, forward strand.
AGTCCAGGTATTTACTCTAAGGTATAAAAAGATGAAACATTTGACTAAAATAATCATTTAGAATTCAAACGAGCGTTCGAGCAGTTGCTTTTATTTTTCAAAACAATTTAAAATGGATATTCCGAATAAGGATTTGTTTGAACTTTTTGTCAATGTTACCACTTGCAATGAGTTTATATCTGCCGCGGAAATTGAATACCAACTACCAGATGCAAATGCAATCAAACAGATATTAAAACAATTCTATTACAACCTTGATAGAAAATGGATAGCAGCCAAAAGATCGAGAAATAACTTTAAAAAGAATGCAGAATGGCTTTCCTTATCTCTGCATATCAATACCGGACAAACAGAAGAAGCGGGTGATCTCCCAACTACATCGAGAGGAAGACCAAGAAAGACAGTCAATGAGTGCGCAACATTTACTAAAAAACAAAAAATAATCAAAGCTACAAAGGAGATATGTACAGAACATCTCTCTGAAGCTTTGAGTATAAGATACAATAAGGCCCATGAAAAGGGGAAGAGTGATATAATTCAGGCAATATCTTCTGCAAGTCCACTTCGTGTCAAAAGAGTCAAGGAAAGCATTCACACTCCCCAACACAATCCCATAAAATACACCAATGAGAACGCATTAGTTTGTTTATGGATTTGGGACTCTCAAAAGAAAAATATAAAATCCTGAGAACTTCGTTAAGACATCACAACATAGATGTCTTGCCATCCTACAATATGATTACAGTTGCGAAAAAAGAAGCAGTTCCCGACAACTGCGAAGTCACGGAAATATTAGCTAGAGTGAAACTTCAAAGCATGATGGATCATACAGCAATGCGGCTAATAGAAAGCAAAACGGAGAGTCAAATAATTGCACTTCCAAGAAGTCTAACGTTACAGAGTAAATGGGGCTGCGATGGATCATCTGGACAAAGTGCCTACAAGCAAAAAATAAATACAACAGATGGTGAAACAGACGCACACATGTTCATGGCATCAGTTGTCCCACTTCGACTCAATAGTACAAATGGTGAACATTGGAGGAACCCTCGCCCATCATCAGTTCATTTCTGTCGGCCCATTATGTTCCAATATGTTAAAGAGACTAGTGACATCATAAATACCACAGTCAATAATATTAAAAGTCAAATAGCAGATATTCAACCAACAATATATAAAGTTAATGAAGAAACAACTATTACTGTGAATCACGAGTTCTTTTTAACTATGATAGACGGAAGAGTATTAAACGAATTAACGGAAACAAAGTCTACGCGGTCATGTCCGATATGCAAAAGGACACAAAAGAATTTCAATAAAGATGAATCAATTGAGGACGAACATAATTACGAATATGGAATCTCTCCACTGCACGCTACAATCAGATGCATGGAATTTATTTTGAAGCTTGCGTATACTCTTCGACAAGAAGGAGAAGGTACTGATGAACCGGTTGGGACCAAGGAGGCGGAAAAAAGAAGAAAACAAGAGATCCAAAGGCGTTTTCGCGATGAGCTTGGCCTTGATGTGGATAAACCAAAGCAAGGGTTTGGAAACACTAATGACGGAAACACTGCAAGAAGATTTTTTGAACAGTCAGATGCAACCGCTCGAATAACTGGAGTCAATGGAGAAGTTATAATGAGGCTCAAAGTAATATTGAACGTTTTAAATTGCAGAGAAGTAGTGAATGCAGTTAAATTTGGGGAGTATACAAAAAAAACTGCAGAGCTTTTAAAACAAAAGTATCCTGAAAAATTACTCACACCTACACTACACAAAATATTGGTTCATAGTCAAAATATCATTGAATATCAATCACTACCACTTGGAGAACTGTCAGAAGAAGCCCAGGAATGCAAAAATAAAGACTACAAGAAATATCGATATCAGAATACGTGTAAAGTTTCAAGGATTCGGCAGAATGAGGACCTATTTAACATGCTTGCAACCTCTTCGGATCCACTTATTTATTCATTAAGGCATGTGAGAAGCCAAAAAGATCTGAAAGAACGATACTCTCCAGAAATGATGAGTTTATTACACATTTCCCCGGACTTAGATGACAGTTTTCAAGAAATTTAGTATTTATATATTAATTTGTTTTGTCTTTATTTCTTTTTACACTGACTTTTGATATATGTATAACCAAAATACATTATGTACTCTTGAATACTGGAAAATAAAAAAAAATGCCTTAAAATTAAAAAAAAAAATACTTTTTTCCCCACTGTTTCACTCGAATTGGTTCTTTTTCTCTTTGCTCCACTGTTTCAATTCACTAAATTACTTAAAAAATTGATTTTGATGATTGCATATTAAAATACCGCTACGTTTATCACCTTTGTTAAAACTTTTAATTTTAACACAAATTTCTGAAACACCCTGTAAACAGTTTTTTTTGCTCTACTGTTTCAATTCACTCAGATTACTTAAAAAAATGATTTTGACAATTGCATATTAAAATAACGCTATGTTTATGACCTTTGGTAAAACTTCTTATTTTAACACAAATTTCTGAAACACCCTGTAAACAGTTTTGTTTTTTTTTGCTCTACTGTTTCAATTCACTCAGATTACTTAAAAAAATGATTTTGACGATTGCATATTAAAATACCGCTATGTTTATGACCTTTGCTAAAACTTCTTATTTTAACACAAATTTCTGAAACACCCTGTGAACAGTTTTTTTTGAAAGTCACAATTTTTATAGCCTTAGAAATTTCCTTCAAGATAAAAAAAAAATTAAAGCAATATCTTTATTCGTTTAGGAGATATGATTTTTGCAACCAAAAAAGTCAAAACGGGCCACTGTGCGGCGGCGGTGGTGGCAGTGTCGGCGACGGGTTTGGGCGCCATTGAGATTTTATCATAGCTATTCATCGTTTTTATTCTCGTAATTCCCACGAATATGAAAAAAGATTCATACAACTACTGCTCTCGGATGTGTAATGTTATAGTTTTGAGAATTGGAGTGAAATTATTCATTTTTATTGATTCTTATTGTCTTTGCGAAATGAATATTTTATCCCTTTTCCTATTATGACTTTATGAATGAATGATTTATTTTTTATTTTATTTTATGTACATATGTACATATGTATGTACATATGTAAAATGAGGGTGAATATAAAAACATGCTGGTTATTAAATAAGAGGAGTTTGATAAAAAAATAAAAGAATTTAACTCGTTAATTGGTTAAATAAGATTAATTGATTTTTTTTAAAGAATTGTGACATAATGGAATATGTTTTTTTTTTATAAATGGCGAGGGTACTTTAGAAGACAATTATTTTTACATAATTAGGGAAAAACTTCAAGTTAATTTGAAAATATTAGTAGCTATTGTCATCAACATAAATCTTAAGTCGTTTTCTTTTGTGTTTTTTTGAGTTGCATTTTCATACAGAACCCGCGAACATAATTGAAATTTGATCTGACATTTCACCAGGAAATTTGAAAACAAACAAGTTTTTGACGTTTATTTCATTTTAACTTGATTAAAATAAAGTAAAATTCTTGAAATGAATCGTATAAGCGAACTTTTTCCCAAATTGTCAACACTGAGTTTAAGTGACATTAGAATTGAGAAGTGTCATAACTCTTACGTCAAAGTGATATTTCTATGTATTTGTTGAATGAACCAGACAGAAGCCGAAATTTGATGGACATTTTACCAACAAAGTGGATAAAAAACGAATTTCTGCTGTTTATTTTGTTTGAACTTGATTTAAATAAAGTAAAAGCTTTGCAATGCGAGTTTTATTTTCATTTAAAGTCTCTGAATTTTCTTAAATTGGCAACATTAACTACAGAGACAATAGATTTGACAATTGATGCATACTTAACGTCAAAAAATATTTCACTGCGTTTATTGAACAGACCAAACAGAGCCCGATAACAATTGAAAATATCTGACGTTTAGATATTTCGTTTAGTGGGGTTTTCTTAAATTGGCAACACTGATTGTATTGACAGTAAATTTGACAAGTAACACGTATCTAACGCCAAAGAAATATGTCTACGCGTTTGTTGAATGTAGAACCCGTGGCGTAATGGTTAGTGCGTTGGACTGCAATGCCAGAGATCTTGGGTTCAAACCCTGCTTATGCCATCTACATTTTTTTTCACGGGTACTGCCTTTTGCGATGAATTGACAAATCCTTCAAGAGTAATTCCTGTCATGAAAAGAGCTCTCTAAATCCTCCATCCATGACAACATTACTTGAACACTGGAATGGTTAAGAGTTGTAAGTCACTAGGCCCTAGTTCTCGAAGGACTGTTGCGCCACCTAATTTTAATTTAATGTTCGTTGAATGAAACAGACAGAAACCGAAAATAACCAAAATTTGATCTGTCATGGAACATAAACTGATTTCTGACGTTTACTTTGTTTGAGCTTAATAACAAAAAAAGACAAATTCTTTGTAGTTCCTCATTTACACGAACTTTCAACTTTCATTTTAAGTCTTGGAGGTTCCTCAAATCTATACAACTCTGATTACATTGACTGTACATTTGTAAAGTGACATTTACTTAATGTGAAATTGATATTTCTGTGCGTTTTTTTATTTGACCGGACTGAACCCGAAAACAACGGAAATTTGATCTGACATTTCAAAAATAAAATTTAACAACAAACGAATTTCTGACGTTTATTTCGTTTGAAATCAAATACAAAAATTCAATTCTTTTCAATACCTCATGTAGCGAACTAGTTTCAGTTTGAAGTCTTTGAGTTTTTTTTATTTGGCAACACTGATTCCAGTGACAGTTAAGTTGACAAGTGACATTTCCCTTATTTTAAAATGATATTATTTCTGTTCGTTTGTTGAATGCGAACTCCCACGTTTTTTTTCCACCATTTTCCAATAATGTGTTTCCAATTTTAAATAAAAATTTCATTATGATGTAGAAAAGAGATCTACGAAATTATATTCTTGTTCCATAATGAGTTTTTTTTTTATGATCCAAATATTAATACCTGGTGATAAACCCCTTTAAAAACTCTTTCCACCTGAAAATAAGATCTCAATTTGATGAACCTTTTCTTTTAATTTAAACAAATAAAACTCCGTATACCTCCTTCAGTTAAATGTCATAAAATACCCCTTCTCATGGTGGATTATGTTGTGTCAACTTAAAATAGAAACTATAAAAGAATTTTATCCTACTTCAGTGACATCGTATAATCTTAAAATTTGTTCTTCTACTTGGCAGCACCATTTATTTAGTACCTTAAGTAAAGAACCTGTATTCTCTTCTTAAACAATATACATACATAAGTGATCCACATTCATGATGCTAACTAATCTTGAATTTTATGTTCAAGTCTCAAGGCTGATAAGACATCCGAGTATAGAGAGGTAGGTACGAGTATAATAAATATACAGCTTCAAGCTTCAACTTCAGTCTATCCCGAGAAATACTCATAATAATATAAATATCAGAAGTAGAACCTTAAAAGAGAAGACATTTTTTATTGCTGTTATTAAAGTTCATTTATTTTTGTTACTAACTTCAAACACAAAAAGAAAGACAGACGCGAACGTGAAGCCTGAAGCAGCAGCAGAAGCAGCATCACCAAGGCATATGATATTAGCTTTATACGAAGTTATGAAGTGTGATAAAGTCCACAAGCCATGACTATGGCTATAACCTGAACTTAGCTCTGCGCTGTCAGAGCTAATGTACAGTACATGTACCAACCTATAGAGTACGTTGTGTAGAGGTATAGACTGCGCAGCTAGTGCAAAGCAAATGGACTCGTTCAAAGGTGCAATGTTTGTACAGGTTGTTTTTGACGTTTCGGTATGCTTTCAACTTTTCTCTCCTTTTAAGTTGTGCTGCACAGTGCACATTACACACCCAGACCAAGCTGTGGGATGTGTGTGCATCAGCTGCAGAAACTACATCATCTTCTTTCATCGTCATCGTCGAGTCGCGTCGTCGCGTTCTTTGGGACGATGTATTTCTTATGCAAAGGTGCAGTTGATTGACGTGTCCAAAATAAAAACCTGCTTCAAATAAAATCAAGTTAAAAAAATTCATACATGAACTGTCAAAATAAAGACCGAATAAAAGGAATTTTGACACGTGTCATGTTTTGGGACGGATGACATGTCCGTTGAATGTGTCCATCCAAATGTATTTCAGCTAATGCATATTCATTTATTCTCCACCGCGAATGGACATCTTAACCAAACAAACACTTGACATTTATAAACGTCTGGACCACCGAGATGAGGCATTTTATTTATTAGCCCAACGCAACGGCAACAACTTACTTGATGCACTTTCCCAATAAAGCCGCCATTACATTAACACAATTGCCATTCCGCAATTCCATATAAGTGGATTGGAGACCTCTCTCAGACTCAGTCTCAGCCTCAATTTCTACTGGTGCTGGTGCTGCTGATGGTGGAGAGATGTGTTGTGTATTCATATATTTCCTTGTCCGCGTGCCCATTCAAATGTCAACTTGGGATGGTGAATTTTAATTTAAATATCAACAAAAGCTGATGGTGACATTAATTGGCAACCAGACAGACAGGCGCATTATGCAGAAGATATACGAGTGTAGAACCCAATATGGTCTTTGACTACAACTTCGACTACGAGTCCATCTCCTCTCGGCTTGTTTGGAATAGGTAATAAGTGTGTTCCAAGTGATCGGTATCCTAACACCATTCAAAGATCACTTTAGATGTGTATATTTTCCTATAATTAACTCCTTTTTGGGCTTGAATGCACAAACCATATACCTAGTTGAAGAGGAGTCTCTACTTTTATCTGTTTAACTACTGGTATCGCACTTCAGGCCATTCATTTATTCCATCCTCCATATGCATGCAGCATTTTCGACAGAGAGACAGACCAAGTTGCACATTTCAATATTCAAAACTGTCTGTTTGCACGTTGAGATTTCATTCGAAAGATACGAGTAGCTCAGCTTTACTTTGCTCCTATCCGATCCATGTGGTGAATAGGATAGGGATGTGAATGGGGAATAAGTGCTGCAACATCAACTGAAGTGTTTCCAACAACCCAATACTCATTGAACAACAATCACGATTGTGTTACAGTGAGAGGTTGGTTGGTTTTCTGTCTGATGGCCTTCTTAACCATAATTCCATTGAGTCAGTCGTTATAATAAGCGATTTGTGCAGTTCAATAGACCTTGTATCGGCAAAGGCCATCTTTTCAAGAAACAAAAATGAATATACATAAAGCCCAGACTGGGTCGGGCTTGAGATCGAAGCTTAACCGCGCATCAGAAGAAGCCAAATGGTTTTACGCCTAACTTTGATTGTTTTCAATGTAGGTTCGTGAGAGGTACTTCTATTTATATTATGGTGATTGGGATCAGTCCTCTTAATGGAACACCAAATAGTTATACTCTTTTGCCTTATTTGATCTTAAATTATGGAGCGGGTGGTGAGGGGCATGGTAATAATGTCAGTTTAAGTTTTGAGTTCTTAATTTGAAACAAAGGTACCTAACTTGTATCTTTTTTTTGCGTTCCTTAACGATCTCTCTAGGAGTTTACCACATGTACTTAGTCGGTGAGAAGTGAACGATCATTCAAACAATAAAATGTCTTGACTGTGATCGCTGAATAATTTAACTGGTGCCAATACCAATCAAGCATAAACTGTGCAAATTAATTCACGCAATCAAGCAGAAAGATTTGTACCAGATTGCAATTTAAATGAATCACAAAACGATCTCAACGAGAGAGGTTTTGGTGTACTCAAAGAATTTCCAATTAAACAATAATACATATGTGCAATTTCCGGTCTAGTCTCGTTTTTGAATTGATATATTCTAAATTCTTACTCACAAACATGACGTCCCACAACCGCTATAAACTTATAAAAGCTATAAACTATAATTAGCAAAAAGATGTTTTATAGGAGAAGAAAAAACTCAATAACTGAGGGGCTGTTGGTTTTATATAGAAATTGTGCGAGCATCTTTAAATATATTCGCATTTCAGCACATAGAAAACTATTTTCGACATGCATTTTTGAATTTTAATGAATTTGTGTGTTTTGTTTTGGTCCATCTCAAATTGCAAACCATCTGTCGTGCGTTAAAATAAAGTTATTGTGTATTTTTGTGTATTTTTAAAAATGTGTACCACTGCCGCTTGAGGTCAAACAAAGTCTTTTAAATTAGTTTTATCAATAGGACAGATGTTGTTGTGATTTTTAAGTGCACATCCCTATTATAATGCTTGTGGACAATTGATACTTCTTTAATCTTTATGTGCGTTATGTCATCGGTTGGGGTGAGAATGTGCCTTCTGTCAAGTGACCTGTGTAATTCGGGACTTCTGTAAATTATTGGACAATAGAATTTAAAGAGGTTCCTCAATATTTGTTATTAGGATTTTGCGGATAAAAATTATGGGCAATCGGGCATGGCGTCCAACAAATACGCTTATACAGAAAAGATTTCAGAAAACAAAAAGTACCTAAGATCTTTGGCATGAGTGGTATATTGCAAGAAAGAATAAAAAAATGTCGTTTTCAATTGAAAAAAAGTTACGCACTTTTGAAAAAAAAAAAAAACTATATAACTTTAATTCGTATAGATAGGTTGAATAAAAATAATAGGATTTGACTTTTTTGAAAATGACGTTTTCAATTCCAATTTGTATTGCAAATAAAATCTTCCAGTTGAATTTGTATCCACTCAAAAGGAAAAATCACTTATGGAGGCTTCCGTGGGTGAAAAGCAAATTTATTTTTGGTATGGATCTTTGGGGCAAAATAAATTTATTTATTTTTTATTTAAAACCAAATGTGCAGATCTGGAATTTTCGGCAGATTTACACCTCTTTGCACTAATACTAATATAACTGTAAAAATTGTTCAGCTGGAAATTTGACACGTACACAAAGTTGAAATGTGTTAAAGAAAATTTCAATTGATAGTTCGGTTTAATCAAGTTTATCATTCAATTATAACAGAGGGTTTTGAGTATAATCAAAGCTTTGATTTCCTCAGACCCAAAAAGAAAACGCAAATTAAGAGTCCATAATTGCAAATTATTGGTATTTTTCACGTTTTGGAACTCACTATTATTTTTCACCATTCGGAATTATTAACAAGTTCGACGATTAACATACATTTGTTTTTCTACAATGTCTTTCTTGTATGGTAAGAAAAGAAAAGGTTGTTTTTTTAATGGTATATAATTTTTAAATGAAAAAAAAAAACAAAGATTATTCATTTAAATTGTGATCCTTTTTTGTGCGAGGCTGAGGTAGACTCGTCGGTGTCCAGGGTTCTTCTCAAAGAAGGCAAACAAACTTGGTTTAGATTCTTATAGCTTAAGAATTGTGCAAAACTCAACCGTCAACACTAGAGGCACAATCTTCCAAAGGTCCATCCAATCATTCTGATGCGCAGATGATATTGACATAATTGGAAGATCAAAGCGTGATGTCAGTGGAGCGTTTTTGAGCATTGCGGCAAAAGCGAAACTAAACCGGTCAATGAGGGCAAGACCAAGTATATGCTGTCATCAAAAAAGGACATTGAACAACGACGTCTTGGACAAAATGTCACCATGGACAGCTATAACTTCGAGATAGTTGAGAACTTGGCACCGCTATAAACTCAGACAACGACACCAGCGCTGAAATCAAACGAAGAATAACTCTTGCAAATCGCTGCTTCTTTGGACTTAGAAGGCAATTGAGTAGTAAAGTCCTCTCTCGAGCATCTACAAGACACTCATCATCCCGGTTCTCATTTATGGCGCTGAGGCCTGGACCCTGTCAAAGAAAGATGAGAGTGTCTTAAAATGCTTCGAGAGAAAAATTCTTCAGGTGATTTTTGGTCCCGTCTGCATAGATAGAGAATGTATGAGAAGATATAACGACGAACTGTACGGACTGTACAGCAACACAGACCTAGTTAACAGAATTAAAGTCCAACGACTTAAATGGCTAGGTCATGTAGAGCGAATGAACATCAACGCTCCATCCCGGAAGGTCTTCGAATCCAATCCTGATGGACGGCACAGTAGAGGGAGACCGCGACTCAGGTGGCGCACGCAGGTGGGTGAAGACCTCAACCAACTTGTCGTGCGAAACTGGAGACAGCTAGCTAGGGACCGAGCTGGCTGGAGACGCATGTTGTTTGAGGCCCAGGTCCGCCCGGACTGTAGCGCCAGATTCTTATAGCTACGATAGCAAAGTATTTCACATACTTAAATTTTTTTAACCACTAAAACTAACAATTTATTGCATATACTTCACAAATTATATGTACATATGTATATGTTGTCCTTAGCAGAAGGTAGTAACGGAATAATCGGTTGGAAGAGAAACTCCCTGTAACAAGCAGCAAACTAGAGAATAAGGAAGGAAGAAGGTTCTGATGCAATTGAGGTCTAAATGTTTTCAGGAATTCTTTCGTTTAAGTGTATACGTGTACACAAGATAGGGACTTAAACTCAGTAAAGGTAAAAATAGAAGACGAATTTGTGTTGAAATTTCACCTATCGCTATATAAAATATTCTGTGAAAATTCACTTTGAATTTTGAGCAGGTGAATGGCAAAAGATATACCATATAATATATTTCCTAGCTATACCACATAATACATATATTGCATCGGATGGAGTTATGTGTTATTGTCTCATGTTCGTGGTGATAAAGGAGAATTATAACGCTTGGTTACAAAACTTACTCTATTCGAAAGACAATACTCTGGCATTATAATTCAAAAGCCGCAAAGGCGCGGCGGACTCAGACGAAGTCTAATCTTTAGGTCAAACTTTCGATGACTTTTTTCAACATTTTTGACCGTCATCATTTGACAGCTGAAAAAATGGCAGCCGATTAGAATAGTTTTGTCAACTTAAAGTTCTATATCTCTGAAACAACCGTTATTAAGTTGTCAGATTCGACCACAAAACTGATAATCAAACAAACATACTATACTTCCAAACAGACTGCATCTTTTAGCTACCCCTGCATTTTATTTTGACACCTCTTCCCTTCACCACAAACAAAGTGTCTGGTACCTTTGAGGAAGAAGGTTTAATATAATATCCTGCTCCAAGTCAAATTTAAACATCCTCTTTTGATAACACATAACATTCTTCCATCTGCCGATTAGGAAAACACCAACAACTTACAAAACAAGCGAAACAAATAAAAACTCTAATTAAAAGGGAACAAACAATGACTTCCTCAAAATACAAATAAAAATATACCTCCCTCTGTGGCCACATGTTGTTTGCCATCAAACTCGAAAAAACAAAGCCTCAACTTAACCAAACATCTGCCAATACGGAGCCATACCATCGAGAGAAAATTAAAACCAAAATTTAAAAAACAAAAAGAAAAATTTTTGAACTCCTTTTGCAAAGAAAACAAACAAAATCCCATTCGAATTGAAATTGAAATTGAAGTGAACATTGCACGTTCTCATTAGTCGACTTATTGTCTTAACTATTGCAGCACACGACTTGCATTGTGTAGACCGCCGCGCCGTCGACGGCATCGTCGTCGTCGTTTAAGAGTACCCCCATCATCATCATTCATTCATTCACCTCCAGAAACAGAATTGAATTTAATCCCACTGGATTCTAAAATCGCGTTGCGTCGCCAACATTGTTTATCGGGCATTCTGATTGAAAACTCACGCTCGCGCTCTCCGGATCAAATTGAATCAAAAGTCACTAGCGTGGGCGGCCCGGCCGGCCCGGTCGGCATTAGAACGACATCAGTTCATCAGTACGATGAAATAAAATGAGGTACAGAGCATACATAGACGAATTCAATTAAAATGTCAGTGCGGGTGATTATTAGGAAATGAACTTAAGCTAGACGAACAAAGAAAAGTGATTGATTGGATAGAGGTAGACCGTAGACCAGTCGACGATGACGACGACGACGATTACGACGATATAATCCGATTCCAGAGCGTCTCATTATCTACACATAAATTCATCAGCACTTGCTCGAGCCTTTATACATTTTTCCCTATTTTGCCTGTCACTCAAACAAAATGTCCTTTTCAGCCAGCAACAACAACAACTGTCACATAACTTACTCCCACGTATATGTTTGTACCTTCAAGAGAAACTACTGGCATGTCATTGCTAATCAGGATTCTTGCAGCGCAAGTTTCGCTGTAGCCGAAGCGCACTGCATACATATGCATATGGACATTGGACAGACATACCTTTGCTATAATATGTACTGGCTACTGTAGTGGCTGTCATCATCAGCAGATGTTCGGACAGTAGTCCGTAAGGGATTCCAAGTTGGACAAACACTGTCTTTATTGCCACCACACTACACCACTCCACAAGACCCAACATCAGGCCTAGACAACAAGGGAATAGCTTAAATGCCCAAGTAACCGGTTGAACGTGTGTCAATCACTCAGCGTTCGGCTTCGGCGAGCAATAGCTTAGTTGTGGCTATGGCTGTGGCTGTGCAAAGGTGTTGCACAGGGAACCATCTATGCACGTCGTCGTGTAAACTATAAATTCAAAATCGTAGCACAACGCACGCTTGAACAGAACAACCAACAGCCAATATTGCAGAAGGAGGAAACGCGCGCGTTCCAATGTTCATTTTGTGACGGAACAAGACAGGTTAAATTATGGTCAATGGGGATAGGTTTTGTGCGCGCAATTTTCTACTGCATCATGTCATATGGGCAGCCAGTTGGTTCGGTTCTCGTTCTCGGTACACCTAGTTGAGTTGGACTAGTCGTGGACGCATAGGGATTGACTGAGACTGAGACTTTTGGCCCTGTCCGTGGGCGATAAATTCCAATAGCACTCCTATACATATACATAAATGAACAAATTTGCGTAGCTGATTGGGCGGTGGCATGGCGGCGCGCCGCAGTTTCAATGAAGTTCTATAGCCGGCTGCTAAAAGATCAGGCGCTGCTTACCATCAGCACTCTTATTCAATTCTCCTTGCCCAATGGAACACACAAATGTATGTCTCCCAAACTCTGATTTGAATTCATGGCATGAAGTGCGGAACTAATAATTTCCAACCGATTTTGATCATGTCTGATGGTAATATGCAGTAATCTGGAAGCATTCGGCTGCACAAGCACATAACCTTCTGCTGTAACATTTCGATGTCGAAATCGAAAAAGAAACGACCTCGAGCTTGATTACGAAAAAAATTGTAATAATTATTACAGAGATTTCAAATGGAAAGTATGTCTAACAAAACCCACCAGACACTGACAGCTAGTCAAAGGGTCATCTAATATGACAGATGACAGATTGCTAACCTAGGGTGTGTTTACATTATACAACAGATTGCATGTTGAGTGATTAAAAATAAAAAGAGAAATAAAACTTTCAAATTCTCAGCAAACAAAATTAGATTAGGATCATGGTCAATCTTTATGCTTCAGTTCATTTAATCAGGTTTAAAATGTTCATATGAGTACATCGATTATTTTTCCACAAAGATCGGAAGTGTCAGTGATGTTCTGACGCAATAGCAGCAAACTTAAATACAAAAAAAAAGAAACGTTTTTCCAGCTAAGTTAATATTTTTAATGCAAACACGTTTCGCATTTCTATTTACATACATTATATGGGGAAACTAGAATTTATTTTTATAATTGATTTTCGAACTGAACGAATCTGATTTGATATTTTATTTTCTTTCGAATATAAAAAGTTATGACTCTTTGTTGTTGGTATAGATCTCAGAGTTCAGAACTAACGGAACATTTAATTTTTATAGCTGACACATGTCGACTATGGCAATCGAAATATTATTATTGAGGCATGATGTAAGAAAAGAATGTCAACTTTAACTAGAGCGAGAAATTTTGATTTTAATTTGTAGCTTGTGGAGTGATTAATGTTGCGAGGAAAAATAAATACATATATCGATGTATGTAGAACCCTGCCTTCTTAGAAGGTAGATATTTTTCCCAATTGTAACAAGCCGATAGAAACTAATTGATTTGCATAGGAACACCTGGTTTATGGTGGCACCCAATAAGAGTTAAATGTTAATCTTTTGGATTTGGATCCACATCCTTCAAAATTCTTTATCTAGAAAGCAATTAAGGACTTTGTTTATTCTGCTATGTCATGTCTTTAGTACCTGTGGCTAATGGCTAGTGTGTAGGACTGTCATAGCAGAGGTTTTGGGTTCAACCCCGCCTTTGAATCCTAAGTTTATTCACTAGTAATGGCTCTTGAGAGAAATTGACAAATCCTCCAAGTCAAATGAGCCTTTCGGATTCGGCATAAAACTCTAGGTCCATCCCTGAAATAACTGGTTGACTAGTTGGTCACTAGGCCCTGGTTCTTTACGGAGTGATGCGCCAACTAATTTATTTATTTATTTAGAAGGTGTATATTGATTGAATGTCAAACTAGAACTACAATGACTCCAATTTCTAAGTTTTTCCTATGTTATGTCCCTAAATTTCCGACAACGGCAACAAACTATTACAAAGCTCGAACTCGAAAAAGCTAAAACATGCAAATGATTTCGAAGTAAGTTCGAAATCGCATGGCTGTAATCGTGAACGATCGGCTTTTTATTTATGTCAGAAAATTTTGATTTTACGGTGCATGGGACAGCTGCTTAAGAACTCTAAATGTATTGAGTTAGGAAAATTTTATGAAGGTGCAAAGGTAACAGCATTTAAAATTGGTCAAACTGAAGACTGCCAGCCTTAAGTTTTGATCAAACGTAAAACTATTAAAATAAACTTCTGTAAATCACTTTTTTGTTGGTTTGACTTGAGTTTATTTTTTTTTAAACACTTTCAAATATCACATCCTTAACTTTCGTAGTCACTATCATCATCTTCATCCTCTTCCATAACATAGTTAATCCAATCAATATAGTTAGCAACTTCTGTGTAAACACCTGGATATGGAGCAATGGCACACGGTTTCATACTCCATGAAGAAATTCCAACTTGTCTGCCATTTACAATCAAAGGGCCTCCAGAATCACCATTGCACTGACCCTTTCCACCGCCCTCGAAACCAGCACAAATATTGGTTGGGTGGATTTGTAGAATATGACGACTATTGCATTCTTCCCTCGAATAAACTTTAAGTTCGACTTTTTGCAAGTTCTTCTGAATTTTTCCACGGGACTGTGAAAAAAATTGAAATTTTACTAGAAACCTTTTTGTAAATGTTTCATTTTAAGTTATCTTACTTCGTTTAGACCCCAGCCAATAAGTGTTCCTTGTGAATTCTCAGGTGTTAGTTCAAACATTCTTGGTAGTCGAATAGCTTGAACCGATTGACCAAAAGTCAACGGTCTTTGTAATCTCAAAAGAGCTATGTCATGCAAGACATTTGCTGGAAAATATCCAAAGTATACGACAATTTCCGAGACACTCACATTATTCAAGTCGTTTTTGGTAATTCTCGAAACTCCATATTGAATGTTTAAAAAATCCGGACGCAAACCTGCAGCACAGTGTCCGGCGGTAAGGATCCAGATGGGACTTAATATTGTCCCTCCACAATTATGGCTTCCATCTCGAGTACGTATGGAGACCATAAAAGGAAATTCGTTTAGTTCAGCTCGTGTTCCATTTACAACTCGAAAATCTAAGGATAATGCCAAAGTTGATGAATGGAAAATTATCACAGATAATGTGATTGCATACAACTTGAACATGACTTTAGATACTGTGAACTCTCAATGGGTGGTGTTAGATTTTTATATGCGAGAACATCGCAACGTCTTTCCAATGATCCAAAGCCTTGACGTGTTGTTGTTTGCAAATTATAATAGTACACAAAACAACGATTCCATTATTAAAATTATATGGAAGTTAAGTATAGAAAATTATATTTTACCACAACTCTGTGCACTTGACCTAATGTAAAATATTTACTTGGCATATTTTCTATCCGTCATTCGGTAAGTATTAAGTAGTTTATGACTAAACCTAACAATATATGTATATGTAGTTGGAACTTAGTGATTTACAATAGAATTATCATTTCTTTATCTTCAGGGTAAGCATTGTCCATGTTAAAAACCTACACACTAAGTATGGAGTGGTTTCCTTAAACTGTTCATTGAAGAATTCTTTCAATTAAATTTAGAGTACATAAAGGAAGCCTATTGGGTCCTGTGCTTCTTATTACAGTCTTCAATTATATCCTACCACCATTTACGAATTTCAGTTTTCTTTGTTTTGAAATGTTTTTTTTTTGTATACCTACAAATAATGAAACTTACTTCGAAAAACAATCTAATTAACAAATGATTACAAGTCTACAGGGTCATTCATTTTTCACTTTGAAATAAAAGTGTGTTCCTTATAAAAGGGTGGTTAAATTTTAAGGGCCAATGTTGATTTTGAATAAAACACAAATTATTTATGAATTTACTATCATTTCTTTTTTTTATATTAATATTGGTATGGTTCAATTATTTATGGAACAAAATATCGCTCAAATGGCCGCCGCGACCTTGGATTATCATTCGCCCAAATGCGGCATTACTGCTTATGGAGGAATCCACTGAGGTGAAAATGTGCCTCATCACTGCAAATGATTTTTTTCGAAAATCGATCATCCACTGTTGCCATTTCTTTCCACCATTTTGCCCATTGACGAGGACGCTTTAGTTCTTGCACCTTGTAAGCGTGTAAATGCAAGTCATAATGTTCATCAACGATGAGCGTGAGAGGTGCAATTGTTGGGCACGACGACGAGTTTAGGTGAACGGCTTATCAGACACACTATCGCGAACAGCAGCAACATTTTCTGCAGTAGAAACATGTACTGGTATTTTCATATCTCCTACTAACCCAGTGTGCCAAAGTTTTTGCACGATTTTTTCGAATGTATCACATCAATTTGATTTGAGCTCCTATTTTCATAATAATCCTTAAAAACTTTAACGCATTGCTCAATTGTGTATCATGGTTCAAATTTTCTTAGTCTGAAATTGATAAATGTCAAATGAAATGCAGAATATAATTTGACGTTTATGTGTAGTTCACATTTAACATCCGCCTTTAAAATTGAACCACCCTTTACATAGCGATATATTTTTGATTCATTTCAATTCTTTCTAAAGTCTTAACTTTGCCATTGAATGTGGAAAACTGTATCATTTAAATGCATAGCGAGGATTCGCTATTCGTATACGTTTTTTTTGACATAATTTGTAACCTTCTTTGCGCACATTTTGAATAATATAGGGTGTCCCAAAATTAACGCAAGATTTCTTGCGTTAATTTTGGGACACCCTTTATAAAGACAAGTATTTTTTTAAACACTTAATCAATCCAAAAAGGTTACCATTTGATGAGATTTCGTTTCTAAATAAATATGTATATCAACTTGTTTGAAATTAACGCAAGATTTCTTGCGTTAATTTTGGGACACCCTATATTTTGACCATAACTTGAATAATGTTTGTAGAATTCAGGAGCTACATATTTGTGTAAGCATGATCTAAATTCTAACTTCCTTTGCGCACATTTTGGATAATATTTTGACCATAATTTGAATAATGTTGGTAGAATTAAGGAGCTATTTGCGTAAGCATCCAAATCTTTATCTATTATGACATTTTACACTTCAAATAATAGCTGAGTTTGACAGATGTCAAATTCCAGTGCTGCCAACTTCAAACTACAAAATAAATGACAATAATTGTTGAATTGTGCACTTATCATAGAAATGTCATTTTATATTAAAATTTAAACAAATTTCATCTGTCAAAATCAATTTGTTTTGCCAGGAATTGTTTAATGTGTACGTCACGTATCAGGATTAATAATTTTGAATGAAACTAACTCACATGTAAATACAGCTGTTTCAACTTGAATGCTTTCAAAGCAAGAGTTATGGAATATGTAGATTATTGTCAATCCGTCGCTCTTAATAATTGTCAATATTGGACATATTCTTGTGCCACAATATATGTATTATCTCATTGTTCGACTTTCAGATTTCCATTTTTCAATCACATCTCATTTAACTCTCCGCTGTCATGAACTTTCCTTCCTGTTGTGTTCAATACACGTCGTTCGCTGTTCAAAAGCCTTCTATACCCGCCTTAAAGTGAGTTACGTACTTCCACTTCCTTATGTAGGTTGTCTTGCAGGGTACTCGAATATACTGTATTGTGGCAGTGCGACTGCTGAATATGTCCCTTCCCTATGTACATTGTACACCACGGTATTGTCAAGTCGGTCGGTTGGAAAATCCACCTTTATCGTGTCTAAATTACTATCTGATTGTGTTCTCTTTCCTGTTTGTTATAAGCCGAAGTGTGTCAAGATATTATACGAGTATATGAACACATCTCTCCTGCCTTTCCGTTCCCATTGAGGCTGAGAAATGGTTTTTTGTTTTTCATTTTTGCGTTGGGTTATTCAATTTTTGGAAAAATAAAATAAAACTCAAAAACAACATTACACGCCGCGCACTTTGCCATCATAATATGAGCAGTCTCATAAAGAAAAAGTGCTTGGAACAAAATGCCTGTTGTGTTCAACCGAGTTGTCGTGTTATCGCCATACACCAAGGTTATCCACTCCTGGAGATCTATAAACATATATTTTGAAACCCGAACCTACGATGTCAGAGCCGGAGCCAGAGCCAGAGCCAGAACCGAAGCCGAACAAGAATAAAGCGTCAGAGATATGAATCTTTAAGTTGGTTCGATTTTTGTTTGTGGGCTCTTTTTTGTCCTTAGCTGATGGGATTTTGTGAAGCAGCTGGATATAGCAAAGAGCAGATGACGAGAATGATGATGATGGAATCTGTACAGTGTACCTGTTGTATTTGTTCATGCTTCTCAATGCACCTTTTCCGTCTTGTAGGTACCTCAAACCGGTGGTGATTTCGAATGTAAAAACGTTTTTCCTCGAAAAAGAAAACACAAAACGAACAAAACTATAAGAAAACTACCTTCGACTTCAACACGATCTCGAGGGAAAATATGTCACACCTTTCATTTATGTATAATAAAGGTACCTGGCTAAAGAAGGATGCTTTCTGAATGAGGAATCGATATCAGATAAAGGGTCCTTCTTTGTCCGTGATTTATGCCCAAGGCGGGAGATATTAATTAAACCAAAAACAGTTAATGGATTCCACATTTTTTTTTTTTTTGTTGTTCTTTTTATAACTCCGTGTTTAGAGAATTACAATGTGAAGTCATTGAAATAGTGAAAGGAACATTCATATGCGGCTCTTTTATGGGGATGGAAACTGATACCAAAGGAATTCTATACAGTAAAACCCAATTAAATGAATGTATTCCTTTCAAAATTCCAATTTTCACTGAACTACTCCTAATATGGAGAAATTTGTTCAGATTTTTTCGGTTTCAAAATTATCAAACCTCGACTTAATTGAGTTCTACTGTCAGTCGCCCCAAAAAACCATCTCATCTCATTGTTGTATTTCAACTAAAAAGAAATAGGCTAACTTATATAAGTTCTCGTAAATAAATTCGAAATAATTTCAGAGTTTCCTTCATTTTTCTTCTTCATTTTTTCCAATTAAGGTACAACTCGTACATCGAATGTAAGGAAGATGAAAGATTTCAGGAATTCCTTACAAGGATCGAATGGAATTTCATATGGGTTGTGTGTTGTTTTCACTAATTAGGACGTTATTCCTAATTAGAGTTTTCATTGCGTATAAATTCTTATTGTTTATGTTATATTATTCATTAGCGAGGAAAATATTGCATTCCGAACGCTTCATCCACACTGCACCGCGCGCCGGCCGCCGCGCCGGCCGTCGTCGTCTTTATGCCGCCTCCTAGTCGATGGTATGTGAGGGATGTCGAGTATAATTGGAAACATAAGGAAACACTACGATTAAGTTTATAGGACAGGAAGGATCATAATTTTTGTTTTTGATTTTAATTTACTAGTATAAACTATAAATGAAATATTGTAATTTTTTGAACAACTTGAAGTCTCACATGAAAGTCTTTTAAGACCTTAATTTTTTATTTAAACTATTTATTAAGTGTGTCTACTTTGGAGTCTAGGAATCATTGAATTTGTGCAGTTGATTGAAAATTTAAAGTCTCATTTCTTTTAACTAAATTTATGAATACATTTTGCGCAAAAATTGGTTAAATTTGGGCTCATTATCTGATCTATGTATGTATATGCAACTTAACCCACAAGTTGCGCACAACTTTACAACATATTCCTGATCTCTCTGTATACCAAGCCCACAAAATTTGTTGGCTTCTTTTCGTAAGGCGTCTGGTTTAGTATTTTTGCAAAATGTGTGAAAAGTCCATTTTATTTTCTATTTCTTTTTCCAATTATACACAGCGTAAATCAATCTTAAGAGCAAAAATAAACCACAAAAATCCAATTATTGTGAGGCTCAGATGGGATATTCAATGAGTGATCGTTATACCAACTTCCATACAAATGCCTCTCTACCCTATGCCATATTCAGACAATTTTATACCGCCCAAGGGAAATCACGAAAGACCACCGTTCGTATATAACCTCTCTCAACGATTTGGTATTCAAAAACAATTTAAATTGAAAATCTAAATGGCCTTTTAGATTGTTAGTTGAGTTGGAGTTCGAGTTGGAGTGCTGTACCACCACACCATCTACAATATAGAAACCGCAAAGGACATCCATCGAAAAAAAGAAGAAGAAGAAGAAGAGGAACAATTCTTTTATACGAAAATCATCAAAGATAATGATCCGCACTCCAAAAATATCACCATCATTGGTCTTCAGTTTGTGTGGTTGGCGTGGCTTGGCGGATCTCAAAGACTTCCACAATCTCTGCACGAAAGACGTAAGACGAAACGAAGTATCCTATAAATCCAGAACAGAACTCTCGCACTTCACTCTTGTCTTCTCTTCAGAATCAGATGCTGATGCAACATTGAATACAAAACATTTTCGGAAACTCCTTGTTATGCCAGTTTAGAGCTCACTAACGAGCTCTGCTCTTTATACAAAAAGAACAGTCGATCAATGGTTTTGCGATTTTCATAAAAGGCAACTACCAAATGGAATCCACATTAAGGATGCTGCCGCATCCGACGCCGGCCGCCGCCGCCGAAGCCGATGCCGCCTGCCATTCTAGACTGGACAACTACCAATGCAACATTATCTTCTACACTGGTGGCTTTAAGCTGGAAGCGGAAAAAAGGATTCATTTCAAAATTCGTTTCATAGCTCAGCGCACCTCGTTAGTTGGATATGTTTTTTCTTTGTAGACCTATCTTGAAAAACATAAACAATGAGAAGATGTTGAATTGGAATGCGAGTAGTAGTTGGCTTTGACTTGGCAGTTTTCTGTTAATTGGAATCGAATTGTAAATCTTCTAACTCCTAATGATTATTCTCCCTTTTCCCTGGTTAGTTGTTGTGCTGCTCTATACGCAATGATGGGCTTCAATTTGAGCTCAAAGGATTCTATGTATATCTATGTACTAATCAAGCTGATGTCAACGTTTTAGAGAACTTGTTCTTGAAATGCACGTAGTAAGATGATAATGATGATGCTTGGGTTTTTTATTCTTCATTTCTTCATTTTGTATACGATACCAGTATTTTCTTTATAATTCTGATGACTGTCCAACAACATTGCGTTGGTTAAGAGAATAAAGTACGAGTACTTCAGCTAGCTCAGAGACAATCAAAAGTCTGTCTTTGTGGTTAAGTGGCTGAACTGAACGTAGGGACACCAGATAGATCCAAGAAATTTAAATAGTCGAAGAGGCTGGGTTGGGTTTTTGAGAAGAACAGATTTTTCATCATTGAAACCAATAATTGGAATTTTGTTGACAGGTTGGTTACAGCTTTCATTGAAAATATCTGTCATTAAACAAACATTTCCTAATTGGTATCAAGCAATTCCTGATTGGAATCAAGCCTTTGAGGTTGGAGGTGATCATCTAAAGATAAACTGACAGGTGGGAATACAAACAAAATGAAACACTTTTTTAAATATTAATTCAACTATCAGCTGTTCAACAATTTTATTAACAACTGATCAGCTTCATTTTGGCACCAATTTGACTCTTTTAATAGCTTTAAAATCTCAAAGTCTGTATAACAGGCCCCAATTACTTTAAAACTTCGTCTTATAGTCTTTTATTGGACTTCATTCCTAGAATTTAAGCAGACTACGTTAAAAACTTTCTATGGACATCCGTTTCCTTATTTTTTCGATTAATTATTTTATTTTGTTCTGCCACTTTTTAAACGAACCTTGAAAAGAACAATTATTTCCAACTTTCAAAAAGTTTTACCAATTTTTCCTTCCCAGACTATAAGGAAGAAAAAGAGTTAAGTTCTTATAAGAAATACTTAAACGAACAATTCTGCGGCGGCAGCCATATCATCCATCCACTTGAACCGTTGCACTATATAAACAAACAATTTGATGGCCATGGAATGTACGTTACGTACGAAAGGAATATAAATGTACATATATAAACAAACACACTTGTTGTTTCCTTGCGGGGTGGTATTACCGGCAGCACCGTCACCGCGCCGCGACGTCAAACTATTGTGTCCATATATATTTTTATTATAAAGTCATCCCAAAGAATAGCTTAAGGGAGGTGTACGTGCTAGACAAAGTTGATTTCAATCTTATATCAGATAATTTTATTTTGTAGATGTCGCTTATTTGACAGTTGGCTGATAAAAGAATAAACTAAAAACTGTGTTTTATTCTACTTCAATGAAATACTTTGAAGATCTTTTAAAGAATTATTTATTGGTATATACAAATTACATACAAAGTCGTTGACTTCTAAGTGCCGAATAAATGTCAGTTCCATTCAAAATTTATAAAAATGCTGCTAAAGAATTGGCAAAGAGCAATTTGAGTTTTTTTTCTCGTATTTAACATCTTGAAGAGCTCCAATGTATTTTTTTAAATACAACTTTTTTTGTATTTTAATAAATAAATATGAATGTCTGTTCACCACATTTAGGTTTGTTTGATTCGTTTTTTTCCTAACATATGTCATTTATTTGACAGCTGGATAAACTCTAAATTGGGATTTGTTCCTCTTCATCAAAATAGTTTGAAGATATTTTACAGAATTATTTATTGGTCTATAAAAATAATATTTAAGGCCTTACTGCCAAACAAATGTCATTTCCATTCCAAATTAAGAAACACGCTGACACAAGTTTGCAAAGAAAGAAAACGCTAAACAGAACAATTTGAATTTTTTCTTGCGTCTGCTTTCTTCAAGACTTGTATTTTTTTTTAATCGAATTTGACTTCTGAGTTTCTGACATTCAAAATAAATGGATCTGTTGACCATATTTAGGTTTGTTTGATTTTTGTTTTTGTACTCACAAACTGTGACAGTTTAGACTTGTTTAAATGCTCGCACTTTGTTTTAATAAAAGGGAATCATTATTTTTTTTACCAAAAGATTAAAACTTTCGTAAATCAAGTAAATTGCTTAATATTTAAAAAAATCCTTGTGTAAAATTCTTAAAACTTAACGATACGTAGTTAAAATCCTTCCAATGATTGGTTATTGTATTGAATATCACTATCAGTTCTCGTTCTTAATTCATTAAATACCAAATTGTTGGTGTGTCAGAATTGGCAATATATCAAAATCCACACGGTGCATTTGACCAAAAATGTATCAAATTAATTAATTTATTAAATTAAATTCTTAAAAAAAAAAAACTTTAATAAAAAATCACTAATTGGAAGAAAAAGTGCGTAAATAGTCTTGGCAGAGTTGGATAACCAAGAAGGTAATAGGTAGAAATTAAAAGTGAGGCACGAACAATTTGTTTTACCGCAATGACAGTTCGCATGTACACTATATAGTTAGACATATTGTACATTTTCGTCGGACGCACTCAATAGCCGTTGGCCTAACTCAGTTACCTAGATACGAGTACAAAATACAACTGGTATTTCTACCGCCGCGCCATATCTCACCTAGTCCAGTCGACTATAATTTATAAGGTAAACACTTCTATAGCTCGCTCGCTGCTGGCTGTCTGGTTATGCTTTTATGGAACAAGCTATATCCAGCCGATCACTCACCATGAACAAAAACAAAGACAAAAAGCATAACTTCGGGCAACCGGACTGAATGTTGCCCGATGGTGATGGTGATGGCTATGGTGATGGTGATGGTGTCTATGAACTGTCATTGCACGAGTTCACAACACTCCAAAGTGTTATAAGAAATCAAACATACCTATCTATCCACCTGTTCCACATTGAAATTTGTGTGACAATTACTTACGTGGCTTACGTAGTTTACGTGGTTTACTGATGCAGTGGTCAGTCACAATATTCAAGATAGCATTTTATGGTAATTGACTCAATGTGAACACCCAAGATGACTATGTGAGTTCTCTTAAGCAGACTCCTCACTGAAACATGCACTCTCATTCAAGATTCAAGGGCAACATCGAGCACAGTGCCAGAGGGGATATGAGTTTCTCTTGTGGGCCTGGATCCCGATCCGCCTCTTGTAATTGTAATTTACGGTTTTGGTTGGCATTATCTCTTTGGCTGCAACTGCAAGTAAATTATGCAGTAATCAGTTTTGCGAGCGCAAATTGCTGGCGGCCGCCTGAGTCCGATTTGCATGATCATCCGGGCGTCATTGAGCCCTTGTGGTTGGTCCTCCTGCATCTGAATCTGCATCTTCTGCTGCGCGGATTCATGTTCCCAGATAGATACCAGCAAAACATGCAAACTTCAGAAGAAGACGTGTTTTTATTTTTCTTTTTGCAGCTTGGCCTTCGGACATCGACCGAGAAATTCAAAGTCAATGGCTATGTGAACCTCATTGCAATCTAGCCAATTTCAAAATGATTGGACTTTAGTGCCTCGAGGCTACAACTTTTAGTAATTTGTTTCAACTGAACTATAGATGGCGTTCTATTATAAGCGGTTTTGTCATTTTGCATTTGCGTGGGTTCTGTTCATTTGTTTTATTTTGACAGATTTTAAAAGCGTGTTCGCTTTTTTCTCATCATCATCACTGCGCAACGTATCATCTGACAATCGAATCACGTATTTGTTCTGACTGTAACAGCTTTATCATTCCCTGGACAAAATTACATTTGTTTACTTGATTAGTTTATGCCAAAAAAATAATAATAATACTTACTCGTAAAAACGAATAAAACTAATTTGCATTTTTGTTCCTTTCGTTTCAGGTGAGTAACATCAGTTTTTAAACGCACATCAAAGTAATGTTATTTTATGGTGTTTCACACGTCGTCATCGTCGTTGTCGTGGTCTTCGACTTTGTCGTCGTCATCATCATCACAGCCTGTGCTGAGTGAGTTTTACGACGACGCACGGGGACTTCGGGGTTGATGTAAGTATTTGCGGGCTTATGTCACATGAAAAGGCTCATTTGCATCTTGTTAGTTTGTTACGACACCCTGATACCAGCCAGGGACATGTTGTCATTTAAATATGGCTATATAGCTGAGCTGCTGCTGCTGCTTTTGGTGTTGTTGTTGTTATAGCACTCAAGAGTCGGGTGTCATTCTTCTTTTCTCAAGACAGCATTCCTTTGGAGTAAGTTTATGTGCATGTGTAAGATCCCCATTCTATGAAGAATAAAAAAACAGTATAATGCAATTATTATTACCAGGAATTCCCATTTCAATGTTAATTTTTCATCACAGCGAGATAGGTTATTTTAGTGCGATGCATTTATGATAATTATATTGTTTTGCATAAGAGGAAAAGGGGTTTAAGATTCTCTTCCTCTTCGCCTTGAAACATGAGAGTTCTTGAAGATGTAAAAATAAGACAAGGCTTTAATGGATTTTAAGAAAACATTTATCACTCTTCAAAGTATTTGAATTGGGTTTGTAAGATGATATTTAGCATTATATTCCCTTAAATATTCTTAAAAGCAAAATATATTATTCGAAGCAGGAATGTAGAAAAGTTTGAAGGCCTGTTAAGATCAGAGCTATGTAAACATTTTTAAACTTCGGAAACAGGATCAAATTCAATTTAGTGGAAATACAGCTTGTAAAGAACCAGGGCCTAGTGACTTACAACACTCAATCGTTCCTGTGTGCGAGTAATGTCAGAAATGGAGAGGAACTACAGTTCTTACACTGAATACGAAGGGCTTATTTGAGAAAGTTCACATCATGACAAGATTTACTCTTGGCGCATAAGTCAATTCCTCGCATAAACCGTGCTTTTCAAGAAAGGATCGTTTACAATGAAAATATTGAATAAATGTAGTGAACCTAGGCGTATACGCACTTTTTTAAATTGAATTTATAGAAACTAGCTTTCATCCGCAGCTGTGCTTGCGTGGTAAAAGAAACTAAAAATATCACATAGAGGCAAGGGGTAAGTTGATATACATAAGTTACATGAGTTAGATTTTAAGCTTTTTCACAATTGAAGTGATAAAGTACGGCTTTTCCAGGGTCACCCCCAATACTTTTATTGTTTGCCCCTGCGTCTTTTTAATTGTCATAGCGATACTAGCTCTAATGGGGAATTGAAACCTTTTGAATTTAAATACTAAATCCGTACGAACTATTGGAATTTGAATATTCACCCCTTCAAACACCGCCTGTTATGATATTGGCACTAGTAATGTTTCGCCCAAAGTTGTGTGACACGAAGTTTTGTACCATTACATAATCGAGGTTATCTAAATTTGGCTTAAGCATTACTGGCAAGCCTAATTTCAATTACAGCTTATATGAGGGTACACCAGAGAGCTCAAGTGAGTTAAGAAACTCTCCTAGGTATGAAGTGCTCTGTTCTGAGGCCATGAGTGAGTACGTTGACAAATTCTCCCTCATATCTCCTGCTACTTCATCAAATATTTTTGAATTTATTTTCAAAACAAAATCGTTTTTTGGTGTTCGAATCGCTATTTGACAGAGAAATTGATCGTCATGTATGTTATTTTGTTAATCAGGTTAAACACCTGCAATAAGTTCAAAATTACTCTGTACTATCTTGCGTTGGTGCAACATAGCCCTTGGCATCTTTTTAACCGCCTACCTCCTATTTTTAATAGTGTTTTAGCATAGTATCTAGTACTTTGATAGGCTACCATGATAAGCCCAGAATCAGGCCACACCTAGTGTTCTAAAAAAAGAATATTTTGAATGCCTAATTATAAGTATTACCGGTAGATCTGCTCGAATGAGCTGGGAATGAGATATTTGACCGCAGTAAAAAGCTTAAAACACTCTGCAGCCTCTCAACTACCTTCACACAAAAAATCATGTCATAATATTGCTCCCTTGCGACGTTAAAGACGGACAAACACACAAACACACAAACAAACAAACAAACAAAATTACTTTCTCGTTTATAATATGAGTATAGATTTTCTTCATTTCGTTTTGAGTGTAGATGTACTAATGAATTTTAAAAACCACACAATTTTTGATATAAAATAATAACCTATACTAGATTCGTTCTCTAAAACTTTTAAAAATTATAAACAACTACCAACAGTGTAATATAGTCGCTGTTGCATTTAATGGATTTGTTAATGTTTTTTTCTTCTATAATAAAAACAATCTTCCATCGTACCACACTTTTCTCGATTAAAATGTGTCTTGTTTAGTACGTGCTAACAATTAATGCCAACCGAACCGCTGCTGGTAAAGCTGACACACATTTTTCCAGTACCTCTTGCAAGTCGAGCTGAGAGAGACTATGATAAATTACCCAGAAAGCATTTTCTGTCTGCAACTAACTAAAAAAAAAAAAAAACTCATTGCTTTCAAATTATCTACCACATTATTTATCTCTTTTTTCCAGAACTCGAAAACACGTTGGGAAACAACCCTCCCACGTACACGTGGTTGCGGTTGCAAACTAAAGTCTATGCAGCAATTACAAAATAAAAACCACAAAATAAAAAAAAAACAATCTAAACCTACTTACACAACCCATACGAAAAACCACTTCGCTCTGCCTTCTATATGCTCTGCTCTGATGTTGTACGTAGCTAGCAGAACTTAGGATTTGTCTTAGGAAAACAAATCAGATTCAGGTCATTAAACTGCATGCGTGAAATAAAACCAGACATAAACAATCTCTAGTGAAGTGAGGCCTCCTCCGCCTTCATCTAGTTGCAGTGAGTTCAACAAGCGTTCGCGCACTTTTCACATCACACACAAAAAACAAAACATAAACCATCAGGCGAATATATGTAGTTAGTCCATATGGGTCTTTATATATTCATCATAGACCACCTTTATGCCTCAAGCTTTAATATCATATGGTACTGGTGCTGGTGCTGGAACTGGTGCTGTGGAGTCTGTATAGTAATGTTTTGAGAACGATTGCAGAGATTTCTATTTTATGCCCACATTCACCATCAGCACCACATTGATATGGTTCTCTTCCGCCAAATGGTTCTTCTCGACAAACGCCCATCAGTGGGTGGTGGTGGATCTTACCTCATTATGCATAAAGCAATCAATTTTCTATTATCCGTGGAATAAACGTTTGTTTTCTTTATGGAAAATGATGGTATTCTTTTGTTTAGTCAAGAAATATTCATATTTTAGGTCGACATGAAATGGTTTCGAAGTGAAACACGGGGAAATATTAAAAACATTACATTTGAGATAGTGAGTGATCGTGTAAACCAAAATCAATCATCGGATTTTTTATAAGATCTGGCAACTCTATTGATTCTGACAATACGTCAAACAGGATCTAGATGCACTTATACAAAGAAATCAATATCTATGATCAATGTAAGAGGTGTCTTAGAACAACATATCGAAATAGTATTGAAGCCACTCAAGCACACGAATACTCGCTGTTCAGAATAAATCATCTTAGCTTGGCGCACTTCCTTTGAATCTCTTTTCACTGCCCTCAGATTGTACACCAAAGTGCACAATGACAAATTGCCTGAAGCATAAAAATTATCTTCAACGACTATCGAAGTCAAGATGAGGACGAGGACAACACGGCAAAACTTACTCTCTATGCCTATGGTGCTATTATAGTTGCAGAGGTGAGATTTATAGATCAAGAAGATGCAGCGCCATCACACAAATTTTACAAAAGGCGTTAGAGCCAGATAGGTCCTATATAATATTTTCTCCTTTGCTTGATGATTTTCCGATCATATATATTATTGCGATTCGTACGAATATAATCAAAACAAAACTGGATGGAAAAGAGAGACATATGTATGTATACTCGATCCAACGAAAAATCAAAGATCTTTAAAGATATGACGCCCCAGCCAACCCCAACACTGCGAGATGACGACCGAAACCCCAACCCATACCCAAGATGAAAAAAACGGGCACAACATCAACAAATTCGCCTCAATTATCGCGTAGGCAGACGAGATGAATTTTGCTCATTTTAAATCTTACTTTGATATACAAAAATATATTTACCAGAAAGCAAATAAATGCATAATTATGTACTACAGTGCAGTGCAGAGTGCAGACAGAAAAAATATCTCATATTTTTAGTTGAAATCTTTCTGGATATTAGTTTTTGAAGTATAAAATAAGTATATTTGGGAAGATTAAACAATTTCTTAAATATAGCATTCAAAACAAAACCATGCACTGACAATTCACAACTTTAGTGGTTTACTGACATCTCTATGGAGAACTGTCAAAAATTCGTAATGACCTCTAAATCGACAGGTTCAGATGACATAAGGGACTTAAAAACAAGGCAAGTTTCTAGTATTTCATTGGCCAACTGCAAAAAAAATCCCTTTCAATTAAGGCAACTTTATTGGAAAGTTGACTGGAAAGTTAGTCAAGAGAAATCTTCCTAACTATCAAGTCAATTCCACTCGTGTCAAAATGACGGCTAATCATATTTATTCATTCAACTAAAAGCTTGTAGCTTACCTGATGAGTGTTTTGCAGACAATTATGTTTTTGGTAATTTTGCACGATCAACTGAAGGTAGAGTAGAGGTGTGAAATAAAGTTTGAAGTTTGTGACACTTGAAAAACTAACTAGTTGCCTAGTCAAAATATCTGTTGAAAGTCCATTGAGTTGTATAAAACCCGCCCAATGATTTTTAGTATAACGTCATAAGCAAGACATTTCGCAGGTGCAGATGACATAAGGAGACATAGCACCTGTGGCGTGATGGTTAGTGTGTTGGACTGTCATGCCAGAGGTCTTTGGTTCAATGCTTGCCTTTGTCATCTACAGTTTTTTCACGGGTACTGCCTCTTGCGAGGAATTGACAAATCTCCCAAGAGTAATTCTTGTCATCAAAAGACCTTCCCATTGCACTGAGGATATTTCACACAGTCAATGTTTTACTGACAGTTCTATTGTTAACTGTCAAAAAATCCGTAATTGCATTAATCGTCACACCAATGTAAACCTACCAAACTTAATTTACATTTAAATCTTAACTTAGGCAATTTCTTGAGTTTAACATTCAAAAAAGACAATGCACTAATTACAATTAATAGAGTCAGTGTCTTACTAACAGTTCTACTGTTAACTGTCAAAAATTCCTAATAGTTTTTCAATAACTGAATTAAATGTCAAACTGTTGGTAACCTCAAGAATCAGTTTTAAATTTTATCTAGACAATTTCTTGAGTTTAACATTCAAAGGCAGATAATGCACTAATGGCATTTCACAACATCTGACAGTTCTACTGTCAACTGCCTGTTGACAGAATCGAATAGTTTTGTTGTAAAAATGTTATGTTGATACTTAAATAACTTTTTACACATCACTGTACCAACAGGTATACATTTTTTGATTGGATTTGGATTTCTTTTAACTTGATTGCCCCCCAAAGGGAAAGCGGATCTAAGGCAACAGGCAAAGATCACTGCACTTCGCCATCAGTTGCCATATTTGCATTTTAACATCACATCGTTATTGCTTTACGTCGCTTCGCATCGCGTCGTCGCGGCAGTCGAAGAGAAAAGAAAGAAGCATTACGGGCTCTTAAACTGCTAAGGCTTACTAACATAATATAATACCGAATGGGAACAGCAAATAAAATATTTACTTAACTTAACTTAACAGTGCTTTAGCCCCTTATTCCGTTGGGTCTTGGGTGCTGCTGTTTGTATTATAATATATGCCACTCACTGCCTAACCTATTCCCTGATGTTATTCTGGATGCAGCTCACCAAAGACCGAAGATACTATAAAGTTCATCCACCAACAACAACAAAACAGGAATATCGACTCTCAATAGTGTTATACTCCTAAACTGATGCTGTATGCAGCGGCAGAGCGGCTGATCGTGATTTTGTGTCATTAAATTTTATGTCATGCTTCTTCTGGCTTTTCGCCGTCATCTTTAAGTTTTAGTCCCAAACTCCGAAATACTAAATGTACGAGCGACGTAGAGGAACGGTACCAACATCAGCCAACACCAAGGTGAGATGTCAGTGAACGGTTCAAACGCCCACCATGCCGCCATACAATATGCTGCATAATAATTTATGACAGACGCAAATTACATGTTGCAATGCTGCTGAGACGTCAACCAACCAAAATTTTGCTTTCTTTTCTCCATATACTCTTGAGAACGCAATGCAATTTTGGTAAATTATAAAGGTGACAAGATTGAGCGGCAGATAATTATGTGAAACACAAAAGTTACAGTAACGCGAGATTGACGCTTTGCGACGATAAAACTTTTGCACTTCATCAAAAAATGACAATCGACTTTAATGACAGTGACATTCTTATTCATCTTTTTGTTACTTCAATTTTTATGAAAATAAATCAGCTTTGCATAAATGACGTTTATAAATTGT
This sequence comes from Eupeodes latifasciatus, assembly GCA_920104205.1. Taxonomy (NCBI): domain Eukaryota; kingdom Metazoa; phylum Arthropoda; class Insecta; order Diptera; family Syrphidae; genus Eupeodes; species Eupeodes latifasciatus. The sequence goes on from OV049926.1 coordinate 3,979,187, forward strand.
CTCGACTTATGAAGTTATATGGTCGTAAATATCAGTTCAAAGTTTGAGATTGAGAATTTTTCAATTAAAGTCACAATTTTAATCAGTTGCAATTTACAGTTAAATTTTAAGATTCAATATATTATATTTTTAGATTTTGAGTTGCGTTAAAAACTCCAAGCCAAGCCCAGTTCATTTTATATTTTTCTTTGTGTTCTTTTGAAAGAAGTGTCAGTTTGGAAACAGCAGGAGAAGAACATTATTCTAATGACAAGTAGTTGTGAATTTTTGTAGAGTTTGTGATATTGATGTGGCTTGGGTTATGGTTACGAGTAGCATGATGCAACAAAGAAACAAAATAGTAATGAATAAATTAACAATTTATAACGGCGAACTATTAATGAATAGAATTCTAATCGAATGGTTGAAGTTACAAGTATAAGCATAAATAAATAGATATTAATATGACATCGCTGGTGAGGGTGCGAGGTATTAATTTATACATTTATTCTTAGGAAATGACAGTTTAACTATTCAAATTGCTTTTAATCCAATACAATCATAGTTATTTTTATTAAGAACTACTTAATATTTTATTTATTAACTCTAAGACGGAGTTTATCAGTTATAGATAATGTTTAGTTTAATACCCGAGTTAATTCTCCGGGCTAACAATTGACACATGAAAAGTTGTTTGTTTGTCTTGTCATTTTACTATTAAATTGCACTTAATAGCTATGTTCAACTAGCTGTATTGGATTTGTTCTGTTTATTGAGAAATTTTCTGCACTGACTTACAATACTACTTTTTGAGGTGATGTCATTATTCAAATACATATTTCTACATTTTTTTTCTTTTTTTTAACACCTGACGTATGACGTTGTTCCTTTAATTTGCTCAGACAGTTGCTGGTTGAACAAACCTATAAGGCGTTTTTGTTTTTTAACTCAGAAAAAAGTTCTGCACAAAGTCCGAGCATATTGAGCATGCTCTAAATACATCTGAACATTTTTTTTTTAATTAAACCTGTCAAATGCTTATGCTCCGCACTGAACATGGTCTGGCCAGTTATTTTATTCAGAGCTTATAGAACGAAGCTCTGAACGTTTCAGAGGTATAAAAGAAACACAATTTTTTGTTTGACATTTCAGGCTGTGCTGTTTGACATTTCAGGCTGTGCTGTCTAAGAAATAAAAACGCCTATTGTTTACCAAACGCAATAACCGTTCCGTCACTTATAGGGTTTTCCATGGGTAAATTCAGATTTCCTTGAAAAATTGTTTTTTTTTGTTTGTCATTGTACCTATTCGTGTTACTTCGTATACGTGCTATAGAGTGTGGTAGAGCTGTCAAATTTAAAGCTAATTTTTTTTAATGTATTAGTGTTGGTGCAAAGAGGGGTTAATGTGCCAAAAATCCAGATCTGCAGGTTTGATCTTGATGTAAAAAGAGTGGAAATTTGTGTGTTTGACAGATCTAGATCAAGAATAAATTGGTTTATTTTGCCCCATGAAAACTCCATTAGTTTCTACACTTTATCGATCCTCTCTGACAGTTTCGATAGTACCTAAATTCACTTTTAGAGTTTTCTCGAAAAATAGGTCTCATTAAGAGTAAAGAACTTATGGATAAATTTAATTAAACCCATATACAAAAACTTCAAACACAAAAAGCCCAGCTATCAAAATAATTCTCTACTCTAGATTTTCATCCATATCAGTGGTGTGTCTTTTTTGTTAAAGCGGAACTACATATATCTATCTAAATAAACCCACTGCACACTGAAATAATGATCTTTCGCGAAACCATGATTGTTAAAATTACCACGCCAATGGTGATGGTGGTGTCGGAGTCGGCCACCGCGCCGCCAGCCGCTATAGTATATTAATCCAATGAAGACACGTCCAACATTACCTTACCTTACATTATATTATATTATACCTCGCGGACATGGCTAAAAAACCATCAACCAACTTGAGACCATGATTAAAGCCACTGATTAAATTCTGCACTTAAAGAGACGCCAAATCTGTAGATTGGTTTAGTCTATAAGAGAAGCGACACCAATAAAATGGAAACACTGGAAAAAACTAAAAATGTTTAATCAGCAAAGCTCTCATCATTTGTGAGCGCATTGCGCACGGCTGCTTGTTAAAACAAGCCACCAAACACGACTCCTTGCACACTTGCCAATTATATTTGACATTTTCCCCCCCAAAGTGCTGCTAACACAACTGACAGTCAACATATCTCAACTTTAAGAGCACACATTAGGATGACACGAGTGAGAAAAAATAAATCTTTAAACTCCAGACGAAACGCTCAATGCTAGCTAGCACTAATAGGACACACATAATGGTGGCTGGTTGTGGATGGTAGTGGCAGAGGCAGTGGCAGCAGCTGTAGCGGTGCGGTGGTGGACAGCCACATCGTAATCGTACATAGATTTCTTACCGCTTGTATAGTAGGTTAGGTACTGCCACTGATCGATGGAACTACTCGTACCAGCTCCGGCGCTTGAAACAAAACCATTAGGTCCCAACAAATCACCCCTCCTTATGACTATACTTGTACTCTATGAACATACTGAATTACGCACTTTTATCGAGGAAGTTATGCTTGCTTACGCGGGCTCATTATACATCACAACATCAACAATCACCATGGAGTTTGTTTGAAGCGATGGATTACGTATACCCTACCCATTACCTTACCTTTGTACATACGTTATACTTCATTGGTGCGCAGCGCACAGAAGGTAAACTCTGTCTCCAGCTTGAAAGCAATGGTCACCGTGTCGGTCGTCCATGTCGTTGTCTTGGTCGTCGTCCGTCCGCGTTCGTCGGGCTTGTTATCTTCCATTTATAGAAGATTTTTCGAGTTTAATTAAATTTACGAACTTCACGCTCATTGTAAGCAGGAGCACAACACAACAGAATCTATATGATGTGTGCATTTCGGACGTGTTGTACACGAACACCGACCGGACCGGACCGACCGACCCAGAGCTCCGTGCCGGCCCATATTTGGTCATTGGTTCGTGACTAATTAAAATACTTATATATTCGACTTAGCGCCTTAATAATTAACAAACATCTAGAAGCCTGCCCGACATTGTTGAACATGATATTTCTTTTAAAAAACATTGAATCGAACAGTGCTTTTTTAAAAGTATAATTAAAAGCCAGGGATGGGGCTTTTAAAACGGTTGAGAGGAAACAATCTTTTATTTGAGTAAAATAGAAAGGAAGTCAAAATACATTCTAATTCAGAAAGAAGTCAGGAAGGCCGGGCTTCCACTGACGAAATCAGTAAATGGCTATTTTTTAGATTGAAGACAGTGAAGTATTTGGCAGAACAAAAATGTATGCTTTCCTTTCTTATATGAAAAATAAATGACCTGTCTACCTGTCTTACCTTCTCATTGCTCAAGGCTCATTCCAAATGTATAGGAAACCTTCTTTATAACCACAGTTTACAAAAAAAGTCGCAACTACCACACAATACCACATTCCAAAATTATTTGAAAGCATTTTGAAAAATATTTTAAGTGTTCATTTCAAATCTTTTCACTTCCCCTAGACAACATGTTTTTTTAAAATTTAAGTCTGTGACTACTAACCTTACAGAAATTGTGTCCTTTACGCTCTTGGTGCTTGAAAAAGGAAACGAAAGTCACGTTATTTCACTAGATTTCGATAAGGCTTTTGACAAACTATTCCATGGACTTATACTCTTTATAAGCTCTATATTCTTGGCTTGAAACCTATTTTGTTAAAATAGATTCTTTCTCACTTAGAAAAGCGCTTGTACAATGTTCGTTTTAGCTGCGCTTTCTCCTACCATTTTCTTGCTCCTCTAGCATACCCCAAGGTAGACACTTAGGTCCTCTCCTTTTTTGATTGATTATAAGAGGTTTTCATATCTCACATTACGCTGACGACACAAAGTTTATGAAGACGTGTAAGAACTTTCCAATCTTAACACTTTACCAACCCATCAACCCATTCCCTTTGATATTATAATTCACTCTAATGTTACCAAGAGTTCAGAGAGATATTAAAGCCAACTCAGCACTCGGCTTTTTAAAACGTGGTCAAATGATATGTTCAATCCTTATTTTAACTGGTCTCTCTAAATATTTCAAGAATTGAGACGTTCAAAGAAGTTTTCTTTGATTTGCCCTGCGAAGCTGTCCCTGGCATAATCCTCCCCTGATCCTTTTTCCATATCAAGACCGCCTTCAATAAATTAATTAACTCCTTACTTACTTACTTAAGGTGGCGCTGAAGTCCGGGATGCACCTGGCCCTCAACCAACATGCGTCTCCAGCCAGCTCGGTCGCTAGCTAGCTGTCGGCACCTGAATTTCGGTCTTCCTCTTCCGCGCCCCGTCTCTGTGGATTGCATTCGAAGACCCTGCGGGCTGGAGCGTTGATGTACATTCGCTCTACATAACCCACCCATCTTAGTCGTTGGATTTTTTTTTTCTTTTTTGACCAGATCAGTGTCGCTGTACAGCCTGTACTGTTCGTTGTTGAATTTTCTCCTCCACTCTCCATATATGCATCCTAAAACGTTCTCATTTTTCTGTGGCAAGGTCCAAGCCTTAGCGCCATTAATGAGAACCGGGATGATGAGTGTCTTATAGATAGTGACATTAGATGTTCGAAAGATGATTATACTACTCAATTGCCTTCTAAAAAAGCAGCGATTTGAAAGAGTTATTCTCCGTTTGATTTCAGCCTTGGTGTCGTTATATGAATTTATAGCGGTGCCTAGCTAGACAAAGTCCTTAACTATATCAAAGTTCTAGCTCCCCATTGTGACGTTTTGTCCAAAACGTTGCCGATCAATACCCTTTCTTGATGACACCATATACTTGTTCTTGCTCTTTACCACTTAAGACATTTTCTCCCCTTCCATCGCAATGCTCAAAAACGCGCCACGGACATCAAGTTGGAAGATTGTGCCTCTAGTGTTGACGATTGAGTTTTGCGCTATTATTTCCAAAAATATGTTGAAAAGTTGTATGACACTGCATTGCCTTGTTAAGTTCTTCTCTATAGAAACTGTCATACGCAGCCTTAAAATCGGTTAATAGATGGTGGGTATTGATTTCTTCAGGATCAGATAAGTTGGTGCATACTCCTTGTCAAGTCATTACAACTCTATATTTTTTAAAACTAACCCTCGCAATACTCATCCCTTTTATCTCTTTAGCCACCGCGTTTCTTTTAGCTCAAACGAATCTATTATCACATGCTACGGAATGTCAATTTGAACTAAAACATTTTCGGATTCAGTATAAGCTCTTCTTGCATCTCCAAAACTTTCCCCTTACCCAGCCTTATCCTAAGTTATAAGTAACATTGTTTTTAAAATTCGATTAAGTTATTTATGTTCCTTGAAATAAGTCGACAAAATGAGGGTGTTGCCGACCCCGAAAATCACAATCAAAAATCAATGCAGTGAAAACTCATCAATGTTCCGAATTCTCTCCACAGAACCATCAAAACAAACTGCTTGTTTGAATTCAGATGCACGAAATCTGCATCAATAATTTCTCAGATAATTTTAAAATTGATTTAAATGCATAGGAATACATATATGCACAAAAGTTATGGTTTCTTCTAATTTTAAATGAAAATTAAACTCCTATTTTACTGGTAATTCCCTCGACAGCTCTGTTTAAAACGAAGAGGAACTATTTCCTTATTGCTAATTAAATGAACTATTTTTACTGTTCGGAAGGAAAGGAAACCTTAAATGGTGTTCCTCCTGCAATAAGTCTTTCTAAGTTGATAAGATCACTGCACCCACATCATGTATCATGGCTTCCAAATACCTCCCAGGCACAAAACAGTACATGCAGCTAGTAGCTGGGTAAATCTCATTAAATTTTACTACTTTAGCCATTTAGTGTTGGAATGAATAGGATTGATTGTTCCGTTTAAGGCTCATACCCCATTAAATTCTGTTAACGAAAGCCATAAAGATTTTGCATTTTTGTTTGCATGAGTCCATTGGGACTTTTCCTTTAGTCAGCTTAAGTGATACTTACCGCCCCCATATAATTTGAATTGATATCCTATCTTTGGCACCGGCCCTCGTCAAATTGCAGTTTGACCAAATGGTCAATCATGGTTTTGTGCAAAAGAAAAATAGAAAGAAGAGGGCGTTAGGTCAAGCAATCAGTGTAAATTACTTTGGCACATAGAATGTCCCGTCGGTCGGTCGTCGTTGTTGGTGCCATAAGATATCCCATAAAGAGGGTGAAAAATGTCCGATATCTACGCGAGATTTAACGATGCAGTTCTCACACCCGATGTGATTCTATTGACGGGCCATTGGCATTTTCTGTCCTTAATCGTCGTTGGTCTTTTATTCAACAATGAGGAACTCTTTTTGCGGGTACGATACGAGTACCAATTTCTGCAGAAAAATGAGAAAACTTATCGATTTGTTGTCATCGATGGCGAACGTCGAATGATGTTCCGCAGGATCGACTCGACTCGACATCAACGACAAATACAAGACGGAGAAGAGGGTGTGCGTTTGCATTGCTAATCTGCAGACTGCAGCTTGGCACGACCGTTTTGTTCGGCCAGGGCCACACTATAATCTAAGTTACTTTCCGGTGTGTACATAAACTATAGTATAAAGTAAACCTAACCTACCTTAAGTGAAACCGTGCGGCTGCGACGACCGACCGACGACGACGCGGCGGCAATGATGCCGATCGCGTTCAAAATAGGGACAGAGAGTAAGTGATGCAGCAAAACGTTTTTAATGGTTCACGACTTTTGCATTTATTTTTTCGTTAGCACTTTTTCTTCAAAGGGTTTTAAAAATTGTATATGTTCGAGATGGGCCAAGCGGTTGTTGAAAAGAAGCACGACTAAGTATAATTTTATATATGGAGGACTAATTTGTTGTCGTGTTTCGTGTAGCTCCTTAATTTTTATTTGAGTTTTGTGTAAATATTCACGCGCGGTATTCATAAATAATGAGCTTTGAGAATAATTTTGTGCCTCAATTTAAGGACAAATCTTAAAAACTCGGAATTACCTTTATGATTTTCAATAGGTTTTGACTTAAGTGATTGAGGACAGCTTCCGAACGTGAGAAATCTTGGCGATTTAACGATGGGTTAATGTAATAGACAGATATTTTATTTTGAATCACTGATATTAAAACAAGTGCCAACAACTTCTAAGTTCGAGTAATCTCAGGAATGCAGGGATTTTGTATGCCAAATCCCAAGTACAGTCTTGGAGTATTATGCCTGGGAAGAGGCAGCGAAAACATAACGTTTCGTGGAAAGATATTCACCCTTATTGCGGTAGTCGTTGAACGACATATCAAAACACGACAAAAGAATTTGAAATTACGTATGGCGTTTAATGTCAATTGGCGTTTTTGTTTATGTGGAATGCATTCATTTAGTGACATTTGTCTTAATAAAGTTATTTTTCGTATTATGTACATAAGTCGTTTTGAAAACAACAACGTCTCTTAAAAAGACAAATTTCGAAGTTCACAAAATTGCAAACGACACGGAGCTTAAATTAATCTCAAAATGTAGGTTTTCTTCTTTTGTTTTTTATAATTGTTATACAAAGTTTTAGGGTAAAAGTTACGAGTCAAAAACAAATGAAACGCCTTGTTGAGCTGATGGAGGCAAATGAAAACCTCGCAAAAAATTTTAAGAGGTGCAATCGCAAATCAAGAAACAAAGTTGGGGTGGGAGTCCTTGGCAAAGAAGCTAAATTGCGATATGAGAGCTAAAATGAGATGTGAGACAAAAAACACCAAACGCACCAAAAGAAAATGTTTTCCAAAAGCTTTTGGAAAAACAAACTGTGGTTCAAGAGAAATTGTTCACAGATATAAGAAATTCTTTGAACAATATAGAAATCAAACTTACAGAAAATGTTAGTTCATTTAAAGAAATAAAGAATTCTATGAAAAATATGAATGACCATTTGAAAGAGAGTGCCAGATTTCAAAGGAAACTTTTCAATTTAAAAGAGAAGCAGTTAGAGATGTTGAAACTTCAAATGGAGCGGGATGAAAAACAACGCCTTCAGGAAAATAGTTTAAAAATTATGGATATCGAAATTCGGAAGAGATAACTGGATATAGAGGAGATAAAAATTAATCATATGGAAACAAACAACAATTAAATTCAATTTTGTTATTACTATTAATAAATTATTTAAATTTCATTGAAGTAGAGTATTTTTAAGATCGTTCGCTACAATAAAATTTATGAAATGCAATTCAAAATTTGGTTTCGTATTCGAACAGCAGTTTGGTCATCATTGTAAAGTGAATTATCTTCATCTAGACTTAGAGAAGTCTCAGCATCAATCAGTACTAGATCTCTAAGAAGCTCCGATTTGTAATAAATACAAATGTTGTGCAAAGCTGCACAGGTGTTCACAATCCAATCTTCGTTGCTTTTTGCGGAGAATAGTGTAATTGTCTTGCAGCGAGGAGACAGCGGAATCGATTTTTCAACACTCCTATCGATCTTTCGATGATATTTCTCGTTTTTAAGTGTTTGGTGTTGAAAAGACTTTGCCTGCTACCTAATTCTGGTGATCTAAAAGGAGTAATGAGGAATGGCTCCAGAGGCTCCAGAGAGCATCACCTAAAATGTAGTAAAACAAGTTTCCCTTGTAAATTATTATCACATTATGACATACCCAGTAGCCATGTACTTCTTTCTCCCCCGCCATTTTTCTTTTGCATAGTACCCCTTAGCTCACTTGAGTTCCAAACCAGTGAGTCATGACTTGCTCCAGCATGTCTTGCATCTGCGTATCTTATGCGCATCCGATGATCACAAACCTTAAATATTTTTAAGTTTAGGTGTGACAAAATTATATTGATGCAAGCTTACTAGCATAACGTTAAGACTAAAATATCCTTTTCTGTTGTAGTACATATGTTGGTCTGCTTTTTTCGGTGCCAAAATTTTGAGATGGGTCCCATCGACTGCGCCAATAATACCAGGAATTCCAGCCTGCTGGAAAAAGTGTAATTTAGCTTCAATTTTTTCTTCCTCGGAGAGTTCCATCTTTATCCACAATGGACACAGATATTCCTCAAGAAAATTTATCACTTCCTTAAGAATGATGCTAAATGTAGGCTGTGCTAGTCCCAAATTAAAATCATTCCCAACGCCTTTTTGGTAACCTCCCTCAGCAAGAAACCTTAAGGTGGCCGCTAATTTTAAAATATTCGGTACTGAGACAGAACGTCTCTCAGGAAAATTACTTTCCATCAAGTTTAAAATATATAGAAAAGCTTCTTTATTGAGTCGGAAATACATTTTAAACCTGGAAAATATTTTAAATATTGAAGTTCCAGTAAAAAATTTGTGAGCACAATTACGAGTACTTTGAATCAGGCAAATCCATTGGGTTAGCTGTGGATCGAATCCATCGCCTCTGCAAAACTAAATCTTTCTTTCTTCGTTTTTCCTCTTGCTGCTCGTCGTCCTCACTGCTGCTCCATGAAAAATAGCTGACCACACTATACATTCTTTTAAGAATTTGTATTTGTAAACAAAAATTTCACAAAATAACAAAAACAAAATTAAATTAATTAAAATGTCTGTGTCAAAATGTCAGCTGTTTAAGTGGATCGCATTTGGAACTTAATAGCGACGAGGAGTCTGGCGTTTAAGCTACGCAATACCGATTTAAAAACGACACGACTACAAAAACGACAATTGGCGTTTTAGTAAAACGACTATCGCAATAAGGGCGATTAAGCTCAAAACTTTAGCGTGACATTCCTGCGCATAAACCATCACGCTTTATGATTTCTTAGACAAAGAGATTTTGATGGAAGTTTTAAGGTTTTGGGTTAGGTTTTAGAGTTACAATTATAGGGTAAAAAGCTAAAGAGATAAACATAAAACGATTATTTTGAACACGTCTAAACAGTGACATTTTGTGACAAAAAAAAAAAAAAAAAAAAAAAAAACAAACAAAGAAAACAAACCTAATCCTTGGGAACGGATCTAATAATTTGAAAGTCCAGAAACACAGAAGAAAGCTAACGGATGTAATAATTTCAGAAACTTAGAAGTCATTTGAATTTATCAATTCACTAAAAGTTAAAGCAGTAATTTTTTAAATTGAAATTTGTAAAATTTCAAGAAATAGTAAGATGTTAAAATCTCTTAAAATTTTTTAACGAATAACATTAAATCGTTTGATAATCTTGCGACAGTATTTTCTAATGTTTAGAAGTCAAAATTTTATTTTATTATTTTATTTTTATTATTTTATTCTATCATATTCCATTTTCCTAACGTAGCTTTTCTAAAAAATTGTACAGCCAAATGATTATTCCCATTTAGAAGTTTTCATAATTCACTCTCAGAGTTGCAAAACCCAGCTTCCTTCTTTTGTCTCTACTTTAGGAGGTACAGAAAAAAACTAAATCGTTTAACTGAAACTTGTCTCTTTCTATGGTGTGTTTTATTTTCATGACCGTGAACTTGTTCAAATTGAAATACATTAATTGAAATCAATTCCCTCTCTGTCACCACGCGTCACCATCAGCCACCGCCGCGCCGGCCGCACCGCCGCCGCCGCCGGACACCATAAAATAAATCCAGATGAATCAGTGCTGAACAAAGAATGTGACCAATTCCATATATGGATCTCGGGCACCGAGATGTCTACAGTCTTACCTTACAGTAGCCACAACTTAGTCACATCGATCGGTTACACGCGATGAATAAGGAAAACCTCACTTCTTCCAACAAACGTTTCTACGTACATATGTTAAATCAGAGGAGGGAATTTGTTGAACGAACTTCAAGAGTATAAGCGATTAGAGATTATACAAAACCTCCAACAGCAATAGCACGACAATTTCTATTAAAAACTCAAGAAATACAAACCCCAAGTCCACCATATAGGAATATACTCAACTGATAGAAAACTCCGTAAAGCCTGATGGGGAGTGTGGAAATAGTCAATGTTATGTAGGAGCGTTGGTGGACATACAACATAAAAAAGGAAAACAACAAACAAATTATTTTTGAATTTGGTCGCGTGACAGTCGTCATCGTCTTCATCGTCCAACGTCTTTCGAAGGATGAAACGGTCTATGGATATCAATTAGTTTTGATTCGATTGTTGACGCAAACTAATTTAACAGTCTGATCAGCAACGTTCATCATTCTCATCATCAGTCTCAAACTCTCATATTCTATTGAATTGAAGAGTTCCACTTAACCAGAAAATGCGTTTCAATAAAACACGAATGGTTTGTGCAGACCACGAAAATGAAGATGAAGACGAAGACTGAGACCCCAAAAATATAATTGCATCCGGTGCGGTGGTGTTTCTGTTTCGGTTCTGTTCTGTTCTTGAAGTTGATGTTGGACTCGAATCTGGAACAAAAAATTATGTGGTACTCGGGAAGGGACACACAGCGCACATGTCGGAATATAAGTGCAACTGATAAGGCAACAAGAGGCTCCTTGGTTCTTGCGCAATTAAGAATTAGTGTGCGCAGCGTGTATGCACTTCAAGATAACACAAGAAGAACAAACATGCGTTTGCTGTGGATTTAATTATGCATGCATCTGATAAAACCGGAGAAGTGCATTAGGCTGGCCACGGCCGATCGTTCGTTAGGTTTTTTTATAGATCGCTCTAGTTCGCTGTTGTAGAGCAAGTTTGGTTTCATTAAAGAAAGGCCGTCTAAAGTCGGTTTAAGCACACAAATGAATATATACCATACATTAAAAGATTTATACCTTGTGATGCTGGTTTTGAGAAAGCACGCTTCAATTTGCTTCTTAACGAATCTGGTTTATTGACAGTTTAAAACAAACCTAAACGCTGTCATCTCTTGGCTGTCATCTTCTGGAGTTCAATTAATACCTAAACCATCTTGAAAAGCTGCAGCCTACGAGAAAAAAAAGGCAATCTAGAAGATCAACAAGATATAGCTTATAGATAGCGGTATGCATAATATAGCATTCATCAACGTCGCGTCGGTCGTTGTCGTCTTCGTCAATAAATACGAAGTAGCTATAAAAGTTATATACTTTTGTTACTTAGAATCATCATAGCGCTTACAAGTTCAATGGCATTCAAGTTCGTTTCGTCTTTCGTGTGGTCGGACAGACAAACGAACAAACGGACGGAAGGTTTGTTAATTAAATTTTATACTTAACTCTTTTTATTATAAAAGCATATTGCTGGAATAGACCATCAGAAATAGAATTTGAATTTTCCTTTCAATTCAATTAAACAAAATTACAAAGCAAGTCAATGAATTAAAAGTCAATTTTTGTGTGTCTGCTGTATAGACACGCAGTTGAGTGTTTCATTGAACCCCAAATTACGGAGAATGGTTATTTAATTGACCCTGCTTTCCGGTTATGATATTGTTTAGTTTTGTTCATTTGGTACCGGGCTATTTAAGATTTACAATTTAATTTGTGTGTTTTTAATTTTATTGAAGGTCATCATCTTAATACTTTATCTTAATACTTTATATCAATAACAATTTCATCTTGATTCTACAAATGATGAACAAAATTACGATTTTTGGGTGAACAAATGTGCATCTAGTCTGAAAATAAAGAAATGCCGTTTTTAAAAATCATAAAACTTTCGAAAAATCAATTTATGCCGGGAAGAACCTTTAAGTATTCTGTTGAATTTTAGTATTAAGAGTATTTCAAAATTAATCAAGATTTTCTACTATACTCAAAACTTCAGACGCGTTTATCTCAATACTGCATTTTTTAAGTTGGCTGGACTGATAACACAAACAATGCTCAACCGATTGAATTGAAATTTTGAATATAACTTTTGAAAATATATTTAAAAAAATTTTAAACGATTTAGTAAATTCTTAAATTTTAGCAATTTACTAAGCTTAAAAGATGATTTACCAAATTTTAAACGATTTTAACATCTTACTATCTTTTAACAATTTGCTAAAGTTAGAATCTTTAACTTTAACTTTTAGCAAATTGCTAAATCCATGTGTTATCTGCACAATAGCTCTTATAAGAACAGTAGATGGAATGGTCCAGTCAACAGTTGGGAATTCCAATTAAAATACATAGGTCCGTTTAAGCATAGTTGCTTTGTTTATTTTCAGGAACTGTCACTTTTTAGACATGTTTGGATTTGGATGCTCCTTTTTTTAATAATAGGCAATTCGGAATTTAGTAGTTAGCATTAGTTTAAAATGTTGGACTCCCTTAATAAATTGCTAAATATTTAGCAAATTGTTAAACCCTTAACAAAAGGTTCTTTAAAATGTTGCGCCATTCTCATTCGAAGAACGTAAGATTCATTTTTTATATTGCATCGTTAATTTGTTATTAACGCTTATATAACAATTTTGTAGGCACTTTTTTCACTTTTCGCTTTAGAAGAACGTCATTTGTCAAAATTTATCGCAACAGTACTACGTAGTTTAATAACAGTTTAAATACATAAGAAAAAAATATATTGCAACATTAAAATTACAAAATTACAGGAACTGTCATTTCAACCATGGACCGTCAGTTTACTCAATTGAAATTTACTCGCGCCATTTCCGAGTGTCTACATACCGCTTTACCATTCAACGCTGCCGATTCGTTTGATTACTTCCAACCAGCAGACCAAAACAAATATTTGTAATGAGGTTTCATTTTAAATAGCCCATTATATGGGCACCTGTCACTTTTGAAGCTGTCTCTTTTTGACAAGTGACAACTTTTAAAACTACACCATTTCTAAAAATGGAGCAATACGATGGTTCACCATACCATAATAGTGAACATTTTGCAATCACAGTTCGTAGAAAAGTTCCCTGACCTTTAAAATTCTCCAAAAAGGGATTACAATTAGCAAATGAGATCTTGTGATTTAACATCTATAGACTTTTTCTTTTGGGCCACATGAAATATAAGTTCTATTGCAATGCTCGACAATCAATTCAAGGCCTTAAAGATGGAGTTCGTGAAGTTAAAGAAGATGTACAAATGTGCCTTTTACTTTAAAATGAAATAAACATACATTGATTACTTTTCTTTAATAATTACTTTTTATAAACATCAAAATGCAACCTTTTATTGGAAAGTTGATTTTATTAAAATTATTTCTACTTCCCTATTTTTTGGATTTATCTTATTTAATTTTTTTATATCTAGTAAATATTTGAGGTTTTCTAAAACGTTGAAATTTTCAAAGATTAAAAATTAAATTAAAAAATTAAAATACTATTTAGATTTCTGACTTTATCCTTGAATATTATCAAAATATGTTTTTTTTTTCAAAGTGCCTGACCCCTCTGAGTCATATCAATGTAAAGTATACCCAATTATTGTTAAATGCTCTATGGCCATCATACTCCTTAAGCCCATCATATTTAAAATTCCTTTTCATATTTTCCAGCCTTAAGCGAATCGAACACTTCAAAAAAAAAAAAAAGGAAAAACATAATCTCTAACGTCAGAAACTCTCATCTAGCTTTCACGTCACTGGTAACACAAGTGGAAGAGTGGACCGCTTCAAGTGGCAATTCACTTCAAGCCATTCAAACTTAATATGCACAACACAAAAATAAATTGGAAAAAAAAAATAAACTCTTGAAAAATAATGAAAATAATAATAAATAAAAACGCACGCATATGGAGCGTATAAGATTTAAAAAATAGAAAAAAAAAAATAAAACATAATAAATTATAAAACCGTCAGAAAATTATATTCAATATTATTTTTAATTTTAGAAGCATTAAATGAAGCAGATTCTGTGATGTGGTTTTGGGGCTAGAAAAATATACTAAAGTGCCAAGTAGGTCGTGTGCTTTAAGTAAGTACTCATAAACTAAAAACAGTAGCTGAATATTTATAAACGATCTTCGGCTACACAAGTCGTGACACACTAAATTGAAATATACTTAAACTTCTTATAATCTCTGCATATACTGCACTGTGGGGCTGAAACAAATAAAAACAGGAATAAATGTATTCAGACGCATACTTAAAATATTTATAAAGACGCCCACTGGAACGCCTACTTCTTTATAATTGGTTATAGGTTCTTACCAAATGTTTAAGTTTTACATTTTAAATTACTCTGGACTACAAAGTTAAGCATTATTTCAATATTTTGATATCGTGAATTCGAATAAAACCTTCTAATTTTTTTATCAGGTTAAATTTTAAAAATACACCTTTTCAAAAAAGTTCAAACATGAATAATACAGTGTTTTCAAAGCTAAAATAAAAAGCATAACTCATAAGAAAAATTTGTATTGTGATATTGCTATTTTAAAATGTTCACCTTCAAGATGTTTTTAGTAACTAACTTTGTTTCCTAATTAGTTATGAGTTAATTTAAATCTATATGAAGTTTTAATTCTTACAACTTTATGTTTTCGAAATGTTTTCGAATCTTTTTCGTCTAAATTTCGAATCCGTGAAATGAAGTGAACATTTTTGGTGAACCCAAAATATTTCACGAACCAATAACGCTAGCGACTTGAATTATGTGTTATGTTATATAATGTAACGTGATACCAAACTAATATAATTTTGGAAAATAAATTAATTAACGGTTTTTTTTTATAAATCAAAAAAACTGAAAAAAAATAATTGTCATTTTGAATATTTTACAAATAAAAAATGATTTTATTTCTAAGATAATTGTATGCAACGAAAAATAACGTCTTTGACATCTGGTAAAATTTTGAGAAAAATCGAATTGACAAGTTTTTACTTTTTTAAAATAGAACCTAAAAAAAACATTATACTAGAATTAGGTAAAAAATTGATTTTTAACTTAAATATCTTTTTAAAAATTTAAGATATTGTCTTCAAACAATTTTCATATCATAAAAAAATATCGTTTTCAACATTCAGTAAAATTTTGAGACAAAATCGAACTGAGTGTTTTTATTTTTTGTAAAAAAAACTATCAATAAAAACAATACTATAACTTGGTAAAAATTGATTTTCGAATCAAATATCTTTTCAAAAATTGCAAATATTGTCTTCAAACTAATTTCAGCTTATAAAAAACAATGTTTTAGACATTCAGTAAAATTTTAATAAAAATCCGACAGTCAGTTTTTTTATTATAATTAAAATCTACCCAAAATTGGTAAAAATTGATGTTCGATATCTCGTGAATAAATAAAGGTATTGACTTCAAAATGATTTCATTTTGTTCTAAATTTTCTTAGAAAAATCTTATCTGTATTTGTTAGGTTAGGTTAGGTTAGGTTGCAAGGGGTGTGCACAGCATGAAGCTGTTGCGTACACGGGGGCCTATTGGTCCATTGTGATCCCCTGTAAAAGTAAAAATTTAGCATCGATGCTCCTCAAATCTGTCGATTAGCGTAGACTGGCTCGTTAACGAACCAACCTGTGCTATCTATAAATTTCCTCATGCTTGCCATTGAAACCTGTGCTAGATCATCCAGTTCTCCAACAAACCTGTTTCCGAAATGACGGAGTCGGCTGGTTTGGAGATTCGGACAGTCGCAGAGCAGGTGTTTAATGGTTTCCATTTCCTCCTCATCCTGACAGCTCCTACAAAAATCGGGTGCAAATGCACCTATTCTGTTAGCCATTGTGCCAATGGCGCAATGACCTGTTAGTACACCTGTCAAGATTTTAATATTCTTTTTACTCAGCGATAGAATATACCGAGTTTCCTTTTCATTTGTGTTAGGCCATAAACTTCTAGAGATTACACAATCATCCCTGGATTTCCAGGAGATGTTGATTTTCTCTTTTAGCTTAAGGTCTATCTTCCTCTTGAGTACCCCAATCGGGACGAGGGGTCCCCCAACTGAGTGGTCGCTACTACTTATGTCTGCTTCTGACCCTTTCCTGGCTAGTTCATCTACTATATCATTCCCTTCTATATTGCTATGTCCGGGAACCCAGCAGAGCTTTACCTGGTTAGTGTGGCAGATTTTGTTTAATTTCTTCCTACAGTTTAAAACTGCTTTTGATCTTATGGTCTCACTGGCTAAGGCTTTGATAGCAGCCTGGCTGTCCACGAAAAAAGTAATCTCCGAAGAGCTTAGATTTTCTTGGTGTGCCAATTCAGCTGCTTTTGCAATGGCAAAGATCTCGGCCTGAAAGACACTACAGTCAGCCGGGAGTGTATATGACGCTCTGATGTTCAGAGATTGGCAAAACACTCCAGCACCTGTTCCTGATTCCATTTTTGAACCATCAGTGTAGAAAGGGATACCCTGTTTACTTATAAGTGAATTAGGATCCCAACCCTGTCTTTCTGGTATTAAAATAGAAAATTTCCTGTCGAAATCCAGTAAAGGGGGGATGTAATCGGTGGTCTCTCTCAGTCCTGGAATCGTGTCATATCTTTGTAAGATTGACCCGTGGCCATAAGTGCTGTGCCTCCAAAAGCTCAGTTCTCTTAAACGAATTGCAGTTTTGGCTGCCGTGCACTTTATGAACTCATCCAGAGCCGGGAGGTCCAAGATCATTTCCAATCCAGCTTGTGGTGTGGATCTTTGAGCCCCTGTTATTCCTACACAGGCTAGTCTCTGTACCTTATTCAGGTTCTTGAGATAGCTTGATTTTTCCACCGCTTTCCACCATACAATAGATCCATAGGTAAGAATGGGTCTGACTATCGCTGTGTACATCCATTGGATGACTTGCGGTCGCATACCCCAACGTACACCGAAGGTCTTTTTGCATGTGTAGAATGCACATAGTGCTTTTTTCATTCTTTCCTCCGTATTACGCTTCCATGTAAGCTTGGAGTCAAGGATTACTCCTAGAAATTTAGCTTCCTTAGAAGGTTTTAGAGGAATGCCATTTAGTTTGGGAGGGTTGAAGCCCTCCAGTTTCCTTTTCTTCGTGAACAAAACTAGCTCTGTCTTGGTGGGGTTGACCCCGAGACCGTTCTTAGTTGCCCAAGAAGATAAATCCTTTAATGCATTTTCCATAATGTTTTCGATGATGGTAAGAAACTTGCCTGATACCAAAACCACTATGTCATCTGCATATGCTACTATTTTAATGCCCTGATCTTTGAACTTTGTGAGAATTTTGTTGACTACGAGGATCCAGAGCAGGGGTGAGATGACTCCTCCCTGTGGTGTGCCTCTAGTAACTGTTTTCTCAATAGTACTAACTCCTATTTGAGAGTTGATAATTCTGCCATTTAACATGGTGAAGATCCAATCGACAATGACAGATTCAACCCCAACTTCAACTAAGGCAGTCTTGATCGATTCCGTTTTAACGTTATTAAACGCACCCTCGATATCAAGAAATGCTGCCAGGGTATATTCTTTCTGTTCAAGACTTTTCTCAATATGTGAAACTACTTCATGCAAAGCAGTCTCCACTGATTTACCTTTAAGGTAAGCGTGTTGGTAGTTGCACAAGTTGTTTTCGTTGAGAAGTTCTCGAACATGTAGATCAATTATCCTCTCTAGTGTCTTAAGGAGAAACGAAGAGAGACTTATTGGTCTATAATCCTGAGCGGTCGAGTGAGTCGGTTTCCCTGCTTTTGGGATAAAGACTACCTTAACCTTTTTCCAGCTATTAGGGACGTATCTAAGTTTGATACAACTTATGAAGATTACCCTAAGCCACGGAGTTATTACTTTGAGAGCATTTTGGAGAAGAGCTGGAAAAATCTCGTCTGGTCCCGCTGATTTATAGGGTTTGAACGAGTTTATTGCCCAAATAATCTTCTGCTCAGTAATAACCTGATTTAGTTCTAACTTTGATTCCGTGTGAGTAAAATCCAGCGTGTTCGATTGCAAGCAATCCGAACTTTCTGGGTTTTTACAACCGGGGAAATGAGTTTCCATGAAGAGTTCAAGCGTTTCCAGGCTCGAGTTCGACCATGATCCATCAGGGTGTTTAATGTACCCCGGGATCGTGGGATTAAGGGCCAGGGTTCTACGGAGCCTTGCCGCCTCGCTTGTTTTTTCAATGGATTCACAATGTTTAGCCCACGAATCCTTTTTGGCCTTCCTTAACTCTTTGGTGTAAGTGTTAAGTGCGGCTCTATAAGACTTTAAGTCCTCGTCTAATTTACTCAGTTTAGCTTTATTGAAAAGTTTTCTAACCTCTGTTCTACGTTTCTTCAGTACCCCATTCCACCAGGGTGGGTTAGTGGGGTTATTAGAACGAGATAAAGGGCAGTGTTTTTCAAAAGACATTCTCATTTTGCTAGACAAGTTTTGGACAACAGTGTCAATGGTTGAAGTACTTAGACTTGTATTGTCCTCTGGTGGATCAATACAGTCTTTCAGCCATTTTTCGTACTCTGTCCAATTCGTTCTAGTTGGGTTCCTGTAAGGTTTCTTTTCAGTAAAGTTCCTGTCTATAGAGAAGAGTATCCTAAAGTGATCCGAAAAAGATTCTTTAGGTGAGACTCTCCAGTCTTCAACTGAAATTTTACTATTATTGCTAATAAGGGTCAAATCTATGATTTCCTCCCTGTTTTTGTTTCGAAAAGTAGGGTGATTGCCCCTATTACATATCGATAAATTAGAACAGAGAATATATTCAAAAATTGACTCACCCCTTTTGTTGATATCCTTTGAGCCCCATTGAGTGTGGTGAGCGTTGGCATCACATCCTACCACCAAAGGTGTGCCGCTTGCTGTGGCATGGACCACAAGATCACGGACAGTTTTTGATGGTGGGCTCTCCTCCTCATACGGCATGTACGTCGACGCTAGAATGAAGTTTCCTTCATTTGATTCGACGCTGATTGCCGTGTTGTCCTTGTTGCTGTACCTAGATAGGAAGAAAGCGTTAATTGATTTTTTCACTAGGATGCAACTTCTAATATTACTTACATCTGACGTGGAGTGGAAAAGGTTGTAGTGCTTTGACCTCAACCCACGGATTCGGTTTTTGCCTAACCATGGTTCCTGGATCAAGGCCACATCCACGTTCTCGTGAGACATGTAGAGCGTAAGGTCGTACGTTGCTGCTTTAGCGTGGTGCAGGTTTATTTGCACCACTTGCAGCTTTTGACTCCCCTTTGCCTTCATGCCTCTTAACCTTTACGGTTCCGAGACCATACCTCAACACGTCTTTTTTACCTTTGAGCAGAAGGTCAGATTTCTTGTCTGCCACAAACAAGAGGTCCTTCCCTTCGCCTCCATGACTCTTTCTTGAGTGTTGGAGCTTCCATTCTAAAATGGGAAGCTCTTTGTTCTGTTTCGCCAGCAACTTTATAATGGCTGCGTCCTCATGTTCTGCAGGAGGGGGGATCCATATGCTAAACTGCTGGCGGAGTGGTAGAGCTGCGGCGGGTAGAATCTCAAGGGAGGAACCTTCCCATAGTTCGCCAATGTTGGCGATTGTACGGTTCAGAAACTCCCGTGATTTCTGGTCACCGCAGCAGACCACTTTAACTCCTCGCCGCCATCCGGCACCATCAAAGACATAGTCTTCCGAACTATCGTTCTCCGATGCCTCCATCATGGCTTTGAGGATCTCGTTTTCCACAAGGAGCCAGTTTTTTGCCGAGATTTTCCCATCTGGGTCGTCACGGCTTATTATGGCAATTTGTAGGTCAATCGGGGTGGTGTCGAAGCTGCTGGTTTTCTGTTTTTTAGCACCATCTTGCTTGACCGCCTCCTCCGATCTTTGTCTCTTGGACGTTCCTGGCTTCGTTCCAGAAGAGGTGCTTGCCGGTGCTTGGTCTTTCCTCGCGTTGGCTTGCTGTTTCTTACTGGAAGTCGCCTGAATTTTACCTTTGTCGTTCCGAGCGGTCGAGTTATTGCCAGCCTGTTCACGATTTGCCTTTTTAGGGACAGACCTAGATTTGGCAGCATCTACTCCTTTGCTCTCCGACTCTTTGGTATTCACTTCCTTCGCTATTTCCCTGGGTGCAGTGACAGTCTCTGCCAGCTGCCGCTCAAAGTTCCTAACTAGCTTCTTATGCTTTTTTAAGAGAGCCTTGTCTCTCGAACTGAGCGTCGCAGGGTCTTTCAACTCGGTCATTTTCACGAATCTTTTGGAGGATCTGTAGTTGCTGCGTTGCCTCGTAGCTTTGAGGGGTGCAGCAGACTTCAGCATAGTCTCTTCTTGACTCGGTTCCATCAGTAGCTCGTCCTCGGTTTGACTGCCTATGGAAGGAGGTCTGTCCGAGGTCTCCGTACCTTTGATAGTTAGACCATCTAAGTCGGGGAGGAGATCCACTGAGAGAATGACCGGTTGTCTTTTTAGCTCTCGTTTTCCTTTCTCCAAGTTTACATTTGTCACTGGCGACTTAGCTTCTTGCGAAGCCAAGCCCTCGCCGGCAGCCGTGACTTCTGCCGACACTTGAACGTATATCCCCGTTCGATTTACTTCATTTTGTAAACTTTTGTCCATATTTATTAGATAAGCATCTCTGCTTTTTGTGGTTTTCTTAGTTGTCTTACTCCGCAGCTGGATTGCTGAAGAGTTAGACGTAAGCCCCCTCGCCACAACAAGGCGAAAACCGTGAGGGGGATCTGTATTTGTTAATATAAGAAATAAAAACTTTCAAGAAATACATACTACTAAAGTGGTAAAAAAGTCTCTTTCGACTAAAAACCTCGTTTACTAAAGTAGATTTTGAAATCAAACAATTTCATTATATGCAACATTGTTGGTAATTTTTAGTTAATCTTTTAGAAAAAAGGGGCTGGGATGCGACCCACACTCATAACTTCCCATCCCGTCTATCGATTTGTCTTGCTTAAAAGTTTGTAGGATTTCGTGTTTTGTAAAAAAAGTTGTCAGTTGAATTATTCTTAAAAAAATTAAAATGACCAACAATATTTGGCATATAATGAAATAGTTTGATTTCAAAATCTATTTTTTAAATAAGATTTTTAGTCGAAAATCAATTTTTATAAATTTTAGTAGTATTTCTTAAAAGTTCTTATTTTTTATATAAACAAATACAAATTTGATGAATGAAATTAATTTGAGAGATATCCAGAACCGAACATCAATTTTTTACCAAATTTACGTACTATTTTTTATAGATTTTATTTAAAAAAAAAACGGACTGTTGGATTTTTATAAAAAAAATTATTGAATATTGAAAATAAAATTTTCTGTGAAATAAAATAAGTTTGAAGCCAATATTTTTAAATTTTGAAAAGTTATTTGAGCCGAAAGTAAATTTTAAGCAAGTTTTAGTATTGTTTTTTTTTAGGTTTTTATTTTCTTAGCAAAAAACTGTCAATTCGATTTTTCTTAAAATGTCACTTAATGTTGACAACAATATTTCTTATAAGTTAAAATTAGTTTGAAGCCAAAATATCAAATTTTTGAAAAGATATTTGAGTCGAAAATCAATTCTTACCAACTTTTGTTAATTTTTGTGTAGGTTTTTAGTTTTTCGTTAAAAAACTGTCAATTCGATTTTTCTCAAAATTTTACCAGATATTGAAAACGTTATTCTTCGTTGCACAAAATTGTTTTGGAAATAAAATCATTTTTGTTCGTAAAATTTTCGAGGTGACAAATATTTTTTTCAGTTTTTTTGATTTATAAAAAAACCGTTAATTGGAATTTTTTCCAAAAATATATTTTTAGGTATCACGTTACAATATATAATGTTAAATTTATTTCAAGTCTCTAGTGTTATTATTAGGGACCTTGAAACGTCGAGAAATGTCAAAATTTTCAATTCGACAAATCGAACCAATTACAATAACTTCCTATGGGAAGATAAAAATCAACTGACAAATTTAAAAAAAAAAACATGAGAACCTACAAAAACAACAAAAAACTGATAAGAAATGGTTTTCGACTCAAGTATTAGGAGACCAAAGAAAGATATTGACTGCAAATTATTTATCTCACACAAAATATTGTTATGAATACTTTATTAAAGTTTTAAGCAAGACAAATCAATAGACGGGATGGGTCGCATCGTAACACAGCCTGTTTTTGTCAATATATTTTCAATGAGAAAATTAACAACTTATCATAGTTTTTGAAAATAAATGAGATGCCAAAAATATTCAAACTAATGGAAAACCATCACAAATTTTATTGAACAAAATAATATGATATTTTTTTCGAATTTTAAAAAACCGACGTGATAGAGTGATTTTGGAGCTAGATAAGGACTTATGTCTTATTGATTAATGTTATTACCAAAAAACAGTAATTTACATAAATATTGTCTTCATAATTTTATGAATAAAACAAATGAATAAAGATTTTATCAAATATCTGTTGATTAGATCTTATTTCAATTAATTCCAACTGTGATATAACTGCTTCACTGTCGACTACGGCGACAGGAAAATTAGATCAGATATCATCTTACAAGGTGTCACAAACTAGTGTTAGCGTTAATTTCAGGTGAAGTCAAAAAAAAAATCAAGACAAAAAAAACAAGACCGTGTAAAACGAAACGATAATTACTTAACTAATTTTTTTTTGGAATCTATCTTTTAGATAAATTTGTTAGAAATAAACTAAAATGTAAATCCAAACAAAATAAACTAATAACAAATATTTTCGATTTGTTCATATTTCAGGTTATTGGTCGGTGCACCTCTGGGTAAGAATCTGCAGCCACAATCGAATCATTCAGGTGCATTATTCAAATGTCCCATCACGCAGAGCCGAAATGACTGTGAACAAATTATCACTGACGGTCGTCGATGTAAGTATTGATTTAAATTTTCATATATTTCTTATGTTTTTAATTTGTTAAATTTTAATGAAAAGTCTCTCATTTGTGTTTAGTATAAATTATAATTTTTTTTTTCTTAAATTTTATTTCAAACTGGTGAAGGTATTTTCCTCAAAAAAGAAACAATCTATCGCTAGAATATTTTTGTTGCCAGTCCATAATGTAAATGTCCAATGTCTCTTCGTGGACCATAAATAAATAGATTTTAGTAATTTTGTTTTAATTTCCATAAATTAAAATTAAAAGATTGAATGAGAATTTACAAATTTTCTTTTGCATAAATAAATAAAACAATTTTTTAAAAAATGTAAATAATATTTACTAGAAAACATTATATTGTAGTTAATTTTTTGAAATTTAATATTGAAAATATTTTAATTTTCTGTAAATAAATATCTAAATTTAACGGAAATATTTTCATTTTCAAAATTTTTTGAAACAATTGTAAATAATATAACTAAAAAAATATTTTGTTTTTCAAATTTATTTGTAAATTATTAAGTAAAATTAGAATTATAAATGTAATTGAAGTTATTCATTTTTTCTTTCTTTTTTTTATATATTATCCCCTCCCCTTTCGTTTCCGGTTTAATGGATTTCTAAAAAAAACATATCAACAAAAATTATACACACAAAAATATTTAATGATTATAAAAATATAAACAAAATAAATCAATCAAAAAAAAAATGTAGCGCCTGGCGGAGCTTATGAACCTAGTAAGTGGTATGGGTGCTTTATTTGTCATTAACTTTTGATGTTTGAGTTTTAATAATTTGGCTAACAATTTAATAATAATACGAGTAATAATAGTTTTTAATTTTTTTTTTCAAATAATTGGCTAACATTCATTAACAAAATGCATACAAACGATAATTTTTTTCCGTGCTAAAAGTTGAAAGGGAAAAAATTATACATATTTATTTTCGTTTTTCAAAATTTATTTTAACATTTAATATTTAAACCACCTCATACAGCTCCATTTGATTTTCGTTATTATGCTTATTTGATGACAAGCTTACTTGAAGTTTTTGAAACAAATACAAATATTTTGTGAAGCTATTGTCTTTAAATCAAAATTTGCTTTGCATCAGAAATTCTTCTTAGAGTTTTAAGTGTGTATTTTTTAAGATCGTTTCAATGTTGTAATTACTTAAATATTTCGAAATTTTAAAGCAATGTTCAATATCTTATTTGATTAAAAGCTTTTGATATTATTTAAATTTCAACACCATTTGTTAACCATACACGAACTTTTGGGCATTAAGAAGACATTTTTAAATGATTTAGATCATTTGAGTGTTGCAAGAAAATTGCTTCGTTTCCAGCAGATATTTCTAAGGCGTAATATTTTTTTTATTTATTTCTCAATGAACTTTTTTACAAATGAATTGTTTTTAGCATTTTTGTTAATTTAGTGACAAAGATACCGCGTTTACATTAGGGGTTTTTATTGTTTTTGTTCAGATCTTTGAACTGTGATTCTTCAAAGTTGCTGAAGAAAATCTGAGCACTTGGATGTCTTTTAGAAATGCATTTGAGCATTTAAAATTCAAGCATTGTCATTAGTGGTTTTAAAGAGTTGAAAATTTATGATGCGTTGGAAATTAATAATCCCGTATGAAACTAATTTCAATAAATTAAGCTTTCGAAAGTAAGAACAAAGTAATACATTTGATTCTATTTAATTATAAATAAAATATTGAAGAAATTATTTTACAAATAATGTAGCAATTCCTTTGCCTAAACAACCTGCTTCTTCTTCTTCTACTTCAATTGATTTTCGTCTCTGAACATACTGAACAGAAAAACAAGCAGAATTTGGATTTTGACATATTTAGGTTCTGTTCAAACACTCTTTTGGACTATTTTCAATCGACTCATTTTCACTTTTCGTGATTTAATGTAGGTCCAAATTTAGTTTAAAAAGAGGACTACATTTTTAATGTTGTTAATAAAACAAGAGGGAGCGAGGTAAAGTAATAAAACGCCTTTTCTAAAGAGTCCAAAGTGAAAACCATGTGACAAAGATTAGGCCAGTTTATATTTTCTAAAATTTCTATGAATTTTCTCAGATGAATTGACAAAGCAGGACTATTAATTCTCACCTAGCAATCAAATAAGCTTTCTATTTTTTTTCATAGCTTATGAATTTTCATAGTTTAGGAATTCTTGCGAAATCGAATCATCAAATTTAGTTCTCAGATTTCTGACAGCAAAAATGTTTGTTTATATTTCTGAGAATACGGAAATCTCTTAGACCTTAAAACTATAAACTGGCCAGTTAAAAACTCATTTGATATACTGACAACCCATTTGACAGAAAAATAGAAAAATACATGGTTATGTCGCCAAAGGAATATTCTTTCTTCATTTTAAAATTTGGTTGTATTCTAGTTTTTGTTGCCTTGTTCTTTTAAGTCTTTTTTTAAATCACCTTGCAATCATCTCTTTTAAGGTGGGACAAATAAATCTAATAGTTCCAATCATCGGACATGCTTCATTTCCGCCTCTGTCGTACACATATACATAAGTATGTTCAAAACTATGCGTCTATTAAAATAAAGAATTATGAATTCAATTTTAATTTGTCAAAAAATTACTAAGAATTTCTTGATGTTGTATTGCTTATATGACAGGCTTTGAGAGCCTATATGTCACACATGTTCCATCGTATACGCTTTTTTGATCCATCAATATAAAACAGAGTTACCACAAGGTTTACTTGGAGAGATTTTAAGATACAGTTCCACGAAGAACACTTTTTTATCGGCTTTGAATCTCTCAAACATCATTTTCATAAACATGCCCAAGAGGTTAGGTTTTGAAAATGGGTTGGAATTTTGTTTTCTTGATAACAAATAAAATTTGAATACAGGAGCATAGTTTTGGAATCTATTTCTGTACACTAATTTGCAGGACGGTATTAACTTCCCCAAATATCTGATTCAGTTTTTTTTATGAAAATAAGATAAATCGAAAAAACATTTCAATTTTTATCTTTGTGGCAACACTGGCACCATTTAAAACATCAACGAAGTGATGGAGCGCGCCACATGTTCATCCAGGCGGCAAGAATTTCTCATCTAACAGAGAATACTAAATACAAGCCATGTGAACTACACCCTGGAAACAAGTCATACAAACATAACATACAAAGAGACGAGGCGCCGACTACAGGGCGGCTCCACAAACCTCCCGACAACTCCCGGTCTCGGTCTCGGTCTCGATCTCGGTCTCTTTCCCGGTCCCGGTCCCAGTCCCAGTCGCTGTCGCAATCGGCACTCTTGAAGGCGATTAACGAATTTGTGAAAACAAAATCCTTGTGCTTTGCTGCGAATGACTATAAGACCGAGCGACGAACGCATTTCTATTTGTTCTCACTACGTCAGGCTTATCCGCATACTTTTGGCGACCGGCATCACCATCTTTTGGCTGGGTCTGCTTCTGCTGTGAATTGTGATGATGAGGAGAAATTATTCGCTTTCAAATAATTTATGAATCCCGCGTCAAACTCCCCGTAAACCAGCACCCTTTCTATAGCTTTCGGGATGGAAAAGAGGAGATTTTGAGTTCTTCAACTCATATGCATACCCAGAGAGTATTTATGTCATGTGTTATTTATAGATATGATAGGATGGGATTGGCCTTAGGTCGGTGACGGTGGTAATGGCGGTGGTGGTGGCTGTAAAAGCAGTGGTAGCAGCAGAGGCGGCGCGGTGGTGACCGGCAGTGGTAGCGTCGACGGACTATTCCAAGTTCCAACATTTTACGAGTATATGATGTGTCGTGTCGAGTTGTCGAGACTTGGAGCAGTGGAAAATATGGTTAAAATAAATGTAGGACATGTGGGAACGTTTTCAACGAATAGTGTTAGCGCATTATGAGTCATTATCATTAGAATGCATTAATTGTGCGCAATGTGATGCATTTGAATTTTTATTAATTGGAATTTTTGCACAACAAAATTATGAGTCCATTAATATTCTGTACTTATTCTAAATGTGTGCTCGTAATGACTTTTAAACTTTAACTTAAATTCACTAGTTTTCTAGAGCTTAGGAGCTGTAAGATTAATTTTAAAGTTTCAGCATTTAACCTAGCTCCCACCTGTTGTTTTAATTTTTTAAGTTTTAAAACTCTGTCTCAGTATACTCTTTTAATCTAGCCATCAGAATAAAATAATGACATTTTTAAATGAGCCGCCTTAAGTGAGCACATTGGACAAAACTCAGAAGAAAATCAAATCCGAGAGTTTTTTGTTGACCCGATTCACCACAAAATTAAAGAAATAAAGCGTAAACAATTATGAAGAAAACTGTAAAATTATATTCTGTTTATACATAAATATTGAGCAATTTACCAAAGAAAATAGATGTAAGCAGTTTAAAGCGTCTTCATTAGCGTAGCCATATTTTCCAAATTTATTCATTTTGGATGGATTCTCAACAACTTCGAACCATGTAAATCTGCAGGACCAGATGTCATAATACTAGCCAATCCTTGAGGCAGTTTTTAACAGCTGATTATTTCTGGTCCATATTCCCTCGGCATGGAGTGAAGTGAAGCAGGAAAATGCTCGCAAGTCGACCCTAAAGATTTACATAAGTCTATCATCATTCCTTCTTTAGACCTTAGAAAGATTGATTGATATCCATTTTAGTACATATATTTATACAAGACTTTTGTCTATGTCTGAACATGCCTTCTGTAAAGCTAAATCGGTGGAAACGGCGTTACACACATTAGTACGCACCATCGAATACTCCTTCTATCCTATACAGTTCACTACGGTTGCTTTTCTTGACATCGAAGGCGCTTTTAACAACATGGCAACAGCTGCAATCACATCTGCACTAACATCTCTGAACGTAGAGAGTTCTGCTGACTAGCAAAATAATTAACTCAAAACTAGGCAACTATTTTGCTAGAACATTCGTTAGTAAAAAGACAAAGTGGTGTTCTGTCTCCTCTCCTCTGGAACCTGATGGTAAATGAAATCCTACTTGGTCTGGAAGCGGAAGGTTTTATAGAGTGATTACCTATGCGGATGACGTTGCTATAGCAGTTGCAGGAAAACATCTTAACACCCTAAAAGAACTCTTACAAAATGACTTACACAAACTAATACTTTGGTCTGATCGGTCTGAACTGGACGTCAACCCACACAAAACCGATTTAGTTTTATTTTCGAGCTCTCTTCTCTTGCAAAAAAGATATCGATAATAAATGGGTCGAATTACGCATTGGTTATACACCTAGGTTTTCAGACCGATTTTACTATATGTTGAAAGAGTATTATGGACTGCTTTTGAAAAAGCTATAAAAGCTGCAAGCTCTGCTATTCGCCTGAAACCTTTGTATTAGTGGATTACTAACATTGGCCACTTCGTAATTGTGAATCAATACGTATTTGAAATCAATTCCAAAGCACACAGACTACACCATCCCCCAAATGCAATTCGACAGAAGCCTCCAGATTTCTATACCTAGCAGATCTTTCTGCGAGGAAAGGGCATTCCTGAAAGACGAGACAATCCACTTTTACAGAGATGGATCATAAACAAGTCAAGTAGCTATCAATTCTCTGGACTTTGTATCAACAAACAACTATAATAGTCCATAACTGTCGATCATTTCTAGCGGAAATGACCCAACAGTTTAATATTTACCTTTTCTGGGTACTGGGCCATAGAGACATTCCAGGAAATTGTAAGGCAGATGAACTCGCCAGAAATGTAACAGTACAACCCATTCCAGAGAATGCTTCTATAACGATTTAAGAGATTTAAATTGCTTTCATTGAGCTAAAAAGAAAACCTCAAGATTCATGTGGTATCACAATGGGCCATTTAAATTGGCCTAAGTATGTGCTATTCCATCAACTAACCTAACAAAATCATGCAAAACAATCATACGGCAGATATTAAAAAGAAGAAAACAAATTAAATTCGGCGCAAAGTAAAATTAAAGGAGTTAGAACAGCTATTAAATTATTATCGAATCAATTATTGGATCAATATTTCTTTATTAATTTTTTACTTACATTCCTCAAAATTTAATTTGGAACGCAGACAAAATTCCACCTTATTTGTAAGCAAAATATAAGATGTCTAAATGAACACGAAAAATCTAAACTTCTCTCACCTTTTGAACAGGACTCATATGTTTTTAAAGAAATAGCATTTGAAATGTCTTACAACCAAAACATTACACATTTTCTATCTTAAAGAGTTCCAAACTATAAGCATAGAAGCCGTTACTGATTCAGCTATATTTGGTTATTCAAAGAG
Source organism: Eupeodes latifasciatus (assembly GCA_920104205.1). Classification (NCBI taxonomy): domain Eukaryota; kingdom Metazoa; phylum Arthropoda; class Insecta; order Diptera; family Syrphidae; genus Eupeodes; species Eupeodes latifasciatus. Next base: position 4,009,151 of record OV049926.1, read on the forward strand.
GCCGCAAGATCTACTTCTCGGTACCGATACCTAAAAAAAATTATAAATGTCTTACCCAACAGTCATATTCAAATTGCAGTTTCATCAATTTATTTTGTCAGAAACGTCAATAATTCCTTCTACACTTCTTGATTATTTCTCTAATTAAAAGCTGAACAAATAAAGAATATTCAATTAGTCACTGCCAAATTGTCCCGGAAGTTCTATGCCACATTTCGCATTACATATCTCAAAAATGCACTCAAATAAACAAACACTGACACTTTACAAGTTTAGAGCGCGCACGCGTCTAGCGTCTAAGTTAAAGTCGCTCACAGCATCTAATGTCAGCTGCTCTAGCCGTACGTTAGTTGTTGCTGTGCATTGATCCCATTTCCTATTAGAGCTCCATTCGAAGATTGAAGCAAACTCTAAATAACTTCCAACATCCATCTACTCCAATATTCAAAGCACTTACAAAACAGAAAACACTGCTTGGAGAATGCGGCTTGGTAGCTGCAGGCTGAAAGCTGAAGGCTGGTCCATGTCATAGATACAGCAAGTTGTGTGCCATTATAGAATTTATTACCATAATATTGTTGCAGCAGCTCAACATTGGGATAGGAACAAATTTGCTTATCGCTACTGCTGCGACGCTGTCGACGACGACGCGAAGCGACGACAACAAGACGAACGGAAAAATAATAAATCCAATGGCATTCGGTGGCCTGCTCTGCCGCCGCGCCAGATCCACTTCTTCAATATTGATTCCTGTTGAAGGTTGAAGGTTTCCCCCTGCATCTGATGGCCGTTGCAGTTGCTGCAGTTTCAGTTGCAGAATAAAGTGTGTCCCAATTGGCGGCGACTCTTGTTTTCCTCCAGCATGCAGATCGAAGTGAAAGGTCTGCTTGCATGCACGATTCCAGTTGCGTTGTCGTCGGAATCGTCGTCTCCGTTCGTCGTCGTCAACGTAACAGTTTGTTCAAGGTTCATTAAATTTGCGACTGGGCTTACAATATGCATATTTTTTAATTGGATTTCAATAGACCCTATCAGGAATAGTACATATGGTTTACCGTAGTAAACGCTACGCAAGGAGTTTCTGCCATATGACCAAAGACCAGACCAAACCGAGACCAACAGTGGTCATTACTCAACCAGCTGTCACTTGGATTGTGGGCTAGAGATCTTTGAGTGCTGTGTGCTCATAAAGCATATCGCTCTGGAACACGCTTCTCTGCGTGCCGCGCTTATATACGATTTGCATCTTGAGTGCACAATGCTTGACATGTGTTTTACTCAAACGCCCACGCTTTTAGCTTTCTACCGCATAGCATAACTTAATACCTTTCTATATGCATATACGTAGCTATGTGGACCTTTCAGCGATTTAGTTACCCTGAGTGGCAGATCTTTTTACCGGTTGGTGCGATGGCGCGGCGGCTGGCGGTGTCCGCAATTAAGTGTTTGTGGTCGCTGTGAATTTCAATTAGAATCTTGGAAGAAGTTTCTTACAAAAACAAAAAATTATGCATATAAAATGTTGGCGGTGGTGATAATGGTAGCAGTGATGGTTTTACCGGATTTCAAGATGTGAGGAAACATTCCAACATCACGCGTGGGCAGTTCACATGAGTGTTTATGAGAGTCACCTCACCGCATCATACAAAAACGGTCCAAAGTGATTCGCATAAGAACCTCAATATAAAAACTATAAGAATAATATTGCTAAAGAATCATTTTTATTATGATTATTTTTGTTTTCAGATGTAAGATGAAACTTTGAGTTGAAGTAAAGCAAAATACCATGAAATTATTCAAGTGAAATAATTGACCAAGATTGTTGGATACCGATTTTGAATTCTTAGAAGGATTTAATAGGAGGAGTTGGTTTTTAAATGTTACACCTCATATATACATGGTTTAAGAATCTGTTTACATATAAAAGTATGTCTGGAAGTCATAAATATATCTCTAATTTACTAAATAAACAAAGGGAGTTTTTGTTAAAGTTGAGTTTGAAATAGTAAAATAAGCAAGACACTCTTGTTTATTCCAAAAACCTGGAACAATACTACGTCTTGGAATATATCAAGCCTTTTTTAAGGGATTTAGAACTTTAAATAATACATAACTTAAGACTAAAATATTGTTGGAATACATTTTTGCTATAATAATCTTGTAGATATATTATGGTATCATCTTTTAAATATGATTCACTGGGATATGTCCGCCGTGGCGAGGAATTACATATAGAACTCATTCAATCGGTCCAATTTGTTACTACTTTTTCCAATAAATCTGGTCGATAATAAATGGATGCAATGATGATTCATTCATGGTTTGAGGAATATTTTTACTTCATATATGACGGCTTCGTTTATTAACGAAGTTAGAATCGAGCTTCATCATTAAACACCATAAAATGCACGAAGTACTGTATAAAATTGACGAACAGATTTTATTTGTTTAAAGAAAATTTCCACAATTTAGAAGCCTTTTCTAGCGTCAAATGATTCAAACCTTATTATATATAGAACTGTCAACACAGTTTGACATTCTCAAATTGTCATACCATAGATAACTACCATCGAAACTTCTCACGCAGCTAGAAAACAAACACCCTATGCAAAACAAAGCTGAATTTGTAGAAAAGAATCAGCTTTTCAGGAAAGTGAATTTCCATCTGCCCGATTGATTTCAATGAGGATATTTTTTCCGATAACAGAAATTATCAATGATCACAGTAAGAGACCTGTTAAAACAATTCCAATAATTGTTTTCAATGATGAAAAGCACTAAAAACCTAAACTGGCTCTTCATTCGATAAGACAAGAGCCATTTAATGGACTGATAGATGTGTTAAATATAAAGGAAAAGATTTATACCCTCTTTGGAAACAACAAAGCTTGATAAATGTTTTTTAAACAAATTTAATATTTTTAAAGAAATGGTATAATTACCGCCTCCCTCACAGGTCTTTTCTGTGTCGTCAAGATGAAATGTTGAGACGTCAAAAAAGTTTCAAAATTGTCACCGCCAATGACTAAAATCAATGTAATAGCCTTTTCACACCAAACCCAAAACCAAGTTTTCTGCAAAAAGTTTTTGAAAACCCGAAAATCTTTCACATTGAACATTTACACGTTTTTAACTTCCCATAGGAAGTTATTGCAATGGGTCCGATTTGTCAAATTGAAAATTTGACATTTCTCGACGTTTCAAGGTCCCTAGAGTCGAAATAAAAGATTTTTAGAAAGATGTCTATGCGTGCGTGTGTACGTACGTTCGTACGTCTCTACGAAGAAGAGATATCGACTTCAAATAAATTTTGTTATACAGATAAAAAGGCAGAAAGATGCAGAAAGGGCTCTCAAGAAAATTGCGTGGGTGTTTTTTTTACCATAGCAGTTTAAAAAAAAGTGAAAATTTTGGTTAACCCTAAATATCTCAAGAGACTTGAATTAAATTTTATATTATATATTGTAACGTGATACAAAAGAAGTATATTTTTGGAAAAAAATCCAATTAACGGTTTTTTTTATAAATCAAAAAAACTGAAAAAAAATTTGTCACTTCGAAAATTTTACGACTAAAATATGATTTCATCTCCAAAACAATTTTGTGCAACGAAGAATAATATTGGCTTTAAACTACTTTTATCTTTCAAAAAATATTGTTGTCAACATTCAGTAAAGTTTTGAAAAAAATCGAATTGACAGTTTTTTTACAAAAAATTAAAAACCGACAAAAAAATTAACAAAAATTGTTAAAAATTGGTTTTTGACTCAAATAAAGGGTGTCCCAAAATTAACGCAAGATTTGAATTAAATAGAAAACGCCGTTTTTAGTCTTTTGATAGTTATATTTTTATTGACTCGTAAAGTACATAGGATAGGGTTATGTATGGAATAACACATCGGACAAATGGCCTCCATGGCTTTGCATGCACATGCGCACTCTTTTGTTGAAATTTTCCATGACCATTCTGCATAAATGTGGCTGAATTTCGTTGATGCAGCGTTGAATCTCCTCCTTTAATGCACGGGTGGTTGTGGGCTTGTTGACATAGACTTGTGATTTCAAATAACCCCATAAAAAAAAGTCTAATGGTGTTAAATCACACGATCTAGGAGGCCAATTTTGATCACCGAAACGAGAGAGTACACGACCTGGAAATGTCTCATGCAGTAATTGAATTGTTTCACGGGCTGTATGACATGTGGCACCGTCTTGTTGAAACCATTTAACGAACTCTCTTTTCTGTCCATGGTCATTAGGCTTCAATTGTTGTGTTAATTGAATTTTGTAAGCATGAAGACACAGATCTTTGGTGAGTATACGCTGTAGAGAGGTTCTTGAAATTTGCAATTCTTGTCCACGACGTCGAATTGAGGTTCCTGGATTGTCAGCAACACTCTCACGCACTGCTTCGACATTCACATTTGAACGGCTTGTTTTTGGACGACCAGTGTGTTTGGCGTCTCCAACGGATCCAGTCTCCATGAATTTTTCAATTAATCTCTTCACAGTTGACGAAGTTAAAACACTATTCCGACCATATTTTGTATGAAATTTTCGAACTGCAGCCGCCAAGCTTTCACTATTTTTGAAATATTCTTAAATAATGAAGATACGTTGTTCTCTCGTGTAACGCTCCATTTTTAATAACCCTATACTGTTAGCTGTCAAATTGCTTGTTTTTCAGGGTTGCCAACACTTCACTGCACAAATGGCGGCAAATTCAAATCTTGCGTTAATTTTGAGACACCCTTTATCTTTTCAAAAATTTGAGATAATGGCTTTTAACTAATTTTAACTTATAAGAAATATTGTTTTCAACATTCGATAAAATTTTAAGAAAAATCGAATACCTACAGTTTTTTTTACAAAAAATAAAAAGCTAAAAAAAAAAACAATACTAAAACTTGTTAAAATTTACTTTCGACTCAAATAGCTTTTCAGAAATTACAAATATTGGCTTCAAACTTATTTTATTTCACAGAAAATATTGTTTTCGATATTCAGTAATTTTTTTTATAAAAATCCAACAGTCCGTTTTTTCATAAAAAATAAAATCTACAAAAAATAGTACGCAAATTTGGTAAAAATTGATACATATAGACACACTTTTAAGCAAGACAAATCGACAGACGGGATGGGAAGTTATCAGCGTGGGTCGCATCACAACAGCCTCTTTTTATTTGACATTTCAACTTTTGCAACATCGACTGTCAAATTTTGTATTGATGCAAAATTTGTAAGTAAAAGTTAAGTCCCTCAATTATTATTAGTGATGAAAATGCATTCTGACTTATTGGAAATCGATTTTAATACATAAAAAGAAACAAAACAGCAATAATTCTAATTGTAACAAATCTGTATAAATAATTTTATTTTCCCACGACCAAATTGTAAGTTTAATTAACTACACTATTTTATTTAAATTGAAACCTCTGTGTGGACAAAAATTCAAAAATTTCAAAGTGAAATATTTCTTTTGATCAGCTGGTCAGCCATCAGCTGTTTTGTTTACATTTAATTGAGCGCTAAATGTTTCGAAAGGTTTGTTTGTTTAGTTCATCTTTGAATTGCTACTAGTTTTTGTCAGGATTTATATAAAACGTGTGGTTTACGAAAACTTATTGCTTATGAATAATGTAGGGCAAAACTTGAGTTTTGGATGTAGGTTTTCGGCCAAAACTGATAATTTCGTGCTGGCTTTGGTATAAAGAGTCTATAATATCTTTAACAAGGATTAGATCAAATCGTTTTCCATTTTTGTCTTTGAAAATCTTTTAAAAACCCCGAAGTAAAAAAAAGGAAATATCTTTGAGATTTCGGATAAAAGTGTTAAAAATAAAGAGTAAAACAAACAAATGCTTTCCAATGCGTATTTTCATGGTAATTTATTTATTATAAGTTTAAAAAAGGGAAATATTGAAAATGATGTATGTAGGTATTGTTCTTCAAAATGCTTCTTTCTTGCTGAAAATTATTTCTCAGAAGAATAAATATATGTATATTCATATTAATTTCTTTGGAGTGACAAAAGTGTTTAGCATATAAATCAACCCTCAGCATGATTTCCAAGGAATTATTATTGTTTATTTATTTTGTTTATTCTCCTCCTTTTCTGTGTGCCATTATTGCAATCATCAAATTCATCAAACATTAAACACAAACATACATCTTTTTCGTCTCCACAATCCATCATCATCATCATCATCATCATCATCATCAGTACGATAAATGCGGGACAAGGGTTTCAATGATGTTGCAAGTATCTTATGGCTTATCCATCATTGAATTATCTCATAATAGGACTAGGGCTGGATAATGGATATTCTCAGAAAGCAAACCCTGGTTACAGAAATATATCATCAACATCTAAATTTGTGGGGACAGTCTGCATATAATAGTGACAGTTTCACAACAAGTCTTTCTATTCTAACTAAATTCAAGTATTTTTCAGAACGAAGTTAATTAGACCTTGACCGGGGGCAATTTCATATAAAAGCTGCAAACTAATTAAATTCGCCAAATGATTCACTCAAATTAATTTATTGTAATTAAAATTTGTTTGAAATGTTTTAAATTGTGTGTTTTTATGTAAATAGTTTCTTTAATTAACATAGCGCTTTTTTACTAACCTCTGTTATTTTACTTTCTTTTTCTCTTCCTCTTTCTTTTATTTATGTTTTTCTCTTATAATTAATTTAAAATTGTAAATAATTTTTAGCATTTAACAAGCTTAGTTACATTATACTTCTCCTTCAATCATCTCTTTGTCTTTTTTCACGACACATTTGTTTAAATAGATGTTTCACTTTTGTTCTCATTTACTTCTTGTTTTCTTTTTTATTAATAAACTATCGTACGAATTATTATTATCAACGCAAAAAACAATCACTAAAAATTTTATTCGAAAATAGCTTACGATAGTGATGACATTGAAGAACTCTCGCCACCATCGGATGACGAGATCAAGGAGGGACAATGGCTTGGGGTGACAGTTCGATCACAGGGTCTTGGAGGCAAGGTATGTTGTAAATTCGCTATTTATTCATATATCATATAGTAGATGATCGAATTTCATGATCAATTAATGCCCTCACGCGACCTTTGGGGCATAAATCAGCTTTTAATCAAATTATCCATGGTTTGTTTTTATTTTTATTTTTGTTTGATGTGCAGGTTCTGGTGTGTGCTCATCGATACATAACAAAAATACGTGAAAATCAATACGGGCAAGGGTTGTGTTATGTGCTGACGAACGACTTGAAATACGACGAGGTCTATGAGCCCTGTAAAGGCCGCACTGTTCAGAGGTTTGTATCAAATTTCTTGATTCTTTTTTTTCCTATTTTTGTATACTGATTGTTTAAAATAAAAATAAAATAAAAAGAGTTGATGGTGTTGATTTTATATATTGACGACTCTGACACTTTTATAGCCAAATGAAGATTGTAATAAAAATGATTTATTGAAAATACTTGCGTGAATTTACCATGAGGGATGAGGGTATATGTACATATATGTATATTGGGGTCATTTAACCTTTGATTAGATATTAGGGAATAATTATTAATTCAATAATCAGACTTTCGTTAAATAAGAATTCTTATTCATCAATAATTTTCTTTGATTCTAACTGTATTAAATCTTAATTTAATTAATTAACAAACTTAATTTTTGTTTGTTAATGTGTTGCCTTCGCAGAAAATTTTTAAACATAAACTATATACAAAAAGTATGTGTGATTACTTTAAAACAATTTAGTTTTTTTTACTTACTTTACATTTTGTAGAAAACGAGACGATTTTAGCTTACAAAACTAATATTGTAAAACTGAACTTAGACTTTAGCTTTTTGTTTTGTATTGTAGTACATCTACGATGCGTCATCTCCTCTTTTACAAATGGCTACATTACGGTGTAGCACCCGTGGCATGATGGTTAGTGCATTGGGCTGCCATGCCAGAGGTCTTGGGTTTGATCCCTGTCTATGCCATCTAAAGTTTTTTTTTTCACGGGTACTGCCTCTTGCGAGGAATTGACAAATTCTCCAAGAGTAATTCTTATCATGAAAAGTGCTTTCTCAAATCAGCCGTTCGGATTCGGCTCCATCCCTGACAACAGTACTTGCACACAGGAATGGTTGAGAGTTGTAAGTCACTAGGCCCTAGTTCTCAACGGACTGTTGCGCCACCCAATTTTTATCATTACTTAGTTTAAAGTTAAGACTTAACCCACAGCACATATCTTTCCTTACATTAAAAAAATTGGCCAACCTTGAGATGCTGACAAAACTAGCCCCAAATCATGGTGATTCCTTCAAAAAAGTTCTTAATTGTCTTATTAAGGACGAATTTATAGTTCTTTTCTCGTATGATCAAAGGGCAAAGATTTTCAATTAAATATTATTAAATGCCATTGCGATTGTGAATTAGCAATATTGTTTACACATTGTGAATATTTATAATTACCTATCCCCTTCTATCTATCGAATAAGGTAATGGAAACGCTGATCATTTCAGCTTATGAAAAACGAAAGCTTCTTAGTAACCGGCACAGCAGTATGGCTTTCGTAGCAATAGATCCACTGGTGATCTCATATGGTTTATCTCATCAAACAGTGAAACAAATCCTTACATCGTTTTGGAGAAAGTAAGATAATTGCACTTGATATTTCAAAGGTTTTTGGTATCACGTTACAATATATTATATAAAATTTAATTTAAGTCTCTAGCGTTTTTGGTTCGAAAGATATTTAGGGTTAATCAAAATGTTAACCTTTTTTAAACTGCTATGGTAAAAAAAACACCCACGCAATTTTCTTGAGAGCCCTTTCTGCATCTTTCTGCCTTATTATCTGTATAACAAAGTTTATTTGAAGTCGATATCTCTTCTGGTTCTTGATCTATGTCACTTTATACGATTTGCGTTAAAACATTACATCAAGCTCTCAAGCTCTCAAGTGCGTGCATTTGGTATTGATGAATCTCTTCTTTGTTTGGTTAGAAATTACCTTTCGAACCGTTTAATTCAAATAATATTGTACGGTTTCAAATCCGATATCCATAAAATAAACAGTGGTGTGCCCAAGGGCTCCGTTTTGTCTCCAACACTTTTTATAATTGATCTTTTGTCTGAAACTTCTAATCCGATACATTTTTTGGCTGATGATGTCCAATGGGGAATCAAAACCCGTGTAGAATTTAATGCGTCGAAAACTTAATGCTTTCTACTGTCGCAAAAGCACAACCTTCCCTCTATGTCAGTTTCCATGGATGGCACATGCATCGAGGACTGCAATGAACTGCTTTCAGGTCTAAGTTTGTGTATCAGAGTAGGTACAATTTACAAAACTTTTATTTGTCCAAAACTCGAGTATAATTCCAATATCTGTTCTGGTGCCCTAAAAACGTACTTGAGTCTTTTGGATGGTGTTGAAAAAAAAAACTCTAATAGTCAATCGTTCTCTTACTGAGACATTTACTCTTGAACACCTCCTCAAGTTTACATGCCTATCACTGACTTATCTCTATTTTCATAAACAATGCTCTAGGGAAATAGCTAGTTGAATTCCTCCTCCAAACAATTTAACACTTCAATTTTTTTTGACACAGTTTGCGGCGTACTGTTAAGTACAGGGATTCTTTCTTTAGCCACACTATACGAATGTTAAACGCTTTACCAGGCTCAAGATTTCTCAATCATTACAAAGTGCAGACAATCCAAATTGTTCATCGGTATCTTCTTTCCAATCCTATTCTCCCTTCCTTACTGATCGCACTGTGTTTAATTGTTATAAGGGTATTCATAGCCCGTTGAGTGCGCGCACAATATAAAAACAATTTGTTTTTTTTAAAAAATATTCTTTGCACGTTCCTCAACCTTAAGAAAGCGCACATTCAAAAAAATAACAAAAATGTTTTAATATTTTATCAATTCACTTTCGCAAGACCGATTTTTATTTGTATTGATAAATTCTATCAATCATCAATCGATTGATAGTTGATCTTCGTAATAAGGGTGATTGGGTTTTCCTTGATATCGAAGAAATTACTTACTTAAGGTGGCGCAACAGTCCTGTAAGAACTTGGGTTTCACCCAACAAACTTCTCCATCTAGCTCGGTCCCTAGCTAGATGTCTCCAGTTGCGCACTCCAAGTTGGGCGAGGTTACTTTCCACTTGTGCGCGCCACCTGATCCGCGGTCTTCCCCTACTGTGCTGTCCTGTAGGCATGGATTCGAATACTTTTCGGACCGGATAATTGATTTCCATGCGCTCTACGTGACCTAGCCATTTCAGTCGTTGGACTTTTATCCTTCAGGCTAAGTCAACGTCGCGTCGCTGTACAGCCCGTACAGTACAGCTCGTAATTCCATCTTCTCCTCTACTCCCCTTCTATGCATACCGGACCGTAGATCATGAGAAGAACTTTTCTCTAGAAACGACCCAAGGTGCTTTTATCCGCTTTTGTCATAGTCGATGCTTTTGCACCGTATATGGACGGGGATGATAAGGGTCTTATATAGCTACACTTTGGTTGCTCGAGAGAGGGCTTTACTACTCAATGGCTTTTTTTATCCTAAAGAAATAGGGATAAGCAAGAGTAATTCTCAGCGCTGGTACTGTTTTCTGCGTTTGATTTCAGCGCTGGTGCTTTTTTCTGAGTTCATAGCGCCAAAGTCCTTATAACTAACTCAAAGTTACGGTCGACGTTTTTGAATGAATATTTTTTAGCTGAAAACTGGAGTTTATTTTTTGACTTCTATCAGAAAATTCTGCTTCTTTAAATTGTTTTTTTTTTTATTGTTCTATTTTAAAAGAGTTCGTTAATTTTAATTTAAAAATCAAGAGAAGAAGAAAATTTATTTTCTTTCTGAGGTCACTCTAGCAGTTTATGAAAGTGCGGTCATTTGTTCGCTGTCTACTTTTCTCTTCTGGTATTAAACTTTTTGGAACTTAAATGAAGAACTGTAAAGTAATTGTTTCCCCAAATAATATCAAGTGTTTTATCAATCAAAATTTTTGTATAAATTATCGAAAAAATTTGGTATTTTCTCATTTAAAAAAGGATAATAATTAGTTTATTAAATAAAAAACTCCTATATTTTATAAAGTAAATTGCATGTATGAACACGGTTACAAATAAAATGAATATGGATTTTTATATGAATACAATTTTTATAGTAGCTTCTTAGCACCCGTTCATAACCTTGAAAGTCTTAATTTCGAATAAAAAGCTAAGAGATAAAAATAATTTGTTAGAATCCCTGAAATTACTGCGTATAAAATTATGGAGTATACATTTACTACCAAAAGGACCAAACACTTAAACCAAAAAAAAAAGAAAACGTGCAAGAATGTCATTCTTTTTTTTGAATGTCAACTGTCAACTTAATAAGTTATTCCTTTTGTTGACATGGCGTTTTCATGTTCTCTCCTCAACTAGGATAAGTTATGCCCTATTATGAACATTCATAATATGTCTTCAGAAGATTCAAATTGCACGCACCCTCACGTACTCATTACCACGTGACTTTCATTCTTCATATCTCAATAATAATATTTATAATAATCCTTGCACGTGTTCCTAGTTATTTCATATCCTATCCCGATATATCCTTACAAAAAAAAAAACACGACCTCGACAAATCAAGTGTATACACAATTGCTTCCTAGCGCAAACTTTAATTGCTATCCTGTGGGAGTGGTTGTTTTTCCACAAAGAACGATGATTAACCTATTACAAAAGCTATGACTGTACACGCGTTCTTGGATATGTGATGTGCATGTCCTGAATTAGAGACTCATTTTGAAATAACTTTGAGAAAATTAATATAATTACGCTCGCGGCGGCGGCGACTACTTAAATTGTTAAAAGTGGGTTACATATACTTGTATACAATATTAATTAAGCGACAAACTATAATGTATCATGATGAAAAGGGAGTGTTATGCATTTTGCATGGCATCAAAACAAAACCATTTAGTTTGAATATTTTAAAGCTAATGAATTTGTTTTTTATTTGCAGAGCTCACGAAGACTATGGTTTTTGTCAAGTTGGTACATCTGGAGCATTATTGGACGATAATACCATGGTTTTGGGCACACCGGGTCCGTTTACGTGGCGCGGGACGATTTTCGTTACGGAAATCGGTGGAGAATACTTGGAGCGCGATAAGAATATGTACTATGGTGACCATTCGGAAAGTTCATCGCCGGTAGATAAGTACAGCTATTTGGGAATGGCTGTTACTGGAGGACGTTATTTTGGTGAAAGAATGTCCTATGCTGCTGGAGCACCCCGCAGTAATGGTCATGGTCAGGTAGTGATCTTCAATAAGGCAAATTCCAACCCGATTCCAGTAGAAACAGTCCTGGAAGGTGAACAGTTTGCTTCGAGTTTTGGCTACGAGCTGACCACAGCTGATATCAACGGTGACAGTGAGCCGGATCTGATTGTTTCCGCACCTTTCTATTTTTCCAAGAATGAAGGTGGTGCTGTTTATATCTATCAAAATCAAAAGAGCCGTCTACCCCTGAAAGCCACGCTGAAACTGACAGGGGCTGTAGAGAGCCGGTTCGGTACAGCTTTGGCTAACATTGGTGATATCAACAAGGACAATTGTGAGGATCTTGCAATTGGAGCACCGTACGAAGAGAGTGGAGTCGTTTACATTTATCTGGGTTCAAGAACCGGGCTTGTGGAGAAGCCTGCACAAATAATTCACGCCTCTGACTTGGGAAACACCCCGATTCCGATAAATACCTTTGGAAGTTCAATAACTGGAGGAACTGATTTGGATGATAATTCGTATCCGGATGTTGTTATTGGAGCTTACAACTCCTCGGCAGTTGTTGCTCTCCTCTCAAGACCAATCATAAGCATTCAAACAAAGGTCAGAGGAACAGAGTTAAAGAATATCGATCCTACGAAAGAGGGATGTCTTACAGACGTTTCAACCAATTTGACTTGGTAAGTTCAAGACTATATTCATTCATTACTTTTCTGTCATACTGATTTGTGCCCTTCTGCAGCTTTTCATTTGAAGCATGCTGTTCTATCGATCCTTACGAACAGTCAACAAGACCAACCGATCTCAAGCTTATGCTAACTGTCGAAGCTGAAACTTTTTCGAACTTAAAGAAATTTTCTCGAGTCTTTTTCGATCGAGACAATAAACGAAGAAATGTCATCAAACGAGAAGTTACTGTACGAACCAATGGAATGCTGGACTGTCATCGAGTTACAGGTTATATCAAAGAGAATACCAGGGACATTCAGAGTCCTTTGAAGTTTAGACTAAATTACACAATAGTCGAGCCTGAATTGCCTGATTCGGGACTGAAAGCTTTGAATCCAATCCTCGACAAAACACAGGCTGATATAGAGTTTGAGGGTACATTCCAGAAAGATTGTGGAGATGATGATACATGTGAATCGAATCTGGAGCTTGATGCTGAGATTGATTTGGACAAACAAAGTAGGTTCTTTTGATTGTTGAGATTTTCAAGAAAATGTAAGTAATTGTGATTTTTTTTTGAAGATGACGAATACGCTTTGATCCTTGGTGAACGAGACGAATTGAGATTAAGTGTGAATATCAGCAATTCTGCTGATTCTGCCTATGAGTCCCAACTGTTCATTGTGCATCAAAAGAGCGTGACATACATAGCAGCTTTGAAAACGGTGAGTTATTCTTTTGAAAATGTATGGACTTACTTAACTGTCTTCAAAAATTGTTTCATTATAGAATACGGCAGTTTGTAATCGCTTTAATGAAACCGTAGTGGCTTGTGGTTTGGGTAATCCAATGCGCAGAGGTTCAACAATTCAGGTGTCAATTCGTTTCGACCCAAGTGGCCTGGAAGATGAGGAAAGCAAATTGACATTTGACATTTTCGCAAATACCACTTCGAAGTTGATCGGCGGTATTCCAGCCACCAAGCAAATGGTAAGAGTAGTCAAACGGGCCGATTTAAGTCTAAGAGGTTGGGCGAGTCCCGAACAATCCTTCTATGGTGGAGAAATTAAGGGTGAAAGTGCCATGCAATATCTCGAAGATATAGGAACACTTGTGACTCATACTTATCAGGTAATTATTTTGAATCTTATTGCTTTATTGACGGAAACTGAATGAAAATTTGTGTTTATTCAGATATACAATGACGGTCCATGGAAGGCACCAAAGGTCTCACTTACCATATATTGGCCACACCAAGTTGCCAACGATAAAAAACAGGGTAAATGGTTGCTCTATTTAGAAGATCTCCCAATCATTGAAGGTAAGACGGTCATTTTGTTTGTCTATAAATATTTATTTTAAAATTAAAACCTCCAAAATCTACGACATACGAGTATTATTGAAACACAGTTTTTGAAACTCCTTGGCACTTTCGCTGCACTGCAGTGGTTCCTTGGTAAATCTTTTGTAACAATCCACAAGACGATTACGACATTGTATGAATTCCTCTGAAGGTGGACGCTTTTTTGGGTATTCTAGCCTTTCATCCACTTGACGTGCAATTTTTACAAACTCATTTTCCATGATTTCATTGGATTTGTTGTTGAAGTATTCCAACTCTTCGATTTTTTCTTCGAAAAAATGTTTTGGCTCTTGCAAATTGCTTTCCTTTTCGGCAAAATCATTTAGTATTTCACCAACTTCCGAGGAAATTGTTATTACATTCTCCCGAGGTTGAGTATTCTCTATGCAAACGGATCTTGATTTTGCATTTCCCATATTTAAAGTAAAAACTCTGGAAATCCCTATAAGCGAATAATTGGATTGTCACTTTTATAAATAAAAAATTTACGAAAATACCAAAGGTTACTAATTCTCAACAATTTTTGAAATTCCTTGAGTTTTTATATTGGAGTTAAATAACTTAATTTATTGATCTATGGTAAGAAAATTGTTTGTGGCATAAGCACATTGCAATTTTTGACACAAACTTAGGTTACAAAATAATTAAAAAATTGATAAAATAGGTTAAACACGAGTGCTTCATGTTTGATATTCCAAAAACTTAAAATTAATTTATTAAATATATATTTTTTCTTTATTTACATAGGTGCCCTTCAAGGTGAATGTACTGTCGGCTCAGACATGGTCAATCCTTTAAAACTGCCTCGGAAGGCAAAGGCATCGATGACACACGAAGATCTTCTCCATATACCAGAACCCTATATGCTTAGACCAACAAACAAATCCCATTATTACAATCGTCATACGTATTTCGATAAAACTGAATCTTTTGAAAAACTATCGACATCCAGTGATGGCCATTTAAATCGTGTGCGTCGCGATAGAGCCAAAATCATTCGAGCTGAAAAACTCACCGATAAAGATGGCAAAAAACATGATGTCGTTGTTATGGATTGTGATAAGGCAACGGCATTCTGCATAAAGATCAATTGTGAGCTTTATAATATGCCTCAAAAGACTGAAGCTTATGTGCATGTCAAGGCGAGACTGTGGAATTCAACGTTTATAGCTGATTATCCAAGGGTTGATCTGGTGAAAATAGTCTCGAGAGGTCATGTTAGAATACCAACTGAGTATGCCGTTGAACAAATTGATTCCGATGATCGAGAAATGGTGAGTAGTCGAAATAGGTATACTTTTATCAACTTTTATTAAATAAAATACCATTTGTTTTTAGGTGGAAACACGAGCCTATCCAGAATTGTCAGATCAGGCGCGTGAAACTGCAACACCATGGTGGATAATAATTCTATCGATTATTGGAGGACTGATACTTTTAGCCATTGTCACTTATGTGATGCACAAATGCGGCTTCTTCAAGCGACGAAGACCCGATCCAACACTTAGTGGTAACATTGAAAAAATGTCCGAAGAGAAACCATTTTTGGGAGCGAAAAATAAAAATCGGATTTTCTAACGAACAACGTGTCAAGTGGAAATGTATACATTTAGTGATACTACAAAGTAGGATGCTATACTATATTCATTTTTTAAAGGACGTACGTACGAGTTATTTTCTTGATAACGTTTCCGATCAAATGACCATTAGACTTTTATACTTAAAATTCTTAAATAATTATAATTATTGTATTGTTTGTAAATATTAGGATTTAATATTGTATCCGAAAAAAGTAGTTAAAGACTTTCATAAAAAAAACACTGTCCAAAATTGTGAATGTAGATTAAGTTAATTTTCTCTCCGAGCCGCTGGCGGTTTATGGTAGTTTTACTTTCATAAGTGTTCATAAATGGATAGTTTTCAAAAGTTTAAAAACAAATGAAGCGGTGTCCATTTATTCCAATTCTTGCAAAACGCCAATTCCAACCATGCAAACATTATTATATTTTTCGTCAGCAAATCTGTTTTCTACTTCAGACTTTTATTATCTCCTTTACTAACTTTCGGCACACATAAGGAGCATCAAAACTAAGATTTGGAATTCAATAAACTTTACGTCTCGAAAATATTTAAAAAAAAAAATGGAGTTTGATCACAGAAATAAATCCTCAACAGCCATAATAAAATGCATTCACTTAAGCACAAAATAAACTATCGATATCAAAACCGTCCAAGTTTTCATACGGCCGCAAAAAATAAGAAAAATCTCATTGAAAATTAACCAATTTTATACATTTACAAACAAATAATCTTATACATATTTTTTATGTTATGTATATTCATTCAAATTTAAGGTAGCTATATCCCTAAACCATAAATATATATACTGCTATACGAACGAAAAACGATATATACTATACATATATTTAATAAAATAATTTATTAATTTAAAATAATTTTTCACGGATGCCTTTCAAAAATGTAACGTTGTAAATAAGCATTTATAGTTTTATTATATTTTAAATCTTTTTTAAATTTCATTTACGCTTAAGGTTGTAAATTATAAATTCAAAAGTATTATTTTTAGTTTTATTTTATTTTTTAAAACCTTATAACTAAAATAGTGATGTACATAAGTAAATTAATTTAGATTTCATTTTTGTAAAGCAAACAAATAACATTTAAATTTTTAAGTATCTTATGATTAAATTTAAGTTTATAAATAAAATAAAAGAACGAAAAGTTAAGATAAAATCTTGTGCTTACTTAAAAATGATTTAATCTTGTACTGGTGTTATGTGTTAGTTGCAGAGATAAAATTATTATTAAATTAAGTTAACTTTGTTAAAAAAAAATGAGAAAATTAAAAGAATAAATAAATTTATTTAATTTAATTAACTTTTATAATAATTTGTTACATTATTGAATAATAACTAAAAGAATTTTAAGAATTGTATGGCATATTTTGGAAAGTTGTATAAGTCCCTTAAAACATTCATTAATTTTAAATAACTACAAACAATTGGAAGTTATTGTAGCATTTCTCTTTAAATTAACAAAAGTGCAGCCATTTTGCTACAATTATCTTTTATAATTGGGCTTATATTACATATTTTCTAAAATACTGACCCACAGGAATATACTTACGAAAAAAGTTAATTTAAATAAAAATAAAATAATTTTTAAATACCTACAAAAGAAGAATTTGCATTTTTCATTATTCTTTATCATTTTTTTAATAAGCAAACTATTTAACAGAAGATAAACAAAATACGGTATTGACCATAAAAAACACCAATAACAATAAGGACAACCGTAATATGTAAAGGAAATGGTATTTAATCAATAATTACAATAAATTACATTTCTGAGTAGTACAAAGTTTTCTTTGAACTGCAAACAAATTGAGAGGCAACAAATGTGTAGATCACAATAAAACTCTTTTGAAAACCAAATTCGTTAGAAATTCTTTTCGCTTCAGTCCTCTCTTAGTCTAAATTGTAGTTAGTTACAGTACGTTCTCGATTAACGCAACTCTCGATTCACCCAACTCCTCGATTTTCGCAACATTTTTATCAATATTGACGCGGTAATCGCAACTCTTCAAAAACAAATGACTCGATAAGTGCAACTTTTGTTTACACAGGTTCTTTGCTATTTTGGTTGTTGTCTGTTGCGTTACACTTTGTGTGGGCAGTTATTTTACCGCTACTTTTGAGTAATGGGTACGATGAAGTTATATGAGTGTACAATTATGTATCTATACAATGCAAAATGTTCTTATTAGTTTTAATGAATTTTGCTCAGTGAGTCGCTTGTGTTCCGAAAAAACACAAGCTGAATCAAAGAAAGCGAAATATGCCAATTTCCAGCGAGGGCCTAAAAACAAAGGCATGCTCATTGCAAGAAAAAATTGGATGACAAATTTTAAGAAAAGACACGGAATGCGCCTGTTAAAAATTTGTGGAGAAAAACTTTCAAACAAACCGCAGCTTGTAGATCCATTTTTGATTAAATTTAAGGAAAAAGTCAGAGAGCTAGATTTGACTCCCAATCAAATTTATAACGCTGATGAGCCCCAAATGAACAAATTTTGAGTCTTCAAAAACTTCCAGAAATGGCGATTTTAAAAAATCTAAACTTCCAAAAAGTGCAATTTTTTCCAAAAATAATAATTATGTAAACATATTTATGTACTTATGTATCCATTTTTATATCTTATAATGAATTAACTTGTTTTAGTTTTGTTTCTTATTATTTATGTTGCATTAAATAAGTGTTGGTTTTCTGATTTTCACTTTGCATCTCGAATTGAGTCTAAGAAAATATTTACTTGGTTATTGCAACAACTTCGGTCATTGCAACCACCCTTGTTTTAATTAGTTGCGATAATCGAGAACGTACTGTATAATAATTCAATTCTCGCAAAATTTTAAACAACCTATTGCTAAGGGCTTAACATTTTACTAAGTAGTAATTTTCTAAACATTTAGTAATTTACTAAGCGACTCCAAAATTTTAAACTTTTCTATTCGTTTTTCTAACTAATAAATTGCTAAATGTTTTTAATAGAAAAAGTGGTTACCGAAGACCGAACTAGTCTAAACAACGACAGTGCTTGAAAATAAACAGAGTAAACACGTTTAAATGGACCTATTAATTGGAATTCCTAACTGTAGATTAGACCATCCCATCCCCTGCTCTTATAAAATTAATTGTACATACATATGTCATTAAATTTAGCAAATTTTTAAAAGTTAAAGTAGCCGTGATTACGTTATTTTAACTTTAGCAAATTGCTTAGAGATACTAAAATGATATAATCATTTAAAATTAGGTAAATAACCTTTTAAGCTTAGTACATTGCTAAAAATGGTTTTCACATTTTACTGAATCGTTTAAAATGTTGGGCCATTAATTTTAGTTAAATTTAAAAAAATATAACATTAGTTTCAAACGTTTAGGAAACACATCTTACATCAGGTGTTTTTTTTTAGAAACTTGAGAACTTTAAATAATAATAATATTGTAGGAATTAATTAAATTAATGATTAATCCTGTAGAAATTTTATTGGCTTTAAGAAAGTCTTCCAAGTCTTCCGTTAAATGTACGGAGTGCATTTTCAACTTCGCAAAAATTCTTATATTTTTCAAAGTAAATTTTCAAAATATGGAAACATTACTCGTTCGTTTAACGATTCATGAGGAGTTGACAAATCTTACTGAACATATTTTGACATTCTCAACTGTCAAACTACCGAAACTTCTTCTTCTCATGCAACACAAAAACACCCTATACATAAAGCTACTACAATCCCTCCCAAAATGCTTTTTTAGCTCTAGTACTTCTTGTAATTTATTTTACACTTTTATTTATTTATTTCAAATGGGAAGTCAAACACTCAAAGCTTTTTGCAATATAATGACGTCAGTCCGAACCCAACCAGCTGATAAATAGCTTTTTGCCTTTGTTATCTCAATTCAACGTTTGTTTTACGATGAACTTTCTCCTCGAGGCTTGACACTTACACTTGACAGTTAGTTCGAGTTCCTCGGTGTGGATTATCGCAAACTAAAGTGATGTGATTTTGTTTGAAAGGTATTTAACAATTAACAATAAAAATATTCTTTCAAATGTTACATGTTTACAAATCCATAAAAATAATAACTTGTAATAGTCCCATGATATGGAACTTTGCGTGACATCAATAAATAATCATTTTGTGGAATTATAAAATTTTCTGAGATTGTTTGCAATTTGCATTACCTATCAATCTATTTAGTTGTGTAATCATTTTCTTATGGATTATTTTTTGTTTGATTTATCGGAAAAATCTAAATAAAAGATGTGTATGTATACCACTAGACTAGTATAAAAAGGGTAGTGACAAGTTATAGAAACGCTTAGCGTAATCATTAATGAACCACAAAAGGAAAACCTATACTTATCAAAAGCTATCATCATGAGGTTAAAGATACCAACAAAAAACATGTAGGTAGTACCTATCTCACCAAATGCTACAACCTATAGTAAACTAAATATTTTTCACAAGGTCAACGTCATAGCCACGTGCTAGAGCTTTTCAAACTCTTCGGTCTACACATTATATCTATATGTACTTCCTATAAGACTTTTGTTTACATTTTGTATTTGTTGTTGCCAGAAACAAAAAGAAAAGAACTTGAATTATTGCCAATTTTGAATTTTTTGGACTATGAACTTAAAAGAGTAGATAGATACCGATATGAGATGTGAGGTAATGAATTAAATAAACCGGGCTACACAAAATTTGAATGCGAATTTGTAATCAAATAATAATGATAAATGTTTTAAAACTGATAAATAAATAAACCTCAAGATGGGAATAATTGTATACCTATCATCTGATGGAAAAAAACCCACCCTCATAGCTACTACGTACAAGTTCAAGTAGTAAAATGTCTAGTAGTCTGACAATTTATATACACATCGTTATCTAGCGTGCTTGAAGTCTATAGATTCTAGATATATTTAAAGCACTTGTTTCCTGTTTAATGCGTGAGCGTTTTTTAATTTTGTTATGTAAATAAAGTGCATTGCATATAGAATTTTACTGCATTATGCGACTTGCAACTTAAATAAATGTAAAATAAATTTTATAAATAATCTATAAAATATAGCTTAAAAAGTTACAGACAAGAGCTTGTGTCAGTAAATTCCATTATACAGTTTCACTGAATTCATTAAAATAAATGAATGTATCTCGAGGGACTTCCCGATGATTCAACGCCCAAAGTACATTTAAGTGTGTGTCAAATTATAAATTCAATAAAAACGTATTTAAAGCAAGTCAGGTTTTTAGTTGGAACTCCACGCTTTGAAAAAAATATGTTATTAATATAGTTTTTTTGAAGAAAATGTGCAATCGTAAAAGTTAATGCCAAAATAATGTATACTCTAAAACAGTGAGAATCAACAAGAACGAATATTTTTCTTAAATCAACACAGTTTGTTTAGATAAACTAAAAACTACTAAAGATTATTTTGTTTGTTGTAGGAAATGTTAGACGCATTTGAGTTTTGACGTAATTATTTAATCGTGGACGTTAATTGAACATCAACTCTAAGCGGTCTTGAGACAGTCACATTTTCTGATGGCATTGTAAATGAGAGTTTAACTTTTCATAACATCGAATTTTGCATCAGGTTTCAAAGCTACTTTATTTAACTTTGTTCTGTATCAATAGCAAAATTGAACTTCAGAAGGAAATATCTTAATTTTAAGGATTCTATTGACACAAAATAAAAAACTTGCTATGGCTTCAATTTAAAACCTTTCAGGTGCATTCCTTCTAAGACCACAATAGTTTACAAAGAGGTCTAAGGAAGAGAAAACAAAAACAAAAAGACACTAAAAATGGCATATGCATCGATGGCAGGAAGAATAAGGATGCTTAATACACGGCATCCTATAATTAAAGGAATGGTCTCGTATGCTATACTCTGGCCCTGTGGGAGTGCTATTCAACAAGTAATCGAAGGAAAAACACTTGGTAAAAATTGTACTTCTTCTTTTGGAATCCACTAATAATCCACAAATAATTTTCTTCTAAAGAAACCTTTGAATGGAAAAGATGTTTTCGATTTAGTGTATATGGAGCTTTTGTTGTAGCACCAATGCTTCATGGATGGGTTCGTTTGTCAAGTACAATGTGGCCAGCTACAAGTCTCAAAATTGGTCTAGTAAAAGTAAGTATAACACAAAAATCATAAACTTTTTTATATATTTTTGTATCTCATTAAAGGCGGCTGTTGAGCAGGTCTCTTACGGTCCTTTTGCAATGTCATGCTTTTATGTTGGCATGAATTTGTTAGAATTCAAAAGTCTAAATGATGGCATCGAAGAACTTCGTTTAAAGTTTTGGCCAACTTTTAAGGTGAGTGAGAATTTTGTATGTTTTTTTCGTTAAAATAGCATTTATTAATGTTTTGTTGTTTTTTCGTTCCCTAAAGGTTGGCATTTGCGTGTGGCCCATTGTACAAACAATAAACTTTTCCATGGTTCCAGAAAGGAATCGAGTAGTTTTTGTAAGCATTATTAGTGTTATGTGGACAACATATTTAGCTTATATGAAATCTCTGGAAGATGAAACGAAAGTATTAAAATTAAAACCGTCGCCGCCGCCGCCACCATCGACGGTGACTTAAGAAACACACTTGAATTGAATACCACCGGATTCCTAAATGAATTTATTAATAATTATGAATGTCAAAGAGTGTATAAAAGTATAGTTATGTCCTGATTTAATATTATGCATGTATGTACATATGTATATAACTTGAATATTAAAATTTGTTTGGTTACTGAGAAAATTGCCAATCAGAAGCCTTACAAATGTTATCATGTTAACCTGTGACAATAAAAAACAAAGTACAACGCAGTTCATAGGTTTCAGTTAAAGTTAATAACAATAATAATAATAATTATTATTATTATTGTATATTTATACGAATGTTATATTATTATGTAAGTTTTTATGCTAATAGAACAATTTTATTTAAATAATAATTAAAAGAGCATTTATCTATGTAATTATTATTATTTTTTTTTTTAATTATAACGTATCTATAAATTTATGGTTTGGTATTTTGTAGAAAATACATAATGTTACTTAAATTTTTCCAAAATGTCATTCACATAATATGTAAGGGAAAAAATAAATGCAAATTTTATTTTAGTAGAAATACAATGTCTCTTAATTTTATTATTTAAAATCAAGCTTGTTATTATTCAAAATCAAACTTATTCCAAAAACCATAGATCATATCATTAACTCAAACCTTATGCTATATTTAAAGGTTGTACATTTTAAAAATCATTGACAAAACGCAACTTAAATATAAATATTGCAATAATTAATTTTAAACAGATTTTTTCATTTCAAACAAGCTCCATTAAGAATGCATTCTTTTCTCCATTCATTCAATAGCACTCAATTGAATGTAATCTTTCACATTTCACACATTCTTCTGCATTCTTTGTCAATTTTTTGGAACCTTTACAAATAACAAAAATTTAAGACGGGAAAGGGGTGTTAGTTATTTTATGTTTATTGAATATTAATTTAAAAATGAAAACGCCTCACATGGGTCAACGATTAAACCCAACTTGTATGGTTGTAAAAGAGAAAAATGTTAGTTAACATTCTTCTTTATTTTTTTGTAAAAAGTGATGCAATTTTTTTATTGTCCAGTTTGCTTTCTGCCGGATCTGACATTTCGCCAACAACAAGAATAAGTATAAAGTAAATAAATCCAATAGATAGTTTAATTAATTAAATATATATACAAAATATTTCCAAAAAATATAAAAACAGAAGACATTACCATATTGATTTTAAATAAAATGGTTGAGAGAATAAATTGAATAATTAAAATTCTTTGCAACATAAAATGTAGGTAATACTTTTCGATTATTTAAAATATTAAAGAGATTTTAGATGATTTGAGTATATACTATATATATATAGAGTCGTGGTATAAATGCAACCACTTGCAGAAATTCGAATGGCTGATTAGAAGCTGCTTCGGTACGCCTTTGCAAGGAAAGTATTTATTGCATCTCAATTAAAGTATTTATGTTTTCTATATTTTGTATGAATGACACAAGTAAAAATAATTTTTTAATATGACTGCATCTAAGAATATGATTTTTTCCAATGTCAAACAATACATCCGTATGCCTAAAGACAAATTGGCGAAATATCTAAGTCCACCCACCTTTTTCGTACGAAAAAATAAAATAAAAAAGAAAAACAAGGAAAACAAACAAGCTTTTATTTCCTATTTAAATTATGCTCGTTATTTGAAGGCCTTCATTATTTTTCCACCAAATTGTATTAAACATATCTATGGCTTCATATCAAAAAGACAACAAAATTTCGAAAGATCAAATAGATACTTTACTTTGTATAATTTGTTCGCCTTTTAATCATGTTGAATAAAAACACCCAAATCAATTAAAGTATCTGTCAGTCTGCTTGGCGCGGTGTATTGTATAGTATGTACAGTAAACTGTACAGCATCATATCAGAGAGCATCATTTTCCTGAGAAATAGACTATTTGATGCACTATACCTTGCAGCATCATTTCATAAGCTTTACCATATACCTCATAGAATTTGCAGAATATACAGAGACTCGTGCACGGCTATCTACATATATATTCTTAGTCAAACGTTTATTAATAAAATTTACAACAATAAATAAAATAGAATAGCATATATAGCGTTGTATAATTGGCAAAACTTACTAAACTAAACTAAACTAGAAAGCTCTCTTTTTTTCTTTCGCGTGTAAATAAATAATAAATTCAAATGAAGATAAAATTTGTGTGATCACTTAGTACGCTAACGTGTCGCCGACCGAAGACGCGAAATTGTTTCCGTTCTATAATAAAAAATCTAAACAATTATTTTTTAAACTATTATCAGGTAACTTCAAAAAATAAATAAATTATACTTTACTTTTACTAAATAACTGTGATTAAGTTTGATCTTGAATAAATAATTTAAAAAAAAAACAAACTTTGAATTGTTGTGATGTAACAAAAAATACACGTACATATTTTTTCTATCCAGAGACATTCAAAATACAAAGGAACATAAAGTTTTAAGGGATATTCAAAATATTTCAATTGTTTACGGCCTTGAGAATTCGCCTTGTCGCATTGCATCTGACAAAGAAAATAAACTATTAATCGAACATTGACAATGAATGGACTGACTAAAATTATGGTGACCATTCAAGAATTGTGTTTGTGAAAAATTTATCGAAAATACTTTTTGTCATTGATAAAAAAATTTAGTCTTGTTTGCTTTTTCTTTAAAACAAAGACGACATTTTTTGCTTCGAAATGTGGGCTATTTAAATATCAATATTTATCAACAAGCTGAAAAGATTCAATGCAGAAATCTTGTTATTTCTTGTTTGTGGCTTAAATTTTATTTTTTTGCTCTCTCTATTTCTTTGGACGTTTTCAACTTCAATAACAAATTTATGAAAGTCCAGACTTCAAAAGCTTTTATTCTACATTCAAAATATTTTTCAAAAGTGAAAAGTAAACAAATTTTCAAGAAGTTTAATAAAAGATCGAATTAAGTGGCATTACTTTTCGTGGAGAACCAATGGCGAGTGACTTATAACTCTTAAGCATTCCTGTGAACAAGTTATTTCAGAAACGATGGGGACCTTCAGTTTTCAATCTGAATCCAAAAATCTAGTTTGAGCATGAAAAATACATGCTAAACATTACTCTTTTAGGGTTTGTCAATTCCTCGCAAGGGGCGGGTGGTATCTTTTAAAAATACTTTTTTGTGACATGGGCATACATTTTTCAATCTAATTTAGGTTTGTATAAGTAATTAGTAATTACCTTTCGAATCGTTCAATACAAGTAGTATTGGATGGATTCAAGTCTAAAAGCCACAAAATAAATGCTGGTATGCCCCAGGGCTCTGTTCTACCTCCAATACTCTTTCTCATTTTTATTCATGATCTCCTGTCTTCAACTTCTAATACAATACATTGTTTCGTTGACAATAGTACACCTAGCTTTTCATATTCGTTTTCAGACTCACATCCTTCTTTTTCGGATGTGGAAATACCTGAACAAATTATGATAAGCTCATTAAATTCATTGTACAATGGGGAATAAAAAACAGCTTGGAATGTAATAGTCTTCGTTAAAGCGAGATATACCCTCCTTGCCAATATCCATGTATGAAACTTCTCGACATTCTCGGTATGTGTGTCACCAACCACCTGTCGCCAAAAATTCCGCAAGGTTTTTGGCTTTCCTCCTGATCTGGCTGTTATCAACATAAAGTAGTGAATGAAATGGAAAAGGGTCACCAGGTGGATTTTATTTACACAGATTTTGCTACGGCATTTGACAGGGTGCATCACCATATTCTATTAAAAAAACTTTAAAAAAAATCGGGTTTTATTCTAATATGCTTAACTGGTTAAAAACATATTTAACTAATCGTTGTCAGTATGTTACATTTTGATTCAAATCTATCAAATCCTATAATTGTTTCATCAGGAGTTCCCCAGGGAAGCCATTAGGTCCGATCTTATTCATCGTTTTCATTAATGACTTACCTAATGTTCTTCAAAACTCAATGTGTCTCCTGTTTGCAGATGATCTGAATTTTTTTAGACGCATACAAAGTACAAGCGATTGTGATCTTTTGCAAAATGAAATCAAAAGAATTTCTGACTGGTGTAAGACAAATTAATTAAATCTGAACATTCCTAAAAATGTACATACTTACTTACTTACTTAAGGTGGCGCTACAGTCCTGTGTGAACTAGGGCCTCACCCAACAAACTTCTCCATCTAGCTCGGTCCCTAGCTAGATGTCTCCAGTTTCGCGCTCCAAGTTGGGTGAGGTCACTTTCCACTTGTGCGCGCCACCTGATCCGCGGCCTTCCTCTACTGCGCTGTCCTGTGGGTGTGGATTCGAAGACTTTCCGGGCCGGAGCATTGGTTTCCATGCTCTCTACGTGACCCAGCCATCTTAGTCGTTGGACTTTTATCCTTCTGGCTTAGTCTACGTCGTCGCTGTACAGCCCGTACAGCTCCTTATTCCATCTTCTCCTCCACTCCCCTTCGATGCATACGAGACCGTAGATCACACGAAGAACCTTTCTTTCGAAACGACCCAAGGTGCTTTCATCCGCTTTTGTAATAGTCCATGCTTCTGCACCGTATAGCAGGGCAGGGATGATAAGAGTCTTATATAGCGACACTTTGGTCCTTCGATAGAGGATTTTTCCACTCAATTGCTTTCTTAACCCAAAGAAACAGCGGTTAGCAAGAGTTATTCTTCGTTTGATCTCAGCGCTGGTGTTGTTTTCTGCGTTTACAGCGGAGCCTAGGTAGACGAAGTCCTTGACTACCTCAAAGTTACGTCTGTCGATGGTGACGTTTTGACCAAGACGTCGTCGGTGTTGTAGGTCCTTTCTTGATGACAGCATGTACTTTGTTTTGCCCTCGTTAACCGTTAAACCCATTTTTGCCGCCTCTGCCTCAATACTCACAAAAGCCCCATTGACATCACGCTGAGTTCTTCCGATTATGTCAATGTCATCAGCATATGCTAGTAATTGGACAGACTTTTGAAAGATAGTGCCTCTAGTGTTGACGTGTGAGCTCTGCACTATTCTTTCAAGTACGATGTTAAAAAAATCGCATGACAGCGCATCACCCTGTCTAAAACCTTTTTTGACATCGAAAGGTTCTGTTAAGTTGTTTCCAACCTTAATGGAGCAGCGTGAATTCTCCATGGTCATCCTGCACAAACGGACGAGTTTGACAGCTCGTCCCTGTAGATGCTGTCATATGCAGCTTTGAAATCGATGAAAAGATGGTGGGTGTCGATTTGGTGTTCTTGGGTTTTTTCCAGAATCTGCCGTAATGTGAATATTTGATCGACTGTGGACTTTCCTCGTCTAAAACCACACTGATAAGGACCTATCAGGTTGTTGACGATGGGCTTTAGACGTTCACATATTTCGGCAGAGAAGATTTTGTAGGCGATGTTAAGTAGACTGATTCCTCTATAGTTGGTGCAGTTTAGAGGGTTTCCTTTTTGCAGAATCGGGCAAACAATACTGAGGTTCCATTCATCGGGCATGCTTTCTTCCGACCATATCTTACAGATAAGTTGTGGTGCATGCTCCTAACCAACTCATCTCCAGCTGCTTTAAAGAGCTCGGCATTCAAGCCATCTGCTCCAGCGGCTTTGTTAGACTTCAGCTTAGATATGGCAATCTTTACTTCGTCTAAGTCGGGAGGACGGGATTGTTGGCTTTCCTGTGAATTTCGTTTCACCTGTTCATAAAACTTTCGAACTTCATTCCTGCTTTTAAACCTCTCAACATCTTCGACCGCACGCTTCTCATGCCCTCTTTTTTTCCTTCTGAGAAGTCGGTGTTCTTCTCGCCTCTTCTGCTCATAGAGCTCATGAGCAGCTCTCGTCCTTTTATGCAGCGCCGCTTTGCGTGCCTGTTGTTTGGCTGCATTTGCCTGCCGACATTCCTCATCAAACCAGGGGTTCCTTGTTGGTGGCTTCTTGAAACCCAGCACACCAGAGGCGGCTTCTCTGATGGCATCTTGGCAATGTTGCCACTGGTTTTCGATACATTGTGTTGGCGGCAGAGAACTTCGAGAGAGGTAACTTGTAACTCGGTCGGAAAATGATTTGGCGATCTCTTGCGATTGTAGCCGTTCGACGTTGTACCTTCTCCCAGCATCTCCCTGTTTTGCCTTGGGTCTGGAAACCCGAAGTGCTACCTTGGCTAGAACGAGGTAGTGGTCCGAGTCGATGTTAGCTCCTCGGAAAGTTCGGACATCCATGATGCTGGAAGCGTGTCTGGCGTCGATCGCAATATGGTCAATCTGGTTGACGGTAGATTGATCTGGAGAACTCCAAGTTCCTTTGTGGATGTTGAGGTGTGGAAAACGCGTACTGGCTACCATGACGTTTCGCCCCGCAGCAAAATCTATGAGCCTGAATCCGTTGTCGGAAGTGTTGTCGTGCAGGCTGTTTTTTTCCGATTATTCTACCAAAGATGTCTTCCCTTCCTAGCTTGGCATTAAAATCGCCCAGGACAATTTTAATATCGTAGCTAGGACACTGCTCATATGTTTTGTCTAAGAGCTCGAAGAGCACATGTTTGGTGTTGTCATATCCTTCTCTTCTGTGGGGGGCGTGCGCGCATATCAGGCTAATGTTGCCGATTTTAGCCTTGATGCAGATGGTCATGAGGCGCTCGTTAATGCACCTATAGCTCAAGACTTCTTGCCTAAGTCTGGCTCCAATGACGAAGCCGCATCCAAATAAGCGCTGTTGGTTTTCTCGGTAGCAGTCACCATAGTAAATGTCGCAGTTTTTCATCCTGTTTTTGCCCGGCCCATCCCATCGTATTTCCTGGATGGCGGTGATGTCTGCTTTATAGCAGTCTAGGGCCTCCGCTAATTCTTCGGCCGCACGTGGTCTGTTAAGGGACCTAACATTCCATGTGCATATCCGAAGTTCGTTGCTCTTAATTCGTTTGCGTAGGTTGTCAACAGTAAATCCGCCCGTATCCGAGGCTTGTTGGTGCTTCGTAACTATTATTTTTTTACGTGGCCAGGAAGTCACCCCGACGGCACAACCCCCAACCTGGAGGGCCAGATCCTTAGTATAACTCCAAGGACGGGGAGCCGGATAAACCACTAATATAAGCCTGGGCTCCGAATAAGTCGTAGAAGCCCTATAAGGTGTTCACTAAGTAGTTCAACCTTACTGCAACTGTAGACGTCACCGTTGATTCCATCTCGGGAATTCCTCCGCTGCCGTCTGGATAAGGAGAGGTGCCTTAGTGGAAACACCTCTCCCCCCCTCTCTCGTTTGCTGAACATGTCTACCATTTGAACATCAAAAATGTCAATATAGCTTTCTTTTATTCGCCGCCAATTTTCGATTGACTATAATTTTATCATTGAAAATCATACACTTGAAAAAGTTTCTACAAAACAAGATCTTGGAGTTCTTTTTGACCATGAATTGAACTTTCACAAAAATATCGAATGTTTAGTTAACAAAGCGAATTCCATGCTTGGTTTTATTTATCGAAACTCTGTTGACTTACAAAATCCGTATACGTTGAAGAGTCTTTTTATAAGTTATGTAAGGTCAGTTCTAGAATACTGCTGCATCATTTGGAATCCTTTTTTATAACATCCATAACCGTAGAATAGAAGCAATTCAAAAAAGATTCACACGATATGGTTAATAAATTAACGTGGAACATTAAATGTCCTCTTACATTAGCTCTAGCTAAGGCCGGTCTTAGGATTGATCCTAAAACTTGTTCTGAACATGAGCTTGAAAAAATTACACGCCGATTCACACTTGAATTGGCCAAGAAGGGATTCATTGGACCCGGTTTTGATGTACCTGCCCCAGATATGGGTACCGGAGAACGTGAAATGTCCTGGATTGCCGATACCTATGCCAAGACAATTGGTCATTTAGATATCAATGCTCATGCCTGTGTGACAGGAAAGCCAATTAACCAAGGTGGTATTCATGGTCGTGTGTCAGCTACAGGTCGTGGTGTTTTCCATGGTTTGGAGAACTTTATCAACGAAGCCAATTACATGAGTATGATTTGTACCACACCCGGATGGGGAGGCAAGACATTTATCGTTCAAGGTTTCGGTAATGTAGGTCTTAACACATGCCGTTACCTAGTCCGTGCTGGTGCCACTTGTGTTGGAATTATTGAACACGATGGATCAATATATAACCCAGATGGCATTGACCCCAAGAAATTGGAGGACTACAGGATTGAAACTGGCACCATTGTTGGTTTCCCAGATGCTAAGCCATATCAAGGAGAAAACCTCATGTTCGCGCCATGTGACATATTTATTCCAGCTGCAGTCGAAAAAGTTATTACCAGTGAAAACGCTCACAAAATTCAAGCTAAGATTATTGCTGATGCTGAAGCTGCCGATAAGATTCTGATCGATAGAAACATTTTGGTTATTCCAGATTTGTACATCAATGCTGGTGGTGTAACAGTATCATTCTTCGAATGGTTGAAAAATCTTAACCATGTTTCATATGGTCGTCTTACATTCAAATATGAACGTGAATCCAATTACCATCTTCTGGAATCTGTCCAGGAATCTCTTGAACGTCGTTTCGGACGTGTTGGTGGCCGTATCCCAGTTACACCATCAGAATCTTTCCAAAAACGTATCTCTGGTGCTTCAGAAAAGGATATCGTACACTCTAGCTTAGATTATACCATGGAGCGTTCTGCCCGAGCCATCATGAAAACAGCTATGCGCTATAACTTGGGTTTGGACTTGAGGACAGCTGCCTATGTTAACTTGATCGAAAAGATCTTCACCACTTACCGTGATACTGGTCTTGCTTTCTAAGCAGGTTAAGAACAAAAAAAACAAACAGCCTATGAATAGTTTTAAAAGAAAAGGGCTATCAAAGTCGGATGAAGGATATTATAAATAAGCTTTAAAGTGAATGTCTTAAAATTAAACAAAACAAAAAACAAACGGAATTTATGTTTTCTAAAAAATATAGTTCATCTCCAACTCCTGCCATAACTAAATTAAAAGATAACCGAAACTAAAATTTAATTAAACACAAAATCGACCAAAACGAATAAATAAACAACAAAATAATACGGAAGTTGAGTCAAGTAGCTTCAGCACGCGGTATATCTTTAGTTATTAAGTTTCAAAAGTTTTAACTTCATCATCAAATTAGCGGCGGCCTTCGCAAAACTTAGTCAAGATAAAAAACAAACTTTGTATTCAAAACGTGTATTTCTTTTTTTGTTTTTAAATAATTTTCTCATTAATTTAAAAAATAATTTTTATTTTATTTTCTATTTTCTGTTTTGTTTGTTGCTGTTATATTTCTTTAGATTGTAAACATTAAAATGCATTTTATTAAATAAATAAAAATTAAAAACAAAAATACTGTAAAATATAGAGATTCATTCTTTAGCCGTACTACGCGAATCTGGAATGCCTTACCACACTCTGTTTTTCCTAGTAATTGCAATATTCAGGAATTCAAACCCAATGTGCACCGACATCTCCTTGTAAACCCTCTCCCCTTTACCAAGTGCTTACACTGTTTCTCCGGATAATAAGGGTAGTAATATTCCATTGAGTTTGCGATTATTATTAAAAATAAAATAATAATAACTTAAGACATTAATTTGCTGAAGTTGGTGAGTTATTTATTTCCGAAGATGAAGTAGTTGCCCAACTATTGGTTCCTGAGCTATCTTGTAAAATAAAAATAATAAGCTATAACAACTTGGCACCTGTATTCTTAAAAAATTGCTAACATGGTTTCATCAAAAATCTTCTTATCAAACTCTTCAATTTATTCGGAATGCTAAATTCAAAGTGTCAGAAATAATACCAACTGATAGATCTGGCTCGAAACAATTACTTTCTTACTATATCAACGAATTTCAAAATTAAAAATAAATAAATTAGGTGGCGCAACAGTCCGTTGAGAGGCCTAGTGACTTAAAACTCTCAACCATTCCTGCGTGCGAGTACCAGAGTATCAGGGATGGAGGGGACCTACAGTTTTAAACCGAATCCGAACGGCTAATTTGGGAAAGCACTTTTCATGACAAGAATTACTTTTGGAGGATTGTCAATTCCTCGCAAGAGGCAGTACCCGTAAAAAAAAACTTTATATGGCATAGGCAGGGATTGAACCTAAGACGCACAACGCAATAACCATCATGCCACCGGTACTTACCTATTTCAAAACTTCAAGTTATTCCTGAAATATTTGAAGCTACTGACAAAAAAAAAGTATGTACCTATATGATTTATTTAAAAGTGATTTATCGGATGTATTGCACGGTTTTATTCACAGTATGTCAACTGTTACAACTACCGCCCAAGCAATATCCAAAACCCTTAGCAGAGTTTATAATTATGTTCTTCTTCAAAAAATTGAAATCTTTAGAAATAATTCGATTATGCTAAGCTGGATTGATTTTAATCTTAGAATTCGAAAGCTTTTTAAACTATTTTCAATAATTCTGGTGTTCCTTAAGGTAGGCATTTAGGTCCTTTACTTTTTCTTATATTCATTAATGTTCTTCCTAATGCTTTTGCCGTGTTTTTGTTTAATTTTTGCTGATGATGTAAAATTATTTCGTTTAACTAAATCTGTGTCTGATTGTAAACTCTTACAGTTTGATCTAGAACTTTGCTTTTTCAGGACATGAAATATACGAGATCTAAAAGTCCTAATTTATTTCTATCTAAAAAGAGATACGCAATTTGAAAACCCAATCGGACAAATGGACTAATGGACTAATACGATCTTATAAAGTGAGATTTAAACTCATTGATGTATGTTGTCTTCCTTCAAGACGTTAGTTTTGTTTAGTTATGTTTTTATGTTATTTGTAGCCATATTGACTGTGCTCCCTTGCTCGAGTTGTTCTCTGTTCGTATTCCTGTTAGATCTCTAAGTGTTTATAACTTCTTGTATGGTCCTTTTCATAGAACTAACCTTTTCTTGGGACATCTTTTGAGGCAACTAAAAGAACATCCTATATATTATATTATCCGTCTTTGGTCATTGAGCCTAGTTGCTTCGTGAATGTATGTGCTAAATCTAAAGGTTTTTATAAGTCACTTAAGTCACTTAAGCCATGAAATCTATTTAACAGCACATGCACATGAGTCCTTTCTTCCGACTTTTTGAAGACACTCGTTTTACATACAAGCAGTAAATAAATCGATAGTAATCATTAAAAAAAAAACACACACACACACAATCCGGTATAAATTTAAAAACACAACAAGTCCATAACGAATCTGGTTACACCATTTTATAAAAATCGGTTGGGTTGTTGCTGCGTACAGGAAGTTAAAGCTCCACACTTTACAATAAAATAAACCCACTTTTTTTATTTATTTTTTCTTGACTTTTACAAAAACGCTTTCAAATCTCATTTTCAGTAGAAAATAAGAACAAACAAAACTCAAAATGACAACTTTACTCAGTAAATTCAAAGTATTAATCACAAAATATCCCATGGCCAGAGGAATGGTCTCGTACAGTCTCATTTGGCCTACAAGCAGCATTATTCAACAATACATTGAAGGAAAAACTTTAGGTAAAATTTAAAAACTAATTCCAATAAAATCAAAATTAATCAATTTATTCATTTCTTTATCATTGCAGGAGCGATTGATTGGTGGCGATGCTTGAGATTTAGTTTATATGGTGGATTCTTTGTTGCGCCCACACTTTATGGATGGATTAGATTATCCACTGCAATGTGGCCGGAAACTTCATTACGTACCGGAATTGTTAAAGCAGCAGTTGAACAAATTTCCTACACTCCAGCAGCTATGACGTGCTTCTTCTTCATTATGAGCTTGTTAGAAATGAAAACATTGGAAGAGGCTTTTTCTGAAGTTAGAAATAAAGTTCCACCGACATACAAGGTACTTTTATTTTTGATCATTTAGTTGAATGACAACAAAAATTTGACCCAAAAGTACAAGTTTAGTGGCAAATTGTAATAATAACTTTCGTGTTCTTTTTTTTCCAGGTGGCAGTGTGTATTTGGCCGATAATAGGAACAATAAACTTCTCACTTGTGCCCGAACGAAATCGAGTGCCTTTCATCAGCATGTGCAGTCTCTTGTGGACGATATTCTTGGCTTATATGAAACATCTAGAGAAAAATGAAGACCGACAAATTTCCATTTAACATAATTCAACATTTTTGTGTCTCAATGTTGTGCTTGTTTATTTATTTAACTAATACAAATACAAAATATAAAATACAAAAGAAAACTTATTTTTAAACTAAAATTAAAGAAACCAACTGCTCATAGAATTTCCAACTGTGCGCAAGCGTCGCAAACTTCTGAGTCTGAATCTTTTATTGAGACCTCACAGAATTCATTGTCAAAGACTTTCGAACACAGCAACACTTCATCAATCTCGGCGATCAGTGCTGTGAGTGATTCTATGGAGGCTATGTCAGTCATAAGGTTTTGTTCATTCATCAAACGACTGCCGAGCAGGATCTTGACTTCACCATGCCAGGATATTGAGATCATCTTCGTTGTCCGCAGCATACTCGGATCGACAAAAGAGAAGAATATCGAACTATGCTCGGGACATCTATGGACGCCCCACAAAGTGTTGGGCAGAACCACTTCGTAGATGTCATCATACAGAGATTCGAATAGCTCACGAGCTTCATTCTCATCCCCCTCATCGACTTGATTATCATCGGAATTCAATTCATAGGGCACTATTGTTGTATCGGAAACTTGAGTGTCTTTAAGGCAAATTTCTTGCACCTCCCCGTCCACCTCCAGTTCCTGTTCTTCAAGATGCATTGAATCATAAACTTGGGCATCTTCTGCAGTAATTTCCTCGACTGGAATCTTGTGTTTTCTATTTATAAACGAATTATTCAATCGTCGTGTGGCCTGAAATTTTTGTTTCAAAAAGAAAATATTGACAATTGGAATTGAAATTAAAATTTGAAGCCGTTTCGTATCCATACCTCTGCACAGTCAAAGTTCTTAGAAGGAATAGCCTTTGGCTTGAGCTTAGCTCGTCCTCGTTCCATTTTATAAAGTTGTCCATTGATGATGTTGTCGT
Organism: Eupeodes latifasciatus; assembly: GCA_920104205.1. NCBI lineage: Eukaryota > Metazoa > Arthropoda > Insecta > Diptera > Syrphidae > Eupeodes > Eupeodes latifasciatus. The sequence goes on from OV049926.1 coordinate 4,044,714, forward strand.
AGGTTGTGCTGATGTCGTTATCATCAAAATGCCTCTCGCATACTTTGTCGTGGGCTTTAAGTTCGCGTTGTTTTGGCAGAACATCTACCCAAGCATTAAATGTTTCTTTATCCTTTTAAATAAAACAAAAATTTAAAACAAAATTTATCGAATTTTATTGAGATAAAATAGGAAGTTTTGTTGTACCTTTGGAACGACAAACATTTTTCTTTTCATTGTTCCTTTTATTCGACAAAGTCTGTCACATCCTGGGATAAAACAATTTCTCATAGTGCTCAATATTTATTTAAGAAAACAAAACTATAAGTTCAAACAATTTAACTTATTTTTACATAAAACATTTAATTTTTGTTAGGAAGATTGTTTTAATTTAATTCTACATTTTTTGACAAGCACTTGTCAACTTGACATTTGTGTTGACTTTTATATTAAAAGTCACACAGAATCTCAAACTGTCAAACTGTGGTTGGGTGTGTTCCACCATATTCATACACCACAATTCAATAATTATTTTTTATGTCGTTAAGATGCTTTTCAAACGTTTAATAGTACACTCAAAATCACTTTATATTTCTTCTGACACATATGTATGTACATTAAGAAAAATATTTAATCATTAAAGCTAAAAACTATCAAATTAAGAATTAAGCAGCCTAAAAAGTGCCAAGAGAACACTAGCAAAACTACCTTTTTCGAAAAAAAATGACGCCATCTTAAAAATGTATCAATCATGTCATTTACACTGCTTGACCGTGATCAACATAAAAAATGAAAAACTGAAAGCTTACCTTAACTCACATCAACTCAAATTTCCAAAGAACCATTTGATTGCATCTTCTTTTCATTTTTAACAAATTAAAAACATCAATTTAAATGTTTGTTAGTTTCAGCTAAGAAACTGACATATTTATTTTGTATTTTTTGGTTTTTGTTTTTTTTTTTTGTTTTTTATAAAATATTTAAATGCAGTAAGCACAAATGTATATAAGTTAAAAAAAATAAAATTAGAAACATCAATAATAATTATTATAAGAACGACAATAATTAGAAAAAAAGTCAGTTTATATTTATGAAATTGAAAAACAAAAATCAATTACCAAGTCACTGTTTGAATTGCTGCTCAGTACTCAGTAATTTGAATTTCACAAATATAAACAAACAATCGCATAAAGATGAAATTATTGAACTTTAAAAACAAAAATTCAAACATTTAAAAAATGTTTTAAATTTAAAACCAAGAAACTTATGTACTTACCATTTCAGAGTTTCCAAAAGCTCAAAAACAAAAACAAAATTAAATCGTCATCATCCTTTTCCGGTCCTTTGTTCCTTGTCAAGTCTTCCCATTCAATTCCTTTTTCTTTTATTTTTAAAAGTTGCTAAAATCATTAAAATCAAATACCATTTCAATGCCATTTACATTTAATTAAACAAAAACAAAAATAAAAATACTCACATGACGATATAATTTTCCGCAACTAAATCTTCTCAAAAAATATTCTTTTGATAATTTTCTTTGCTTTTCCTTTATTTCGTTTTCTTCGTGGATTTTCTTCATAACCAATCCATATTTCATCCACTAAAAAATTAAATTATTATAGTCAAACATTTTAAATACAAAAATTTTTGTTACTAACATTTATCCAAATATTTTCTCCTATGGAATTAAATAATTTTCTTGAGAAAAACATTTAATTAATTAATAATTCCTATTTTAATCACACACTTTTTCACTATGATTTTTGTTGTCATTTATTTTTCCAAGTTTACTTCGATTTGAAAAGAAATAAATTTAAATGTCAGTGGATTTTGATCAAAGTTTGTCAGTGTTTTTCCAAAGTTACTAAAATTTTAAATATGAAAATAAAGGGCAGTGAATTGAGCAAAGTGTTTTCATTGGAAAATATGCTACTTACAAGAGTATGGAGCTTTTAGAGATGGCAATTCGGATGCACTTATTTTCTAAGTGCAGTTAATTCGTGGTAAAAACGCATTTATTTTTGACATCTGTCACTTTGACTTCGGTCACTTATGCCATCTATCATTTTCTTGAAATCTACTCCCAATCTCAATTTGTTTTGCATTTAACATTGTTTGAAAATTTCAGACTTTTCTAGGGGCGACTTTCCATTACCACAGCACGAATTTCCTTCTGATTTTTTTTTACAGTTAGGTAGGGGTCTCAATAGAACATGTTTTAAATATTAAGGCGAGGAAACATCTTTAAGTCATAGAAAAAAATATTTTCTTTTTCGGACTTAACCCTACTCTTTTTGTATTTCATTTTTTGAGCCTAAAACAAGTTTTTTTGAATTGATAGCACGGCGTACTAACAGCTAGGTATGTAACCCCCCTGCTTGGGATCACTATAGGATTTGGGGTGGGTGCGAGTTTGGGTATGTGCAAAGTACTTTTTGCATTTGATCACTAAAATAAAAGAAATCCCTAACAAAAAAAAGCAAGTATGGCAACACTGAACAAAAAACAGGGAAGAAATGTCAAAATTGCGTGTTTTGTATGTGAAAAAGTGAACTTTGAAAATTAATTTAAAATATAAATAAATGCTTCCTCGCTCTTAAATTGCACATATCTATCAAATAAAAAAGACCGCGTGTCGAAGTTCGTGCTGCGGTAATGGAAAGTTGCGCCAAAACTTTAGCTGTCACAACTCTTTAAAAAGGATTCTTTTTATGATTGCATTTGAATTTCTATAGTCACCTCACCACCGAACCCTTGTCTTTACCTTAAGCACCACTCATGAAACTCACCATTCACTAAAAGTCTATTCTACTACATTCTTGTCAAAAAAGTACGCAAACACCGTTTGTTTTGATTGAAAAATTGAAATGATTTGAAACCGAAAGTCATTCAAAAACTCAAACCCAAAAAAAGAGCTTGTTTCCACTTTGACTTTGCCAGATCCCAGGCCAGAACTTTATATTTAGTTTTTATTCGGGATAAACTTATTTTATGGACAATAATAATTACAAATTTGTTAACTCTGTTGATCCGTCTAAATGCGGTGCTAGAATAAAAGAAAGTAAGTGTGCAGAAAAGTTGTGATTTAATTACAAAATGAAAACTCAAAGCGAAGCTGGTGTTATTTTTATTTTTTTATATTACAGAATTTTCCAAGCTCACTCTTTCTTCGAATAAGAAAAATCAAGAAAAATCTGAAATGCCGCAGGATCAGGATAATCGGTTTCGGGAAGAAATCGTAGACAGGCGAATAAGTAGAAATCTGTTGAGCGAATTACTCACCGACGACGAATCTGACAAAGAATTTGGTCAAGATAAAAAAATACCCTACTCATCGGGGAATGGGAATCTTCTGATGCGAACAGATTCTTCTTCGAGTCTTGAGAATTTTGAGTCAGGTAATAGATATGTCAATGCACTCAATGCTACTGACGCAACACATTGTTCTGAGATCGAAAAAGAAGCGGAAAAGTCTCTTGAAATGGAACCATTGATGGTGAGCTTCTTGCAAAACACCCAACAATTGGAGGAAGAAATAGAAAAACTCTCGTCGCGAGTCAGCTCTTTGGCAATGACTGTTCCTCCTCCTCTAGCTCCTCCTTTGACAATAAGCTCAGAACATATTCAACACGATGTCAGTCGAATTGTGTCCACTGAGAACCAGAAAATGGCCAGTGCTGGACAAATTCTTTCGCAGCCCGCCGTAAGGCTACGAGCTGAACTAAAACAAGAGCCAGATGTTTCTATTTGCATCTCATCTTCTTATGATGATGATCTCCGAGAGGAAAGTGATAGTGATTCTCCCATAACAATCTCAGATTCCTCAGAAGATGACGAGGGGAGTGAGCAGGAGGAGGAACAAGCGCCAGTGCAACAGCAGGAAGACGAACAAGAAACAGAACTCAATGTTTCATCGATAGTCGTTGCTCCATGTTCATCGCAGAATATGACGACGGTAAAAGCCAACCAGATGGCAGCTTTTCTGCGAGATGTCCGCAAGAATTACGGTCTACCCACTGACTCTCCGGATAGAGAGTTCGAGAGGAGACAACGCGAGATAGCCACCGCTGATACAGAGCCCATGACTGTAGAAAATGACTCACGAAGCGCAGGAACGGCCCGGCGAATCGCTACAGCCGACACCGAATCAATGACTGACCCTACCAACCTAAAAGAGTCATCTCCAGACTCAAATCGAAGACTAGCCCTAGACGACACAGAAGATATGACGAGAGCAGACGAGTCCCTTCGAAACTCGCGGCATTATAATCCCGTGATGAAAGTCGCTTCAGAGCTGCTTGATGAGAGTGTGCATCGATCCTCCGAGCCTATTCCTGATGACTCGCTGACTATTGCCGAGACCTCAGATGAAGAAGAACCACCACCACCAGCATCACCCCCACCATCACCATCACTGGCTCCTTCACAACCAACTTCTCAATCATGCCTTGAAAAGAAGTGAAACATTCTCGCAGATTCGAACGAGATCGAGATCTACTAACTCTTCCATGTCCAGTGCTGACACTCAGGTTCAGATAAACATATCAGCGAAGATTAACATCAAGATCCAAGTCTCCCACCAGAGGGATGACTCAAACACCTCCGAGATCACAGATTCATTTCAATCCAACGACAAGTCCACAAGTCAATCGATCGTCGAGGAAGAACAGCCACACAACGGCAGCAGTGCCCAAAAGGGAAACAACAATCAGAGTCGAGCCATCGAAGACATTCCGCATTCTCCACCCGAACGCGATATATCCGAGAAAGAGAATGTGCCAGAAACTCCTTCCGCTGATTATATGGACAAGGCTCAACAATTGTTGAATGAATTGTATGGCGTTTTGTATCCATACCTCTGCACAGTCAAAGTTCTTAGAAGGAATAGCCTTTGGCTTAAGCTTAGGTCGTCCCCGTTCCATTTTATAGAGTTGTCCATTGATGATGTTGTCGTAGGTTGTGCTGATGTCGTTATCATCAAAATGCCTCTCGCATACTTTGTCGTGGGCTTTAAGTTCGCGTTGTTTTGGTAGAACATCTACCCAAGCATTAAATGTTTCTTTATCCTTTTTAATAAAACAAAAATTAAAAACAAAATTTATCGAATTTTATTGAGATAAAATAGGAAGTTTTGTTGTACCTTTGGAACGACAAACATTTTTCTTTTCATTGTTCCTTTTATTCGACAAAGTCTGTCACATCCTGGGATAAAACAATTTCTCATAGTGCTCAATATTTATTTAAGAAAACAAAACTATAAGTTCAAACAATTTAACTTATTTTTACATAAAACATTTAATTGTTGTTAGGAAAATTGTTTTAATTTAATTCTACATTTTTTGACAAGCCCTTGTCAACTTGACTGTTGTGTTGACTTTTATATTATAAGTCACACAGTCACAAAGAATTAAGCAGCCTAAAAAGTGCCAAGAGAACACTAGCAAAACTACCTTTTTCGAAAAAAATGACGCCATCTTAAAAATGTATCAATCATGTCATTTACACTGCTTGACCGTGATCAACATAAAAAATGAAAAACTGAAAGCTTACCTTAACTCACATCAACTCAAATTTCCAAAGAACCATTTGATTGCATCTTCTTTTCATTTTTAACAAATTAAAAACATCAATTTAAATGTTTGTTAGTTTCAGCTAAGAAACTGACATATTTATTTTGTATTTTTTGGTTTTTGTTTTTTTGTTTTTTATAAAATATTTAAATGCAGTAAGCATAAATGTATATAAGTTAAAAAAAATAAAATTAGAAACATCAATAATAATTATTATAAGAACGACAATAATTAGAAAAAAAGTCAGTTTATATTTATGAAATTGAAAAACAAAAATCAATTACCAAGTCACTGTTTGAATTGGTGCTCAGTACTCAGTAATTTGAATTTCACAAATATAAACAAACAATCGCATAAAGATGAAATTATTGAACTTCAAAAAAAAAAATTTAAACATTTAAAAAATGTTTTAAATTTAAAACCAAGAAACTTATGTACTTACCATTTCAGAGTTTCCAAAAGCTCAAAAACAAAAACAAAATTAAATCGTCATCATCCTTTTCCCGTCCTTTGTTCCTTGTCAAGTCTTCCCATTCAATTCCTTTTTCTTTTATTTTTAAAAGTTGCTAAAATCATTAAAATCAAATACTATTTCAATGCCATTTAATTAAACAAAAATAAAAATAAAAATACTCACATGACGATATAATTTTCCGCAACTAAATCTTCTCAAAAAATATTCTTTTGATAATTTTCTTTGCTTTTCCTTTATTTCGTTTTCTTCGTGGATTTTCTTCATAACCAATCCATATTTCATCCACTAAAAAATTAAATTATTATAGTCAAACATTTTAAATACAAAAATATTTGTTACTAACATTTATCCAAATATTTTCTCCCATGGAATTAAATAATTTTCTTGAGAAAAACATTTTTAAATTCCTTTTTTAATCACACACTTTTTCACTATGATTTTTGTTGTCATTTATTTTTCCAAGTTTACTTCGATTTGAAAAGAAATAAATTTAAATGTCAGTGGATTTTGATCAAAGTTTGTCAGTGTGTTTTCCAAAGTTACTAAAATTTTAAATATGAAAATAAAGGGCAGTGAATTGAGCAAAGTGTTTTCATTGGAAAATATGCTACTTACAAGAGTATGGAGCTTTTAGAGATGGCAATTCGGATGCACTTATTTTCTAAGTGCAGTTAATTCGTGGTAAAAACGCATTTATTTTTGACATCTGTCACTTTGACTTCGGTCACTTATGCCATCTATCATTTTCTTGAAATCTACTCCCAATCTCAATTTGTTTTGCATTTAACATTGTTTGAAAATTTCAGACTTTTCTAGGGGCGACTTTCCATTACCACAGCACGAATTTCCTTCTGATTTTTTTTTACAGTTAGGTAGGGGTCTCAATAGAACATGTTTTAAATATTAAGGCGAGGAAACATCTTTAAGTCATAGAAAAAAATATTTTCTTTTTCGGACTTAACCCTACTCTTTTTGTATTTCATTTTTTGAGCCTAAAACAAGTTTTTTTGAATTGATAGCACGGCGTACTAACAGCTAGGTATGTAACCCCCCTGCTTGGGATCACTATAGGATTTGGGGTGGGTGCGAGTTTGGGTATATGCAAAGTACTTTTTGCATTTGATCGCTAAAATAAAAGAAATCCCTAACAAAAAAAAGCAAGTATGGCAACACTGAACAAAAAACAGGGAAGAAATGTCAAAATTGCGTGTTTTGTATGTGAAAAAGTGAACTTTGAAAATTAATTTAAAATATAAATAAATGCTTCCTCGCTCTTAAATTGCACATATCTATCAAATAAAAAAGACCGCGTGTCGAAGTTCGTGCTGCGGTAATGGAAAGTTGCGCCAAAACTTTAGCTGTCACAACTCTTTAAAAAGGATTCTTTTTATGATTGCATTTGAATTTCTATAGTCACCTCACCACCGAACCCTTGTCTTTACCTTAAGCACCACTCATGAAACTCACCATTCACTAAAAGTCTATTCTACTACATTCTTGTCAAAAAAGTACGCAAACACCGTTTGTTTTGATTGAAAAATTGAAATGATTTGAAACCGAAAGTCATTCAAAAACTCAAACCCAAAAAAAGAGCTTGTTTCCACTTTGACTTTGCCAGATCCCAGGCCAGAACTTTATATTTAGTTTTTATTCGGGATAAACTTATTTTATGGACAATAATAATTACAAATTTGTTAACTCTGTTGATCCGTCTAAATGCGGTGCTAGAATAAAAGAAAGTAAGTGTGCAGAAAAGTTGTGATTTAATTACAAAATGAAAACTCAAAGCGAAGCTGGTGTTATTTTTATTTTTTTATATTACAGAATTTTCCAAGCTCACTCTTTCTTCGAATAAGAAAAATCAAGAAAAATCTGAAATGCCGCAGGATCAGGATAATCGGTTTCGGGAAGAAATCGTAGACAGGCGAATAAGTAGAAATCTGTTGAGCGAATTACTCACCGACGACGAATCTGACAAAGAATTTGGTCAAGATAAAAAAATACCCTACTCATCGGGGAATGGGAATCTTCTGATGCGAACAGATTCTTCTTCGAGTCTTGAGAATTTTGAGTCAGGTAATAGATATGTCAATGCACTCAATGCTACTGACGCAACACATTGTTCTGAGATCGAAAAAGAAGCGGAAAAGTCTCTTGAAATGGAACCATTGATGGTGAGCTTCTTGCAAAACACCCAACAATTGGAGGAAGAAATAGAAAAACTCTCGTCGCGAGTCAGCTCTTTGGCAATGACTGTTCCTCCTCCTCTAGCTCCTCCTTTGACAATAAGCTCAGAACATATTCAACACGATGTCAGTCGAATTGTGTCCACTGAGAACCAGAAAATGGCCAGTGCTGGACAAATTCTTTCGCAGCCCGCCGTTAGGCTACGAGCTGAACTAAAACAAGAGCCAGATGTTTCTATTTGCATCTCATCTTCTTATGATGATGATCTCCGAGAGGAAAGTGATAGTGATTCTCCCATAACAATCTCAGATTCCTCAGAAGATGACGAGGGGAGTGAGCAGGAGGAGGAACAAGCGCCAGTGCAACAGCAGGAAGACGAACAAGAAACAGAACTCAATGTTTCATCGATAGTCGTTGCTCCATGTTCATCGCAGAATATGACGACGGTAAAAGCCAACCAGATGGCAGCTTTTCTGCGAGATGTCCGCAAGAATTACGGTCTACCCACTGACTCTCCGGATAGAGAGTTCGAGAGGAGACAACGCGAGATAGCCACCGCTGATACAGAGCCCATGACTGTAGAAAATGACTCACGAAGCGCAGGAACGGCCCGGCGAATCGCTACAGCCGACACCGAATCAATGACTGACCCTACCAACCTAAAAGAGTCATCTCCAGACTCAAATCGAAGACTAGCCCTAGACGACACAGAAGATATGACGAGAGCAGACGAGTCCCTTCGAAACTCGCGGCATTATAATCCCGTGATGAAAGTCGCTTCAGAGCTGCTTGATGAGAGTGTGCATCGATCCTCCGAGCCTATTCCTGATGACTCGCTGACTATTGCCGAGACCTCAGATGAAGAAGAACCACCACCACCAGCATCACCCCCACCATCACCATCACTGGCTCCTTCACAACCAACTTCTCAATCATGCGATACTTCAAACGCCGCCGCCTTGAAAAGAAGTGAAACATTCTCGCAGATTCGAACGAGATCGAGATCTACTAACTCTTCCATGTCCAGTGCTGACACTCAGGTTCAGATAAACATATCAGCGAAGATTAACATCAAGATCCAAGTCTCCCACCAGAGGGATGACTCAAACACCTCCGAGATCACAGATTCATTTCAATCCAACGACAAGTCCACAAGTCAATCGATCGTCGAGGAAGAACAGCCACACAACGGCAGCAGTGCCCAAAAGGGAAACAACAATCAGAGTCGAGCCATCGAAGACATTCCGCATTCTCCACCCGAACGCGATATATCCGAGAAAGAGAATGTGCCAGAAACTCCTTCCGCTGATTATATGGACAAGGCTCAACAATTGTTGAATGAATTGTATGGCGTTTTGTATCCATACCTCTGCACAGTCAAAGTTCTTAGAAGGAATAGCCTTTGGCTTAAGCTTAGGTCGTCCCCGTTCCATTTTATAGAGTTGTCCATTGATGATGTTGTCGTAGGTTGTGCTGATGTCGTTATCATCAAAATGCCTCTCGCATACTTTGTCGTGGGCTTTAAGTTCGCGTTGTTTTGGTAGAACATCTACCCAAGCATTAAATGTTTCTTTATCCTTTTTAATAAAACAAAAATTTAAAACAAAATTTATCGAATTTTATTGAGATAAAATAGGAAGTTTTGTTGTACCTTTGGAACGACAAACATTTTTCTTTTCATTGTTCCTTTTATTCGACAAAGTCTGTCACATCCTGGGATAAAACAATTTCTCATAGTGCTCAATATTTATTTAAGAAAACAAAACTATAAGTTCAAACAATTTAACTTATTTTTACATAAAACATTTAATTGTTGTTAGGAAAATTGTTTTAATTTAATTCTACATTTTTTGACAAGCCCTTGTCAACTTGACTGTTGTGTTGACTTTTATATTAAAAGTCACACAGTCACAAAGAATTAAGCAGCCTAAAAAGTGCCAAGAGAACACTAGCAAAACTACCTTTTTCGAAAAAAATGACGCCATCTTAAAAATGTATCAATCATGTCATTTACACTGCTTGACCGTGATCAACATAAAAAATGAAAAACTGAAAGCTTACCTTAACTCACATCAACTCAAATTTCCAAAGAACCATTTGATTGCATCTTCTTTTCATTTTTAACAAATTAAAAACATCAATTTAAATGTTTGTTAGTTTCAGCTAAGAAACTGACATATTTATTTTGTATTTTTTGGTTTTTGTTTTATTTTTTTTTTTGTTTTTAATATAAAATATTTAAATGCAGTAAGCATAAATGTATATAAGTTAAAAAAAATAAAATTAGAAACATCAATAATAATTATTATAAGAACGACAATAATTAGAAAAAAAGTCAGTTTATATTTATGAAATTGAAAAACAAAAATCAATTACCAAGTCACTGTTTGAATTGGTGCTCAGTACTCAGTAATTTGAATTTCACAAATATAAACAAACAATCGCATAAAGATGAAATTATTGAACTTCAAAAAAAAAAATTTAAACATTTAAAAAATGTTTTAAATTTAAAACCAAGAAACTTATGTACTTACCATTTCAGAGTTTCCAAAAGCTCAAAAACAAAAACAAAATTAAATCGTCATCATCCTTTTCCCGTCCTTTGTTCCTTGTCAAGTCTTCCCATTCAATTCCTTTTTCTTTTATTTTTAAAAGTTGCTAAAATCATTAAAATCAAATACTATTTCAATGCCATTTAATTAAACAAAAATAAAAATAAAAATACTCACATGACGATATAATTTTCCGCAACTAAATCTTCTCAAAAAATATTCTTTTGATAATTTTCTTTGCTTTTCCTTTATTTCGTTTTCTTCGTGGATTTTCTTCATAACCAATCCATATTTCATCCACTAAAAAATTAAATTATTATAGTCAAACATTTTAAATACAAAAATATTTGTTACTAACATTTATCCAAATATTTTCTCCCATGGAATTAAATAATTTTCTTGAGAAAAACATTTTTAAATTCCTTTTTTAATCACACACTTTTTCACTATGATTTTTGTTGTCATTTATTTTTCCAAGTTTACTTCGATTTGAAAAGAAATAAATTTAAATGTCAGTGGATTTTGATCAAAGTTTGTCAGTGTGTTTTCCAAAGTTACTAAAATTTTAAATATGAAAATAAAGGGCAGTGAATTGAGCAAAGTGTTTTCATTGGAAAATATGCTACTTACAAGAGTATGGAGCTTTTAGAGATGGCAATTCGGATGCACTTATTTTCTAAGTGCAGTTAATTCGTGGTAAAAACGCATTTATTTTTGACATCTGTCACTTTGACTTCGGTCACTTATGCCATCTATCATTTTCTTGAAATCTACTCCCAATCTCAATTTGTTTTGCATTTAACATTGTTTGAAAATTTCAGACTTTTCTAGGGGCGACTTTCCATTACCACAGCACGAATTTCCTTCTGATTTTTTTTTACAGTTAGGTAGGGGTCTCAATAGAACATGTTTTAAATATTAAGGCGAGGAAACATCTTTAAGTCATAGAAAAAAATATTTTCTTTTTCGGACTTAACCCTACTCTTTTTGTATTTCATTTTTTGAGCCTAAAACAAGTTTTTTTGAATTGATAGCACGGCGTACTAACAGCTAGGTATGTAACCCCCCTGCTTGGGATCACTATAGGATTTGGGGTGGGTGCGAGTTTGGGTATGTGCAAAGTACTTTTTGCATTTGATCACTAAAATAAAAGAAATCCCTAACAAAAAAAAGCAAGTATGGCAACACTGAACAAAAAACAGGGAAGAAATGTCAAAATTGCGTGTTTTGTATGTGAAAAAGTGAACTTTGAAAATTAATTTAAAATATAAATAAATGCTTCCTCGCTCTTAAATTGCACATATCTATCAAATAAAAAAGACCGCGTGTCGAAGTTCGTGCTGCGGTAATGGAAAGTTGCGCCAAAACTTTAGCTGTCACAACTCTTTAAAAAGGATTCTTTTTATGATTGCATTTGAATTTCTATAGTCACCTCACCACCGAACCCTTGTCTTTACCTTAAGCACCACTCATGAAACTCACCATTCACTAAAAGTCTATTCTACTACATTCTTGTCAAAAAAGTACGCAAACACCGTTTGTTTTGATTGAAAAATTGAAATGATTTGAAACCGAAAGTCATTCAAAAACTCAAACCCAAAAAAAGAGCTTGTTTCCACTTTGACTTTGCCAGATCCCAGGCCAGAACTTTATATTTAGTTTTTATTCGGGATAAACTTATTTTATGGACAATAATAATTACAAATTTGTTAACTCTGTTGATCCGTCTAAATGCGGTGCTAGAATAAAAGAAAGTAAGTGTGCAGAAAAGTTGTGATTTAATTACAAAATGAAAACTCAAAGCGAAGCTGGTGTTATTTTTATTTTTTTATATTACAGAATTTTCCAAGCTCACTCTTTCTTCGAATAAGAAAAATCAAGAAAAATCTGAAATGCCGCAGGATCAGGATAATCGGTTTCGGGAAGAAATCGTAGACAGGCGAATAAGTAGAAATCTGTTGAGCGAATTACTCACCGACGACGAATCTGACAAAGAATTTGGTCAAGATAAAAAAATACCCTACTCATCGGGGAATGGGAATCTTCTGATGCGAACAGATTCTTCTTCGAGTCTTGAGAATTTTGAGTCAGGTAATAGATATGTCAATGCACTCAATGCTACTGACGCAACACATTGTTCTGAGATCGAAAAAGAAGCGGAAAAGTCTCTTGAAATGGAACCATTGATGGTGAGCTTCTTGCAAAACACCCAACAATTGGAGGAAGAAATAGAAAAACTCGTCGCGAGTCAGCTCTTTGGCAATGACTGTTCCTCCTCCTCTAGCTCCTCCTTTGACAATAAGCTCAGAACATATTCAACACGATGTCAGTCGAATTGTGTCCACTGAGAACCAGAAAATGGCCAGTGCTGGACAAATTCTTTCGCAGCCCGCCGTTAGGCTACGAGCTGAACTAAAACAAGAGCCAGATGTTTCTATTTGCATCTCATCTTCTTATGATGATGATCTCCGAGAGGAAAGTGATAGTGATTCTCCCATAACAATCTCAGATTCCTCAGAAGATGACGAGGGGAGTGAGCAGGAGGAGGAACAAGCGCCAGTGCAACAGCAGGAAGACGAACAAGAAACAGAACTCAATGTTTCATCGATAGTCGTTGCTCCATGTTCATCGCAGAATATGACGACGGTAAAAGCCAACCAGATGGCAGCTTTTCTGCGAGATGTCCGCAAGAATTACGGTCTACCCACTGACTCTCCGGATAGAGAGTTCGAGAGGAGACAACGCGAGATAGCCACCGCTGATACAGAGCCCATGACTGTAGAAAATGACTCACGAAGCGCAGGAACGGCCCGGCGAATCGCTACAGCCGACACCGAATCAATGACTGACCCTACCAACCTAAAAGAGTCATCTCCAGACTCAAATCGAAGACTAGCCCTAGACGACACAGAAGATATGACGAGAGCAGACGAGTCCCTTCGAAACTCGCGGCATTATAATCCCGTGATGAAAGTCGCTTCAGAGCTGCTTGATGAGAGTGTGCATCGATCCTCCGAGCCTATTCCTGATGACTCGCTGACTATTGCCGAGACCTCAGATGAAGAAGAACCACCACCACCAGCATCACCCCCACCATCACCATCACTGGCTCCTTCACAACCAACTTCTCAATCATGCGATACTTCAAACGCCGCCGCCTTGAAAAGAAGTGAAACATTCTCGCAGATTCGAACGAGATCGAGATCTACTAACTCTTCCATGTCCAGTGCTGACACTCAGGTTCAGATAAACATATCAGCGAAGATTAACATCAAGATCCAAGTCTCCCACCAGAGGGATGACTCAAACACCTCCGAGATCACAGATTCATTTCAATCCAACGACAAGTCCACAAGTCAATCGATCGTCGAGGAAGAACAGCCACACAACGGCAGCAGTGCCCAAAAGGGAAACAACAATCAGAGTCGAGCCATCGAAGACATTCCGCATTCTCCACCCGAACGCGATATATCCGAGAAAGAGAATGTGCCAGAAACTCCTTCCGCTGATTATATGGACAAGGCTCAACAATTGTTGAATGAATTGTATGGCGTTTTGTATCCATACCTCTGCACAGTCAAAGTTCTTAGAAGGAATAGCCTTTGGCTTAAGCTTAGGTCGTCCCCGTTCCATTTTATAGAGTTGTCCATTGATGATGTTGTCGTAGGTTGTGCTGATGTCGTTATCATCAAAATGCCTCTCGCATACTTTGTCGTGGGCTTTAAGTTCGCGTTGTTTTGGTAGAACATCTACCCAAGCATTAAATGTTTCTTTATCCTTTTTAATAAAACAAAAATTAAAAACAAAATTTATCGAATTTTATTGAGATAAAATAGGAAGTTTTGTTGTACCTTTGGAACGACAAACATTTTTCTTTTCATTGTTCCTTTTATTCGACAAAGTCTGTCACATCCTGGGATAAAACAATTTCTCATAGTGCTCAATATTTATTTAAGAAAACAAAACTATAAGTTCAAACAATTTAACTTATTTTTACATAAAACATTTAATTGTTGTTAGGAAAATTGTTTTAATTTAATTCTACATTTTTTGACAAGCCCTTGTCAACTTGACTGTTGTGTTGACTTTTATATTGAGAGGATGCCGATCTGCGGAAGAAGACAGACGTACTTTGCGAGTGCTAATTTGGATTTGAAAAAAAATATAATAAAATATATAAACTTAATTGTGTATTATATACGTATCTAAGTGAAAATATATAGAAATAAACTTTTCAGTAAAATAAAACAAAATAGTGAACAAATTTAAAGAAAAAAAAAGATTTGTCCATCCATACATGATGGATGGTAACGAACCGTTACCAAAAAATATAACGGAATTCGGGCAGCAACAAGCGGTTGCTTCCCAAGCTAAAGAGAGTAATATAACTCATCCGTTTGCGGCGGAGAGTTACAATTCACCGTTCGAGAAAAGAATAACGGGAAATAGAACACAGCAGCAAATGATGGCGTCGCAAGCCGATTTTGAAGAAATTAACGCAATTAACACTGAATATAGAAATAAAAACTTTCCTGCTCTACCTAAAAGTGGCACATTATTCAATACTGAGGACTTACAACACAAAAACATACCGGATATTCCAAGGATTGACCATAATCAACGTAAAACACAGGACTTTCAAAAAAAATACAACACCCAAATGAGACCAAACACGGACATTAACCCAGCAACGCCGCAAAGGCTTGAAGCGGCAAATCAACTAATAGAATTATCCAATGATGACGGGCAAATGGACTGCAATGAGTGGAGAACCGTTGCCGGCAAGAAAAGGCGTACCAATTCCTTGGCATCAGCTGGAAGCGGACACACATCACCAGTACGAAGAAACGAAAATAGATTTGACATCTTGGACAACCTAGTAGTTCTCAGCAATTTTAACTGTAAGTCTAATAATCATAATGTAGTTGAGAACAATGTTATAAATAGTAATAGTAAGTCATTTGATATACCCAATAATAAAGTTAAATTTTGTCCGCCAATCATTTTATATCAAGCAAACATTAAAAAGCTTGTTGATGATTTGAAGGCATCTATTCCGGAAGTTCAATTGAAAGTGATCAACATAAATCGTTTTAAATCAAAATTATTCGTGAGCGACGCTAGGGCACACTCCAAATTAATGGATTTACTAAAAGAAAATCCGGAAATTGAGGCACACTCTTTCACTCCGAAAGAGTTTAAAAGAGTCAACTTAATTTTAAGGGGATTAACCTCCCAATATGATATTCATGAAATAAAGGCTGAAATTGAGAGCCAAGTCCCAAATGTAGTTGAAACTGTTTCAAAATTTGAAACCATAAGATCAAAAGAAGAACTATTAGATTATAATCTATTTTTAATTAAACTATTACCCAATAAACAAGCAAACGAGTTGCTTAAAATAAGATATATCTGCTACTCCAAAGTCAATTGGGAAAGACCTAGGGGGAATAGGGGAGCTCTGCAGTGTAGGCGTTGCCAGGCTTATGGACACCTGGCAAAAAATTGTGCTCACAAATATAATTGTGTGAAGTGTGAGGGTGACCATAAGCCTGGAGAATGTAAGTTGAAAAAAACGGTAGACTCTATCCCCTATTGTGTGAATTGTAAAAAATATGATCATCCAGCCAACTATAAGGGATGCCCTTTTTACGAAGGGTATATGAACAGTCGGAGGGCCATGGTTAAGGAAGCATTTGAAAAGAAAGAGCAAAGAATAGACTTTGCAAAACGAATTTCTAACAATAATAGTCGTGTAACGGCTAGCAAATCCTATGCAGATAATTTTAAGAATGGCTCTCCGACTGTTCAGGCCCAAACGAGTTTTTTCCCGGCACTGGGAGAACAAAGCTTCTTAAGTGAGTTCTTTGAACTCTCAAAAGAACTTTTTGGTTCAAGTGTAACTGATCTAATGGCTAAAATTAAAAATTTTGTCAATAACGTTAAAAAGTCAGGCTCAATTCAAGACAAAAGATTGGCCTATTTAGAACTTCTTAACGAAGTTCTTATTTCTTCGAAATAATGGAACTCAAAATCTTAAGCCACAACGTTGGGTCCTTAGTTGAACACTCGAGAAGAATTGAATGTTTAAAAATTCTTCAAAATCACAAAATACAGGTAGCCTTTATTCAAGAAACTCATCTTGAAGAAAGACACAAGGTGTTTCTGGACTCTTATGCTGTCATTCGCAACGATGAAAATCAAGGAGTTGCTATTGCAATTGAAAAAAAAATAAATTTTAAGCATATTGAAACTAATAATATTAATATAACGAGTCAATTAATTTCAATCGAATTATTTGGCCAAGCTTCTCACAAAAACATTCTTCTAGGATCTATATATATTCCTGGTGATATATCAAATAGAGTATTACACGAAGAACTTAATAAAATTAACATCTTAGCAGAATCTTATCATGGCTGCATTCTTGGGGGAGATTTAAATGCCAAAAACCCGAAATGGGGAGACAGTGTGACTAATAACAATGGAAGAGGCCTTGAAAAATGGTTATCGCGTCCAGATTGTCATTTTATTAATATCACTTCGGACACACCTACTTTCCCCAGAACTAGCTCTTTCCTAGACCATTTTTTAGTTTCTCCTAATCTAATAGATACAATTAACTCAAACTATACAATTCAAACTTTATCTTCATTCTCAGACCATCTACCTATTCTTTTAAAAATCAATTTGGCAGATGCGGAAATTCCTTTATATCAAGCGGTTGAAATTACATCTTATAAAAGTACTGATTGGCATAGTTTTAGAAATGATTTAAATGCAGAGCTAAGAAATATTAAACTTTGTCCGTTTAAAAATTTGTCAAATTCTGAAATAGATTTGAGTATAGAAAAATTCAATATCGCCATTTTTAATGCCATTAACTTAAATTCAGTGAAAATTTCACCATCCACTAAAAAATATGCATCGCTACCGGATGACATAAATATACTTTTAAAAAAAAAACATAAAATGCAAAAACAACTCAAAAAAATTTTTCACAATAACCTGAATAGAATTTCTAACGAATACAAAACACTATCTGGCCAAATATCTTTGCTCAGACAAATAATAAAAGAAAAAGTAGCAATTTGGATTAATAAACAAATGCAAAAAAGATTATCAGAAATTATACCTGGGCCACAAGCGTTTAAAAAAATAAATAGGATTATTGGAAAGTCAAAAAAAATGACTTCTCAAAAATTAACTATTAATGAGGTTCCCATTTCGGATGAAAAAGACAAAATATTAAATTTTGGTCTTTATTATAAAAGGCTTTACAGTATGCCTTCACTAGACATTGACCAAGATTTATCTACCAGAATTGACCTAAAACTAAAAGAAGTACAAGAAACCTTGCCTGACAAAATCTTTTTATTTGACAGGAGTAACTCTGCTCTTCAACCAATTGCGACCCATATATTTTCCTCGACGGAAGAAATATCCACCATTATTAAGACATTAAATGCGAAAAAATCAACCGGACCGGACAATATTTCGAATTTTATTATAAAAAAAATTTCGGTTATGGCAATGGAATTTCTCACAATTGTATTTAACAATTGTATCAACAATGGGTACTTTCCATTAAATTGGAAAACTGCCAGATTGTTGCCCGTATTAAAGAAACCGAAATACTTTGATATTTCAAATTTTAGACCCATTTCAATGCTGTCCAATCTAGGTAAAATTCTTGAAAAAGTGATTGCAATAAAAATGGACAATCACATAGACAACTCTTTTGAATTTATTCCAGACTACCAGTTTGGCTTCAAAAAACAGCACTCCACCACTCATGCCCTGGTCAAAATACACAATGATATAACTAATAACCTGCGAGGAAAAAAATGCACAGTTGCTTGCTGCTTAGATATAGAAAAAGCGTTCGATAGTGTGTGGGCTGAAGCTCTATTGTACAAAATTCTAGAAATAGGTTTCCCTATCGAAATTTACAGAATGATACAAAGCTTTCTTAGCAACAGAACTTTCTTTGTTATGATCACCAAAATCAAATCCGAACTGTTTAACATACAACGAGGTGTTCCGCAAGGATCTGTTTTAGGTCCCAGACTGTACAACATTTTCATGTATGATTTTCCTCATACTAAGTCATTCTCAAATGAATCTCCATCAAAAAGCCTACTTTTTGCTGATGACACCTTAATCATGGCTCACGCTGACTATCCATATAATGCATTAAGAATTCTCAAACAACATATTGAAATAATCCTTAAATTCTACAAAAAATGGAGAATCAAAATAAATATAGCAAAGTCGGAAGCTATTTGTTTCAGAAATGCTTATGGAAAAGGTAAACTTGGAGCTGTCGCAGAAAGTAAACACATCTCACTTAAAATTGAAAACGTTGAAATTCCAATTAAGACAAAAATTAACTACCTAGGAGTACAATTTTCTAACTTACTTAAATTTAATCCCCATGCTCGTCGAACGATAGAAAAAGCAAACAAAGTAGCAAATATATTAACACCATATTTAAGACATAGAAGTTTAAAGCAAAACACTAAAATTCTATTTTATAAAACACTAATAAGACCCATTTTAGTTTATGCCTTTCCCTGTTGGTTCTCGATTTCGGTTACGATTGCACGAGAAATGGAAATATTAGAAAGGAAAATCTTAAGATACTGTATAAACAAAAACTTTGAAACAAGAACAAAAAAATTCTCGAATAAATACGTATATAATGAGGCCAAAGTAACCCCACTCATGACATATGCATTTGAACTAATGAAAAAGTTCACGAACAGGATGAGTTTTTCGGAAAACATACTAATCAAAGAAATATATGAACAGCAAAAACATATCTCTTGGAGCAGCTCATACTACTTGTCCCCAGTAGGAGTTGAATTGGAAAATCATGTAGGGAATTTGGAGTGTGCCCTACCGTCCTTTTATATACCATCAGACATTAATCAACATCGCGGCTAGCTAGAAATTTTGCTGCTTCTGTTTGGTGCGCTGCATCCTGCTTTTTCCTGGGATAAGTCTTGATCCCTCGTATGTACGAATGTGGATGTGGGCTTGTTCTGGGTGGGGTGGGGTGCGGCGCACCAAACGGAAGTTCCATTGTGCCTTCACATCGTGAACAAAGTACCTACAAAGCAAAAAATAATGATAAAACATGTATATCAAATTTCTATTAAACGGACTTACATATCGCAAAATATAAGATAACCAGCTCTATACAAAAAATAAAATTAAAACAAAACATAACTTTGTAAATTAATGTATATTTAATTTTGATAGAATAATTTTCCGAATAGCTGACGGGAAAAATAAATGTAAACACAAAAATACAAAATTAATGCTAGGAAGTACAAATTCAATTGTAGTTTAAATTAAAAGAAATGAAACTTGTTGTGATTAAATAATATTGACTGAATTGTTTTTCTTTTAACACATTTTGTGTTATTATCAGCTTTGGTTCCTAGAGATTTGTATCTCCTTTAATGTTAAGTAGTTTGTAAGATTAGGTTAAGATATTATTTACTCAAATTAGGCTAAGAATGACACAAACGTCAAAAAAATTGTCAAACGAGCTCCATGAGCAAGAGCTACAAAGCAATCAAATGAAAAAGCAAGTAAGCTATATATACATAAGAAGTAAGAGAGCCATACGTGACAGTTCTCTATAAACCCTAGTGTAAGAATGAAACGATATGTACTGTAAAAAGAAAAAGAAAGTCTCAATAAAATGAATTGAATTGAATTGACTTTTATATTAAAAGTCACACAGAATCTCAAACTGTCAAACTATGGTTGGGTGTGTTCCACCATATTCATACACCACAATTCAATAATTATTTTTTATGTCGTTAAGATGCTTTTCAAACGTTTAATAGTACACTCAAAATCACTTTATATTTCTTCTGACACATATGTATGTACATTAAGAAAAATCTTTAATCATTAAAGCTAAAAACTATCAAATTAAGAATTAAGCAGCCTAAAAAGTGTCAAGAGAACACTAGCAAAACTACCTTATTCGAAAAAATGACGCCATCTTAAAAATGTATCAATCATGTCATTTACACTGCTTGACCGTGATCAACATAAAAAATGAAAAACTGAAAGCTTACCTTAACTCACATCAACTCAAATTTCCAAAGAACCATTTGATTGCATCTTCTTTTCATGTTTAACAAATTAAAAACATCAATTTAAATGTTTGTTAGTTTCAGCTAAGAAACTGACATATTTATTTTGTATTTTTTGGTTTTTGTTTTTTTTTTTTTTGTTTTTTATAAAATATTTAAATGCAGTAAGCATTAATGTATATAAGTTAAAAAAAATAAAATTAGAAACATCAATAATAATTATTATAAGAACGACAATAATTAGAAAAAAAGTCAGTTTATATTTATGAAATTGAAAAACAAAAATCAATTACCAAGTCACTGTTTGAATTGGTGCTCAGTACTCAGTAATTTGAATTTCACAAATATAAACAAACAATCGCATAAAGATGAAATTATTGAACTTCAAAAACAAAAATTCAAACATTTAAAAAATGTTTTAAATTTAAAACCAAGAAACTTATGTACTTACCATTTCAGAGTTTCCAAAAGCTCAAAAACAAAAACAAAATTAAATCGTCATCATCCTTTTCCCGTCCTTTGTTCCTTGTCAAGTCTTCCCATTCAATTCCTTTTTCTTTTATTTTTAAAAGTTGCTAAAATCATTAAAATCAAATACCATTTCAATGCCATTTAATTAAACAAAAATAAAAATACTCACATGACGATATAATTTTCCGCAACTAAATCTTCTCAAAAAATATTCTTTTGATAATTTTCTTTGCTTTTCCTTTATTTCTTTTTCTTCATGGATTTTCTTCATAACCAATCCATATTTCATCCACTAAAAAATTAAATTATTATAGTCAAACATTTTAAATACAAAAATATTTGTTACTAACATTTATCCAAATATTTTCTCCCATGGAATTAAATAATTTTCTTGAGAAAAACATTTAATTAATTAATAATTCCTATTTTAATCACACACTTTTTCACTATGATTTTTGTTGTCATTTATTTTTCCAAGTTTACTTCGATTTGAAAAGAAATAAATTTAAATGTCAGTGGATTTTGATCAAAGTTTGTCAGTGTGTTTTCCAAAGTTACTAAAATTTTAAATATGAAAATAAAGGGCAGTGAATTGAGCAAAGTGTTTTCATTGGAAAATATGCTACTTACAAGAGTATGGAGCTTTTAGAGATGGCAATTCGGATGCACTTATTTTCTAAGTGCAGTTAATTCGTGGTAAAAACGCATTTATTTTTGACATCTGTCACTTTGACTTCGGTCACTTATGCCATCTATCATTTTCTTGAAATCTACTCCCAATCTCAATTTGTTTTGCATTTAACATTGTTTGAAAATTTCAGACTTTTCTAGGGGCGACTTTCCATTACCACAGCACGAATTTCCTTCTGATTTTTTTTTACAGTTAGGTAGGGGTCTCAATAGAACATGTTTTAAATATTAAGGCGAGGAAACATCTTTAAGTCATAGAAAAAAATATTTTCTTTTTCGGACTTAACCCTACTCTTTTTGTATTTCATTTTTTGAGCCTAAAACAAGTTTTTTTGAATTGATAGCACGGCGTACTAACAGCTAGGTATGTAAACCCCCTGCTTGGGATCACTATAGGATTTGGGGTGGGTGCGAGTTTGGGTATATGCAAAGTACTTTTTGCATTTGATCACTAAAATAAAAGAAATCCCTAACAAAAAAAAGCAAGTATGGCAACACTGAACAAAAAACAGGGAAGAAATGTCAAAATTGCGTGTTTTGTATGTGAAAAAGTGAACTTTGAAAATTAATTTAAAATATAAATAAATGCTTCCTCGCTCTTAAATTGCACATATCTATCAAATAAAAAAGACCGCGTGTCGAAGTTCGTGCTGCGGTAATGGAAAGT
Source organism: Eupeodes latifasciatus (assembly GCA_920104205.1). NCBI lineage: Eukaryota > Metazoa > Arthropoda > Insecta > Diptera > Syrphidae > Eupeodes > Eupeodes latifasciatus. Next base: position 4,067,423 of record OV049926.1, read on the forward strand.
TGAGCCAAAACTTTAGCTGTCACAACTCTTTAAAAAGGATTCTTTTTATGATTGCATTTGAATTTCTATAGTCACCTCACCACCGAACCCTTGTCTTTACCTTAAGCACCATTCATGAAACTCACTATTCACTAAAAGTCTATTCTACTACATTCTTGTCAAAAAAGTACGCAAACACCGTTTGTTTTGATTGAAAAATTGAAATGATTTGAAACCGAAAGTCATTCAAAAACTCAAACCCAAAAAAAGAGCTTGTTTCCACTTTGACTTTGCCAGATCCCAGGCCAGAACTTTATATTTAGTTTTTATTCGGGATAAACTTATTCTATGGACAATAATAATTACAAATTTGTTAACTCTGTTGATCCGTCTAAATGCGGTGCTAGAATAAAAGAAAGTAAGTGTGCAGAAAAGTTGTGATTTAATTACAAAATGAAAACTCAAAGCGAAGCTGGTGTTATTTTTATTTTTTTATATTACAGAATTTTCCAAGCTCACTCTTTCTTCGAATAAGAAAAATCAAGAAAAATCTGAAATGCCGCAGGATCAGGATAATCGGTTTCGGGAAGAAATCGTAGACAGGCGAATAAGTAGAAATCTGTTGAGCGAATTACTCACCGACGACGAATCTGACAAAGAATTTGGTCAAGATAAAAAAATACCCTCCTCATCGGGGAATGGGAATCTTCTGATGCGAACAGATTCTTCTTCGAGTCTTGAGAATTTTGAATCAGGTAATAGATATGTCAATGCACTCAATGCTACTGACGCAACACATTGTTCTGAGATCGAAAAAGAAGCGGAAAAGTCTCTTGAAATGGAACCATTGATGGTGAGCTTCTTGCAAAACACCCAACAAATGGAGGAAGAAATAGAAAAACTCTCGTCGCGAGTCAGCTCTTTGGCAATGACTGTTCCTCCTCCTCTAGCTCTTCCTTTGACAATAAGCTCAGAACATATTCAACACGATGTCAGTCGAATTGTGTCCACTGAGAACCAGAGAATGGCCAGTGCTGGACAAGTTCTTTCGCAGCCCGCCGTTAGGCTACGAGCTGAACTAAAACAAGAGCCAGATGTTTCTATTTGCATCTCATCTTCTTATGATGATGATCTCCGAGAGGAAAGTGATAGTGATTCTCCCATAACAATCTCAGATTCCTCAGAAGATGACGAGGGGAGTGAGCAGGAGGAGGAACAAGCGCCAGTGCAACAGCAGGAAGACGAACAAGAAACAGAACTCAATGTATCATCGATAGTCGTTGCTCCATGTTCATCGCAGAATATGACGACGGTAAAAGCCAACCAGATGGCAGCTTTTCTGCGAGATGTCCGCAAGAATTACGGTCTACCCACTGACTCTCCGGATAGAGAGTTCGAGAGGAGACAACGCGAGATAGCCACCGCTGATACAGAGCCCATGACTGTAGAAAATGACTCACGAAGCGCAGGAACGGCCCGGCGAATCGCTACAGCCGACACCGAATCAATGACTGACCCTAACAACCTAAAAGAGCCATCTCCAGACTCAAATCGAAGACTAGCCCTAGACGACACAGAAGATATGACGAGAGCAGACGAGTCCCTTCGAAACTCGCGGCATTATAATCCCGTGATGAAAGTCGCTTCAGAGCTGCTTGATGAGAGTGTGCATCGATCCTCCGAGCCTATTCCTGATGACTCGCTGACTATTGCCGAGACCTCAGATGAAGAAGAACCACCACCACCATCATCACCATCACCGGCTCCTTCACAACCAACTTCTCAATCATGCGATACTTCAAACGCCGCCGCCTTGAAAAGAAGTGAAACATTCTCGCAGATTCGAACGAGATCGAGATCTACTAACTCTTCCATGTCCAGTGCTGACACTCAGGTTCAGATAAACATATCAGCGAAGATTAACATCAAGATCCAAGTCTCCCACCAGAGCTCAAGCTCCGAGATCACAGATTCATTTCAATCCAACGACAAGTCCACAAGTCAATCGATCGTCGAGGAAGAACAGCCACACAACGGCAGCAGTGCCCAAAAGGGAAACAACAATCAGAGTCGAGCCATCGAAGACATTCCGCATTCTCCACCCGAACGCGATATACCCGAGAAAGAGAATGTGCCAGAAACTCCTTCCGCTGATTATATGGACAAGGCTCAACAATTGTTGAATGAATTGTATGGCGTTTTGTATCCATACCTCTGCACAGTCAAAGTTCTTAGAAGGAATAGCCTTTGGCTTAAGCTTAGGTCGTCCCCGTTCCATTTTATAGAGTTGTCCATTGATGATGTTGTCGTAGGTTGTGCTGATGTCGTTATCATCAAAATGCCTCTCGCATACTTTGTCGTAGGCTTTAAGTTCGCGTTGTTTTGGTAGAACATCTACCCAAGCATTAAATGTTTCTTTATCCTTTTTAATAAAACAAAAATTTAAAACAAAATTTATCGAATTTTATTGAGATAAAATAGGAAGTTTTGTTGTACCTTTGGAACGACAAACATTTTTCTTTTCATTGTTCCTTTTATTCGACAAAGTCTGTCACATCCTGGGATAAAACAATTTCTCATAGTGCTCAATATTTATTTAAGAAAACAAAACTATAAGTTCAAACAATTTAACTTATTTTTACATAAAACATTTAATTGTTGTTAGGAAAATTGTTTTAATTTAATTCTACATTTTTTGACAAGCCCTTGTCAACTTGACTGTTGTGTTGACTTTTATATTGAGAGGATGCCGATCTGCGGAAGAAGACAGACGTACTTTGCGAGTGCTAATTTGGATTTGAAAAAAAATATAATAAAATATATAAACTTAATTGTGTATTATATACGTATCTAAGTGAAAATATATAGAAATAAACTTTTCAGTAAAATAAAACAAAATAGTGAACAAATTTAAAGAAAAAAAAAGATTTGTCCATCCATACATGATGGATGGTAACGAACCGTTACCAAAAAATATAACGGAATTCGGGCAGCAACAAGCGGTTGCTTCCCAAGCTAAAGAGAGTAATATAACTCATCCGTTTGCGGCGGAGAGTTACAATTCACCGTTCGAGGAAAGAATAACGGGAAATAGAACACAGCAGCAAATGATGGCGTCGCAAGCCGATTTTGAAGAAATTAACGCAATTAACACTGAATATAGAAATAAAAACTTTCCTGCTCTACCTAAAAGTGGCACATTATTCAATACTGAGGACTTACAACACAAAAACATACCGGATATTCCAAGGATTGACCATAATCAACGTAAAACACAGGACTTTCAAAAAAAATACAACACCCAAATGAGACCAAACACGGACATTAACCCAGCAACGCCGCAAAGGCTTGAAGCGGCAAATCAACTAATAGAATTATCCAATGATGACGGGCAAATGGACTGCAATGAGTGGAGAACCGTTGCCGGCAAGAAAAGGCGTACCAATTCCTTGGCATCAGCTGGAAGCGGACACACATCACCAGTACGAAGAAACGAAAATAGATTTGACATCTTGGACAACCTAGTAGTTCTCAGCAATTTTAACTGTAAGTCTAATAATCATAATGTAGTTGAGAACAATGTTATAAATAGTAATAGTAAGTCATTTGATATACCCAATAATAAAGTTAAATTTTGTCCGCCAATCATTTTATATCAAGCAAACATTAAAAAGCTTGTTGATGATTTGAAGGCATCTATTCCGGAAGTTCAATTGAAAGTGATCAACATAAATCGTTTTAAATCAAAATTATTCGTGAGCGACGCTAGGGCACACTCCAAATTAATGGATTTACTAAAAGAAAATCCGGAAATTGAGGCACACTCTTTCACTCCGAAAGAGTTTAAAAGAGTCAACTTAATTTTAAGGGGATTAACCTCCCAATATGATATTCATGAAATAAAGGCTGAAATTGAGAGCCAAGTCCCAAATGTAGTTGAAACTGTTTCAAAATTTGAAACCATAAGATCAAAAGAAGAACTATTAGATTATAATCTATTTTTAATTAAACTATTACCCAATAAACAAGCAAACGAGTTGCTTAAAATAAGATATATCTGCTACTCCAAAGTCAATTGGGAAAGACCTAGGGGGAATAGGGGAGCTCTGCAGTGTAGGCGTTGCCAGGCTTATGGACACCTGGCAAAAAATTGTGCTCACAAATATAATTGTGTGAAGTGTGAGGGTGACCATAAGCCTGGAGAATGTAAGTTGAAAAAAACGGTAGACTCTATCCCCTATTGTGTGAATTGTAAAAAATATGATCATCCAGCCAACTATAAGGGATGCCCTTTTTACGAAGGGTATATGAACAGTCGGAGGGCCATGGTTAAGGAAGCATTTGAAAAGAAAGAGCAAAGAATAGACTTTGCAAAACGAATTTCTAACAATAATAGTCGTGTAACGGCTAGCAAATCCTATGCAGATAATTTTAAGAATGGCTCTCCGACTGTTCAGGCCCAAACGAGTTTTTTCCCGGCACTGGGAGAACAAAGCTTCTTAAGTGAGTTCTTTGAACTCTCAAAAGAACTTTTTGGTTCAAGTGTAACTGATCTAATGGCTAAAATTAAAAATTTTGTCAATAACGTTAAAAAGTCAGGCTCAATTCAAGACAAAAGATTGGCCTATTTAGAACTTCTTAACGAAGTTCTTATTTCTTCGAAATAATGGAACTCAAAATCTTAAGCCACAACGTTGGGTCCTTAGTTGAACACTCGAGAAGAATTGAATGTTTAAAAATTCTTCAAAATCACAAAATACAGGTAGCCTTTATTCAAGAAACTCATCTTGAAGAAAGACACAAGGTGTTTCTGGACTCTTATGCTGTCATTCGCAACGATGAAAATCAAGGAGTTGCTATTGCAATTGAAAAAAAAATAAATTTTAAGCATATTGAAACTAATAATATTAATATAACGAGTCAATTAATTTCAATCGAATTATTTGGCCAAGCTTCTCACAAAAACATTCTTCTAGGATCTATATATATTCCTGGTGATATATCAAATAGAGTATTACACGAAGAACTTAATAAAATTAACATCTTAGCAGAATCTTATCATGGCTGCATTCTTGGGGGAGATTTAAATGCCAAAAACCCGAAATGGGGAGACAGTGTGACTAATAACAATGGAAGAGGCCTTGAAAAATGGTTATCGCGTCCAGATTGTCATTTTATTAATATCACTTCGGACACACCTACTTTCCCCAGAACTAGCTCTTTCCTAGACCATTTTTTAGTTTCTCCTAATCTAATAGATACAATTAACTCAAACTATACAATTCAAACTTTATCTTCATTCTCAGACCATCTACCTATTCTTTTAAAAATCAATTTGGCAGATGCGGAAATTCCTTTATATCAAGCGGTTGAAATTACATCTTATAAAAGTACTGATTGGCATAGTTTTAGAAATGATTTAAATGCAGAGCTAAGAAATATTAAACTTTGTCCGTTTAAAAATTTGTCAAATTCTGAAATAGATTTGAGTATAGAAAAATTCAATATCGCCATTTTTAATGCCATTAACTTAAATTCAGTGAAAATTTCACCATCCACTAAAAAATATGCATCGCTACCGGATGACATAAATATACTTTTAAAAAAAAAACATAAAATGCAAAAACAACTCAAAAAAATTTTTCACAATAACCTGAATAGAATTTCTAACGAATACAAAACACTATCTGGCCAAATATCTTTGCTCAGACAAATAATAAAAGAAAAAGTAGCAATTTGGATTAATAAACAAATGCAAAAAAGATTATCAGAAATTATACCTGGGCCACAAGCGTTTAAAAAAATAAATAGGATTATTGGAAAGTCAAAAAAAATGACTTCTCAAAAATTAACTATTAATGAGGTTCCCATTTCGGATGAAAAAGACAAAATATTAAATTTTGGTCTTTATTATAAAAGGCTTTACAGTATGCCTTCACTAGACATTGACCAAGATTTATCTACCAGAATTGACCTAAAACTAAAAGAAGTACAAGAAACCTTGCCTGACAAAATCTTTTTATTTGACAGGAGTAACTCTGCTCTTCAACCAATTGCGACCCATATATTTTCCTCGACGGAAGAAATATCCACCATTATTAAGACATTAAATGCGAAAAAATCAACCGGACCGGACAATATTTCGAATTTTATTATAAAAAAAATTTCGGTTATGGCAATGGAATTTCTCACAATTGTATTTAACAATTGTATCAACAATGGGTACTTTCCATTAAATTGGAAAACTGCCAGATTGTTGCCCGTATTAAAGAAACCGAAATACTTTGATATTTCAAATTTTAGACCCATTTCAATGCTGTCCAATCTAGGTAAAATTCTTGAAAAAGTGATTGCAATAAAAATGGACAATCACATAGACAACTCTTTTGAATTTATTCCAGACTACCAGTTTGGCTTCAAAAAACAGCACTCCACCACTCATGCCCTGGTCAAAATACACAATGATATAACTAATAACCTGCGAGGAAAAAAATGCACAGTTGCTTGCTGCTTAGATATAGAAAAAGCGTTCGATAGTGTGTGGGCTGAAGCTCTATTGTACAAAATTCTAGAAATAGGTTTCCCTATCGAAATTTACAGAATGATACAAAGCTTTCTTAGCAACAGAACTTTCTTTGTTATGATCACCAAAATCAAATCCGAACTGTTTAACATACAACGAGGTGTTCCGCAAGGATCTGTTTTAGGTCCCAGACTGTACAACATTTTCATGTATGATTTTCCTCATACTAAGTCATTCTCAAATGAATCTCCATCAAAAAGCCTACTTTTTGCTGATGACACCTTAATCATGGCTCACGCTGACTATCCATATAATGCATTAAGAATTCTCAAACAACATATTGAAATAATCCTTAAATTCTACAAAAAATGGAGAATCAAAATAAATATAGCAAAGTCGGAAGCTATTTGTTTCAGAAATGCTTATGGAAAAGGTAAACTTGGAGCTGTCGCAGAAAGTAAACACATCTCACTTAAAATTGAAAACGTTGAAATTCCAATTAAGACAAAAATTAACTACCTAGGAGTACAATTTTCTAACTTACTTAAATTTAATCCCCATGCTCGTCGAACGATAGAAAAAGCAAACAAAGTAGCAAATATATTAACACCATATTTAAGACATAGAAGTTTAAAGCAAAACACTAAAATTCTATTTTATAAAACACTAATAAGACCCATTTTAGTTTATGCCTTTCCCTGTTGGTTCTCGATTTCGGTTACGATTGCACGAGAAATGGAAATATTAGAAAGGAAAATCTTAAGATACTGTATAAACAAAAACTTTGAAACAAGAACAAAAAAATTCTCGAATAAATACGTATATAATGAGGCCAAAGTAACCCCACTCATGACATATGCATTTGAACTAATGAAAAAGTTCACGAACAGGATGAGTTTTTCGGAAAACATACTAATCAAAGAAATATATGAACAGCAAAAACATATCTCTTGGAGCAGCTCATACTACTTGTCCCCAGTAGGAGTTGAATTGGAAAATCATGTAGGGAATTTGGAGTGTGCCCTACCGTCCTTTTATATACCATCAGACATTAATCAACATCGCGGCTAGCTAGAAATTTTGCTGCTTCTGTTTGGTGCGCTGCATCCTGCTTTTTCCTGGGATAAGTCTTGATCCCTCGTATGTACGAATGTGGATGTGGGCTTGTTCTGGGTGGGGTGGGGTGCGGCGCACCAAACGGAAGTTCCATTGTGCCTTCACATCGTGAACAAAGTACCTACAAAGCAAAAAATAATGATAAAACATGTATATCAAATTTCTATTAAACGGACTTACATATCGCAAAATATAAGATAACCAGCTCTATACAAAAAATAAAATTAAAACAAAACATAACTTTGTAAATTAATGTATATTTAATTTTGATAGAATAATTTTCCGAATAGCTGACGGGAAAAATAAATGTAAACACAAAAATACAAAATTAATGCTAGGAAGTACAAATTCAATTGTAGTTTAAATTAAAAGAAATGAAACTTGTTGTGATTAAATAATATTGACTGAATTGTTTTTCTTTTAACACATTTTGTGTTATTATCAGCTTTGGTTCCTAGAGATTTGTATCTCCTTTAATGTTAAGTAGTTTGTAAGATTAGGTTAAGATATTATTTACTCAAATTAGGCTAAGAATGACACAAACGTCAAAAAAATTGTCAAACGAGCTCCATGAGCAAGAGCTACAAAGCAATCAAATGAAAAAGCAAGTAAGCTATATATACATAAGAAGTAAGAGAGCCATACGTGACAGTTCTCTATAAACCCTAGTGTAAGAATGAAACGATATGTACTGTAAAAAGAAAAAGAAAGTCTCAATAAAATGAATTGAATTGAATTGACTTTTATATTAAAAGTCACACAGAATCTCAAACTGTCAAACTATGGTTGGGTGTGTTCCACCATATTCATACACCACAATTCAATAATTATTTTTTATGTCGTTAAGATGCTTTTCAAACGTTTAATAGTACACTCAAAATCACTTTATATTTCTTCTGACACATATGTATGTACATTAAGAAAAATCTTTAATCATTAAAGCTAAAAACTATCAAATTAAGAATTAAGCAGCCTAAAAAGTGTCAAGAGAACACTAGCAAAACTACCTTATTCGAAAAAATGACGCCATCTTAAAAATGTATCAATCATGTCATTTACACTGCTTGACCGTGATCAACATAAAAAATGAAAAACTGAAAGCTTACCTTAACTCACATCAACTCAAATTTCCAAAGAACCATTTGATTGCATCTTCTTTTCATTTTTAACAAATTAAAAACATCAATTTAAATGTTTGTTAGTTTCAGCTAAGAAACTGACATATTTATTTTGTATTTTTTGGTTTTTGTTTTTTTTTTTTTTGTTTTTTATAAAATATTTAAATGCAGTAAGCATTAATGTATATAAGTTAAAAAAAATAAAATTAGAAACATCAATAATAATTATTATAAGAACGACAATAATTAGAAAAAAAGTCAGTTTATATTTATGAAATTGAAAAACAAAAATCAATTACCAAGTCACTGTTTGAATTGGTGCTCAGTACTCAGTAATTTGAATTTCACAAATATAAACAAACAATCGCATAAAGATGAAATTATTGAACTTCAAAAACAAAAATTCAAACATTTAAAAAATGTTTTAAATTTAAAACCAAGAAACTTATGTACTTACCATTTCAGAGTTTCCAAAAGCTCAAAAACAAAAACAAAATTAAATCGTCATCATCCTTTTCCCGTCCTTTGTTCCTTGTCAAGTCTTCCCATTCAATTCCTTTTTCTTTTATTTTTAAAAGTTGCTAAAATCATTAAAATCAAATACCATTTCAATGCCATTTAATTAAACAAAAATAAAAATACTCACATGACGATATAATTTTCCGCAACTAAATCTTCTCAAAAAATATTCTTTTGATAATTTTCTTTGCTTTTCCTTTATTTCTTTTTCTTCATGGATTTTCTTCATAACCAATCCATATTTCATCCACTAAAAAATTAAATTATTATAGTCAAACATTTTAAATACAAAAATATTTGTTACTAACATTTATCCAAATATTTTCTCCCATGGAATTAAATAATTTTCTTGAGAAAAACATTTAATTAATTAATAATTCCTATTTTAATCACACACTTTTTCACTATGATTTTTGTTGTCATTTATTTTTCCAAGTTTACTTCGATTTGAAAAGAAATAAATTTAAATGTCAGTGGATTTTGATCAAAGTTTGTCAGTGTGTTTTCCAAAGTTACTAAAATTTTAAATATGAAAATAAAGGGCAGTGGATTGAGCAAAGTGTTTTCATTGGAAAATATGCTACTAAGAGTATGGAGCTTTTAGAGATGGCAATTCGGATGCACTTATTTTCTAAGTGCAGTTAATTCGTGGTAAAAACGCATTTATTTTTGACATCTGTCACTTTGACTTCGGTCACTTATGCCATCTATCATTTTCTTGAAATCTACTCCCAATCTCAATTTGTTTTGCATTTAACATTGTTTGAAAATTTCAGACTTTTCTAGGGGCGACTTTCCATTACCACAGCACGAATTTCCTTCTGATTTTTTTTTACAGTTAGGTAGGGGTCTCAATAGAACATGTTTTAAATATTAAGGCGAGGAAACATCTTTAAGTCATAGAAAAAAATATTTTCTTTTTCGGACTTAACCCTACTCTTTTTGTATTTCATTTTTTGAGCCTAAAACAAGTTTTTTTGAATTGATAGCACGGCGTACTAACAGCTAGGTATGTAAACCCCCTGCTTGGGATCACTATAGGATTTGGGGTGGGTGCGAGTTTGGGTATATGCAAAGTACTTTTTGCATTTGATCACTAAAATAAAAGAAATCCCTAACAAAAAAAAGCAAGTATGGCAACACTGAACAAAAAACAGGGAAGAAATGTCAAAATTGCGTGTTTTGTATGTGAAAAAGTGAACTTTGAAAATTAATTTAAAATATAAATAAATGCTTCCTCGCTCTTAAATTGCACATATCTATCAAATAAAAAAGACCGCGTGTCGAAGTTCGTGCTGCGGTAATGGAAAGTTGAGCCAAAACTTTAGCTGTCACAACTCTTTAAAAAGGATTCTTTTTATGATTGCATTTGAATTTCTATAGTCACCTCACCACCGAACCCTTGTCTTTACCTTAAGCACCATTCATGAAACTCACCATTCACTAAAAGTCTATTCTACTACATTCTTGTCAAAAAAGTACGCAAACACCGTTTGTTTTGATTGAAAAATTGAAATGATTTGAAACCGAAAGTCATTCAAAAACTCAAACCCAAAAAAAGAGCTTGTTTCCACTTTGACTTTGCCAGATCCCAGGCCAGAACTTTATATTTAGTTTTTATTCGGGATAAACTTATTCTATGGACAATAATAATTACAAATTTGTTAACTCTGTTGATCCGTCTAAATGCGGTGCTAGAATAAAAGAAAGTAAGTGTGCAGAAAAGTTGTGATTTAATTACAAAATGAAAACTCAAAGCGAAGCTGGTGTTATTTTTATTTTTTTATATTACAGAATTTTCCAAGCTCACTCTTTCTTCGAATAAGAAAAATCAAGAAAAATCTGAAATGCCGCAGGATCAGGATAATCGGTTTCGGGAAGAAATCGTAGACAGGCGAATAAGTAGAAATCTGTTGAGCGAATTACTCACCGACGACGAATCTGACAAAGAATTTGGTCAAGATAAAAAAATACCCTCCTCATCGGGGAATGGGAATCTTCTGATGCGAACAGATTCTTCTTCGAGTCTTGAGAATTTTGAATCAGGTAATAGATATGTCAATGCACTCAATGCTACTGACGCAACACATTGTTCTGAGATCGAAAAAGAAGCGGAAAAGTCTCTTGAAATGGAACCATTGATGGTGAGCTTCTTGCAAAACACCCAACAAATGGAGGAAGAAATAGAAAAACTCTCGTCGCGAGTCAGCTCTTTGGCAATGACTGTTCCTCCTCCTCTAGCTCTTCCTTTGACAATAAGCTCAGAACATATTCAACACGATGTCAGTCGAATTGTGTCCACTGAGAACCAGAGAATGGCCAGTGCTGGACAAGTTCTTTCGCAGCCCGCCGTTAGGCTACGAGCTGAACTAAAACAAGAGCCAGATGTTTCTATTTGCATCTCATCTTCTTATGATGATGATCTCCGAGAGGAAAGTGATAGTGATTCTCCCATAACAATCTCAGATTCCTCAGAAGATGACGAGGGGAGTGAGCAGGAGGAGGAACAAGCGCCAGTGCAACAGCAGGAAGACGAACAAGAAACAGAACTCAATGTATCATCGATAGTCGTTGCTCCATGTTCATCGCAGAATATGACGACGGTAAAAGCCAACCAGATGGCAGCTTTTCTGCGAGATGTCCGCAAGAATTACGGTCTACCCACTGACTCTCCGGATAGAGAGTTCGAGAGGAGACAACGCGAGATAGCCACCGCTGATACAGAGCCCATGACTGTAGAAAATGACTCACGAAGCGCAGGAACGGCCCGGCGAATCGCTACAGCCGACACCGAATCAATGACTGACCCTAACAACCTAAAAGAGCCATCTCCAGACTCAAATCGAAGACTAGCCCTAGACGACACAGAAGATATGACGAGAGCAGACGAGTCCCTTCGAAACTCGCGGCATTATAATCCCGTGATGAAAGTCGCTTCAGAGCTGCTTGATGAGAGTGTGCATCGATCCTCCGAGCCTATTCCTGATGACTCGCTGACTATTGCCGAGACCTCAGATGAAGAAGAACCACCACCACCATCATCACCATCACCGGCTCCTTCACAACCAACTTCTCAATCATGCGATACTTCAAACGCCGCCGCCTTGAAAAGAAGTGAAACATTCTCGCAGATTCGAACGAGATCGAGATCTACTAACTCTTCCATGTCCAGTGCTGACACTCAGGTTCAGATAAACATATCAGCGAAGATTAACATCAAGATCCAAGTCTCCCACCAGAGGGATGACTCAAACACCTCCGAGATCACAGATTCATTTCAATCCAACGACAAGTCCACAAGTCAATCGATCGTCGAGGAAGAACAGCCACACAACGGCAGCAGTGCCCAAAAGGGAAACAACAATCAGAGTCGAGCCATCGAAGACATTCCGCATTCTCCACCCGAACGCGATATACCCGAGAAAGAGAATGTGCCAGAAACTCCTTCCGCTGATTATATGGACAAGGCTCAACAATTGTTGAATGAATTGTATGGCGTTTTGTATCCATACCTCTGCACAGTCAAAGTTCTTAGAAGGAATAGCCTTTGGCTTAAGCTTAGGTCGTCCCCGTTCCATTTTATAGAGTTGTCCATTGATGATGTTGTCGTAGGTTGTGCTGATGTCGTTATCATCAAAATGCCTCTCGCATACTTTGTCGTGGGCTTTAAGTTCGCGTTGTTTTGGTAGAACATCTACCCAAGCATTAAATGTTTCTTTATCCTTTTTAATAAAACAAAAATTTAAAACAAAATTTATCGAATTTTATTGAGATAAAATAGGAAGTTTTGTTGTACCTTTGGAACGACAAACATTTTTCTTTTCATTGTTCCTTTTATTCGACAAAGTCTGTCACATCCTGGGATAAAACAATTTCTCATAGTGCTCAATATTTATTTAAGAAAACAAAACTAGGGTTAGGTTAGGTTATAGTGGCTGTCCAAGATGGAAACGGACACACTTAGGCCAGTTTAATGGCCCATTGTGATACCACATGAATCTTGAGGTTACTTCCTAAGCTCAATGGAACCAGTTTGAGTCTCTTACGAAACGTGAGAGGCTGATTATGCCGATATGATTTAGATCGTTAAGATCGTTGAAGAAGAATTCTCCTAGGTAATTCTTGCGCTTTCGAGCCAGAGCAGGGCATGTGCAGAGAAGATGAAGAATTGTTTCTTCCTCGTCCATACAGCTTCTGCAGAAATCATTTGAGAATACGCCTAATCTCGTGGCGTGCTTTCCTATTAGACAGTGTCCGGTTATGACACCTATTATCGAGCTTATATGCGATCTGCTTAGAGAGAGCAAGCACCTTGAACGTTTTAAATCCAGTGTTGGCCAGATGTTTTTTGTGACTTGACACGTGGTGATGTTGTTCCACCTGGTGCCTGCCCTCCTCACAGCGTCTTGCATTAGCAAAAGTTTACAAGTAGCGATTGGTATGCCAGTACGTGCCAAACGTGGTAGGATGGGCTGTGCTGTGCCGTTCCTGGCGAGTTCATCTGCCTTACAGTTACCTGGAATGTCTCTATGGCCCGGCACCCAGCAAAGGTGAATATTAAACTGTTGTGCCATCTCCATTAGAGATGATCGACAGTTATGGACTGTTATAGAGTTTGTAGAGACAGAATCCAGAGATTTGATAGCGGCCTGACTATCTGAGAAAATACGGATATCAGATGTTGATATCACGTTTTCTTTAAGCCAGGACAAGACTTCTTTTATCGCCAAAAGTTCCGCCTGGAACACGCTACAATGATTGGGAAGGCGGAAAGAGAGACTTAATTTCAGTCGTTCAGAGTACACACCTCCACCAACCCCTTCTTTTGTTTTTGACCCATCTGTATAGAAATGGATCGACTCATCTTCCAGGAATGTCCTATCCTCCCAAAAAGATCTGGGAGGTATAGAAATCTGGAAATTTCTGTCGAATTGTAGTTGGGGGATGGTGTAGTCTGTGTGCTTTGGGATTGATTCTAAATAACTAAGAATAACGGAGTGGCCAATGTTGTTGTTAGTCCACTGCGACGAAGCTTTGAGGCGAATAGCAGAACTTGCAGCTATTTGTTTGCTAAAGATGTCAAGAGGTGTTAGGTAGAGTAAGGTGTCCAGTGCCGCAGATGGGGTCGTGCGAAGCGATCCACTTATACATAGGCAAGCTGAACGTTGGACTTTATTTACTTTATCTCGGTTTATACCTTTTTCTAAAGCAGTCCACCATACTGCCACACCGTACATTCAAATCGGTCTGATTACCGATGTGTATAGCCAATGCGTGATTCTGGGTTGCAAGCCCCATTTATTACCGATGGCTTTTTTGCAAGAAAAGAGAGCTGCAGTAGCTTTTTTGACTCTTTCCTCTACGTTGCGTTTCCAATTTAGTTTTTTATCTAAGACAAGACCCAGGTATTTAGCCTCGTCTGAGAATTTTAATTGGATTCCTTTAATATGGGGAGGGTTGACAAATGGAATTTTGTATCTCCTCGAAAATAAGACCAAATCGGTTTTGTGTGGGTTAACACCCAGTCCACACTGATCAGCCCAAAGTATTAGTCTGTCTAAGGCATTTTGTAAGAGTTCTTTTAACGTGTTAAGATGCTTTCCTGAAACTGCTATAGCAACGTCGTCTGCATAGGCTATCACTCTGAACACCACCTTGCGGTGTCCCTCTACTAACGAATCGTCTGCCAGAACAGTTGCCCAGTTTTGAGTTAATTATCCTGCTAGTAAGCATTAAATGAATTAACTCCCGAAGCGAACTCTCTACATTTAGAGATGTTAGTGCAGATGTGATTGCAGATGTGTCCACGTTGTTAAAGGCACCTTCGATGTCAAGGAAAGCAACCATAGCGAACTCTTTATGATGGAGGGAATATTCCACCGATTTACCTTTACAGTAGGCGTGTTGAGACGAAGACAGAAGTCTTGTATCAATACTTGCCCTTAAATGGATATCAATCAATCTTTCCAGGGTCTTAAGAAGGAATGATGATAGATGTATAGGTCGTAGATCATTAGGATTGACTTGCGAGCATTTACCTGCCTTGGGTATAAAAACAACTTTAACTTCTTGCCATGCCGAGGGAACATGGACCAGGTAAAGACAGCTGGTAAAAATTGCCTCAAGGTGTGGTGCAATTATGTCAGAAGTCTTTTGTAGCTCGGCTGGTATTATTCCATCTGGTCCTGCAGATTTAAATGGTTTGAAGCTGTTGAGAGCCCATTGTAGCTTGTCCCTTGTGATCAGACCTTGTGGATATGTTGTATTGGGACTTGAACGTATATAACCGTTGCAAGTCTCGGTAAGAGAACTTCCAGGAAAATGAGTATCCAGTAGTAAGTTCAGCGATTCATTACTTGAATTTGTCCAGGAGCCGTCTGCATTTTTCAAGCAGCTTGGCATCGCTGGATTAGTTGAAAGAATTTTCCGTAACCTAGAGGCTTCAGAAGTTTCTTCTATCGTGCCACAGAAGGATCTCCAAGAAGATCGTTTAGATTTCCTTAGTGCCTTCTTGTAAATTCTTAGGGATTCTTTGTAAGAATCCCAGTGAGAGGCTAGTCTTGCGGCTTTGGCTCGGTTGAAAAGTTTCCTGCATTCTTTCCTGAGCGAGTCAAGCTCTGAGGCCCACCATTGTGGTTTCCTCTTTCCTCTTATGTGTATAAGTGGACAAGCAATTTCTAGCGATCTGTTCATAGCTGAGGTAAGTTCATTGACTTTGTTGTCAAGTTCATTAGCGTTAGAGGAAGGACAAGATAGTCCAGGTTTTAGTAAACTCTGTAATGAGTTCCTGTATGAAGCCCAATCAGTTTTCCGATAATTTCGAAAAGTCAATGGACTCGGGTTATCATCCACATTGATATTGAACTGGATATATCTATGATCAGAGAACGAGTGTTCTTTGGATACTTTCCAGTCCAAGATCATATGGTGTATAGTATCTGAGACAAGAGTTATGTCTAAGACTTCTTGTCGAGTTTTAGTTATGAAGGTTGGTTCATTTCCAACATTACTTACTAAGAGGTTAGTACCAAGAATATAATCAAAAAGAGACTCACCTCTGTCGTTGATATTGGTACTTCCCCATACCGTATGATGAGCGTTAGCATCGCTCCCAATAATTAGGCGGATCCTTTGCCTTTCCGCTTCAGCGACGACTTTCTCCAGGGTTTTTCCGGGGAGAGGGCCAAGGTGGTCATGGCCAAGATACGCCGACACTAGCCAGAAACTTCCTTTGGTTGTTTCCAGCCTAGCTACGGTGGTATCTTTGTCACTGAAATGATGGAGTAAAAATACATTAATGCTACGTTTCACTAGTATGCAAGATCTAGGTTCACCTTTATCTGTCACACACAGTGTGTAGTACCCAGGAGTCCTGAGTCCTCGAACAACGGATCTCACAATCCATGGCTCTTGGATCAGGACAATGTCTTCCCCGTTTCTTGCCAGCCGGAGAAGAAGTGAGGCCGAGGCCTTTACGGAGTGCTGGAGATTAATCTGTACTAACTGCAGCATTTTGGCTACAATTAGGCAGATCAACCTCCACCACGGTTTTGTTCTGATCCTCTGAGTCTGAGGATGAACCCAAGAGTTCGTCCTCGCTCAAAACGATCATGTTGAGGTCGTCCTCAGTCTCCATTAAGGATGGACTGTCTACGACTTTTGTAGAGGGTGAAGTCGCTATTGGAGAGGGCATGGGTGCATCGACACCCTCTGTTAAGAGAGAAGACGATGTCCCAGGTCCACCAACCGCTAGTTCACCTTCGATTGTTTTTGGAGGCCCGCTTTCCGCGTTAACCTCATCTTTTTTATAGACTCGAATTTTTATTGTTTCGAAGCCATAGTTTATGGAGCCCTCGTTTATGGCTAGAGGAGCCAAAGATTCCTTATTGAGTACCAAAATGGCGCTCCTATAAAGATTCTTCACCTCCTCTAGCTTGGCTATCTTCCAGTTATGAGTCGGAAGGGACGGGTTACAAACTCTGATCATCTCGAGAATGTCCTCGATACCAGCAGGTTCAATTGGGATCCAAATGCGGGCTCTAGGTCTGCTAGGAATGTCTTCCTTAGCGACAACCTCGAGCTTCGCACCTGGCCAAACTTCACCTAACCGGCTGACAGCGAGCTTGTATAAGTCACAAGACCTCTGATCACCACAAACCATGAGTTTGACATGGCCTTGATGCCAACCCCCATCGCTTATGGAAGGAAGTGGTCCTGGAAGCTCCCTCAAAATGCTTAAAAAGCCACCCGAGAGCTTAACCTTGACCAACTGCCAACGATGAGCCGATATTGTTCCATCATCATCGCTCCTGTCAATGACCGCAACCACGACTTTGCCCTTCGCGACGTCACTGAAACTGGCTTTCTTGATGGGATTGAGGGGAGTGCTGGTGTTGTGCACCCGAGGCCGTTTTGGTGTCGGTACGGCCCCCTCACGAGACCTTTCCCGTTTGGACGTAGAGTCCTTATTGGTCTTTGTTGTAGCAAGTATGCTTTTAGCCCATTCGACGCTAGCGGTTTGCTGCGGTGTCCTTTCAGCCCCCGATGATGCACCAGAGGTCTTTAGGATTTTCGCCGCTTGCCGCCTTTGTCTATATTGGCTTTTAGAGAGTTTCCCCTTTCTCTCATTAGTAGTGGTAGGGCCATTTTTCACAACCCTGCCACTACTGAAATTAGGTATCGCTACCTTCTTATCCTCGTTGCTACCAACTGCAGAGGAGGGTCCATGGTTAGCCACTACTCCCTTCTCTGTGTTGGCCGCAAGAGATACGGCAACAGGCTTTGACGCCAAACTGCCGCCCGGTCCTGAAGAGATACCGGTCTCATTATCCTTTACATTTTTATTTTTTGTATTCATCTTAATCCCACGAGTTGCGAAGAAAAGAGGTCCGTCTGCACAGAGATTCGCATGTACAGATAAGGCTAGTTAATCCGGAGGTCGCCAGGTATCCGGATACTCCGTTAGAGACTGGGCTATTTTTGAATTGGGCCCCCAGCCAGGCTGATCATCGGCACGGGTCGTTTAACACCTTGGATCCAGCCCAATAAAGATGAGAGGTGGTAGGGAAGGAAGAGATAGGGTGAGGAATCAGTTGATGTTAATTCATCATTCTGATATGTGAGGAAAAGATTGGGATTCGGTAACAGCAATTCAGCTTATTTACCTAGAGTGAGAAGGAGCATAGGAGATAGGAGCGCTGTCTAGCTTTTTCGCCATTACAACGTGGGAGGTGGGATGGGAGTTGGTGACATAAACGTAGGTTGGTATGCCTTGTTTATGTGGGAGTGGATGATGATTCTGGGAAGGTAGAGGGATAAGAACGTCCTTTAGTTTCAGGACTCATCTGGAGAAAATTCTCGAGAATCATTGACCTTACTCAGCTTCTACAACTCGACAAGTTCGACGTTCAGAGTAGAAGAAAAAAAACAAAACTATAAGTTCAAACAATTTAACTTATTTTTACATAAAACATTTAATTGTTGTTAGGAAAATTGTTTTAATTTAATTCTACATTTTTTGACAAGCCCTTGTCAACTTGACTGTTGTGTTGACTTTTATATTAAAAGTCACACAGAATCTCAAACTGTCAAACTATGGTTGGGTGTGTTCCACCATATTCATACACCACAATTCAATAATTATTTTTTATGTCGTTAAGATGCTTTTCAAACGTTTAATAGTACACTCAAAATCACTTTATATTTCTTCTGACACATATGTATGTACATTAAGAAAAATCTTTAATCATTAAAGCTAAAAACTATCAAATTAAGAATTAAGCAGCCTAAAAAGTGCCAAGAGAACACTAGCAAAACTACCTTTTTCGAAAAAAACGACGCCATCTGAAAAATGTATCAATCATGTCATTTACACTGCTTGACCGTGATCAACATAAAAAATGAAAAACTGAAAGCTTACCTTAACTCACATCAACTCAAATTTCCAAAGAACCATTTGATTGCATCTTCTTTTCATTTTTAACAAATTAAAAACATCAATTTAAATGTTTGTTAGTTTCAGCTATGAAACTGACATATTTATTTTGTATTTTTTGGTTTTTTTTTTTTTTTTGTTTTTTATAAAATATTTAAATGCAGTAAGCATAAATGTATATAAGTTAAAAAAAAATAAAATTAGA
Source organism: Eupeodes latifasciatus (assembly GCA_920104205.1). Lineage (NCBI taxonomy): Eukaryota > Metazoa > Arthropoda > Insecta > Diptera > Syrphidae > Eupeodes > Eupeodes latifasciatus. Next base: position 4,086,817 of record OV049926.1, read on the forward strand.
AACATCAATAATAATTATTATAAGAACGACAATAATTAGAAAAAAAGTCAGTTTATATTTATGAAATTGAAAAACAAAAATCAATTACCAAGTCACTGTTTGAATTGGTGCTCAGTACTCAGTAATTTGAATTTCACAAATATAAACAAACAATCGCATAAAGATGAAATTATTGAACTTCAAAAACAAAAATTCAAACATTTAAAAAATGTTTTAAATTTAAAACCAAGAAACTTATGTACTTACCATTTCAGAGTTTCCAAAAGCTCAAAAACAAAAACAAAATTAAATCGTCATCATCCTTTTCCCGTCCTTTGTTCCTTGTCAAGTCTTCCCATTCAATTCCTTTTTCTTTTATTTTTAAAAGTTGCTAAAAAAAATCATTAAAATCAAATACCATTTCAATGCCATTTAATTAAACAAAAACAAAAATAAAAATACTCACATGACGATATAATTTTCCGCAACTAAATCTTCTCAAAAAATATTCTTTTGATAATTTTCTTTGCTTTTCCTTTATTTCTTTTTCTTCATGGATTTTCTTCATAACCAATCCATATTTCATCCACTAAAAAATTAAATTATTATAGTCAAACATTTTAAATACAAAAATATTTGTTACTAACATTTATCCAAATATTTTCTCCCATGGAATTAAATAATTTTCTTGAGAAAAACATTTAATTAATTAATAATTCCTATTTTAATCACACACTTTTTCACTATGATTTTTGTTGTCATTTATTTTTCCAAGTTTACTTCGATTTGAAAAGAAATAAATTTAAATGTCAGTGGATTTTGATCAAAGTTTGTCAGTGTGTTTTCCAAAGTTACTAAAATTTTAAATATGAAAATAAAGGGCAGTGAATTGAGCAAAGTGTTTTCATTGGAAAATATGCTACTTACAAGAGTATGGAGCTTTTAGAGATGGCAATTCGGATGCACTTATTTTCTAAGTGCAGTTAATTCGTGGTAAAAACGCATTTATTTTTGACATCTGTCACTTTGACTTCGGTCACTTATGCCATCTATCATTTTCTTGAAATCTACTCCCAATCTCAATTTGTTTTGCATTTAACATTGTTTGAAAATTTCAGACTTTTCTAGGGGCGACTTTCCATTACCACAGCACGAATTTCCTTCTGATTTTTTTTTACAGTTAGGCAGGGGTCTCAATAGAACATGTTTTAAATATTAAGGCGAGGAAACATCTTTAAGTCATAGAAAAAAATATTTTCTTTTTCGGACTTAACCCTACTCTTTTTGTATTTCATTTTTTGAGCCTAAAACAAGTTTTTTTGAATTGATAGCACGGCGTACTAACAGCTAGGTATGTAACCCCCCTGCTTGGGATCACTATAGGATTTGGGGTGGGTGCGAGTTTGGGTATATGCAAAGTACTTTTTGCATTTGATCACTAAAATAAAAGAAATCCCTAACAAAAAAAAGCAAGTATGGCAACACTGAACAAAAAACGGAAGAAATGTCAAAATTGCGTGTTTTGTATGTGAAAAAGTGAACTTTGAAAATTAATTTAAAATATAAATAAATGCTTCCTAGCTCTTAAATTGCACATATCTATCAAATAAAAAAGACCGCGTGTCGAAGTTCGTGCTGCGGTAATGGAAAGTTGAGCCAAAACTTTAGCTGTCACAACTCTTTAAAAAGGATTCTTTTTATGATTGCATTTGAATTTCTATAGTCACCTCACCACCGAACCCTTGTCTTTACCTTAAGCACCATTCATGAAACTCACCATTCACTAAAAGTCTATTCTACTACATTCTTGTCAAAAAAGTACGCAAACACCGTTTGTTTTGATTGAAAAATTGAAATGATTTGAAACCGAAAGTCATTCAAAAACTCAAACCCAAAAAAAGAGCTTGTTTCCACTTTGACTTTGCCAGATCCCAGGCCAGAACTTTATATTTAGTTTTTATTCGGGATAAACTTATTCTATGGACAATAATAATTACAAATTTGTTAACTCTGTTGATCCGTCTAAATGCGGTGCTAGAATAAAAGAAAGTAAGTGTGCAGAAAAGTTGTGATTTAATTACAAAATGAAAACTCAAAGCGAAGCTGGTGTTATTTTTATTTTTTTATATTACAGAATTTTCCAAGCTCACTCTTTCTTCGAATAAGAAAAATCAAGAAAAATCTGAAATGCCGCAGGATCAGGATAATCGGTTTCGGGAAGAAATCGTAGACAGGCGAATAAGTAGAAATCTGTTGAGCGAATTACTCACCGACGACGAATCTGACAAAGAATTTGGTCAAGATAGAAAAATACCCTACTCATCGGGGAATGGGAATCTTCTGATGCGAACAAATTCTTCTTCGAGTCTTGAGAATTTTGAATCAGGTAATAGATATGTCAATGCACTCAATGCTACTGACGCAACACATTGTTCTGAGATCGAAAAAGAAGCGGAAAAGTCTCTTGAAATGGAACCATTGATGGTGAGCTTCTTGCAAAACACCCAACAATTGGAGGAAGAAATAGAAAAACTCTCGTCGCGATTCAGCTCTTTGGCAATGACTGTTCCTCCTCCTCTAGCTCCTCCTTTGACAATAAGCTCAGAACATATTCAACACGATGTCAGTCGAATTGTGTCCACTGAGAACCAGAAAATGGCCAGTGCTGGACAAATTCTTTCGCAGCCCGCCGCCGTTAGGCTACGAGCTGAACTAAAACAAGAGCCAGATGTTTCTATTTGCATCTCATCTTCTTATGATGATGATCTCCGAGAGGAAAGTGATAGTGATTCTCCCATAACAATCTCAGATTCCTAAGAAGATGACGAGGGGAGTGAGCAGGAGGAGGAACAAGCGCCAGTGCAACAGTTTAAGATAGGTAGCCCGCAACAGCGACACCTAGCGGTAAGCCTTTATTGCACTGGCAAGCTTACTTTTTCATAAACTTGCTGTCCCTTGACATTGCTTTGACGCTTTGTTTATGAAATTCGCAAAAAGTAGTTTCAAAGAGAGTCCCCTTCTCTCTATTCAAAATTCCTTCCGTCAATTCCTCTTTCAAAGCTTCCAAGACCTAACAAATGCCGACTTATTTGTTAACCTTTGGTCATGGTATTTTCTATCATAATTTGATTTTTCTAGGGTAAGAAAAAACAAACCCTAAGCATTATAGGATAAACCACAGCCACCACGAAACTCCCAAAAAAGGGCCGTTCCCATTATATGATCCACGACCGAAATCATGGGGGCTGATCATATCCCGTGGGTGGTACCCGTTTATAGCCCGGGTCCGACTCACCATCTTTCGAGTCTTTGATAGTCGGATCTAGGGAAGATAACCCTAGGGTGACCGCTCAGCTTCATGATTGGGACCTCAATCCACCAGCTTTATCTTCATTTACATCATTCTTTTATTTTTAGAATGATTTTTACTGGAGTCACTCTGAATTTTTAACAATTTTTGTAAACATCAACTTTCACGAAGAGGTCGATTTTCGTCTATTACTGACTTGTATGGATGGTTCTTTATAATTTTGTCAGTAAGTCAGCCTCACAGACCATTGAGGCAGGACGACGGTCCATTCGTTCCGCCGTTCTTGAGATTTTCAATCTCAAGTTGGGAGAAACAATAACTTCTTGCGTTCGTTCACAAGTAGAGACCTTTATCAGTGCAATTCTCAGCGTGCCTTTTTTCAATTATAATTAATTGGACAGTATCGCCTCTTCATCGAACATACACTGAAGTCTCATTGCTTGTGTCCAGGGGCCACCACGTGGAGGTGCAAGTAAGTACATCTTTCTCCCAGATTATAGACAAGCATATAATATATATATTATGAGCTTCCCTACATCTACACGGGAGTCAGTTTGACCCCCGCGCCAGTGCAACAGCAGGAAGACGAACAAGAAACAGAACTCAATGTATCATCGATAGTCGTTGCTCCATGTTCATCGCAGAATATGACGACATTAAAAGCCAACCAGATGGCAGCTTTTCTGCGAGATGTCCGCAAGAATTACGGTCTACCCACTGACTCTCCGGATAGAGTTCGAGAGGAGACAACGCGAGATAGCCACCGCTGATATTTGTATTGTATTTGTATAGTCTTTATTCAATTATTAAGAAAAAATTACAATAATTACTTATAGCTAGTAATAATAATAACAAAATTAAATAAATAAGTGACATTTTTTGTTTTGAAAAAAAAAAACAGAGTTAAATGTCACATCAAAGAAAAATTAAAAACTTCAGTGAAAAACATAAATTAAGTATTAAGTGGGCGAACTTTTATATTTTTAATGACTTAAACTCTAATATTCTTTTATAGGTAGATATGTATATATTTATTTTTTTGTACTTCAAAGAAATTATGTACATAAATCAATTCATTTATTTGAAAATTCAAGACAAGAAGATATAGTGAACTATAAACCAATCAAAAACCATTTATATAAAAAGAAAAATATCAGTGATGATGCTGTATTCTCGAATAAGTATATAAGATTAACAATTAAATAATTAATGGCAGCACAACTTTAATTTGCTCGTGATTAAATTCAAAAAGCCAAATTTTTACTTTTCTTAAGAAAATAGACAACGATCTGATGGATCGTATATCGGCAGGAAGTTTATTGAATAACTTAAATGCGACAACAGAGAAAGAGTTCCTGAAATGAGTGGTTCGATAAGAAGGAATACAAACGACAGAACTAGAGACACTACGTAGATTCTGAAAATCATAGATTGGGCTTTGTAAATAGCCACTTCTTAAAAAGAAAAGTTTCAATACTTTAAAATAGAAAAGATGTTTTATTGGCAGAATTTGTAATTTTTTGAAGAGTTCAAATGAATGGGCAAAACGGTTGCTCCTACAAATTTTTCTTATAACGTACTTTTGCAGGACAGAAAGAGGCTGAATTTTTGAATGGTACGCACTACCCCAACAACTTAACCCATACTCTAATTTAGAGTGAAAAATTCCAAAATAAACCATACGCAAAGTTTTACTATCTAAGAATTTTTCTAGGTGATACATGGCACGAAGAGATGACTGAAGATACTGTTTCAGTTTCAAAATGTGATAAGACCAGCTCATATTTTGATCAAAAAGGATACCGAGGTATCTAAATTGATCAACGACATCAATCTTGAAGCAAGACGCATTGCAAGAATATTCAGAATTGAACCAAATTTTTGAGCTAGCAGGATCGCATATACAAGTAAGGTCACAATGTCGTTCACAATTAGAAACATGGAAAATAACATCCAGATCAGGACATTCACGGGGACTCAAACTAAAGTACATAAGTTTGGTTTTATTACTGACAGTTAGCTTATGACAGGCAAACCATTTGCGTAAAGTATTAACATCATTATTAATATCTGCAATTAAATTCAGAGGGTTATCTGAAACATATGCAATACCCAAATCATCAGCAAAAGCTTTCACTTTACCGGAAAAACTCTGATAAAAAAGAGAGTTTATGTAAACAAGAAATAAAATAGGTCCAAGGACAGATCCTTGGGGAACAACTAGGTTAAGAAAATTACTCGCACTTAAGCTTTCGCCAATTTTAACCTTTTGCAATCTATTCTTTAGATATGATGTGAACCAACTTAGGATGAAGCCACGAATTCCCGCACTAAACAATTTGTCCAAAAGAACATTGTGGTCCACCATGTCAAATGCCTTCGTTATGTCTACAAATAGACCGGCGCATGATTTTTTGTCATCTAAACCTTTGTTGATTAATGAGCAAAAAGCCATGACTGCATCTTCAGTTGACAGACCATCCCTAAACCCAAATTGATCAGGACTGAAAAAACTTATAGCCTTAAAATAATGTAGCATACGACTCTTCATTGCTTTTTCGAAAACCTTAGAGATTGAAGATAGTATAGAAATAGGTCTATAATTATTTTTTTCCTTTCTACTGCCCTTTTTATATAAAGGAATTACGTGGGCAACCTTTAATTTTTCTGGAAAGATACCAGTGGTTACACTTAAATTGAAAACATAAGATAAAACATCAACAACATTTAGAGCTATGTTTTTAAGAGTTATATTACTTATGCCATCTTCACCACATGAATTAGAGTTGTCTAATTTGTTTATGATCTTTAAGATTTCTAGACCAGTTATTTGGTCAAAAACAAAGCTCCTACAATAAGAAGTGTTTCCATTTAAAGCAAAGGAATCGCATTGATCACACAAAGTATTATTAGCAGAAAGAGAAGACATGCTTCCAATGGAACAAAAGAAATTGTTAAATATATTTGCAATCATTGTAGGATCTATCAAATCAATACCCCCATCATTTAGAACGATTGGAACCGGAACTGTTGAGTTTGAAGAGTTAATGATGCTATTAATCACTTTCCATTCTTTTCTTGGGTTGCCAAGTGATTCTTGAACATTATTAAAATAATATCGATTACGTCGTACTTTAATTTCCTTATTAACTTTTTTACTTAGTTTTATAAATCGATTTTTTAATGTAGAAATTAGTGGATGCTTTAAACATTTTGATCGCAGTTTATTTTTAAGTTTTACTTTTTTCAAAAGGTAATTGCTTACCCAGGGTTTAAGTCTGACATTCGATTTTCTTTGAATAGCAACACGACGACAACTTTCTACATGGCCTTGCAGGCGCATTATAAACGAGTCGTAGGCTAAAGACGCATTTTCTTCACAGTAAACAGATTCCCAGGACTCAAACCTGAGGGCATTATTAAGGAGATCAAACTTTATTTTTTTGTAAGAAGAATTAAGGGAGTTTGTACTGTACCTCTTGGTAGTTACATCACCTAGCAAAATTCCAGTCATACAGTGATCTGTAATATTAAGATCAAAATTGAGACCATAGCACTGATTTAGGGAATTACTTTTAAGTCGAACTAAAACATGATCTAAACAAGTACCAGAGTTAGGACGAGTTATATCGTTTATGAAAGACGTAAGACCGTATTGAGCCGATAAGGCAAAGTAGGAATCAGAAATAGAATTTGAAACCAAAATATCAATATTGATATCACCTAAAATAACTAAATTCTCAGCCTTTTCAGTAATTAAATAATTTCCTAACTCTTCCAAGAACAAAAGACTACTTACAGATTGAAGTCTGTATATGCAAACAAAGTTAAAGATGGCATCGCATAAATTAATACTTAGTTTCAATACATCAGCGCTTGACCAACTGAGACAGGTAACCTGAAATTCTAAATTGTCACGAATAAATACACCAACACCACCAGCCGAATAAGATTCATTTGTAGAACAACAAAAATTATAACCAGTTATAGAATAATCACTTTCACTGGAAAAAATCCATATCTCACTTACAAATATAAGATCTGGCAAGTAAACAAATGCTTCCAAATTACACACAAGCAAATCAAAGTTTTGTCTCAAACTTCTAATGTTTTGGTGCACAGCAAAAAAAGATTGCAAAGCGTTGCTAGACGCATCGAAAATACAGTCATCAATGCTATGAATAGTAGAGGGAGAAGTATTGCCAAATTGATCGAGATAAAAACGGTTAGAAAACATAACAGAAGAAAAGAAATAGAAATAAAAAAAAGAAAACAAAATCTAATCAACCAAAGATTCTAAATCGGCAAAAGAACGTACAGCAATAACTCTCCCTTTATCTACTTTTCTCGTTAAAATTTGACAATTTTGAAACCATAAATATTTATAATTGCGCTCAGTTTTAATTTTTTTTGCTTGCATATACAAAGCTCTGGTATAACCAGTGAAACATTCGTTTATATAAATACTACTATTACTACCAACTACAAAAAGTGATGAATTCAGCTTCTTAACTGCAGACCTCTTGTTCTTCATTACTTTTTTTTTCATATCTTGTGTAGAAAAATGTACACGAATAACATTGTTTTTGTTTTCTTCAGGATCACTGCTAGACGCGGAGGCACTGCTTGAGGAAGAACGTTTGATATAACACTGTTGAATATCATCCGAAGAGATTGTCAAATTTAGAGCACTGTCAAATATTGTTTGCACACACTCTAGAGCATTATTGGTGTTTACTCCAGGTACACCAATTATTTCGATGGCGTTCTCTACAATTTTCTGCTCTCTCCAGTTTAATCGACTCTCTAGATTGTAAACCTTCTCTTTTAGTTTTTTGTTTTCCTCTTTAAGTTGATTTACAGAAGCGAGAAAATCACAATTAATTTTTTTCATCTGAATAATTTCATCATAGAGAAGTTCCAAGGTTATAGGACCGCTAGGGAGAAGAATGACATCTTCTGAGTCAGAGCCAGATGTTGGATCTGGTGTTGCTTTGATTTTTTTAGAACCATGCTTGGTGCGTTTATTGTTGCTCTTAGACTTAGTCGACATAATGGAAAGCACTGCCAAATAAACTTACTGTTATAGAGGGCAATAGAGCACAATGCTGTTGTTGTAAAATTGTACAATTGATTCAAGATTGGCACAATGTTTTTGTTGTTGTTATTAACGTTAATATGCAATCAAATCAGAGATCGGCTGATGTAATATTTGTATATGCGGATTTTAACATGCGGCGTTTGCTCTAGGTAATTTTGTAGTTACAAATAAATATGTATTTATATTACAAACTATGTAAAGAATTCAAGAGTTAAAATTAAAAACGGAATTCGGATGGACAAATATAATTAAAAGTGCACGCCCACAACACTCTTAGTTAACACGTCCGTTCACCACAACGTTTACTCATTTACAGAGCCCATGACTGTAGAAAATGACTCACGAAGCGCGGGAACGGCCCGGCGAATCGCTACAGCCGACACCGAATCAATGACTGACCCTACCAACCTAAAAGAGCCATCTCCAGACTTAAATCGAAGACTAGCCCTAGACGACACAGAAGATATGACGAGAGCAGACGAGTCCCTTCGAAACTCGCGGCATTATAATCCCGTGATGAAAGTCGCTTCAGAGCTGCTTGATGAGAGTGTGCATCGATCCTCCGAGCCTATTCCTGATGACTCGCTGACTATTGCCGAGACCTCAGATGAAGAAGAACCACCACCACCATCATCACCATCACCGGCTCCTTCACAACCAACTTCTCAATCATGCGATACTTCACGCGCGGCCGCCTTGAAAAGAAGTGAAACATTCTCGCAGATTCGAACGAGATCGAGATCTACTAACTCTTCCATGTCCAGTGCTGACACTCAGGTTCAGATAAACATATCAGCGAAGATTAACATCAAGATCCAAGTCTCCCACCAGAGGGATGACTCAAACACCTCCGAGATCACAGATTCATTTCAATCCAACGACAAGTCCACAAGTCAATCGATCGTCGAGGAAGAACAGCCACACAACGGCAGCAGTGCCCAAAAGGGAAACAACAATCAGAGTCGAGCCATCGAAGACATTCCGCATTCTCCACCCGAACGCGATATACCCGAGAAAGAGAATGTGCCAGAAACTCCTTCCGCTGATTATATGGACAAGGCTCAACAATTGTTGAATGAATTGTATGGCGTTTTGTATCCATACCTCTGCACAGTCAAAGTTCTTAGAAGGAATAGCCTTTGGCTTAAGCTTAGGTCGTCCCCGTTCCATTTTATAGAGTTGTCCATTGATGATGTTGTCGTAGGTTGTGCTGATGTCGTTATCATCAAAATGCCTCTCGCATACTTTGTCGTGGGCTTTAAGTTCCCGTTGTTTTGGTAGAACATCTACCCAAGCATTAAATGTTTCTTTATCCTTTTTAATAAAACAAAAATTTAAAACAAAATTTATCGAATTTTATTGAGATAAAATAGGAAGTTTTGTTGTACCTTTGGAACGACAAACATTTTTCTTTTCATTGTTCCTTTTATTCGACAAAGTCTGTCACATCCTGGGATAAAACAATTTCTCATAGTGCTCAATATTTATTTAAGAAAACAAAACTATAAGTTCAAACAATTTAACTTATTTTTACATAAAACATTTAATTGTTGTTAGGAAAATTGTTTTAATTTAATTCTACATTTTTTGACAAGCCCTTGTCAACTTGACTGTTGTGTTGACTTTTATATTAAAAGTCACACAGAATCTCAAACTGTCAAACTATGGTTGGGTGTGTTCCACCATATTCATACACCACAATTCAATAATTATTTTTTATGTCGTTAAGATGCTTTTCAAACGTTTAATAGTACACTCAAAATCACTTTATATTTCTTCTGACACATATGTATGTACATTAAGAAAAATCTTTAATCATTAAAGCTAAAAACTATCAAATTAAGAATTAAGCAGCCTAAAAAGTGTCAAGAGAACACTAGCAAAACTACCTTTTTCGAAAAAATGACGCCATCTTAAAAATGTATCAATCATGTCATTTACACTGCTTGACCGTGATCAACATAAAAAATGAAAAACTGAAAGCTTACCTTAACTCACATCAACTCAAATTTCCAAAGAACCATTTGATTGCATCTTCTTTTCATTTTTAACAAATTAAAAACATCAATTTAAATGTTTGTTAGTTTCAGCTAAGAAACTGACATTTATTTTGTATTTTTTGGTTTTTGTTTTATTTTTTTTTTGTTTTTAATATAAAATATTTAAATGCAGTAAGCATAAATGTATATAAGTTAAAAAAAATAAAATTAGAAACATCAATAATAATTATTATAAGAACGACAATAATTAGAAAAAAAGTCAGTTTATATTTATGAAATTGAAAAACAAAAATCAATTACCAAGTCACTGTTTGAATTGGTGCTCAGTACTCAGTAATTTGAATTTCACAAATATAAACAAACAATCGCATAAAGATGAAATTATTGAACTTCAAAAAAAAAAAATTTAAACATTTAAAAAATGTTTTAAATTTAAAACCAAGAAACTTATGTACTTACCATTTCAGAGTTTCCAAAAGCTCAAAAACAAAAACAAAATTAAATCGTCATCATCCTTTTCCCGTCCTTTGTTCCTTGTCAAGTCTTCCCATTCAATTCCTTTTTCTTTTATTTTTAAAAGTTGCTAAAATCATTAAAATCAAATACCATTTCAATGCCATTTAATTAAACAAAAACAAAAATAAAAATACTCACATGACGATATAATTTTCCGCAACTAAATCTTCTCCAAAAATATTCTTTTGATAATTTTCTTTGCTTTTCCTTTATTTCTTTTTCTTCATGGATTTTCTTCATAACCAATCCATATTTCATCCACTAAAAAATTAAATTATTATAGTTAAACATTTTAAATACAAAAATATTTGTTACTAACATTTATCCAAATATTTTCTCCCAGAGATCAAAAGTAAATCTCAACCTTTTGAAAGGTCTCTTAAATTACTCTCACTTGTTGTGATTTACAAAAATGATCACTTAATAACCAGTTTACTCAATTTTTTTTTTTTCGGTTTCTGAGAGAGAAACTTTTATTTTGACTTTTTTTTAGGTTTTGGTTAACCGGTGACCACTTATTACTGAGAGAAAAAAATAAATCTCATTTGGAGATTTTTAATTTACTTTACCCGTTAGAAAGTTCTTTGTTTAGAATTTCCAAGAAATGTTTATTTAGTCATTTATCAACACAATGTAATATGAATTCGTTTGTTGTTGTTGTCTTTTCTGTTTGTTTCGCTCTTAAATAAAGTATAATTTCATTAAATTTAATCTTCGTATAATATTCTTTATGTAGAATATAACCTCAGTTTCTCAAGAAGCAAATCCAACGACAAGCAACGAAAGTCCAAATACTGCAACAAGTCATGCCAGCGATACCGATAACTAACTTTTAAACTTGTATTTAAATAGAATTGAGCATTAAGAACGGGAAGAAAATGGAACCAGTGACGTCAGTAATAACGAAACGCTTTCAAAATTATACGTGGACATCGAAAATTTTGATTCGGTCTACCCTCGTTTGCCGTTGGACGCTAACATTCTTTCATTTTTTCAAAATCTCAAATTAAAATCTCCTAACATTTTTGAGATCGCTCTGGTTGTACTGGGCGTTCCAGCAACGCAAGTATCAGTGGAAAGGGCGTTTTCTTCTTTAAGTTTCATACTTATCGAAAGAAGATATAATTTAAATCCAAAAACTCTTGAGAATTTACTTTTAGTTAGCCTTAATAATTAAGAATTAACTTTTTTTACTTGCAAAATAAAGAAAATCATATAATTTATCATTTTAACCATTTTTGATTTATTTTCTACGGAAAAGGTTTAAGTTTAACCATTTCCATTTATTTTTAGTTAAATAAGTCAACAGATAAGAGATATTTGCGAACTTAAATGATAAATCTCACACAAAGACCTAAAAAATTAATTTTTAAAAATAAATCACAGACCAAGACCAAAATGAAATTGGCGAATTAAATAAATCTCAGTGAGAAACCGATTGAAAATAAAGGTCAACGGTTATTTTGGATCTCTGTTTTCTCCCATGGAATTAAATAATTTTCTTGAGAAAAACATTTAATTAATTAATAATTCCTATTTTAATCACACACTTTTTCACTATGATTTTTGTTGTCATTTATTTTTCCAAGTTTACTTCGATTTGAAAAGAAATAAATTTAAATGTCAGTGGATTTTGATCAAAGTTTGTCAGTGTGTTTTCCAAAGTTACTAAAATTTTAAATATGAAAATAAAGGGCAGTGAATTGAGCAAAGTGTTTTCATTGGAAAATATGCTACTTACAAGAGTATGGAGCTTTTAGAGATGGCAATTCGGATGCACTTATTTTCTAAGTGCAGTTAATTCGTGGTAAAAACGCATTTATTTTTGACATCTGTCACTTTGACTTCGGTCACTTATGCCATCTATCATTTTCTTGAAATCTACTCCCAATCTCAATTTGTTTTGCATTTAACATTGTTTGAAAATTTCAGACTTTTCTAGGGGCGACTTTCCATTACCACAGCACGAATTTCCTTCTGATTTTTTTTTACAGTTAGGTAGGGGTCTCAATAGAACATGTTTTAAATATTAAGGCGAGGAAACATCTTTAAGTCATAGAAAAAAATATTTTCTTTTTCGGACTTAACCCTACTCTTTTTGTATTTCATTTTTTGAGCCTAAAACAAGTTTTTTTGAATTGATAGCACGGCGTACTAACAGCTAGGTATGTAAACCCCCTGCTTGGGATCACTATAGGATTTGGGGTGGGTGCGAGTTTGGGTATATGCAAAGTACTTTTTGCATTTGATCACTAAAATAAAAGAAATCCCTAACAAAAAAAAGCAAGTATGGCAACACTGAACAAAAAACAGGGAAGAAATGTCAAAATTGCGTGTTTTGTATGTGAAAAAGTGAACTTTGAAAATTAATTTAAAATATAAATAAATGCTTCCTCGCTCTTAAATTGCACATATCTATCAAATAAAAAAGACCGCGTGTCGAAGTTCGTGCTGCGGTAATGGAAAGTTGAGCCAAAACTTTAGCTGTCACAACTCTTTAAAAAGGATTCTTTTTATGATTGCATTTGAATTTCTATAGTCACCTCACCACCGAACCCTTGTCTTTACCTTAAGCACCACTCATGAAACTCACCATTCACTAAAAGTCTATTCTACTACATTCTTGTCAAAAAAGTACGCAAACACCGTTTGTTTTGATTGAAAAATTGAAATGATTTGAAACCGAAAGTCATTCAAAAACTCAAACCCAAAAAAAGAGCTTGTTTCCACTTTGACTTTGCCAGATCCCAGGCCAGAACTTTATATTTAGTTTTTATTCGGGATAAACTTATTTTATGGACAATAATAATTACAAATTTGTTAACTCTGTTGATCCGTCTAAATGCGGTGCTAGAATAAAAGAAAGTAAGTGTGCAGAAAAGTTGTGATTTAATTACAAAATGAAAACTCAAAGCGAAGCTGGTGTTATTTTTATTTTTTTATATTACAGAATTTTCCAAGCTCACTCTTTCTTCGAATAAGAAAAATCAAGAAAAATCTGAAATGCCGCAGGATCAGGATAATCGGTTTCGGGAAGAAATCGTAGACAGGCGAATAAGTAGAAATCTGTTGAGCGAATTACTCACCGACGACGAATCTGACAAAGAATTTGGTCAAGATAGAAAAATACCCTCCTCATCGGGGAATGGGAATCTTCTGATGCGAACAAATTCTTCTTCGAGTCTTGAGAATTTTGAATCAGGTAATAGATATGTCAATGCACTCAATGCTACTGACGCAACACATTGTTCTGAGATCGAAAAAGAAGCGGAAAAGTCTCTTGAAATGGAACCATTGATGGTGAGCTTCTTGCAAAACACCCAACAATTGGAGGAAGAAATAGAAAAACTCTCGTCGCGAGTCAGCTCTTTGGCAATGACTGTTCCTCCTCCTCTAGCTCCTCCTTTGACAATAAGCTCAGAACATATTCAACACGATGTCAGTCGAATTGTGTCCACTGAGAACCAGAAAATGGCCAGTGCTGGACAAATTCTTTCGCAGCCCGCCGCCGTTAGGCTACGAGCTGAACTAAAACAAGAGCCAGATGTTTCTATTTGCATCTCATCTTCTTATGATGATGATCTCCGAGAGGAAAGTGATAGTGATTCTCCCATAACAATCTCAGATTCCTAAGAAGATGACGAGGGGAGTGAGCAGGAGGAGGAACAAGCGCCAGTGCAACAGTTTAAGATAGGTAGCCCGCAACAGCGACACCTAGCGGTAAGCCTTTATTGCACTGGCAAGCTTACTTTTTCATAAACTTGCTGTCCCTTGACATTGCTTTGACGCTTTGTTTTTGAAATTCGCAAAAAGTAGTTTCAAAGAGAGTCCCCTTCTCTCTATTCAAAATTCCTTCCGTCAATTCCTCTTTCAAAGCTTCCAAGACCTAACAAATGCCGACTTATTTGTTAACCTTTGGTCATGGTATTTTCTATCATAATTTGATTTTTCTAGGGTAAGAAAAACCAAACCCTAAGCATTATAGGATAAACCACAGCCACCACGAAACTCCCAAAAAAGGGCCGTTCCCATTATATGATCCACGACCGAAATCATGGGGGCTGATCATATCCCGTGGGTGGTACCCGTTTATAGCCCGGGTCCGACTCACCATCTTTCGAGTCTTTGATAGTCGGATCTAGGGAAGATAACCCTAGGGTGACCGCTCAGCTTCATGATTGGGACCTCAATCCACCAGCTTTATCTTCATTTACATCATTCTTTTATTTTTAGAATGATTTTTACTGGAGTCACTCTGAATTTTTAACAATTTTTGTAAACATCAACTTTCACGAAGAGGTCGATTTTCGTCTATTACTGACTTGTATGGATGGTTCTTTATAATTTTGTCAGTAAGTCAGCCTCACAGACCATTGAGGCAGGACGACGGTCCATTCGTTCCGCCGTTCTTGAGATTTTCAATCTCAAGTTGGGAGAAACAATAACTTCTTGCGTTCGTTCACAAGTAGAGACCTTTATCAGTGCAATTCTCAGCGTGCCTTTTTTCAATTATAATTAATTGGACAGTATCGCCTCTTCATCAAACATACACTGAAGTCTCATTGCTTGTGTCCAGGGGCCACCACGTGGAGGTGCAAGTAAGTACATCTTTCTCCCAGATTATAGACAAGCATATAATACATATATTATGAGCTTCCCTACATCTACACGGGAGTCAGTTTGACCCCCGCGCCAGTGCAACAGCAGGAAGACGAACAAGAAACAGAACTCAATGTATCATCGATAGTCGTTGCTCCATGTTCATCGCAGAATATGACGACATTAAAAGCCAACCAGATGGCAGCTTTTCTGCGAGATGTCCGCAAGAATTACGGTCTACCCACTGACTCTCCGGATAGAGTTCGAGAGGAGACAACGCGAGATAGCCACCGCTGATATTTGTATTGTATTTGTATAGTCTTTATTCAATTATTAAGAAAAAATTACAATAATTACTTATAGCTAGTAATAATAATAACAAAATTAAATAAATAAGTGACATTTTTTGTTTTGAAAAAAAAAAACAGAGTTAAATGTCACATCAAAGAAAAATTAAAAACTTCAGTGAAAAACATAAATTAAGTATTAAGTGGGCGAACTTTTATATTTTTAATGACTTAAACTCTAATATTCTTTTATAGGTAGATATGTATATATTTATTTGTTTGTACTTCAAAGAAATTATGTACATAAATCAATTCATTTATTTGAAAATTCAAGACAAGAAGATATAGTGAACTATAAACCAATCAAAAACCATTTATATAAAAAGAAAAATATCAGTGATGATGCTGTATTCTCGAATAAGTATATAAGATTAACAATTAAATAATTAATGGCAGCACAACTTTAATTTGCTCGTGATTAAATTCAAAAAGCCAAATTTTTACTTTTCTTAAGAAAATAGACAACGATCTGATGGATCGTATATCGGCAGGAAGTTTATTGAATAACTTAAATGCGACAACAGAGAAAGAGTTCCTGAAATGAGTGGTTCGATAAGAAGGAATACAAACGACAGAACTAGAGACACTACGTAGATTCTGAAAATCATAGATTGGGCTTTGTAAATAGCCACTTCTTAAAAAGAAAAGTTTCAATACTTTAAAATAGAAAAGATGTTTTATTGGCAGAATTTGTAATTTTTTGAAGAGTTCAAATGAATGGGCAAAACGGTTGCTCCTACAAATTTTTCTTATAACGTACTTTTGCAGGACAGAAAGAGGCTGAATTTTTGAATGGTACGCACTACCCCAACAACTTAACCCATACTCTAATTTAGAGTGAAAAATTCCAAAATAAACCATACGCAAAGTTTTACTATCTAAGAATTTTTCTAGGTGATACATGGCACGAAGAGATGACTGAAGATACTGTTTCAGTTTCAAAATGTGATAAGACCAGCTCATATTTTGATCAAAAAGGATACCGAGGTATCTAAATTGATCAACGACATCAATCTTGAAGCAAGACGCATTGCAAGAATATTCAGAATTGAACCAAATTTTTGAGCTAGCAGGATCGCATATACAAGTAAGGTCACAATGTCGTTCACAATTAGAAACATGGAAAATAACATCCAGATCAGGACATTCACGGGGACTCAAACTAAAGTACATAAGTTTGGTTTTATTACTGACAGTTAGCTTATGACAGGCAAACCATTTGCGTAAAGTATTAACATCATTATTAATATCTGCAATTAAATTCAGAGGGTTATCTGAAACATATGCAATACCCAAATCATCAGCAAAAGCTTTCACTTTACCGGAAAAACTCTGATAAAAAAGAGAGTTTATGTAAACAAGAAATAAAATAGGTCCAAGGACAGATCCTTGGGGAACAACTAGGTTAAGAAAATTACTCGCACTTAAGCTTTCGCCAATTTTAACCTTTTGCAATCTATTCTTTAGATATGATGTGAACCAACTTAGGATGAAGCCACGAATTCCCGCACTAAACAATTTGTCCAAAAGAACATTGTGGTCCACCATGTCAAATGCCTTCGTTATGTCTACAAATAGACCGGCGCATGATTTTTTGTCATCTAAACCTTTGTTGATTAATGAGCAAAAAGCCATGACTGCATCTTCAGTTGACAGACCATCCCTAAACCCAAATTGATCAGGACTGAAAAAACTTATAGCCTTAAAATAATGTAGCATACGACTCTTCATTGCTTTTTCGAAAACCTTAGAGATTGAAGATAGTATAGAAATAGGTCTATAATTATTTTTTTCCTTTCTACTGCCCTTTTTATATAAAGGAATTACGTGGGCAACCTTTAATTTTTCTGGAAAGATACCAGTGGTTACACTTAAATTGAAAACATAAGATAAAACATCAACAACATTTAGAGCTATGTTTTTAAGAGTTATATTACTTATGCCATCTTCACCACATGAATTAGAGTTGTCTAATTTGTTTATGATCTTTAAGATTTCTAGACCAGTTATTTGGTCAAAAACAAAGCTCCTACAATAAGAAGTGTTTCCATTTAAAGCAAAGGAATCGCATTGATCACACAAAGTATTATTAGCAGAAAGAGAAGACATGCTTCCAATGGAACAAAAGAAATTGTTAAATATATTTGCAATCATTGTAGGATCTATCAAATCAATACCCCCATCATTTAGAACGATTGGAACCGGAACTGTTGAGTTTGAAGAGTTAATGATGCTATTAATCACTTTCCATTCTTTTCTTGGGTTGCCAAGTGATTCTTGAACATTATTAAAATAATATCGATTACGTCGTACTTTAATTTCCTTATTAACTTTTTTACTTAGTTTTATAAATCGATTTTTTAATGTAGAAATTAGTGGATGCTTTAAACATTTTGATCGCAGTTTATTTTTAAGTTTTACTTTTTTCAAAAGGTAATTGCTTACCCAGGGTTTAAGTCTGACATTCGATTTTCTTTGAATAGCAACACGACGACAACTTTCTACATGGCCTTGCAGGCGCATTATAAACGAGTCGTAGGCTAAAGACGCATTTTCTTCACAGTAAACAGATTCCCAGGACTCAAACCTGAGGGCATTATTAAGGAGATCAAACTTTATTTTTTTGTAAGAAGAATTAAGGGAGTTTGTACTGTACCTCTTGGTAGTTACATCACCTAGCAAAATTCCAGTCATACAGTGATCTGTAATATTAAGATCAAAATTGAGACCATAGCACTGATTTAGGGAATTACTTTTAAGTCGAACTAAAACATGATCTAAACAAGTACCAGAGTTAGGACGAGTTATATCGTTTATGAAAGACGTAAGACCGTATTGAGCCGATAAGGCAAAGTAGGAATCAGAAATAGAATTTGAAACCAAAATATCAATATTGATATCACCTAAAATAACTAAATTCTCAGCCTTTTCAGTAATTAAATAATTTCCTAACTCTTCCAAGAACAAAAGACTACTTACAGATTGAAGTCTGTATATGCAAACAAAGTTAAAGATGGCATCGCATAAATTAATACTTAGTTTCAATACATCAGCGCTTGACCAACTGAGACAGGTAACCTGAAATTCTAAATTGTCACGAATAAATACACCAACACCACCAGCCGAATAAGATTCATTTGTAGAACAACAAAAATTATAACCAGTTATAGAATAATCACTTTCACTGGAAAAAATCCATATCTCACTTACAAATATAAGATCTGGCAAGTAAACAAATGCTTCCAAATTACACACAAGCAAATCAAAGTTTTGTCTCAAACTTCTAATGTTTTGGTGCACAGCAAAAAAAGATTGCAAAGCGTTGCTAGACGCATCGAAAATACAGTCATCAATGCTATGAATAGTAGAGGGAGAAGTATTGCCAAATTGATCGAGATAAAAACGGTTAGAAAACATAACAGAAGAAAAGAAATAGAAATAAAAAAAAGAAAACAAAATCTAATCAACCAAAGATTCTAAATCGGCAAAAGAACGTACAGCAATAACTCTCCCTTTATCTACTTTTCTCGTTAAAATTTGACAATTTTGAAACCATAAATATTTATAATTGCGCTCAGTTTTAATTTTTTTTGCTTGCATATACAAAGCTCTGGTATAACCAGTGAAACATTCGTTTATATAAATACTACTATTACTACCAACTACAAAAAGTGATGAATTCAGCTTCTTAACTGCAGACCTCTTGTTCTTCATTACTTTTTTTTTCATATCTTGTGTAGAAAAATGTACACGAATAACATTGTTTTTGTTTTCTTCAGGATCACTGCTAGACGCGGAGGCACTGCTTGAGGAAGAACGTTTGATATAACACTGTTGAATATCATCCGAAGAGATTGTCAAATTTAGAGCACTGTCAAATATTGTTTGCACACACTCTAGAGCATTATTGGTGTTTACTCCAGGTACACCAATTATTTCGATGGCGTTCTCTACAATTTTCTGCTCTCTCCAGTTTAATCGACTCTCTAGATTGTAAACCTTCTCTTTTAGTTTTTTGTTTTCCTCTTTAAGTTGATTTACAGAAGCGAGAAAATCACAATTAATTTTTTTCATCTGAATAATTTCATCATAGAGAAGTTCCAAGGTTATAGAACCGCTAGGGAGAAGAATGACATCTTCTGAGTCAGAGCCAGATGTTGGATCTGGTGTTGCTGTGATTTTTTTAGAACCATGCTTGGTGCGTTTATTGTTGCTCTTAGACTTAGTCGACATAATGGAAAGCACTGCCAAATAAACTTACTGTTATAGAGGGCAATAGAGCACAATGCTGTTGTTGTAAAATTGTACAATTGATTCAAGACTGGCACAATGTTTTTGTTGTTGTTATTAACGTTAATATGCAATCAAATCAGAGATCGGCTGATGTAATATTTGTATATGCGGATTTTAACATGCGGCGTTTGCTCTAGGTAATTTTGTAGTTACAAATAAATATGTATTTATATTACAAACTATGTAAAGAATTCAAGAGTTAAAATTAAAAACGGAATTCGGATGGACAAATATAATTAAAAGTGCACGCCCACAACACTCTTAGTTAACACGTCCGTTCACCACAACGTTTACTCATTTACAGAGCCCATGACTGTAGAAAATGACTCACGAAGCGCGGGAACGGCCCGGCGAATCGCTACAGCCGACACCGAATCAATGACTGACCCTACCAACCTAAAAGAGCCATCTCCAGACTTAAATCGAAGACTAGCCCTAGACGACACAGAAGATATGACGAGAGCAGACGAGTCCCTTCGAAACTCGCGGCATTATAATCCCGTGATGAAAGTCGCTTCAGAGCTGCTTGATGAGAGTGTGCATCGATCCTCCGAGCCTATTGCTGATGACTCGCTGACTATTGCCGAGACCTCAGATGAAGAAGAACCACCACCACCATCATCACCATCACCGGCTCCTTCACAACCAACTTCTCAATCATGCGATACTTCACGCGCGGCCGCCTTGAAAAGAAGTGAAACATTCTCGCAGATTCGAACGAGATCGAGATCTACTAACTCTTCCATGTCCAGTGCTGACACTCAGGTTCAGATAAACATATCAGCGAAGATTAACATCAAGATCCAAGTCTCCCACCAGAGGGATGACTCAAACACCTCCGAGATCACAGATTCATTTCAATCCAACGACAAGTCCACAAGTCAATCGATCGTCGAGGAAGAACAGCCACACAACGGCAGCAGTGCCCAAAAGGGAAACAACAATCAGAGTCGAGCCATCGAAGACATTCCGCATTCTCCACCCGAACGCGATATACCCGAGAAAGAGAATGTGCCAGAAACTCCTTCCGCTGATTATATGGACAAGGCTCAACAATTGTTGAATGAATTGTATGGCGTTTTGTATCCATACCTCTGCACAGTCAAAGTTCTTAGAAGGAATAGCCTTTGGCTTAAGCTTAGGTCGTCCCCGTTCCATTTTATACAGTTGTCCATTGATGATGTTGTCGTAGGTTGTGCTGATGTCGTTATCATCAAAATGCCTCTCGCATACTTTGTCGTGGGCTTTAAGTTCCCGTTGTTTTGGTAGAACATCTACCCAAGCATTAAATGTTTCTTTATCCCTTTTTAAAAAAAAAAATTAAAACAAAATTTATCGAATTTTATTGAGATAAAATAGGAAGTTTTGTTGTACCTTTGGAACGACAAACATTTTTCTTTTCATTGTTCCTTTTATTCGACAAAGTCTGTCACATCCTGGGATAAAACAATTTCTCATAGTGCTCAATATTTATTTAAGAAAACAAAACTATAAGTTCAAACAATTTAACTTATTTTTACATAAAACATTTAATTGTTGTTAGGAAAATTGTTTTAATTTAATTCTACATTTTTTGACAAGCCCTTGTCAACTTGACTGTTGTGTTGACTTTTATATTAAAAGTCACACAGAATCTCAAACTGTCAAACTATGGTTGGGTGTGTTCCACCATATTCATACACCACAATTCAATAATTATTTTTTATGTCGTTAAGATGCTTTTCAAACGTTTAATAGTACACTCAAAATCACTTTATATTTCTTCTGACACATATGTACAGTGAACCAAAAAAAAAGTTGTACAGTCGATTTTCTTTTGTTATAATGAAATTATCTATGGAGTTAATTGCAATAAAAAAACAAAATACTTACTAAAAATAGGGATTTTTTTAACCTCCAGATTTATTCAAATACATTTTTTTTAATAAATTATTTTAATAAAAAAAAACAAATTCAATGAATAAAGTCTGTTTTATGAAACCAAAAAAAAACTTGTACATTTGAAAAATTCAATTAAAAAACAGCAACATTTCGAAAACCCAAATGGTTTAATATTTTGTATAATGTCCTTTTGCATCTAAGACCATTTCCAACCTCTTTGGCATTGAAAGGGCCAATTTTTTTGTAACATCTAGCGTAATTTCAAACCATATCCTCTGTATTGCATCTTTCAACTATTCTTTATTTTGTACTTTCCTTTCCCTCAACTTTTTTTCAACATGAGCCCAAAGATGTTCAATTGGATTTAAATCCGGGCTGTGAGGTGGATGAGGGACTACTTTTTTCACGTTATATAACAACCATTCCTTCACTATCAACGCGGAATGTTTTGGGTCATTGTCATGAACGAAACTAAAATTATCTCCAAGGTCCAATTTTGATGCAGTACTTCTTAAATTATTTTTCAAGATGTTCAGGTAATCAAACTTATTCATTGTCCCTTCCACAAATTGAAAATTTCCAACTCCATTTGCTCCCATCGCACCCCACACCATAACGCTGCCAACAACATGTTTTACTGTGCAATTTACATTCTTCGGATCTAACGCTGTACCACTTTTTCTCCAAACAAAACGTCACCCATCGGATCCAAAAATGTTGAATTTGGATTCGTCGGTATAAATAACGGAATTCCAAAACCCTATCGGCTCATTTATATACTCTTTGGCATATTGTAGGCGCTTCTTTACATTTATGGCGGATAAAAGTGGTTCGTTTCGAGGCGTAAAACCTCTAAACTCTTCCGAATGTAAAAAATTTCTTACCGCCTGTGAATGAACTTGGACAATTTTGTTTCTATTGAGGTCTTCCGCTATTTCCAATGCCGAAATTTTGGTGTTACTTTGTACAATCCTTACTATACGCCTCTTGGTTTGTTTAGTATCAATTTTTCTCGGTCTCCCACTTCCACTTGGTCTTGTTAAAAATCCGTTTTTTTGTAAGAATTAATAACGTACTGAACTGTGGAATGTGGCTTTTCACAATATCAGCGATTTGTCTTAGACTTTTCTTTTCGTCCCACAACTTAACAATAAGTTTTTTTCATATCAAGTGAAGTTTGTTTGTTTTCCATTTTTTTTTAATTTCTCTTATAAATTTTTAACAAATTATTACTCTGGCAACATGAAAAAACTAAACCTTTCAAAAAAAAGATGATCTGATAAAGCTTAATGGATAACGGTTCTATACAATATTGTAACTACAAAGTGTACAAGTTTTTTTTTGGTTTCATAGAACGGACTTTATTCATTGAATTGATTTTTTTTACTAAAATAATTTATTTAAAAAAATGTGTTTTACTTAATCTGGAGGTTAAAAAAAAACCCTATTTTTGGTAAGTATTTTGTTTTTTTATTGCAATTAACTCCATAGATAATTGCATTTTAACAAAAGAAAATCGAGTGTACAACTTTTTTTTTGGTTCACTGTATGTACATTAAGAAAAATCTTTAATCATTAAAGCTAAAAACTATCAAATTAAGAATTAAGCAGCCTAAAAAGTGTCAAGAGAACACTAGCAAAACTACCTTTTTCGAAAAAATGACGCCATCTTAAAAATGTATCAATCATGTCATTTACACTGCTTGACCGTGATCAACATAAAAAATGAAAAACTGAAAGCTTACCTTAACTCACATCAACTCAAATTTCCAAAGAACCATTTGATTGCATCTTCTTTTCATTTTTAACAAATTAAAAACATCAATTTAAATGTTTGTTAGTTTCAGCTAAGAAACTGACATATTTATTTTGTATTTTTTGGTTTTTGTTTTTTTTTTTTTGTTTTTTATAAAATATTTAAATGCAGTAAGCATTAATGTATATAAGTTAAAAAAAATAAAATTAGAAACATCAATAATAATTATTATAAGAACGACAATAATTAGAAAAAAGTCAGTTTATATTTATGAAATTGAAAAACAAAAATCAATTACCAAGTCACTGTTTGAATTGGTGCTCAGTACTCAGTAATTTGAATTTCACAAATATAAACAAACAATCGCATAAAGATGAAATTATTGAACTTCAAAAACAAAAATTCAAACATTTAAAAAATGTTTTAAATTTAAAACCAAGAAACTTATGTACTTACCATTTCAGAGTTTCCAAAAGCTCAAAAACAAAAACAAAATTAAATCGTCATCATCCTTTTCCCGTCCTTTGTTCCTTGTCAAGTCTTCCCATTCAATTCCTTTTTCTTTTATTTTTAAAAGTTGCTAAAATCATTAAAATCAAATACCATTTCAATGCCATTTAATTAAACAAAAACAAAAATAAAAATACTCACATGACGATATAATTTTCCGCAACTAAATCTTCTCAAAAAATATTCTTTTGATAATTTTCTTTGCTTTTCCTTTATTTCTTTTTCTTCATGGATTTTCTTCATAACCAATCCATATTTCATCCACTAAAAAATTAAATTATTATAGTCAAACATTTTAAATACAAAAATATTTGTTACTAACATTTATCCAAATATTTTCTCCCATGGAATTAAATAATTTTCTTGAGAAAAACATTTAATTAATTAATAATTCCTATTTTAATCACACACTTTTTCACTATGATTTTTGTTGTCATTTATTTTTCCAAGTTTACTTCGATTTGAAAAGAAATAAATTTAAATGTCAGTGGATTTTGATCAAAGTTTGTCAGTGTGTTTTCCAAAGTTACTAAAATTTTAAATATGAAAATAAAGGGCAGTGAATTGAGCAAAGTGTTTTCATTGGAAAATATGCTACTTACAAGAGTATGGAGCTTTTAGAGATGGCAATTCGGATGCACTTATTTTCTAAGTGCAGTTAATTCGTGGTAAAAACGCATTTATTTTTGACATCTGTCACTTTGACTTCGGTCACTTATGCCATCTATCATTTTCTTGAAATCTACTCCCAATCTCAATTTGTTTTGCATTTAACATTGTTTGAAAATTTCAGACTTTTCTAGGGGCAACTTTCCATTACCACAGCACGAATTTCCTTCTGATTTTTTTTTACAGTTAGGTAGGGGTCTCAATAGAACATGTTTTAAATATTAAGGCGAGGAAACATCTTTAAGTCATAGAAAAAAATATTTTCTTTTTCGGACTTAACCCTACTCTTTTTGTATTTCATTTTTTGAGCCTAAAACAAGTTTTTTTGAATTGATAGCACGGCGTACTAACAGCTAGGTATGTAAACCCCCTGCTTGGGATCACTATAGGATTTGGGGTGGGTGCGAGTTTGGGTATGTGCAAAGTACTTTTTGCATTTGATCACTAAAATAAAAGAAATCCCTAACAAAAAAAAGCAAGTATGGCAACACTGAACAAAAAACAGGGAAGAAATGTCAAAATTGCGTGTTTTGTATGTGAAAAAGTGAACTTTGAAAATTAATTTAAAATATAAATAAATGCTTCCTCGCTCTTAAATTGCACATATCTATCAAATAAAAAAGACCGCGTGTCGAAGTTCGTGCTGCGGTAATGGAAAGTTGAGCCAAAACTTTAGCTGTCACAACTCTTTAAAAAGGATTCTTTTTATGATTGCATTTGAATTTCTATAGTCACCTCACCACCGAACCCTTGTCTTTACCTTAAGCACCACTCATGAAACTCACCATTCACTAAAAGTCTATTCTACTACATTCTTGTCAAAAAAGTACGCAAACACCGTTTGTTTTGATTGAAAAATTGAAATGATTTGAAACCGAAAGTCATTCAAAAACTCAAACCCAAAAAAAGAGCTTGTTTCCACTTTGACTTTGCCAGATCCCAGGCCAGAACTTTATATTTAGTTTTTATTCGGGATAAACTTATTTTATGGACAATAATAATTACAAATTTGTTAACTCTGTTGATCCGTCTAAATGCGGTGCTAGAATAAAAGAAAGTAAGTGTGCAGAAAAGTTGTGATTTAATTACAAAATGAAAACTCAAAGCGAAGCTGGTGTTATTTTTATTTTTTTATATTACAGAATTTTCCAAGCTCACTCTTTCTTCGAATAAGAAAAATCAAGAAAAATCTGAAATGCCGCAGGATCAGGATAATCGGTTTCGGGAAGAAATCGTAGACAGGCGAATAAGTAGAAATCTGTTGAGCGAATTACTCACCGACGACGAATCTGACAAAGAATTTGGTCAAGATAGAAAAATACCCTCCTCATCGGGGAATGGGAATCTTCTGATGCGAACAAATTCTTCTTCGAGTCTTGAGAATTTTGAATCAGGTAATAGATATGTCAATGCACTCAATGCTACTGACGCAACACATTGTTCTGAGATCGAAAAAGAAGCGGAAAAGTCTCTTGAAATGGAACCATTGATGGTGAGCTTCTTGCAAAACACCCAACAATTGGAGGAAGAAATAGAAAAACTCTCGTCGCGAGTCAGCTCTTTGGCAATGACTGTTCCTCCTCCTCTAGCTCCTCCTTTGACAATAAGCTCAGAACATATTCAACACGATGTCAGTCGAATTGTGTCCACTGAGAACCAGAAAATGGCCAGTGCTGGACAAATTCTTTCGCAGCCCGCCGCCGTTAGGCTACGAGCTGAACTAAAACAAGAGCCAGATGTTTCTATTTGCATCTCATCTTCTTATGATGATGATCTCCGAGAGGAAAGTGATAGTGATTCTCCCATAACAATCTCAGATTCCTCAGAAGATGACGAGGGGAGTGAGCAGGAGGAGGAACAAGCGCCAGTGCAACAGCAGGAAGACGAACAAGAAACAGAACTCAATGTATCATCGATAGTCGTTGCTCCATGTTCATCGCAGAATATGACGACGGTAAAAGCCAACCAGATGGCAGCTTTTCTGCGAGATGTCCGCAAGAATTACGGTCTACCCACTGACTCTCCGGATAGAGAGTTCGAGAGGAGACAACGCGAGATAGCCACCGCTGATACAGAGCCCATGACTGTAGAAAATGACTCACGAAGCGCAGGAACGGCCCGGCGAATCGCTACAGCCGACACCGAATCAATGACTGACCCTAACAACCTAAAAGAGCCATCTCCAGACTCAAATCGAAGACTAGCCCTAGACGACACAGAAGATATGACGAGAGCAGACGAGTCCCTTTGAAACTCGCGGCATTATAATCCCGTGATGAAAGTCGCTTCAGAGCTGCTTGATGAGAGTGTGCATCGATCCTCCGAGCCTATTCCTGATGACTCGCTGACTATTGCCGAGACCTCAGATGAAGAAGAACCACCACCACCATCATCACCATCACCGGCTCCTTCACAACCAACTTCTCAATCATGCGATACTTCAAACGCCGCCGCCTTGAAAAGAAGTGAAACATTCTCGCAGATTCGAACGAGATCGAGATCTACTAACTCTTCCATGTCCAGTGCTGACACTCAGGTTCAGATAAACATATCAGCGAAGATTAACATCAAGATCCAAGTCTCCCACCAGAGCTCAAGCTCCGAGATCACAGATTCATTTCAATCCAACGACAAGTCCACAAGTCAATCGATCGTCGAGGAAGAACAGCCACACAACGGCAGCAGTGCCCAAAAGGGAAACAATCAGAGTCGAGCCATCGAAGACATTCCGCATTCTCCACCCGAACGCGATATACCCGAGAAAGAGAATGTGCCAGAAACTCCTTCCGCTGATTATATGGACAAGGCTCAACAATTGTTGAATGAATTGTATGGCGTTTTGTATCCATACCTCTGCACAGTCAAAGTTCTTAGAAGGAATAGCCTTTGGCTTAAGCTTAGGTCGTCCCCGTTCCATTTTATAGAGTTGTCCATTGATGATGTTGTCGTAGGTTGTGCTGATGTCGTTATCATCAAAATGCCTCTCGCATACTTTGTCGTGGGCTTTAAGTTCGCGTTGTTTTGGTAGAACATCTACCCAAGCATTAAATGTTTCTTTATCCTTTTTAATAAAACAAAAATTTAAAACAAAATTTATCGAATTTTATTGAGATAAAATAGGAAGTTTTGTTGTACCTTTGGAACGACAAACATTTTTCTTTTCATTGTTCCTTTTATTCGACAAAGTCTGTCACATCCTGGGATAAAACAATTTCTCATAGTGCTCAATATTTATTTAAGAAAACAAAACTAGGGTTAGGTTAGGTTATAGTGGCTGTCCAAGATGGAAACGGACACACTTAGGCCAGTTTAATGGCCCATTGTGATACCACATGAATCTTGAGGTTACTTCCTAAGCTCAATGGAACCAGTTTGAGTCTCTTACGAAACGTGAGAGGCTGATTATGCCGATATGATTTAGATCGTTAAGATCGTTGAAGAAGAATTCTCCTAGGTAATTCTTGCGCTTTCGAGCCAGAGCAGGGCATGTGCAGAGAAGATGAAGAATTGTTTCTTCCTCGTCCATACAGCTTCTGCAGAAATCATTTGAGAATACGCCTAATCTCGTGGCGTGCTTTCCTATTAGACAGTGTCCGGTTATGACACCTATTATCGAGCTTATATGCGATCTGCTTAGAGAGAGCAAGCACCTTGAACGTTTTAAATCCAGTGTTGGCCAGATGTTTTTTGTGACTTGACACGTGGTGATGTTGTTCCACCTGGTGCCTGCCCTCCTCACAGCGTCTTGCATTAGCAAAAGTTTACAAGTAGCGATTGGTATGCCAGTACGTGCCAAACGTGGTAGGATGGGCTGTGCTGTGCCGTTCCTGGCGAGTTCATCTGCCTTACAGTTACCTGGAATGTCTCTATGGCCCGGCACCCAGCAAAGGTGAATATTAAACTGTTGTGCCATCTCCATTAGAGATGATCGACAGTTATGGACTGTTATAGAGTTTGTAGAGACAGAATCCAGAGATTTGATAGCGGCCTGACTATCTGAGAAAATACGGATATCAGATGTTGATATCACGTTTTCTTTAAGCCAGGACAAGACTTCTTTTATCGCCAAAAGTTCCGCCTGGAACACGCTACAATGATTGGGAAGGCGGAAAGAGAGACTTAATTTCAGTCGTTCAGAGTACACACCTCCACCAACCCCTTCTTTTGTTTTTGACCCATCTGTATAGAAATGGATCGACTCATCTTCCAGGAATGTCCTATCCTCCCAAAAAGATCTGGGAGGTATAGAAATCTGGAAATTTCTGTCGAATTGTAGTTGGGGGATGGTGTAGTCTGTGTGCTTTGGGATTGATTCTAAATAACTAAGAATAACGGAGTGGCCAATGTTGTTGTTAGTCCACTGCGACGAAGCTTTGAGGCGAATAGCAGAACTTGCAGCTATTTGTTTGCTAAAGATGTCAAGAGGTGTTAGGTAGAGTAAGGTGTCCAGTGCCGCAGATGGGGTCGTGCGAAGCGATCCACTTATACATAGGCAAGCTGAACGTTGGACTTTATTTACTTTATCTCGGTTTATACCTTTTTCTAAAGCAGTCCACCATACTGCCACACCGTACATTCAAATCGGTCTGATTACCGATGTGTATAGCCAATGCGTGATTCTGGGTTGCAAGCCCCATTTATTACCGATGGCTTTTTTGCAAGAAAAGAGAGCTGCAGTAGCTTTTTTGACTCTTTCCTCTACGTTGCGTTTCCAATTTAGTTTTTTATCTAAGACAAGACCCAGGTATTTAGCCTCGTCTGAGAATTTTAATTGGATTCCTTTAATATGGGGAGGGTTGACAAATGGAATTTTGTATCTCCTCGAAAATAAGACCAAATCGGTTTTGTGTGGGTTAACACCCAGTCCACACCGATCAGCCCAAAGTATTAGTCTGTCTAAGGCATTTTGTAAGAGTTCTTTTAACGTGTTAAGATGCTTTCCTGAAACTGCTATAGCAACGTCGTCTGCATTGGCTATCACTCTGAAACCCTCCGTATCCAGACTAGTTAGGATTTCATTCACCACTAGGTTCCAGAGGAGAGGGGATAGAACACCACCTTGCGGTGTCCCTCTACTAACGAATCGTCTGCCAGAACAGTTGCCCAGTTTTGAGTTAATTATCCTGCTAGTAAGCATTAAATGAATTAACTCCCGAAGCGAACTCTCTACATTTAGAGATGTTAGTGCAGATGTGATTGCAGATGTGTCCACGTTGTTAAAGGCACCTTCGATGTCAAGGAAAGCAACCATAGCGAACTCTTTATGATGGAGGGAATATTCCACCGATTTACCTTTACAGTAGGCGTGTTGAGACGAAGACAGAAGTCTTGTATCAATACTTGCCCTTAAATGGATATCAATCAATCTTTCCAGGGTCTTAAGAAGGAATGATGATAGATGTATAGGTCGTAGATCATTAGGATTGACTTGCGAGCATTTACCTGCCTTGGGTATAAAAACAACTTTAACTTCTTGCCATGCCGAGGGAACATGGACCAGGTAAAGACAGCTGGTAAAAATTGCCTCAAGGTTTGGTGCAATTATGTCAGAAGTCTTTTGTAGCTCGGCTGTTATTATTCCATCTGGTCCTGCAGATTTAAATGGTTTGAAGCTGTTGAGAGCCCATTGTAGCTTGTCCCTTGTGATCAGACCTTGTGGATATGTTGTATTGGGACTTGAACGTATATAACCGTTGCAAGTCTCGGTAAGAGAACTTCCAGGAAAATGAGTATCCAGTAGTAAGTTCAGCGATTCATTACTTGAATTTGTCCAGGAGCCGTCTGCATTTTTCAAGCAGCTTGGCATCGCTGGATTAGTTGAAAGAATTTTCCGTAACCTAGAGGCTTCAGAAGTTTCTTCTATCGTGCCACAGAAGGATCTCCAAGAAGATCGTTTAGATTTCCTTAGTGCCTTCTTGTAAATTCTTAGGGATTCTTTGTAAGAATCCCAGTGAGAGGCTAGTCTTGCGGCTTTGGCTCGGTTGAAAAGTTTCCTGCATTCTTTCCTGAGCGAGTCAAGCTCTGAGGCCCACCATTGTGGTTTCCTCTTTCCTCTTATGTGTATAAGTGGACAAGCAATTTCTAGCGATCTGTTCATAGCTGAGGTAAGTTCATTGACTTTGTTGTCAAGTTCATTAGCGTTAGAGGAAGGACAAGATAGTCCAGGTTTTAGTAAACTCTGTAATGAGTTCCTGTATGAAGCCCAATCAGTTTTCCGATAATTTCGAAAAGTCAATGGACTCGGGTTATCATCCACATTGATATTGAACTGGATATATCTATGATCAGAGAACGAGTGTTCTTTGGATACTTTCCAGTCCAAGATCATATGGTGTATAGTATCTGAGACAAGAGTTATGTCTAAGACTTCTTGTCGAGTTTTAGTTATGAAGGTTGGTTCATTTCCAACATTACTTACTAAGAGGTTAGTACCAAGAATATAATCAAAAAGAGACTCACCTCTGTCGTTGATATTGGTACTTCCCCATACCGTATGATGAGCGTTAGCATCGCTCCCAATAATTAGGCGGATCCTTTGCCTTTCCGCTTCAGCGACGACTTTCTCCAGGGTTTTTCCAGGGAGAGGGCCAAGGTGGTCATGGCCAAGATACGCCGACACTAGCCAGAAACTTCCTTTGGTTGTTTCCAGCCTAGCTACGGTGGTATCTTTGTCACTGAAATGATGGAGTAAAAATACATTAATGCTACGTTTCACTAGTATGCAAGATCTAGGTTCACCTTTATCTGTCACACACAGTGTGTAGTACCCAGGAGTCCTGAGTCCTCGAACAACGGATCTCACAATCCATGGCTCTTGGATCAGGACAATGTCTTCCCCGTTTCTTGCCAGCCGGAGAAGAAGTGAGGCCGAGGCCTTTACGGAGTGCTGGAGATTAATCTGTACTAACTGCAGCATTTTGGCTACAATTAGGCAGATCAACCTCCACCACGGTTTTGTTCTGATCCTCTGAGTCTGAGGATGAACCCAAGAGTTCGTCCTCGCTCAAAAGGATCATGTTGAGGTCGTCCTCAGTCTCCATTAAGGATGGACTGTCTACGACTTTTGTAGAGGGTGAAGTCGCTATTGGAGAGGGCATGGGTGCATCGACACCCTCTGTTAAGAGAGAAGACGATGTCCCAGGTCCACCAACCGCTAGTTCACCTTCGATTGTTTTTGGAGGCCCGCTTTCCGCGTTAACCTCATCTTTTTTATAGACTCGAATTTTTATTGTTTCGAAGCCATAGTTTATGGAGCCCTCGTTTATGGCTAGAGGAGCCAAAGATTCCTTATTGAGTACCAAAATGGCGCTCCTATAAAGATTCTTCACCTCCTCTAGCTTGGCTATCTTCCAGTTATGAGTCGGAAGGGACGGGTTACAAACTCTGATCATCTCGAGAATGTCCTCGATACCAGCAGGTTCAATTGGGATCCAAATGCGGGCTCTAGGTCTGCTAGGAATGTCTTCCTTAGCGACAACCTCGAGCTTCGCACCTGGCCAAACTTCACCTAACCGGCTGACAGCGAGCTTGTATAAGTCACAAGACCTCTGATCACCACAAACCATGAGTTTGACATGGCCTTGATGCCAACCCCCATCGCTTATGGAAGGAAGTGGTCCTGGAAGCTCCCTCAAAATGCTTAAAAAGCCACCCGAGAGCTTAACCTTGACCAACTGCCAACGATCAGCCGATATTGTTCCATCGTCATCACTCCTGTCAATGACCGCAACCACGACTTTGCCCTTTGCGACGTCACTGAAACTGGCTTTCTTGATGGGATTGAGGGGAGTGCTGGTGTTGTGCACCCGAGGCCGTTTTGGTGTCGGTACGGCCCCCTCGAGAGACCTTTCTCGTTTGGACTACTGGTCTTAGTTGTAGCAAGTATGCTTTTTGCCCATTCGACGCTAGCGGTTTGCTGCGGTGTCCTTTCAGCCCCCGATGATGCACCAGAGGCCTTCAGAATTTTCGCCGCTTGCCGCCTTTGCCTATATTGGCTTTTCGAGAGTTTCCCCTTTCTCTCATTAGTAGTGGTAGGGCCATTTTTCACAACCCTGCCACTACTGAAATTAGGTATCGCTACCTTCTTATCCTCGTTGCTACCAACTGCAGAGGAGGGTCCATGGTTAGCCACTACTCCCTTCTCTGTGTTGGCCGCAAGAGATACGGCAACAGGCTTTGACGCCAAACTGCCGCCCGGTCCTGAAGAGATACCGGTCTCATTATCCTTTACATTTTTATTTTTTGTATTCATCTTAATCCCACGAGTTGCGAAGAAAAGAGGTCCGTCTGCACAGAGATTCGCATGTACAGATAAGGCTAGTTAATCCGGAGGTCGCCAGGTATCCGGATACTCCGTTAGAGACTGGGCTATTTTTGAATTGGGCCCCCAGCCAGGCTGATCATCGGCACGGGTCGTTTAACACCTTGGATCCAGCCCAATAAAGATGAGAGGTGGTAGGGAAGGAAGAGATAGGGTGAGGAATCAGTTGATGTTAATTCATCATTCTGATATGTGAGGAAAAGATTGGGATTCGGTAACAGCAATTCAGCTTATTTACCTAGAGTGAGAAGGAGCATAGGAGATAGGAGCGCTGTCTAGCTTTTTCGCCATTACAACGTGGGAGGTGGGATGGGAGTTGGTGACATAAACGTAGGTTGGTATGCCTTGTTTATGTGGGAGTGGATGATGATTCTGGGAAGGTAGAGGGATAAGAACGTCCTTTAGTTTCAGGACTCATCTGGAGAAAATTCTCGAGAATCATTGACCTTACTCAGCTTCTACAACTCGACAAGTTCGACGTTCAGAGTAGAAGAAAAAAAACAAAACTATAAGTTCAAACAATTTAACTTATTTTTACATAAAACATTTAATTGTTGTTAGGAAAATTGTTTTAATTTAATTCTACATTTTTTGACAAGCCCTTGTCAACTTGACTGTTGTGTTGACTTTTATATTAAAAGTCACACAGAATCTCAAACTGTCAAACTATGGTTGGGTGTGTTCCACCATATTCATACACCACAATTCAATAATTATTTTTTATGTCGTTAAGATGCTTTTCAAACGTTTAATAGTACACTCAAAATCACTTTATATTTCTTCTGACACATATGTATGTACATTAAGAAAAATCTTTAATCATTAAAGCTAAAAACTATCAAATTAAGAATTAAGCAGCCTAAAAAGTGTCAAGAGAACACTAGCAAAACTACCTTTTTCGAAAAAAACGACGCCATCTTAAAAATGTATCAATCATGTCATTTACACTGCTTGACCGTGATCAACATAAAAAATGAAAAACTGAAAGCTTACCTTAACTCACATCAACTCAAATTTCCAAAGAACCATTTGATTGCATCTTCTTTTCATTTTTAACAAATTAAAAACATCAATTTAAATGTTTGTTAGTTTCAGCTATGAAACTGACATATTTATTTTGTATTTTTTTGTTTTTTTTTTTTTTTGTTTTTTATAAAATATTTAAATGCAGTAAGCATAAATGTATATAAGTTAAAAAAAAATAAAATTAGAAACATCAATAATAATTATTATAAGAACGACAATAATTAGAAAAAAAGTCAGTTTATATTTATGAAATTGAAAAACAAAAATCAATTACCAAGTCACTGTTTGAATTGGTGCTCAGTACTCAGTAATTTGAATTTCACAAATATAAACAAACAATCGCATAAAGATGAAATTATTGAACTTCAAAAACAAAAATTCAAACATTTAAAAAATGTTTTAAATTTAAAACCAAGAAACTTATGTACTTACCATTTCAGAGTTTCCAAAAGCTCAAAAACAAAAACAAAATTAAATCGTCATCATCCTTTTCCCGTCCTTTGTTCCTTGTCAAGTCTTCCCATTCAATTCCTTTTTCTTTTATTTTTAAAAGTTGCTAAAAAAAATCATTAAAATCAAATACCATTTCAATGCCATTTAATTAAACAAAAACAAAAATAAAAATACTCACATGACGATATAATTTTCCGCAACTAAATCTTCTCAAAAAATATTCTTTTGATAATTTTCTTTGCTTTTCCTTTATTTCTTTTTCTTCATGGATTTTCTTCATAACCAATCCATATTTCATCCACTAAAAAATTAAATTATTATAGTCAAACATTTTAAATACAAAAATATTTGTTACTAACATTTATCCAAATATTTTCTCCCATGGAATTAAATAATTTTCTTGAGAAAAACATTTAACTAATTAATAATTCCTATTTTAATCACACACTTTTTCACTATGATTTTTGTTGTCATTTATTTTTCCAAGTTTACTTCGATTTGAAAAGAAATAAATTTAAATGTCAGTGGATTTTGATCAAAGTTTGTCAGTGTGTTTTCCAAAGTTACTAAAATTTTAAATATGAAAATAAAGGGCAGTGAATTGAGCAAAGTGTTTTCATTGGAAAATATGCTACTTACAAGAGTATGGAGCTTTTAGAGATGGCAATTCGGATGCACTTATTTTCTAAGTGCAGTTAATTCGTGGTAAAAACGCATTTATTTTTGACATCTGTCACTTTGACTTCGGTCACTTATGCCATCTATCATTTTCTTGAAATCTACTCCCAATCTCAATTTGTTTTGCATTTAACATTGTTTGAAAATTTCAGACTTTTCTAGGGGCGACTTTCCATTACCACAGCACGAATTTCCTTCTGATTTTTTTTTACAGTTAGGTAGGGGTCTCAATAGAACATGTTTTAAATATTAAGGCGAGGAAACATCTTTAAGTCATAGAAAAAAATATTTTCTTTTTCGGACTTAACCCTACTCTTTTTGTATTTCATTTTTTGAGCCTAAAACAAGTTTTTTTGAATTGATAGCACGGCGTACTAACAGCTAGGTATGTAACCTCCCTGCTTGGGATCACTATAGGATTTGGGGTGGGTGCGAGTTTGGGTATGTGCAAAGTACTTTTTGCATTTGATCACTAAAATAAAAGAAATCCCTAACAAAAAAAAGCAAGTATGGCAACACTGAACAAAAAACAGGGAAGAAATGTCAAAATTGCGTGTTTTGTATGTGAAAAAGTGAACTTTGAAAATTAATTTAAAATATAAATAAATGCTTCCTCGCTCTTAAATTGCACATATCTATCAAATAAAAAAGACCGCGTGTCGAAGTTCGTGCTGCGGTAATGGAAAGTTGAGCCAAAACTTTAGCTGTCACAACTCTTTAAAAAGGATTCTTTTTATGATTGCATTTGAATTTCTATAGTCACCTCACCACCGAACCCTTGTCTTTACCTTAAGCACCATTCATGAAACTCACCATTCACTAAAAGTCTATTCTACTACATTCTTGTCAAAAAAGTACGCAAACACCGTTTGTTTTGATTGAAAAATTGAAATGATTTGAAACCGAAAGTCATTCAAAAACTCAAACCCAAAAAAAGAGCTTGTTTCCACTTTGACTTTGCCAGATCCCAGGCCAGAACTTTATATTTAGTTTTTATTCGGGATAAACTTATTCTATGGACAATAATAATTACAAATTTGTTAACTCTGTTGATCCGTCTAAATGCGGTGCTAGAATAAAAGAAAGTAAGTGTGCAGAAAAGTTGTGATTTAATTACAAAATGAAAACTCAAAGCGAAGCTGGTGTTATTTTTATTTTTTTATATTACAGAATTTTCCAAGCTCACTCTTTCTTCGAATAAGAAAAATCAAGAAAAATCTGAAATGCCGCAGGATCAGGATAATCGGTTTCGGGAAGAAATCGTAGACAGGCGAATAAGTAGAAATCTGTTGAGCGAATTACTCACCGACGACGAATCTGACAAAGAATTTGGTCAAGATAAAAAAATACCCTACTCATCGGGGAATGGGAATCTTCTGATGCGAACAGATTCTTCTTCGAGTCTTGAGAATTTTGAGTCAGGTAATAGATATGTCAATGCACTCAATGCTACTGACGCAACACATTGTTCTGAGATCGAAAAAGAAGCGGAAAAGTCTCTTGAAATGGAACCATTGATGGTGAGCTTCTTGCAAAACACCCAACAATTGGAGGAAGAAATAGAAAAACTCTCGTCGCGAGTCAGCTCTTTGGCAATGACTGTTCCTCCTCCTCTAGCTCTTCCTTTGACAATAAGCTCAGAACATATTCAACATGATGTCAGTCGAATTGTGTCCACTGAGAACCAGAGAATGGCCAGTGCTGGACAAGTTCTTTCGCAGCCCGCCGTTAGGCTACGAGCTGAACTAAAACAAGAGCCAGATGTTTCTATTTGCATCTCATCTTCTTATGATGATGATCTCAGAGAGGAAAGTGATAGTGATTCTCCCATAACAATCTCAGATTCCTCAGAAGATGACGAGGGGAGTGAGCAGGAGGAGGAACAAGCGCCAGTGCAACAGCAGGAAGACGAACAAGAAACAGAACTCAATGTATCATCGATAGTCGTTGCTCCATGTTCATCGCAGAATATGACGACGGTAAAAGCCAACCAGATGGCAGCTTTTCTGCGAGATGTCCGCAAGAATTACGGTCTACCCACTGACTCTCCGGATAGAGAGTTCGAGAGGAGACAACGCGAGATAGCCACCGCTGATACAGAGCCCATGACTGTAGAAAATGACTCACGAAGCGCAGGAACGGCCCGGCGAATCGCTACAGCCGACACCGAATCAATGACTGACCCTACCAACCTAAAAGAGCCATCTCCAGACTCAAATCGAAGACTAGCCCTAGACGACACAGAAGATATGACGAGAGCAGACGAGTCCCTTCGAAACTCGCGGCATTATAATCCCGTGATGAAAGTCGCTTCAGAGCTGCTTGATGAGAGTGTGCATCGATCCTCCGAGCCTATTCCTGATGACTCGCTGACTATTGCCGAGACCTCAGATGAAGAAGAACCACCACCACCATCATCACCGGCTCCTTCACAACCAACTTCTCAATCATGCGATACTTTAAACGCCGCCGCCTTGAAAAGAAGTGAAACATTCTCGCAGATTCGAACGAGATCGAGATCTACTAACTCTTCCATGTCCAGTGCTGACACTCAGGTTCAGATAAACATATCAGCGAAGATTAACATCAAGATCCAAGTCTCCCACCAGAGGGATGACTCAAACACCTCCGAGATCACAGATTCATTTCAATCCAACGACAAGTCCACAAGTCAATCGATCGTCGAGGAAGAACAGCCACACAACGGCAGCAGTGCCCAAAAGGGAAACAACAATCAGAGTCGAGCCATCGAAGACATTCCGCATTCTCCACCCGAACGCGATATATCCGAGAAAGAGAATGTGCCAGAAACTCCTTCCGCTGATTATATGGACAAGGCTCAACAATTGTTGAATGAATTGTACGGCGATCAATGGATGACGCCTCAGGTAATGCGTTCCTTGAAAAAAGTTACACTTGATTCGACAAAGAAAACAGCTGCACCAACCAAAGGAGCTAAAAAGACTCCTACGAAAACAAGAGTGCAACAGGAGCACCAGCAGAAGCGTCCACCTGTTCAGATGATCAATGAACCAGGCTTGTTAAAATCAAGAAGCCCCAAAGTTCCGGAGCCCCAAAGTTCAAGGTTGGAGGTGACAAAATCAAATCCGGAACCAACTGACGAGAGCGTTCTTGCCGACTTTTCAATTTGTAAGTATACCAAATTTATGAATTCCCAAAACTCACTAATTTTCCATAAGTTCGAAGAAACATTCCCCAGGATTTGGACTCCACACGTTTGCCATCGCAACCGAAATTTAAGGCACCAAAAACGAGTCGCCGACAACAAAAGCCAGCCCCCCAAGAACCTAAATCCGGAAAAGACAATGACGTGACGACAAAGACCAGAAGTGGCAGAGAAGTGCGACAAAATTGGCGCAAAATTGTTGACAGCGATACAGAATCGGAAGCAGACGATGCATCAGATGATTCCGAACGATTTTGGGAAAAGAGCGTTGATAAAAGTGAAGAAATCGAAAACAAGGAGCCACCAAGAAATCGCAGGCAGCGATTACCCAACAAGAAAAAACAAGACGCTATATCTCGCTTGAAAAATGACGATGAGGTTATTTACCTGGACCTGAGTAAAAACGAAGTGGAAATAGATCATAACGTCTCCACAAGTCCACCAGCCAATAATGGTAGAACTTCAAAAAAATATACTTTTATCTTTTGGGAATGTATTTTCTTATCTTCGATTCTAGATGATGTCTTTAAAAACCGTCTTCAAGAGATTCTGAAATCTTGCAAATTTGAGGACAAACCCAAAATCAATACACCAAACAGCAAATCCAAGCGGAAACTATTCTCGGCTCTGGTGAATGAGAACTTCGACAATATTGTAGCCCCCTTTGATTCCCCAAAGGAGCGAGAGCAAGCGCAAGCTATCACCATTGAGGAGAATGTGTCGATCTCCGGAGCTCGTATGCCTGCGAAATTCGAGCCATTCAACAAGTATTTGGAGTCGGTGAAGACGGGCAAACCCATCTTCA
Organism: Eupeodes latifasciatus; assembly: GCA_920104205.1. Lineage (NCBI taxonomy): Eukaryota > Metazoa > Arthropoda > Insecta > Diptera > Syrphidae > Eupeodes > Eupeodes latifasciatus. The sequence goes on from OV049926.1 coordinate 4,126,247, forward strand.
AGATTCAAACTCCAAAATCAAAGCCTATCGTCATCGAATCATCACCCTCACCCAAAACGCCCGCTTCAAAATCAGCCAAGAAAGAGGTGAGGGAAATTTTGGAGATAAGCAAGACACCTCGAGACAAATATGGATTTTTGAGGTCACTAGATCGTAGGTTTTGTCTTCTTTTTTTTTTTTGAACTTATATTTCATAGCTCTTGTTTAGTTTGTGTGGGAAAATCAAATTGCCACCCAGATGCGCTGTACTACAGGGACAACTTTAGACTGAAGAAGGAGGAACTCGCGACGAGGCTGTACGAGATTTACAATACCAAGTGTTTCAATGATACGCTCAATGTTCCTCTCGTTTGGAACAAAAAACTTACCAACACGGCTGGCCGTTGTATGAATAAAAAAAGGTTAGGTTTATTTTTGGTCGAATCTGGAATCGAGGGGTCTTGAAAGATATGAGGAAGATGTTTCTTGTGGGTTCTTCTTTTTTAAAATGTCGTTCTTTTTTCAGACTTGGAGATCGAACTTGTGTGATTGAGTTAAGCGAAAAGGTGTTGACTAGTTCCGATCGACTGCGGTGTACTCTTATCCATGAGCTTTGCCATGCAGCCACATGGATTCTGAACGGCGAGAGTGGCCATGGTGCAACTTGGAAGGCGTGGGCTCGCAAAGCAAATCATATATTTCCTGAACTGCCAAAAATCGGAGTTTGTCATCAATACGACATCGAGTATAAATATACTTATAAATGCGTCCTTTGCGGAGCAAAGTAAGTTAAAAACCTTAAATTTCTACAAATAATTTATGTACTTATGAATTTGACCACGCCCCCTTTTAAGATCCCACGCTCATTCGAAATCAAAAAAAGTTGAAAACATTCGATGTTCCTATTGCCATGGAGCCATTGAAGTGTATCTAAATAAGAAGGACAAAGAAGGCAATGCGATATTGACTCCAGTTAAGGAACCAACTGGTTTTGCAAAGTTTGTCAAAGACAAGTATAAGCAATTTAAAAGACCCGATCTCAAGCACGCCGATGTCATGAAGCTGCTTAGCAATGAGTTTGCTTCGATGAAGGTCGATGGTAAAGCATAAAAACAAAAATTAAAAATGTAATCATAAGTATTTGTATTTTATAAGATTTTAATTTTTAATATAGTTTGCTTTAATTTTCTTTTTTATTTTGCAAATTATTTTAAAACTTTATATTTTTTTCTGTTTTCTAAAAAATAAAATAATAAACAAAAAAACGGGTGCAATTGAATTTGACACATTTAATAAATAAACAATTCCGACTCAAGATTATTTTTAATTGTAATTTTTAAGTCTAGTACTCAAAATCTTTATAAATACATATAAACGAATTGCTGTTCGTTAGTCCCGCTAAATATCAAGAAAGGAGTAAGTAAGTAAGTAAGTAACAAATTCATTTTTATTAGAATATAATGTATACAGAGTTAATAATTATTTATATGAATATTAAAGCTATGGCTAAGCCGTAAGCCTGGTTGGTAAATATAGGTAATTTTATTATTTATAATATTTAAAACTTAAGATAATAGATACAAAAATCAAACATATTCTGTTATTAAAAGCATTCGGTATTGGTAAATTTCACTCAAAAAGTTGCTTAACATTTTCCAGTCACATCCGTTTAGAATTTGAAGTGTTTCTTGCATTGTTAATGTTTGTTTACCAAAGAAACGTATCCTTTGTTGTTTAAATATAGGACATATAGTTACTTATAAAATGAAAGCAATCCTCTTTGGATTTAAGATTACAAAGGGTACAAAATTGATTGAAGCTGCCGTTGTAAGGACTACCGTTTAAACTGAGTGTCTCGCTTCTTGCTTTAAAGATTAAAGATATTTCTTTGTAACTCAGTGAATCGTTGAAGTAATTTCTATTATTAAGGTTAAAATCAAGTTCGTAGGCCTTAATAATGAATGCATCTCGTATTGAGTCTTCATTCTTTTGGATAATTTTATAGAGCTGATTTTTTACATTGCACAAGTTGGTTATGTCCATACGGAGCATTTCTCCGCAAGAGCTTCCAATATATTGCCATTTCGCGAACCACCAATCCTTATTCCTCAATTCGTATAAAAGCATCTTCTTGGATATTCTGGGGTCTGATTATGAGGTTCGCGGCGGATCGTTTTCAATTCGACCTTTCAAATTCGACTCGCTTCGTATTTCCTTATTAACGAACTCGCGGCGAAGCGAAAGTAGTTCTTCCTATATTCCAGTGATTTGACACTTTGATTTGAATTTTTCTCTCTATATTCCAGTGATTTGACACTTTTGGTTTGACAGCTTTCCACAAATTTTGTTTTGTTTTGATTGAATTTGTGAAATTTGCGGTGATTTATTTAATAAACAATATTAAAATTAAAAAATGGAATCAATTATGGTGTGTATTTATTCTGAAAGGGAGGAATTTGAGGAATCCCAGGAATCCTCAAGATTACGGGTGTCCAGGAGACTACTAAGAAGCAAATCTTCTCCTCTGGATCTCCCTTCAGCTGAGTTAAGTATTGTTTCCTTTTAGTTTAAATCTAATTAATCTACACACTTTGTCTTAATAGATTTATCAAACTATTTCGACTTTCGAAAGAAGCTTTTGTCTTCATTTTGCAAGAGATCAGTGAGGAATTCAAGGATCAGAACAGCAACGGCATTCCTTCAATTTTAAAGCTTACCGCTACTATGAGATTTCTTGCTGAGGGATCGTACCAAAAAGGAGTTGGACAAGACGTATTCCTTGGAATGGCACAACCAACAGTCTCAAACGTTTTGTCTGAAACTCTTAAAATTCTTGAGAGAAAGTTGTGCCCAAAAATGATAAATTTAAAAATGAATGAACAGGAACATCGTTCCTTGAATGAATTTTAAAATTTTATATTTTATTGTGGATAAATTATAAGAAAATTAAAATAAAGCTTACTCACATTTTTAAATTAAAATAAACAAATAATCCACGAAATCGAACACTGAATAATAATAAACACTTTCGCCTGTGAATCCGCCAAAAAAAAGCTATCGGATTCAACTCGCCAACAAACATTATGACATTTCAAACTCGCCTTCGAATTCGTTAATTGGTCGAATTCAAAACGAAGAAGGCGAAAGCGAAAGCAATAATTTAAAAATGGCAAACTCGCTAGCAAAACGATTCGCCGCGAACCTCATAATCAGTATGTATAATGTATAATGAAATTATCACTTTATTTGAAATTTAAAAAATAATAGTATTTGCCAACCAGGCAGACGACATTAATGTCATGCCTGTATTTTTATTCAATGTAATACGTAATATAATAATAATATTGTTTAGTTTTATGAATAAATAATAATAATAATAATAATAATATAAAATAATAATCAGGCCCCTGGAGTTCTGAAAAGCGCATATTTTGATTATAAAATCAGCCTGTGCTTTAAGTGTATTTGTCATGAGTTGAGGTAAGCCTGTTTCCAAGTAGATTGCGTAACTTGGTGTGTTGAGTGGAAGATTAAAAAGTTTTTTCAAAAAATTCCTTTGGAATTTCTCAATAACCTCATATTCCTCTGATCCCCAAACCTGAGAGGCATAGCACAAGGTTAATTTCACAACAGAATCAAAAATTTTGTATTTGGCTGATAATTGTATCCTGTCGTTTGAAAAAACTTTTTTCCATTTTGAATTCAACAAACTCTGCAAAGTGTTGACCTTCTCTAATAGGTGTTTGTTAAAATCCAAAGTTGAGTTTAACTTGACTCCTATGTACTTTATTTCTTTAGATATTTCCAAGAGATTCCTATTGTAGAACCATCTATTCCGAGTTTGAGATTGTACGGATCGTGAGAAAATCATCACTTTGGATTTAGCGGTATTGATGGTCAGTCCCCATTTGTTGCAGTAAGACGCCAACCGATTTATCATCAATTGTAAATTTTCAGGTGATTCGGACAATATAACAAAACATTTATTGTAGAACTTGCGATATTTATACCTCCAGGAAGGTCATCTACTACGTCATTTATAAAAAGCGAGAAGAGCAGAGCGCTGAGCAGGCAACCTTGTTTCACTCCCGTACTTGCAACAAACCATTTTGAATAAGCTGAACCATCCCATACTGCTGCTTTTGTTTCAGTGTACATTTCTTTGATTACATTTATGAACTTCGAAGATAAGCCCAGTTGCGATAGTTTATAAAAGAGCGCGTTTCTGTTCACTAGATCGAAGGCTGCTTTAAAATCAACAAAAAACGAGTACACTTTTTTATTCCTTGCTTGAAAAGCTTTTACAATTGAGGAAAGTGTAAAAATGTGTTCTATTGTAGAGTAATTTTTCCTAAAACCAGCTTGGAGGTTCGAGAGGATGTCTCTTTGTGCCACCTATTTGTCTAGTCTCTCTGCTAATATACCACAGAAAATTTTAGCTATAACATTCATAAATGAAATGCCTCGATAATTTTCAGCACTATCCAAAGCACCTTTTTTGTGAATGGGAAAAATCACGGACTTCTTAAAGGAGGAAGGGATATCAGCATATGTAAAAACTTGATTGTATAAAGCTTTCAAGTGGTTGAAAAACGTAGGTGTTGCATTAGCGAAAAACTCGTATGTTATACCATCTTCACCTGGTGTCTTCCCATTTTTGGCTTTATTTATAACAGCTTTTATTTCATCATTTGTTATATCAACGTCTAACATTTCATCCAATACTAATGGTTTAGCATATGAAAAGAAGGATAGACCCATTTGGCTAACGTTAGTCTTGAATTGTTTGTGAAAGTCCAGAGAAGGTTTTACAAGTTGCATACGACATTGAATCATTATTCGTACAAATGTTCCACAATTAAATGAACAACAAAGAATTGCGTTCGAAACATTGATAGAAGCTTTACACATTGGATCTGGTGGAATTTATTGCCTTGATTCTCCCGGAGGAACAAGAAAAACGTTCTTAATTTCATTGCTTTTCGCGAGGATCAGATTAGACGAGTCAATCTAACTCAAAAAACAGCCTAACCTAGAACTAATTGCAATACAATTTGTGTGAATGAGGTCTCATTGTTAATTTTCCGTAGAACACGATGCCGAAAAGTCTACCTCTGTACACGGCGCGGATCTCGAAATATGGCGTTTTTTTTCAAAATGGCGTCCCATTATTCTACTTTATAGTGTATACCTCCTTACATGCCAATATGGCGTATCATTTTATATGTTTTTAAGTACGGGGAATTCAAAAATTACATCAAAAATTGGTTCTGATGAAAATTTTTCAAAAATACACTGAAAAAAATATTTTTTTATGTAGATACTTATGTATTTTTTTTTTATTTTGATTGGTTTTATATTTTTTTTTTGTATTTTTATACACCTTTTTTAAACTGAATTCATAAAGGAATTATAAAAAGCATTTAAAACAAAAAACGTAAAATAATAATAATAATAATAATAGCCGTGTTAAAATGTCACCCAGCTGAAGGCCGAAAACAAGCTTATTCCTTACAGGACTCCTCGACTTTGGCTTCAATATTTGGAAATGGTAAAAATCCTGAAACTTCATATTTATAAAAGCTGAACGAACAGGTAATTGGAACTTACATCTAGCAATGGTTAGGGAGATGCTTAATTTGTTCGCAGCATGTGGCCATAATTCATATGCAAGTTCTGCTCGACTGTACTATGAGAGAATGGTTGAGCTTGAACTTGAAGCTCCCAATGTTCACACGGCATTTATGAATGGTCTTCATGTTGTCCGAAGGAGTAATAGGTTTTTGGGGTGGCCTTTTCACTGATCTGATAATCAAACAAGTTTTAATGAATGACACATGGGAAAAGCATGACAGAACAGCAGCAACTTGTTTGGGTTATGTAGCGTCCCATTTGCGCCCATTTAAATGAATGCATGCAGGAGTTTACTTCAGTGAAGCATTCATCGAATGAGCAACATAAAACAATGAAAAGTTCAAGAATTGCACGCGATAAAGACGATACCCAAAAAGTTCTGGCTTATGTAGAACAACTCAACGTTTTTGAAAAAGACATAAATCTACGTAGTATTGTCACGGGAGTTAATTATAGCAATGATTTTAATCCTGAACGTGCCAAAGAAATCGGAAAATTAATACTTGATGAGATGACAAACAAAAGAGCCTCTGAGTTCACATTCAGAAAAAGCAAACAAGTGGAGCCAATAAAATCAGGCCAATCTGTACAATTAAAAGACGAAACATTTGTGATTGAACCTGAACTTTTGTTTCAGCGCCTGTTGCTTTGTGCACAAACTAATGGCGTGAACTTACAGGAGGTGTTTTGTTATGAGCTTTGCTCAAACCCAGCTAGTTTTTTTTTTGATAAGCACGGCCTTATGAGGGAATCCGGGAAATCACAGCTCGCTAATTATATCAACGAGCAAGTATCAGAAGTTTCTAGCATTCCCAGAGATATAAATTATATCATTGATGGTGGTTGGCTACTACATCGCCTTCCTTGGAGTGAGAATCAGACCTTTCATGAAATTCTTTGTGCTTATGAGAGATATGTATGTGCTAGCAAAGTATGGCAAGGCAATAATAGTATTTGATGGATATGGTGATACATTCTCCACAAAATCAGAGGCCCACCTAAAAAAGACACCGAGGTATTGTAGGACCTAAAGTAAATTTCTCAGCTTCTACCCGAATTGCCATCCAGAAGGAAATATTTTTGAGTAATACTGAAAACAAAGAAGCCTTCATTGTTCTGTTATCGGAAAAGTTACAAGAAGCTGGATGTAAAACAAAACAATCTCATAGTGACGCAGACGTCATGATCGTTATGGAGGCTATAGAGTCGTCCAAAAATCATCCTACAGCCATTGTTGGTGAGGACACTGATCTTCTTATACTACTCCTTCATCATTTTCAAAAAAACTTTTGATATTTTCCTTTGCCCAGAACCTAAGAAATCTTCCAAAAGCATTACTGTATATGATATAAAAAAATAGCAAATACTTTAGGCGATGACGTCTGTTCTAACATCTTATTTGCTCATTAGGATGTGGTACTACCTCTAAACCATTTGGAATAGGAAAAAGTGATTCCATAAAATTGCTTAAAAAATCAAGCAGTTTCAAAGAAAGTGCTGCAGTATTCCAAACATCACAGAAATCAATAGAAGAAATTGAAATTGCTGGTCTTAATGCCATTATAACGTTGCTTGGAGGAAAAACAGGGCACAACACACTACATGATATGAGGCTTCGTACTTTCACTTCCAAGGCAACAAAATCAACAATACATGTTAGGCCGGAGGTCTTGCCTCCAACAGAGGATGCCTGCAAATTTCATTCATTCAGAGTTTATCACCAAGTGCAGCAGTGGATGGGTATTCATCTGGATCTACTACAGTGGGGATTTCAATGGAAGGATGGAAGATTGTCTCCCATTAAAATGAGACAAGCACCGGCACCAGATTATCTATAAAAATGTGTGAAATGTGGCTGCATCAAAACTAAATGTGCAACTCTGCAGTGTATTGTTGTGGACGCCCAGTGACCTACGAAACACCTAATAATGAAAAACGATGTCAACCGACCCTTACAGTGTGGTTTCAGTTTCAGCGCCCTCTATTAGGCAAAATCAGAAACGTAATAAATCTACTACAATCAGAACGTCACAGACATGAAAGATCTGAATGTCAAACAGGTCATAGAATGGAGGGGAAATAGAATCTACAACCACATTAACATCTGAATGGGAATTGGGTGGATTGGATCGGACGATACGAAAAGAGTGGGAGGAGGATGAATGATAGGGTGGCCTGATTCATCACCGTATCCCGTATGACATATTAAGTCCAATGTCATTTTAAAATTTAATAGCCGTTGGTAATGACAGAATTTTAAAATTTAAATTGAAGTCCGGTTACCGTGAAAATTTCTTTTTTAATATTTAAGTCCGAAGACACTTTCCGGTGGATTAAATTATTTTTAAACAATTTTTTTTAATACTTACTGGTGTGTAACTATACCTCTTATTGTTCCTTTTTTTTTGTTTATCATTATCATTTTCTTTTGGTTAAAATTTTGTGATAGGCATCTATAAAAAAGTTAACCTACGTGTTGGTAATCACACGCAATCATTTCATCCACACAAAATCATGTATGCAATAGCTTAAATAGATATAAGATACAATTTTGGGTGAGTTTTAAAGAAGTGTTTTATTGAAAAATTGAAATTGAAATAGTGATTTTTATATAGGCTACAATTGTACAAAATTCGACTTCCTGGCGGTCCCAGTTGGCAGCAGAGCGCTGGGCCGCCACATCTCTAAATTAAATTATATTTTTCTTGTGCGCTCTTTATTCTTCGATGACTGTTGGTAGTCCCAAACTCTGCACCATCACTTTGTGGGAACGTTCAAATTTGCTGCACTGGATCTGGTTCATATCCACACCTATACACCAATACACACGCTAAATTTACCCAACCACAAGGGAGATTCCGGGACCATTCAGCTAACCTGCCGCAGCACAGAGCCCTGTGGAACCCTTCTTCCATAGGATCATATCAATCCGTCAGGTGGTGGTTAAACCTAGGTATCAATCCAAAAATAAGTAAATCCCGGCATCAATGTGAGTACCTACAAAAAAAAATAAAGTTAGCAAGAAGTCAAGAAGAGAGCCCATGGAGAATATATATACATATTTCAAGTCATACATCTACACACAAATAATAATAGGTATATTTTTTTCTTGTTATAAGAAAGACAAAAGTGAAAGTGAAAAGTGTCATAGTTTATAATTTACGTCTTATTGTTAATTTTAGATGAGCGTTGAAGTGTTTATTATTTTTTTTTCTAATTTTTCAATTTCAATAAGTTAGATAAAATTTGATTGTAAGGGAACGAGGTAGTGTTTTTCCTTTGGTCTGTCATCGCGATTGGTACCCTATTTGTGAAATTTAACCCCCTCCAAGGAGCTCCATGCAGGCAGGGAATTTCGAGCCGTAATAATTGTAAGAGTTTGGCACTAAAAAGGGTGTCGTTAAAGTTTTTTTCTGATAGTCCTGTTAGGAAATATCTCGTCTCCACGTTTTTTTTTCTCTTTCTTTTTCAGTTATTTGTTTTTCTTTGTTAAATGGTTTAATACTTTGGGTAAAGAAAAAGTCAAAGATATTAATTTTTATGTTACCTACGAATATAATTTTCTTTATAACCTTTGTTTTGCTATTCGATTCATGATAAGAATAAAACTTCATTTCACGCCATCTTGGTTGAAATTTTTTGTGTTTGTTTGATTTCGCTTGATGAAATCATGATCTTTTGAAGATAATTTTTCAGGGGTGTGGCCGGTAGCACAGTCCTTTTGGTGAAGATGGGTTGACTGGAACGTGGTGTCAATTGTCTTTGGGGAAATCCGAACATCGCCATGGATTTCTAGGTCGGGTGGGATGGCATCGCTGCAATATCACCAGCAGCGCCCTTGAAGTGATGATTGTCCGTCTGCGGTATTTTTTTTGGTTGTTTCCTCTGGCCTGATTTGTGTTTTGTTGCTGGTGAGGTTAAGTTTCGGGGGCAAGATCCCCCCCATTCCGGCGAGCTAACTGCCGAGCTTCGCAAGCAGGCCGCGTCCCCCGGAACTTGACATTCTTTCCTACCTTCCAAACACTTCCCATCCGCTAGTTCCTATCCCATCCTTTTTCCTACACTACTCTCGCACTAACTTTTCCTACCCATCCTCTTGCCTCGCAACAAATGGCGCCCAACGTATTGGCTGTTTAGCTCAACGTTTGGATGTAAGTCCAACGTTTTGGCTTTTTAGTCAATATTTTTTGTAGTTTTTCGTTTTTTGTGACAGTCGAACCAAACTTACTGTGGACTTTCAAATCTCGTAAGTCTGCGTCAGGAAAGTCTCAGACATACCTAGACGTATCGCGACGAGAATTTGAAGGTTCACGGTGACTGCGGTTAATGTGTGTTTTTCGCTTTTTTGGCCAAACTTGCGGTGAGTTTCCGTGGTTCGTAAGTCTTCACTAAGAAGGTCTAAGACGCACTTAGGTGAATTGCGACGGATACCTGGAGGCTCACAGCAACGGCGGTTAAATAATGCATTCCTTTACTTTTTCTCTTTTCTTCAACTGGAATTGTTGCAAGTTTTTAGATTCGTAGGTCATCATCAAGAAAGTCACAGACTTACTTGGGTGAATTGCGACGAATTCTGAAAATTTGCAGCAACAACAGTCACCTTTCTCAGTCTCGTTTTACCCAACTCCAAATCCCATCTTTTTGCTTTTCTATTTCAATTTCTCTCCTATTTTGTCTTGTCTAGCTAGGTTTTCGATTTGGACTCAGTGACCGTGTCTGACGAGTCGTCGAACATCGATGCACTGTCTAACATTCTTTTTTTATTTCTTGTTTTCTCTTTCTTTTATATCTTTTTCCTCACCGTTTCAAGTCTTTCAGCAAAGTCCTTAGCGACTGACTGGAATTGCGGGAACGGGGAGGAAAAACACATCTATTTCTTTCGTCTTTTGTGATTTCTCTACTTTATGTAATTCCTTTTCTACCTCATCACTTCAAGGGATATAATTCTAGTCCGTCTGAAGTCTTATTTGTCAAGTACACCACTAGTAAAGGTCATACCATAACGCTCAGAAACCACCAAAGAAGCTACCGAAAGCACCCCGAATACTTATGAAAAATACTACAAAACCAAACCCTTTGAAAATACCATAGTCTGGAAAACTTTCTGGAAAATAGTAGTTTTTCAAAATTTAATTTTCTAGTTCAAAATTCTCAATTATAGTTTTTTTTTGTTAATTTATTTTTTTGATTTTTTCGTAACTTTTTTGATTTTTCTTTATTTTTCTACGTTTGAAAATTTATTTTCTACGTTTAATTTTTATAACTTTTCAAGAGTACTGAAAATATATTTTTCTACGTTTATTTTGTTTGTTTAATCGTTATTTTTGTTTATTTTTTTTTTTTGAAATTTCTCATTTCGATTTTTATTTCATTTTTTTGTTTTCTTTTACGAAAATAAATGAAATAATTTTTATACTTAATTATTTTTTTTTGTTTAGATTTTTCTAAGAAAAAAACAAACGCTTTTTCTAAAGAAAACTCGCCCAAATTTGTAGATTAAGATTTCTTTAATAGTTAAGTGTTTTTGCATATTTTTTTTCTTGATTTTGGATACCATTCTTTTCTAAACAAAAAAATTTTTAAAAATGTATCCTACCGGTAAGGAAGAAGAAGACCGAATCAATAGGATGATCAGGGAAGCCAATCTGGATGAAAACGTTCGTCTAACTAGATCAGTTAGCCAACATTTGGACGTTGGTGAGAGGCATCGTGTCATGCATTCTCCTCTCATTTCTGATAGACACGTCCGATCCACATCCAACTTACCCACTTCTACTTTTCCCATCAATAACGCAGTTAGTTCCATAGATACTGTTTCTCCTCCATCCTTTAGTGATTTAAGCGGTGTAGGGGCAGAAGCGTTACCAACTCAACGCGAAAGTTTCGGTAACCATAACGAAACAGTTATGCTAAACACAGGTAGAACGTCTTTTCCTAGACCAACGAATACGAATGTTCATAATGTGGGTGGTTCTAGAGACATTCTAGAGAGCTTAGCTCAGAGACCTTCCACTAGCAACAGACCAGAAAAACGGCTTGTTTCTGAAGATCTCAAGGCCTACATTAATTTGGCAATAGTTGATGCTATGTCGTCTTATAAAACTTCTCTGCAAACAGAAGTTACCAATACTCTCAAGGATGAGATACAAAATCAACTCGGAGGCTTTCTCCGAGAATTGAACCTGGGACGACCGACTCCACCAAATAATGAGCCGATACCGAGATCTTCTGCACAAACTTACAGTTTTCCACCTCCAGTCCAGCCACCAACATTACAGCCAACTCAGCCTGATCCAAGGCGAAGTGCTTTTGTGCCTCCTGGACAGCAGCGTAGGAGACAACAAGAACCGTCAAGACAAAGCCAGGATAGGGTATACCAACCTGACAGTCTTCACAATGATATCCACGGTACAGCAAGGAATCCATCAAATCCACCACTTCCTTACACTCAAACTCCTTTCCCATCACACTTGTGGACTTCTGGATTTAAAGCTCCAATAAAAATCAACAAGTGGGGTTTGAAATTTGAGGGTAAGCCAGAGACTTTGACAGTCGAAGATTTCGTGTTTCGTCTCGAAACTCTCCAGAGCCAGTATGGATGTCCATGGGCGGAAATTTTAAGAGATTTCCATCTCTTACTAGCAGGAAACGCTCAAGACTGGTTCTGGCAGTTTCAACGAAACAGTTTCAGGCCCGACTGGCCCATGCTGCGAGATGCGCTTTTGCGTCAATTCAAAAATCATCGCTCTGACTACGACATAATGCGTGACATTATGGATCGCAGGCAGGGATTTGCAGAGAGTGTCGATGATTTCTTGGCGGCTGTTAGCAAGATAAAGTCCCAATTGCGAATACCAATTCCGGAAGTGGAATTGGTGAAAATCTTAAAGAAAAACTTAAACGAGAGGGTCGTGAGGTTGGTATATCCTATGCCAATCTTTTCCTTGGATCAGCTGAGGAACGCCTGTAAGGAGGTAGAAGCAGCATTTCCGAGGAGGGAACGAGAATTCCAGAAACCTCAAAGACCAGCGGCAAAGTATTCAGTCAACGAACTGGAATACGAAGATCAATATGAGCCTTCTGATGCACAATTAGAAGCCGTCCAGTTCGGAGGGGCAAAACCAAAAGTTCTTCCTCGGAAATGTGCTGGTACTTCCAGTTTGGTGTGCTGGAACTGTAAAGAACAGGGCCACACTTACTTCGAATGCGAATCCGAAGTTACCACTTTATTTTGTTTTAAGTGTGGGCTAGAGGGAGTAAGGACACCACACTGTAAGCGATGCAACCCGGGAAACCGATTGTTGAACGCGAAGGCCGCGGGGGATTCGCGTTCGAATCAATCGCAGAACCCCAAGTAATACCAAAATCAGTTATCGAACTAGAAACAAAAATATTACAAAGCCCTCAAACGGTAGAGGGCACAGAAAAAATTAAAATTTTAAAAAGAGCAGCAAACGAAGTTTCCAATTCAAGCAAAATAAGTAATCAAAATGTTATTCAAATTAAACCATTGCATATTAGGATTAAAGAATATTATCGGGTTAGAGATAGGATATTTAATACTAACAGTTATGAACCATCAAAGAGAGTCATTAAAGCCAGAGAAAGATATAAAAATAGAAAAGATGTCAAAAAACGTATTGCGTCCACAATCATAGATTTGTCTTCAGATCCCAGGCCATATGCTACAATTAAAATAGGCCATAAAGAACTCCGAGGATTACTAGACAGCGGTGCGAGCGTTAGTATCCTCGGGAAAGATTGCTTAAAACTAATAGAAGAGCTTAAAATCCCAATTATTGCTTATCGGTCGGGAGTAAAAACGGCAGACGGAAAGAGTCAGTCGATCATTGGGAAAGTACTAGTAAAAGTTCAGTATAAAACTAAAGAAGAAGTTATAACATTTTATCTGGTTCCAAATCTAGACCAAGAAGTTTATCTGGGAATAGATTTTTGGAAAATATTCCAACTAGCACCAAACGTCATTAGTGCTATTACGGCGTTAACTGATGAGCCTGCAGATGTCTCGAACGCTCATCCATTGAACTCGGAACAGCAGGCCAGACTGGATGCAGTCAGGCAGAAATTTCCTTGTTTCGACCGGGATGGTCTTGGAAAGACGACGCTCATGGAGCACGTCATTGATACCGGGGATGCACTCCCTGTGAAACAGCGTCACTACCCTGTCTCTCCAGCGGTACAAGCCATTTTGTACGAAGAGTTAGATCGGATGTTGAGCCTCGGCGTTATCGAGGAGAGCGAAAGTCCCTGGTGCTCACCAGTAGTGCTCTTGCGGAAACCAGGCAAAAATAGACTTTGTCTGGATTCTCGCAAAGTCAACGCACTGACTAAGAAAAACGCGAATCCTCTCCCCCATATCGAGGGGCTCCTCAGCCGACTACCGGATACATACTACATTAGTAGTATTGATCTAAAAGAAGCATTTTGGCAAATACCACTCGAGAAACAGAGTAGGGAAAAGACTGCCTTTGCGGTACCGGGAAGACCCTTGTACCAGTTTACTGTCATGCCCTTTGGGTTGTGTAATGCAGCTCAAAGGTTATGTCAGTTAATGGACAAGGTAATTCCTGCACGACTTAGGGATCGTGTCTTCGTTTATCTTGACGATTTGCTTATCATGGCGCCGGATTTCGAGACGCATATCGCCCTGGTAAGCGAAGTAGCTGACTGCTTACGCAGAGCGAATCTCACCATCAACATGAAGAAATCCAAGTTTTGCTTCAAGGAGCTGAAATACTTGGGCTTCATAGTTGGTGGTGGGAAGCTTAAAACCGACCCTGCTAAGGTGGAAGCAATTGTGGACTTTCCAGTTCCCAAAACCCCAAGGCAGGTTCGGAGGCTACTTGGTTTAGCAGGGTGGTATCGGAAATTCATTAAAGATTTTTCGAGTCTGACTGCACCCCTGACGGACCTGCTGAAAAAGCGAAATGAAAAATTTAAAATGACTGAAGAGGCCCTGAGAGCGTTCGAGGATCTGAAGAAGAGGTTGACTACCGCCCCGGTTCTTACGCATCCTGATTTTTCACAAAGGTTTTACATCCAGTGTGATGCTTCAGATGCGGGAATCGGAGCGGTATTGTTTCAGAAGAACGCTAATGACGAAGAGGTGCCCATTGCTTTCTTCTCCCAAAAATTTAATAAAAGCCAGAGAAACTACAGTGTGACCGAGAAGGAGTGCATGGCAGCGGTGATGGCTGTGCAAAAGTTCAGGCCGTATGTCGAGGGCATGGATTTTACAGTAATCACTGACCACTCAAGTCTTAAATGGCTCATGAGTATGAAAGACTTGAGTGGCAAACTTGCTAGATGGAGCCTGTTGCTACAATCATATGCCTTCGACATACAGCATCGAAAGGGCAGCCTGAATGTAGTTCCAGACACTCTTTCTCGGGTACACGTAGATTCTCTGGACTTAGAAGACGTAGCACCCTTAATAGATTTGAACTCGTCCGAATTTCAATCCGATGAATACTTGAGTTTAATTCAAACCATTAAAAACCATGACGATGAACTCCCCGACCTTAAGATAGAAGACGGATATGTGTATAAGCGCGCGTTTAGAAATAAGTTAGGTGATGAAGTGATGCAAGAGCATAATTTTTTGCTTTGGGTTCCTTCAGGCTTAACTGAAGAACTCATTAAAAAGGCCCATAATCCGCCTCAAGTAGCTCACGGCGGAATAGCTAAAACGCTATATAGAATTCGGCAAAATTTTTACTGGCCGAACATGACAATGCAGATTCGCGAATACGTGTCTAATTGTTCTGTATGTAAAGAGAATAAGGCCTCAAATCAAATATCCCGTCCCCCTATCGTCAACTCATTTTGTACCGATCGTCCATTCGAAAAGCTTTATGTTGATTTTCTGGGTCCATATCCCAGGTCTAAATCAGGGAATGCCTACGTGTTTGTTGTTTTGGATCACTTGTCTAAATTTGTGTTTCTAAAAGCTTTGAAAAACGCGAACACTAGTAGTGTTATTAAATTCTTGCACCACGAGGTGTTTAATATGTTTGGTGTACCCCGTATAGTCCACTCGGACAACGGAAAGCAGTTCCTCGCAAAAGAATTTCAAAATCTTTTACAAAAATACGGAATTCAGCATTTTAGAACGGCGAACTATGCACCACAATCGAACGCGTCGGAAAGAGTTAATCGAACATTGTTGGCAGCAATCCGTTCATATCTAAAAACGGATCAACGCGATTGGGATTATCACCTCAGCGACATCGCTTGTGCCCTGCGAAGTGCAGTTCATAACTCTACCGGTGTATCTCCATACTTTGCGTTGTTCGGGACCAACATGATTATGCACGGTAGTAGTTATGAACTAGCGCGAAAATTGAACGCGATTGATGACAGTGAGTTATCGATTCTTCCGCGCCGCGATCGATTGGAATGCATAAGAAAACGTATACGCGAAAACATTTTAAAATCAAACGAAAGATCCGCTAAAACATACAATGTACGAACACGGGAGGTTAGATACCTGCCAGGTCAGGAGGTATTCCGAAAAAATTTTATATTGAGCGATGCTTCGAAAAACTTATCGGCGAAGTTATGCCCCAAATACATCAAATGCCGCATAATAAAACAGATTGGTAATCAGATATACGAAGTTGAGAATCTGAACGGAAAGAAAATAGGCATATTTCACGCGAAAGATCTTAAGCAATAAATGAAGCGAAAAAAAAAAAAATAAAAAAAAAAAAAAAAACATCACGAGTATCTTCACGAATAAACCGATTTATTTTCCAAAGCACGCACGCGCAGAACCCATATTCAATCCACATCACTTCATAAAAACCAGAGATAAAATGATTTAAAATAGAAACGAATTATTGTTTTAAAATATCAATAAATTCTACACTAACTTAAATTATAATTAATATTCAGAAAATAAAATCCGAAATTCAGTTTAATTTTTTTTTGAAAATGTTTAATAGGCCTCATCTGAAGCACCAGACTGTGTAACACATCCAATAAATAAATGTCCACTTTGTACCTGATACAAAGTAATGTTCCTTAAAACTAATTAAAATTATTTACCTCAATGTAATTTTCAAAACATAGTACCTGATTGTAAGATCTCTTGTGTTTCAAGATCACACTGATTTAATTTCAAATGCTGAGACGGTACCTGATATCCATTGAAAAGATTTTTGTTTCAGTTTAATATACTTTGTTATTTATTTATTTATTTATTAATTTTGTCTTATATGTTAACTTATTATCTATTTATTTACTTATTCATTTATTTATTAACTACGCGTAAGAAATGCAAAGTTTTTTTTTAAACAGTTTGGTTTGCATTAGCATCCAAAAGTTTTGAATGAAAAACGTCGATCCTTCATTTTCATTGAATGCATCCGCATTCCACTTCAGCTTCAAAATAAAATTAAAGAAATCGGTGATACCTCATCTGTGATTAAACTATGTACCTGAACAAAACATCTGTGATAAACCTGCCTATACGATCTGTGATATTAATGTTAGTATTTGTTTGGTTCCTACGATTAGCTTATTATTTATTTATTTCTATATATTGTTTTTTTTTATTCTCCGCAGACCAAGTCTATCAAGCAACATAATGTGTTTAGAGAGACTCACCCATATTCTGTGTGGTGAAGAACAGCTATCCGTAAATAATTACAATTATAAATTCTCCATAGGTCAATGACCTTTCGGCATACTAACAGGTGGCAATTCTTAATATGACTCCTAAATCCAAACACGCCTATCCTAGGCGGGAGTTAATCCATAAAAATGTTTAATTTGTGGAAGTAGATATGGCCATATACCTCCTAGAATGATAATAGAAGTGAATAATTAATGAATTAATTTCAAAAAGAACTAAAACAAAGCTAATTAACTTACCAGTAGCACGTGGATAGAAAAAAAAAAATAGTTTTTTTTTGCATACTGGTAGAAACATTCTTCTTAGACGTGAAAATGAATATATCCAGAGGAACGTATTGTTAGAAGGTTAATATTATCACATATTAGAGGTTAATAACCTTCGTCCCCTCATCAAGCTGCAACTCAAAACAAAATAATCTCACGCGGAGACCCACATAGGGAATTGATTTTTGCCTCTGAACGTCCCTGGATGTCCTAGAGGAACAACATTAATAATAAATTAATAAATTAAATGATTAGAATGTGTGGCTAAAACTTGTTACCAGTCGCTTGTGAATATAAACATATTATGTTGTCTGCGGGTGCACTTTAAAGTACACATAATATGTATGTAGGCCCAAAGAATTCGTAAGCACACTGCGAGGGTATCAATATTGGTAGGAAGGCACTGTCTTAATAGCCTAGTATCCAAAATGAGTCTTGATAAATCCTTAATTCGAGCTGATTGTGATGGAATTTGTAGGCATCTGAAAAGCAAAAGAAAACCAAATGAGAAAATGTAAAAAAAAAAAAAAAAAACAAAAAAAATTATTTTCCAAGTTATAATTACCTACTTGGGGCTGTACTTTACTTTGGTAGGTACCTTACTGTATAGGGACGCGGCTTGGGTTGCCCTTGAATGAAAACTAACGGCACTCTAAGTACCGATTGTTTGCCCGGCTTCGGTAGCGTGGGTAGCTCACCACGTTGCCGTACCTACTTTGGCGAAGTTTTTTTTTGTTGAATAGCGAGCCTCTGAAGATGGGGATATCCTGAAAGAAGAAAAAAAAAATCAGTAAAGCATAATATCAAAAAAAAAAAAATTTTACTGAATAAAGTAAAAACAAACCCATTGTAAGTAAAAACGCCAACATAACTTACCAAATATCAGAATCCATCAGGTTTCGCCGGCTGCCAAGAGTAAAATGAAATGGACAGGTTCAGATTTCATGAATGAAAATAAATAACCCTTTTGAAATGTCAGATGAGCGCGTTCTAGATTAGAGAAAAATAATAATGGGAAATTTTAGGGAAATTTGTATGGAAGGGATTTTAGTCAATTAAGTGGCAAACACAATGGCAGCGACGTAAGTACGTGCTACAATTACACAAAAATTTATAGTTAGCACTTACCTTTCTACTACAGTGAAAAACTGTGTAATTCGGCCAACTGTCACTATAAATAAATCACTAGGAATTGTAGTTTTTACATAATTTGAAATCAATTTATACCTCGGGCGACCTCAGGCTTCGTGCTTTGATCGGAGTGTATCCAGCTAAAGCACGAATTTTGTTGTGGACGCCCAGTGACCTACGAAACACCTAATAATGAAAAACGATGTCAACCGACCCTTACAGTGTGGTTTCAGTTTCAGCGCCCTCTATTAGGCAAAATCAGAAACGTAATAAATCTACTACAATCAGAACGTCACAGACATGAAAGATCTGAATGTCAAACAGGTCATAGAATGGAGGGGAAATAGAATCTACAACCACATTAACATCTGAATGGGAATTGGGTGGATTGGATCGGACGATACGAAAAGAGTGGGAGGAGGATGAATGATAGGGTGGCCTGATTCATCACCGTATCCCGTATGACATATTAAGTCCAATGTCATTTTAAAATTTAATAGCCGTTGGTAATGACAGAATTTTAAAATTTAAATTGAAGTCCGGTTACCGTGAAAATTTCTTTTTTAATATTTAAGTCCGAAGACACTTTCCGGTGGATTAAATTATTTTTAAACAATTTTTTTTAATACTTACTGGTGTGTAACTATACCTCTTATTGTTCCTTTTTTTTTGTTTATCATTATCATTTTCTTTTGGTTAAAATTTTGTGATAGGCATCTATAAAAAAGTTAACCTACGTGTTGGTAATCACACGCAATCATTTCATCCACACAAAATCATGTATGCAATAGCTTAAATAGATATAAGATACAATTTTGGGTGAGTTTTAAAGAAGTGTTTTATTGAAAAATTGAAATTGAAATAGTGATTTTTATATAGGCTACAATTGTACAAAATTCGACTTCCTGGCGGTCCCAGTTGGCAGCAGAGCGCTGGGCCGCCACATCTCTAAATTAAATTATATTTTTCTTGTGCGCTCTTTATTCTTCGATGACTGTTGGTAGTCCCAAACTCTGCACCATCACTTTGTGGGAACGTTCAAATTTGCTGCACTGGATCTGGTTCATATCCACACCTATACACCAATACACACGCTAAATTTACCCAACCACAAGGGAGATTCCGGGACCATTCAGCTAACCTGCCGCAGCACAGAGCCCTGTGGAACCCTTCTTCCATAGGATCATATCAATCCGTCAGGTGGTGGTTAAACCTAGGTATCAATCCAAAAATAAGTAAATCCCGGCATCAATGTGAGTACCTACAAAAAAAAATAAAGTTAGCAAGAAGTCAAGAAGAGAGCCCATGGAGAATATATATACATATTTCAAGTCATACATCTACACACAAATAATAATAGGTATATTTTTTTCTTGTTATAAGAAAGACAAAAGTGAAAGTGAAAAGTGTCATAGTTTATAATTTACGTCTTATTGTTAATTTTAGATGAGCGTTGAAGTGTTTATTATTTTTTTTTCTAATTTTTCAATTTCAATAAGTTAGATAAAATTTGATTGTAAGGGAACGAGGTAGTGTTTTTCCTTTGGTCTGTCATCGCGATTGGTACCCTATTTGTGAAATTTAACCCCCTCCAAGGAGCTCCATGCAGGCAGGGAATTTCGAGCCGTAATAATTGTAAGAGTTTGGCACTAAAAAGGGTGTCGTTAAAGTTTTTTTCTGATAGTCCTGTTAGGAAATATCTCGTCTCCACGTTTTTTTTTCTCTTTCTTTTTCAGTTATTTGTTTTTCTTTGTTAAATGGTTTAATACTTTGGGTAAAGAAAAAGTCAAAGATATTAATTTTTATGTTACCTACGAATATAATTTTCTTTATAACCTTTGTTTTGCTATTCGATTCATGATAAGAATAAAACTTCATTTCACGCCATCTTGGTTGAAATTTTTTGTGTTTGTTTGATTTCGCTTGATGAAATCATGATCTTTTGAAGATAATTTTTCAGGGGTGTGGCCGGTAGCACAGTCCTTTTGGTGAAGATGGGTTGACTGGAACGTGGTGTCAATTGTCTTTGGGGAAATCCGAACATCGCCATGGATTTCTAGGTCGGGTGGGATGGCATCGCTGCAATATCACCAGCAGCGCCCTTGAAGTGATGATTGTCCGTCTGCGGTATTTTTTTTGGTTGTTTCCTCTGGCCTGATTTGTGTTTTGTTGCTGGTGAGGTTAAGTTTCGGGGGCAAGATCCCCCCCATTCCGGCGAGCTAACTGCCGAGCTTCGCAAGCAGGCCGCGTCCCCCGGAACTTGACATTCTTTCCTACCTTCCAAACACTTCCCATCCGCTAGTTCCTATCCCATCCTTTTTCCTACACTACTCTCGCACTAACTTTTCCTACCCATCCTCTTGCCTCGCAACAGTATGTACATGCAGAAGACAGGGAATGATGTGCACAGATGCATGCACAGATTGTCAGGGATTAAGCTGCTGCAATTCCATTGAAGTGGAGATGAATGATGATTAAAATTAGGTATTATTATTTGTTTGGCTTATGCCTTTTTTATGTTTTTTGTTTTAAATGCTTTATGAATTCTGTTTAAAAAAATATATAAAAATACAAAAAAAAAAAATATAAAACCAATCAAAATAAAAAAATATTTAAAAAAAAAATAATTTTGTTCAGTGTATTTTTGAAAAATATTCATCGGAACCAATTTTTGAATTCCCCGTACCTAAAAACATATAAAATGATACCCCATATGTGCATGTAAGGGGGTATAGGTACACTATAAAGTATAGAATAATGAGACGCCATTTTGAAAAAACGCCATATTTCGAAATCCGCGCCGTATACTGAGGTAGACTTTTCGGCATCGTGTTCTACGGAAAATTTACAATAAGACCTCATTCACACAAATTGTATTGCAATTAGTTCTAGGTTCATCCTTAATTTGACTCGTCTAGAAAGGGAAAATACAAAGGAGAGGATGTTTTCATTTTCACCCCGTGAATAGCAATTATTCCAACGTATATACAATTCGATTTTAAACGTTTACAATTTCTAGCATACCTCTGGCCTTTCCTATGACCGTTAATAAATTGCAAGGACAGTCGCAAGTTTCAGTTTTCCTGTTTCGCGCATGGTTAATTATACGGAGCGTGTTCGAGCGTCAAACATCGTCATATTTATTTTTTTCCGCACCACAAAACAAAGAATATATAAAGCTTTAAATTGATTAACAGTGTCTGTCAATATCAAATTGAAACCTTATAAATAGCCAGTATTTCAACATAACTCTGTTTTCTAAGTAAGCAACATCATGTTTACTTATAACGAGGTATAGCCAGAGGAAGAGGTATTGGGAGGCAGTTGAATAGACGTTGGAAGCTATTTTGTAACGAGGTATTGGGAGAGGAAAAGGTATTGGGAGCCACTTGTATGAACGTTGGGTACCATTTTTGTGACGATATGTGGGAGGAGAAGTGGGTAGGATAGGTTCGGGCGAGAGAGGTAAATATAGGATGGAAACTAGGTTAGTGGCAGCTGAGGCATGCTTGCGGTGAACGGAGTAGCTTGTCGGATGTTGGGGGGGGGTCTTGCTACCGTAACCGGAACTCACCTCTTTACAAACATAATCATGCCGGATACTTCGATTATTTGGAAGTAAGTCTGCACCAAAAACACTATATGAAGATATAAATCCTTCGTACGTAACACCCTTCAAAACACATTTGTTTACATTGTTGTATTTGTAATGTGGAAGAATTCAACAAGTAAAATTAAGGTGTTTTCACGCATACATAAGCCGCGTTTTATTATCACCATGATCTGATCCGGATCAGATCATGATAAAAAAACAGCATTGGATCATCATATTTTTTATTATTTAAAGTTTGGTAGCAGTGTCAAATTCGTTCTTTCAAAAGTGACATTACGAAGCAAAAAAAAAACAAACACATACCAAAAATGGAAGCTCCACAAGTTTTGAAAATGTTTCTGCAAATCACCATTGCACTCTCAAACTCAAAGCATCCAGGAACGCTTTGGTCACATGTAGTCCAGATTCTTTTTGGCCTTTTAACAAATGTGACACTTAAATAATTTAATTTAGAGATTACGTACTTACAATTTATTTGAACATCTTTTCTCCCATTTGTGCTGCAGCTTTCTCGCTTTTATTTACATATATTTTTTGACATTTAAAGCAGGGTTGCCCAAAGAACATTTTGCCCAATGATTTTTTTTGTTATTTTTTTTTTGGGAAAATAATACATACCCATAAATTATGTCAAATATACATTTTTTGGACTTAATTATTTTAATTTCACCAATTAATATCTAGTTTTGTTAAAATATCTAATTATTTCATGGATTATATACCAAATAAATAAATATAAAGCTTCTCGCTTTCTATTTAAAAAAATATTTTATTTCAGTCAAATGGAAATGTTTATATGGCAATACCGGTTTTATTTAATTTGTTTGCAATGATACCAACATTTACATGTGAAATTACAATGATAAAGCGCTCCTTGTTGTGAAAAAAGAATTATATTTTGGATCTCAAATTGAGATCCAAACACAAAGCAGGATCTTGTGTTGTTGTTGTAATGCATGTAAATTTAAGATCCGGATCGGATCATGGTGATAATATAACGCGGCTATAGACACATTTACTGAGTTTTTAGGGAAATTTCATAAATCAGAGGAGAAATTACACGCACACTAAGAAATACTTTATGAGGCCAGTTTCCGGCTTAGCTTGTAGGCAAACCAATATGGCTACCGAGGATTTATATCTTTACTAGAGTGTTTTTGGTCTGCACTACCAACACTAATCCACTTTTCTCGGTGGCCGCTGATGACGTCACGGCTTGGCCTTAACCCACCCTTCCTGAAATCCACTCGGCCTGGTTTTCAGATTCCCCTGTCGAAAAATTATTTGGTGAATACCAATTCGGTGGAGCGTATATCTGAAAAGGCATCGGCCCACCCCAGAACGAACTTCATGGTTGGCTAGCAGCCATCCTTGCTCCAAAACTCTGGTTTCCCATTGGAACAAAAGACCTTGCTTGAGGGTCAAGCCTGGGAGGTTGCTCCTGGATCGGTGGTGGTGGATGACTAAACCTTGGGTTAGGTTGAGGACGAGGCAGAGAGGTTGGTTGAACCACTGGCGAAGTTCTATTTTCAGCTGGTTGGTCGGCTTGCCGTGGAATGTTTAGTTTCTTGAAGAACTCTGCCAGTCCCTTCTGGATTTCGGTTTTAACCGACTCGACGACCACTTCATTAATCGCAGACGATTTCTGGAGTAATCGCGGATACTCCAGCTGTGAGCTGGTTTCTTCCTATACCCACACTTGAGTCAACCATACCCTAATCGGTTTGCGGTAAGGTTTGCACCCCAATTATTTCCAAAATATCCCGGAGTGGACTCTTGCTTAATTTCCTTGCACCAGTTTGTGCAGGTTGGCTCAAATTACTATATGGAGGAGTGTCAACTGAAAAAAAGTCGATTTTCCGCCGAGTCGCGGAGCACTTTTTGCGTGAGAAATTGCACGCGGAGCACTTCGTTGCGCATATGCAATTTTTCGCAGTTACATGTAGCAAATTAAATACGTTTTTTTTTAAATTTCGTTTGTTTTATTGAATTCAGGAAACAGTTTCTACAACGAAACACACAAAAACAATGTTAACTTAACTTAAATGCATTATAATTATATGAAGTTTGTTTTTAGTGGGAATAATGTGCCTGCTTATTTTTGCATAAAGCTTAAATATCTGGTTGAATTTGGGACAACCGTATATCAGGCTCTGCATCGAGACGGAATCTATGTATATTTTGTTTTGGTTCCAACATATGCAGAGAACACTGATTCGCTCATGTATGTTGTTGCAAACGGCAGAAGAATTATTTTAGCTTTCTCTTACAGTAAACTGAACTCGTCTTTCAACATGCACCAGAATCCTGATAAAGGCTTCATTGTTGATGTCAGGCCAATCAAGCACTCAAACTGCAGCGATGTCAGGGAAGGTGGGTTTTCCAACGCGGCAGAGTAAGGGTTTATTACCCATACGTTTTCCTTAATGTTCAGGTGGAATTCTTCTAGAAAATTGTGGAGGAAGCTATCCAGCAAACCTACTAGGTGGATATAAAACTCATATAAAATATCATCGGGAATGTCCAAATCTATTTCTTCTTTAAATTCTTTGAGCATTGGGAAGCTGTCTAGGTTTCGACTTTGTATACATTTAGCCAAAAACTGGATTTTATTTTTAAATTCTTCTATTTTGTCACTGGCATCGAAAACAGTTACCTATGGCCTTTCCGCGAAGTGATACACTCAAATCATTTATTTTTTTAAATATATCTGACAGATACGCCAATTTCAATAACCAACGCTCATTAGTCATTACACAACATGTCCCCAAATACAAAGTTGTCGTCAATGAGGAAGGTTCTAACTTCGGCTCTCATTTCAAAAAGCCGCGTCAGTGTTTTTCCGCGAGAAAGCCACCTTACTTCTGCGTGAAGAAGTAAAGACGTATGTAGACTACCCATGTCATCACACAATACTTTAAAAAGCCTTGTATTGTTTGGCTGTGCGTTAATAAAGTTAATTATTTTCACGCTTTCGTCCAACACCTCTTTTACGGGAGACCGGCATTTTTTTCATTACTAGGGCATGGCGGTGGAGAACGCAATGGCTACTGGTGCATCGTACGTATCATATGAAGGACGAGGAATGGAATACATAAATACATTTAGTTTTTCTAACCACTTTTTTTTCTTCCAGGAGCAGCCACAACATACTTAATTAGTTCATTCATACCGAGCATTATTTGTATTAATTACGAATTACCTTTGTTCGTTTTAATTTAATTTTATACAAAAGTTTAGGTCTTTTATTTATCAATTAAGGTGGTACAAAGTCGGTCGGGTCAGCTAGTATTTGAATAAAATAAATAGTACTTTTACTTAATGCCAGTTTTCTTTTTTTCTTCAACGGCTTACAGAGATATTCTTCTCTTTTTAATTGCACTGACTTTAGGCCGAAAAGGAGTAAGTCGGTCCTAACTCAAGGAACAACATTCTCCAGAAAAAGAAATTAAAAATTAGAATAATAAAAGAAATTTTGTTTTATCTGCATCTTTTGTTTTATTTTATGAACATAAATATAAAAAGTGCTTCACAATTAATCGACACTTAGTCAATCTCTTGAATTTGATATGCATTGGATAGTTTGGCAAGCTTAGTATAACGCCAGAGATTTCAGAGCCTGGAACACCTATGTAATTTTGCTTAACGTGTTTTTGTAGAATCATGTGTATTGCACACAACCGATTGAAGCTATTTGCATCAAATTTGTTTGGTTATCAGAAAGTAAGATGTTTCGAAACTGTTTCCTTTAATATGTATCTTGCTTATTTGAAGACATTCATTTGAATTTGAATTCTCTCAAATATTTGAATAGTAAATTTATATAAAAATATTGTTTCACAATCTACTATAAAGCCAGTTGAATTACAACATTCAAAATTAGTTTAACGATTTGCTTAGTTACAATGAAATTTCTATTGTTTCAGATACTAGATCCAAATAATAGCCCATACAATAGAAGTTTAAGTAAATTTTACTCGCTTTGTAACCTAAAGTTAAAGGAAGATTGTTTTAATTTACTTAGCATTTGTCCTATCTTTAGGTAAGAAAGTCTCAAATACTTCGGAAAACATGATCTCTCATTGCAAACCCTAACAAACTATTTAAAATCTATTAACAAATACAAATTTTTGTATAAACACATTTTATTATTACATATGTATATCATTTGTATATTTTATTAAAAATTTATTTTATTCATTTTTATATCAAAACTATTTTGTCAATAATCAGGGTAATAATCAATAATCAATTGGGTAATAAGGTCCATACATTACACCATAGAGAAATATGTATATTTACGGGCAGTTCACTTGATTGTCAAAGCCAATCAAGCTAGCCTTGACTTCTCCAACGTTCCGCTATTACCAATGGGAAGGTTCAGACAACATGAGGGACTTCATTTGCAGTCAACTTCATTCTTTGAACGTACATTTTGACCAAGGAAACTAGTTAGTTTTTCAAGTGTCATGAATTTCAAATTCAGAACTTAACTTTACAAACCTCTACTTCAAGTTCATAGTACAAAAACTACCAAAATCATTATTGTCTACAAAACACTCCTCAGACAAGCTACAAGTCCATCACGTTTTGTATTTTGTATTGTAAAGATATATTACTTATTTCTTTTTCAAATTTACAAGGATTAAATGAGAAATCATTAAATGATGTTGTGTAGAAAATAAATAAATCATTGTGTAATAAATTTTAGCTTTCAGTTGAATGAAAAAACATGATCAACTGTCTTTTTGATTTTGACAGAAGTTGACTTGACTTGAAAGTTAGGGAGATTTTTCTTGACTAACTTTCCAGTCAACTTTCCAATAAAGTTGCCTTAATTGGAAGGCAAATTTTTGGCAGCTGGCCAATTAGATGCTAGAAACTTGCCTTACTTTTAAGTCCCTTATGTCGTCTGAACCTGACCAATGTCTTTTCTTTTCGGTTTCGGATCGAGTAATTAAATACCTATGTAAATTACAGACAAACATTTAAAAATTATTCTACGAAAAGAAATAATAATTAAGTATATACATAGATAACTAAGCAATAAATACATAAATATGCAAATACAAAAAAGATGACAAAACTAAAGGTTCTACTATAGATGTAGAACAAGCGCCGGAACAATATTGAAGCCCCGGAAGACCTAAAGTTTTCATTAAAATCAATAATAGCACCGATGGATTTTTATTCGACTATAGACACTCTCATCGATACTCTCATAAAATAATGTGGTTACTTTAGAGCTCGGGTGGTTTACTGGCCTTTCCCTGACCGAGTTGTAACCCGATGCCTTTGGACGGCAGCTCCTAATCCGTTGCAGCTCCCAATCCGTTGGCCAAATTTCTATTATTATTATATTGGTCGTAGCCAGAAATAATGCACCCTTTTTAAAACATAAATTAAACGCTCAAACCCTTGAACAAAAAGAAAACGACCCTCACTATTTTGTTGCGCTCTTTTATTTCAAAAGATAATTCAAAAATAGAACTACTATATTTATTTTATGGTTCCCATTTTCATATTCTTTCTATTTTTCTTTATTGACTTCTATTAACTTTAAAATATCTACATATCTTAACTTTTAACTTTTTCATCTTTGGCCGTCCTGATATCAGGAACTGATATCCATCCACGAGTTCCAATGGTGACGGATATCCTTCACACTTCTGTAGGAATTGAGCCTATGTATGTATGTATATTCCTTCACCTAATCTTCATTGTCGGTACATAATTCCTTTGTATAAACAAAAATCAAGGTCCAAATGTTTATTCTATTTTTCTCTGAACCAACAGGAATATATGACACTAACGTGAAGTTGGCTACAAGCAGTTCATTTCTAGTAGGCCAGTGAAAACTACTACTAACGTCATCTTTAAAATGCATCAACCATTAGCACGACTTCACCATGCCCAACATGAACAAAGAAAACCTAACAGCTTACCTTAGATCACCTTAAAAATCAAATTTAGAAAAACCATTTGATTGCATCTTCTTTTTCTTTTTAATAAAGTAAAAACATCAATTTAAATGTTTGTAAGTCTCAGCTAAGAAACTGACATATTTATTTTGTATTTTTTTGTTTTTGTTTTATTTTTTTTTTGTTTTTAATATAAAATATTTAAATGCAGTAAGCATAAATGTATATAAGTTAAAAAAAATAAAATTAGAAACATCAATAATAATTATTATAAGAACGACAATAATTACAATAAGTCAGTTTATATTTATGAAATTGAAAAACAAAAATCAATTACCAAGTCACTGTTTGAATTGCTGCTCAGTACTCAGTAATTTGAATTTCACAAATATAAACAAACAATCGCATAAAGATGAAATTATTGAACTTCAAAAACAAAAATTCAAACATTTAAAAAATGTTTTAAATTTAAAACCAAGAAACTTATGTACTTACCATTTCAGAGTTTCCAAAAGCTCAAAAACAAAAACAAAATTAAATCGTCATCATCCTTTTCCGTTCCTTTGTTCCTTGTCAAGTCTTCCCATTCAATTCCTTTTTCTTTTATTTTTAAAAGTTGCTAAAATCATTAAAATCAAATACTATTTCAATGCCATTTAATTAAACAAAAATAAAAATACTCACATGACGATATAATTTTCCGCAACTAAATCTTCTCAAAAAATATTCTTTTGATAATTTTCTTTGCTTTTCCTTTATTTCGTTTTCTTCGTGGATTTTCTTCATAACCAATCCATATTTCATCCACTAAAAAATTAAATTATTATAGTCAAACATTTTAAATACAAAAATATTTGTTACTAACATTTATCCAAATATTTTCTCCCATGGAATTAAATAATTTTCTTGAGAAAAACATTTTTTAATTCCTTTTTTAATCACACACTTTTTCACTATGATTTTTGTTGTCATTTATTTTTCCAAGTTTACTTCGATTTAAAAAGAAATAAATTTAAATGTCAGTGGATTTTGATCAAAGTTTGTCAGTGTGTTTTCCAAAGTTACTAAAATTTTAAATATGAAAATAAAGGGCAGTGAATTGAGCAAAGTGTTTTCATTGGAAAATATGCTACTTACAAGAGTATGGAGCTTTTAGAGATGGCAATTCGGATGCACTTATTTTCTAAGTGCAGTTAATTCTTGGTAAAAACGCATTTATTTTTGACATCTGTCACTTTGACTTCGGTCACTTATGCCATCTATCATTTTCTTGAAATCTACTCCCAATCTCAATTTGTTTTGCATTTAACACACACAAACTACCGGTATAACTTCTTCCGTTATTTATTGACAAACAAAAATGTTTTGCTAGAATTAATTTGAATTATAGGAGTATTTTTGTAGATATAAAAACGACAAGATGTTAGCAAAATTAAAAAAAAGAAATTCATGAAAATTACAAATATTATAATGAGACTTTAAAAAACATAGCCTTCTTGGCTATCAATAAACAAAAATGAGAAATGTCGCATTTCCCGGAAATGATGTTTTTTTGTGTACTCTTCTCCGAGGTGAAAACATGTATACACCGATACGAATTCAACACGCTATAAAAAATGAGAGTAAGAGGTTTCGAAGAGACGGAGACGAGGAAATTTGGCTCTCTCAATTAGTTTTTTCTCTCTGCCTTTGATGGTGAATGTGTAACTTACATACTTTTACTTAGGATGGTGCTATGTTTTAACAAAGACCATGTAACTGGCCCATCTCCGATTTCGGTTCTTAATGACCTTGCCTTCCCTTCTTCTTATTCTTTTAAAAAGTACCTGCTCATTAACTCACAAAAGATAGATTAGAATAATGACTTACAATGGTGTTGGATTATGATGATGGACTAAGTCAGCGGTTCCCAATCTTTTTTTAGTCGCGGAGCACTTTTTGCGTGAGAAATTGCACGCGGAGCACTTCGTTGCGCATATGCAATTTTTCGCAGTTACATGTAGCAAATTAAATACGTTTTTTTTTTAAATTTCGTTTGTTTTATTGAATTCAGGAAACAGTTTCTACAACGAAACACACAAAAACAATGTTAACTTAACTTAAATGCATTATAAT
Organism: Eupeodes latifasciatus; assembly: GCA_920104205.1. Lineage (NCBI taxonomy): Eukaryota > Metazoa > Arthropoda > Insecta > Diptera > Syrphidae > Eupeodes > Eupeodes latifasciatus. The sequence continues at coordinate 4,156,565 of OV049926.1, forward strand.
TATATGAAGTTTGTTTTTAGTGGGAATAATGTGCCTGCTTATTTTTGCATAAAGCTTAAATATCTGGTTGAATTTGGGACAACCGTATATCAGGCTCTGCATCGAGACGGAATCTATGTATATTTTGTTTTGGTTCCAACATATGCAGAGAACACTGATTCGCTCATGTATGTTGTTGCAAACGGCAGAAGAATTATTTTAGCTTTCTCTTACAGTAAACTGAACTCGTCTTTCAACATGCACCAGAATCCTGATAAAGGCTTCATTGTTGATGTCAGGCCAATCAAGCACTCAAACTGCAGCGATGTCAGGGAAGGTGGGTTTTCCAACGCGGCAGAGTAAGGGTTTATTACCCATACGTTTTCCTTAATGTTCAGGTGGAATTCTTCTAGAAAATTGTGGAGGAAGCTATCCAGCAAACCTACTAGGTGGATATAAAACTCATATAAAATATCATCGGGAATGTCCAAATCTATTTCTTCTTTAAATTCTTTGAGCATTGGGAAGCTGTCTAGGTTTCGACTTTGTATACATTTAGCCAAAAACTGGATTTTATTTTTAAATTCTTCTATTTTGTCACTGGCATCGAAAACAGTTACCTATGGCCTTTCCGCGAAGTGATACACTCAAATCATTTATTTTTTTAAATATATCTGACAGATACGCCAATTTCAATAACCAACGCTCATTAGTCATTACACAACATGTCCCCAAATACAAAGTTGTCGTCAATGAGGAAGGTTCTAACTTCGGCTCTCATTTCAAAAAGCCGCGTCAGTGTTTTTCCGCGAGAAAGCCACCTTACTTCTGCGTGAAGAAGTAAAGACGTATGTAGACTACCCATGTCATCACACAATACTTTAAAAAGCCTTGTATTGTTTGGCTGTGCGTTAATAAAGTTAATTATTTTCACGCTTTCGTCCAACACCTCTTTTACGGGAGACCGGCATTTTTTTCATTACTAGGGCATGGCGGTGGAGAACGCAATGGCTACTGGTGCATCGTACGTATCATATGAAGGACGAGGAATGGAATACATAAATACATTTAGTTTTTCTAACCACTTTTTTTTCTTCCAGGAGCAGCCACAACATACTTAATTAGTTCATTCATACCGAGCATTATTTGTATTAATTACGAATTACCTTTGTTCGTTTTAATTTAATTTTATACAAAAGTTTAGGTCTTTTATTTATCAATTAAGGTGGTACAAAGTCGGTCGGGTCAGCTAGTATTTGAATAAAATAAATAGTACTTTTACTTAATGCCAGTTTTCTTTTTTTCTTCAACGGCTTACAGAGATATTCTTCTCTTTTTAATTGCACTGACTTTAGGCCGAAAAGGAGTAAGTCGGTCCTAACTCAAGGAACAACATTCTCCAGAAAAAGAAATTAAAAATTAGAATAATAAAAGAAATTTTGTTTTATCTGCATCTTTTGTTTTATTTTATGAACATAAATATAAAAAGTGCTTCACAATTAATCGACACTTAGTCAATCTCTTGAATTTGATATGCATTGGATAGTTTGGCAAGCTTAGTATAACGCCAGAGATTTCAGAGCCTGGAACACCTATGTAATTTTGCTAAACGTGTTTTTGTAGAATCATGTGTATTGCACACAACCGATTGAAGCTATTTGCATCAAATTTGTTTGGTTATCAGAAAGTAAGATGTTTCGAAACTGTTTCCTTTAATATGTATCTTGCTTATTTGAAGACATTCATTTGAATTTGAATTCTCTCAAATATTTGAATAGTAAATTTATATAAAAATATTGTTTCACAATTTACTATAAAGCCAGTTGAATTACAACATTCAAAATTAGTTTAACGATTTGCTTAGTTACAATGAAATTTCTATTGTTTCAGATACTAGATCAAATAATAGCCCATACAATAGAAGTTTAAGTAAATTTTACTCGCTTTGTAACCTAAAGTTAAAGGAAGATTGTTTTAATTTACTTAGCATTTGTCCTATCTTTAGGTAAGAAAGTCTCAAATACTTCGGAAAACATGATCTCTCATTGCAAACCCTAACAAACTATTTAAAATCTATTAACAAATACAAATTTTTGTATAAGCACATTTTATTATTACATATATCATTTGTATATTTTATTAAAAATTTATTTTATTCATTTTTATATCAAAACTATTTTGTCAATCAGGGTAATAATCAATAATGAATTGGGTAATAAGGTCCATACATTACACCATAGAGAAATATGTATATTTACGGGCAGTTCACTTGATTGTCAAAGCCAATCAAGCTAGCCTTGACTTCTCCAACGTTCCGCTATTACCAATGGGAAGGTTCAGACAACATGAGGGACTTCATTTGCAGTCAACTTCATTCTTTGAACGTACATTTTGACCAAGGAAACTAGTTAGTTTTTCAAGTGTCATGAATTTCAAATTCAGAACTTAACTTTACAAACCTCTACTTCAAGTTCATAGTACAAAAACTACCAAAATCATTATTGTCTACAAAACACTCCTCAGACAAGCTACAAGTCCATCACGTTTTGTATTTTGTATTGTAAAGATATATTACTTATTTCTTTTTCAAATTTACAAGGATTAAATGAGAAATCATTAAATGATGTTGTGTAGAAAATAAATAAATCATTGTGTAATAAATTTTAGCTTTCAGTTGAATGAAAAAACATGATCAACTGTCTTTTTGATTTTGACAGAAGTTGACTTGACTTGAAAGTTAGGGAGATTTTTCTTGACTAACTTTCCAGTCAACTTTCCAATAAAGTTGCCTTAATTGGAAGGCAAATTTTTGGCAGCTGGCCAATTAGATGCTAGAAACTTGCCTTACTTTTAAGTCCCTTATGTCGTCTGAACCTGACCAATGTCTTTTCTTTTCGGTTTCGGATCGAGTAATTAAATACCTATGTAAATTACAGACAAACATTTAAAAATTATTCTACGAAAAGAAATAATAATTAAGTATATACATAGATAACTAAGCAATAAATACATAAATATGCAAATACAAAAAAGATGACAAAACTAAAGGTTCTACTATAGATGTAGAACAAGCGCCGGAACAATATTGAAGCCCCGGAAGACCTAAAGTTTTCATTAAAATCAATAATAGCACCGATGGATTTTTATTCGACTATAGACACTCTCATCGATACTCTCATAAAATAATGTGGTTACTTTAGAGCTCGGGTGGTTTACTGGCCTTTCCCTGACCGAGTTGTAACCCGATGCCTTTGGACGGCAGCTCCTAATCCGTTGCAGCTCCCAATCCGTTGGCCAAATTTCTATTATTATTATATTGGTCGTAGCCAGAAATAATGCACCCTTTTTAAAACATAAATTAAACGCTCAAACCCTTGAACAAAAAGAAAACGACCCTCACTATTTTGTTGCGCTCTTTTATTTCAAAAGATAATTCAAAAATAGAACTACTATATTTATTTTATGGTTCCCATTTTCATATTCTTTCTATTTTTCTTTATTGACTTCTATTAACTTTAAAATATCTACATATCTTAACTTTTAACTTTTTCATCTTTGGCCGTCCTGATATCAGGAACTGATATCCATCCACGAGTTCCAATGGTGACGGATATCCTTCACACTTCTGTAGGAATTGAGCCTATGTATGTATGTATATTCCTTCACCTAATCTTCATTGTCGGTACATAATTCCTTTGTATAAACAAAAATCAAGGTCCAAATGTTTATTCTATTTTTCTCTGAACCAACAGGAATATATGACACTAACGTGAAGTTGGCTACAAGCTTTAAAATGCATCAACCATTAGCACGACTTCACCATGCCCAACATGAACAAAGAAAACCTAACAGCTTACCTTAGATCACCTTAAAAATCAAATTTAGAAAAACCATTTGATTGCATCTTCTTTTTCTTTTTAATAAAGTAAAAACATCAATTTAAATGTTTGTAAGTCTCAGCTAAGAAACTGACATATTTATTTTGTATTTTTTTGTTTTTGTTTTATTTTTTTTTTGTTTTTAATATAAAATATTTAAATGCAGTAAGCATAAATGTATATAAGTTAAAAAAAATAAAATTAGAAACATCAATAATAATTATTATAAGAACGACAATAATTACAATAAGTCAGTTTATATTTATGAAATTGAAAAACAAAAATCAATTACCAAGTCACTGTTTGAATTGCTGCTCAGTACTCAGTAATTTGAATTTCACAAATATAAACAAACAATCGCATAAAGATGAAATTATTGAACTTCAAAAACAAAAATTCAAACATTTAAAAAATGTTTTAAATTTAAAACCAAGAAACTTATGTACTTACCATTTCAGAGTTTCCAAAAGCTCAAAAACAAAAACAAAATTAAATCGTCATCATCCTTTTCCGTTCCTTTGTTCCTTGTCAAGTCTTCCCATTCAATTCCTTTTTCTTTTATTTTTAAAAGTTGCTAAAATCATTAAAATCAAATACTATTTCAATGCCATTTAATTAAACAAAAACAAAAATAAAAATACTCACATGACGATATAATTTTCCGCAACTAAATCTTCTCAAAAAATATTCTTTTGATAATTTTCTTTGCTTTTCCTTTATTTCGTTTTCTTCGTGGATTTTCTTCATAACCAATCCATATTTCATCCACTAAAAAATTAAATTATTATAGTCAAACATTTTAAATACAAAAATATTTGTTACTAACATTTATCCAAATATTTTCTCCCATGGAATTAAATAATTTTCTTGAGAAAAACATTTTTTAATTCCTTTTTTAATCACACACTTTTTCACTATGATTTTTGTTGTCATTTATTTTTCCAAGTTTACTTCGATTTAAAAAGAAATAAATTTAAATGTCAGTGGATTTTGATCAAAGTTTGTCAGTGTGTTTTCCAAAGTTACTAAAATTTTAAATATGAAAATAAAGGGCAGTGAATTGAGCAAAGTGTTTTCATTGGAAAATATGCTACTTACAAGAGTATGGAGCTTTTAGAGATGGCAATTCGGATGCACTTATTTTCTAAGTGCAGTTAATTCTTGGTAAAAACGCATTTATTTTTGACATCTGTCACTTTGACTTCGGTCACTTATGCCATCTATCATTTTCTTGAAATCTACTCCCAATCTCAATTTGTTTTGCATTTAACACACACAAACTACCGGTATAACTTCTTCCGTTATTTATTGACAAACAAAAATGTTTTGCTAGAATTAATTTGAATTATAGGAGTATTTTTGTAGATATAAAAACGACAAGATGTTAGCAAAATTAAAAAAAAGAAATTCATGAAAATTACAAATATTATAATGAGACTTTAAAAAACATAGCCTTCTTGGCTATCAATAAACAAAAATGAGAAATGTCGCATTTCCCGGAAATGATGTTTTTTTGTGTACTCTTCTCCGAGGTGAAAACATGTATACACCGATACGAATTCAACACGCTATAAAAAATGAGAGTAAGAGGTTTCGAAGAGACGGAGACGAGGAAATTTGGCTCTCTCAATTAGTTTTTTCTCTCTGCCTTTGATGGTGAATGTGTAACTTACATACTTTTACTTAGGATGGTGCTATGTTTTAACAAAGACCATGTAACTGGCCCATCTCCGATTTCGGTTCTTAATGACCTTGCCTTCCCTTCTTCTTATTCTTTTAAAAAGTACCTGCTCATTAACTCACAAAAGATAGATTAGAATAATGACTTACAATGGTGTTGGATTATGATGATGGACTAAGTCAGCGGTTCCCAATCTTTTTTTAGTCGCGGAGCACTTTTTGCGTGAGAAATTGCACGCGGAGCACTTCGTTGCGCATATGCAATTTTTCGCAGTTACATGTAGCAAATTAAATACGTTTTTTTTTTAAATTTCGTTTGTTTTATTGAATTCAGGAAACAGTTTCTACAACGAAACACACAAAAACAATGTTAACTTAACTTAAATGCATTATAATTATATGAAGTTTGTTTTTAGTGGGAATAATGTGCCTGCTTATTTTTGCATAAAGCTTAAATATCTGGTTGAATTTGGGACAACCGTATATCAGGCTCTGCATCGAGACGGAATCTATGTATATTTTGTTTTGGTTCCAACATATGCAGAGAACACTGATTCGCTCATGTATGTTGTTGCAAACGGCAGAAGAATTATTTTAGCTTTCTCTTACAGTAAACTGAACTCGTCTTTCAACATGCACCAGAATCCTGATAAAGGCTTCATTGTTGATGTCAGGCCAATCAAGCACTCAAACTGCAGCGATGTCAGGGAAGGTGGGTTTTCCAACGCGGCAGAGTAAGGGTTTATTACCCATACGTTTTCCTTAATGTTCAGGTGGAATTCTTCTAGAAAATTGTGGAGGAAGCTATCCAGCAAACCTACTAGGTGGATATAAAACTCATATAAAATATCATCGGGAATGTCCAAATCTATTTCTTCTTTAAATTCTTTGAGCATTGGGAAGCTGTCTAGGTTTCGACTTTGTATACATTTAGCCAAAAACTGGATTTTATTTTTAAATTCTTCTATTTTGTCACTGGCATCGAAAACAGTTACCTATGGCCTTTCCGCGAAGTGATACACTCAAATCATTTATTTTTTTAAATATATCTGACAGATACGCCAATTTCAATAACCAACGCTCATTAGTCATTACACAACATGTCCCCAAATACAAAGTTGTCGTCAATGAGGAAGGTTCTAACTTCGGCTCTCATTTCAAAAAGCCGCGTCAGTGTTTTTCCGCGAGAAAGCCACCTTACTTCTGCGTGAAGAAGTAAAGACGTATGTAGACTACCCATGTCATCACACAATACTTTAAAAAGCCTTGTATTGTTTGGCTGTGCGTTAATAAAGTTAATTATTTTCACGCTTTCGTCCAACACCTCTTTTACGGGAGACCGGCATTTTTTTCATTACTAGGGCATGGCGGTGGAGAACGCAATGGCTACTGGTGCATCGTACGTATCATATGAAGGACGAGGAATGGAATACATAAATACATTTAGTTTTTCTAACCACTTTTTTTTCTTCCAGGAGCAGCCACAACATACTTAATTAGTTCATTCATACCGAGCATTATTTGTATTAATTACGAATTACCTTTGTTCGTTTTAATTTAATTTTATACAAAAGTTTAGGTCTTTTATTTATCAATTAAGGTGGTACAAAGTCGGTCGGGTCAGCTAGTATTTGAATAAAATAAATAGTACTTTTACTTAATGCCAGTTTTCTTTTTTTCTTCAACGGCTTACAGAGATATTCTTCTCTTTTTAATTGCACTGACTTTAGGCCGAAAAGGAGTAAGTCGGTCCTAACTCAAGGAACAACATTCTCCAGAAAAAGAAATTAAAAATTAGAATAATAAAAGAAATTTTGTTTTATCTGCATCTTTTGTTTTATTTTATGAACATAAATATAAAAAGTGCTTCACAATTAATCGACACTTAGTCAATCTCTTGAATTTGATATGCATTGGATAGTTTGGCAAGCTTAGTATAACGCCAGAGATTTCAGAGCCTGGAACACCTATGTAATTTTGCTTAACGTGTTTTTGTAGAATCATGTGTATTGCACACAACCGATTGAAGCTATTTGCATCAAATTTGTTTGGTTATCAGAAAGTAAGATGTTTCGAAACTGTTTCCTTTAATATGTATCTTGCTTATTTGAAGACATTCATTTGAATTTGAATTCTCTCAAATATTTGAATAGTAAATTTATATAAAAATATTGTTTCACAATCTACTATAAAGCCAGTTGAATTACAACATTCAAAATTAGTTTAACGATTTGCTTAGTTACAATGAAATTTCTATTGTTTCAGATACTAGATCCAAATAATAGCCCATACAATAGAAGTTTAAGTAAATTTTACTCGCTTTGTAACCTAAAGTTAAAGGAAGATTGTTTTAATTTACTTAGCATTTGTCCTATCTTTAGGTAAGAAAGTCTCAAATACTTCGGAAAACATGATCTCTCATTGCAAACCCTAACAAACTATTTAAAATCTATTAACAAATACAAATTTTTGTATAAACACATTTTATTATTACATATGTATATCATTTGTATATTTTATTAAAAATTTATTTTATTCATTTTTATATCAAAACTATTTTGTCAATAATCAGGGTAATAATCAATAATCAATTGGGTAATAAGGTCCATACATTACACCATAGAGAAATATGTATATTTACGGGCAGTTCACTTGATTGTCAAAGCCAATCAAGCTAGCCTTGACTTCTCCAACGTTCCGCTATTACCAATGGGAAGGTTCAGACAACATGAGGGACTTCATTTGCAGTCAACTTCATTCTTTGAACGTACATTTTGACCAAGGAAACTAGTTAGTTTTTCAAGTGTCATGAATTTCAAATTCAGAACTTAACTTTACAAACCTCTACTTCAAGTTCATAGTACAAAAACTACCAAAATCATTATTGTCTACAAAACACTCCTCAGACAAGCTACAAGTCCATCACGTTTTGTATTTTGTATTGTAAAGATATATTACTTATTTCTTTTTCAAATTTACAAGGATTAAATGAGAAATCATTAAATGATGTTGTGTAGAAAATAAATAAATCATTGTGTAATAAATTTTGCCTTCAGTTGAATGAAAAAACATGATCAACTGTCTTTTTGATTTTGACAGAAGTTGACTTGACTTGAAAGTTAGGGAGATTTTTCTTGACTAACTTTCCAGTCAACTTTCCAATAAAGTTGCCTTAATTGGAAGGCAAATTTTTGGCAGCTGGCCAATTAGATGCTAGAAACTTGCCTTACTTTTAAGTCCCTTATGTCGTCTGAACCTGACCAATGTCTTTTCTTTTCGGTTTCGGATCGAGTAATTAAATACCTATGTAAATTACAGACAAACATTTAAAAATTATTCTACGAAAAGAAATAATAATTAAGTATATACATAGATAACTAAGCAATAAATACATAAATATGCAAATACAAAAAAGATGACAAAACTAAAGGTTCTACTATAGATGTAGAACAAGCGCCGGAACAATATTGAAGCCCCGGAAGACCTAAAGTTTTCATTAAAATCAATAATAGCACCGATGGATTTTTATTCGACTATAGACACTCTCATCGATACTCTCATAAAATAATGTGGTTACTTTAGAGCTCGGGTGGTTTACTGGCCTTTCCCTGACCGAGTTGTAACCCGATGCCTTTGGACGGCAGCTCCTAATCCGTTGCAGCTCCCAATCCGTTGGCCAAATTTCTATTATTATTATATTGGTCGTAGCCAAAAATAATGCACCCTTTTTAAAACATAAATTAAACGCTCAAACCCTTGAACAAAAAGAAAACGACCCTCACTATTTTGTTGCGCTCTTTTATTTCAAAAGATAATTCAAAAATAGAACTACTATATTTATTTTATGGTTCCCATTTTCATATTCTTTCTATTTTTCTTTATTGACTTCTATTAACTTTAAAATATCTACATATCTTAACTTTTAACTTTTTCATCTTTGGCCGTCCTGATATCAGGAACTGATATCCATCCACGAGTTCCAATGGTGACGGATATCCTTCACACTTCTGTAGGAATTGAGCCTATGTATGTATGTATATTCCTTCACCTAATCTTCATTGTCGGTACATAATTCCTTTGTATAAACAAAAATCAAGGTCCAAATGTTTATTCTATTTTTCTCTGAACCAACAGGAATATATGACACTAACGTGAAGTTGGCTACAAGCAGTTCATTTCTAGTAGGCCAGTGAAAACTACTACTAACGTCATCTTAAAAATGCATCAACCATTAGCACGACTTCACCATGCCCAACATGAACAAAGAAAACCTAACAGCTTACCTTAGATCACCTTAAAAATCAAATTTAGAAAAACCATTTGATTGCATCTTCTTTTTCTTTTTAATAAAGTAAAAACATCAATTTAAATGTTTGTAAGTCTCAGCTAAGAAACTGACATATTTATTTTGTATTTTTTTGTTTTTGTTTTATTTTTTTTTTGTTTTTAATATAAAATATTTAAATGCAGTAAGCATAAATGTATATAAGTTAAAAAAAATAAAATTAGAAACATCAATAATAATTATTATAAGAACGACAATAATTACAATAAGTCAGTTTATATTTATGAAATTGAAAAACAAAAATCAATTACCAAGTCACTGTTTGAATTGCTGCTCAGTACTCAGTAATTTGAATTTCACAAATATAAACAAACAATCGCATAAAGATGAAATTATTGAACTTCAAAAACAAAAATTCAAACATTTAAAAAATGTTTTAAATTTAAAACCAAGAAACTTATGTACTTACCATTTCAGAGTTTCCAAAAGCTCAAAAACAAAAACAAAATTAAATCGTCATCATCCTTTTCCGTTCCTTTGTTCCTTGTCAAGTCTTCCCATTCAATTCCTTTTTCTTTTATTTTTAAAAGTTGCTAAAATCATTAAAATCAAATACTATTTCAATGCCATTTAATTAAACAAAAACAAAAATAAAAATACTCACATGACGATATAATTTTCCGCAACTAAATCTTCTCAAAAAATATTCTTTTGATAATTTTCTTTGCTTTTCCTTTATTTCGTTTTCTTCGTGGATTTTCTTCATAACCAATCCATATTTCATCCACTAAAAAATTAAATTATTATAGTCAAACATTTTAAATACAAAAATATTTGTTACTAACATTTATCCAAATATTTTCTCCCATGGAATTAAATAATTTTCTTGAGAAAAACATTTTTTAATTCCTTTTTTAATCACACACTTTTTCACTATGATTTTTGTTGTCATTTATTTTTCCAAGTTTACTTCGATTTAAAAAGAAATAAATTTAAATGTCAGTGGATTTTGATCAAAGTTTGTCAGTGTGTTTTCCAAAGTTACTAAAATTTTAAATATGAAAATAAAGGGCTGTGAATTGAGCAAAGTGTTTTCATTGGAAAATATGCTACTTACAAGAGTATGGAGCTTTTAGAGATGGCAATTCGGATGCACTTATTTTCTAAGTGCAGTTAATTCGTGGTAAAAACGCATTTATTTTTGACATCTGTCACTTTGACTTCGGTCACTTATGCCATCTATCCTTTTCTTGAAATCTACTCCCAATCTCAATTTGTTTTGCATTTAACATTGTTTGAAAATTTCAGACTTTTCTAGGGGTGACTTTCACGAATTTCCTTCTTATTAACTTCCCATAGGAAGTTATTGTAATGGGTCCGATTTGTCAAAGTGAAAATTTTGACATTTCTCGACGTTTCAAGGTCCCTAGAGTCGAAATAAAAGATTTTTAGAAAGATGTCTGTGCGTGCGTGTGTACGTACGTCCGTACGTCCGTACGTTCGCGACGTTTTTTTCGTCGTCCATAGCTCAAGAACCAGAAGAGATATCGACTTCAAATAAATTTTGTTATACAGATAATAAGGCAGAAAGATGCAGAAAGGGCTCTCAAGAAAATTGCCATAGCAGTTTAAAAAAAAGGTGAAAATTTTGGTTAACCCTAAATATCTCATGAACCAATGACGCTAGAGACTTGAATTAAATTTTGTATTATATATTGTAACGTGATACAAAACAATTATATTTTTGGAAAAAAATTCAATTAACGGTTTTTTTTATAAATCAAAAAAACTGGAAAAAAAAATTTGTCACTTCGAAAATTTTACGACTAAAATATGATTTTATCTCCAAAACAATTTTGTGCAACGAAGAATAATGTTTTTGACATCTAATAAAATTTTGAGAAAAATCGAATTGACAGTTTTTTTACAAAAAATAAAAACCTAAAAAAAAAATAAAAAAAAGTTGGTAAAAATTGAGTTTTGACTCAAATATCTTTTCAAAACTTTGAGATATTGGCTTTAAACTACTTTTATCTTTCAAAAAATATTGGTTTCAACATTCAGTAAAATTTTGAAAAAAATAGAATTGACAGTTTTTTTACAAAAAATTAAAAACCGAAAAAAAAAATTAACAAAAGTTGGTAAAAATTGATTTTCGACTTAAATATCTTTTCAAAAATTTGAGATTATGGCTTCTAACTAATTTTATCTTATAAGAAATATTGTTTTCAACAGTAGGAAAAATTTTGAGAAAAATCGAATTGACAGTTTTTTTACAAAAAATAATAACCTAAAAAAAAAATAAAAAAAAGTTGGTAAAAATTGAGTTTTGACTCAAATATCTTTTCAAGACTTTGAGATATTGGCTTTAAACTACTTTTATCTTTCAAAAAATATTGTTTTCCACATTCAGTAATATTTTGAAAAAAATAGAATTGACAGTTTTTTTACATAAAATTAAAAACCGAAAAAAAAATTTTACAAAAGTTGGTAAAAATTGATTTTCGACTTAAATATCTTTTCAAAAATTTGAGATTATGGCTTCTAACTAATTTTAACTTATAAGAAATATTGTTTTCAACATTAGGACAAATGAGAAAAATCGAAGTGACAGTTTTTTTACAAAAAATAAAACCTAAACAAAAAAATTAATAAAAGTTGGTAAAAATTGATTTTCGGCTCAAATAGCTTTTCAAAAATTAAAAATATTGGCTTCAAACTTATTTTATTTCACAGAAAATATTGTTTTTTATATTCAGTAATTTTTTTATAAAAATCCAACAGTCCGTTTTTTCATAAAAAAAAATAAAATCTACAAAAAATAGAACGCAAATTTGGTAAGAATTGATACATTTAGACAAACTTTTAAGCAAGACAAATCGATAGACGGGATGGGAAGTTATCAGTGTGGGTCGCATCCCAGCCTCTTTTTTTTTTTGTTTTTAATATAAAATATTTAAATGCAGTAAGCATAAATGTATATAAGTTAAAAAAAAATAAAATTAGAAACATCAATAATAATTATTATAACAACGACAATAAGTCAGTTTATATTTATGAAATTGAAAAACAAAAATCAATTACCAAGTCACTGTTTGAATTGGTGCTCAGTACTCAGTAATTTGAATTTCACAAATATAAACAAACAATCGCATAAAGATGAAATTATTGAACTTCAAAAACAAAAATTCAAACATTTAAAAAATGTTTTAAATTTAAAACCAAGAAACTTATGTACTTACCATTTCAGAGTTTCCAAAAGCTCAAAAACAAAAACAAAATTAAATCGTCATCATCCTTTTCCGGTCCTTTGTTCCTTGTCAAGTCTTCCCATTCAATTCCTTTTTCTTTTATTTTTAAAAGTTGCTAAAATCATTAAAATCAAATACCATTTCAATGCCATTTACATTTAATTAAACAAAAACAAAAATAAAAATACTCACATGACGATATAATTTTCCGCAACTAAATGTTCTCAAAAAATATTCTTTTGATAATTTTCTTTGCTTTTCCTTTATTTCGTTTTCTTCGTGGATTTTCTTCATAACCAATCCATATTTCATCCACTAAAAAATTTAATTATTATAGTCAAACATTTTAAATACAAAGATATTTGTTACTAACATTTATCCAAATATTTTCTCCCATGGAATTAAATAATTTTCTTGAGAAAAACATTTTTAAATTCCTTTTTTAATCACACACTTTTTCACTATGATTTTTGTTGTCATTTATTTTTCCAAGTTTACTTCGATTTAAAAAGAAATAAATTTAAATGTCAGTGGATTTTGATCAAAGTTTGTCAGTGTGTTTTCCAAAGTTACTAAAATTTTAAATATGAAAATAAAGGGCAGTGAATTGAGCAAAGTGTTTTCATTGGAAAATATGCTACTTACAAGAGTATGGAGCTTTTAGAGATGGCAATTCGGATGCACTTATTTTCTAAGTGCAGTTAATTCGTGGTAAAAACGCATTTATTTTTGACATCTGTCACTTTGACTTCGGTCACTTATGCCATCTATCATTTTCTTGAAATCTACTCCCAATCTCAATTTGTTTTGCATTTAACATTGTTTGAAAATTTCAGACTTTTCTAGGGGTGACTTTCACGAATTTCCTTCTGATTTTTTTTACAGTTAGGTAGGGGTCTCAATAGAACATGTTTTAAATATTAAGGCGAGGAAACAATTATAAGTCATAGAAAAAAATATTTTCTTTTTCGGACTTAACCCTACTTTTTTTATATTTAATTTTTTGAGCCTAAAACAAGTTTTTTTTGAATTGATAGCACGGTGGCGCGGCCGCCGGCGCGGCGTACTAACAGCTACTAGCATGCTGCCCTCCTGCAACCCCCCAACCCCCCTGATTGGGATCACTATAGGATTTGGGGTGGTTCGAGTTTAGGTATATGCAAAGTACTTTTTGCATTTGAGCACTAAAATCAAAGAAATTCCCAACAAAAATAAAGCAAGTATGGCAACACTGAACAAAAACAGGGAAGAAATGTCAAAATCAACTATTTTTGCGTGTTTTGTATGTAAAAAAGTATAGTGACCATACGTCCCGGATTGTGCGGGACTGTCCCGCATTTCACATAGTTGTCCCGCACCATAAATTGTCCCGCAAAATGTCCTGCATTGATTAATTTGTCCCGCAAAGTCCCGCCAAACCAAAATATTCAAAAATATCTAATGAAAAAGTTGTTCATATGTACATCTGCACATCTCAACTCTTCGTCATATTTTGTATCGCTTGACAAATGTCCAAACGTTTTAAAACATTTTTTTGAAGAGCCAAAATCAGAGTTATGGTTGATGTTCTTGCATAACCAGTCCTCTTTGTTCCATAATGCAATTTTGCAGGTAGAAGGCGATAACAAAACCATCATGGAAACAAATTGCGAGCCTAAAGTTCAAATTGAAAGAAAGAACTGAGGAACAGTTCATTTCAATCACAATGACACAAATTTTAAATAATTTGGAAGAATGTGGTGCCATTAATAGAACGTGGTTCACTTCTCATATTAAAAACTTTTACAAAAACTGCTTGCAATACCTCGAGAAGTGGACTTCTCAATGTAAGTACGCCGAATATTTTCAATGGGTATGTCTCAAAAAATCAATTGAGTGGCAGGAAGTTCAAAAAGGACTGTCGTTCATACTAGAAAATGCAAACGATTCAATTGCTGAGAACGACTTGGTTGACGAAATTTCTTATTTAAAAAAAATATTTTATTCCGCAAAAGTCGAACAATGGATCGACCATGCTTGCTCAATCGATTTAAGGTGGCTGGAGATATTTAAATATTTCGGCGAAAGTATAATGTACGAGTACCTTACAAAAATCTATTAATGGTTATCGAATATATTTTGAGTCTTCCTGGAACAAATGCTTCCATTGAACGAATATTTTCGATAATAAATCATTTGTGGACGCAAAAAAAACCCGAATGAAAGTTGAAACAGTTAAGTCTATTGTTTTGCTTAAATTATTTTACGAAAATGACTGTAGTTTTTTAAGATTCTATTAAGAATAATGGTGAAGTTTTAGAAAAAAATCACACCAGTGAAAAATATAACTAACGATCTGGGCAAAAAATATTTTTTTACAGAATATTAAGTATATTTATGTTTATGTTTTTATTTTATTTTATAAAGAAGAAATTTGTTTAAGTTTTTTGATTTTTTGTATCTTAAAGACTGATTAGTTATATCAACCTATGAAATATGTTGTACATGTTGTATGTATTTTTTATTATTTATTTATTGTAGTACTTAAAAATAAAATAAAATACTTTCATCAATTAAAAAAATTGTGTCCCGCATTGTCTTAAAAAATATCTGGTCACTATATAAAAAAGGGAACTTTAAAATTAATTTAAAATAGAAATAAATGTTTCCTCGCTCTAAAATTGCTATAGGTAGTTATTATATATCTTATATATATATATTACATATCTATCAAATAAAAAAAACCGCGATTTGAAATTCCTGCTGCGGTAATGGATAGTTGAGCCAATGATGCCATTATATATGTTTATCCACTCGGAATCATGGACTACTTTCCGACATGGAAAATAAAAACTAAAGCATTACTCACATGAGCACGACCAACGACCAACGAATGAACGAATATTCGTCGATTTTGACATTTCTTTCACATGAGAGTTTTTAATTCGTCGCGAATGAAGTTTGACTTTGACAATTGTTTTTTTTTTGTGTTTATCATTATTGTATTTTGTTTGAAAACAACCGATTAAGAAAATGCGGTCGAAGCTATATTTGTTAAAAAAAAATTATTGGTGTCCTTGTTAATAAACAAAACAAGGAAAAGATTTCATGTGCATCCACAGCCGAACACCATTCACCATCGAAATCAAAACACAAGAATGATTTTTTAGGTTATGTAGCGCGCGAACAATTTATTCGTTGCAGTATGGATGGTATGTGGAACGCGATCAATTTATTCGTTGCAGTGTGGATGGTATGTGGGACGCAATAAAAGTTTGACAGTTCGTATCAACTAGAATTTTGTTCGCGACGAATAAATTTGTTTTCTTAAATTTATTAATATATGACATTGAAAAGTAAAAGTATGCACAATAAATCAAATAGAAACTTCATTGCTATCGTTTTGTTAAGAATTTGTGTGGAAATATGTCTTTAAACGTATATAAACTCACATTTTGTAATTCATTCGTCATTCGTTGGTCGCGCTCATGTGAATGCTATTTAAGAGTTTTTCCAAACTCACTTAAATTGAAAGCGTGTAAAGGGTTTTCTACCGTGAATTGAACTAAATGAATGCAGCTTGGTCTCCCTCACCGACAACCCTGTGCAGGCAAAGAAAATCAATTTTGACATTTCAACTGTCATCCCAACTCAGTTGTCAAAAAATAAAATAAAATTGTTTCTATCGTCGTCGTGCCTGAAGACGCAAAATTTTATATTTCTTGAATTTCAATTAAAAGTTAAATTCTTCTTTCTCAAATATGGGTCGCCGCTCGATAAATACCACTAAAAGTGGTAAATACATGAATCCCACAGATCAAGCCAGTAAGTTATCTCAAAACCTTTTAAAATTCAGTTCTCCAATATTAACTTAACCACTTCTTTAGGAAAGGAAGCCCGAAAAAAAGAATTGAAGAAGAACAAACGCCAACGACAAATGGTCCGGGCAGCTGTGCTCAAAAACAAAGATCCCGGACAGATTCTAGAGGAAATGGAGAAAATTGACGAAATGGGTAAGTTCTTCATTCTTTTCATCAATCCAAAGAAATCCAATTGACTCTTTTCAATCTCTTTTGGGATGTGTATACAGAGTACAATGTGATGCAGCCATCTCCATTGAATGAAAAGGTCCTGCGAGACAAGCGGAAAAAGCTCAAGGAAACCTTTGATCGTGTCATGCGTCTATACGTAAGTTAGGAGATATAATCCTATTTAGCAGAAAAGGGCATACTTTCATGTTAGATCTGTTTTGTAGCACACCGATGATCCAGAACATTGGGCAGAGCTGAAGCGAAAAGAAGTGGACTATGAAAAGAAGCGCCTGAAAAAACAGCAGTACTACGAGAGCGTGAAGCACGCTCAGAGCGTCCAAATCGATGAGATTCCCCTTCCGGCCCAGGTAAGTGCGAGCTTGTAGCTAAAAAAGTTATTTTTAAGTCTAAGGGTTTTTATGTAAACAACTTGAACTCTTTTTTTATAGGTAAATGCGACGCCAGGATTAGTTGTGTCATTCCCTGGTCCTCCTAATCGATTTCCACCGCCTCCTGCCTCCTTGTCTCTACCACCATTTGCACCTGGTGCTCCACCAGGAGTTCTTCGCAAACCTAATGATTTGGTAAGGAACAAACACTAAACTTAACTTTGTCACTTAGCTCATCCTCTTCCATTATCATAGCCATCAAAACCTGAGGAAAAACCTTCAGATTCAAAAAAACTCGACCCACCTGGAGTACCTCCGGGTCCACCGCCGGATTTACTTGAGTTTTCAGATTTGGACACCGATGCGGAGAACGACGAACCACTTCTAAGGGATCCCATCAAAAGGTCAAGAACCGTCTCCGGCACAGATCCAACCAAAGGCAAGGACGGAGAAGACATCCACAAACCTAATGCCCTGCAACAACGGATGCTGGCCATTTCTGGTCAAAATATTGACGAATTCATGAAGGAAATGGAGAATGTGCACAAGAAGAAGGAGAAAGAACGCGCAGCCGGCCGCAAAGGCAGCGAAAGCGACACCAAAGACGACACCGATGAGTCCGACGAAAGCTCCGATGAAGACAGTGATACGAGTCGTTCGAAGTCTGATGACGAATCACCAGAAATTCCTCACGTTGCTATTCCGCTGCCTCCAACGATTTCCGCACCAACTGTGCCAGCTCCTCCGATGGCCCTACCCGGGGGCCCACCACTACCCCCGCCAGCTAGTTTACCTCCGCCAATGATGTTTCGTCCTCCGCCGCTACGTCCTGGAATTCATCCGAACTTTGGCATGCGCATGCCACCTGGACCTCCGCCCGGAGGCCGACCTGGTATGGGTGGAATGCCGCGCATGAACATCCGTATGCCACCAGGGCCCCCACCCGGAATGCCCCCACGTATGATGCACAACAAGAACCAGCCACACAAGGATACTAAAGGAGTGACGATAATCACAGCCAAACCTCAAATTAGGTAAACAAACAAATTCAAATCATTTGCTTTCCAATATCATAACTGTTTGGCTTTTCAGGAACCTGAGTGCCGATGTGACTCGTTTCGTTCCATCTGCTTTGAGGGTTAAGCGCGAAGACAAAATGAGGCCTCAAGCCAAGATTAAGCAATACACACAGGAACCAAAGCCAATTTCAGAGATTAACAAAGGTGCCACCAAGGACGATGCTTATATGCAATTTATGAACGAAATGCAAGGACTCTTGTAGTCTTTTGTGTTTTGTTTTCTTTCTTTTTTGTGTGAATAGAAGTTAGGAGAACTCATGAAAGTATTGAATATAAAACAAAAGAAATAGCGGTAAAAAATTCTTTTAAACAATGAGTTTAAATTGGTGTTTAATTTTACAGTTTAATTGATTTCGCTTCTTGAGTTCTTAAAGGTGAAAGTAGCTGTGTTCGCGACAGGTGAAATCCTTGACTGTGGACGACCACATTTTTTCTTGCCTTGGTTTTGAATTACTGGAACTGATGGAGGAATAGAGCTGGCTATTTCACAAAAGCTTGAGTGAATTATTTAATGTTCAAAACTCTTTTTTGAAAATGCCAACCCAGAGATGGGAGCTGCACTTAATCTTTGGGAGTATGATATGTTTTATAGATTTTAGACCGATCAGATGGTACTCGAAACGAGCCCAGAAGATTATATTTTATATAGAATCTAAGAGCTTAACCTTAGAAAGATAATCATACGTCTCAGAGACGTATGACACTTATTAAGCGCGTTTAAAGATGACCATTGATTTTTCATCATTATTTTGTATTTTAATTAATTATGGGTTATTTTAAGTAAAATGAATTAATAATTAAGTACAAAAGAAGTAAAATTTGAGCAAAATTTATAAAAAATCTGAACCACCCTGAAAACAGAACGAACAAAATTCTTTATTTTTTAAAGAAACCTTTGAGTTGACTTTGAGTCTTAATATTTGGTAAATTAGTTCATTGAGGGGTAAGCTAACTATAAAAAATAGTTTTAGAAATTTTTGAGAAAAAAAGTTTTTTTCCCCATATACTTTTGTTCAGTGCACAAAAGTTTCATAAAAGATAATCATACGTCTCCCAGACGTATTACATAATCATTACTGGCCCTAATGCATCTTCAGCGTGAATATAAGATGCACCATGCACAGGGCCGTCGAGAGGAATTCCGGGCCCGGGAAGGAAAATCTCGGGCCCAGCATGAAATTGGTTGGAATTAACGGAAATAATAATTTTTTGTTTGCAAAGTGAACCGAAAAAAGTGTTAACCATCAAATCAATCTCACGGCTATCGTCCAATTAAGTTGAAATGGAGGATGGATAGAAAATAATTCTACATGAGAGTAGAAGAGATTTCGAACAGAATCATACATACATGAAGATCTATTACCTACTATGAAAATAAAATAGAGCGAAGTAAAAGTATTTGAAATTTGTCTTTTTAAAAAAAAACTAAGTATTTTAAAAGTCTTACATTAAATACTCTTTCAAGAAGGGCGGATCCAGACTTTTCATCAGGGAGGGGTCACAAACTTAGATGAGTT
The DNA here is from genome assembly GCA_920104205.1 of Eupeodes latifasciatus. Taxonomy (NCBI): domain Eukaryota; kingdom Metazoa; phylum Arthropoda; class Insecta; order Diptera; family Syrphidae; genus Eupeodes; species Eupeodes latifasciatus. Next base: position 4,176,633 of record OV049926.1, read on the forward strand.
TTTACTCACCGCTTAAAAATGTTCTTTAATGTTTTGTAAAGGAGGCTAACAAAATTTAATAATTGCTAAAATGACAACTTTAATTATCAAAAAATTTTTAGAACAATGTTGTCCAGCAAGGTATGGTCTAACTATTTAATTTGGATGACTCCCTACATATAAAAGAATTCCAAGATTCCAACAGTTTTCTAAATATGCCATATTTAAGAGTTAAAACACAATAGTTTAGTGGGTTTTTGGTGCATTTCGCGCAGAAATGTAGGAAATTGTTTTGAAACGTTGCTTTTTTCCAGAAATACAATACACTTTTTTTGAAACGTTGCTTTTTTCCAAAAATACAATACACTTTTCTTGTTTTCATTTCTATTAATGCGAAGAACGCTGCAAAAATTCAAAAATCCAGAAAATGAGAGAGGATCTGATATGTAGAAAAGTCGGGCTTTTTTTGACGTAGTTTTTTCGAACTCAATTTTCGGGAGTCTCTTATTACTATAGTTATCAAATCTGCTTACTCGTATTTTGATCTTTAAGGCGTCAACAAAACCTAAAAATTGTAGAGATAAAAAGGTTTGGTTCTTAAATTTAAGGAAATAGTTGCATTTAAGTACATACTCGTAATTTCTCTAAAAAATTAAATTAAATTAAAACAAAGTAAGGTAGGTGAACAAATTAGTTGAGAAGAAAAGTTTTTATAGCACTCACAAATTACACGTTTCAAAGCTTCAATATCAATAGATATGAAATGTTTATTATGTTTTTCACTTAGCCATTAGTTTAACAAAAGTGTCACTTGATTTTTTTGGGACATTTGTATTATTGAAATTCGTTTTTAAATCTCAGTTCTAGAGCATCCAAAGCAAATACATATACTTCAAAAGTAGATTTATTTAATTAAGATCTTTTTTATTCAACAGAAAATCAATTTTGAAAAAAATTAAATGCACGACTGGGTCGCTAGAACTTGCTAATTTCTTCCAAAAAGTCTGTTTAAAAATATTTCCTATATTTTAAGATTTAAATTTGTCAAAATTTAAATGCTATTTTATTTGTCAAAATATCTAGGGGTACCCTTCTGGAGCAATACGAAAATATGTTTTTTTTGTAAAAAGAAGCCAAATTAAGAACACAAAATTTAGAGAAAGTTTTAGAAAAATCACATGTTTGAACCAAAAAATTTGTATGATGGGAACTGCTGTTATTTTTCGTTTAATAAAATGAAAAAAACACGCCTTACACTAATCGGCTGAAAATCTTAATTTCAATCAACACTGTAGGGGCCAGGAAAGACAGACAGACGGGAGGAATCAAGGTACCCATTTTTTTCGACTAATGTCATATTTGATTAAAAGCTCTAGTTTGAAATTGTTTACTAATGCAAAGCTTGCTATATTGCTATATAGTTCCTATATGTCGCAAGTAAAAATCACTTAAATAATCACTATTTATGTGTGTCAAAAAAATGTAATAATAAAATTGAAGGCTAGTTTAAGGAACTTAAAGGCAACTTAATATAAAATTGATGATCTCTTATTCAAGGTTTCTTCTCAAGAACCTGAATATTTGCTCTTTTTCTTAGAAACAGTTCTTATGAAAATAATTTAAGGCATGACTAAAGTTCTTACAAATTCTAAATTGAGTAAAAACAAAAGTTTTAGTTGTTTTTGAAAGCAAACCACTTTTTGGTGAATGTCGTTAAATTACTAATAAATCTTTACTTATTCAACTTAACTGTATAAGCTTTATGGCTCATATGACCCCCCCCCCCTGGATCGTCCATTGGTCAAAAGTTGATGAATTTGTGATGTGTTTTTGGAATGGGCCTGAATATCCGATTCAAATTATGTTCTTGGTCCAATCTGCAGTCAAAAGTAGTACTTTTAGCAACAAAGTTTAAGGAAGTAAAATACAAATGTTGTTTTTATATACAAAAATTAAATAATTCAAAATATACTGGGGGTCATATCCAATAACGCAATACGATTAGTTTTGAATTGAAGGCAATTCCTACGAAAAAGCAAACAAATTATCTCCCAGGGGGGGTCATGACCCCTTTATAAAAATTTCTAAATAAATATGTATATCAACTTGTTTGAAATTAACGCAAGATTTCTTGCGTTAATTTCAAACAAGTTGATATACATATTTATTTAGAAACGAAATCTCATCAAATGGTAACCTTTTTGGATTGATTAAGTGTTTAAAAAAATACTTGTCTTTATAAAGGGTGTCCCAAAATTAACGCAAGAAATCTTGCGTTAATTTTGGGACACCCTATATTTTAAAACCCCATTTACATCTCTTCGAGCTTCAGCAGTTAAATTAATATCACTTTAGACTTGTAATGATGTTCTAAGGTTTTTCAGATGATTTGCAAATGGTTTCACTGCCTAAATTCTAGCAGCAGTACAACATTCCGCTGAATCGACTCCACACAAGATAAGGCTGTGAGCTGCACATAGTGAATACACGGCATTCGGATATTTGTTTAAGATATGACTTTGTGCACCATTATATTGTCCTTTCATATTGCTTCCATTGTCATAGCCTTGTGCACAACAGTCTTCTAAAGGGATTCCGTTCTTTGCCATTTTCTTCCAAGCGCAGATATCGCAAAGTTTAAGTTGCTGGGTCCCTTATTTTGATTTTAATAATTTTCAAAATAAGATACATTTGAAATTTCCGTAAATTAAATAAGAAAAATTTATTATAACTTTCTTTCAATAGTTCAGAGTTGCCCAATTTTTCATTAAATATTAAAAAAATGTACGCCAATAATAATCAGGGGCCCAGATCGGCAAGCCTGTGGGCCCGATTGCCAAAGCATGAATGATTTTCGGGCCCCTAAAAATAAGTGGGAATAGGTATTTTAACGATGAATATAGAGTATAATGAAAAAAAAAACACTCCTCATTGCTTTCAATTTTACGGGCCCCTAGAAAATCCCGGGACCGGGGGTTTCCATCCTTAAGGAACGACTTTTGCTAAAAATGTCTTTATCTGTCAAACAATCAATATCATAAGTCATGAATTCTTTCTTGTTTTGTCCCTGTCCGTATCATCATCAACTTGACAACCATCTTGATCACGAACCGCCTTACGACGACGCTTCGCTCATACGAGATAGGTGACTAGACTAGTCCACCAGAGTCAACTGAGATTAATTTGTTCACGATATTTACGTGGAGGCATAGATTGCATATATGAAGTTCATGATTGTAGTTTATTCGTAATCGTTATCGTCATTGCTCACCCAACGGGGACAATAGCTCTATATAAGAATTTAATCTCGAACGCGCCTAAGAGATTGAAGTGCCTTTTCCCTAAGCAAAGTACTCAAGTCTCAGTCTCAGATGCATCTGTGAGTACTAGCAGATCCATCTTCCTGTACAGTAGCATCTTTGAAATGATGATGATAAGAATTGACAGATTGCAATCCTCTCTACCTTGCTTGAGCAAGACAATGGGCAGGTTCAGGCGACATAAGGGACTTAAAAGTAAGGCAAGTTTCTAGCATTTGATTGGCCAGCTGCCAAAAAATTGCCTTCCAATTAAGGCAACTTAAGGTTGATTGTAAAGTCAAGTCACTTATGTCAAAATGACAGCTAATCATATTTTATTTTATTTTATTATTTTATTTTCTGCACAATTCCATTTAATGTTTTGTGTAAAAGGGTTCCTTGTCAAATTGGAAAAGGAATAAGTTAATATTTTTTTTTTAAATACATGTCGTGATGGACTTGTAGCTTGCCTTAGAAGTGTTTTTTAGACAACAATGGGTAGGTTCAACTGCATTTCTTTAACGTATATTTTGACCAAGTCAACTAGTTAGTTTTTCAAGTGTGATAAACTTCGAACACAAAACTTTAATTCATTAACTTCTATCTTCAGTTCATCGTACAAAAACTATCAAAAACATTATTGTCTACAAAGCAGTCCTTAGGCAAACTACAAGTCCATCACAATTTGCATTTCTAATTGTAAAGAAATATTACATATTTAAAAATCGTAGACTAATACAGTTCAACTTTCAGTTAATTGAAAAAACATGATCAATTGCCATTCTGACATAAGTTGACTTAACTTGATAGTTAGGGAAATTTTTCTTGACTAAATTTTCAGTCAACTTTCCAATAAAGTTGCCTTAATTTGGCAATTTTTGGCAGCTGGCCAATCAGATGCTAGAAACTTGCCTTACTTTCAAGTCCCTTATGGCTGAATCACAAACACGCTTCAGCTTCGACTTCGCCTGACGTTTACGAGTTCAGCCATAGGAATTCAATGCATGATATCACAATGGAGCTTCGACCTCACGTTTCGTTTGACAATCGTAAGGAAAAGAACGTAATGTAACGTAATGTGACTCCAAACGGAAGCTCTAGTTCATGGCTGAATCACAAACACGCTTCAGCTTCGGCTTCGTCTGCGTTACGGTGGGCCTGCTTCGAGGTTGCTTTGAATGGCATTTCTATTATTTCATCCCTCCAAAGAGCAAATATTTTGTTTGTTGACATTTTTTTTACAGCTGTTGAGCTGTCAGACAAAGCAAATGTTCAGATAATTAAACTAGAACTTCCGTTTGGAGCCACATTACGTTACATTACGTTCTTTTCCTTACGATTGTCAAACGAAACGTGAGGTCGAAGCTCCATTATGATAGCATGCATTGGATTCCTATGGCTGAACTCGTAAACGTCAGGTGAAGCCGAAGCTGAAGCGTGTTTGTGATTCAGCCATCAATTATCTGAACATTTGCTTTGTATGACAGCTCAACAGCTGTAAAAAAATGTCAACAAACAAAATATTTGCTCTATGGAGGGATGAAATAATAGAAATGTCATTAAGTGCGTTTTTTTCGTATTCCATATATAGTACAGTGAGAAATTGCCAAAAAAACGATCCGCAGTAGTCCGGTCCGGTTTTTATATTTGAAAGTTGATACAATTAAATATTAGCCAGAATAATTTATCAAAAAATTCCAAAAAAAATAGTGCAATTCAGACCAGGGTGAAATCGTGTAAGCTGATTTTTATAGTTGACTATCAAAATCAAGAAAATACGTCTGTGTAAGGTGATAGTCGATTTCAAAGTTTGACCCAAACAATTTGACATAAAATAAAAACTTCAAGAAGGGGGTTTGTTCGTAGACTACTACATTAACATGTGTTGTTGAAGCGAGCTTGAAGCTCGCCTAAATTCTTTATATACCTGAATCGAGTTAAAATGAGCTTGATTCGACTCGATTCCGGTCGGGGATCGGAGTCGAGTTAAAATTTGTGAAGAAAAACCTGTGTGGAGGAGTTGGTTTTACAGATAATGCGTCATGGTCTGTTTATTTGCTTGTTTGTGTACAAAAAATATAGTTTTGTTTTAATCAAATTAAAACAAAAAAAATTTCACATGGAGTAGGTATCTAGCATATTCTTATATGGAGCTGAACTATTTAGTTTTTCATTGTTTAACACGAATCAAACTATCTCACTTGCACTTCATAAGAAACATCGAAACACCATTTGCATTTTAGAAAGTGTTGTCAAACTTAATCATTTTTAAATCTTCTTGTGCGGTGGAAACATCAAAAAGATTTATTTAATCCAAACTGAGATAAACCTTTGGTGGAAACATAAATATCTTTTCTATTGTTTTCTCTTGCAAAATAAGCCCAGTTAGTCCATTTTCACTAACAAAACTAAATAATATCAACAGTAACAGGTTGATTTTTTTCCCCAATGGAAAAGACATGATTCCAAATGCACAACTACTCAACGAACGCAGCCATCGAGATACAAATGCAATATCAATCGTACCAACATTTGAGAACGAAATCACATAAGATCCATTCGAGACTCGTATAAATGTCAAAAACCCATCCATAGTAAGATTCTACTCTAACTTTTATCGGTGTTATTCATACTATGGATATTGTTTTTGTTATTCGTGTAAAATCCTACTATACTATTGATAGATTTTCCAACAAAACACGGGTAATGTCATGTAAGAAAAGCATGCTTTGGAATAAGCTGTCGTGTACGTTATCATTTTATATAAAACCGAAAATAAATAGCTCGTGATAGATAACAACTACTCTGTAGACCTTGTTACTCCGGGATCCATCTACATTTAAAATCAAATTAAATAATCTCTCTAGGAGGAAAAATAATACAAAAAGTATTATTCAAAAAGTTCTATTATCTATTTTTAAAACTCACTTAGCATTAATTGCATCATTTTATATTCATGGCCCGCCTTTTTTCAACCCTACAATTTAAAGCTAATAGAGTCATTAGGGTAAAATCCCACTTGTACTTTATTATCTATGTAGGTACTATTTTGTTTGTCTCCAATTCTATGAAAATCGCTCATAGTACTTTATATCGTGTATTTCTCATTTCAATATTAATTAAAGCTAAAAACCTAATCAATTTTGCAACACTTGTATAATTGTCGTCAGTCGTTGAACAATACATACAAAGAATGCTCCTAAATTAATAACTATTATTACTGAACGGGCCTAATTGTAGGGAATCCTATAATGGAAAAGGATACTTATGTTAGGAAAGTAGGACGAATTCGCTTCAAAAAATGGCCTTTTTTCTGTACATCTGGTGTAATGGTTTTGATTGTATCTTTTTTTTGTTTTAATTTTATTAATCAAACATTCTTTTTTTAAAGATAATTATATTAAAAATTTTGTCTTTATTAAAACGATGACGATATTCACCCAAATATCCAACCGAATGAACATAGTTTGATACAGGTGAGACTAAGAATCTGTTCAAGCATACCCTTCCTTCCTACTTGACTTGATTTAAAAAAACAAATACTTACAATTTCATAAATGCAAGGTGATACATTCAAAACGGTGAGTATTTAACATCTTTTCGAGCCCTCTTGGTATTGAGAACATAAAAAAGGAAATAAAAAGAAACTCGTAAGAAGGAAATTCTCTAATTGGATTTAGGTAATTACCATCGAGCCTGCCTCCTTTCTCTTCCTCAATTTTCCTTAAAAAACAAGTGTAATGGCACCCGCCCCAATCTCAAGCCCGCATCAGGACCCAATATACAATCAGGAATGAGTGCTTTTTGATTTTTTCTCTCCGGGGAGGATAGGTAATTGAATATTTAGGTTAATATTAGGAATGAAAGGACGTGTCTGGAATAAATTAAAATAATGTTCAAGTGAAAAGAAAAAATTGAATACAAAATGAGGTATACATTCAATTAGCACTGTGGTAATGCATATTCACCAGCTCCAATTTCTATATTTACATATAATATTTTTATTTGAACTATATTTTGAATTAAACTTACAAAATTTTAAATTAAAGTATAAGACGCATTAATCTACCTAACAAACCCCAATTGGCAGTGACGGATTTATCCTTGCTGCCGCCCTAGGCCCCGTTCGATGCGCCGCCCTTTTTGATAAATTGAATTTCATTAATTTTGATCCAATATTTTTATTTTAAAATAACTTTATTTATTGAAATATAATTTTTTAAATATAAATAATAAACATGACAGATAAATAAGTTATAAACTTTAAACAGAGAAATCATAAATATTTTTTTCAATATTAATTAATTTTAAAATTTCTTTTTCCTGGCTTTGGTCCGGGAAAAAACGTCGATTATATCGTCATAATTAATTTCTTGGACTAGTTGAGCTTCAATTGACAGTAATGCAAGAGCATTAAGTCTATCTTGGCCCATGCTTGCGCGTAAATAGGTTTTTACGCGTTTTAGAGTGGAAAAAGATCTTTCTCCTGAACAATTTGTAGCCGGAATACTCAAAAAAATACGGAGAGCAATGTCCACATTCGGATAAACATCTCGAAGACTCCGTGAATGCATTACATTGCATATTTTTTGTGCAGAGCGTTCATCTTCCGTATTTGCTAAGGAATCTTTCAGTTGAAAATGTAAATGAATACATTCATTGCCTAACGTCTCTTCCAAATCATCACGATACTTACTGACCAGTGTTACCGCTGGGATTTTTGAAAAAGTCGCAAAAAAAAGGGTCAAATGAAAAAAAAAGTCGCATTTAGATTTTTTTTTAAAACATACCTAAATCAAACGAAATCTGTATAGGACATTGCAAAAAAAAAGAGGCTAGGATGCGACCCACACTGATAACTTCCCATCCCGTCTGTCGATTTGTTTTGCTTAAAAGTTTGTCTATATGTATCAATTTTTACCAAATTTGCGTACTATTTTTTGTAGATTTTATTTTTTTATGAAAAAGTGGACTGTTGGATTTTTATAAAAAAAACTACTGAATATCGAAAACAATATTTTCTGTGAAATAAAATATGTTTGAAGCCAATATTTGTAATTTTTGAAAAGCTATTTGAGTCGAAAGTAAATTTTTACAAGTTTTAGTATTGTTTTTTTTAGGTTTTTATTAACTGTCAATTCGATTTTTCTCAAAATTTTACAGAATGTTGAAAACAATATTTCTTAAAAGATATAATTAGTTTTAAGCCAATGTCTCAAATTTTTGAAAAGATATTTACGTCGAAAAACAATTTTTAATAACTTTTATATTTTTTTTTTAGGTTTTTATTTTTTGTAAAAAACTGTCAATTTGATTTTTCTCAAAATTTTTCCTATTGTTGAAAACAATATTTCTTATAAGTTAAAATTAGTTAGAAGAAAAGATATTTGAGTCAAAAATCAATTTTTAACAACTTTTGTTAATTTTTTTTTTCGGTTTTTAATTGTTTTGTAAAAAAAACTATCTATTCGATTTTTTTCAAAATTTTACTGAATGTTGATAACATTACTTTTTGAAAGATAAAAGTAGTTTAAAAGCATAATCCCAAAGTTTTGAAAAGATATTTGAGTCGAAAATCAATTTTTACCAACTTTGAGTAATGTTTTTTTAGGTGTTTATATTTAAAAAAAAAAAAAAACTGTCAGTTCGATTTGTCTCAAAAAGTTTCCTAATGTTGAAAACAATATTTCTAATAAGTTTAAAGTAGTAAAAAGCTATTATCTCAAAGTTTTGAAAAGATATTTGAGTCGAAAATCAATTTTTTTATATATATATATATTATTTGAGTCGAAATTCAATTTTTACCAACTTTGAGTAATGTTTTTTTTTAGGTTTTTATTTTTATAAAAAAACTGTCAATTAGATTTTTCTCAAAATTTTATCAGATGTCAAAAACATTATTCTTCGTTGCAAAAAATTGTTTTGGAGATGAAATCATATTTTGGTCGTAAAATTTTCGAGGTGACAAATTTTTTTTTCAGTTTTTTTGATTTATAAAAAAAAACCGTTAATTGGATTTTTTCCAAAAATATAATTGTTTTGTATCACGTTACAATATTATAATATAAAATTTAATTCAAGTCTCTAGCGTCATTAGTTCATGAGATATTTAGGTTTAACCAAAATGTTCACCTTTTTTTAAACTGCTATGGTAAAAAAACCACCCACGCACTTTTCTTGAGAGCCCTTTCTGCATCTTTCTGCCTTATTATCTGTACAACAAAATTTATTTGAAGCCGATATCTCTTCTGGTTCTTGAAAAAAACGTCGCGAACGTACGGACGTATGTACGTACACACGCACGCACAGACATCTTTCTAAAAAAAAATTATTTCGACTCTAGGGACCTTGAAACGTCGAGAAATGTCAAAATTTTCAATTTGACAAATCGGACCTATTACAATAACTTCCTATGGGAAGTTAATAATTGGGAAACTTTGTTAAAGAGGAACGGAGTGGTGAAATAACAAAAATTACTCCTAAAACTTAAAATTGTTAACTATTAACTACATTTATATGCAGAGTCGAAAGGTTGAAATAAATTTTTATAGAATAGCAAGATTTCGATTCTGAGACAACGTGATCGAGTAGACCCAAACAATTTCAACTTGAAGAAAATAACTTATCTTTTCAATGTATTTTTTCTAGAGATGGGGTCAAAAAAGTCGCATAATTTTTAAATAGGGTCAAAATAGACAATTTTTTAAAAAGTCGTATCATGGTCGCATGAGGCACAAAAAAGGGTCAAAATGCGACTAAAGTCGCATAGCGGTAACACTGTTACTGACTGACTAGTTTATTGGCAAGATTTTTCAATTCGTTTGTATCAATTTCAGATAAATCATAAAAAGAATTAAAATTTTCGTAAAGCTCATTTATGCACTTTTACGCCCGGCCAATTGTACACTTAGAGTGTCTAGAATAGGGTAATAAACATTTGTGCGAAAAATTTCTTGTTCAGAAAAAGGTGTTCTTTCATTTACCCGTGACTCATCTGGCTGAATTCTTCTGGTTTTTTTGCGATGAGTATCATAACGATAATAATCGTGAACTCCAGATAGTGTTTCGGCTTTTTCTTCATAATCAGAAAATTGTCTGTCTCTCATGTCTTGAAGAAATGGAGCCAGAGAGTTATAGATCTGAACAACGGATGATAAATCAGCTTGAGTTTCTTGATGCTTCTTACTAGCAGCATTAAAACGATCTAAAATTTTTAGATTTTAGTAAAAAATAGTTATGAGTGTAAATTAGTAAATGATTTCTTGATCAACACTGGCCTTGAGCAATTTGTATCCCAACCTACTAGAGTAGTACAAAGATCCAAAACCCTAATAGACTATGTTTTAGGTGAGCATACATTGAAAGTAGACGCTTTGGTTCGTGACGAGTGGAAAGTATCTGATCATGAAACCTTAAGTATTAAATTGTCTACGAACTCATTTAAAAATGCGAACCAAAATCGAAAAAAATATATTAAATATACCCATGACCCTTTTGTGAGTGCTTTAAATTGTGAAAACTTCAATAGCATAACCGAAACAAATGATTTAAATATTTGTGCAAAAAAATTTGAAGAAAGTATTGAAGCAGCATTGCTTAGTATCACAAAATCGTCTAAATTTCGTGAAAACTCTGTTGAATGGTATAACACCGAATTGTTTAATTTAAAGAGATCTAAAATTCTATTGTACGAACGGGCTAGATTCGAAAATTCTTTGGAAACTTGGAATATTTATAAAATGGCTCGAAATGTTTATAAACGCGAATGTGTAAAAGCAAAATGTTCATATATTGAATCTAAAATAAACTGTTGTGCTGGTTACCAGAAAGGCTTATGGAAGGTTTTGAAGAGTCAAATTCTAAAAACGGAACTAAATGAAATAAAAGAGTTAAAAATCGAAAATCGGTCAATTAAAACAGAAATTGAAATTGCAAGCGCGTTTAATAATTATTTTGTAAGAAGTGTCGAAGTTATTCATAATAGTATAGAACAAATTCCATACTCTGATAATATCCCAACCCATAGAAGTAGTTTCAGATTTAAATTGATCAGCATTCAAGAACTAGAACAGACAATAAAATCTTTGAATAAGAAAAAAGACTGTTTCGGACTAAATTGTAGTATAGTTCTAGATTGTTATGATGAAATTTTGCCAAAAATTATTAAAAATTATTAATTTGTCTCTATTAAATGGTGAGTTCCCAGATAGCTGGAAGGAATCGGTTGTTATCCCGATTGAAAAAGTACAAAATCCAAAAATTCCTGAAGACTGGCGACCTATAAATATGCTTCCGATTTATGAAAAAATCCTCGAAGAGATTGTGTGCAATCAACTAACGAACTTTATTGAAAAAGAAAATATACTGTGTTTAGAACAATCGGGTTTTAGAAAGGGTCACTCTTGCGAAACATCGATATGTTGGCTTATTAATGAGTGGAAAAAAGAAATTGATAGCGGTAAAACTATAATTGGTGTTTTTCTTGACTTAAAACGCGCGTTTGAAACTATAGACAGAAATATATTAATTGAAAAACTTAACAAGTATGGTATTCGTGAAGTTGAACAACAGTGGTTTAAAAGCTATTTGTCAGAAGGATTCCAAAAAGTAAAGATAAGTGAAACATTTTCGGAAAAAATAAAGGTTGACCTTGGCGTGCCCCAAGGATCGAAATTGGGTGTAATTTTATTTCTTTTGTTTTTATTATTATTATTTATTATTATAAGCTTTTATTTGCCATTTTTGATTTTTTGTACAATATTTATTTACATTTTTGTTTACATTTTCTGTTTCTTTTGAATTAATTACTACATATATAAAATTGACATAATTTTTTTTTCTTTTTTTTTTTTTTTTAATCAACTTGAATATGTAAGCAAAGTTTGAATAAATAAATGGATGCGTGTCACAATTCTATGATCTGGCATAAGCCTCCCCCAATGTTGCCCAGAGATCTCTATCTTTTGCGTCATTGTACCAACTTTGTCTTTCTTTAAGCAAATCGTCTGCCCATCTTTTCTTCGGTCGTCCAATTGGTCTTCTGCTTTCTGGTGGTGTCCATTTTGTAATGATTTTTGTCCATCTTTGGTCCTGTATTCTAGATATATGTCCTGCCCAATTCCATTTAAGGAGTTTTGCTCGTTCAACCACGTCCGTTAAACCAGTTCTTCGTCTTATTTCTCTATTTCTCACTCTCTGGCTTATTCGTAGGTTAAGTAGTTTTCTTTCCATCTTGGTTTGGCATATTCTTATTTTGTCAAGTAAACTTGAAGTCAAGGATATAGTCTGTAACCCATACGTTATAACAGGAAGAATAGCAGAGTCTAGTATATATTTTCGTGTTTCGTCCCTTAGATTTGATTGTAATATTTGTTTTAGACTCCAAAATTGTTTCCAACTATTGGTAATGCGTCTAGAAACTTCTTTTTTCTCTTGGTTAATGAATGACTTAGTCTGTCCTAGATAAGTATAGTCTTCTACATATTCTATGTGTTCGTTATCCAGCATTATGTCATCTTTAATATGGTTAGTCATTATCTTAGTTTTTGACTTATTGATATGAAGTCCAACTTTCTTGCATTCATTTGTCAATTCTATGAGCATATTTTGTATTTGTCCGGAAGTTGATGAGATGAGAACTATGTCATCAGCGAATCTAAGGTTGCTCAAATATTGTCCCCAAATATTTATTCCATATCTATTGTCCCAGTTTAGTTTCTTGAATATTTCTTCCAGTACCGCAGAGAATAATGGTGGTGACATTGGATCCCCCTGTCTTACGCCTCTCTTTATTTTTATTTCTCTTCCTATTTTTTCGGTTTTTATTTTCGCCACGCTGTCTGTATATATATTTTTCATCGTCCTTATAAAGATAGGATGAATTCCTTGGTTTGTCAGTGCTGTCCATATTTCGTCATGTTCTACTGAGTCAAATGCTTTACTGAAGTCAATATATAAAAGATACAAAGGTTTTTCAAATTCGTTAGTTTTTTCAATGAGTTGGTTCATTGTTTGCAGATGGTCTGTTGTTGAAAAACCTTCTCGGAATCCTGCTTGTTCTCTTGGCTGATTTCTGTTTAATGTGTCCTTAATTTTTGTATACATTACTTTGGAGAACAGTTTATATATCATAGAAATGTTGCTTATTGGTCTGTAGTTATTTATGTCATCTTTATTTCCTTTTTTGTGGATAAGCGTAATTGTAGCTTGTTTCCATTGTCTTGGAATCTGCTGTGTTATAAGTACATCATTAAAAATCGTGGTCAAGACTGTAGAAATTGGTTGTTTTCCATATTTGAGCATTTCTGTTACAATACCGTCATTTCCTGTACACTTATCTGTCTTTAGATCGTCAATGGCTTGTTCAATATCTGTTTTTGTAAAAAGTGTAATAGTATTTAAGTTGGAGTAACTGTCCGCCATCGATATATTATTATCTTTTATTTCTTTTGACGATTTGAAGAGTTCTTCGAAAAACTTGGTAGCAGACTCATTTATATCTCTCCTATTAATAGCGTTATTATTTTTGTTCTTAATTGATGTTATCCACTCTTTTCCGTCGTCAAGAAATGATTTTGTCTTTTTAATAGATTTTGTGTTGCTTAATATATCTTTTATCATTGTTTCGTTATATGTTTGGATATCATTTTTCGCATCTTCTTTTATGGTTTTCCGAAGGTATCTTAGTTCATTTTTTTCATGGTCTGATAAGTTGTCCTTGTTTCGTAGATTATCTCTTCTGGTTATCAGCGCTTTAGTGTCATCGGTTAATTTATCAGGTTTTGGAGTAACAGCAGTCATGATTGAAACTTTCGCCGAGTTCTTTATTATCTGTTCTAATGAATCATATGTATTTTGAAAGTTTTCGTTTATTCTATTTGTAGTTATATTAAGTCTTATTTCTTTCTTAAGCATGTCATTATATTTTTCAATATTTTCGGTTGGTATCATCCTAGGAATACTGAGTGTTTGTTTGTTTCTTTTCAACGTATTATGGTCCACTTTTATTTTTGCTCTTACTAGCCTATGGTCACTATCAAATTTAAAATTATTCAATACGGAGATGTCATTAATAGTTTTCAATTTATTTGTTAGAACTAAGTCAATTTCGTTCTTTGTTATCCCATTCGGGTGAATCCAGGTCCATTTTCGTGTTTCTCTCTTTTTGAAGAAAGAATTTGCAAATCTGAGATTCGTCTCTTCCAGCCACTTTATAAGTAGGTCTCCTCTTTTGTTTCTTCGTCCGTATCCAAATGGTCCCATTACTTCTTCATCATTGTCAATCTGTTTCCCTAACTTGGCGTTGAAATCTTCTATAACATACATTATCTCCGTTTTTGTTTCATTATATACTTTGTCCAATAGATTGTAGAAGTTCGAAATTTCTTCGTCAGTTGCTGTTTTGGTCGGGGCATAAACCTGAATTATCGTCATTTTTGTGTTTTGTATTTTTAAACATAGGCTACAAATCCTTTCACTAAAAAATCGTACATTTATTATTCTGTCCTTTAAACTCTTTTTGATGAGAAATCCAACTCCATGCAAGCCTTTGGTCTCACCAATGTAACAGAATATATCATTCTGATTTTCAATTATGTTTTGTCCAAAAATTCTTAGCTCGGATAGTCCCAGTATATCCCAGTTGATAGTTGATAATGCTAGTCTTAGTTCTGATTGTTTTGCTTCTGTAGCTAATGTTCTTACATTGTATGTACAAATGTCTAGAGTGTTTTTGGATTGGTCTTGGTTTGATGGGTAGTTTGGAGGGAATTGGCCGTCATTCCCCACGATGGCTAATCGGCTTGGGGTAGAGTCTTTATTATTCAAAATTTGCTTCTTTTGTTGCTAGTTGTTGTGTTGGTCACTGTTCATATTATTAATTTCTTTTTGGTTTGATTGTAGAAATCTATGAATGCTGTTGTTTCTTATTTTGTTATGTTTGTCATTTTGGACTTTTTCATTTGTTTTCGGTCTTTTAAATTTGGTCGAACATGTTGGTTCATTTTCATTTGCATTTGGATCGTTGTCATATTGTCGATTTCTTTTAGGCATTCGTTGTTTTTTCTTCTCAATGTCGTTTCCTGATGTCATTTTTTGATTATTTAGATTTTTGGAAAATGGTTTATTTTCTTGGACTGTCTTATTAAAATCTTCTTTTATGTATATGATGTCCTCTTTATAATGTCTCAGTTTAGTTTTGTTTTTTATTATAGTATCTTTTTTTATTTGTGTTGTCAATCCAAGTAAAATAGGTCTTATTTTGTCTTCTTTATTTCCTAGACGTCTTGCAAAATCGATTTCAAAATATTCAGTTTTTATTTCGAGAATAGTGTTTAAAAGGTGTAAAATGGTGTCTACTAATTCTTCGTTGCTTTTTTCAGTTTCTTTTATATTGTAAATAACAAGATTTTTTCTCTTTATACATCTCTCTAAATATTTTATTTTCTTTTCTAGGTGTTCCTGTTTCTCTTCAATTGTGTTGTTTCTGTCTATTATTGAGTTTAATTTTTGTTCTAAGGTTTCAGTTTGTTCTTTAATTTCTTTCCTTAAGTTTGTCCCAAGGTTTTCAATAGCAGTCAAAAGTTTGTCCAATTTATTGTCGACTTGACTGTCCTCCATACTGGTCATTTTAATTAAGGACGCTACTGTTATTTCAGCTGTCAGTGTGGTGTCAGAAGTTTATGTCAAAGTGAATGAAGTGTGTTTTGATATTTGTGTTGTTTATATATTTTGTATTTTTGTGTGCTAATTCCTAATATTATAATTAATAGTAGTATAGCAGTTTTTATTGTAATTAATTACTATATAATAATAAAGTGCAATTGTTTGCAGTTTTATATAAAATCAAGTTTATTTTTTTCTTTTTTGTTTTGTTTTTTACTCACCTCGGCTGTGCTTTCAAAGACAGGAGGGAATATTTTTTGTTATCTTAAGAGAAGATAAAAACTCTCTTAAATAGCACTTTCAACGGTTTGTAAACAAAACGGATATGTTTTTGTTTAAACTTTTTTTATTTATTGGGTTGAATTTTTCACTTTCTTTATTTTTTCTTTGGTGTAATGTTGTTTTTTGTTTTTCGTTTTTCGTATGTAATGCCCAACTTTCCGAACCTTGAACAAAAATATTTTCACTCAGTGATTAAATTTCAGTTTGTTTCCTTATATTTCCTTCTTATTTTGTTGTTTTCTTTAAGAGCACTTTATAGACACGTCTTTCACAATGACAACTCAAAACACGCATTTCTTTTGTATGTAAACGATATCGTGAAAATTATATCTGATGCTAAAATGTCATTATTCGCAGACGATACCCTGATCTACGCTGTAGGAGATGATTTCAAGTCTTGTGAAAGTGTAATGCAAAATCAAATTGAAAAAATTAACAACTGGCTCTGCAAAAATAAATTAAAACTTAATGTAACTAAGACTAAATGTATGTGCTTAAATAATGGTGGTTTAAATGCCAATATATTAATAAATAGTCAACGTATCGAGTGTGTGGATGGAATAAAATACCTCGGTGTTTTTATCGACAATAAACTTAAATTTAGTCAACATGTTTATAATCAATGCGCTAAAATCTCTAAAAAGATCGGTTTTTTCAAAAGAATTCGAAAGTATATAACTTTAAATTGTGCATTAGCTATTTATAATACATTGATTCTACCATATTTTGATTACTGTTCGTCGATAATATACATGTCAAATAGTGAAAATATAAGAAAACTTCAAGTATTACAGAATAGAGCAATGAGAACAGTGCTTAAGTGCGAATTTAGAACACCAATTTATGATATGCTTACGGTCCTCGGATGGTTAAATATTGAACAAAGACTTAAATTTAATGCGCTTGTGATGATTTTTAAAATCAAAAATGAAATGTATCCTACATATTTACAACGGAACGTGAGCTATATAACAAATTCGTTTTATAATCTAAGGAATACCGGTGATTTCAGACTTCCATTATACAGAAGAGCTGCAACCCAAAACAATCTACTATACAAAGGAATCCAACTTTTTAATAGCCTTCCTAATATCTTAAAGGCTGAGCAAAACTTAAATAAATTTAAATCTTTATTAAAACCTCTTTTAAAAAATAATGCTGTATAATATTGTGCTTATATTTTAAGTATTATTTTAAATATAATATGTTATTGTTAAGAGTTTTTTAAAACTAATAAATCAAATAAAAAAAAAAAAAAATTACATTCCAAACAATGACTAGGATTGCTGTTTCTAAATTCTGTAATTTCCGCTGCAATCCTGTAGCTTCAGCTCGCATAATCGGTTTCTCATCCCTGCTTTCGGCAATAAATTCCAGTGCATCAATTATTGCAGACCACTCTTTTTCTAATGCGTAACATGCATCATTTCGAGCAGACCAACGAGTTTTAGAAAGACTCTTAACTCTCAAATTTGTACGCTGCACTAAAATCTCCCAACGATGTGTAGATATAGTAAAGAAATTGTATAGTTCTTGCAAAGTAGAAAAGAAGTCGACTGCTTCTGTTACCGATTCAACTGCACATGATCCTACCAAATTTAAAGAATGAGCGGCACAAGGAACGTAATCTGCTAAAGGATTAATTGTTTTGATTCGTGTCTGTAGGCCTGAACATATACCTGACATATTGCTTGCATTATCATAAGATTGACCACGACAGTTCATTATGTCCAAACCATTATTTTCGAGAGATTTTAACAAAGCATCCTCAATATCTTCAGCTTTATGGCCGATATTTGGTAGAAATTCTAAAAACCTTTCAACAATCTCACCGTTATCACGTACATATCTGATAATTATAGTAAGCTGATCAACATGTGCAATATTAGATAAATTTAGATAAAAATTTCAATTTTTTTTACCAATTTTTTTTTTGATTAAAAGAATTGAATATGAAAAAAAACGGGATTTATTTTTCATAAAAAATTATTTTTATGAACAAAAAATGTTCTGACACTTTTGAATGAATATCAAAATGATATTCAATACATGCAAATCTACGGTATTTTTATTTCACACTTAAAACAAATTGAGAAGTTATTCAGCTTTAGTAATTTCAAAATGCTTAATTTCCGTGAGATTAATCTCACTAAAGGAACAGAAAGTAAAGAAGAAAATTGACATCTTACCCATGCAGATTAAGAAGTAAATTAATGAATTAAATTATAATATATTCTATAAACAATTTCTTATAAAAACTAATCTGAACCAATTTTTAAAATTGATTGTCTCTTTACTGTTTTTCGCCTCTAAAATTTTGGCATTTCAAAAATTTTGCCACCCCTCAAATTATGCCGCCCTAGGCCCGGGCCTCACGGGCCTAGGCGTAAATCCATCACTGCCAATTGGGTAGATCAAAATTCACCACTTTTCATTATAAACTAAACCCAAAGAGTGATCTTGAAGAAGTTCACCTAGAAAATTCATAAGAAACACAAACAAACAAAAAATACGAAAAACTTTCTCTAGGTAACAATATTTAGATATTTAGACAATAAAGTCTAAACGTATACATATTGTTGCAAAATTAACAAACGCAAACCGAAATTCTTTATTATTATCTTTATCTATTTATTTATTTAAACAACACAAAATATGAAAACGAAACCGATTTAAATAATTTGCAATAGGTAGCCGGCGCGCACGAGCGGATACCTACTTATTAATGTAAACAATTTAAAATGTCAAATTCTAAAAAGGGTTGGTTTGTTAGTTTTACAACAGACAGCAAAAACAGTGCTGTCACCCAGTAGCTCAGTTTGGGGTGGGTTTGATAACAGGTAGATTTTATTAATCGAACTCGATTAATAAAATCGAAATGAATTATAAGATTAATAAAAGTTACTACTCAGGGGCGTAGCAACAAAATAATAAAAAAAAAATGGGCGCCAGGAAGTATTATGGTACTTACCATCACCAATCAAGAAAAAAAATAAAGAAAGCGGAAACTTACTTCCCAATTAAAATAAAATTCAAAAGTAATTTTTCACTAAGAAAAGGTTAAAATATTTTATTCTGTATCTGGGAAACCTTTATAAGTATAGGTAGAAAACCCAGAATTTTTTCAAAAAAAAAAATTGTTGTACAATTTAAATTGATACAAAGAACAAAAAAAAGAAAGAGAACAATTGTTGTGTAACAAAGGACACAAAGAAAGGTCACCTTGGGAAAGTTCCCGAAGAACAAAGAATTTTATGGACGCGGGTCCCGCAATCTCGGGAGACAAAAGAAACGACCGAAAGTCTAATAGGTTAAATTTTGGCTCTTTATAGCCAACCACAAATTACCAGAAAATATGGACGCACAAAACTCACTCGAAAGAAATAAAAAAATATACTTAGCTTCTTTCTGTTTGCAAAAATAGATCCTGCCTCTCCTTTTCCTCTCTTCTTAAAAACGCCTTCCTCACAAATTGTATGTTTTTCTTTATCAATTTTTAATATCTTTCTAACACGATTTTTTTTTCTTTTCTCCAAAATTTTTCACAACCTTTTTCTCTCCTCAAAAAAATCCTTCACCACTTTTACTTTTTTTTTTTGACCTCACTCTTCTAAGCTTCTCCAAAAAGTGCCATATTCATGGCGAACTTCCCTCATCCAAGAGGCCACGACAAATATGCCATCCTACTCTGACCTTTTGTTATGATCTGGTTTTCTCTTTCGGTCTAACTGCGACACCCGGCTTTTTCGCTGGGGTGCATGCCAATTTCAAAAACCAGCCAAACCTTTGTGGTCTCTTTCATATTGGTGATTTGAACACCAACCTTGGCTTAATGGACGAGTTCAGTTCTTATCCGTCAAATCCAATTGGTCTAAAAAGTAAACGAAGTATTTTTGAGTGTTCGCGAGTAAAATCCCCAGCCCAAACCGGCCCAGTTTAATAACTTGAGGAAAGCGTTCTTGTAATTAGGAATCTTGGAATTTCTCAACCAAGAATAAGAGGCAGGGTCCGATAGTTTTAAATTTAGACTCTAAACCCTTAGACTTCCGTGCAGACAATTTTAAGGGAAGGGAAACACATCGCAAGGTGACCTTACTTGGTATTCCGACACTTTAGGGTGGGCATTAAGCCATACTAATTTTAGGGTGGTGTGCCAATTAGATAAAGGATGCACACTATCGTTTCTCCTTGTGTGGACCACCTGTCGCACACTCGATAAATCCGTCTTAGTGACTCATCCGTCACACAATTATGTATTTTCTGACCGCCCGTCATAAATTTTGAAAGTTAATGAAAATGTGGACCTCCTGTCACACAACTCCGCATTACCACTGAAACCTATTTTGTTTGCTTTTCCAAAATACAATAAGAGCAGGGCACTAACTGATGGAAAGCAGGACTCTACTGAACTCTTAAAATATTTTGGAGCCGCAACGAAGAACGGAAGGTTAAAAAGGGAAAAGGATATACAATAGGCGAGTGAAACTTGTTGTGGTAAATTTTACCGCAACAAATCCCACCCTTACCTCCTAGGAAATGTGCTTACAATTCTGTAACACATTTTCTAAAAGATGCCAAGGTAATGGAAAACAAGATAAAGGATTTTCCATCAAAAAAAAAAATCAAATGAAAAATGTTACGGAAGAAATAATTCAAAATAACAAAAAAAAAATAAGCTACTTTACTATCAATTCTCGGATGCATCGGTATACGGTTTTAAATCTTGAACGTGCCATGTTCCGCGTTCTTTACCTTTACTATCTTTTAACACGTATGTCCAAGGTGACACACGCTTTTTAACTTCAAACGGACCGACAAACTTCGGTGCTAATTTGGCAGCATAATAATTCGCGGCATCCGACAACGAAAAGTTTCTACGCCATACAAGATCGCCGGGGTGATATTGAACATCACGCCGTCGAAGATTGTAGGCTTGAGCAGCCCTCTTGGATGCTACTTCTAGTTTTTTCCTAATATCTAACCTTAGTTCCCTGAAACGCTCAGCGATCTCACCCAGATCCTGAACATTCCCCGAACCCTCTTCGACTAATGGTACTTCTCGACCTGAAGTTACCATATCCCTCCCGAAGTTCGCATAATACGGCGAAACTCCCAAAACCTCGTGTTGCGAAGTGCGTATAGCACACGCTACCTTACTTAATTGTGAATCCCACATTCTGTGGTTTTCAGCGACGTAAGCCCTCAACGTCGTCTTAATTATTTGATTTATTCTTTCCGCAGGATTTGCCTGCGGATGATAGTGGGCTGTGAATTTTAATTGTGACCCGTACGCCTGGCAAAGCGTTTCCAGTTCCTTAGATCGAAACTGGGGACCGTTGTCACACACGATCACTTTTGGTACGCCAAATAAGAGGAAAACGTTATCTTCAAGTTCCCTAACTATGGCCTTTGCAGTGGCCGACCTTAAAGCAAACAGAAGTGGACACTTAGTAAAATAATCTACCACCGTCAGGATATAAATAAAACCCCTACTCGATTTAGGAAGCGGACCTACCAAATCAACACAAATCATTTCCCACGGTGCCTTGATTCCTACCCTCTCAGTCATCAACCCAGCTGGTTTCTCATTCACCGGCTTTACTTGTTGGCAAACTTTACAACTCCTAACATATTTAGTTATATCGGCCCTCATTTTTGGCCAATAAAACTTCGCCCCAATTCTGGCAAAAGTTTTCCTAACGCCCATGTGTCCTGCTAATGGACTATCATGGTTTTCCTGTAAAATAGCTAACCTATCATTTTTCCCTATCACTCTCTTCCATTCTTGATTGTTTTCGTGTACTACTACATAATTTGCCTTCACGAGTTTGAACAACTGACCTTGTTCAACTCGCCAGGCTGGGTATCTAAGGGGATTTGTATTTACTGCTGAAATCATTTTCTTCACCCAAGGGTCTGAATCCTCATCTGAGATACCACCCAACTGTGGCACTCCTCGAGAGAGCATATCCGGAACTACATGCTCCTTGCCCTTACGGTGAATGATTTCAAAATCGAATTGTTGAAGCCTAATTGCCCATCGGGCCAATCTACCCTGCGGATCTTTAAGATTGCTTAACCATACCAAGGAGTAATGATCTGTCACAACCGTAAATCGAACTCCTTCAATGTACGGTCGCAACTTCTCAACAGCCCAAAGTACAGCCAAGCATTCTTTCTCCGTTGTGCTATAG
Organism: Eupeodes latifasciatus; assembly: GCA_920104205.1. Lineage (NCBI taxonomy): Eukaryota > Metazoa > Arthropoda > Insecta > Diptera > Syrphidae > Eupeodes > Eupeodes latifasciatus. Next base: position 4,199,050 of record OV049926.1, read on the forward strand.
TTTTTCTCGTTCCTATTTAAAGACCTACTAAGGTAACAGACAACCTTTTCTCCCTCATCGAAGTTCTGTGAAAGAACTGCACCGATACCGAAATCTGACGCGTCTGTTTGAACGACAAAAGGTCGTTTAAAATCTGGGCAAGTGAGTATAGGTGCTGTCACCAGACACTCTTTTGCCTTCCTAAAACTATCCTCACATTCCTGACTCCAAATAAACTTTTTATTTTTCTTTAATAAGTCTGATAAAGGCCGGAGTAATTCCGCAAAATTTGGTACAAAACGACGGTACCATGAAACTGTCCCTATAAAACTCCTAACCTCTTTAACATTCCTCGGTGCTGGAATCCTAACCATGCTTTCCACTTTCTCTGGATCTACGTGTAAACCATTTCGATCCACTATATACCCTAAAAATTGTAAAGATGGCATGCAAAAATTGCATTTTTCCCTACTGACCTTTAATCCGGCTTCACTTAACCTTTTCATCACCTCATTCAGAATTTCAAGATGTTTTTCGAAATTATCTGCAATGATGATGATGTCGTCTAAATAGACGAAAACGTATGGTTCGAGGTCGGCACCCAAAACTGTGTCGATAAACCTCTGCCAAGTCGCAGGCGAATTGTGAAGACCGAAAGGCATTCTTCTAAATTGAAAAAGACCCCTACCAGGTACCGTGAAGGCAGTATATGGCTTTGATTCCTCTTCCATAGGAATCTGCCAATATGCTGATTTAATGTCTAGCGAAGACAAGAACCTAGCCCCTCGAAGCCTATCTAAAATTGAATTAATGTATGGAAGTGGATAAGCATCCCTATCTGTATTCTTATTTAGCTTCCTATAGTCCACACAGAACCTATAGGAACCATCCTTCTTTTTAACTAATAGTATTGGAGATGACCAAGCACTTGTCGATCTCTCAATAACTCCTGCCTCTAACATTTCGTTCAATTCCCTATCTATATGTCCCTGCATTGCCGGAGAAACCGGATAATACCTTTGTTTAATCGGTTCCGCCGACGTCCTAATTTTGTGTTGAACCATTGTTGTACACCCTAAGCCTTCCGGCATTTTCCTAAACGATTCTTCGATAAGATCGTCTAACAATTTAACTTCCCTATCACTCAATTCAGAACGTTCTGTAATAGAACAGATCGAAACCGGCTGTTCCGAAAAATTCCATTCACGCGATCTTAAATCCGGGACAATTCCCGACAAGGCCCAAAAATCGGCACCCAAAATCAACGTGAGTGGTAAAGTTGGTATTACGAGACAGTCCATAAATACCGCCTTGTCTTCTACTACAATAGGAAGAGAAATTGTCCCTAAAACCTCAACACCTTTTCCGTCAGCTAAACGTACGCTGCGGACCCTATCTGTCTTTACTGAAAGACCTAAATTCTGTAAGATTTTCCAAGAATCCCTACCTATTATGGTTCTAGAAGCTCCTGAATCTAATAAACCTAAAAACCTAGTACCATAAATTCTAACACTCAAAAATGGTCTCCTATCACTACCGTTTGCCTCCAAAGTAAAGCCTAAATGAATTTGATCTGCCGGCTGGTTCCCAGCAGGCAACCTATTCAATTCCTGCGGACTTCCCGCCCTGCTGGCGCAAGAGCCCGTTGCCCGTTTCCCGAGCAGCGCCGACAATTCTGTTTCTTGACCCCTAACTGCCCACAACCAAAGCAACGCCTAGGAGCGGAACACCTATTTGCAAAATGGCCTGATCCATTGCAATTATAACACCTCAGCGAAGAGTTTTGATTTGAAGAACTGGCCTGATTTTTGGTTTGGTCATTCCCCACAACAACCGAAACCATTGGAGTTTCTATACCTACATATGCTAGATCCGGTTCTAGCAGATTCCTATTATCCCTAACACTAGGTGGTGGAAGATACGATTCCACGTTTGCCCTAACCGCTTCTAGGTTTCTACCTAATGCAACCAAGTCGGACACACAACTTGGTTTAGCCAAACCAAGCTGAGTTTGGTAGAAAGGTGTCAAGTTCCTTTGGATCATTGACAACTTCCTACTTTCCGATATTGGTTCCGTTAACCTACCAAACAGATTTTGCATTGTCGCCACATAGACTCCGATGGATTCATCTTTGCCTTGTGTGCGACGCCTAATCTCATCTAAGAGTGAATCATCGTAATTCGGTGGCAAGAATTCCAGCTTCAACTCCCTGACTAATTCTGGCCACGAATTAACCGACAACCTAATAGCCCTATACCAAATAAGAGCTTTACCCACAAAAAGCTCAACTGCTGCCTTAAAAAGTTGGGTTTCTGAAACCCCCCTAGCTGAACGTATTTCCTGAACTCTTTCTAAAAACGAGTTCACTGAGGCACCACAGCGCTCTCCAGTGAACTTCACATCCCACTTCGAAATATTTTGAAATTTGTCCCTACTCTCTATGACCTGTTCTAAAATCGGATTATCCTGATTACTACTATTACTATTATTCCCTTCGCTACTAATGACATTTCCTAATCCCATCGTTGTATTGGTCTTCATCGCATCCTTTACACATTTTCCTTCATTGATTTTCTCCTCATCTTTATCGGTCTCTTCATCCCCTTCCAATTCTGCCATAGCCATTATCAAACTATTTTTCAATGCTGCCCTACTCTTCTCCTGTGTTTCGTTTTCTGGTAAGGCCCTATCAATCCTGCGTAAACCCCATTCTATTTTTGTTAGAATCTTTAAATATTCTTTAGAAGGATTTTCCAAAAGTTTCCCTATTTCTCCTAGCTTCTTTTCCACAGCCTGGGAATCCTCTTCGAATTTGAAAGGATAACCGGGAAGTGTAAACGAATTCCTACGTTCTAATTTCAACGCTGCTCTGAGCGTCTTGCGCATCCCTTCTACCGTCCCTACTGTCAATCCACGACATTGTATTTCGTAGATTATCTCGTCTTGCGATAATCTATTTACCTGACTACTCTCCATTTTAAGTTAAAAAAAAACTAAAAAGTTAAATAAAATCAATTAAACAACCCTAAAATAATTCCTCCAAAGTAAAACCTAATTAATCCAAGACTTCTAAACTTAAAAGAAGAAAAAAAAATCGTTACTAAATTTACCACTGAAATGTACTGTCCCAAGAGAAAAAAATTAAAGTTAGAATCGGTCCGATTATTGATATCCAATTCCAAACTAAATTTATTTAAACAAAAAAACAAATCGAAAATAAAATTTACAAAAAGTACTTAAAATATTTTCAAAGTTGCAACCCAGAAAAAGGTACTATATCGATACGGCAACTCCGATCGATAATTCACCACACTGAAAATTAATTGCCCACACCTGTCAAAAATATATTCTATCACACAAAATGGATGCCCCGAATAAACTACAAAACAAATATATTATGTATATTTAATGAAATGAAAATATTTAAAGAAATAAATAGTAATCACCACGATAACTATAGAAAAATGAAAATGAAAATATAGATAAAAACCTTATTCGATAGAAGATCCTCAATTTCCTTGTTTTTGTCTTCGTGACGTAAACAAATCCTTTAGCCCAGGCTATTTACTCCACTAGCAATTTTTTTTATATTTTTGGAATTCCTTTCCAACACGAACACTATTCAAACAATGTAGATATGTACTTATAGAAAAGAAAAACAAAACACCAAGTAAAAAATCTTATAGGTATAATTATTATAAATATGAACACTTAACACTTCCCTAGGGATTAACAAACACAAATTATGAAGTGCAATTCACACTTCTATCCACAAAAATGAAACAGACAAGCCCCACGTTGGGCGCCAATTGTTGCAAAATTAACAAACGCAAACCGAAATTCTTTATTATTATCTTTATCTATTTATTTATTTAAACAACACAAAATATGAAAACGAAACCGATTTAAATAATTTGCAATAGGTAGCCGGCGCGCACGAGCGGATACCTACTTATTAATGTAAACAATTTAAAATGTCAAATTCTAAAAAGGGTTGGTTTGTTAGTTTTACAACAGACAGCAAAAACAGTGCTGTCACCCAGTAGCTCAGTTTGGGGTGGGTTTGATAACAGGTAGATTTTATTAATCGAACTCGATTAATAAAATCGAAATGAATTATAAGATTAATAAAAGTTACTACTCAGGGGCGTAGCAACAAAATAATAAAAAAAAAATGGGCGCCAGGAAGTATTATGGTACTTACCATCACCAATCAAGAAAAAAAATAAAGAAAGCGGAAACTTACTTCCCAATTAAAATAAAATTCAAAAGTAATTTTTCACTAAGAAAAGGTTAAAATATTTTATTCTGTATCTGGGAAACCTTTATAAGTATAGGTAGAAAACCCAGAATTTTTTCAAAAAAAAAAATTGTTGTACAATTTAAATTGATACAAAGAACAAAAAAAAGAAAGAGAACAATTGTTGTGTAACAAAGGACACAAAGAAAGGTCACCTTGGGAAAGTTCCCGAAGAACAAAGAATTTTATGGACGCGGGTCCCGCAATCTCGGGAGACAAAAGAAACGACCGAAAGTCTAATAGGTTAAATTTTGGCTCTTTATAGCCAACCACAAATTACCAGAAAATATGGACGCACAAAACTCACTCGAAAGAAATAAAAAAATATACTTAGCTTCTTTCTGTTTGCAAAAATAGATCCTGCCTCTCCTTTTCCTCTCTTCTTAAAAACGCCTTCCTCACAAATTGTATGTTTTTCTTTATCAATTTTTAATATCTTTCTAACACGATTTTTTTTTCTTTTCTCCAAAATTTTTCACAACCTTTTTCTCTCCTCAAAAAAATCCTTCACCACTTTTACTTTTTTTTTTTGACCTCACTCTTCTAAGCTTCTCCAAAAAGTGCCATATTCATGGCGAACTTCCCTCATCCAAGAGGCCACGACAAATATGCCATCCTACTCTGACCTTTTGTTATGATCTGGTTTTCTCTTTCGGTCTAACTGCGACACCCGGCTTTTTCGCTGGGGTGCATGCCAATTTCAAAAACCAGCCAAACCTTTGTGGTCTCTTTCATATTGGTGATTTGAACACCAACCTTGGCTTAATGGACGAGTTCAGTTCTTATCCGTCAAATCCAATTGGTCTAAAAAGTAAACGAAGTATTTTTGAGTGTTCGCGAGTAAAATCCCCAGCCCAAACCGGCCCAGTTTAATAACTTGAGGAAAGCGTTCTTGTAATTAGGAATCTTGGAATTTCTCAACCAAGAATAAGAGGCAGGGTCCGATAGTTTTAAATTTAGACTCTAAACCCTTAGACTTCCGTGCAGACAATTTTAAGGGAAGGGAAACACATCGCAAGGTGACCTTACTTGGTATTCCGACACTTTAGGGTGGGCATTAAGCCATACTAATTTTAGGGTGGTGTGCCAATTAGATAAAGGATGCACACTATCGTTTCTCCTTGTGTGGACCACCTGTCGCACACTCGATAAATCCGTCTTAGTGACTCATCCGTCACACAATTATGTATTTTCTGACCGCCCGTCATAAATTTTGAAAGTTAATGAAAATGTGGACCTCCTGTCACACAACTCCGCATTACCACTGAAACCTATTTTGTTTGCTTTTCCAAAATACAATAAGAGCAGGGCACTAACTGATGGAAAGCAGGACTCTACTGAACTCTTAAAATATTTTGGAGCCGCAACGAAGAACGGAAGGTTAAAAAGGGAAAAGGATATACAATAGGCGAGTGAAACTTGTTGTGGTAAATTTTACCGCAACAATATGTGTTGATATATCTTATACAAGTATTCAAGGCATCAGACTTTTTGACTCATATTTTTGTATAATAAAATTAATAAATTATTCCAGTCTTGATAAAGTTTTACCCTCTTCGCATAGAAAAACAAAAAATAAAGATTGTGTGTTAAGCACCTTTTATAACTCATACTTATAATAATTTTTAGAATGTGGATTTAGTATGATATTAAGATGAAAGACAACATAACTCCGTCTTCAACTTCTTTGGTAGGCACAGAATTTTAGAATACTCATGGTTCATATGATATATAAAAAAAGTATCAACTTACACTCTGCGTCATTTGATTTGGGGCATTGGAAATTACTATATAGCGTGTTACTTTCTTTAAAGCGGCATGAGAAGTTTCAATGAATATTGTCTAGGTTTTGACAGTTGGGAACGATGAATTTTATCTAAGGTTTGACAGTTGGGAATGTCAAACTGTGGTGACATTTCTGTTCAGTAAGAGGCGTTTTTCTTTTTAAGCTCAGAGTAGAGCACTGAGCAGAGCCTGAACACGTCGAGTGCGCTCTGGGCAAAGTTTGATCTCCGATTTATTATGAAACAGACTAGACCACCAAAGTGTCAAATGTTTTAGAATTTGACGAGTTTAATAATTTCGACGTGTTTCATATGTTGTGTTGTGAGATTCACGCCATCGAGGAACATTATTCTGGACCTGGTAGGGAATCTACAACAACTGAAAAAAACTGATGATAACTTTTTGGTATTTAGGGAATCCAGAGTGCATGAGATAAGTTATAATTTATTATGATCTGAATTCATCTTTCATCTTTAAGATCGATTAGGGATAAATTCGTGATTTGGATTGCAAATCTTTTTAGAATTGTGACGGGGATCTGCGAAATTCTTATAATACTTAACCGAACGAGAAAGTTTATAAGATTACCCACACCGCAGAGGAAGCCACAAGAGCATCTGCTCATTATCTGCAGAAAACTCGTTTACCAGGTAGTAGTTTATTTCAATTAAAAATGTTAATTAAATAATTCCAGGAATAATCGGCTTTATTGATGGTTCCCATATAACGTTAAGAGCACCAATCGTGTCTCATAATTCCTGTATAAGTCGAAAAAGACTACCATTCTGTCCTCCCGCAGGGTGTGTGCAATTATAAACTGGAGTTTTTGTACTGCTACACTGGCGAAGCAGGCTCCATACATGATTTAAATAGTGGTTGGTAATTCCCTATAATGACAATGCAATGACCGCTTACGAGATGAGCATAAAATTTACAATAGGATTCATTCCAACAGTCAAGTTTCGATTGTGTGTGCATTTGGTTTACTCAAAGGCAGGTTTCGAAGGCTACTCAATATAAACTCCCTTAAGCCAACATGCATACAGTATACAGAATAATGACAGTGACGAAGATTTTATCGTGGTTGAACAAGACCCAATTATTGAAGATGATCGTGATGCCGCCTAAATCGACATGCAATTAGCTCGAACAAAAAGAGACTTAAATGCATAACAAAAAAGTCTTATGTGTGTTTATTTAACAAAAACAAACAATAAACTTCACTTGAAACAAACAACTTCACTTAACTATATAACTACACAACTGCCCGGATATGATCATGAAATTGATCAAAGCAAGTAATCCGAACCTGCCTACGCACGACTGGAAAGTCCCAAAGGTTGAGAAGGAGACGGTGGGTCACTATAGATCAGCTCTCGTGTTGATCAATAGGGAATCACTGGCTCCACTGGCCGCGACCAAAGGCGTGATTAGGTATGGTTTCGATGAAATCGTGATCCGTATCTACAAGAAAGACGAAGATTCGCTTAACACGCCCCCCACAGAAGCCCCTTCAGCGGAAGGAAACGCTTCACTACCACCAATAATGGAGGTCGATGAAATACCAAAAGTGGAACCATCGATCTCCACAGCCCCAAACAAGCCATCCGACGTGGAGGCAAAACTTACAGTCGACAGTAACTCCGACATGGAGACTGAAGACGCCACCTTAGGCATCACTCTGAGTGAGGAAGACCTACTTCATTCCTCCTCAGACGATGAAAACGCCGATAATACAGTGGTGGAGGTTAATCTGACTAATAGTAGCAATGCTGCGATTAGTACAGATTAATCTCCATCACGCCATCATGGCCGCAAATAACCTCATACTCCGACTGCACGCGAACAAGGATGACATCGTCTTGATACAGGAGCCGTGGGTCTCAAACTCCATCATCAGAGGCCTCCGGACTCCTGGTTATAGGCTACTGCATGCATCGGAGAAAGGTGAACCAAGGTCATGTATGTTAGTAAAAAATGACTTAAATGTATTTTTACTCCCCAATTACAGCGACAAGGACACAACCACCGCTGTCTTAACAACGGATAAAGCCACCTACTGGCTCATATCCTCCTATCTTGGCCACGACAGCCCAATTCCAGGTGACACCTTGAGGAAGGCAATTGCGGACGCGCAGTCGAAAAAAGTTGGTCTCCTAATTGGATCGGACGCTAACGCTCATCACACGGTATGGGGTAGCTCGGACATAAATGAGAGAGGTGAGTCCTTATTTGATTACTTACTAAGCACTAACCTACTCATAAGTAATATTGGTAATGAACCCACTTTTGTAACCAAGAATAGGAAAGAGGTACTTGATATTACACTTACCTCTGACTCGATCCACAATCTGATTTCAAACTGGCATGTCTCAAAAGAGAATTCCTTCTCAGACCACAAATACATTCAGTTTGAGCTCAGAGATGTGGCAAACATATCTACGGGTTTTCGCAATTACCGTAATACAAACTGGGAACGATATAGGGAGGTACTAACACAATTACTTGATTACAACCTTCTTAAAAGCTCCTCCAGTAAAGATGAACTAGATCTTTCTGTGAATCATCTCACTGAAGTCTTCAATGAATCAATGAGAATTTCATGCCCTGTAACCATTTTAAAGGGAAAAAAGAAACCTCATTGGTGGCGTAAAGAACTAGAACCATTCAGAAAGAGTTGTCGCAAACTCTTCAATAGATCTAAATACACTAGATCTCCTTCTGACTGGGACTTATACAAACAAGCTCTAAAGCAATATAAAAAAGAATTAAGGAAGAGTAAGAGGTCTTCTTGGAGAAACTTCTGTGGCAAAATAGAAAATACTTCAGAAGCCTCAAGACTCAGGAAAATTCTCTCAAAAAGTCCAATAATACCCAGTGCTTTAAAGACAGATGCAGGCACATGGACTATCACAGATGAAGAATCTCTTAATCTGCTATTAGACACCCACTTTCCAGGTAGCTCTAACATACTTAACGACTTAACATCAGAGTCTCAAGCTTCTACAAGCGATTTAGTTGATCTAATAACGCGGGAAAAACTGCAATGGGCCATAGATAGCTTTGATCCATATAAATCTCCAGGACCAGACGGAATCATCCCGGCCGAACTACAAAAATGCTCAGACATGATCATTCCACCATTGGAAATCATTCTGACAAGCTGTTTAAGGCTGAGATATATTCCCAAAGCCTGGAGAATGGCAAAAGTAGTCTTTATTCCTAAAGCAGGGAAACCCTCCCACGTTAACCCTAAAGATCTACGACCAATCAGCCTATCATCCTTCCTTCTTAAAACCTTGGAAAGATTGATTGAAATTTACATCAGACATAACCTAAGACCATGTCTCATTTCCACAGCTCAACATGCTTACTCTAAGGGAAAATCAGTAGAAACAGCACTTCATTCGCTGGTACGCAGCATTGAATACTCCCTCGAATACAAAGAATATAACCTAGTAGCTTTCCTAGATATTGAAGGAGCTTTCAACAACGTCAGTTACCAGGCGATCACGACAGCAATGGAAAAGCTGCAATTAAAGAAACCACTCATAGATTTTATTAGCCTCATGCTCAAAAGCAGGACAATAACTTCAAGCATGAGAAGCTTTACTACCACCAGATCGGTGCATCAAGGTACCCCCCAAGGAGGGGTCCTTTCGCCTCTCTTATGGAACATGGTAGTAAACGACCTTCTAACATCATTAGAAGCAGATGGTTTCAGGGTGATTGCCTATGCTGACGACGTTGCAATATCTGTATCTGGAAAACACTCCCAAGTTCTCCCGGAACTCCTACAAAATGCCTTGAATAGGCTAACAAAATGGGCTAAGCAATGTGGCCTGGACGTCAATCCACATAGAACAGAACTAGTACTCTTTTCAAGAAGGTACAAAATTCCTCAGCTCATCCCACCCAAGATTAAAGGAATACCATTAAGGTTTTCCGACCAAGCTAAATATTTAGGCCTCATTTTAGACAAAAAATTAAATTGGAAGGCAAATATTGATGAAAGAGTAAAAAAGGCTACTGTAGCGCTTTTTACTTGTAAAAAGGCCATAGGATCAAAATGGGGCTTCTCCCCAAAAATAACCCACTGGCTATACACTTCGGTAATTAGACCGATACTCATTTATGGAGTTGTCGTATGGTGGACCGCACTGGACAAGATGGTAAATCTAAATAAGTTCATCAAAGTCCAGCGGTCAGCAGGTATGTGCATCACAGGAGCACTTCGCTCAACACCAACCGCAGCCCTGGAAGTGCTTTTAAGCCTAACACCTCTTGACATCTTCTCCAAAACGGTGGCAGCTAACTCATGTGTGAGGCTTAGAGCCACCTCTCAATGGAACAGTAACAATACTGGACATACTACTATCCTAGATAACTTTAGATCTATCCCAGATCGCCTAGACTATACCACCCCTAAAATGGTATTCGGTAAAAGCTTCCATGTGTCCATCCCTTCAAGATCCTCCTGGGAAGAAGAGAGACCCCTGGAAGACAATGCGATACACTTCTATACAGACGGTTCAAAGACCGATTACGGAGTTGGAAGTGGTATCTATTCGGAACAACTGAATCTAAGTCTATCATATAGACTTCCCAATCAATGTAGTGTATTCCAGGCAGAAGTAATGGCGATTAAAGAGGCACTATCCTGGCTCAAAGAAAACGTTATATCTTGCAAAGATATACGAATTTTCTCGGACAGCCAAGCCGCTCTTAAATCTCTCGCGTCTGTCTATACAAACTCTCAATTAGTCCACGACTGTCGATCATCTCTGAATGAGATGACAGAACAGTTTAATATTCACCTCATTTGGGTGCCGGGCCACAGAGACATTCCGGGAAATTGCAAAGCCGATGAGCTCGCCAAAAACGGAACACTTCTGCCAAATGTTAGACAAAAACATAACGTAGGAACACCACTTGCTACATGCAAATATCTTCTCAAACAATATGCTCTAGAAGCAACAAATGCTAGATGGTCACAGAGCACCACCTGCCTAACAACCAAGCAAATATGGCCAAGCATAGACTTAAATCGGTCAAAAGGCTTGATATCCTTGAGCAGACAAAATATAAGCTCTACAATTGGAGTAATAACAGGACACTGCCTCATAGGAAGACATGCTCTGAGGCTAGGAGTCTACACAAATGACTTCTGTAGAAGCTGCATGGACGAGGAGGAAGAGGAAACAGTCCAACACCTGCTATGTACATGTCCAGCACTCTCCACTAGAAGGAATAACTTTCTCGGTAATGCCTTCTTCGACAATACCAGTGAACTGCCAATGACTGACACAAAGTGTCTCTCTAACTTTATTAAAAGCACAAAATGGTTTGTTTAACTTTCATTACTCTCCCATGAGTAACCTTATTAGTGGTATCACAATGGACCCTTGAGGTCTAAGTGAGTCAATGACATCTAGACAGCCACTCCAACCTAACCTAACCTAACTATATGCATTATTTACAGGAATATTTTAATGTATTAACATTATTTACATTTTCTGAAACATTTTTTCAAATGCCATACTTTCGCGTTGACGCCTTTCCACAGACTAATCCTTTTGTCGACGTCGCTTCCTTGTTTGACTTCGGAAGCTTACTTTGACTTGGTTATAATCCTATTTTTCGTTGAAAGGATCAGTTTCAAGAATTTCGGCATCCTCCGAAGACATAACGGGGGCGCATTTACTCCGGGAGCCCGGGCGAGCAAATTGTCAATTTCCTAAAAATTTTCCCGAGATTTTTTGAGCATTCCCGTTTTCTTATTATCTTCCTTGTATTGCTTTTAAGTTGTTTTAAGGCCTTTAAACTTTGTGTCCATCTGCTCATGCGTTAAGTTAACTATGAAAGCTTGATTTATTTCGTGGACGATATCTTGGAAAATTTTTTTCTTTACTCCAGTTTGTAGCTTTGTTTTGTTGATTTTAAGCAAACTTATTAAAAACAATGTCATTGGACGGGTCCACTTAACAATTATTTCTTTTTAAATCGAATTATCGACTCTTTGGGGATTTTGTTTTCACAGTTATCTCCTTCTAAGTCTCATTGAGAAATTTGGGTATTTGGGATGGCCTCCTAGAGGGTGATGATTGTTATTTTGCACTAGTTAAAGTCCTAGGTATTCCCTTCTTTGGGGCATGGGGTTTTCTTTTATTTCAAAGTATCAAATCGTCTATGCCCAAGACGTTTGATTTTTAAAAGTTGGCAACATTGATTCCCTTTCAAAGCTTCTAAGTTTGTAGAAGTTCTATTTTTTACTATGTGATCTGGTTCTAATGTATTGATTTGGAGTGTACTACTCAAATTATACAATTTATTTATAGAAGTATAGATATTAAATCAAATTTATGCCCTCACGAACATCGGGAGGGAATACAAGTTTCAGAAGAATTTAAAAGCATTATAATAATCTTAACCGTGAAATTTAAGTCAAGAAAAGACAAAAGTGGGTATGTTTTTATTGTATAAGTATATCTATATGTATATACATAATAAACCAAGTGTTACGCATAAATTTGTGTTAAGAATTGAAAAATTCATTTTCCGGCTACAAAGCTCATCATCAATTTATTAAAAAAAAAAAAAAAACATTTTTGTCACATATTTTCTAGAATCTTGTTTAAATGTATCTCATTACCTTCTTTTGTACATATTTATTTTGATGGGAGCAGAAAAAGACTCTTTGTAGAAATATCCTTGAATTGAATTAATAAACGTACTGTTGATTTTTATTTAATGAGCCCGAGTAACATAAGGTTAAAACAATTTAGTCTCTAAATTTATTCATCTTAACTTTAATTATATTCGTTCGCTTACAATCAAATCTGACCAACTGAGAAAAGTGTTAGTTTGTATTTTCTCTCCCTTCATGTACAAAAAGCTCAGGAAGTATTTGCCAAAAATTCACGTATGTATGTATATAGTCAGTTCTGATTGCAAGCCAACGACAAAGAAGACACATTTTTAAAATAAGGCAAATGAAGTTAGTTTTTAAAATATATAAGATTAATATCAGATTCTTAAAACCTAAGAAAACTCACTACCTTACTTACCTAGGTCCTCAGACCTATAAAGTCCATGGGTGTTCGCTAGCGAGACATAAAGCCTCAACTTCTCCTACACTTAAATTCCAATATGGGAGCGTATCGGAATCCCGCTTTTTAAAATCCCGTTTTTTAAAAAATCCAGAAAAAAAAGTTTTATAATCCCGTCTTCTAAAATACCGATTTTTTTTAAATCCCGTCTTTTAAAATCCCGCTTATTCAAAATCCCGATCAATTACAATCCCGCTTTTTAAAATCCCGTCAAATCCTGACAATCCAGTTTTTTTTTACAAAATACGTGCATTAAACTGAATAACAACAGGAGTCAAAGGTTTGAATGTTAAATTACTTGGCTAATCTATACTAATATTATAAAGAGGAAAGATTTGTGTTTTTGTATGTAACGAATAAACTCAAAAAGTACTGGACCGATTTTAATAATTCTTTTTTCATTAGAAAGCTACATTATCACTGAGTAACATAGGCTATATTTAGTACTAGATTATTATAGAAATCTTTAGAAATTCCTATTAAAACCAACCGAAGGTGTAAGAAAATTAGCCATAAAATGTCTTTCATCGCATACGCTGCGAAGAGTATTAATGATATGACAAAAAAATGTTTTCTAATTTAGTGATTCATGGTCGCTTTAATTAGCATGCCTATAACTTAAATATCTGTACCTATTTATGTCTACCCGTGCGAAGCCGGGACGGGCCGCTAGTATATAATAATTACAAATAAAACTAATATATAATATCGTAATTTGTTTTGTTTTTACTGTACATAAACAATAATTTTTGTTTACAATATTAATTCTTGCACAAACAAAATGCATCCTACAGCAAATCTACCTCTTGATAACGTTCTTACCACTATCGTTGACTTTGGTAATTTTTAATTGGAGTTTGTTGTTTTGTTTTAAAAGAATACTACTTTACTTTATGTTTTTATTTTTTGATATGTTATATTTGTTAAAGGTTACGATAAAACGAATCAAGAAAAATACCTCATTTTTTAATTTGTTTTAATTTTTTATAATTTCGATTTCGCAATCAAAACTAGTTGTTTAGTTTTAAAAAATCGCGTGATTTTATAAGAAATAAACAACTAGTTTTGATTGCAAAATCGGGATAATAAAAAACGGGATTATGAAAAACGGTATTATGTATAATAAACGGGATTACAAAAAGCGGGATTATAAAAAATCGGGATTATAAAAAGCAGGATTATAAAAGACGGGATTTTAAAATCGGGATTTTAAGAAACGGGAATATAAAAACCGGGACATCAAACCCAACCCTTCTAATATGATGATTGTCATGCAAAGCAATCATTACCAATCTACTATCATTGTCCAATCTACTGCCACTTGCACATTCGTATATAATAGTTCCTGACCAGTTATCCTATAAAGTTCTTCATTGGATATTCGATTAGGACAGAAAGCCCGAAAGAAGTTTCGTAAACGCCTGCAGTTTCCTGGTAATCGTTGCTGTTTTATCAGGTTCTGCAACCTTATTACGGAAGGTACTGATTCGAAGTTTGAGCAGAACAGTCGTAACTCTGTCTTCAAGCTGAGAGAATTGTTCCGCAAAACAATGAACAACATTCCGAACGCAGCCTCAGTTTTCCCGATATGGCTACCGATATCTTGTTCAGTTCCGCCCGGTAGACCATACTTTCAAGATTCTGAAAACTCTACTTTTTCTACTGGTTGCTGTGCAATGTTTACCAGAGAGGATGACTGGGAGGTATCGAGGCTGATCATCTAAGTTTTACCCATGTTGATTTTAAAACCACGATTTCTGCTCCTCTTTCAACCCTTGTTGCCATTTGATGGAGATCCATTATCCTGTGGGATAGTAAGCACTCATATTTTGCAAAATTAAGATGTTTTAGTTATATTGTCAGAGTCCATCTTTTACGTTTTACGCGCCAAACTGTGACGTTTCCATTTAAAGGTGTGTTTAGTAAAACGAAATTTTCACAATCAATCTTACCTTCTCATTCTGGTATTTAAAGTTGCTCAACATAAAATCGATCTTTGAGTTCTCTACTGGAGTTTTTCGTAAATAAAATAAGTAAATTTATTCTTTATCTAGACCTGTCAAAACGTACATTTCTCTTGTTATTGCATTCTATGGGGCAAAATAAATTGATTTATGTTTGATTTAAGATCAAATCTGCACATCCTCTTTGTACCAATACTAATAACATTTTAAAAAAATGTTTAGTTGGGAATTTGACGGCTCTTTCGCACTCGTTAACACATACAATTCACCACGAAAAAATCAATTTTTGAAGGAAATCTGAATTTAACCATACGCTTTTCTGTGTTCTATTTTTGTATTAATTGTAAAAAAAATAAGGATATAGTTTTATGTTTTGTTGGAAGTTTCGACTAAGTTTTTTAAATAAACAAGAATAGTTATTTTGCAATTAAGACCAGTTCTTATTAACTTCCCATAGGAAGTTATTGTAATGGGTTCGATTTGTCAAATTGAAAATTTTGACATTTCTCGACGTTTCAAGGTCCCTAGAGTCGAAATAAAAGATTTTTAGAAAGATGTCTGTGCGTGCGTGTGTACGTACGTCCGTACGTCCGTACGTTCGCGACGTTTTTTTCGTCGTCCATAGCTCAAGAACCAGAAGAGATATCGACTTCAAATAAATTTTGTTATACAGATAATAAGGCAGAAAGATGCAGAAAGGGCTCTCAAGAAAATTGCGTGGGTGTTTTTTTTACCATAGCAGTTTAAAAAAAAGGTGAAAATTTTTGTTAACCCTAAATATCTCATGAACCAATGACGCTAGAGACTTGAATTAAATTTTATGTTATTCCTATATATTGTAACGTGATACAAAACAATTATATTTTTGGAAAAAAATTCAATTAACGGTTTTTTTTTAAAATCAAAAAAACTGAAAAAAAAAATTTGTCACTTCGAAAATTTCACGACTAAAATATGATTTCATCTCCAAAACAATTTTGTGCAACGAAGAATAATGTTTTTGACATCTGATAAAATTTTGAGACAAATCGAATTGACAGTTTTTTTACAAAAAATAATAACCTACAAAAAAATAAAAAAAAAAGTTGGTAAAAATTGAGTTTTGACTCAAATATCTTTTCAAGACTTTGAGATATTGGCTTTAAACTACTTTTATCTTTCAAAAAACATTGTTGTCAACATTCAGTAAAATTTTGAAAAAAACAGAATTGATATTTTTTTTACAAAAAATTAAAAACCGAAAAAAAAATTTAACAAAAGTTGGTAAAAATTGATTTTTGACTTAAATATCTTTTCAAAAATTTGAGATTATGGCTTCTAACTAATTTTAACTTATAAGAAATATTGTTTTCAACATTAGGAAAAATTTTGAGAAAAATCGAATTGACAGTTTTCTTACAAAAAATAAAAACCTAAACAAAAAAATTAATAAAAGTTGGTAAAAATTGATTTTCGGCTCAAAAAGCTTTTCAAAAATTAAAAATATTGGCTTCAAACTTATTTTATTTCAAAGAAAATATTGGTTTTTATATTCAGTAATTTTTTTATAAAAGTCCAACAGTCCGGTTTTTCATAAAAAAATAAAATCTACAAAAAATAGAACGCAAATTTGGAAAGAATTGATACATTTAGGCCTCGGCCAAGCAGTAAGCGGCTGAGCGGCTAAGCGGCTGAGCGGCAAGCGGCTGAGAGGCAACTCTAAGTGACGTATGGCCAGGCACTGAGCGACTGCTTTTGAGCGATTAGTAGTTAAAGTCGAGATTGCACACACGAAATTAACAACTCAATGTTTACTTTGGCCATCTTTACTTCTTGGCGCTCAGAATCAGGTTTGGTTGCTGAGCGGCGGCGCCGCGCCGCTTAGCCGCTCAGAATTTTGTTTACCGCTCGCTCATTGCGTGGCCGCTTCTATGTGATTTCATATGTTTTATATTTTTTTTCCGCTCAGCCGCTCAGCCGCTTACTGCGTGTCCGCGGCCTTAGACAAACTTTTAAGCAAGACAAATCGATAGACGGGATGGGAAGTTACCAGTGTGAGTCGCATCCCAGCCTCTTTTTTTATTTGGATTCAAATTGAAAATGGAAAACATTCTGGTTCGCTGATTGATTTACAATGTTTTAATTATTCCGAAAAATATTCAATTGTTTCAACTTCTATTGCGGAAGGTTTTTTTTGGACAATTCCTCATTGTACTATATCCAAAAAAATCTCGGGTGTTTGTTAGTTTATCACAAAAACACTGACTTAATGAAATATAACACTGAATCTTAATTATTTCTTCTGAAATATTATTCAATAATTCGTCATTCATTTAGCACTGAAATTGAAAATAGTGTTCATTAGTAACACATCCGCAATTCTGAAATTTGTTGTATAATTTTGCATAAATTGTGTATTATAAAAATAAATGTCAAGCCTCATCAACCATTCACCCTCCTTATGTGGTTTGATGATTGGAGGAAATATTAATAAAAAAAAGAAATCAAATCATTTTATTTGGAGGATTTACCAAGGTTTAATGAAGAGATATGCATGAAATACAGATTTCCCTAGTGCACTAAACGTGCATTCGAAATTTTAAGTTATTGATAAATCACACATCTGATTTTGAAACGATTTTAGGGCCAAACAAAACAATTACTATAATTACTGGATCACGTATAGTTGTTACGCGAAGTTGTGAAATACCAATTAATTATTATTTTTAGGTCTAATTTTGAACAGCATATGTCAAATTTTAAAATGCATATGTATCTACAAAATCCATGTTTATTTTGACAGTTTGATTTTAAAAAACCAAAAGTGTTTTTGTATCCTTATGAAATAGGAATGAGAAATACACCTGTGGAGCACAAAAACTTGCTCATGGTAAAATTTAAATTTAACTTCTTAGAAAATTTTCTAGATATTTAGCAAATTACTAGCTATTCCAAAATAAACACAATAATGGTGCATTGAACATGCCTAAAGGGTGACAAAGCATTAACAAAAACTAAGCACACAAACCTAAATCGGTTGAATGGACCACTGAAACGTCAGAAACTCAGAAGTCATATGGATTTAAGGCCTGGTCGAATAGAACGCCATTACGGTCAGCGATTAAAAATGGAACACGACCGTCAAATTGAAGTTCTAGATTTTTACAATGAACGCGACACTGCCAAACGTCAAAACAGGAAAAAAACAAAGTTGTTTTTTGAATGTGATCTAAAACCCTTATGTAATTCTTGTTAGGAAAATCAAGATGTGCATAATTTTCAATTTTATTAATTTGAAAAGTATTTTCATTTTAAAAATGCCAAACTTTTGCTGAATGGACACTGGAATTTTTTGTAATCGCTAAATTATTTTTGGTTGCAATTATTATTATTATTAATAATAAAATCAAAGAAAAAAGAGTTGCCTTTACTTTTGAACTGGGTTAATAGAACGCTAAAAGCAAGCTGACCGCGTTCTGTTTGACCAGACTACATAACTAAAAGTTAAGGAAGCAATTTTAGTAATTTTAACATGGGAGCCAGTTATTTGGCTGATGGCAATGGTGAAGTTGAAGCTGAAGCTTGTGGTTCTGTCAGAGTTGAAAAGTACGAAAACAACACACAGTGACACAGTGGCTGCGTTCAATCTCGTGTTAGATAGGGTATCTTGGATAGGTGGATTTTTAGATACCTTGTTGAACGAGTTAAATAGCTGTATTAAGATAGCTGTCAAAAAATAAAAACAACTTTGAGCTGTTCACAAAAAGCAAAGAAATTTTATTTCTTATTCCTTCTCATCAAAAATTGACCCGTGTTCTTCAAGAACTTTTGCAATTTCTTGAAAAATTGTTCTTCGCCGGGTTTTTGGCTCTCGGAGCTGGTCCTTTCTCTTTCTGCACTCCTCCAAGAAGGGCAGAATGGATTTATGTTCCCAACCTTAAAAAAAGGGAATAGAGTGGTTCTTCTTTGGGGTTTTGAATCATCTGAAAGAATAACTTACCTTTCCTTTCAGCGACCTTATTTGCTTGTAGCTCCACAAGCTGTCCGCCTCTGTCTGCTTTTATACATAAAAACAAAAAAGTTAGATTTATTTATTTCCACAAGAATAATATATATTTACCTCTATTTTGTTATACCTCTGGAACAGGATGAGGTTCTTCAACTTCAGAATGCTGGACACTAGACTGAAGGTAAGAGCTAGAAAATTGGTCATCTACAAAACGAGAACAAAATAAGTCAATTTTAAAGTTTAAAAAAATAGATCATAATTACCTTCTAAAATTCGGAGGCAAATAGCTTCTTCATCGTCTATTATGTACAGAACATCCTCAAATACAACTTCACCTAATATTTTGTATCTTTTTGTTTACCAACAAATACAAAAAGCTGAAATCAATTTTCAAGAATCTTGAAATTCAGCCATGTGTCAGATACCTACATACCCCAGAAATTCTTGGATACTTTTGGATTCCTTTTTTGACATCTCAGCTATTTTTGATCAGCTGTTATTTTACACGTAAAACACTAACAAAAAGGTATCCGCATACCCTATCTGTCTGAGATTGAACGCAGCCAGTGCTACAATGCGAAGATGAAGCCGAAGGTGAAGTGCAAGTTGGGTGAACTTTTACTTTTGACTATATGCTGCTCAGATTTTTGACTTTTGTATGGTTTATATGGCAAGGGCGGATCCAGACTTTTAATCAGGGGGGGGGGTCACACACTTAGATGAGTTTTTAATCACAGCTTAAAAATGTTCTTTAATGTTTTGTTAAGGAAGCTAACAAAATTTAAATAACATAATGTGCAACGTTGCATTTCGACGAAGGGTAGACAACTCTACAAAGCGGGTATTGAATGTAACGTTGAACTTTTCTCATCAGGAAAACCAACGTATTGGCCAACCGATACAGCGAAAACACCCGATCTTGTTGACTTTTTCATCGCAAGAGGAATGAACAGAAAATATATGACAGTAGATGATAACTTCGATTTTTCTACGGATCACTCGGCCGTTATCTTAACAATAAACAGTAACGTAATCGAAAAAGGAAAGCCCCTAATTTAACAAATAATAACACAAATTGGGATAAATTCAAAGAAGATTGCGAAAATAGAATTATACTGAACGTCTCTTTGCAAACTCGTTTGAGTTAGAAGATGAAACAGAAAAATTTATAAATATTGTTCAAGAAGCAGCTTGGAATAATACTCCGATCTGTAGTAAAAAGTCAAGGCAATACGAAGAAAAAATTCCAGAAGATATAAAAGAATTAATACGCGAAAAACGAAAAGCTAGAAAAGTATGGCAGCAATCACGTGCTCCTCAGCATAAAAGTGTCGTCAACTTTTTATCAAACAAGATTAAAAATTTGTTACGAGATTTTAAAAACAGCGAGAATTCTGCCTATCTTGAAAGCCTAACAGCAGACAAAAAAACGAATTATTCTCTTTGGAAGACGATAATAATAATAATGTCGGCACCTATTCGAAAAAATAATTCTGAATGGGCAAAAACTGATAAGGAAAAGGCGGATTTATTTGCTAAGCACCTTGAGGAAACGTTCAAACCTTTCGATGGTCAAGAGCTTCTGACTAATGACGGAGAGCTCCAACCAGCGCCGGACAATTTTTCTATCAGGAATATTACTTTGACTGAACTTGTCCAGGAAATAAAACGGCAGAAAAATAATAAAGCTCCTGGCTACGACCTGATTAACGGTCGTGTCCTTAAAGAGTTGCCTAAAAAGCAATGGTTAAGCTCTTACAGCTCACTAACGCTGCTTTAAGACTTGCTTACGTACCCACGCAATGGAAAGTCACCGAAGTAATAATGATCCCCAAACCGGGTAAGCCACCGAATGAGAAAAAATCGTATAGACCAATTTCTCTCTTACCAATTATATCTAAAATATTTGAAAAATTGCTTCTTAAACGAATGCTACCAATTATTGAAGAAAAACGTTTAATTCCCGACCACCAATTCGATTTCCGGAATAATCACTCGACAATTGATCAGGTTTATCGAATAACTAACGAAATTGAAAAAGCATTTGAAGAAAAAAAGATTTGCTCAACTGCATTTCTTGACGTTTCTCAAGCTTTTGACAAAGTTTGGCATGACGGGCTAAAATATAAATTAAAAGTCTTTCCAGAGCAAATATATAACATTCTTGAATCGTACCTAGAAAATAGATTCTTTCGAGTTAAGCAAGGAACGGAGTATTCGGAGTTTAAAGAAATAAACGCTGGGGTTCCCCAGGGTAGCGTCCTTGGACCGATTTTGTTTGTTCTTTATACCCGAGATATACCCCAAACAGAAGGCACAACTTTAGGCACTTTTGCCGATGATACAGCTGTACTCGCTTCAAAAGGCATTAAATAGCATTTCAGATTGGACAAAGAAATGGCGAATTGCTCTTAATGAAACGAAATCGACGCACACAAATTTTACGTATAAAAAAGTATATAACTTACCTATTTATGTAAACTCTGTGCAAATTCCATACGCTAATGAAGCGAAGTATCTAGGCATGACTCTAGACGCGAAACTTAAATGGAAAGTTCATGTAAAAAAGAAACGCGATGAACTCGAAAATAAACTCCGCGAATTGACATGGCTTATTGGAAGATATTCCAATCTAAGCGTTTATAACAAGCTTCTTATTTATAAGCAAGTACTGAAACCAGTTTGGACGTACGGTATACAACTTTGGGGTTGTACCAACGAAAGAAATATACAAATTTTGCAAACATACCAAAACAAAGTACTTAAAATAATAGTAAATGCTCCATGGTATGTAAGAAATAGCGACTTACATAGAGACTTAAATATAAAATATGTAGAAAACGAAATTAAAAAATTTGCTACAGAGCTAAGATCACGACTTAGAAATCATAGTAATAACTTAATCCAACAATCTGTTAGCGAGGCGTTCGTTTTTCGGCGTCTGCACCGAACAACACCTTCTGATCTAGCGCAAACAAATTAATCTCTCCACTCGAATTTTGTGGAATCTTCAGGTCCTCTCGTTGGGGAGCTTCCTGACAAAACGCGAACAAAATGACGCTAAAACTACTTGTTAAGCTGGACTTAGTTGTAGTAATAATATAGAAGATAAGGGAGGTGAGTTTTAGTCAGTAAAAATCTGACACTACTATAAGCATCGGGCTTATAGTGTCTCTGAAGATTTCTCACCTTCCTGCGAAAAAAAAAAAAAAAAAAAAAATAATGTGCATAGTAACCTTACGTTAACACATTTCAAGGGCTAAAGTGACAACTTTAAATAAATTGGGTGGCGCAACACTCCGTTGAGAACTAGGGTCTAGTGACTTACAACTCTCAACAATTCCTGTGTGCGAGTACTGTTGTCAGGGATGGAGGGGATCTACAGTTTTAAGCCGAATCCGAACGGCTAATTTGAGAAAGCACTTTTCATGACAAGAATTACTCTTGGAGAATTTGTCAATTCCTCGCAAGAGGCAGTACCCCCGTGAAAAAAAACTTTAGATGGAATAGGCAGGGATTGAACCCAAGACCTCTGGCATGACAGTCCAACGCACTAACCATCATGCCACCGGTACCACAGTGACAACTTTAATTATCAAATTATTTTAGAACACTGTTGTACAATGTACAGCAATTTATGATGACTTGCTACATATGAAAGCAATCCAAGATTCCAACAGTTTTCTAAATATGCCATTTTTAAGAGCTAAATCACAGTGGTGCATTTTACGCAGAATTAATGTAAGAAACTGTTTGAAAAAGTAGCTTTTTTCCAAAAATAAAATATACTTTTTGTGTTTCCATTTCTATTAATGCGAAGAACGCTACAAAACTTGAAAAATCCAGAAAATGGGAGAGGATCTGATATGAAGAATTGTCGAGTTTTTTTCTATTATTACTATCCCTATCAGTCTGTTTACTCGTATTTTGATCGTAGTCAACAGAACTTAAAAATTGTAGAGAGACAAATGTTTGGTTCTTGAATTTTGCCATTAGTTTAACAAAACTGTCACTTTTGCAGTTTTTTTTTTTTTAAATTTCAGTTCTAGATTCACTTCAAAAGCAGATTTATTTACTTTTTTAAGATCCACGACTGGGTCGTTAGAACTTGCTAATTTCTCCCAACAAGTAGGTTTAAAAATATTTCCTATATTTTAAAATGTACCATTTTATTTCTCAAAAACTCTAAATTAACTTATTTTTTTTTCGAAAATCATTTTAAATTTTAAATTTTGTCTTAAAAAAATATTTTTGGTAAGCACTAAATAAAGTGCTTATAAATATACATTTAAATTTCGTTAAGAAATGTTGACCCCTTTCTGAGATATCGAGTTTAAACAAAACTGAGATATCGAGTAAACAAAATTAATAGGTATTATTTTTAAAAATTTAAAAAAATGACTTTTTGATCATCAAAAATCATCATCAATCTGATCATTTGATCATCGACAAGAACTTGCACAAAAAGAGAAGATAATTGAAATCGGTCCATTAGTTCTTGAGAAAACTTAAAAACAAAATAAAAGTTATGAGGGTTACCCTTCTTAAGCAATACCAAAATATGTTTCTTTTGTAGAAAGAAGCCAAATTAAGAATACAAAATTTAGAGAAAGTTTTAAAAAATCACATATTTTCACAAAGAAATTTGTATGGGAAGTGCTGTTATTTTTCCTATTAATAAAATAAAAAAAACGCCTTACGCTAATTAGCTGAAAATCTTAATTTCAATCAACACAATTGTTTGGACTGTAGGGGCCAGAACAGATAGACAGACGGACGAAATCGGGGTACCCACGTTTTTCGACTTCTCTACCATCGTAATGTCATGTTTGATTAAAAGCTCTAGTTCGATTTTTTTAACTAATGCAAAACTTGCTATATATTTCCTACATGTCACAAGTAAAAACCACTTTTATATGTGTCAAAAAAATTTAATAATAAAATTGAAGGCTAGTTTTAGGAATTTAAAGGCAACTAATTATCAAGTTGATGATCTCTTATTCAAGGTTTCTTTCTTTCTTTCTTTTAAAAACCTGAATATTTGTTGTTTTTCTTAGAAACAAATTTTATGAAAATAATTTAAAGCATGACTAAAATTTTTTTCAAATTCTAAATTGAGTGAAAACAATAATTTTAGTTGTTTTAAAAATTTTAAATTACTAACAAATTTTGAGATGAAATCTTTAATTATACAACTTAACTCTATAACCTTTTTGGCTCATATGATCCCCCCCTGGATGGTCCATTGGTCAAAAGTTGATGAATTTGTGATGTCTATTTGGAGTAAGGCTGAATATCCGATTCATATTATATTCGTGGTCCAGTCTTCAGTTAAAAGTAGTACTTTTAGAAACAAAGTTTAAGGAAGTAAAATACAAATTTTGTTTTCATATACACAGAATATATAATTCAAAATATAATGGGGGTCATATGCATTAACGCAATACGATTAGTTTTGAATTGAAGGGAATTCCTACAATAAAACAAACAAATTATCTCCCAGGGGGGGAGGGGTCATGACCCCCATGCCAACCCCCCTCCCCCCCCTGGATCCGCCATTGTTATATGGGTAGTTGAGGGATCAAGGTGAAAACTTTTGACTTCGCGGTATAGCTTCCAGTAAAATCCATCAGTAAAAATTGAAATAGGACTAATTTGAGTTTCCATAGCAGTCATTAAACTAGAGGTTTTAAATATCCAGAAGATTCGCATCTCCTTTTTGCTGTTGGCTTCATCTGTATTTTTGTTTTACTGATGTCATGAGAACAGTGGAACAAAATGAAATTTTTCAGTCAGCTGTCCAGTAAAAATCAAATTGTCATTATTAAAGTTAAACATAAGGGGCCGGTTATAGCTATCAGTAAAATCCATCAGTAAAATTTGAAACAGGAGGAATCTGATATGTTTTACTGTAAGCGTTTATTATAAATTTACGTCATTATATTAAATGTCACTTCAAGGCTTCGCGCCTCAGACAATTTTTTTTACTGTTGCCTTCATCAGTAAAATTTTTAACTTCCCATAGGAAGTTATTGTAATGGGTCCGATTTGACAAATTGAAAATTTTGACATTTCTCGACGTTTCAAGGTCCCCAGAGTCGAAATAAAAGATTTTTAGAAAGATGCCTGTGCGTGCGTGTGTACGTACGTCCGTACGTCTGTACGTCCGTACGTCCGTACGTTCGCGACGTTTTTTTCGTCGTCCATAGCTCAAGAACCAGAAGAGATATCGACTTCAAATAAATTTTGTTATACAGATAATAAGGCAGAAAGATGCAGATCAAGAAAATTGCGGGGGTGGTTTTTTTACCATAGCAGTTTAAAAAAAAGGTGAAAATTTTGGTTAACCCTAAATATCTCATGAACCAATGACGCTAGAGACTTGAATTAAATTTTGTATTATATATTGTAACGTGATACAAAACAATTATATTTTTGGAAAAAAATTCAATTAACGGTTTTTTTATAAATCAAAAAAACTGAAAAAAAAAATTTGTCACTTCGAAAATTTTACGACTAAAATATGATTTCATCTCCAAAACAAATTTGTGCAACGAAGAATAATGTTTTTGACATCTGATAAAATTTTAAGAAAAATCGAATTGACAGTTTTTTTACAAAAAATGAAAACCTAAAAAAAAATTGGTAAAAATTGAGTTTTGACTCAAATACCTTTTCAAAACTTTGAGATATTGGCTTTAAACTACTTTTATCTTTCAAAAAATATTGGTTTCAACATTCAGTTAAATTTTGAAAAAAATAGAATTGACAGTTTTTTTACAAAAAATTAAAAACCGAAAAAAAAAATTAACAAAAGTTGGTAAAAATTGATTTTCGACTTAAATATCTTTTCAAAAATTTGAGATTATGGCTTATTACTAATTTTATCTTATAAGAAATATTGTTTTCAACAGTAGGAAAAATTTTGAGAAAAATCGAATTGACAGTTTTTTTACAAAAAATAATAACCTAAAAAAAAATAAAAAAAAGTTGGTAAAAATTGAGTTTTGACTCAAATATCTTTTCAAGACTTTGAGATATTGGCTTTAAACTACTTTTTCTTTCAAAAAATATTGTTTTCAACATTCAGTAATATTTTGAAAAAAATAGAATTGACAGTTTTTTTACAAAAAATTAAAAACCGAAAAAAAAAATTAACAAAAGTTGGTAAAAATTGATTTTCGACTTAAATATCTTTTCAAAAATTTGAGATTATGGCTTCTAACTAATTTTAACTTATAAGAAATATTGTTTTCAACATTAGGACAAATTTTGAGAAAAATCGAATCGACAGTTTTTTTTACAAAAAATAAAAACCTAAACAAAAAAATTAATAAAAGTTGGTAAAAATTGATTTTCGGCTCAAATAGCTTTTCAAAAATTAAAAATATTGGCTTCAAACTTATTTTATTTCACAGAAAATATTGTTTTTTATATTCAGTAATTTTTTTATAAAAATCCAACAGTCCGTTTTTTCATAAAAAAAATAAAATCTACAAAAAATAGAACGCAAATTTGGCAAGAATTGATACATTTAGACAAACTTTTAAGCAAGACATCGATAGACGGGATGGGAAGTTATCAGTGTGGGTCGCATCCCAGCCTCTTTTTAACTTCCCATAGGAAGTTATTGTAATGGGTCCGATTTGACAAATTGAAAATTTTGACATTTCTCGACGTTTCAAGGTCCCTAGAGTCGAAATAAAAGATTTTTAGAAAGATGTCTGTGCGTGCGTGTGTACGTACGTCCGTACGTCTGTACGTCCGTACGTCCGTACGTCCGTACGTCCGTACGTTCGCGACGTTTTTTTCGTCGTCCATAGCTCAAGAACCAGAAGAGATATCGACTTCAAATAAATTTTGTTATACAGATAATAAGGCAGAAAGATGCAGAAAGGGCTCTCAACAAAATTGCGTGGGTGGTTTTTTTACCATAGCAGTTTAAAAAAAAGGTGAAAATTTTGGTTAACCCTAAATATCTCATGAACCAATGACGCTAGAGACTTGAATTAAATTTTGTATTATATATTGTAACGTGATACAAAACAATTATATTTTTGGAAAAAAATTCAATTAACGGTTTTTTTTATAAATCAAAAAAACTGAAAAAAAAAATTTGTCACTTCGAAAATTTTACGACTAAAACATGATTTCATCTTCAAAACAATTTTGTGCAACGAAGAATAATGTTTTTGACATCTGATAAAATTTTGAGAAAAATCGAATTGACAGTTTTTTTACAAAAAATAATAACCTAAAAAAAAATAAAAAAAAAGTTGGTAAAAATTGAGTTTTGACTCAAATATCTTTTCAAAACTTTGAGATATTGGCTTTAAACTACTTTTATCTTTCAAAAAATATTGGTTTCAACATTCAGTAAAATTTTGAAAAAAATAAAATTGACAGTTTTTTTACAAAAAATTAAAAACCGAAAAAAAAATTAACAAAAGTTGGTAAAAATTGATTTTCGACTTAAATATCTTTTCAAAAATTTGAGATTATGGCTTCTAACTAATTTTAACTTATAAGAAATATTGTTTTCAACAGTAGGAAAAATTTTGAGAAAAATCGAATTGACAGTTTTTTTACAAAAAATAATAACCTACAAAAAAAATAAAAAAAAAGTTGGTAAAAATTGAGTTTTGACTCAAATATCTTTTCAAAAATTAAAAATATTGGCTTCAAACTTATTTTATTTCACAGAAAATATTGTTTTTTATATTCAATAATTTTTTTATAAAAATCCAACAGTCCGTTTTTTCATAAAAAAAATAAAATCTACAAAAAATAGAACGCAAATTTGGTAAGAATTGATACATTTAGACAAACTTTTAAGCAAGACAAATCGATAGACGGGATGGGAAGTTATCAGTGTGGGTCGCATCCCAGCCTCTTTTTAATAATGTGATCGGAACAGTAAAAAATTGGAACACCAACAGTAAAACGAAATGGAATTTTTGTTGGCTTTTGGCAGTCAGCTGTTCAGTAAAATGAAATTTCATCATTTAAAAAATTAAAATGGATTTATAAGTTAAATAAAACTTTAAATACATTGTTTCTTTTTGAAAAAAATACTTGAACATAGGATTCATCTTATTGCATAAATCTTTTGCTAGAAATAAATATGTAACATGTTCAAAAACTGAAAACAAAAATTTTACTGATTTATTTTACTGATAGCTATAACCAGCCTCTTAAGTAAAATGTTAAGAGATGATATTTAAATCGTAAAAACTTAGAAATATATATTGTTTTAGCTTAGTAACTTACTTAATTAGTTTTAACATTTTAATACATTTTTGTTTTGTACAAGAATTAGAGAACAACGTGTAAACCAAATAAGTTCACCCGTACATATTGACAAACCGAGGTGGTCTTTAAATAAATTTACTCGAATTTTCTTTGTGGACAAGTAAATAAAATTTCTGAAATAACCATCTTGTCCAAAAAGTTCTTTGAATATCCATAGAAATCCAGATCATAACACTCTTAAGGTCTACCTTAAACGAAACTGCCTTTTCATAAATAGGACTATCTACTTTTTGGAATTTTGTCTGATGACATTATAAAGGGTGTCCCAAAATTACCGCAAGATTTGAATTGAATAGAAAACGCCGTTTTTAGTCTTTTGATAGTTATATTTTTATTGACTCGTAAAGTACATAGGATAGGGTTATGTATGGAATAATACATCGGACAAATGGCCCTCACGGCTTTGCATGCACATGCGCACTCTTTTGTTGAAATTTTCCATGACCATTCTGCATAAAAGTGGCTGAATTCCGTTGATGCAGCGTGGAATCTCCTCCTTTAATGCACGGGTGGTTGTGGGCTTGTTGACATAGACTTGTGATTTCAAATAACCCCATAAAAAGAAGTCTAATGGTGTTAAATCACACGATCTAGGAGGCCAATTTTGATCACCGAAACGAGAGAGTACACGACCTGGAAATGTCTCATGCAGTAATTGAATTGTTTCACGGGCTGTATGACATGTGGCACCGTCTTGTTGAAACTACATATTGGACACATCAATATCATCCAATTTTGGCAGAAAGAACTGTGTAATCATGTCGCGATATCGAGCACCAGTAACAGTCACTGCTTGACCAGCATCATTTTCAAAAAAATATGGCCCAATTATGCCTCCAGCCCAAAATCCACACCATACAGTCACGCGTTGTGGATGCATTTGTTTTTCGACAATCACATGTGGGTTCTCCGAACCCCAAATGCCGCAATTTTGGCGATTGACAAAGCCATCAAGATGAAAATGTGCTTCATCGCTTAGGATGATTTTGCTCGAAAAATCAGCCGCCAAGCTTTCACTATTTTTGAAATATTCTTTAATAATGAAGACACGTTGTTCTATTGTGTAACGCTCCATTTTTAATAATCCTATACTGTTAGCTGTCAAATTGTTTTTTTTTTTTCAGGGTTGCTAACACTTCACTGCACAAATGGCGGAAAATTCAAATCTTGCGTTAATTTTGGGACACCCTTTATAATGACAGGATATCTGTATACAAGTTATTCATTCGAAAGATTCTCTCGTAATTTATTTTCGAAATATAGTTGAAATTATTTTACCATTTATACGAAATAAAGATGAGGTTTTGATTATAATCAATAAACTTTGGCGAAGTCAGTAGCGTAGATCACTATTTATGTGAAATGGGGGGAATCGGGAGTATATCTCCAACAGTGTAGTATATACATATGTACATATTATGTATTTCTTTAATTTTTACAAAACTGCAATTTCCTTTGGATTTTGTTGCTTTGAGTTTTGAAGTTGAAACAACATCAAAATTAGCCCACTGTCAAAAGTAATATAGAAACCAGCAGGAAAAAAAAATCTACGGCACTGGTTAAAGAAATTCCCTCATCAGACTAACCTTTTTCTTATAGACAAGCTATGTACTTAAGTGATGATGGTTGTGACTTTATTCATAATTAACTTGAAGTTTCATGAAGTATAAAATCTTAATTTATTATAGAGAAAGAGAGTCACCATTCAAAATAATACCTTGTCATTTATGTGCTTTTCGTTGATGTCTCAATTCTTTTGATGAATTTTAATGGTAATTGAATATTTGACCAGAAAGAAAAGGTTTTTATTAAAATCTGAATTCTCTAAGAGGATTTTGAAAGTTATTTTAACTTTTGTTTTTTTGTTGTTGTTGTTTTTGTGTCAAAGAACAAAGCCTGTATTTAGGTAAAAACCTCAAAGTAACCACCTTTTAAATGGTATCCTGTGTATTATTTGAAAAACTCATGAGGTGGTAGCTCAGATGAATTCTGAGATTATTTGGTTGGAATATTTTATTTTTGTAATTTTTTTTTTCTGAAGATGAGAAATAAAATGAAACCAGAATTAAATATCTTAATATAATATAAATTACGTGTCACGATGTTTGTTCGCGATGGACTCCTAAACTACTTGACCGATTTCAATAAAATGTACACGGTGTGCAGTTTGATCCAATTTAAAAGACAGAATAGCTTATATCTCAGTTTATGATCACAATATTATTTTATTGCAAATAATTTGTCTATGATTTGACAGTCACAATTATCTGTTAGCTCTAGCTCCAAACAATTCTAAACAAACATCTATTGACTGGATTGAGTAGGTATTCAATAGATGGCGCTATGTGCGTGTACGTACGTCCGTATGTCCGTACGTCCGTACGTTCGTGACGTTTTTTCGTCATCCATAGCTCAAGAACCAGAAGAGATTTCGAAGAAGTAATTCTATATACAAAAATTTAAAAAAAACTACATAGGTAGTGTAAATGTTTTATTTTTGTTTGTATTTTTTTTTTATTTAATTAAATAAATAGTTTGGATTTTTACAGCAATAAACGCCTTTTCTTTTTTTTAGGCATAATGTCGATCACTTCATCTGGATTGTAATGACGCATTACAAAACCTACAACGAAAACACTAACAAATTACATGCGTTCTTTCACTACACCGAGCATTGAATTCACACTCAGTTCAACTTGGCCAAAACTCGGTGACATTAATTTGTAAAGGTGATTTTGTCATTCGCAAAAATATAATTCACACTAGGTTGTTACCAAAAGGTTGCCTAGTAGAACCGAACAAAACCAACGAGACAAGATTCAAACGAAGGAGTGAACGAAGAAGATAGACCAGAAAGTTCAACGTTAAGCGAGGATTAGAGGTAAGTAGTTTGGATATACACAGAGGCTTCCCCCCACCAGAGGTAAGGGGCTTTTGTGAAATATCCAAGTTTAATTAATTTACCAGTTCAACATTTTAGCAAGTGGTAAGTAGTTTTGAATATAAACAGAGGCTTCCCCCCACCAGAGGTAAGGGGCTTCTTGTGTAATATTCAAGTTTAATTAAGTTACCAGCTTCGGCTGTGTGTTACCAGCTTCGGCTGTGTGTTACCGGCTTAGGCCGTGTGTTACCTGTTTCGGCCGTGTGTTACCAGCTTCGGCTGTGTGTTACCAGCTGCGGCTGTGTGTTACCGGCTTCGGCTGTGTGTTACCGGTTTCGACCGTGTGTTACCAGCTTCGGCTGTGTGTTACCGGTTTCGGCCGTGTGTTACCAGCTTCGGCTGTGTGTTACCGGTTTCGGCCGTGTGTTACCAGCTTCGGCTGTGTGTTACCAGCTTCGGCTGTGTGTTACCGGTTTCGGCCGTTGGTTACCAGCTTCGGCTGTGTGTTACCAGCTTCGACTGTGTGTTACCGGTTTCGGCCGTGTGTTACCGGCTTAGGCCGTGTGTTACCGGTTTCGGCCGTGTGTTACCAGCTTCGGCTGTGTGTTACCAGCTTCGGCTGTGTGTTACCGGCTTAGGCCGTGTGTTACCGATTTCGGCCGTGTGTTACCAGCTTCGGCTGTGTGTTACCAGCTGCGGCTGTGTGTTACCGGCTTCGGCTGTGTGTTACCGGTTTCGACCGTGTGTTACCAGCTTCGGCTGTGTGTTACCGGTTTCGGCCGTGTGTTACCAGCTTCGGCTGTGTGTTACCGGTTTCGGCCGTGTGTTACCAGCTTCGGCTGTGTGTTACCAGCTTCGGCTGTGTGTTACCAGCTTCGGCTGTGTGTTACCGGTTTCGGCCGTGTGTTACCAGCTTCGGCTGTGTGTTACCAGCTTCGACTGTGTGTTACCGGTTTCGGCCGTGTGTTACCGGCTTAGGCCGTGTGTTACCGGTTTCGGCCGTGTGTTACCAGCTTCGGCTGTGTGTTACCAGCTTCGGCTGTGTGTTACCGGCTTAGGCCGTGTGTTACCGGTTTCGGCCGTGTGTTACCAGCTTCGGCTGTGTGTTACCAGCTGCGGCTGTGTGTTACCGGCTTCGGCTGTGTGTTACCGGTTTCGACCGTGTGTTACCAGCTTCGGCTGTGTGTTACCGGTTTCGGCCGTGTGTTACCAGCTTCGGCTGTGTGTTACCGGTTTCGGCCGTGTGTTACCAGCTTCGGCTGTGTGTTACCAGCTTCGGCTGTGTGTTACCGGTTTCGGCCGTGTGTTACCAGCTTCGGCTGTGTGTTACCAGCTTCGGCTGTGTGTTACCAGCTTCGGCTGTGTGTTACCGGTTTCGGCCGTGTGTTACCAGCTTCGGCTGTGTGTTACCAGCTTCGGCTGTGTGTTACCGGTTTCGGCCGTGTGTTACCAGCTTCGGCTGTGTGTTACCAGCTTCGGCTGTGTGTTACCGGTTTCGGCCGTGTGTTACCAGCTTCGGCTGTGTGTTACCAGCTTCGGCTGTGTGTTACCGGTTTCGGCCGTGTGTTACCAGCTTCGGCTGTGTGTTACCGGTTTCGGCCGTGTGTTACCAGCTTCGGCTGTGTGTTACCAGCTTCGGCTGTGTGTTACCGGTTTCGGCCGTGTGTTACCAGCTTCGGCTGTGTGTTACCAGCTTCGGCTGTGTGTTACCGGTTTCGGCCGTGTGTTACCAGCTTCGGCTGTGTTACCAGCTTCGGCTGTGTGTTACCGGTTTCGGCCGTGTGTTACCAGCTTCGGCTGTGTGTTACCAGCTTCGGCTGTGTGTTACCGGTTTCGGCCGTGTGTTACCGGCTTCGGCTGTGTGTTACCAGCTTCGGCTGTGTGTTACCGGTTTCGGCCGTGTGTTACGTACGGTAAGAGGCGATTCTCCGCGTAACGGCGATTACCCCAGTCTGGACCGAATGGACAAAAGAGACGAACCCCGCGCCGCCTGCTGACCGACACCTACCGCGGAGACTACTTTGGACCAATGAAACAACCCGAGATCTAGATGAGAAGAAGTATTATTACTAGAAATCTGAATTAAACAAAAAAATGTTAACTGACTAATGAAATAAACCCAAAATTATATAAAGTTAATTAGAAATAAAGACAAGGACCTATTGATGTTAAATTTCGGTGTTTTATTTAACTAACCCTGGACACCGTGAGCATACCCCAGCTGAGAAAATTTAAAACACCCTCACAGGATCTACATCAATACCTGAGTAAACAGACAGCATTGCAAGTGCGCTTAGTCTTGGATGGCCCATAAGGCTTCGGGATACTGTTTTGATCCTTTTCATCGTTGAAAAGGTTCTTTCAACGCTAGCTGTTGTAACTGGTAGTGTGGCCAAAATTGTAAGCAAATAGCTTATGCTCCTGAAGTAGGTCTTGTCACATATATCTAGCAGTTTCAGAACATCGGAAGAGGGATCCATCGATGAAATTTTTTCGCACCAGAGTATGTACTCCGCTTTAACAGCTGACAAGGATATTGCGTTATCGAAGTAGAGTGTTAGATTTTCCATTTCATTTACTCGATTGGCGGCAGCAAAACCTGGAAGCAGAGCTTGAAACGATAGTAAAACGTCCTCGTTGACCATAAATTTGTCAGTAAGATTTTGTATAAGAGAATCTAGACAGGGAATAAGTATAGAAACTCTAAAATATTCTTCTGGACATGATGTTTCTGGATTAGAGCGCGTTGTTTGTTTCAAAGAAAGCCTTGGAATTGTTATGCTGACTTCAAATAAATCCCTGGCAAGTTGTGATGCGGATTGAAAAGCGTCTCTGAAAAAGTCTCTGGCAGTTTCTCTTATGTTCTTAAGAGAACTTAAGACTTGTTTCGTGTGATTTATTGCAGACACGAAATTTAAAGATTTATTTTGAAGGAAAATTGATAAGGGTAGCGTTAAACTAAAAAGTTTTTCGCATACCATGAGGCTTACCAGAAAATCACTTCTTTGAATTGCTGCTAACAGAGTTGATGCTTTTGAAGACATTGCCCACGTCTTGGTGGATATTTCTTCAAGACTAATAGCAATACATTTGAAGATCTCTACAAATGAAAGAATGCTGTCATGCCTTTCATTAAACCTTGTTTCACAAAGGCGCAAAAGTCGTTTTTTTCTGCTTTCTGGTGCGTATTTTTGGATGGCGATTTGGAAAGTCTTATTTGCATTTGAATGGTTTCGGAAGAAATTAGCTATTTCGCTTACTACACCAAGATAATTGCGAATCGAGGGTGTTGACAAGGCATTAAACAGAGACAGGTTCAAGCGATGACTTGCACAGTGAACATATCTGGCATTTGGATACAATTGCCTTATCCTACTCTGTACTCCACTTAAGTGGCCTGACATATCTGCCGCTCCGTCATAACCTTGGCCAACACACTTGTTCATATCTAGATGTAGTTCCTCACATCGCTGCAATATGGTTTTAATCAGGTTTTTAGAAGTTTGGTCATCAACAGGAATAAAACCTACAAAATCTTCCCGAAGCATACTTTTCGTGGGCTCTGTACAGCAGTCAACATATCAGGCAGACGGCAAAGCCATGCTTATCGATTTTTGTAAATATTATTTATGTACATAAACAAGAAAAGAAACAATAAATCTAATCTATCTATCTATCATATCGGACACATATTGAAAGTTGCTCAGTGCCAGAAACATCCATTGTTTCATCAGCCAGAATGCTAAAACAACTCGATCTTATAACCCGGTTAGATATTTTTCTGGTGACAATATCAGAGCATATATCCAAGATTTCATTTTGGATATCTGGGCTTATATAGGTTCCATTTTTTTAACTGGTTACGATGTGGTGTTTTAAATTCGTATCCCCAGACTCAATTCTAAAACGCAGAAATGCTCTTAATTTTCCATCCTTTTTTGTAGGCCGAGTTAAGGATAGAGCCCCACTATCGTTATCGCCTCTTAACGGAAGCTCCTGATCTGCACAAAAGAGAATAGACTGAATAATTGGTCTTATTGCAGCTCTATTTTCAGATATTTCTCTTGCACGCTGGCTATTTAATTGGGAAGCAATATCTTTTTCCTTTCCAAAAGCAACATTTTAGAATGAGGTAGCGGTAAGAACACTTTTTTTGTGATATTGGTGCTGAATATGTTTATTGAAAACCTCCTTAGCTTTTTTCCAGTCACGAAATCCAGTTGACACAAGTTTACCGGGATGTTGATGTTCCCTTTTCCGACACTTTCATGAAAAAATACGCAGCATGGCTTGCAAAAAACAGCATCAGTACTTCTTGAATAAGCCAGAAAAGCAAAGTCTTCTAGAACCCTCTTGCACTGAAAGCTCCTTTTTTGAGATCCATGCATTGTCATTGGGAACTCAAAAGGCATTTGGGGAAGCAAGACAGAAGACAGAATTTTTTGTTTCATGTTGAGCCCCTGTAGTCCCCCCCTCCTGGCTACGTGCCTGGGTGGTGCCCATGTCTGATGTTCTCCTACCGTCCCCCTTAAATTGTTTACAACAATATAACAAAAAACGTTAGCCACAGCAACGCGTGGCCTGGTCAGCTAGTGTCAATTAATAAAAGAGATGATGGTTGAAATAAATCTTAGTTTATTTTGGTATGTTCATAACATTGACTGCATATTTCGATTTGTTTTTATTACTTTATTTTTATACATAAAAACAATCGAAATATATCTCATCTAGAATTCATAAAAGCCTTTAATTTATTAAAAATTATTCCTGTGGGCGAGTAATGTTAGGGATGGAAGGGACCTACAATTTTTATGCGAAATACGAACGGCGCGGCGGCTAATTGGAGAAAACACTTTTCATGGCAAATATTGCTTTTGGAGGATTTGTCAATTCCTTGCAATAGGCAGTACCCATGAAACAAAATTAAGATGACACAGATAGGGATTGAACCCCAAGACATCTGGCATGACAGTCCTACGCACTTACCGTCACGCCACGGGATTTGAAAAACAGCTACTTTGACAATTCCAACAAATGTTTGTATTACCTAGCTGATTTTACTTATCAATTCGATAACTGAAACGCTGTAGTGGTTAATGGTTGGCTCCCTTTTAAGATTATGACTTTCGACATTAGAAAATCTCTTTGTAAAGTTATCTTTGTCAAATGCTTCACTTTTTATTATGTGATTATAACAAAAGTCCCTAATTATTATTTGTGGGTCTTTTAAAAAAAGAACCCTTTAATGAAAAGAAAAAAATCAAAATAGAAATGTATATAAAATTCTTTTATAAAATATTTTCTTTCAAGAAACAAAACGAAAAAAGAAAAATGGTTGGAAATTTCGGTAATTGAGTGTTTGTCCCGAAAAAAAGGTTCATCATATTACTTATACCTAATCCTACATACCTAATCCTACATACCTAATTCTCTAAGGGATTTAAAAAAAAGTACATTTCGAACACTGAACGGCGAAAAATTATATTCTTTTTGAAAGCTTTGTACATACGAGTATATTGCCGCATCCTTTAGAATTAGGATTTCAATTTAATATAATAATCCTAAAAGGATCAACGACTACGATGAATACGACGACGACAACGACGACGAAAAATACGCGTGGGATAGTGGATTGAATATAAGTTCTTTATATTTTTGTTGGGTAAGCTAACCACACCAAAATTTGTTTTACTTTGAAGTTTCAAAAATGGTCAATCATTTTAACGAAATTGAAAGAGGGCAAATTATAACACAATTGAATAATTCATCATTGGCCTTTTTAAAAAGAAAAAAGAACAGTGATGAATGTCCCTGGGTTCTACCTTAATTAGGTTCATTAATAATGTATGTAGATATTATCAAAAAGCTTTGCTTGGGTGCATTTTTGATATTGTAAAAGAACGACTAAAAATCCATTCTTCTTAAGAAATTAAATTTATTTGAAAAAACGAAGAAACCAGAAAACTGACGATCTGCCGGTCAGAAGGTTTTTTTTTTAATGTTGGTGTATGTTTTCCAGAAAATTCCGCTTTTTTGAGGCTTCGATAGCAGTATATTTTTAGATTAAGGCAAATTTGAGACATGATTTATGACGAAATAAATATTTCTATCTTCGAAATAAAAAAGCATAACAAACCATTAAGTAGGGCTGTTTTTTTGAAAAAGGTACGAGGAAAATCGTGTTAAATCAAATAACGAGATATATAAATAATTTAATTATTGTTAAATTAAATTTATTCTGCTAATACTTTGTAAAAAACGTTATCAATTGAATTTATCTAAGACATTATATTTCAAAATATATTTTTGCTAACAAAATTTTTTAGTCGAAAACCGATTTTTATCAATTTTATGAGCATTTTTTAAAGTTTTAACTTATTATATAAATACAGATTGTATTTTTCTTGTGTTAAAAACAACATTAAGCACATAATGAAATCATTTTGAATTAAACGCCTTCAATTATTCACGAGATATCGAGAATGTAATATCTATTTTTACCAATTTTGCGTACTATTTTTTGTAGATTTAAATTTTTATGAAAAAAACTGACAGTATGATTTTTATAAAAATTTTTCTGAATGTCGAAAACAATATTTTCTATAAGATGAAATTAGTTTGAAGCCAATATTTTTTATTTTTGAAAAGATTTTTGAGTCGATAATCAATTTTTACCAAGTTTTAGTAATGTTTTTTTTTTTTTAGGTTATTATCACGTTAGTTTTTATCACGTCACACATTATAATAAATACTTTGATTCGCGTCACTAGCGTTATTGGTTGGTGAGATATTTGGGGTTAACCAAAATGTTAGCTTGTTTTTAAAATTGCTATAATAAGAAAACCATCCACTCAAGTTTTCCTCAAGAGTCCTTTCTGTATGTTTTTGTGTTAATATCTGTATAAC
The DNA here is from genome assembly GCA_920104205.1 of Eupeodes latifasciatus. Classification (NCBI taxonomy): domain Eukaryota; kingdom Metazoa; phylum Arthropoda; class Insecta; order Diptera; family Syrphidae; genus Eupeodes; species Eupeodes latifasciatus. The sequence continues at coordinate 4,237,275 of OV049926.1, forward strand.
AAAATTTATAAGAAGTCGATATCTCTACTGGTTCTTGAGATATGGACGACGAAAAAAGCTTCGCGAACGTACGGAAGTACGAAAGTTCATACACACGCACACACTGACACTTCTATAAAAACCTTTTATTTAGATTCCTTCCGACCTTAAAACGTCGAGAATTCGATTCAATTCGACAAATCAGACCGAATATTTGTTGTATTGATAGTTTGAGGAGACAAAGTAAGAAATCCACCTGGACTTAAGCAGCAGTAGATTTAAAGTGCTCGTGGTCGTGAGACTCTGACTTTTGGAATTCTTGATCTCATCCCAGACCACAAATATAACACAATCCGACCTCAAAACTGAGTGTTCGTGGTCACATTTCTTCATGTCATTATAAATATTATATTATACTCAGAGCTTCATAAAATAGTTATGGTTCGATATACGAGTAAGTGCAATGGTCTGCTAAGATCTTGACAAGGAAAATCCTCAATTTTAGCTTAATAGAAAACTGAAAATATTCGTTACCAAAGATTGATATGCACACTCATAGGTGGTCAGAATATGAAAAACTAAGCCTTAACGTGCTATAAAGTACAAACATACAGTTGAATCCCTCTAAATCGAATTTCTCTCTAACTCTAACTTTTTCGACATACATATTTGTTCTTTCCCCTCAATTTTCCATACAAAAACCATCCTCTTAGTCAAAATTCATTCTAAGTCGAAATTCATTCCTTCTTAATGTGAGAAAAATTATAATATTTTATAATTCAACTTTCAGATAAATTATGGCCTCAAGAAAGTTGAATACATTAGATCTTGCCACAAAAGTTCGTTTAATTGAAGAAATTGTGAAGGAATTTGAAAAGAAAATTGCTGAAGATTTTGGCTAAGAGTACTCTTTCTTCGATACGGACTGAAAGATAAAAAAAAATTAAGTTCTCAGTAAGTTTGTGCTAATATTTGTTGTCACCTTAACCGGAACAAAGTTTGTGAGCATGAAAGTTTTGACAAAGCTGTTTTCAAATGGTTCGAAAGTGTGCGTGACAATAGTTTACCTGTAAGCGGTCCAATCTTAAAAAAGAAAGCGCTGAAATTTACAGAGAGTTAAGGATTTTCTAATTTCAAGGCAAGATTGGCTTATCAGATTTAAAATAAGGCCGAGTATACTTAGCAAAGTTTTGTCTCGTAAAATTGCTTCTGTTAATAATAATAAAGCCAATGAATGGAAACAACAGATTTCAGAAGTTGTTCGAGGATTTAAACCGGATAATATTTTTAATCTCCATAAAACGGGAGTTTTTTTTACAAATGTTTGCCGACACGTACCTTGACTTTGAAAGGAGAGAAATGTTTTGGAGGGAGTTGTAGGGTCTAACATGACGGGCTAAGAAAAGCTTTAGCTCTTATTTATCGGGTTGAGTAAAAATCCTCGCTGTTTTAATAAAATAAAATGTTTGCCAAAGTTCTTGGATGACAGCAGATATATTTACTAGTTTGATTTTAAAGCTCGATGTAAAGTTTGAACGATCAAAGCTCAAGGTATTATTTTTCATCGATAACCAATATCTTAAGTGTTTGTTAAACCAAAAAAAAGAACTATTAAATAACACTACTAGACACCAGGTTTCAAAGGCGTGTTTATAGGATGTAACCCCTTTGGCAATTGTAAATTGTTTTAAAAAAGGCCGGCTTCAAGGACGAGACTTGGGACGACAAAGTTGATATTCCGCTAAACCAACTGATATGTTAAACCGAGGCTGCCTACGACACCAATGAAATCGAGAAGATCTAGAACCGGCTAACTGTTGAAGTCGATGACGGTATTGTAGCTACAGTAATATTGGATAGCGAAACAATTTTGAAAAAAAGTCATTGCTGATGATGATGACATTGAAGCTGATAAAGAAGCCGATAATAAACATCGAAATGCCACAAAAGAATTTAATCGAAAATGCCGGCGAGTTCATCTGTCTTACAATTTCCTGGAATGCTTCTATGACTTGGCATCCAGCAAACTTGAATATTAAACTATTATGCCAACTCCATTAGATATGATCAACAGTTATGGACTGTTATAGAGTTTGTAAAGACAGAGTCCAGAGATTTGAGAGCGGCCTGACTGAAAAAATACAGATATCAGATGTTGATATCAAGTTTTCTTTAAACCAGGATAAGACTTCTTTTATCGCCAAAAGTTCCACCTGGAACACCCTACAATGATTGGGAAGGCGGAGTACACACCTCCACCAATCCCTTTATTTGTTTTTGATCCATCTGTATAAAAGTGGACTGACTCGTCTTCCAGTAGCCCAGCTTGCAGCTATTTTATTTCCTAAGTATTAGCATATTAAGAGGTGTTAGGTAGAGTAGGGTATCCAGTGCCGCAGATGGGGTAGTGCCCAGTGATTCGCCTATAGAAGTAAGAAGGTTTAGTTTATTTATTTGATATATTTATTTATTGATTGTCATCTTTCTTATATTCAATAAAAAAAATGATAATTTCACTAAGTCGATTTTTTTAAAAACTCCCTTTAACTCGAACTTATTGTGACATCCCGTGAAAGTTCCTGATAATTGTTTTTGTATTCAGCAAAACATCCGTAGTTTGAGAAAGAACTTTTCCATTTTTTTAGCTCACATTGAGTCACTTAAAAAATTGCCAGTTATAATTGTGTTAACAGAGATTTGGGTTTTTGAAAGTGAAATAAGTCTTTATAATATACCGGGTTACGCGCTTTTTAGTTGTTGCAACGAATCTTATTCGTCTGGAGGTGTTGCAATTTATATTGATGAGAGTTTGACTCACCAATGTTCAAAAATAGAAATTTGTAGTGCTGATGTAGTAAAGTTGTCATTTTGCTATCAAGATGAAAACTATACAATGTTGTGTATATATAGATTGCACGCGTTTAGTAAAGGTGTCTTCTTGGATGAACTCAGTCAAATTCTTTGTAAATATAATACTTGTAATCTAATTTTGATTGGTGACATTAATATTGATATTTTGAACACATCTGATAAAGATGTTGAAAATTACCTATTTCTTATGGCCTCAAATGGTCTCAAAGGTTATATTAAAGAGGCAACCCGCGTCACACTAACTTCAAGTACTTGCATTGACCACATTTTCTCGCGTTTTAGTAGGAATAATAAGTTTCATTTTTGTGGAAGTGTTCTAGATTATAAAATCACTGATCACAAAATGATCGTTTTAAAAACTAATGACATGGAAAATATTTCAAGTTCCAATAATGATAAAGAGCACCTTGTAATAGATTATACCTTATTACTTAGTATTTTGAAACATGAATTTTGGGATCAAGTTTATTCTGAAAAGGATCCATCTTCTTCACTTAATGTTTTTAACGCAATCTTGCAAAAGCATATCAACACATGTTCTTCTTTTTCCATTAAGAATAATAAAAAGAAGTTTTTAAAACCTTGGATGAGCCATTGCCTTTTTAAGCAGATAAAAAATAAAAACAAAGTTGGTTCTAAGCTGAAAAACACCCAAATAAAGTTTTGTGTTATTTGGGTGTTTTTTCAGCTTAGAACCAACTTTGTTTTTATTTTAATAATATATTAATAAAATATTACGATTCGTTATGTAAAGCTGTTAAAACTAACATTGAATCAAATCGTGAAAATTACTATTCTAATTTATTCAGAAGTTCGAAAGGCAATGTAAAAAGGGAATGGAAAATTATCAACGATATCTTAGGAAAGAAAACGAACTCTAACGCTATAGGAACTATTGTTGCAGACGGTATTTCACTATGCGATTCAAAATGTATTTCAAACAAATTCAATGAATATTTTACGGAAATCTCGGAAAAATTGAAGCCGTCTTTTGATTTGTATGTGGATTGCAACTGTTCTGATCCACGCAGTTTAGATTCTGAATATTTACAACCTAACAGCTTTGCTTTCGATGCTATTTCATCTTTTGAAACTTATAAAACTATTTTATCATTGGAAAACAAAAACTCTTGTACTTCAGATGGAATATCTAGTAACTTACTCAAAAAAATTGCTTTATATGTCTCAGATGTGTTAAGTTATATATTTAACTTAAGTGTTGAACAAGGTTGTTTTCCTCAACAATTTAAATGTGCGGAGGTAATCCCTCTTTATAAAAAAGAAGATAGAACAAATATGTCAAACTACAGACCTATTTCTCTTCTTCCCACCTTCTCAAAAATTTTCGAAAAACTAATGAAAAAAAGAATTATTTCTTTCTTAGATAAAAATTGTTTTTTTAGCGAAAATCAATTTGGATTTCGGTCTGGAAAGTCAACCGAAGATGCAATTCTTCGAATCATAATAAACCGACTATGGCTCTTTTTATTGATATGACTAAAGCCTTTGACATGGTTGATCATGATTTACTGCTAAGTAAATTATATAATGCAGGATTTAGAGGAGTTCTTTTTCAATGGCTTAAGTCATATTTAAAAGAAAGAGTTCAAAAAGTGGTAGTTAATGGTGTAATGAGTGAAGCTCGATATCTAAAATCTGGAGTACCTCAGGGCTCCGTTCTCGGCCCCTTATTTTTTCTGGTTTATATCAACTCTCTCTTTAGGTTGCAGTTGAATGGCCTTCCTACGGCTTTTGCGGATGATATATCGTTTACCTACCAGTCAAACTCAGAACATAATTGTAACATTCAAATTGAAGAAGATCTCGAAATTCTAAGAACTTGGTTCTCTGTTCATAAGTTAATCCTTAGTGAAAAAACTAAAATAATGTCATTCAAAACTTCTAGTCATCAGCTTTGCAATTACGATTTTATATTTCATGGGTCGAATTGTAAACAATTCACCTTTCCTTTACATAGTTGCGGTAGACCTAATTTTCAAGCAGCTGGTTCTTGTTCAGATTCTTGTTTCAAAATTGATTCAGTTTACAGTTTTAAATATCTAGGAGTTACAATTGATTTTAATCTTAACTGGAAAGATCATATTTGCAATATAAAAAATTATTTGATGCTCATTACTAGAAAAATGTATCTGTTAAAACCATTCTGCTCAAAAAGAGTTTTAACTTCAGTATACTACGGACTTGTACACTCTAAAATACAATATGGTTTATCCAGCTGGGGTGGTTCATATGCTAGTACTTTAAGACCCTTGTTGATTGCTCAAAAACATCTAATTAGAATCATTTGCAACAAAAATCGATTAACTGAAAGTTGGCCCTTATTCAAGGATTTGGGAATTCTACCTTTGAGACACCTTTACATTTTTAAAGTACTGAAAGAATTTTTCAAGCAAAGTGGTAACATTCCAAGTAGGAACTCGCAGTTATATAATCTACGCATAAATAATATGCATCTTGTCAATATACCCACTGCTCATAAAACTCATTTCTCTAACTTTTATACTGTCGCAGCACACAAGGCATTTAATAACTTACCAACATCTATCAGAACTTCTCAAAATTTAAACTCTTTTCTGAAAAAAGTAAAAGACTGGCTTTTCACAATTGACTTAAATTGTATAGATAATTATTGTTAAAGAAACATTGATGTTTAAAAACTGAGTATCTACTTTTTATTATATTTCTTTTTCTCTTAATTTATATGAATATGTTCTAATTCTAATTCTTTCCTATTTTGTATTTTATATTTGAAATAAAAAAAAAAAAAATAAAAAAATAATAATACAGTAGACTCGCGATAGCAAAAACACCGTCTTACGTGAACACCGGCTAACGTGAACACTTTTTTTTTTACATTGACTACTCTGTAGCGTGAACAGTGTGTGAAAGCCCTATAACGTGAACAATTTTTAAATGCGTTTTACATAAAAAACATAGCTTCCTTTGATCGTTTTTCGGTTTTTCAAATCGTTTTACTAAATGGGGAATCCCATTAAGGAATTTCCTGGTATTATTTACTTTAGGTTGGCATTTGTTTAGTGCGCGGTGTTGGTTTGGCTTAATCAAAAAGAAGATTTTCTTGAAAAATGTCGCAAAAAGTACCAAAATTTTTGTCTTTGAAGGACAAAGTAAGTGTTTTAGAAAAATTAAAAGGTGGATCAAGCGTAACTAGCTTAGCAAAGCAATACAATGTTGCAAAATCAACAATTTGCGCTATCAACAAAAAATCGGAGAAAATTTTAAAATGTGTTAACAATACATTTTCTGGACCTGGAATGCGGAAGACCATGAAGCGTTCTGAACTTCCTAAAATGGAAAAAGCTCTTTACCGTTGGTTCATCAAACAGCGAGAAAAAAATTATCCAGTCAATGGATTGATGGTTAAGGAAAAAGCTAAATTTTTCCATTCAAAAATTAAAGAAACTCAGGGCGATTTTAATGCGAGTGACGGATGGTTGCAAAGATTTAAGAAGCGTTATGGTGTGCGTTTTATCAAAATAAGTGGTGAAAAGTTATCTTCTAGACCTGACCTTGTGGACCCTTTCAAAAACAAGCTGCAAGCCAAAATAAAAGAGCTAGGTCTATCTCACAATCAAATATACAATGCGGATGAATCCGGATTATTTTGGAAGCTGCTTCCTGACAAGACATACGTATCATCTCAAGAAAAAACTGCTCCTGGCAGAAAAACGGAAAAACAGCGCGTCACTTTTCTTGCTTGTACAAACGCAACAGGAGAACATAAAGTTAAGCTTTTAGTGATTGGAAAGGCAAAAAATCCTCGCTCTTTTAGGAATTTTAAATCTCCTGTTGACTACAGTTGTTCCAAATCGTCATGGATGACAGCTGCTATTTTTAAAAATTGGTTTCATCATTCTTTCGTACCACAGGTAGGAAACAGATTGCAATTTTGCATTGATTTCAAATGTTTTCATATGTAGGTCAGAACATTTTTAAAACACCAAGGGTTGCCCACCAAAGCTCTTCTTTTAATTGATAACGCTCCATCTCATCCACCCGAAAACGAATTAACATCTGAGGATGGGTTAATAACTGCAATGTTTATGCCGCCGAATGTCACGCCGCTCATGCAGCCGATGGACCAAAATGCTATAAGACTAACAAAACTTTTCTACAGAAATAGTCTTCTAGCATCAATTGTGGCCGAAAAAACTGATGTTATTGAAGCATTAAAAAAATTGACGTTAAGAGACGCTATTTGCTATTTAAATTCGGCTTGGCAACGTCTTGAAAAAGAAACAATAGCAAAATGCTGGACGAATATTTTAAGCTCAATAAGCAATGAAAAAGACTCTGAAGAAGATATCCCACTAGCTGTTTTGAGAGAAAGAATTTGTTCACCAATCAACGCTCAAGAGGAACATACACTAGAACTTTTTCACGCAATTAATCCAGAGGTTTCAATATTTTATCTTGTATACAGAAAAACATTTGATTCGATTTGTGCCCTTCTATGTAGATCATTTTTTCGGTTGCTGATCTCCATGAATGGAATGAGGATCTTCTAAACGACACCGAAACGAACGAGGTTTTGATCAGTGACGAATGTGAAAGCGAGGACAGTATTCTGGAAACAGCACATACCAGAATAGAGCCTAGGGAAGCAATCGACATTTTCAATAAGGCTTTGGAATGGGCTGAATATGAAAACGTTAATACAGCAGACATCAGCGTACTTAAACGACTTCGCGAAAAGGCAGTTTTCAGCCAAATAGAAAAAAAGAAAATTCAGAAAAGGATTACGCATTTTTTTCATTAATTGTAACAAATTTATATTTTTTCATGTACATTTACATTTGAATTAAAAAAAAACATATGAATAATAGTTGAAACAAAGGTCTAATTTATTTTAAAAATTTTAAGAACTACACCTTCGTCAACATGAACAACTTCGATAACGTGAACACGCCCGGTTTTTAATAGTTCACGTTACCGCGAGTCTACTGTAACTTATTTGATCACCTGCCTTAAACAATTTAGTATCATTGCAGCTCTGATTGTCACCCCACATCAGTTTTTAATTTATGTAAATTTAAATTCGCTTTGTATCATTCAACACTAGCTTGAAGCTAAAGGATGATAACTATTATTTATTCTTTATTTATTGTAAATTTTTGTATTAACTATAGTTGTAAAATGAAAATGAATAAATAAAATGTATTTCTAATTCTAATTCTAATAGTTCGACTTAGAGAGTGTTAACTGTATTTATGTTCGCTTTAATTTTTAATCATATCATGAAAGGCAAATTGAAATTTAAAATCAATGTGGAAAACTATTATCTTATTAAGAATTTAAAGTTAAAAGCATGTTTCTCCCAATTAACCTAATTTTCCAAAAACCCACAATAAAATAGTTTGACTTGAATTACGTTTAAAATTCCCATATTATTAATAAAAATGAAATGTATGAATGTTACGTGTGTTGTGTATGCATATTTTGATTGATTGATGTTTTCAATCAATTTATTAGAATTTGCCTATTATTCAACTAAATCTAATGATTATATAGACTATTATACCACCTAGACATTTGAAAATTCTCTATTTCATTTTCTGAAATTCATAACAATAAAATCGAATAATCACATTTATAAACATTTCCACTGAGAAAATTTGCGGAATAAGCTTTAATTTGGTTTCCATTTATTTTAGTTGCGTTTTTGATCAAATAAATTTTTCCTTAATAAATGTGTATGTTTATTTGGAAAATTTAATATTTGTTTGAATTTTTTTTAATCATTGAGTCAATATAAAAATATTGTTAGAAAATTCTTTAATGTTACCTAATTTTTACAAATTAGTCTTTGAACTCATATAAAAATAATATTCCATCTATATTTCCACCCCTGCCTGTCTGTAACCATAAAAATAATATACAAATAATAATTAATAACAAAAAATTGGTAAACCTTCATTCCTAAATTAGCTTTGGTTCAGCTATTAAGTATACTTACATACTAAAATTATATTCGCACTGAATTACTGGCATCAGACAACAGAGAACAAATTATCCATAATTTATGAACCGTCAAGTGAATTAAGGCAATAAACCCACATACCACACACCGCATCATAATATAATTCATTTTGGTGGCCACAATTTCAAATATATTTATACATATATAAGTATATTATTAAGCAGAAATATTTCGCCGTTATGAAATTAAAAAATGAATGAAAGTATTTGAAATAGGTTCTATAAAGTAAAGTGGAATCGTAAGTGGTTTATGTACATATTCTCATTCTTTTAAAGGCCAAATTTAACCCAAATGCTATGTGGAATTAAAACCAGGCCTGTCGATTAAAATAATACTTCAACTTTAAGAAGTTTCTAAACTGCTTCAAAAAATTCATCAATGGGGTGATACTGTATTTTATACATATGGGATGTTCGGATTATGTAGATGGGATATTCGTGCCTGTAGTAGGTTAAGCTTGAGGTTCACTTATACGTTATATGTACTTAAAAAAATAATTTTTGAGATGCCATGGATATTGTCTATCAATGGTGAAGTAATTAAGAAAATTGAGCCCCGGGATTTAAACACTCTATGTATGGGATATTCGAAGAATGGAAGTCCCATATGAAAAAAATGTTATCTATTAAAAAAAAAAACAAATAAACTATGTTCTTTTTTACTGAGTCTTAATGAGTATTCTAATAGGTTTCGAAGTCATGTGGGATATTCGGAAACAGATAACATATTTCAAAAAAACTAATTAGCCATGGTGGTGTAATAGTCCGTTGAGAACTAGGGCTTAGTGACTTATTAAGGATGGATGGACTTGTTAAGGATGGATGCGACCTACAGTTCTTTTCATGAATTACTCTTGGAGGATTTGTCAATTCCTCGCAAGAGGCAGTACCTGTGAAAAAAACTTCTTAGATGGCACAAATTGAACACAAGACTTCTGGCATGACAGTCCTATCATGCCAAGCGTACTACTTTAAGTGGGGGATATATATATATGGGTACATTTTGAATGCCAATATTACGAATGTAAAAATAGGCTGGGATGCGACCCACACTGACAACTTCCCATCCCGTCTGTCGATTTGTCTTGCTTAAAAGTTTGTCTATATGTATCAATTTTTACCAAATTTGCGTACTATTTTTGTAGATTTTATTTTTTATGAAAAAACGGACTGTTGGATTTTTATAAAAAAAATTACTGAATATCGAAAACAATATTTTCTGTGAACTAAAATAAGTTTGAAGCCAATATTTGTAATTTTTGAAAAGCTATTTGAGTCGAAAGTAAATTTTTACAAGTTTTAGTATTGTTTTTTTTAGGTTTTTAATTTTTTGTAAAAAAACTGTCGATTCGATTTTTCTCAAAATTTTATAGAATGTTGAAAACAATATTTCTTATAAGTAAATATTAGTTAGAAGCCATTATCTCAAATTTTTAAAAAGATATTTGAGTCAAAAATCAATTTTTAACAATTTTTGTTAAATTTTTTTTTCGGTTTTTAATTTTTTGTAAAAAAACTGTTAACTGTTTTTTTTTTCAAAATATTACTGAAGGTTGAAAACAATATTTTTTTGAAAGATTAAAGTAGTTTAAAGCCAAGATCTCAAAGTTTTGAAAAGATATTTGAGTCGAAAATCAAAAAACTGTCAATTCGATTTTTCTCAACATTTTTCAGAATGTTGAAAAAATACTTCTTATAAGATAAAATAAGTTTGAAGCCTTAATTTCAAGTTTTTGAAAAGATATTTGAGTCGAAATTCAATTTTTACCAACTTTGAGTAATGTTTTTTTGGGTTTTTATTTTTTATAAAAAAAACTGTCAATTCGATTTTTCTCAAAATTTTATCAGATGTCAAAAACATTATTCTTCGTTGCACAAAATTGTTTTGGAGATGAAATCATATTTTAGTCGTAAAGTTTTCGAGGTGACAAATTTTTTTCAGTTTTTTTGATTTATAAAAAAACCGTTAATTGGATTTTTTTCAAAAAATATACTTCTTTTGTATCACGTTACTATATATAATATAAAATTTAATTCAAGTCTCTAGTGTCATTGGTTCTTGAGATATTTAGTTTTAATCAAAAATTTCACCTTTTTTTTTAAACTGCTATGGTAAAAAAACCACCCACGAAATTTTCTTGAGAGCCCTTTCTGCCTTTTTATCTGTATAACAAAATTTATTTGAAGTCGATATCTCTTCTGGTTCTTGAGCTATGGACGACGAAAAAAACTTCGCGAACGTACGGACATACGGACGTACACACGCACGCACAGACATCTTTCTAAAAATCTTTTATTTCGACTCTAGGGACCTTGAAACGTCGAGAAATGTCAAAATTTTCAATTTGACAAATCGGACCCATTACAATAACTTCCTATAGGAAGTTAAAAATTAACACAATTCAGTTTTTATTGAATGATACAAATTATTTTAATAGATTTTTGGGTTATCAGAAAATCATTTGTGGGATATTCGCATTAAATTCGTTTATTATTTGAAAAACTATTAAATGATAACACAAGATGAACTCATAACAAAAATTTATTGATACAGATGCTACTTTTTCTAATGTTAAAAAGTAATAGCGATATGTATTTGAGATATTTAATATAAACCCTTGCAAGCTGCCTCAATCTTCAAAAAAGATGAAAATAGTCTGGGTTATGAACTTTTTATTCAACACATGTAAGTTGTGTGAGAGTGGGATATTCAAAAAAAATCAAAAATAAAAGTTATGGTAACAATTTGAAAAGTCATTACATTTTCATTAAAGCCCATTAAGTTTAATAATTGGGTCAGCCACCGGATTTTTTAAATATATCATGTGTGTACTCCTCCCAAATTTTCTTAAAACTTTAACAATCTATCGATGCTCATTCATTTAAGATAAAGTTTAGTCTTCTATTCTAATCTCTTCCCTTAACTATTGGGCTCGTTTCTTATCTCTTGCATTGCCCTGATTCAAGAAACTAAGTATTAAAAACTTTTCTTAAGAAAATAAAATGACTTTTGGAATATAAATTGGCATCAGCGAACTCAGTATACTCAAACAGTATACCTCTGTTTGTTTTTATTTTCTTTGTCCTATTGTTGTTGAAATCCAAGTTTGTTTGTTTTTTTTTTGGTTTCTTTCTTTTCTAAAAGAAAAGTAATGTCACGAAAAAGTGTCTGTTATGCGAAAAACTTTGATAGCTGTCAATCTTCGGATAGGTTGAGTGGAAGCACATCAGTGTTGTTTGATGCCATTTAAATTGCTTTTAACTTAACAACCATATACTAACTTGAGTGGGTTAGGTACGGGTAAAACCTTATCTATAGCTATATCATCTTAGATACATTTTTTTTCTCAATCTATGTCTTCAAAATCCCCCGTCATGTCGCAAACAAGTACACACAAACATCCCTTGAACCGCGAAAATAATATAATTGATGTTTCACAACAATAAAGTGTCAAACACTGAAGATTGGGGTTAATTCAAGTCAAGATATGTATAGACATGAGAATTACCTTTGGTTTTATTCAGTCTAAAATTAAAAAAAAAAGATAAATAAAATTGAAATAGAATTTAGCCCTTATCTTGATTCTTATATCTCTACGACTTTGTACAATATTAAGAAGATTTGTAAATCAAATTGTCTATCAAATGAATGCACATCAAGAAAGTTGAATGACTTTAATATTAAAAAATAGATACTGTGGAAAAAATAATGTTAAATAATTTTAAGCTTTTGAAGTTCAGTCCTTTATTTCCAAAAATCTTTTGCAGTTATTGACAACGTAATTGGGTCTGAGTATAATCAATTACCCCTATCGCAGAGTCCCCGAACTTTGTTTTACATTACGAATACGAAGAAATGTACGAAATAATAATTTCAGTATTTTTTCAAAATGTGAAATTTTCATATTATATCTTTTGAATTAGTTTGAATTAGGATATCGTATTGATAAAAATTCAGCCTAAGATTTTAAGGTATACATATTGATAGTTCATTCCTAGGATTCTTATTTATTTATTTAATCTACGAGCCTGTAGCTTAACAGATGCAAAAAAGAATAAATACATAGGTACATACATATATACAAAAAATAAATAATTTACAATTCATGATTAATTTCTTAAAAATAATAATAATAATAAATAGATAATACAAATCATTTTTGAATTTGTTTTTAGGCCATGCTATGTCAATATGACTAATAACTTCGTTGAACTCCCTAATTGACCTTGAAACTGGTTCATTCATTCCATAATTTGTCCTATGTTTAGGTTGAAAAAGAAGGTATCTTTCTCTCAACACACAGAAAAATAATGCAATGTAAAATCAAAAGGAAGAATTGTCGATTTTTATAATATGCGATCTGTTGTTTTTTAAATGATTTCGTTACGATTCAACGTTGTTTCATTTTGATTTAATATTGAAGCAAGCCATTATGTACAATAATATCAATGATTTAACAATAGGCAACGTATAAAATACACGACAAGAGGATTCACGTTAAAATTACATTGTTAACTTCCCATAGGAAGTTATTGTAATGGGTCCGATTTGTCAAATTCAAACCAAAAAAGAAATTTAACAAAAGTTGGTAAAAATTGATTTTCGACTTAAATATCTTTTCAAAAATTTGAGATTATGGCTTCTAACTAATTTTATCTTATAAGAAATATTGTTTTCAACATTAGGAAAAATTTTGAGAAAAATCGAATTGACAGTTTTTTTACAAAAAATAAAAACCTAAACAAAAAAATTAATAAAAGTTGGTAAAAATTGATTTTCGGCTCAAATAGCTTTTCAAAAATTAAAAATATTGGCTTCAAACTTATTTTATTTCACAGAAAATATTGTTTTTTATATTCAGTAATTTTTTAATAAAAATCCAACAGTCCGTTTTTTCATAAAAAAAATAAAATCTACAAAAAATAGAACGCAAATTTGGTAAGAATTGATACATTTAGACAAACTTTTAAGCAAGACAAATCGATAGACGGGATGGGAAGTTATCAGTGTGGGTCGCATCCCAGCCTCTTTTTTACACTTGTTTTGAAGATTTCTCATTTTGATTTCATAAAACAATTCTTTGCTATTCACGTTGAATCAATTATTATTTTCTAGGTGTTTTGACATGGAAACCATTTTTTAAAGAATTTCGTACAATGAATTAACATGACAACTAATTGATTTAATATGAATCATCACGTTGTTTTAACATGGGGATCGATTTATTTTAATATGATTTATCGTATTGTTTCAATAGTAGATCAAAACGATTTAACAGGAAAAGTCATGTTGTTTTCACTATGAGAAATTCATTTTAACAGGATTTGTATAATTGATTTAACATGATGATCATGATGATTCAAAAGTAATGTTCGAATCGATTTAAAAGGAAGCCTAATTGTTTTAACAAGGTCGACCAAGTTAATTCAACATGACCTTAAAAATGATTCAAAATGAATCATAGAGCCATTTTAATATGATATCAATATTGATTTAACTTAAATTCACATGTTATACTAACATGATTTAAGATTAAATTCATTTAAATTTTTTTCCGAAAATATCATATTAAATTAACATGAAACATCTATGAAGCAAAATCATTGGCAAAACTATAGAATCATGTTTTTTTTTGTTTGAATTCACATTGGTTTTTCTCTGTGTGAATGGTCTAATCTGGTCATAAATACAAATTAATGATAGAAGGTTAGGACACTTTATATAAATAAATAAATAAATTAGGTGGCGCAACAGTTCATGAAGAACCAGGGCCTAGTGACTTACAACTCTCAATCATTCCTGTGTGCGAGTAATGTTGTCAGAGATGGAAGGGACCTACAGTTTATACATATGCCGAATCCGAACGGCTAATTTGAGAAAGCACTTTTCATGACAAGAATTACTCTTGGAGGACTTGTCAATTACTCGCAAGAGGCAGTACCCGTGAAAAAAGTTGGTGGCACAGGCAGGGATTAAACCCAAGACCCCTTGCATGACAGTCCAACCCCGGTTTTTTTTTTGTCAAATTCATTTTTATCAATATATTCTTAATACTATCTTAAAGCTAGACAAAAATTCATAAAACTAGCCTAATTATCCATAACTTACAACTTACTGGTCCCATACGGACATTCTTAGTTAAACCTTAGTCCAACGCACTAACCATCACGCTACGGGTACTACACTTTAAATGGTATAACATAAAATATCTAACACAAATACTATATCATGAACAGTTCTTCGAGATTTGAGAGATTTCAAACCCAGAAGATTACGTCGAGCTTGAGAATCTGGACAAAAATTTCACCGCATTTTACAAAACACATATTTTGTGAAACGATTCTGAACTTTCTCAATCCTATCAGACGTTTGTTGGAAAGGATTCCATATGACATCAGCATACTCAAGTAATGATCTAACTAATGAGTTATATAAAGATGTCAACGTTAAGGGATCCGAAAAGTCAGTTGAGTTTCTTTTAATGAAACCAATCATAGAGTTGGCTTTAGCGACAATAACATCCATGTGCGGAACAAATGTAAACTTGGAATCAAAGGAGACACCCAAATCCTTCGCAGTAGCAGTTCTCTGAAGAGGGATACGATCACGAGAATACACAAACTCATAAGTTGTGAGTTTCCTAGAGACAGAGATAGCGAAGCATTTCTTTACATTAAGTTTAAGACAGTTAACCAAACACCAGTTTGATAAATGATCGAGGTGTATTTGGAGATTAAAGCAATCATAAAAATAATCTAAGATCATCAGCATGAGACATTGGCTGAACTTTATGATTTTTGCAAATATCATCGATAAAGATTATAAATAAAAGTGGGCCAAGATGACTACCCTGGGGAACTCCTGAGGTACATTTAATAGATCTCGAGGTTTGGTTGTTAAGTTTTACTTTTTGTACCCTATAAGTTAAAAAAGATGAAATCCACTGAAGGAAATTAGAGTGAATCCCAAAGTTACGAAGCTTACTAAGCAGTATGTTGTGGCATACAGAATCAAATGCCTTAATAAAATCCGTGTAGATAGCGTCTACTTGACTTTGACTTTCTATACAATTAATAACGAAAGAGGAAAAACATGCGACATTAGTGACAGTTGATCTACCCGAAATAAACCCATGCTGGACATCACTTACATGTCCTTTTACGAAAATATCCAGTTTGGTATTTACTAAACTTTCGAGCAATAATTTAGGAATTGTGGACAGCTTACAAATGCCTCTGTAATTTTCAACATTATTTTTCGAACCAGAATAAATTGGGACCAAAAAAGAAGATTTCCATTCGTCCAAAAATATTCCGGACGATAAAGATAAGTTGAATATAATTTGCAATTGAAAGCATACAGAACAAGAGCATTTTTTTAAGACAAGAGCAGGATTGCCATCGACACCAGGAATGTGATTGGGTTTAAGATTCTGAAGACCATTTAATACATCAGGGAATTCTAAGTGTATTGAGCCAATATCTACTTTAGGGGTAATATCTGAAAGAAAATCCAAGTTTCCTTGTGAAGTTGAGTAAACTGATTAAAAAAATTGAACAAAAAGATCAAGAGTTTTATTAATGTCAGTAGAATTATCCCCTCAAAAATTCATCGTAGTTGGAATACCAATTGATTTCCTTTTAAAAATAAATCAAATAAAGAAAAAATTTGATTTGTTTATGTTATAACTTAATTGTATTCACTATTAACGCAATAAACTCAAAATATCTTTAGAAAGTGTTAATTTTTGTATTTTTTTTAAATTTCTTTCGTTCGAAAGTAAAGAGTCGGAGGTTAAAAGTTATCTGTTGAATAAATCTGTGTTTGTAGACTACCTAGATATTTTTCGAGTGTCGTGATATCGGAAAAATTTAACGTCTTTGCTTTTTGCCTCAGCTGCCTCTTCAGTAAATTGCAAAATAGGTAAATAATGGAGTGTCTCACAATCTTGTGTACGGAAGCTGGCAATGGGTATACCAAGGGTTTTCCGCAACAATTTCAAGAGCTGTCTCTTGAGAATTTTTTTCAAATGATTCTTAATTAATTTCAAAGCAAGTTCTTTTTCGGAAAGAGCTGTATTGGAACCTATGATGTTATGAAAATCAATGAATTCGCCAGACATTCTTTGCTTATATTTTGATTGCCCACTGCTGAAAGTCCCATTTTCCAACTTAAGTAAGATTACCTTAATCTAAAGTAAATTTAATCACACTGAAATTATTGAATTTCGTATTACCAAAATTATTAGTCTCCATATTTTTAAAAATTTCTTGTTCGGAATTTTTAATGCTTTCAACAGTAGGGTTAAGGAATCCTTGAAAGATATTGGTCCCCTTCAAAAGGTTAATTTTAGTCTAAAGGCTTGGAAGAATTTGCGATTTCAAATTCTTGTGTGTCTTTTATTCTTCTGGTAGATGTTTCAAAGGAATTCAGTTTTAAGACAACTTCCTTAAGGTTGCTAAAGGACTGCAGTTGAAGCTGCGACACCTGTAGACTTGCATCCATTACTGTTCTTAAGTATTTTCCTCTTGATGTATGCCTTTTAATCTATCCACTCCGACTCACTCCACACCTAAGAGTTAAATTAAATTGTAAAAAATTAAGACTAAACTGTGCAATACATTTTTCCTTTTGTGCTTCTTTAATTTTATGCCTTTTTAATTGTTTTCGGAAATGATTGGGAAATTTCGTAGAAATGTTCGCAGAAAAAACTGCCAAATTTTGTATTAATTTTTTGGAGCTAGTGATTCCGCTTTTCATAAACCCCGAATTTCGGAGCAATTTCTTCGAAGGGAGCAATGATATTTTCGGGGTTCTTGGTAGGTACGAATCTATTACGACGGGGCCTAACGTAAGGATGAATATCTTGATTAGTTCTCGAGATATGGTCTTGAAAGAAAGGTATCCAAAAAGTGTCCTAGTCTAAAAATAAAAAACCCATGTGTTTTTTTCGTATAACCTTTATCCATGCTTTCATCTATCAATTCTATTGGCATCCCTTTCTAGTCAGACTTATTTGATTTATGCAATTATTCTTATTGTTTCTCGTGTCTTCATGCTTACATTTCACATAAAACACATAATCTCATTTTAATGTCAATAATCCTTTCAAAAAGTCATTAACTGGACAAGAGCACATTAAGAATAAAAGTAGGATCCCAAGAAAAAAAGAACACAACAATCCCTATCAACAGCCTTTTGTTGTTGTTGACTATAAAAAGGGAATTTAAAAAAAAAATCAGTTAAATCGGTTTCCTTTTTTTCTTTTTTGGAAAAAAGGGTTGAGATAAAATGACAATAAATAGAATTTTATTAACATGAATCGCCAATGTATGTAAACACGTTTAAATATCCTGGTGATATCCTTCCAGCTACAAAATAAAATCTATGTTAATGGGAAAAAGCAGACCTAAGCCGTCATATCATTTCTGTTTCTTATCCTTATTGTATATGCTTTTATACTTATGCGTATAAAATAAGAATACTTAAGTCAGGCCTGGGTCGTAAGAATACACTCTGAAAGATATAAACATAAGCTTTATTGATGCAACAGAAATTGTAGGAAGCAGTATGAATGCGAGCTAATCCAAAATACTAATATACCAGAAATAAAATCTTAACTCGTTTTTTATTTATACGGAAGTAACTCTTTCTTAGAGCAGGTACCCCCTAGAGCCACTATTAGGGTAAAGGTTTCGTTTTAATCCTCCCTGTGGTGTAAATTAAATGTTTTACTTATAATTTTGTTTCTTCTTTTTGAAACTTAGCTTCTATATAGCCCTATAGATCCTTTTTTGGAAATATTTAATATTTATCATCTTTAACTTTGATTCGGATATCTAATCCTACTTTTATTTCCATTTGATAAATTATTCATTATGGTTAAACATGGTTTAGGCTTGAACTTTGTTAGTATATATATAGTTCACTATTTGTATATACATATATACTTTTCTATAAAAACACTTGTGATATTAATTTTTATAGTTTTAATATCGAACAATATTGAAGTTCGATGTTTTTCAGTTTATTATTATTCGATCATATTTTCTTGAACAATAAACATCTTGTTTAATTTATGTTGAATTGAATTACTTTTTTATTTATAAATTGGACTTCCTGGAATAGCCGTTCTAATAGGTTATGGGCCCAGAACACCAACAATTATAATTAAAGATATTAATTCAGGAAATTCTAATAGATAAAGAAAATTTTTTTCAAGATGGAAGAAGGAAGATCGATTTTCAAGAAGCTGAACAACAACAACTATCAAACATGGAAATACAGGATGGAGATGTTATTAATCAAAGAAGATCTTTGGGAAGTTATTGCTGATGCAGCACCTAATCCTGTTCTTGCTAGTTGGACCTTGAAAGATGGGAAAGCTCGTGCCACAATCGGACTCGCAGTGGAAGATTCTCAACTAATGCATATTCGGAAATTGAATACTGCTAAAGAATGCTGGGATGCTCTGAAGAAAGCACACGAGAAGTCAACACTGTCGAATAAGGTAACGTTGTTAAAGAAATTGTGTCGTATGCAGCTTAAGAACGGACAAACAATGGAAGATCACATTTGTGATATGCTGGACATTGTGGATCGTCTAATTGGCTTAGGCGAGCAATTAGCAGATCATCTTGTGGTTGCATTTCTCCTAGGAAGTTTGCCAGACGACTACAATTCTTTGGTGACTGCTCTTGAAGTCAGAAGAGACGAAGAGTTAACACTCGAATTAGTCAAAGAAAAGCTTATTCAAGAATATAAGAATAAAAGTGACAAGTTTTCGAAAGGGCCATTAGAAGATGCTGCATTGAAGACTCAAAACTTCAAGTTCAAATGCTATTCTTGTGGAAGAACCGGACATTTAAAAAAGAACTGCCCAAACAAGATGCAAGAAGGAAGAAAACCCAATTTCAAAGCCAAGAAAACCGTTGAAACTTCTATGTCTGGTAAGGGTGAGTGCAACCAAAACGATATTGATTTGTGTTTTAGTTCTGGTACAAATAAAATTGATTCTGCATGGTATATTGATTCAGCCGCTACGTGTCATATGTGCAATGATGATAAATTTTTTAGAAATATTAATAGAAAAACTGGCGATTACATATATTTAGCAAATGGGAACAAAATCGAAGCAAATGGTTCTGGTAGTGGTATATTGCTTTGTCAGAATAAGAAAATTCATGTCAAGAATGTTCTTTATGTTCCTGAGCTAGATGGAAATTTGCTTTCAGTTAGAAAACTTGTCGAAAGTGGTTGGCAAGTTCTATTTAAAGATGAGATTTGTGAACTATCACATCATGGTAAAATATATGCAACGGCTAGTTTATATAAAAACCTTTACAGGCTTAATGAAGATTTGTATGCAAAAAGGGTAACACACATTGAAAAGGAATGTGTTCATACTTTTCATCGCCGATTTGGTCATCGAGATTTAAGGTCGATAAAAGATGCGATACAAAATAATTTAATTACTGGAGTTGAACTCATTAAATGTTCATGTCTTGATCATTGTGATTCCTGTTTGAGAGGTAAAATGATAAGACCAGAGTTTCCAAAGCAAGCCACAAACAGATCTGATAAGGTCTTGGATCTTGTTCACGCAGATCTATGTGGACCTATGAGAGAAATAACTCCAAGTGGGAACAAATATTTTTTAACAATGATTGACGACTACAGTAGGTACTGTACTGTTTATTTTTTGAAAGAAAAGAGTCAAGCTGTAGAGAAAATAGTAGAGTTTATACAACAAACTGAAAACTATTTTGAAAGACCAATGAAAATACTAAGAACTGACAGAGGTGGAGAATTTACTAGCATAAAGTTGAAAGATTATCTTAAAAGTAAAGGTATTAAGCAGCAGTTAACAGCCCCTTATAGTCCACAGCAGAATGGTGTAGCTGAGCGAAAGAACCGGAGTCTAATGGAAATGACACGGTGCATGCTCATACAATCTGGACTGAACAGAAAATTTTGGGCAGAAGCTTTAAATACTGCTAATTATTTACAAAATAGATTACCATCGAAAGCTACTCTGAAAACTCTTTATGAAATGTATTTTCAAAGACAACCAGCTATGACTCATATAAGAACATTTGGATGCGTGGCATATCATTATGTCATTAAGAAACTTCGACATAAGTTGGAAGATGTATCTTATAAATATGTACTTGTAGGATTCTGTGATGAATCAAAGGCATATAGACTGTTGGATACTGAAACAGCCAAGATAATCAAATCCAGAGATGTCAAGTTTAATGAAGAAATGAATACCGGCTTGAACAAATTACCTGATGTGACAAAATATGAAGATGATTCTACTTTTGAAATTAATCTTTTTACCAGCAAGAACCAAGGAAACGACAACTTACCAACTAATACGATTGAAAATGAAGAAATTGTTGAAGATGAAAACAATGTTGATTTTGAAGAACAGTTATCAGAAGATGGAAGTACTTACTATTCTGAAGAAGATGGCATTGATTCTGAAGATAATGTTAGAAAATCAACAAGAACCAACAAAGGCGTACCTCCTAAAAGATATGGCTATAAAACAGCTTACCCGGATGAACCCACAACTTATAAGGAAGCATTGGAAAGTTCTGACAGTGCGCAATGGGTATGTGCCATGGAGGAAGAACTGCAGGCTATGCAAGGGAACAATGCTTGGGAGTTGGTGGAGTTACCGAAAGGTAGAAAGGCTATAAGCTGTAAATGGATATTCAAGATCAAAACATTAGCTGATGAATCGAAAAGGTATAAGGCAAGACTTGTGGCGAAAGGTTTCTCACAGAAATATGGTCAGGACTATGACCAGGTGTTTGCCCCAGTGGTGAAGCAGACGACTCTTCGAACCCTTTTAGCGATTGCATCAATGAATGACATGACAGTACAACACATAGATGTTAAAACTGCATTCTTGAATGGTAACCTAGAAAATGAAATTTATTTGAAACAACCCCCAGGATTTGTACAAAGCCGAAAAGAAAATTTGGTATGTAAATTGAATAGAAGTATATATGGTCTCAAACAATCAGCGAGATGTTGGAATCAAAAGATAAATTTGATCCTAATTAACTTTGGATTCAGAAGGGGTAAAGCTGATAGTTGTTTGTATATAAAAGGCAAAGGTGACAATATTATATATATACTTGTTTATGTTGATGATATCCTGGTTATTTCAAAAGAACAGAATTTAATTTTAGAGACAATTGCAGAAATTAGAAGACATTTTGACATTACTGACATGGGAAATTTGAAGTTGTATCTTGGAATTCAAATTGAAAAGAGAAATGGAAAGTATTATATGCACCAAGAAAAATACATAAAGAAAATTCTTGCTACTTTCAATATGTCAGATGCGAAGACATCCAAAATACCTTTGGATACTGGATATTTCAAAAACCAAACAACGGATGATGAGCTTTTAGACGACAATGAAATGTATCGAAAAGCTATTGGCTCACTTCTTTACTTATCAGGAAATACAAGGCCGGACATAGCAGCAGCTGTTTCAATTCTCAGCAGAAAAGTATCCTGTCCTACTCAGCGTGATTGGAACGAAGTTAAACGCATTTTTAGATACTTGAAAGGAACTCAACAATTACAGCTTTGTGTTGGATGTAATAAAAATTCAAAACTTGTTGGATATGCCGATGCAGATTGGGCTACAGACGTTAGAGGACGAAAATCCACAAG
The DNA here is from genome assembly GCA_920104205.1 of Eupeodes latifasciatus. Taxonomy (NCBI): domain Eukaryota; kingdom Metazoa; phylum Arthropoda; class Insecta; order Diptera; family Syrphidae; genus Eupeodes; species Eupeodes latifasciatus. Next base: position 4,259,845 of record OV049926.1, read on the forward strand.
CGGATATTTATTTAAATTTGGAGAAGCTACAATCAGTTATGCAAGTAAAAAGCAAGGATTGATTGCACTATCATCAACTGAAGCAGAGCTTGTCGCTTTAGCAGAAGCAACTCAAGAACTTATTTGGCTGAGAACATTATTTCAAGATCTACAAGTTGATTTAGAAGATGTTACAATATTCGAGGACAATCAAAGTTTTTTAAAACTACTGGATTCAGAGAAGATAAATCCTCGAACTAAACATATAGACGTAAAGTACTACTTTCTTCGTGACATTAAAGAATCTAAAGAAGTTAAATTCATTTACTGTCCAACTGAAGAAATGGTTGCAGACATTCTTACGAAACCATTACAGAATATTAAACAATCAAAATTCAGACTCCTGGCTGGTCTAACTAAGAACGATGAAGACTTTACTTAAGAAGTGTTTATTAAGAAGGGGTGTTAGTATATATATAGTTCACTATTTGTATATACATATATACTTTTCTATAAAAACACTTGTGATATTAAATTTTTATAGTTTTAATATCGAACAATATTGAAGTTCGATGTTTTTCAGTTTATTATTATTCGATCATATTTTCTTGAACAATAAACATCTTGTTTAATTTATGTTGAATTGAATTACTTTTTTATTTATAAATTGGACTTCCTGGAATAGCCGTTCTAATAAACTTATCCTATTCGGATATGTACGGATACATACGAATGAATTTCTTAGCAATAAAGGTCCTTGAATTTATTATACGCACGAATGGTGTCCACTTTCTACAACTATGTAGCACTATTTCTGAGGAGGGATAAAAAGAAAAGAAATAAAATCAAATACAACAAAAGAACAAGAACATAAAATAAACTCCTTAAGAGTTTCTGGTTACTGGGTGAGAATTTAACAATGGTGGTTAGAATAAATTACCAAATGAAACACACTACATTACGTATGAAGGCACATAACATGCTTCTTTTTATCCTCTTCGGTTAACAGAGGTATTAACGAATTATTCTTATTCTTTTAATTTCCCTGGATGAGAATTTTATAGCATACTCTCAAATTGTTATGCAGATTTGATGAAGTAAACCACTAAAGACGCTTTATAAGAGAATCACTTAAACACCACTTGAATTGTATCTGACCTTTTATTTTCATAGTGTTGAATTGGACTGATTTATTTACTCTCCTCTGGAGCATTAAAATAAGTTCGATCAAATTCCAGTTCAAGAAGGTAAGTAAGTAAGTAAGTAAGAAATTCATTTATTCATAATTTTTCTATTACAATAGTTAAAAGTAAGAATGAATTAAGAAGCTATGGCTTAGCCGTCAGCTCGGTTGGCAAAATATTATTTAATATGTAACTTTAATTTTTTTTTTTATATAATCTCAATGACAATCAATCAAAATATTCTGTTACTAGTAAAGTTCTATATTTATATATGGCTTTAATATAATTAGCTAGTTTTTTCCAATCGCCTTCGTTCAAAATTCGTATTGTCTCCTGCAGGGTAAGGTATTTCTTTCCGAAGTAAGTTAATCTTTGGGACGAGTAGATTGGACAAACACTCACTATGTGGAAGCAGTCCTGTTTCGCTTTCAAGTTGCAAATATTGTAAAATTGGTCGAAGCTTCCATTATATGGGGTACCATTTAAACTGAGTAACTCACATCTTGTTTTAAAAATAAGAGATATTTCACTGTAGTTGAATCTATCATTAAAGTAGTTCTTATCCTTCAGGTTGTAGTTCAGGAGAGGAAACGACACACGGAAAGAATCTTCTTTTTTTGGATTGTTTTATATAGTTGACTCTTCAGATTGCCCAGGTTGTTGAGATCGAATATAATTGATTCTCCACATTCGCTTCCAATGTTTAACCACCTAGTCACCCACCAGTCATGGTTTCTCAATTCATACGAGAGCATTTTTTTAGTTAAACGAGAGTCTGGGTATGAACTTATTTTAATAATGTAATCCGCTTGTGATTTGAGAGTACTTGTAAAAAGCATTGGTAGACCTGTCTCCAAATAGATTGCGTAGTTTGGTGATTTTATTGGTAAGTTAAAAAGTTTTTTGAGGAAATTCCTATGGAATTTTTCGATAACTTCATACTCGTCTGAACCCCAAACTTGGGAAGCGTAAAAAAGAGTTGATTTGACGACAGAGTCAAATATGCTGTACTTCTTTGAAAGTATAATCCGTTTGTTTGAAAATATGTTTTTCCACGAAATATTCAACAAGCTTTGACAGGAATTGGCTTTATCTATTAGATGATTATCAAATTTTAAGGTTGGGTTCAATTTTACTCCTAGATATTTGATTTCCTTCACAGCTTCTAATTGAATTCCATTGTAAAACCATCTGTATACACTTTGAGTTTGTGATGATCCGGAAAAGACCATAATTTTCGACTTTTCGGTGTTGATTTCAAGTCCCCATTTTGTGCAGTAATTGGCTAGCCGATTTATCATCAACTGAAGGTTTTCTGGAGTTTCAGATAGTATGACCAGATCATCAGCATACAACAAGACGTTTATGATCGTATTAGCAATTCGTATACCACCAGGCAGATCTTTTTCTATGTCGTTGATGAAAAGAGAGAACAGTAATGCACTAAGAAGGCATCCTTGTTTGACACCAGTTTGTGTTTCAAACCATTTCGAGAAGTGTTTTCCGTCCCAGACTGTTGCATTTGTTTCAGAATACATTTTTTGAATGACTCTTAGAAATTTAGTAGAGAGACCTAAGTGTGACAGTTTATAAAATAATGCGCTTCTATTAACGAGGTCAAAGGCGGCTTTGAAATCTACAAAGAAGCTATAAATTTTCTTGTTTCTTGCTTGGAAAGCTTTTACAATTGAGGATAACGTAAATATTTGATCTATAGTTGAAAAGTTTTTTCTGAATCCAGCTTGTTGATCTGTCAGGATATTTTTTTTCTACCCATCTTTCTAACCGTTCCACAAGTACTCCACAAAATATCTTGGTTGAGACATTCATGAATGAGATACCTCTGTAGTTCTCTACATTTTCCAATGAACCCTTTTTGTGGATAGGGAATATAATGGATTTCTTAAACGATGAAGGAATGTCAGCTTTCGAGAAAACGTTGTTGTTGTATTTGCATTTTTGAAGAATTCGTACGGAATACCATCCTCGCCTGGTGCCTTTCCGTTTTTTGACTTCGTTATAACAGCCTGTATTTCCACAGTTGTTATCTCACCATCTAAAAAGTCGTCGAAAATGAGGGGTTCGGCATACGAAAATATTAGATTCGAGTTGTCTGTTAGAAGACGTTTGAAGTGCATAGAGAGAACATCAGCAGATACTCCAACACCAATTTGGAAGTTTAAACCATTAATCTCCTTTGCTATCAGTTCAAGAAGGTTTTATGTGCAATACTTAAAAGTTCTTTCCTATTTCGAACGTTTTTATGAATAGTAGCAAAAAGTATTGAGATCTAACTACACTTGCAAGTAGTAAGTAGCAAGACACAAGTCATAATATTATTAATTAATAGTAAATTTTATAGATCATTATTATTCCTTAAATTTATATTTGTGTTGCTTCTGTGATGTCGATGTACCTTGAAAGAATTGTCTCGTCTCCTCTTCTGGAATTGTTTTCATTGGTTTCTGCAGTACCGCTTGTCGGCAGGAAGCTTCTATCAAGTCTCAATACTCGAGTAGTCGAGTCTTGTCGTAGTTTGGTAGAGGTGACAGCGGTTCTAAGTTTACGGAGCCTTAACATCAATTTATTTTAAGAAGCTTGTTATCGAATCAACACTTAAAATCAATTTCTGTAACTTGAGATATAGCGTGTTAAAATTCGAAAAACTTATATTAGATAACCTAACCTATCACTTTTCATAATATCCTAATTAGTTTTAAGCCTTCAGTTGCATTATATAAATCTTAAAAGAACGCTGAAGAATTTACGCTAAAACGGTTCTTAAGAAAAAGAGGCAAAACGATATCAAAGTAATTTATAGTTCTTATAACGAATTCGTACACTTTGTTTTTGAAATATGTACCTATGTAGTATGTAAATATTGAAAAGGGCTATTTTGAAATTTTAGTACACTACACACAATGTATCAAAATAAGTCTCGTTTGTAGAAAAACAAACAAAACTAAACAAAAATGGGTAGATTAAAAGCGCAAACATCAGTTGATGAGCGAAATCTTGCAATAGTGCATTGTAAGAATGGCAAGTACCTGCGAAAAACTGGTCATTTGTTAAAGAGAAGTCATTCAACGGTCTAATACATCCTTAAGCGGTATAAAGTAGAAGGAGCTATTCAAAGAAAAACTAGCGGTAGGAAAATTGTTCTTGATGCGGATGATCGGTGAAAAATTCGAAAAGTTAAGAAAAATTCCGAAATAAGTGCCTTTCAAATAAGCTGAACAGGCTGAAAAGTATCTGTGAAAGAAAGCATGTGTAGAAACAATTGGAATTATTTTAAGAAAAAATAACTTAAATGGAAGGGTAGTTAGGAAGAAGCCAGAAGGAACAGAGAAACTTTTCGAAGAATTTGATTATTCGAAAATATGCCTATTTACGGATGAGAATAAGTTAAATATTTTTGGCGCAGATGCAAAGGTTAATGTCAATGAAGAGCAAACAAAAAATTTAAGAGCAAGTCTTAAGTTTATAGGGTTGTATGGCAGCAGCAGGAGTGGGAAACCTGCATTTTGTTAAAAGGCATAATGGATAACCACATTCTAAAGAGATGGTTTTCAGTTTTAACAAGATAACGATCCCAAGCACAAAGCTAACAAAGTGCCTTCGGGTCTGCTGTATAACTATCCAAAACTGATTGAGGCAACCCCGCAATCGTCAGACATTAACGGTATCGAAAATGTATGGAGATATTTGGAGGATCGGATATGACTTTATCATAATTCCGATAAAAATGTTCTTTTTTTTGTTTGTTCTTTAACCTTAAAGCATCGTGTATGAGTTATGCTTCGATGTGCAATTTGGATTTCTGTACTAAATGTAAATTTTTAACTATTTACACATGTAACATTTTGTTTTCTTATTAAAATTGAGCTGTTTTCGGTTAACATAGAAATGTTAAAAAAGAAATCAAAATTCATAACTACATATAACATAAGAAGTTATAAGCAAAAAACAAAATTTTGTCGCATTGTACGAGTAGTTAAAAAAGGAGTTGGGTTTCGAAATCAACAACAACTATCAACTTTTAATTTTGAAATTGAACAAAATGACCACCACAATTTTTGAAAAACACAGTAATTCGAAAATACATATAAACAAACAATCACAAAATTACTGAACTGAAATAAATAAATTAGGTGGCGCAACAGTCCGTAGAGAACCAGGGCCTAGTGACTTACAACTCTCAACCATTCCTGTTTGCGAGTAATCCGAACGGCTAATTTGAGAAAGCACTTTTTCATGACAAGGATTAATCTTGGAGAATTTGTCAATTCCTCGCAATATGCAGTACCCGTAAACTTTAGGTGGCACAGGCAGGGATCGAACCCAAGACCTCTCGCATGACAGTCCAACGCACTTTTTTTTTTTTTTGTAAATTCATTTTTATTAATTCAATCTTAAACCTATCTTAAAGCTAGACAAAAATTCATAAAACTAACCTAATTAACCATAACTTACAACTAACTTACTGGTCCCATACGGACACTCTAAGTTAAACAATAATACTTAATGCTAATGCCTTTCGGCCCTAAGATCTATTTAACTTCAATTCCATTTTATTTATTTTTTGATTTATTAGAAAATTTCAAAAAAAACTAATTTCAATATCCTTTTTTTTATTTTTACTTAAAAACTACTCAAAATAAGGTCCTTAATATAAAACTTAAAGCTAACTAAAACTACCTATTCTACCTATAAACTACTTAAAACTAGAACAACCACAGCAGCAAATCTAACTATCTAACGTTTTTTTGTTTTTCATATTTTGTTGTCTTTTTTTTTTTTATTTTGTTTAGTATTTTTTTTTTGATTTTTTTTTTGTTTTTTTTTCTGTATTTTTTGTGTATATTTTTTTTTTTGTATTTTTTTTTTGTATTTTTTTTTGTATGTTTTTTTTTGTGCCACCATGCCTATTCTACTTAAAACTAAACCCTAAAACTATAAAACAAGTATGTAAGCCGGCCAAGGCTAAAACCCCATCCCGACTACTCACTATCAAGTGCCGATTGAAGCCACCAAAACTGGCTCTCCTGCTTCACCCTATCAGTTCGGTCCCGTTCGGACACAGCCCTACTGAACCAAAGGAGCTCTGCTCCGTCTTGTACCATGACGTCCCGATTGTACAGGAGTCGCCTATCCACGGTTCGTCGTCTGAAGTGGTAGATTAACGGAACTGCCAATCTATCCTGTATCAGACCGCATCTATCTAAGAAGAGGAATGCTTCTGGTGGAATGAAGCCGCTCAAGCGTGTACTCTCAAAGTACTCGTCGTTCGGATAAAACGCCCCGAAAATTAAATTGTTGGTCGAAGACATATCTCTTGCAATGTGACCTCGAACGAGTTTTATCACGAAATTGTCAATTCTGTTGATTCGAGCCCCGTTGTATAGGACCTCGTTGGAATAGTAATGCACGTAAGAAGATTCGACAATCCAACGCACTAACCATCATGCCACGGGTACTACAACTGACAACTGACAAATATTAACATTAAAAAATGGTTCAACCAAAGCAACTTATGTTAACATTACATACCATTTCAGAGTTTCCAAAAGCTCAAAAAACCTGATCGTCATCATTCATTTCTTTTTGCTTTGTTGTAGGTTGAAAGGATTTCGTCGTTGACTCTTCTTCCCATAGACACACCATATATATATGGTGTGTCTATGCTTCTTCCAAATCAATTCCTTCTTCTGTTACTTTTAAAGGTTGCTAAAATCATGTATTGAAGTGATTATATAGCATTTTCATAGATATACATGTATGTACATATGTAGATACACAGAAAATACTCACATTCCGATTTAATGTTTCGCAATGAAATTTTTTCGCAAAAAGTTTCCTTCAATAGTTTGCTTTCCCTTTTTCTTCATGGACTTTCTTCTTACACCATCCATATTTCTTTCACTGAAAAATTAAATTCTTAAAGTCAAACATTTAAAATATAAATACATTTTTCAAAAGATTTTCTCTGATGGAATCAAATATTTTTCTTGAGAAAGATATTCTTTTTAATCCTTTCAAATAATACACACACTTTTTCACTATGATTTTGTTTAGTATATTTTTCCAACCTCCCTACAATTTTAACTGTGACAACAAAAAACGGTGGCTTGATCAGAGTATTTTCAACGAAAAATGAGTTTTTCCAATTTATGTTAAAAGGTGAAGTCTACTCAATCAAAATTGCGGTTAATTATCCTGATACACTTGTCGTCTAAGTGCATAGAATTCATAGTAAAAATGCATTTCTTTGTGCCATGTTACTTTTAAAATCTGTCACTAAGCTAAGAAAATATTGTAAAATTGAAGTTTTTGAATGTAATCAGAAATAAAAAGGGGGAAAGACTTCCATCTTTGGCTTGGCACTATTGTTTCTTTTGATTTGAATTTCTTAGTATGAGCAATTTTTAAATGTTTGTAAAGATAAATACTTCCCCTCTAATGGTAGCCTTATGAAACAATTCTGTGGGAAAAAGTTATCAGAAAATTGTATGGTTGTAGAAGAAAGGCTTACTGCAAATGACTACATGTAGAGTTGTACATTTATAAATATTGTTTATCGTCTCGTGTACCACTGCAATACTGCGAATGAAAAGGGCCCAGGTTAGATGTCATAAAGATTTAGATGAGTAATATCTAAGCTATTTAAACGATACATACATATGTATGTACATATTATATTTATAGACTGGTCTAAAAAGATGTTCAGTTTCAGACTTTTTGATAAATTTATCATTTTAATCCAAGAAATGACCATCTAATATTTGAAAATGGTTCACTACTAAATAATGGAAATATATGTACATATGGATACACATTATGTATGTACATATATGTACATATGTAAATTAAGTTTCCGCCCTGATATATACATATGTATGTACATACATACATACTACATACATACATACATACATAGAAAACCTAAGGATTTAGACGTTAAGCGACTGCATTCATTCGATTCACAATCGTGGAACTTTACGATACGGTTAAATATTCTAGAATATCTAATTTTTCCATCTTCTTTCTTTTGACAAAATAAATAAAATCCGGATATCGGATAAAAATGAAAAAGGATATATATTTTTTTGTTGTTGTGAACAAGAATTTTTCCAGCTGAAAGAAAATTTAAAATTCGATGATTGGGAATTGTAGTTTGCTATGATGAAATCATACGCTCACAGTGGTTTTTCCTTTTTTTGGTTCCTTATTGAGTGCGATGATAGAAAAATGTGAAGCAATTTTCTTGTTCGAAAGAGTTTCATTGAAAATAGCAATAACTATGCTTTGAAGTTTTTGTGTGTGTCATTTCGATGGTTTAACAACCAACAATTTAAAAAATTCCTTCAAAAAGATAACTACTCGTAAATAAAATCACTTTGAGATATCAAAGTGTACGATATTTTTTGCGGGTTTTAGTGGAATGCATTTCGAGAAGAAACAACCAACAATTAGATTTTGTTCGGTGCAAAGATTTTACTACTGAATTGAATTTTGCCAGAAGCTATGTATGTCTAATTGTTGTAAAGGGAGGGGGGTTGGATACCTGCATGAAAGTTAATTTAATACGATGTTGAAGAAGTTTTATTGTGAAAGGAAACTTTACTGAGCATGAGATGTAATTAAAGTTTTAATCAGCAAATTACGACACTTTGACGTTTTAAAATGTCAAAGAGTATTTCAAAAAATTATTGGGAAGACTTTTTAGTTCAATAAGATCGAATGCTGATGATTGCAAAATTATGTGGCCGGGGGGTCATTATAGTCAGACGATAGCGTTTCGATGATAGTTTCATTTCACGTAAGACGATAATCGTCAAAACAATAACGTTTGTATTGTCTGTCATTAATTTCCAAATGTTAACTAAGCAAATTGAAGTAAAAATGTTTCAGCGTAAATTTAGTTTCGTTACAAAATGAAAACTCAACAAAATACAATTAATACGGTTACGAAGACAATTACGAGATGAATCAGACCTTCGCATGTACATATATCTTCAATTTTATATGTACATACATAAATATTTGTACGTAAGTAATCTGTCTTACTTGTTGTAAAATAATTTAAACAATTAAAGTTTTGTTCAACGTTCGAATTCCAGAAAAAGGCCTTTATATTGATACTGGAAAAAATAAATTTGCCAGACGGTTGTACCAATGGTTGACAGGCAACGATTTTAGACTCGCTCTTGCACAATATTCAAAATAGGTCTTGGAAACAACAAACATTTTGGAAGCCAATTCCCTGTCCCCTGTGGATAAAAAGGAGTCTATCTAGGGAAAACGAAAAGTCCGAATTAAAGCAATGGTTTTATCAAAATCAATGCCAGGAGGTTAATTATAGAATGTATATTGGAAAAAATCATAAATTACAAATAGTTATTTATTGAAAATGTACTTATCATTTATATACATTTTTATTTGCAAAAACCACGGGAAGACGAATACAGCTTAAAAATATCCTTTCGTTAATTGTTTTTACGCAATGTAGTTGTGTTTTTCGATAAGTTCAATAACTTTGGTTTGGAACTTTGCATCCTGCTGATTACACTGGGCCAAAATGTTCAATAATCTGTCTTGAAAAATTGAATCATTTTCGATTTGAGAATTAATTCCACTGTATCCTTTTCCTTTCGGCGTTTAGGGGTACTGGCTGCCATTAATGGAGTTGAATTTCTATATTTCATAGGAGGAACACGTTGGATTTTAAGAATGCTGTTGATCTTCAACTATTCCTCTTAATGTACTCTCTAGAGAATCTTCATTATTTTCCTTAAGATACGAGGAAGATGGGGCTGTCCATGGTGCTGCTGCTGCCGAAGAAGACAACTGCTAGAGTTGTTGTGGCTGTGGATGGTTTTGGGGATGGAGCACCAAAATAAGGGCACTTCAGTCTGGATACTGCCTTCCGATTATTTTTTCCCAATCCTCCGTAATTTTAACTTCTTTGAATGGCCCACCTCCGGTTTTTCGCATGGACAACAGAACTTTGCAATACAGATTTTTGACCATACAATTTTCGAAGTCAACCAAAGAAATGTGTATATACTAAAATTAATTAAAATCAATTAAAGACTGTCACGTAAGAATCTTCGTGTTGTGTGGGGCAAGCACTAGCAGTCAAAGCACACCACTCTTAACCAGTGTTGCCGATTCAAAAAAAATGTATCATGATTTTTAATCATGAGATCCTCAAAAAAATCATGAGATTGCTTATTCTTCATTGGGCCCTTAATAATCAATATTAGCTTATAATTCACCATAAACATTTTAATCAATCATTTTTAGTAAGGTCATTGGAATGAATAAGTCCAATTATTGCATCCTCTTCAAGTCTGTTCCTGATTTTCGTTTTGAGTAATGTTACTTGTGAAAATATTCTTTCAGTGTTGGCTGAAGAATGTGGCAGTGAGAATACCTCAAAAACAAATTTAGACAAGAGTGGATATGCCAAGCTATCATCCGCCAATTTGATATACATATCTCTTGATAACAATCTTCAGACTCTAGATTTGGAAAATGTTTAATAAGAGGAAAAATTGACTGAACATTTTTGTTTACAACATTTGTTATTGACAAAGATTCCATATCTATGAAGACACTGTTGTTGAAGTTGAATCTGGAATATATATTTGCTTAGTACCTTCAACTAAGAAGGACGAACAACGGCACAACGAAAATTTTCCAAAAAAAGCGCTACTTTTACGCTACTTTATATAATCTATATTTTTAAAATTAAGTTTTCAACAAATTATTGGTTTTCTTATTCTTTTTTGAAGGAAGATTTGAAAAAGCATGAGATTTTCAATAAATTCATGAGATCATGAGATGGGGGTGAAAAATCATGAGAATCATGATAAATCATGAGATTCGGCAACATGCTCTTAACCACATTCGTGCTGATCTCCAGAGACAACAGCGAACATCGCTTTCTTAATTTATTAATTTGCCAAATTTGTCAAAACTACGTAAACTCCTTCTATAAGCTTGAGGAAATCCGTCGGTAAAACTCAACATATTATGTTCCATTCGCTTTTAGACACCACGACACGATAATCAAAAGAATGAATTTCAAGCCATTACTTATGAATTTGTTCTGCCCAACCAATTGTGAACTTTAAAGGACTAAAGAACGCAGTATGATGGCGAACTGTTGCCATTTTGACTTGTTTCCAGTCAGATTTGACTGGATATTTTCTTCGTTAGCTGGAAATAAAATACAGATTCAGTCAACATTTATTTTTAACTGGAATCAAGTCAAGAATTCGAAACACTGTCTTTAATTATTTGCTCATAGTGAACCAAGTGTAAGCGAGTTATTATAATTTCTAGCTGCAATCAACGAACACACCCATTTTGCAATCTCTTTGACAAGCTAATTTCAATTGGCAGCATTGTACATATATAGAATCTATTTTCTATCAGTCTGCAGTAGTGCAGTCTGCTATGTCCCCTATTACACGTTGACTAACGACTCACTTTTGACTTTCCTTATAAATTTGTATTCGGTGAGGCAAGCGCTATTACACGCTGACTCGTGCCCCATGCCTCAAAATTGACAATTATTGTTTGTTTTGTTTTGAATGCTCCTTCTCGTTGGCTTTAATTTTTCGATAGTTTTTGAATTTAAGTAAAATTTATAAAAAAAAATAAATAGGATTTTGGAAATGGATTCCGAAAAATTTATTAAAGCTGTTGAAGTTACACACTTTTTTGGTTTTCAAACAAATTAGATGTTGTTTATTCCAGCAACAAGAAAATCGAATAAAAAAGAACAGCATAAAACGAATATGAGAAAAAAGAAACGTCAAAGTGAGTCTACTAAAAATTTGCCTGAGACTCACCAGACATTTTTTTTGGCATCTCATTTTCTCACATCTGCTTTCTTTTTCGCTCTCATGTGAGCCGTGAGTCGTGAGGCATCGTGTACAGACCAATTTTTGGTAGACTCACTTTGACGTTTCTTTTTTCTCATATTCGTTTTATGCTGTTCTTTTTCATTCGATTTTCTTGTTGCTGGGATAAACAACATCGAATTTGTTTGAAAACCACAAAAGTGTGTAACTCCATATTAGCAAATTTTATAGGGAAGCAAAAAATGTTATTAATGGCAATCGATGCACAGTTCAACAGCTTTAATAAATTTTTGGAATCCATTTCCATTTTACTCAATTACAAAAACTATCGAAAAATTAAAGCCAACGGGAAGGAGCATTCAAAACAAAACAAACAATAATTGTCAAATTTGAGGCATGGGGCACGAGTCGACGTGTGATAGCGCTTGCCTCACCGAATACAAATTTATAAGGAAAGTCAAAAGTGAGTCGTGAGTCAACGTGTAATAGGGGACTTAGACAAGATTCTAATAGGACTGTTTGTCAACTGAAAGTTGTTGCTGTTGTTTGTTTTCATAATATTTAGATTGAAATTGAGATGAGCTTCTACAGAAAACAAAATAAGAAAAACAAGTAAGCAAGGAAGATATTGGTGTATTTAGACAAAACTGTAAACATTTTATTATAAAGCTATTAAAAGAGTTGCAGCTGAGAGTGACAAACAATCTTAACATTTTAAAGCAGATAAGAATGCCTTTCGCAAAATAAATCCTCCCTACAACTGCAACCTGTTTTGAATGCAATGAATGTCGAGGCGATTTTATCTGACAAAATTTCTAATCAATGGGACAATCTAAACTTTTTAAGATGGAACAACATAGAGGAAACAGTACCTTTTTGGTGTGAAGTTTTATCTTATAAAGATGCTAGTGGAGAAAATCCTTTTAAAGAATTATTGGCAAAGTTCGCTCTTTCGATATTTTTATTGCCATTAAACTTGGTCAAAACTAAACAAAGAAACAGGTTGCATTTAATTTCTACAAATGCTATTTTAATTATAAGAAATAATTTGCGAGGGGTAAAATGTTGCCATAATTTCATCATTCCAAATTAAGTTATGAAAAAAATTGGAACAAAATGTAATTTATCGAAATGTTGACACGGAAATACATAAGTTTAATACTATCCATATATTGGTACATGTTAATTGAAGCTACATGTCAGACCAACATATTTAAATGAAAAACTCAGCTTTCTAACACAAATAGACAAATATAACGAAAAAATGGAAATTGAAAATGGTATACAAAAACGCAACCTCTCAAAAGGAAACTGTTAAAAATTTCATGGTCTTTGCGAATATATAAATGTCCCTCTAAGAAATATGGAACCAAATTTAGAAGACACAAAAAATCCTGAATTCCTCTTTACCTTTTCGTATCAACATAAATTGATTATATTATAAGATCTTATTAATTTATCACAATTCAAAAGCCCATCAAAACATTAAGTCTGTTTCTATTATGCCACAGAATTTATATTTTCATAAAATAGATCCATATACCGTAAAAAATACATTTTTATGAATGGCAAATATACTTTGTAGGTGTGATGTCTTGACATTTTGCTAGGAGCATCCAAATATATATTATGGCTTTGTCAACAGAAATCAGGTCAACTACAGTGAACTTTGTGAGCCTTGGGAATGTTTGCATTTGGTATTCAAAAGAAAGGCAAACATAAAATACCTAAAGATACTACTCGTATTTGCAATATTGCGATAAGACGAGATAATTCGCCATTCCCCCCGTCTACTAAATAGTCTATCTTTTGAAGGTCTAAGGCGTGTTTGATATTGTTACGAGTATGTTAGATATATAAAGGACATTATCCAAGTAAGTAGATAAATTTTAATAACATAAGTTATTGAAATTCAATTACATAAAGAATCATGCCATAGAGCATCCTATATAGCTTCAACACTTCAACACGCACCGAGACCATTAAAACTCTTAAACTCTGGGGAATTCAAAACGAATTAAGAAGAATCCTTAGGGGTTTTTTGTTATTGCTTTACAGAAAACAATTATTATTTACTATATACTCGTATACACTTTGGAGTTTTGCCGCATTGTTCTTTTATTCTAGAAATCTCACGCGGTGGTGTAAGGGATCCCCAAATTCTAGGGTGACTCTTTATTGAAACCATTGTCACGTTTTTCTTTTCAAAAGGACCAAATAACACAATGCCCTGCAAGTTCAAAAGTCGAGTCGAGGATTGGGAATTGCTATTGCGTAGTTATACCAAAGTTTCAAGAGTCAAAATAATATAGCCACAGACAAACGGCACACAAATTTAATATACATATACTTGGGTTTGGTATAGGCTAGGCACCTAAAATGCTAGGTTTGGATCTCGTTTTCAAGTTCTGATGATGGGGAATTTAATGTTGTGGTTAAGGGTATAGAACCTTCTTTGTCGATATACTCGTACCTACATGTAAGGGTTCTCAAATTATTGCGGTTGAAGTAATTGGTTTTCTTTTCAAGCTATCTTTAAAGGGTTGCCATTTTTTCTTTTTTGAACTAATTAAATCAGAGCACATGGATAAGTTTGCTTATGCTTGAAAGTTTTACGAGCACTATAGGTTAAATATATATTTATCTACCGTCCTATAGTAATCCTGAAGCCAAACATATCTATAGTTAATTAGATGAAGTTAATATTTCAAGTGATTTTATCGATGAAAGTTGAATTGAAATCATACGAGTGTTGAGAGGTATAAAAGGGTTTTTGAGAAGTTTGATCAAGGCATATTACTCGTATGTTAGACCGCAATACGATTATAGTTTAGATAAATGAATATGCACATAAACATTTTACGTTCACGATAAACTTAATTAAACATTTTATGGATATTTACTGTTATTTTTGAAAAATAGAATTATCTGAAGGAAAATTTAAATTGGATTGAAATTTATTAAATTAGGAAATCGTAAAATATTTTTGATGTTTAAAAGAAAATTGGTAGTAACTTGGTGCCTTAGCGTAAATTAGGATTCATTTAACAGTATTTTTGTCCTTTTAACATTTTTATATGCTTGATAATGTTTAATTTGACACTTTATTTTTGTGTGGAAAAGTTTGAAAAGTTATATTAATGTGAACAGAAATATTCAAAACGTATAAGGAGTATTGGAATCGGAATGAGTAGAAAGCAATGCGATAAACAATATTTTTCGATTTGTTTTGAGGAACAGGGAAATTCTAAGTTAATTAACTAATCCCATAAATTTTAACAATTGGCCTTGCGATTTATTGATTCGCATCACAAATGCCTGAATCCGCTTTTTTTGAGCGTGAACTAAAGGGGTTATGAATACCCTAATAATGATTGACACAGTGCGAGCAATTATGAATGTCTGCACATTTCAATGAGTGGGAAATATTGAGCCTGGTAAAGCATTCCACATTCGTGTAGTGCGGCTAAGGAAAGAATCCCTATATTTAACAGTACGTTCGAAATTGAGCTTAAGAATAAACTGATGAGCATTCCTAGAAGTACGGGTATTACGGTTAAATAGTTTGAGGGGAGGAATACAACTAGCTATTTCACTACAGCATTGTTGGTGAAATATCGATAAATGATAGGCATGAAACCATGCGATGGTGTTCAAGAGAAGAAAATGTCTCAGTAATATAACGATCACCTATCATTTTCAAAGCTCTTTTTTCAATTTTATCCAAAAGGCTCAAAAACGTTATTGGGGCAACAGCCCAAATGTTAGAATTATACTGGAGTTTGGGACGAATAAAAACTTTGCAAATTATAGTCAGCTCAGAAGGGGTAAAAAACTTCCTGCATCGTCGGAGAAAAAACGTAGTAGCCTTTTTAGCGATGGCGAATATGCGATCACTTTTCAACAAGTGATCTGTGATGCATGTACATACCTAAAGCTGAAAGCTGTCCAGTCTTCTCGTTGCATATACCACCTATGGATAGTGGCATTAGGAGAGGTTTACGCTTTTGCAACAGTAGACAACATTGAGTTTTCGAAGCATTATTATTCTACACGGTTTTTGATTCCCCATGGGACAATGCTGTGAAGATCAGAATTTAATAAGCTTATCATATTCGCTGCCGTTAGTAGTCCACATCCGAAGAACAAGGATGGGAATCGAAAATGAAAAGCTGAGGGTGCTGTCGTCCGCGAAACAATTAAGTCGGTTAAAGATTAAGACAAAAGATCATATATAAAAATAAGGAAGAGTGTCGGAGACAAAACGGAGCCCTGGGGCACACCAGCGTTTATTTTGTGGATATCAGAGTTGAACCCGTCCAATAATACTTGAATTGAGCGGTCCGAAAAGTTATTTCTAACCCAACAAAGAAGGGAATCATCAATAGCATATGCAAGCATTTTCAATAAGAGCACTTGGTGTCTATTAAATGCCTTTGAAATGTTAAATAGAATAAACTTACTTTCTCCAAAACAATTTACAGATTTGTTGGACTGTTCGGTGAGATAAACCATGAGAAAGCCATACTACCGATCATTAAAAAGCTTTCGTTCTTCAAGATATATCTTAAGCTGAAAATTGACCAGGGTTTCCATGACCTTGGAAAGAAGGGTCGTATAAGTGCAATTGGACGATGGTTATAAGGGGAGGAGGATTCACCTTTTTTTTGGAAAAGGCTGAACAAATGCTGTTTTCCATTCACTCGGAAAGAGACCTGTAGAATGGGAGAGATGGAAAAGCTTACGCAGTGGCTTTGCCTTGAATTGAAATGGAAGATCAATAAGAATAAAAGCAATTAGTTAGGTAAGGACTTAATTTCTTTTAACGCCATCTATCGGCCTCTAGTATTGATCGCAGCACAGCGCCATCTAAAAAGGTTTTTTTTTAGAGTTATTGAACTTTAAGTTAGCAACACAATTTTAATTGGCGGCCATTTTGTCAATTGTCAAGTGAACAGACTGACGTCTGTACAACTCTTCCAAATTCATTTTGAAAATAATGGTTCTGTTGGAAATATAAGTATTGGATACGTAAATAAACAAAACTACCGTATTAAGAGGGTTTTTTTGCTATATTTGTTAGTATTCTGTTTGGAATACTCACAAAAACTGATTGTTTGGTGTGCTTAATGGGTTGTTGAAATATAATTAGTCCGTACTTCAGTCCCGTGAATTGGGTTTAAAGATCGTGCGATTTAACATCACTGATCACTTGAATATTTTCTGTGAAGTCGCTATGGTCTACGCCGATAAGTCCGAAACGATTGACCACTTGGAGGACAACGTTTATCTTGTAATTTCTGTCGATATAGGGCCCCAAATGTTGGAAAAAGTCATCGGAAATTGGACCACCAGATTAGACTAAGTTGCGTCTGAGCCAGCCGGGGCGATTATTTAGTCGACTTTTTCAACCAAAATAATAGTATAGGAGCTCGCAACGTTTTCGAGCGAGAATTTTAGGTCGGCCAATTTTTTGATATGTTGTCTTACTTGCTTTTACGGTTAGAGTCTGGGCAGTCTGGCTGGCGGTAGTGGTTGCGTTTAGGGGGGAGGGGCAATTTAAAAAAATTATTACTTAAAATGGGGAAAAAATAGTTAAAAAATAACGGTAATACTTACAATTAAGTATTATACCTTTTTTTAAAGCCAACACTTTTGTCTATTAGCTTGTTTTTAAATCAAGTCAAAACCATGCATAGTTTTTGAAAAAAATTGTTTTAAACTCAAAATTTGGTTAAAAAAAAGTTAAAAATATGGTTTAAAGTGTAATTTTTCAAAACCTTAAGATTATTTATTATTTTTTTTTTTAGAATTCATTGCCCTTATTTGTTTGTGATCAAAAACTGAAAACTAGATGATTTTATGTCTACTAGTTCTCGAGAAAATTGAAGATTACTAAAAATCGAATAAGGCTAAATTTATTTTACTTAAATCCAGCTTATTTAAATGCAAAAGAGACTTTGCATGCACCCTTGCACCAACCCCACCTTGAACCCACCCCACCTTGCACCCAACCCAAATCCTATAGTGAGTCCAAACAGGGGGGTTGCAGGGGGGCTTCACACTTCTCTGTTGCATACGCCCAAACTCGCACCTACCATTATTACTATCAAAATAAGACCATTTAAGCAAAAAAAAAATAATAATTTAATTAAAATAGTAGTTGTGGTTATTTTCCATTTTCTCAAAAACTAAAAGACATAAAATCATCTAGTTTTCAGTTTTTGATTAGTAATTAATAAGAGCAATAAATTATTAAAAAAAAAAACATATTTATAAACAAATGGTTTTGAAATATTGAAGTTGAAATTTTTTTTCAACTTTTTTTTACTTAAATTTTGAGTTTAAAATTACGTTTTTCAAAAACTGTGCATAGATTTGACTTGATTTAAAAAGAGGCTAATAGAACAGAATGTTGGCCTTAAAACAACGTATAAAACTTAACTGTAAGTATTGCCGTTATTTTTTTAACTATTTTTTGTTTCCATTTTAAGTAATAATTTTCTTAAATTGCCCCTCCCGCCTAAACGGGGCGAGATAGACCCCCCCTCGCATAGTAAAAAATGCTTATTTTTAACTGTTCTATACAAATCCGTCATTAAACTTTGTCGCCTAAGTTATCGTACTCTCCCCAAACTTTTTTTACTTAATTAATTTTTTATTTAAAAAATTAAAAAAATCGCGTATGACACATAATAAACAATCATAAAAATTTCTGGCAATAATAAATGCATATTTAGGAGACCTATTTAAAGGTGGAAAATTGAAAATTAAGCTTTAAAAAAATCTTTTAAAATTCAAAATTATCACCTGTACAGTTAGGTTGCGCACTAACAAACACAACCGCTACCGCCAGACAGACTGCCCAGACTCTAACCGAAAAAGCAAGGAAGACAACATATCAAAAAATTGACTGACCTAAAATTCTCGCTCGAAAACGTTGCTAGCTCCCGGACTAACACGCAAAATGTTTTTTGTCATGATGAATTTCACAGTCTTTGGAATTTTTCCAAAATTCTTTAAAGAAAAAATAAATTCTGAAAAAAATAAACTTTTTCCGAGTTTTTTTCCCTTCGTTAAAACCTTTTTCTTTTAATTACGAACAAATGAAACAATAATAAATTTTGCACACCATTTGTATATACATTTTTGTATAGAAGTGGACCAATTGGTCCACTTGGTTAATTTCAAAAAGAGGCTGGGATGCGACCCACACTGATAACTTCCCATCCCGTCTGTCCATTTGTCTTGCTTAAAAGTTTGTCTATATGTATCAATTTTTACCAAATTTGCGTACTATTTTTTGTAGATTTTATTTTTTTTTATGAAAAAGCGGACTGTTGAATTTTTTAAAAAAAATTACTGAATATCGAAATCAATATATTCTGTGAAATAAAATAAGTTTGAAGCCAATATTTTTAATTTTTGAAAAGCTATTTGAGTCGAAAGTAAATTTTTACCAAGTTTTAGTATTGTTTTTTTTTTAGGTTTTTATTTTTTGTAAAAAAAACTGTCAATTAGATTTTTCTCAAAATTTTTCCTGTTGTTGAAAACAATATTTCTTATAAGTTAAAATTAGTTAGAAGCCATTATCTCAAAATTTTGAAAAGATATTTGAGTCAAAAATCAATTTTTAACAATTTTTGTTAAATTTTTTTTTCGGTTTTTAATTTTTTGTAAAAAAACTGTCAATTCAATTTTTTTCAAAATTTTACTGAATGTTGACAACAATATTTTTTGAAAGATTAAATTAGTTTAAAGCCAATATCTCAAAGTTTTGAATAGATATTTGAGTCGAAAATCAATTTTTACCAACTTTTAAAATTTTTTTTTGGGTTTTTATTTTTTGTAAAAAAACTGTCAATTCAATTTTTTTCAACATTTTTCAGAATGTTGAAAACAATATTTCTTATAAGATAAAATAAGTTTGAAGCCTTAATCTCAAGTTTTTGAAAAGATATTTGAGTCGAAATTCAAGTTTTACCAACTTCGAGTAATTTTTTTTAGGTTATAATTTTTTATAAAAAAACTATCAATTAGATTTTTCTCAAAATTTTATCAGATGTCAAAAACATTATTCTTCGTTGCACAAAATTGTTTTGGAGATGAAATCATATTTTAGTCGTAAAATTTTCGAGGTGACAAATTTTTTTTTCCGTTATTTTTTATTTATAAAAAAACCGTTAATTCGATTTTTTTCCAAAAATATACTTCTTTTGTATCACGTTTCAATATATAATATAAAATTTAATTCAATTCTCTAGCGTCATTGGTTCATGAGATATTTAGGGTTAACCAAAATGTTCACCTTTTTTTTAAACTGCTATGGTAAAAAACCACCCACGAAATTTTCTTCAGGCCCCTTCTGCATCTTTCTGCCTTATTATCTGTATAACAAAATTTATTTGAAGTCGATATCTCTTCTGGTTCTTGAGCTATGGATGACGAAAAAAACGTCGCGAACGTACGGACATACGGACATACGGTCGTACGAACGTACGTACACACGCACGCACAGACATCATTCTAAAAATCTTTTATTTCGACTCTAGGGACCTTGAAACGTCGAGAAATGTCAAAATTTTCAATTTGACAAATCGGACCCATTACAATAACTTCCTATAGGAAGTTAATAAAGAAGTCTTTTCGCTTTAATTGAAATAGAGTGAACAAATGTTTTCCTCTAGTATAAGATAAGATAAGTGGATTATAGAATCGGACTTTATAGACCAAGTTATCAACAAATTGAACCGATTATTTCGAATAATGCAGAAGTGGTCATTTACATTTTCCATTTCTTCAGACCTTCAGAGTGAAGCCAGAAGCATTTTTTTCTAACCGTTCTTCAGGTCAGCATTTTCAATTTCGGAAGATTTGTTTTTATCCTTTTTGTTTGTTTTATCTTTCACAACCTAATTAAAATGCACGGCAGAAGTTTCTATTATCAAAAGAAACACCTCCTTTGAAAATAGAGTATGTATATCAACCTAAATAGCTTCTTGTTATTCTTGGTAGACAAATTTAAAGCAAATACACATATTTTTACTACTTAAAAACAACAATGAATCTCCACATCAGCTGAGCAGCATATACTATACATATCTACAAAAATTGGCTTTTTATACCCGAATGAGATGATTTTAGTACCTACTACCTACTATACTACCACCCAATTTGACCAGGACCTCTCATTTTTCGTTACTCGAATGCATGTCAGTTCCATTTTCCAGTACTTTCAATGCCATTTAATCATACGTTCCATGGGGAAAAAGCAAATTCCGATGCTTGCAATGCCTTTTCATCAAAAGTTACATGTCAGTAAAAATGGCCATAACAATGCAACTTTGTATAAACAAACTTCTGGCAAGGCAGCCTTCACGTACTTTCCATCATAATGCCACTGGCAAAACGTTGTGCAACATTCTCATCTAGAAATTGTTTTAAAAAAGAAACTACGAGTATAACACACAATGTTTGGTTTTTGAACTTTTAAATACTTCAATATTTAATTCACTCTTTATGAAGTGGAATGTTATGAGAAGCTAAAAGGCATTTATTTCTGATGGTACTGGATGAGGTCAAATGTTATTATTGCTTTTTGTTTGTCTTATGTTTATGCTTGGAAGACGTTCATCTGTTATTTTTAGCTGCATGTTTCGATGTTTTATTTTTTCTATAGTTTGAAAGCTGAAAACGTCAAACTATGTCGACATTTCTGTTCAGTAAGTTTTATAAATTCATCATAAATCGCTGAACGCTAAAAAAAGCTTCTTAATTGTGGAATTTCACATTGAAAATGTGTTCGCGAAGTTCAGAGCAATTTATCCGAAGAATAATGTTTAGTGTTAATAAGCAAAATTTCCATACGAGTCTATACATTAAATCCATCAAAATAGACGGCTTGTTGCAGGTGATGTACGCATTGTACGGTACGTGCTTATTTATTTCAAGATGACGAAAGAGAAAGAGTTTATAAAAATGTAACATCGATGATATTTGGTTCAAGACAGGTACCACCATTAATTTATTACGAAATCAATTCGGTTACAACTTTATCTGAAGCATTGAAAACAAATATTCAAAACACCATTGACGCCATACCTCCAGTTTTATTGTAATAAGTAGTGACAAATTGGACTTATTGCATGTACTATGTACCCCGTAGCAGCCGCGGCAAAGACCCGCAAAACATTGCAGGGTTAAAATTAATCAAATCTCGGTTAATAATAACCAACTTGAATGATTGATCAAGGTGGCGCTACAGTCATGTGTGAACTAGGGCCTCACCCAACAAACTTCTTCATCTAGCTCATTCCCTAGCTAGATGTCGCTAGTTATTAGTTTCCATGCGCTCTACTTGACCTAGCCATGTCATTCGTTGGACTTTTATCCTTTGGTCGCTCGGAGCAAGAGTAATTCTTCGTTTGATCTCAGCGCTGGTGTTGGTTTCTTTGTTCATAGCGGAGCCTGGGTAGACAAAGTCATTAACCACCTCAAAGTTACGTCTGTGGATGGTGGCGTTTTGACCGAGACGTCGGTGTTGTAGGTCCTTTCTTGATGACAGCATGTACATTGTTTTGCCCTCGTTAACCGTTAACACCATTTTTGCCGGCTCTGCCTCAATACTCACAAAAGCCCCATTGAAATCACGCTGAGATTTTCCGATTATGTCAATGTCATCAGCATATGCCAGTAATTGGACAGACTTTTGAAAGATTGTGCCTCTAGTGTTGACGTGGGACATCTGCACTATTCTTTCAAGGACGAAGAAATCCCATGACAGCGCATTACATTGTCTAAAGCCTTTTTTGACATCGAAAGGTTCTTTTAAGTTGTTTCCAACTTTTTTGGAGCAGCGCGAATTCTCCATGGTCATCCTGCACAAACGGACGGCAGGGATACCAAAACTAGACATGGCTCTATACAGCTCGTTCTGTAGATTTTTTTTTATAATTTACAGGCACTCAAGGGGTTATTAGTACCCTTTATATGTTTATATTTAAACACAGTGCGAGCATTAGGAAAATAGGGAAGGAACATCAAAATGGGAGGGAAAAACAGAATTGACCAAAGCATTCCACATTCTCGATGTGCGATTTAAGAAAGAATCTCTATACTTGACAATACGCCCGAAATTGAGCTCAAGGGTAAACTGATGAGCATTCCTGAAAGTGCGAGTATTACGGCTGAATCGTTTAAGGAGAGGAATACAACTGGCTAATTCAACAGAACATTGTTTGTAAAAATATCGATAAAACAACGAAAGGCATGAAACATTGCGGCGGTGTTCTAGTGATGTAAATGTTTCGATTATAGTTCTGTCGCCTATCATTTTTAAAGCCCTTTTTTGTATTCTATCCAAGAGATTTAAACTTGTTTTAGGAGCACCTGTCCAGATATGCGAATTATATTCAAGCTTTGGACGGATGAAGGCTTTGTAAATTACAGCCAGATCAGAGGGGTGAAAAATTTCTTGCACCGTCGGAGAAATCCTAAACACATGGCAGCATTTTTGGCAATGTCAAATATGTGATCATTCCATAAAAGGTGATCTGTGATACACATACCGAGTACTGACAGTTGATTAGTTTCCTGAATGTAAGTGCCACTCATAGATAGTGGCATCGGGGGTGTGTTATGCTGTAACGACAGGAGACAGCATTGAGTTTTCGAAGCATTAAATTCTACACGGTTTCTGACTATTTTAATGAGAAAATCAAGGAGCAAAGAGTTCGTCCTACTGTTTTGTTGCCAGTTTGGGTCCAGCGCTAACCGATTTTATTTTCATGGTAAAAAATAGCTCATACATGTTTATAACCGGACCAGATGTAGTGAAAAAAGTTACCTATGAAGATGTAAGCCACGAAGATCTTGGTGGACAATGCTGTCAACATCCGAAAGACAAGGATGTGAATCTATAAACGAGTATGAAAAGCTGAGGGTACTGTTTTAGAAGATTAGAAGATTAGAAGTGGCAGACATAAGATCATTTATGAATATAAGGAAGAGAGTCGGAGACAAAACGGAGCCCTGGGGGACACCAGCATTTATTTTATGAATTTCAGACTTGAAACCATCCAATACAAACTGATGCTGTCATAAGCGGTCTTGAAGTCAATGAAAATGTGATTTGATGTTCTTGGGTTTTTTCCAGAATCTGCCGTACTGTGAATATTTGATCGACTATGGACTTTCCTGATCTAAAACCACACTGATAAAGATGTTGTTGACGATGGGTTTTAAACGTTCACGTATGACGGCAGAGTTGGTGCACTTAAGAGGGTCTCCTTTTTTCAGTACCAGGCAAACAATACTGAGGTTCCATTCATCGGTTATGCTCTCAATTTGTACTTCGTCTAAGTCTGGACAGCGGAATTCGGTTCATCGTCGCCGTTATATAGTCTGCGGAATTGGTCCTTCCATATCCTCAGCATTGACTGCGATTCTACTATGATGTTTCCACTTTTGTTTTTGCAGCCTTCGGATCGAGGTTTATGTACTTGTGAATATCGTTTCAACTGCTCATAACACTTTCGAACTTCATTTCTGCTTTTGAACTTCTCAACATCTTGGACTGCAAGCTATCCATGTTCTTAGCCAACCAGCTTGTTAATATCAACCAATGAGCTCGGTTAATTTCTAAACAACTTGTTTGAACTAAGCCAACCTATTTGGCTAATAATAACCAATTTACCCTGTTTACTTAGTTAATAATAACCAGGCTACTCGGTTTAATTTAACCAACCCACTTGGTTAAATTTAACTAACTAACGGCAGTAAATTATATTTTAAAAATAAATTTGAAAAAATACTGTATTTTAAAAGACGTATTTTAATTTTTGCATAGTTTTTTTTCGGAAGAAAATAATCCAGAACTCAAAAAATTCTTTGAAACTGTCCTCAATATGTTTTTTAAACTAAAAATAAAGACACTTAAGACTTTAAAATAAACACGTTTTTGCATCGTTTGGCATCACAAAAATGCACGTATTGAAAGATTGTTGTTATTTGTTGTTCATGCCAAAGTATGGGGGACTGTCTGCTTTTTCGCATTATTTTAGAATCATTTTTCTACGAACTCAAAATACTTAATATCAAAATGTTTTCCTTGATTAACTTTTTGTGTCATACTTTTTCGTTCGGCTCGAACCCCTAAGTCATTGTGTCAACCATTAGAAATTCATAAGTGAACACTTGTTCGAAATTGATCTCAAAATCAATCGTTTTTCCATTTCACATAAGAATGGGTTTATCCTCGTAGCTTGTTCATGGCCCACGTTGAAACAATATAATTTGCCATAAATAAAACTTGATGTTAACACAACACACCCAAACAAAATATGTCAAATGTAAAATATAGTACAAATGGGTTTTCACTTATGGTCGATTACATTATTATAGGTATGAGTTCACTTTATGTCGCACACTTCAAAAATACAAATTGAGGCTTATTGATTTTTATTACTCACATACATATAGATGGCTTGAAGCCAGAATTTTATTTTAGAAAGGGACATGGTGAAGGCGTACGTGTAATATTAATGGTAGAATGATGAATTCCATTATTTACGTCTTAAATTTAACGCAGAAGAAATTCTAAGCGTCATATGTTTGGAAAAAGTTGATTTTGCAATAACTAAAATCCTGATAGAAAAGCTTAAGTACCCAGACGGCAAAGGAAAGGTAATGTATACGGAAATGCTTTCTTCAGCTACCAATGAACTGAGAAACCAGTGAACTAAAAGATTTTTAAGAACCTTTATGAAAGAGGTTGGCTATAATTTTGCTATTTTCACCAAATATTAAAAACCTCAATCTTAAAGTGGGAAGAAACATTGACATTTTGATTTCAAAATGTTGTTGAAATTCATGCTTCGAATTGAACTCTTACCTCATTAAACATAAAGATACCTAAATGGTGTACTTTAATACTTCATGAGAGTTTGAAATGACAAAAAAACTTCAAGTCGTTTAACCTCAAACATGTTCTTGATAATTTAATATTTTTTAGTGAATTCCCTTTGATAACCACAAAGTGTTTCGTATGAATTTCATTCCAAAGAGTTTTCAACTTCCCCATATCCTTCCATTTTCACATAAGTACAAACATAAAGGTATGTTCTGTATATCAATTCTAAAGACAGGACGTTATAATAATAATATGATACACGATGTAACTTACATGAATAAAATTGTAACCAGACACTTTTTAAGATGCTTCCTCGCTAATTTTGATTTAAGTAGGTACTTGTAGACGTAGTATAATTTATGTTGATAAAATAATGGGCACTTAAAATGTTGCACAGAAAAGACAAAATATGTGTTTTTACATAATATTAAGGGAGGAGCGTACATTAAATCACTTGTCTTCTGTTTTGGTAAAAAAAAATAAGCTTTGACACAGACTTTAAAATAAATTGTACGGCATCTGTGGTCGTATACTTGCACAGAATCCAACAACTTGCAAATAAAAGTTGAACGTTTAATTTTTGGGGAGGTAGTTATTAGATATAGGAGTAGGAGTTTGAAAAAAGGTAGAAAATAAAATCGATTTTAATTTGAATGCCTTGCTATCTTTTGAGGTTCAGATGAAAACCGTGCATAGAAGTTAATAACACTATTCCAATAGCGAACAGTTATCCTTGAAAACTTTTTAGTAGGTATAGTCATCGATTTATCAAGATAATGTATTTTCAAAAACACAGTTCTTTTCTCCATTTTCATTTTTCAATGATATTTTTTTGATTTTGGTGGATTGAATACAGAAATTCCATAGTTTTTTCTCCATCTTTGAACTTTCAACACTGAAAAAAAAAGACGTCATCATATTGAAGAATGGCGTTCATCAACTGAAAATCATCAATAAGATGAACTTTTCATGCATATGATGCACAAATTCATGAAAACTTTTTGATGACGGATGAACGCATCATCAATAAGATGAAAGTGCAGTCATCAACTTTTTTGGGAATATTTTAGCATAATTTGGTATGAATTAAGTTCATCACTTCATCAAAACTTTTCATCAATATGATGAAAGCATCTTTTTGATGAATTAAGTTTTTTTTTTCATCTTATTGATGATTTATTCTTCATATGGATGAATGAATTTCAATTTGATGAATGGATTTTTTTTTCATCATATTGATGAAGACTATCATCAAAAATGGACTTCAATCTTATTCATGGAAAGTGGAATGATGTTAATGATCATCACATTGATAAACTTATTTATCATATTGAAGAACAAAAAAGACTTATTTTTTATGATGTGGAGAAGATGAATTGATTGATATGCGTGATCATCTTACTGATGACCTATTTCATCACATCATTGAAAAAACAGCCTTTTATTTTTATAATACAGAATGTGAATGAATAGTCTTATTGATGACTTTTTCATCATATTGATTAACCTAACAGACTTTTATCTTTTTGATGAACTAATTCATCGTAATGATGAACCAACATATTACATAAAGAGACTTTTTTGTCATATGCACAATTTAAATGGATGGGTGGATGGAATGGAGTTTTCATGAACTAATTTTTCAGATTTATGAACAAAATAGACTTTTGTTTTAACATGCAGAATGTGAATTTATATCAAATTTTTCATCATATACTGATCATATGAATATGATCATGAAATACTATCATATTGATGATTCTTTTCATCATATGCGTTTATCCAATTAATGCAGGTCTATTGCAGTTTAATTTTTCAAAAAGAAGTGTATAGCCCATAAAAAATAACTGCACTTTTTGTTGTCAAAGAATCAAAAAAAAATTACATTTATACTTCAACATATATTTCCATGCTCATTACAAATTCGGTCCCAGAAGGAAATTTTGAATAAATTTAAGATGAGTTCTTTGACTTTTAAAAGTAAAAATATCAAAAAGTTTAGGTTATGGAATTTCCGGACCGAATTCCAAGTAAGCACATTAAAAACCTTTAGAGATGTTTTGTCAAACTGGAATCGCTGTGAGCTTGAAAAAGGAACCAGATGTCTCAATAATCTAATCTTCATGTCTGGTTTAAAATGTGTTCACGCATTTTCCAGATTAGCTCAAAAATCTTGAAATTTTTACTTCAAATTTTAAATATATCGAAAAACGCGAGTGAGGCCAACCATGGCTTACGCGAGTAGCTTTTGTTGAGCTATTCACAAAATGAAAATAAAATCAAAGTAGATATGTACCTATTACCAACATTTTTTATTTGCACATTTTTTGTAGATAAGTCGAATGCATAATTCGACTATGTAACGACAACCCTGGGTTTATCTTGCTTTATATAATATGTATTTGTATTTCGTATTATGTATAACCAAAAATCATTAGCATTCCATAAATATTTTTTTAGCTTTATTTTAGATGATGCAACCTGAAGGTAGAAAAATGCGACAAAAATAAGGGGGAGAGTACGATAACTTTGGCGACAAAGTTTAATGACGGATTTGTATAGAACAGCTAAAAACAAGCATTTTTTACTATGGGAGAGGGGTCTATCTCCCCCCGTTTATGCGGTAGGGGCAATTTAAAAAAATTATTATTTAAAATGGAAAAAAATAATTAAAAATAACGGTGATACTTACAATTAAGTTTTATACATTTTTTTAAAGCCAACATTCTGTTTTATTAGCCAGTTTTTAATTCAAGTCAAAACTATGCGTAGTTTCTGAAAAATTTAATTTTAAACTCAAAATTTTAGTAAAAAAAATGCTTGTATTAAGCCAAAAAAACCAAAAATCTTGGCGCCAAAATTATCGTACTCGTGCCAATTAAAGTTAGATATGTTTTCTCATTATTTCATAAGTTTCATGCCTATTATATTTTTTTTTATCAATTTTTTGCATCGCTTTAAAAGTTTACAAAAGCCTTGCGTTATTTGAGTTTTAGTTTTCGAGAGATTGTGTGCAAATCAAATGTATATGAATTTCAATTAATTATTTTTGCATTTCCCTTGCGAATAAAGTTTTAATTAAGAAATAAAGTACCTAATAATTTTATAATTTCAATGATAGAATTTCACAAGGATTAAAAAAAAATTAACGGGATTTCAGTCTAGTCTTGTATGCATATATGTATTCACTGTTCTTCATATTGATGAACGTTTCACAATTGTTCTTCACATTGAAGAAAGTTTCATCATTGTTCTTCATAGTGATGAACGTTTTACAATTGTTCTTCACATTGATGAACGTTTCACAATATTGTTCTTCATATTAATGAAAACCAGAAAAATCTTGCATCAAAAACAAAACACAATCTTTTTTGTATATAGGTAGTCAATTCATTGTGCATTTGGAACTTAAAGAAGGTAGTGCAAGTGATTCAGGCGATTAAGAATAAATAAAAAAAAGTGAAATAAATTGTTAAACAATTGAAAACAGCTATAAAAATACCTATAAAAGTGAAATTAAAGGTATGTTTTCTCATTATTTCATAACTTTCATGTCTATTATATTTTTTTTATCAATTTTTTGCATCGCTTTAAAAGTTTACAAAAGCCTTGCGTTATTTGAGTTTTAGTTTTCGAGAGATTGTGTGCAAATCAAATGTATATGAATTTCAATTAATTATTTTTGCATTTCCCTTGCGAATAAAGTTTTAATTAAGAAATAAAGTACCTAATATTTTTATAATTTCAATGATAGAATTTCACAAGGATTAAAAAAAAATTAACGGGATTTCAGTCTAGTCTTGTATGCATATATGTATTCACTGTTCTTCATATTGATGAACGTTTCACAATTGTTCTTCACATTGAAGAAAGTTTCATCATTGTTCTTCATAGTGATGAACGTTTTACAATTGTTCTTCACATTGATGAACGTTTCACAATATTGTTCTTCATATTAATGATAATATTAACAAAACACAATCTTTTTTTTATATAGGTACTCAATTCATTGTGCATTTGGAACTTAAAGAAGGTAGTGCAAGTGATTCAGGCGATTAAGAATAAATAAAAAAAAGTGAAATAAATTGTTAAACAATTGAAAACAGCTATAAAAATACCTATAAAAGTGAAATTAAAGGTATGTTTTCTCATTATTTCATAACTTTCATGTCTATTATATTTTTTTTTATCAATTTTTTGCATCGCTTTAAAAGTTTACAAAAGCCTTGCGTTATTTGAGTTTTAGTTTCCGAGAGATTGTGTGCAAATCAAATGTATATGAATTTCAATTAATTATTTTTGCATTTCCCTTGCGAATAAAGTTTTAATTAACAAATGAAGTAATAATTTTATAATTTCAATGATTGAATTTCGCAAGGATTAGAAAAAAATTTATCGGGATTTCAGTCTAGTCTTGTATGCATGTATGTATGTATTCACTGTTCTTCATATTGATGAACGTTTCACAATATTGTTCTTCACATTGATGAACGTTTCACAATTGTTCTTCACATTGATGAACGTTTCACAATATTGTTCTTCACATTGATGAACGTTTCACAATTGTTCTTCACATTGATGATCGTTTCACAATATTGTTCTTCACATTGATGAACGTTTCACAATAGTTCATTATGTTTCTTATTATATTATTTCGTTTTGTTCTTGAATTTTCAGATAAATAAAAAACAAAAACACATTGCACAAAAATAAAATGCAGTGTTTCTTGTGCCGAATGAATATTGATAACGTCTTTGCATTAGGCAAACATCTTAGAAAGAAACATAAATTGGAACAAAACAGCACATTTATTTGCTATGTTACTTCTTGCGCTCAGTGTTTCACAGATCTTTCCAATTACAAACGGCATATTTTGAGATTACATTCTCCTACCGGAAGCATTGAACGCATGGAATAAGATAATGCGAATTCAACTGCTCCGGCTGAAAGTTTACCGGCTTCGTCAAATGAAAACAGTAGTTGTGCTGTTATTGGCAAATGGCAGTACAACTATTGGTTCTAATCAAAATGTAGCTGAAAACTTAAACCAAAATAAATTCTTGCCTAATGTTTTTGATGAAGCATTAAAATTTTCAACTCTTCTGCATGGGAATCATAACTTTTCAAGAAAAAGTGTTAACGAAATTCAAAAAAATGTCAAGACATATTTGATAGATCCTTTGCTGGATCAGATAAAAACTTTCGCACAAGATCGCCTTAACAATAACATTCAGGTGCAAACAGATTTGCTTAGTGTGGTTTTTAGCCTCCGAGATCCATTTAAAAATTGTGCTACGGACCATAATTTATGTAAAACACTCAAAGGGAAAGGGTGCATGGATGACATTAAAGAATTTACTATAAAAAGCGATATCCAGCCTATTTACGTCCGCTCTGAACTAGTGTATGGGGAAAAAATTTGCAAGGGCAGCGTCTTACCACTAAGGTCACAATTTCGAAAAGTTTTTGAGCAAGAAAATATATTGTTGGAAATATTGAAATATATGAACTCCTTATATTCTGATAAAAAGTACACAAATTTTATCCAAGGGCCGCTTTGGAAAAAGAAATGCGATATGTATCCAGGCAAGACTTTGATACCATACTTTTTGTATGCTGATGATTTTGCTGTAAACAATCCTTTAGGTGCACATGCAACAACTCATTCTGTTTGTAATTTTTATTACTCATTTCCTTGCTTTCCAAAGCGAAGTTCTAATCTAGAGAGTATTTTTTTGGCAGCAGTAATAAAATCCAAAGATTTGAAAAATATCGGAAATGAGGACTGTTTGCATTATTTAATAGAAGAACTGGTATCTCTCGAAGAGACAGGAGTGGACATATTAGATGGCAATGGAAAAGTGCATCGCGTTCATTTTATAATGGCTCTTTTTCTCGGAGATAACTTGGGAGTAAACTCACTTCTTGATTTTTCAAAATCATTCTCGAGCACTTCATTTTGCATATTTTGTAAATTGGACAAGGAAAGTTGCAATAAGCTTGGTGTTGAAGTACCAGAGAATGTTCGAACTGTCGAGAACTATGATTGTGATATATCTCTGCGTGATCCTAAAAATACTGGAATCGCAAAAGAAAGCCCATTTAACAAAATACCATCATTCCATGTGGTAGAAAACTTTTGTGTGGATGCAATGCATGACTTATGCGAAGGAATATTCCATTATGATTTGTGTCATATAATATTATACCTGACACAGGAAATGCAGTACTTGACATTAGAAATGTTAAATAAAAGAAAGCAAACGTTTGACTATGGCCCAACGGAGATTGGAAATTTTTCAATCGAACTAACAATGAACCACTTAAAAAATAAACACTTGAAAATGACAGCACGTGAAATCCTAACATTCACTTTGTATTTACCACTAATGATCGGTGATTTGATTCCCTGTGAAGATAAAGTTTGACTATTTTTTCTTGAACTAATTGACATCACGGATTTAATTTTATCTTTCGAAGTTACAGAGTTACTTATCTCAGCCTTACAATTGAAAATTAAGCATCATAACGAGCAATATGTTAACTTGTTCAATGATAATTTGAAACCAAAATTCCATTTTTTGACACACTACCCTACTATACTACAAAAATCAGGACCGGCAAGAAATTTTTGGTGTTTTAAATTTGAAGCAAAGCACAGGCCTTTCAAAGTGTATGCTCATGGAATAACGTCAAGAAAAAATATTTGTCGCACCCTGTCCAAAAAATTTCAACTCCAATTTGCAAATCTGATTCTTCATTCTAACAACAATATAAATGAAATTCACTTAAATGAAAAACATAAATGTGATACTGTATTTGCTAACATTGTGAGAGATAAATTAAACTTAAAAGAAGAAGGCAGTAAATTAGCATTTTACGATGAAATAGAGTACGTTGGCAAAAAATATAAAACTGGATATTATGTAGGGAGGTGTTCGACTGATTATAATATATACGTTATTAAGACCATAGTTCAAGCTGAAGCCAATACATTTATGTTTTGTCAAAAATTATCGAACATTTGCTTCAAATCTCACTTCAGAGCTTATGAGGTTGATCCAAGTATGTTTGGTGAATTTAAAATCCTTACATTTGATGAAGTTATCGGACCTCCTGTAACTTTGACAAAAACATCAAAAGGAAAACACCTTATTAGGCTTAAAGAAGACTTTCAACAGTAGTAAAAATTAATTAATTAATATTAATTAGAGCTCAAAGCACCTTTTAACGATAACTTATTTTTACCAAAGATTTAGAAATGGATTTTCCTGAGAGCTCCATAGAATTGGAAGATACTGAAACTCTAGCAATCAGTGAGGAAACTCTAGAAATCGTCAATACTGGAGGACAGCAGCAATCTTCTCTCTATAAACTAGTTCCCGTCACGGAATATTCAAACAACACTTTGGAAGTCGATGAGGAATTAAAAATCCTCTTAAAGAGTTGGGGTTGCCTTAATATGTACGATTACTTGCTTGGTAAGATGATCATTTCATTACTTAATTTTTCATACTTATGATTAATATATCGTCGTCTATCTTTCATCCTCGTATGTCCTATGGAAAAACTCATAATGTCATCACAACATCATAATTTTTTCTTAAATACGAGGCTTAAAAAAAGGCGATGATATGTACCATTTTCAGGCATCTTAATAGATTAAGTCCAATGTTGAATCGATTTTTTTTTTCATTAGGTGAAAATGTAACAGTTAACATTTTGAAAATAATAAAAGAGACTCATATTGCATCCTTGCTTGTCAGTTTTAAACATGGTGACCGCATACTTTTCGAGCATCATTTGCAAAAATGGCGGGATTCTATTGGCATGCCCCTATTACCGGGCAATCCATTACCGTCATGTTCACTATCCACCGAAATGCTATTTCAAGCTCCAAACTCTCCAGCGTCATCGTATCCTTCATCCAGAGCTGCGTCACCCACGTCATCTCCAGAACCCACTAGCAGTCAATCGATAGATCTATCGACTATGCTATCATCTAAAAAGCATGGACGAGAAATTGTAGAGTATTACAATAAACATGAAAAGTTTCAAACTGAGCACCGACATCTACTCATCTGTCTGGTCGCAGAGTACTTCGAAGAAAACAGCATTCCCATGTCCTTAAAAACTAGTTACAGGATCGAAAAGGAGATATTGGACCGATTTCCGACAGAAAAAATTGAATATTACCGCACGGAAAAGCGAGGTAAAATTTACACGAAGCTCCACAATATAAAAAGGATTTACAAATCCTTAGAACCAAAGAAGACTAAAAAATCGCCATCAAATGAAAACCCAAAATCCTGCAAACGGAATTTAAGTAAGTATATACATAGTAGTTTTAATGGACGAGCGTTCAATCATTTTCTTTAGTTCCAGAGCCTGATGCACAAACTTGTGTAAAAAGTTTAAATTTTGACAACTTGTCAGCTGAAGAGTTTAATAGTATATGGGATTCATGCACGGAGTACCGACTTCTGGAGATACGAAATTCTTCAACGCAGGAGAAGATTTTCAAGACATGGCCGCAGTACAAGAATTTGAATGGTTATCGTTTGGTAAGGTCTTAATCTTAAAAAGTTTTGTTTATTAAGTAACTCTTTTTTTTTAATAGATTGACAGAGACTTTAAACACTTATTTACTGAAAGCCAAACCATTTGCGAGAACTGGGAAACCAACTTTAAAGTAATAAAACAGTTTCTCATTCCAAATATAAAAGACAAGAAAACTACAGAGCTGCTTTCCCAAATCGCAGACTGCGATGCGAACAAAGGTAAAAATTAAAATTTTAAAAAGTAAATGTCTTTTTCTTTTTTGAATATTAAATAAGGTTATACTTAGCACCAAATATAATTTCTTTGTTGTCATTTAAACATACATAATTACAATTCTCTTTTTCTATATCTTATAGAAGATGCGGTACTCACCCTACTGAAAAGTGTACACTGCTATCTCATTCCAACGAGACCAGTTGTATTAAAATCAACATCAAAGCAGAAATCGGTCCAAAGGTTTACGATAAAAGACTCCCAACAAGCTTTCATTTTCGAAGGAGAAAGTGTTCAGCAATTTGAAGACCATTTAGATTTTTTAAAATCCCAACATAACAACGTGCAACCCTTCATTTTATCCTTGCAAAAGAACGATGATCCAGAGTATTACGTGTATCTGGACGGATACAGATTAAAATTCAAAAAACTACTACGGGCAGTAGACATTTGCCTTAACATTTTTTTTGTTTTTGACTTACAATACCCAGCTGCTTGCGAACAGTTTTGGGTTTTTATTCAATATTATTTTTATTCTATTGAACCAAAAAAAAAAAATTTAACTTCAAGAATAAGTACTATCGTACAGACTCTTAAAGCCGAATAAAATAAGCCGAAATAAATAAATTTAAGTCTTATTGTTACCTACTCTTAAATAAAACTAAATATTTAAAAAATTTAATCTATTTTTTCCTTTAACTTTTATATAAAAAAACTTAGAAGGAATGGGAAGGAATGGTTCTGGAAATATTTCCAAATTGAGAAATGATGATTTTGAAGCACTTTATTTAGAAGACACTTTTATACTAATATGGAACTGTTGGGATAAGTATCGTACTAATATAATAATATTGATTTTCCTAATGACGCATTTTCTATTTCTAGGTGAATATTTTCAACGGTATTATTAAAAGAAACTAATAATGCAATGAAACTTCAGTTCATTAACCATTATGCGTTCCTGTTCCGCGTATTGAAGATTGGATTTATCAATATCATGAATGAAATCATATTCATAATATTGATGAAGCCGTCATCAATACGAAGAATATGAATTCTTCATATTGGTGAACATTATCATTGCATTAATGCATCCTTTTAATATATTGATGAATATATTCACTGAAATGATGAAAAACGTTCATAATACTGATGTAAAAGGTCATCAATATGATGAAAATGTGAATCTTATTGATGAATATTTTCACTGAAATGATGAAAAATGTTCATCATATTGATGTAAAAGGTCATCAATATGATGAAAATGTGAATCTTATTGATGAATATTTTCACTGAAATGATGAAAAATGTTCATCATATTGATGTAAAAGGTCATCAATATGATGAAAATGTGAATCTTATTGATGAATATTTCCACTAAAATGATGAAAAATGTTCATCATATTGATGTAAAAGGTCATCAATATGATGAAAATGTGAATCTTATTGATGAATATTTTCACTGAAATGATGAAAAATGTTCATCATATTGATGTAAAAGGTCATCAATATGATGAAAATGTGAATCTTATTGATGAATATTTTCACTGAAATGATGAAAAATGTTCATCATATTGATGTAAAAGGTCATCAATATGATGAAAATGTGAATCTTATTGATGAATATATTCACTGAATTGATGAATAATATTCATCATATTCATGAATTCGATCAATAGCATGATGAACTAATTCATCATATTGATGTACACATTCATTAATTATTTATTCGTCATATTGATGAACAAAGTTGATGAATGATGAACGAGTTTCATCACTTAAAACTGTCATCATATTGATGAACCTCGTTTCATCATTTAGATGAAAAGGTTCACTGGACTAAAATTGATGAATTCTACATCATATAGATGACCTTTTTCGTCAGTATGGTGTACCTTTTTGGTTCAGTGAAGGCCGTTTTAGGCAATATTTTGAATTATTTCTATTTTGCTGAAATTGGACAGAAATTATGGAAGCTGTGATTTTATTTAGTTCTTCGATGTTCAAATAAAGCGAAAATATATTAAAATTACACTAAGTCTCGAAAGCTGTTAAAAAGCAGTGTTTTTTGGGAATGTCTTAAGAAATCTAACTAAAAAACTCTAAATAACCACGAAGTTAAAACAAATCTATATTTTTCGTAAAAAGAAATAATTAACTGATAATAAAAACGTTTGTTAAGAGGGATTAAGGTAGTCAACAAAATTTAAAATGATTTGAATTTGCTCCTGTTTTCGGTTTAAGTGCTATTAACACTATAAAATACAACAATTTAGTATATAACTAATGGATTCAGCCTTTATCAATTTTTAAAATGCTGAAAAGTCAAAATCAACAAAGCTAAATCAATATCCTGCCCATAATTTGAGTTTTGGAATACAGTGATCAAAAACCTCTTAAGGGCAATTTCTTGACAAAAAAAATTAAAAAATTAAAAACCTGATCTAGTATTTCTCGGCTTATCTTTAGAACTTCAAAAATATTTTGAACTCGAGTATTTCTTCTCGGTTTTGAATCATTATTGAGCTCTTTTAATTTTAGATCTGAGTTGAGTGGAACTGAGTTCTAACGTGATGTTTGCTATGAACAAAATTAAAAACATCGTCAGTTTTCGTTCTAGCAGACAATTTATTGTTTTAGGGTTTATGTACATATGTACATTACATATGTACATATGTAGTTTTGATATTCTAATTTTTTTTTTAAATAGAAACTGTGTTTTCGTGTTTAAATGGATTTCGTTCAAGATTGGTGTTCTTTTTTGATAAATGGACAAATATTCATGTTGCATTGAACATCTTTACTTGAATCAAGATCAGGAGAAATTGGTTTCGATTTAATTTTTTCTACTGGTTCCTTAAAAATCGAGCCATTCATTCAGATATTAAAGTCCTGCAATCTCTATAGAATATCATATGATACATGCAGTTTAGATGATAGGAACTATTGAAAAATTTTACGGAGTCATGTGTTTAGGAGATTAAGCCTAAAGATTATTGTCGAGATGAAAAATGCAACAATATTGACGAAAGTTTAGTATTTTTTAATATTTCTTCAGATGCAAATAATGTCAAAACGGGTGCCTTGGGTTGTATAAACATTTTTATCTACACTTTTATCTGGCCACGTTGTCCATGAAAATATTTGATGTCATTCCTCGACATAATTTAAATAGCTCTCAAGTCTATTTGTGCAGACTCAAAACTCTTGGTCATTATAAACGGTAATATAGGTAATGTCCTCCTACCCTTTGATTTAAAAATAAAAATATGTAAAACTAAAATAAAGCGTCCGAAAAGTACATAGGTTAATGGGCAGTCTTAAACTTTGGCTTTTTGGCAAACCCTCCATATATATATACTTTCTAAAAATATTTTACTATTGAAATTAGATTCCCTTGTGGTCTGAAATTTAATCCAAAACCAGATTGAATCTAAAAGTTATTATTATTCCTTTGGAAGAAGTAAAAACATTTCTGAACCGTGTTCTAATATCGTCCCCATATTTAAGGGTCCAGTAAATCAAAGTTCTATCTCTCACTGAGATTTAAATCCGAATTCTAAGGCTTTAAAACTTGATGAAGAAATGAGTTACTTCTCAATCGGGTTATAATTTATCAATAAACCAAGTTTTAGAGACTAGAACTTTGTCAAGAAATTAATAGTTATTATTTTCGAAATACATTTTTATTCAAATATGAAAATACATAACTTTTTTCGTGTAGTGCTTCATTTACAATAACCTTTAGTTAACAGCCATATATATAAGTGATTTATGTTTAGAGTTGCCAACGTTTTATTTCGTAAATAGTGAAATTTAATAGTGTAATTTCAAGAGAAGATAAAGGGTGTCCCAAAATTAACGCAAGATTTGAATTAAATAGAAAACGCCGTTTTTAGTCTTTTGATAGTTATATTTTTATTGACTCGTAAAGTTCATAGGATAGGGTTATGTATGGAATAACACATCGGACAAATGGCCTCCACGGCTTTGCATGCACATGCGCACTCTTTTGTTGAAATTTTCCATGACCATTCTGCATAAATGTGGCTGAATTTCGTTGATGCAGCGTTGAATCTCCTTCTTTAATGCACGGGTGGTTGTGGGCTTCTTGACATAGCCTTGTGATTTTAAATAACCCCATAAAAAAAGTCTAATGGTGTTAAATCACACGATCTAGGAGGCCAATTTTGATCACCGAGACGAGAGAGTACACGACCTGGAAATGTCTCATGCAGTAATTGAATTGTTTCACGGGTTGTATGACATGTGGCACCGTCTTGTTGAAACCACATTTTGGACACATCAATATCATCCAATTTTGGCAGAAAGAACTGTGTAATCATGTCGCGATATCGAGCACCAGTAACAGTCACTGCTTGATTAGCATCATTTTCAAAAAAATATGGCCCAATTATGCCTCCAGCCCAAAATCCACACCATACAGTCACGCGTTGTGGATGCATTTGTTTTTCGACAATCACATGTGGGTTCTCCGAACCCCAAATGCGGCAATTTTGGCGATTGACAAAGCCATCAAGATGAAAATGTGCTTCATCGCTTAGGATGATTTTGCTCGAAAAATCAGCCGCCAAGCTTTCACTATTTTTGAAATATTCTTTAATAATGAAGACACGTTGTTCTATCGTGTAACGCTCCATTTTTAATAACCCTATACTGTTAGCTGTCAAATTGCTTTTTTTCAGGGTTGCCAACACTTCACTGCACAAATGGCGGCAAATTTAAATCTTGCGTTAATTTTGGGACACCTTTTTTTTACATTTTGATTTGTTTCTATCTTCTAAGAAACACCTGTCCAATACGAAGTTATTATAGAATTGGTTCGATTTTTTAAAGTAAATATTTTGACATTTGTCGGCGTTTCAAGGTCCTTAGAATCTAAAACCATGGTTCATAGAAAGATGTCCGAACGTCAATGCTTTCGGGATGACTTTCAAGAACCCGTACAGCCATCGATTTCAAATAAGTTTTACTTTACGGAAAATAACATCAGTAGGTTTTTTTATAAGGCAATTTAAAAAAGGGAAATATTGGTTGGACCCAAATATTTCACGAAGTAATAAAGTTCTCAAATTAATTGTATATTGCGCATTGCAATGTAACACAGAAGTGGAATGAAATGAAAATGAAAAAGAGGCTGAGATGCGACCCACACTGATAATTTCCCATCCCGTCTGTCGATTTGTCTTGCTTAAAAGTTTGTAGGGTTTCGTGTTTTGTTTCTTAAGAATTTTAAAATTACCAACAATATTTTGCATGTAATGGAATAGTTTGATTTCAAAATCAGTTTTTGTTAACGAAACGAGATTTTTAGTCGAAAATCAATTTTTACCAACTTTTAGTAATGCTTTTTTAAGGTATTTATTTTTTGTTAAAAAACTGTAAGTTTGGTTTTTCTCAAAATTTTATCGAATGTTCAAAACAATATTTCTTATAAGATAAAATTAGTTAAAAACCAATATCTCAAATTATTGAAGAGATATTTAAGCCAAAAATCAATTTTTACCAACTTTTATTCATTTTTTTTAGGTTTTTAATTTTTTGTAAAAAAAAACTGTCAATTCGATTTTTCTCAAAATTTTACCAGATGTTGAAAACAATATTTTTCGTTGCACAAAATTGTTTTGGAGATAAAACCATTTTTTATTCGTAAAATTTTCGAGGTGACAAAAATTTTTTTCAGTTTTTTTTTTTGATTTATAAAAAATACCGTTTATTGGATTTTGTTTCCAAAAATATACTTCTTTTGTATCACGTTACAGTATATAATATAAAACGGCAAATGCGGACTATATTGTCAAAGTTTTAAAAAGATGTGATAATAATCTTCAAAGAAAAGTACTCATGATTGCACTTCAGCGTTGTTACTCGCCGTTCAAAGATTGGCAAGAATTGGCTACTAAATATAATACGACCTTGAATCTAGCCGTGAATAACTTTGGTTCATGGAAGGATGAATTCTATGACTGCATCTCAGCAATTGACGAAAAAATATTTCAAAATTCTCTGAACCGTGCTAAAGAGTCCATGTCAAGAACGATATACAGCAAACTGAATCATTGTTTGGCGGAATCTAATTATTTTCGAAAAGAATTCACAGTTAACGAGATGAGTTTAATATTTAAGATCCGAACTGAAATGCTAGAGCTAAATTACAGACCTCATAGGGGTGATATAAATCATAATTGTAATCTTTGCAACCTTAATCAAATCGAAAACGTTTATCACTTCCTAGCAAGATGTCCAATACTCCAAGAAATTCGACGTTTATATTTTAAGAAAAGCTTTCTTTCTACAGAAGAGAGTTACTCAAT
The DNA here is from genome assembly GCA_920104205.1 of Eupeodes latifasciatus. Lineage (NCBI taxonomy): Eukaryota > Metazoa > Arthropoda > Insecta > Diptera > Syrphidae > Eupeodes > Eupeodes latifasciatus. The sequence goes on from OV049926.1 coordinate 4,300,901, forward strand.
TCTTAATGGTGAGTGTGGTTGGAAAGTTCTTATCCGGTTTGTTACTGAAGCTATCGCTTACAGAAATACTTATGTAAATCTTTTTTAGAATCAATCTATTATTTTGTTTTAGCTAAACTAAAAGCCCATCTTTCAGTTAATATTGAATCCCTTAATCTACCATTACTCTTTAATCGATTAATTTATCAACTTTTTAAAATTTTTAAATTTTATATACACTAGCTTAAATTTGTTCCTTTTGTTTAAAAAATGTAACTTTTGAAATATGTTTATAGTAGTTTCAATTGGATTTGTTTAAAATAAAGTCTTAAACTCAAATGATATTTTTGTTTAAATATGTCTATGTTAACTGGCAAAATTATACTTACATAATGTTAAAATACTCTACACTTTTTCATTTTCAATTCTCTTGAAATTTTAATGTAATAATTTTAGATATAATCGGCAGACGGCTTTTAAGCCATGCTCGTAAATCTTTTATATTAAAACATTTGTACTTTATATGTTGGAAAAATAAAGATAATAATAATAATAATAAATAATATAAAATTTAATTCAAGTCTCTAGCGTTATTGGTTCGTGAGATATTTAGAGTTAACCAAAATATTCACCTTTTTTTAAACTGCTATAGTAAAACACCACCCACGCACTTTTCTTGAAAGACCTTTCTGCATCTTTCTGCATTATATTCTGTATAACAAAATTTATTTGAAGTCGATATCTCTACAGGTTCTTGACCTATTGAAGCACGTACTTATTTCGACTCAAGGGGCCTTGAAACGTCGAGAAATGTCAAAATTATCAATTTGACAAATCGGAAGTAAATTCAACTGAAGAAACTGAACAAAAAATTGTTTTTCACGTAGCTTATTTTTCGAACAGAAAATTAAATAACCTCCGCAATAGTTTATGTATGTAACGTTTTTCAGTACTAGTAAATTATTTAGAAAACTCGAGTTGACAACAATTCTGTTACATGAAAGCTCCCACAGCAAACAACAAACTTCATCAGCAAAGAGAAATACTTAAAACTAAAGACATGCCACAATTTCGTTTTTGGTCATTTCCATTTAAACCCTTTTACAAAGGTCTTAAAGAACCAGAAAGCTTGAAATTCTTTTCCAATCTATGTACATATGTTTCCAATTTACGTCATAAAAACTGTGACGCTATCTAAAGTAGTAACCAAGCAAAGTACAAAACAGAGGATGACAACAATTCCTACAAACAAATGTTACAAAAGGTGAATTTGATTTTCTGTGTTAGTTCCTTTAGCATCCATCAAACATCATGTCCTTTTTGCATCTTTTAGTTCCACAAAAGTAACAATCACGACCTGGGCAAGTGCTAATTGTTGTGAAAGTGGGTTGTTAAGAGTTGACAAAAAAAAACAGAAATTTTCCAGGGTCGGACGAGGCCTTATCTGAAAAGTCTCAAATTTTTTTCGATATTTGATGATTTTTCTTTACAAATGTGAAATTCAGATTTTTTTCAATCAATAAATTCCTTTGAATACAATTTGAAACCAATTTTATGTAACCTTGTGTTTCTAACCTTACGCAATATTTTTAATCCATTCAACATGATCCAAGTCACTCTAGAACATCGTTAGGGTAATATTTTGTTCAATGACTGCTTCAGCATTACCATCATTTTACTTCCCTTGAAAGTCCTATCCTGGCGTCATTTCATTACCATCAAAGCTACAGATAAATCTTCTGCAACCTAGAGTGAAGTGAAGACCAACAATGCTATACACACAACAGTGACTTATGATATACCATCATGTTTGCCTTTGTGCATGCCTTACTCTACAAGATTAAAACCTAAGTAGATGTTGGTCGGGTCTTGGTTTCGGGTTTACAGATTCTAAGCTGTGGCATTGTCCTGATGAACGTATATTTGAATATGAACTAAAACCTTAATGAACTATCACAAAACCATATTGATTTAAAATTGTATTGATTGGATGTTGAAAACATTATTGTTTTGTTTTTGAAATGAAAGATTTAATCATGGTAATGATATCCGTATTTTTAGAAATTGAGATTCAATAGAGAAGGCGTCTAATGCGTTTATTGCTAAAAATAAACAAATATTGAAAATCTCTAAAATGCAATGTTCATGCTCGAAATTTTAATGATATTATTTTTTTTACTTCTTTTGCATGTCGAAAAATACATAAAACTGACAATTCGTGACCAATGGTGCTCTCTCAGTTGGACAATAGGCTTTAAAAAATGCTTAAATGTTTATATGTAAGGAGAATTAAAAAAGGCCTTAAATTAAGTTTTAAATGGAACATTTCAAGTTGCCTTCATTTTTGAGCTTTAGATGAAATTATTAACTTCCCATAGGAAGTAATAATTGTAATCGGTATGATTTGTCGAATTACAATTTTTGACATTTCAAGGTGTCTCGAGTCTAAATAAAAGATTTTAAGAGAGATGGCTTGTGTATGTTACGTACGTACGTTTGGGAAGGTTTTTTCGTCGTCCATATCTCAAAAACCAGTAGAGATATCGACTTAAAATAAATTTTATTATATAGATAATAATCCAGGAAGTTGCAGAAAACATTCTCAAGAAATTTGAGTGGGTGGATTTTGGTTAACGCCAGCGACTTGAAGTATATTTATTTCAAAAGTATTTTTGAAAAACGGTTTAACGTTTTTTTATATATCAACAAATTAAAACATATAAAAAGCATTACTTAAACTTGGTAAAAATTGATTTTCAACTTTAATATCTTTTTAAAAATTAAGGATATTGGCTTCAAACTAATCTCATAAAAAATATAGTTTTCAACATTCAGTAAAATTTTTATAAAAATCCAACAGGCAGATTTTCCATAAACATTAAAATCTACAAAAAATAAATAAAAACTGATAAAAATTGATGTTCGATTCTCGATATATCGTGAATAATTAAAGAAATTGCCTTTAAAATGATTTATTCTGTCAACAAAATTTATGTTTCTTAGAAAAATACAATCTGTTTTTTTTTTTTTTTTTTTTTATACAAAAAATAAAACATTTCAAGAAATTCTAATAAAATTGGTAAAAAACTAATGATCTCGTTAACAAAAAAAAAGTTTTGGAAATCAAACTATTTCATCATATGCAAAATACTGCTGGTAATTTTAAGTTAATCTTTAAGAAAAATTCAACTGACAACTTTTTTAAACAAAATATGAAAACCTACAAAAACAACAAAAAAACTGAAAAAAGTGGGGTTTCGACTCTAGTATTAAAAGAACAACGAAAGATATTGACTTCAAATTATTTTTCTCACACCAAATGTTGTTGTTTTAAGCAAGATAAATCGACAGACGGGATTTGAAAGTAGGGGTCGCATTCCAGCCTCTTTTTAATATTAAAATTAAACCTTTTATTGGAAAACCCTGGTTGCAACACTGTTATTAAGTGATTAGTTCATGTCAATGTATTTCTGATAATGCAATCCGGAACAGCGCACGTGTTGACATAGTGAAATAAATTGATTTATTTTTACCATTGGAAATCCAAAAAAGTTTGGCCAATACTTTTGCTGTGTCTCATAAAATTTAAAACATACTTTGTTCTATCTATATTCTTCTTAAATTACATCGGAATGATTTTCTTTTTTTATTTGATTTATTACAAATTTTAAAAATAAAAAATTAAAACATTTAGAAAAAATTCAGAATAATTATCAAAACACCTGTCGAATATAATCTTGGAGTATGAAAATCTTTAAATTCTGATGTTTCACTCCTTTAAACCTTATTTTTTTCAGAACAAAATTACAAATACTGACAAGTTTTTAACAATAAATTATAAAGACAATTTAGGCACACGACAGTTTTATTAAATCATATTATTTGTTTGATATTCAAATTACGGTTTAGCACCATAGTTGTTTGGTTTTAAAATTGTTTGAAATTGATTTTTTGGTGTTATTGGATAATTGCATTTCTTGCAATTGAATTTTATTTTTACATTAAAAGCCACAATACAAATGGGACAAAACGGCAGTTTTTGTTCTAAAATAGCCATAATTAGTTGGTTTTGTTATCAGTCTTTAGTACAGAATTCTGGATTCTCCTTATTCCTGGATTTGAAATGGTTTCCAAATTTCTTTTTTATTATTGCGTTATAAATAGTCAAGTCTTAAAACAGATCTGTTTACTTCTGTGAAATAAATTTATTTACAAAATATATAGTAAAATAATTGTTCGTAAATTCAAAATAGGTCCATACTCACTTGACGCCAAATAAAAAGAAATGAATGTAAAACAAGAATATAACTATACCTTATTTATATGGTTATGAAGAAAACACTTAAACATCATTTTATAATCATTATAATTATATTTAAGTAATACCACTTTTAAACAAAATGCTTAATACAATAATGATTCTTTGAAATATGTGCACACTTGACATTCTCCATACCTTATCTACCTGAAAAGTAAAATAATCCTTCGGTCATTTATAAGCATTATTAGATTATTAGCACTATTTTAAAGGCAGGTAAGTACTTTGCCATGTTGAGGGTTAATTAGTTTTAAGTACCTATTTGGAATCAGAAATTCAAATACATATACAATATTTGTAATCAAAGGTTTAAGTTATTGAAACTCATTATTTAAAAGGGATATTAAAGATCTCATAACAAACAGAAATTGTGAGAACAATTCCATATTTGTTGTCTTTATGGGTAGTTTAAAGCTTTTTGAAATCGCAGTAATAAATATAAAATTAATTGTTATTTAACTTAATACATGATTCAAAAATATTGAAACATTCAAATTTTGTAATTACTTCACGGAATTCATAGATCAAGAAATATTATTTTCAACATTCGGAAAAATTTTGAGAAAATTCGAATTGACAGTTTTTTTACAAAAAATAAAAACCTAAAAAAAAAATTAATAAAACTTGATAAAAATTGACTTTCGACACAAAAATTCAAAACTTTGCGATATTGGCCTTAAACTACTTTTATCTTTCAAAAAACATTGTTGTCAACATTCAGTAAAATTTGAAAAAAATCGAATTGACAGTTTTTGTATAAAAAATTAAAAACCTAAAACAAATTTAACCAAAGTTGGTAAAAATTGAATTTCGACTCAAATATCTTTTCAAAAATTTGATATAATGGCTTCTAACTAATTTTATCTTATAAAAAATATTGTTTTTAACATTTGGACAAATTTTGAGAAAAATCGAATTGACAGTTTTTTTTACAAAAAATAAAAACGTAAAAAAAATGTATAAAGGTGGTAAAAATTGATTTTTGACTCAAATATCTTTTCAAAACATTGAGATATTGGCTTTAAACTACTTTTATTTTTCAAAAAATATTGTTGTCAACATACAGTAAAATTTTGAAAAAATCGAATTGACAGTTTTTTTTTACAAAAAATTAAAAACCGAAAAAAAATTTAACAAAAGTTGGTAAAAATTGATTTTCGACTCAAATATCTTTTCAAAAATTTTCGATAATGGCTTCCAACTAATTTTAACTTATAAGAAATATTGTTTTCAACATTAGGAAAAAATCTTGAGAAAAATCGAATTGACAGTTTTTTTTTTTTTTAAATAAGAACCTAAAAAAAACAATACTAAAACTTGGTAAAAATTTACTTTCGACTCAAAAAGCTTTTCAAAAAATACAAATATTAGCTTCAAACTTATTTTATTTCACAGAAAATATTGTTTTCGACATTCAATAATTCTTTATAAAAATCCCACAGTCCATTTTTTCATAAAAAAAATAAAATCTACAAAAAATAGTACGCAAATTTGATAAAAATTGATACATATAGACAAACTTTTAAGCAAGACAAATTGACAGACGGGATGGGAAGTTATCAGTGTGGGTCGCATCCCAGCCTCTTTTTGAAAAAGTAGTGAACAATTAGACTGATTGCATTGATTATGTATCCGTAGCAGCGTCGAACATATTTGGATAACTATATTAGAAAAATAATTGCCATGAAATTATCTACTAAATTATAATAATACAAAATAAGTTTTAACGATATCTGTTAATCGAAACATTTTTATGTTAAGACCATTTTGCTCAAAATCCTTGTTGGTAACAATATACTACGGACTCGTTCACTCGAAGCTGCAATATGGCATATCTTGTTGGGTAGGCACTTATTGCAATACACTTGAACCTCTTGTTTTGTCTCAAAAGCATATAATAAGAATTATCTGCAAGAAGAACAGATTTATCAGCACATGACCTTTATTTAAAAATCTTCATATCTTACCGCTAAAACATCTTTATTTTTATAAAGTACTTAAAATTTTCTTTATACGTAGTGGTTTTACTTCAGCAATTCGAAACTCAAATTTATACAACTTGAGGATAAATGTCAAATTTTTAGTTAAAGTTCCCGCCTCTAACAAAGCCCACTACTCGAATTTTTTCAATGTCATAGCACCTAAACTTTTTAATAAACTACCTCACAGTATTCGAATTTTAAACGAACGGAACCTCTTTTTGAAAAAAGTCAAAATATGGCTCTTTACAATGGATAGCTCAAAAATCAAAAATTTATTGATAAATGTAGTTTAATAAACTTTGTATTTTTTTCAATATTCTTTTTGTTTTAAAAATTTTTATAATTACATTCTTCTCTTATAAATTAACATTATTAATTACATTTAGTTTTTCTAGAATTTATTAATTGTATTTGTGTATAAATTATTCTTTAAATAAAACGTGACCCCAAACGTAATATATATTTAAATTTCTTTTTTAAAAGAGTCATTCGTCACTAGCCTTAAATGGTTACAGAATGACTTTTTGATCTATTAATTTTATTGCAATACTAGAGTATTTCATTTAAAATTATTATTTTGTAAATTATTGTAAAAATGAAAAAGATAAATAAAAAATTTAAAAAAAAATCTAAATCGTTTTAAGAAACACCCAATAAAACAGCACAACTTAAATTACTTAAGCTCGTTTCAATTCATTTTCTCTAATTTCACTGTAAGAATATGTAAGACATTTAAAACATACAAACGAAAGATTTAAAATTATTTATACGTTAAGATAAAAAAGTGTCGGTAAGGTAAGTATTTGTGTAAATCCAAACGATAAATTAACCATTTTCAATGGAACATCGATCGTTTAGAAGAATTGAAAGCCTTTTACAAAATCGCAAACAAATATTCCCTGTAGTGCGATTGGAATACAGTGATTTAAATTTACATTTTATACTTTAAGATGAGGTAAGACGTTATCGTCTACTTTATTAGATACATTTTCTTTCTGAATCTCAAAATACATAATGTCCTATTTTATTATCATCAAACCGATTCCGGTTCCCTGCAGGGATATTCGGGTTGATGATTTAAATGTGTTTTCTTCGAATATATAGTCAAGAATTCGATACAAACCTATTTCAAAACATTAGATTTCAGATTTCATCTAAATGTAAAATATACCTATATAATATACGTATGTAGATACAAATTTTATTCTGCCTTAAATTACCACATTGTATTTTTCTCTTTTAAATTCCTTTGATGGGTATAGCATTCGACACTCCCTTCAAAAATATACGAATCTTAAATCCCTACCACGACGACGACGCACTTTGTCTCTATCAGTTCACTTGCAGGAAATACGGGTTAGGTTCCTTTCCTATGAGACGTCAAAGAAAAAAGAGTACTTAACTTCCACCCTCATTTAGTTTCAGAATATAGTGATATCAAAAAACGTCCAAATTTATCCCAAAATAAATTTGGTGCTGTGTAACGTTCATTACAGCGATCATTTGCGACGACACGAACATTAGGGTAGACGTAAAACTTTATGCAAAAAGGGTAGTTCGTTAGTTCAAAAAAAAAAAACGAAGAGTGTAAGTTTCCGCATCGTCAATATTCATAGAACATTTAAACTAAAAAGCTATTTGAAAAAGATGTCTCCGAAAAGTTTACATAATTCTTCACAGCTTTGTGGAACGAAAAATTCATATAGAACATGGGAAAATATGTCATTAAATCATCATCACAGCAAGTTCAATAAAGCAATATTGTTGAATATACTAGAATTAAACTTTATATTAAATAATTCTTATTAACAAACTACTTTAATATATAGCTTCTACGATGGCTAGAAGCTTGGAACCTAGACAGTCAAAAACTTTAAATTATTTAAGAATTACCAAATTCTGTCTTTTTGTTGACAAGCTTCAGGGCGTCGCTCGCGTCGATTCTTGTTTTAATGTTTAAAATAAAAAAATAATTATAAATTTATAATAAAACCCAAACCTTCCTTAAATTCAAAATGTTATATAGCCACCGGGTAGAGAGTCTAGGATGTCAAGGAAATAAAAAGAACAATCTACGAATAACTTCATGCATTTTAAATGTGGTAAATTCTGTCCAGACTAACCCAATTTCTCTCCACTTCCACTGCATATAGAATTCATTATTCATTATGCATAATTGTGCTTCAAATTTGGTTGCAGTGATGCAATTTTAAAAGTTGGGTGGTAAATTTACAAATTATATTCAAAATCTCTTTCAGAATTTAGCTAAAAAGAGAATTTAATATGCAATCTTACTACGCCACTAAAAAATGCAATGCAAATTAATAAGGGTTTTTATATTTTTTCCCTTAACCTCTTTTTCATCCTGTCATACCTCTATTAGCTTAATTATAATAATTAATAATGTATTTATGTAACAGCATCCCGTATTCATCTTGTTTCATCTAAACTATATGCAATAAATAAAAAAGAAATACCCTTATAAAAGCTTAACTGCAAACCAATAATAAATTTCTTTGGGAAAAGTAAATTAGTACTTAGCTCATAAATTATGTATTTTCACCCTCTGAAATTTAAGGGATGTAATTTAAAAGGATGCATGTAAAGTATCATCTTCTTTTTCATACTTAACTTTTGAAATGTGAGATGTGGAGTTGTGTAATATTATATGTTCCTTGAATTTGTAAGGAAAACATTAAATAAAATATTTAAACATGGAGTCATACGTACTTGCCTATAATATAATTGAATTATAAGAGTTTTTAAAAATTTTGTATACAAAAATATTGATGCTTTAAGGGAATAAGTTATTTCTTTAACAAAATTAATGAGACAGATTGAATAAAAGAATGCAAACTTTGATGAATCTAATTGAAAGACAATGCATTCATTGGCTTAAAAATTGTGCAATCTTCAATCATTTTACATCAAAACCATTGCAATGATTTTTTCATTCAATCATAATGCTGCAATTATTTTGAATTTCATGAATTCATTTCGATTCATTTAAAGTCTTTATATGGTGCAGGGAATTAACTTCACGGGAACTACCTTCACATGGGAACTAACTTCACCACTAGTGGGAATTAATTTCACTTTTTTTTTGTGAAGGTATCTCCCACTGAAGGCGGGCGATAATTTCACCAGAAAATTGTGTGAAGTAACTTCCCACCTACGATTGAAATATCTGAAAAAATATCAAGCGTTGAATTGGTGACGTGAAATAGTACCAAATGAAATAACACCAAATTTCAAATTTGGCCTTATTTCGTTGTTCAAAACGAAATAAAACCAATTTGGCTTTATTTTTATTTATAAAAAGAAATAAGGCCAAAAAAAATAATGGAAACAACGCCGAATTTTTAAAGTTCACTTTTTTACATACAAAACACGCAAAAATGGTTGATTTGTTGTCTAGAATAGCTACTTTTGCTAAAAAGATTTTTTGAATTGATAGCACGGCGTACTAACAGCTAGGTATGTAAGGGGGGGCATGCTGCCCCCTGCAATCCCCCTGCTTGGTATCACTATAGGATTTGGGGTGGGTGCGAGTTTGGGTATATGCAAAGAACTTTTGCATTTGAGCACTAAAATCAAAGAAATTCCCAACAAAAAAAAAGCAAGTATGGCTCACAGTTATGAAAGAATCACAACGCATTCGTATTCTTTGCATATACCCAAACTCGAACCCACCCCAAATCCTATAGTGATCCCAAGCAGGGGGGTTGCAGGGGGGCAGCATGCCCCCCCTTACATACCTGTTAGTACGCCGCGCCAAAAAAACTTGTTTTAGGCTCCAATTTAAAAAAATTTCAATCGAGCAACAAGTATCTGTCATTTTTCAACTTCAACTTATGTTAACTTCACATGAAAGTGAAATTGATTCCCACAAAAAAGTGAAATTATCTCCCACCTTCAGTGGGAAATAACTTCACCAAAAAAAGGTTAAATTAATTCCCACTAGTGGTGAAGTTAGTTCCCATGTGAAGGTAGTTCCCGTGAAGTTAATTCCCTGCACCCTTTATATTCTTTTGAAATCGGTTTAGTCGTGTTAGGTTATGTAAATTCATGAATTATGATTTTTACTTGCGACACATAGGAACGATAAGGTAAACATGAAATTACGATGGTAGAGAAGTCCGTCTGTCTGTCTGTACTTGCCCCTACAGCCCAAATCTTTAGGCAAACTGACTTCAATCTTGGAAGTTAAGGTCTAATGTGCCTTCGCGTCAGGCTTTGTTTCCATTTTTTTTTCTACTAGGGTAGTCCTAAAAGTACCCGACCTGACGCATAGATGGCGGTTGTTGTTTGAAAGAATGCGATTTAGATACAGAGTGCCAACTTTATAAAACTTAAGCTACGCTAAAATTTGGTCATCGTTATGTGATACAAAACTTTAATTTGAAAGGCATGAAAAAGCTGTGCACAAGAATGGGTGCGCGATTACTCACAATTGAACAAAAACAGCGTTTGGAGGATGTGTCAATCGAGTGTTTGGCGAAGTTTCACAGCAATAAGGCAGAGCTTGTGCGTCGATTCATAACTATGGATGAAACATGGGTTCATCATTTCGCACCTGAGATGAAGAAATAGTCAAAACAATAGACTAAAAGGGGATAATCGTCTCCAAAGAAGGAGAAGACAGTTCCATCTGTAGGCAAGCCTCCGTTTTTTGGGATGCGCGTGGGATGATCTTCATTGATTATTTTCAGAAAGGAAAACTAATCAAAGGCGAGTATTACGCGAACTTATTGCAGCGTTTGAGTGATGAAATCAGGAAAAAAAACGCGGCATTTGGCGAAAAAGGAAATTTTGTTTGATCAAAACAATGCACCACAGTTCACACAGCCGTTATCGCGATGGCCAAAACCAATGGAGTTAAAGTTAATAAATTCGCCAGATTTCCTCGGATTATTATTTTCTGTTTCAAACTTGAAAAAATGGCTCGGTGGTAAAATATTTGCCAAACAATGAAGATGTGGAGTCTGCGCGGTTGATGGGTATTTTAAGGTTCTCACTATAAACAGGGTATCGAAGCTATTGAACATGCATCGCTGGTAAAAGGGTATCGTGCTAAAGGGAGACTATGTAGAGAAATAACTATTTTTCACAAAATTTTGTGTGTTTTCTTTGTAAGGTCGAATTCTTCTAAGACAACTCTCGTAAGACTACCAGCAGCCCCCCTACAATTTTGTTGGTCAAAAATCGAAAATTCGCATTTTCCCCAAAACAAACCAATAGATTTTTATTAAATTCCCATAGGAAGTTATTATAATCGGTCCGGTTTGTCGAATTGGAAATTTTGACATTTCTTGACGTTTTAAGATCCCTAGAGTCGAAATCAAAATTTTTTAGAGAGATTTCGGTGCGTGCGTGTTCGCACATCTTCGTCCATAGCTCAAGAACCAAAAGAGATATCCACATCAAATAAATTTTGTTATACAGACAATTTCACAGAAAGATGCAGAAAGTGCTCTCAAGAAAATTTTACGAACAAAAAATGATTTTATCTCCAAAACAATTTTGTGCATTGAAGAATAAGGTTTTCAACATCTGGTAAAATTTTGAGAAAAATCGAATTGAACTGTTTTTTACAAAAAATAAAAACCGAAAAAAAATTAACAAAAGTTGGCAAAAATTGATTTTCGACTCAAATATCTTTTTAAAACTTTGAGATATTGGCTTTAAACTAATTTTAACTTTTAAAAAAATGTTGTTATCAACACTCAGTAAGATTTTGAGAAAAATCTAATTGACAATTTTCTTACAAAAAATTAAAAACCTAAAAAATAATTAACAAAAGTTGGTAAGAATTGATTTTCGACTCAAATATCTTTTCAAAAATTTAAAATATTGGCTTGAAACTTATTTTGTCTTACAGAAAATATTGTTTTCGACATTCAATAATTTTTTTTATAAAAACCAACAGTCCATTTTTTCATATATAAACAAATAAATCTACAAAAAAAATAGTACGCAAAATTGGTAAAAATTCATGTTCGGTTCTCGATATCTCGTCAATAAAAGAAGATATTGACTTCAAATTAATTTCTTTCATCCAATTTGTATTTGTTTATGTAAGAAATAAAAACTTTTAAGAAATGCTTTTAAAATTGGTATTGGTTTTTGACTAAAAATCTTGTTACAAAAATTGATTTTGAAATAAAACTATTTCATTATGTGCAAAATATTATTGGTAATTTTAAAATTTTTAAGAATAATTCAACTGACAACTTTTTTCACAGAACACGAAAACCTACAAACTTTTAAGCAAAACAAATCGACAGACGGGATTGGAAGTTATCAGTGTGGGTCCCATTCCAGCCTCTTTTTGCGTGAGATAAATAATTTGAAGTCAATATTTTTCTTTGTTCTCCTTATACTTGAGTCGAAAACCATTTCTTATTAGTTTTTTTGTTTTGGAGGTGTTGGACGGTGGTGTTTTGTTAAAAAAAGTTGTCAGTTGTATTTTTCTAAAAAAATAACTAAAAATTACCAACAATATTTTGCATATGATGAAAAAGTTTGATTTCGAAATCTATTTTTGTTATCGACATTATTAGTCGAAAACCAATTTGTACCAATTTTAGTAGCATTTTTTGAAAGTTTTTATTTCTTTTTTAAACAAATACATATTGGATTTTTCTAAGAAAATTTAACACAGAATGAAATCATTTTGAAGTCAATACCTTCATTAATTAACTAAATCTCGAGAATCGAACATCATTTTTACCTATTTTGGATACTACTTTTTGTAGATTTAAATTTTTGTGAAAGAACCAATTATTGTGATTAATTTTTCGAGAAATAACACGATCAGAGAACTTTTCTCGCAAAATTACGATTTCTGCTGTTTCTTGTTTCACATTTCTTCGTATTATTGACAATAAAATTCGTCAAATCAATGTCTTCTAATTCTGGCCATAAAATTTAGTTAACCAATTTTTATTTTTAAAAATTTCTGAGAATTTTTTCAGACGAAGTGACAGAGCAGGAGATTGAAAATAAACTCAATTCATAATTCATTGTCAACTGAAAATCAAATTAGTTTGGTATTTCTTTTCATCCTTTTTTAAATATGCGATAGAGAATTCTTGAGAAACCGAATCATAAAAATTCCGTTCTCAAATCTAAAAGCAAAAGTGTTTATATTTCTAAAAACACGGAAATCTCTGAAATCTTAGAAATATCAAATGTTCAAGTGTTTTCGTAGTCCATACTTGTCAAATGCCAATAGATGACAGCTTCAAAAGTGTCATCTTTACAAACAACGGACTATTAAAAATGAAACCTTAAAGAATTGTAACAGAAAATAAGTATTAGAAATGACATGGAATTTAACATATTTCCAAACTTTAATAAAAATTATTAGATATGAATGTTTAATGTACATAGGTTATTAAAAAAATGCAAAATTGCAAGTACAGTTATATAAGTTTAATTTCAAGCCGTTCTTTTAAGAGATTTCTGATGGATATTTGCTGTCATGCAACTGTCAGATTAAAACTGTCAGATTTTTTGAATTCAAAACAGAACCTTTGCAATTTTAAAACAAAACTTATGTTTGATCATCGTAAACACCATAATATTTTAAACAAGCAGAAATAAAAATAATAAGAAAACAAACTATAATTTAACTATTTCATTTTAATTTTATTAATACAAAATATTACATAATTTATTCTTATACATATATTTACAAATAAGCTAAGCTTTTTCTTAAAATTATAATTTCTTTTAGTATAACAAATTTTAAATTTTTCATAACTTTCGAGACCTCGACGTCTTATTCTGTTTCGAGTACGCAGTAGTTGTCTCCTTTTCCATTTTCTGCTTCAGTTTCTTTTTATAGATAATGCTGTCAATCAAATGCTCCCTTTCCTCCTTGCTATAGCTGGTTATATTATTCCATGTTGTAGCCACCATATTACTAATAATATTATATTTTACCACATACAAAGTTAATGGCTTTGTTTTTCGACAGCGCAATTGTTCTTGATATCGAAACAATTGATATGCAACTGATATTTTATTTTTGTTATGTTTTGATTGCCTCTTAACTTCTTCGGACATTTTTGATTGATGTTAATATTTTTGTTTCTTTAGTTTGATTTTGGTTTTGATTAGACACGTGCTCGTGTATCGATGGTTATTTTACGAATGATGTCAAAATTGATGCTTAGTCGGTATTTATGTATACTTTTCTTTTGGTTTGTTTTTACCTGGATTTCTCTATGTACCTGAATAAAGGAAGGATTAGTCTTAGACAATAAGTATTTTATGGTACCTTTGGTTAGTGATTAATATTAAGTTTTTATTAGGTACTTCAAGAAGAGGGGCTGCAAGATTAGTGCATTATTGTAATTGTTGATCCTGGTCACTCCCATAATCCATAATAAAAATAAATATTATATAGAAAATCCTGTTTTGAAAATCACTTCAGGGTAATTGGTTTTTGTAACGTTTTGAATTTTAATCCAATTGAGTAAACTAAAAATAATTGATATTTTCTGTTGAAATTCTGTCATAAGGTTTGACATTCAAATTATGTCCTATGTGGGTTCAGTTTAATGTGCGTGATTAGATAAAAAAAGGGGCTGGGATGCGACCCAAACTGATAACTTCCCATCGCGTCTGTCGATTTGTCTCGCTTAAGAGTTTGTAGGTTTTCGTGTTGGGTTAAAAAATTTGTTGGTTGAATTAATCTTAAAAATTTTAAAATTACCAACAATATTTTTTATATCAAGAAATAGTTAAGTTTGAAAATCTAGTTTTATTAAATAGATTTTTAGTCGAAAACAAATTTTCATTAATTTAAGTAGCATTTCTTAAATTTTTACAAATTAAATGAATGAAATTAATTTGAGATATCAAGAACCGAACATCAATTTTTACCAAATTTGCGTACTATTTTTTGTAGATTTTATTTTTTTATGAAAAAATGGACTCTTGGATTTTTATAAAAAAAAAACTACTGAATATCGAAAACAATATTTTCTGTGAAATAAAAAGAGTTTGAAGACAATATTTTAAATTTTTGAAAAGCTATTTGAGTCGTAAGTAAATTTTTACCCAGTTTTAGTATTTTTTTTTTGTTAGGTTTTTATTTTTTGTAAAAAACCTGTCAATTAGATCTTTCTCAAAATTTTACTGAATGTTGAAAACAATATTTTTTAAAAGATAAAAGTAGTTTAAAGCCAATATCTCAAAGCTTTGAAAAGATATTTGAGCCGAAAATCAATTTTTACCACCTTTTATTAATTTTTTTTTAGGTTTTTATTTTTTGTAAAAAAAAAACTGTAAATTCGATTTTTCTCAACATTTTTCAGAATGTTGAAAACAATATTTCTTATAAGTTAAAATAAGTTGGAAGTCATAATCTCAAATTTTTGAAAAGATATTTGAGTCGAATTTCAATTTTTAACAACTTTGAGTAATGTTTTTTTAGTTTTTTATTTATTATAAAAAAAACTGTCAATTCGATGTTGAAAATGTTATTTTTCTGTGAAGAAAATTGTTTTGGTTATAAAATCATTGTGTATTCGTAAAATTTTCGAGGTGACAAATTTTTTTTTCAGTTTTTTTGATTTATAAAAAAAAACGTTAATTGGACTTTTTTCAAAAAAATATACTTGTTTGGTATCACGTTACAATATATAATATACCTATACAATTTATTTCAAATCTCTAACGTTTTTGGTTCGTAAGATACTTAGGGTTAACCAAAACTTTCACCTTTTTTTTAAACTGCTATGGTAAAATAACCGCACACGCAATTTTCTTGAGAGCCCTTTCTGCATCTTTCTGCCTTATTATATGTCTAACAAAATTTATTTGAAGTCGATATCTCTTCTGGTTCTTGAGCTATGGACGACGAAAAAACGTCGCGAACGTACGTATACGTACACATGACATCTTTCTAAAAATCTTTTATTTCGATTCTAGGGACCTTGAAACTTCGAGAAATGTAAACATTTTCAATTTGACGAATCGGACCCATTACAATAACTTCCTATGGGAAGTTTAAAAACAATTTTTTTAGAAATGTGGCTCATATAGTAAAGCCTCTTCATAGAAAATTATTTTAGAAATAGAGTAGGAGCCAAAATAGATCTCTGAGGCACACCAAAAAATAATTTATCAAGTTTCTAATATTCAATGCAATTTCTTTGTTTGGGTCGCAATAGTTTTAGTCTTTTTCCAAATTGATATTTTGAAATAATCCATGTTTTCAAGAACGTTAAACAATAACACTGGCAAGTATTTCATTCGTAAAAAAATAGAACTCGAGGTTTTAATCGAAAAGTCTGTCTTCGGCCCTACAGCCAAACACATTGGGTGGGTGCGGATTAAATTCAAATTCAGAAATTAAGGTTAAGGTATATGTATCACAGACCACCTCTAATGGAATAATCACATATTCGACATTGTCAAAAATACCTTACTTACCGATATTTTTACAAACACTGTTGTGTGGACTTAGTCAGTTGCATTCCCCCATTGCCACAATACTCGCACTTCCAGGAATGCTCATCAATCTGCTTACTCTTGTGTTCAATTTCGAAAGTACGGTCAAGTAAAGAATATCGTGATCACTCTGTTTTTCCCTCTTATTTTGATGTTAAAAACTTTAAGACCAGTATTCACTGGTAACGCCTCCTTATACCCTTCCCTTTTTACCTAAGCTCGCACTGTGCCTAAGATTTAAACATGTTAAGGGGAGTAATAACCCCTAGAATCGTGTTAGCCGTTTTTATGTATTTAATATCAAAAAGCCACACTTAAAAATATTTTTGGTCGGAAATTTATGAAATATTCAAATGTACGAATATTGTTACTTTTCTAGGCCTAGTCTTACATGGCCTGCTGTGACTTTCAGGTACCTACGAGGTACATCGTCATCTTGATAAGTTCAATTTTTACCACTTTTTCCAGTAAATCGTCAATGGTAACTTCAATATTGGCTGCCAATACCTGAAGAGTTATTAGTTTGTGGTTTGTCGGCATAAATTAATGACTTGACATAGGCTCATAAAAAGTAATGGAATGACGAACCACTTTAAAAATAATAACAGATTAAGCAATGAACACGCTATATTACAAGTTCTGCCATCTTGTTGGAACAAAACGTCGTGTATGTTTAGATGATTCATATTTTGAAATATTAGATAGTAATCAGCACCGTAGCAGTAGCTCCTTCCTCATTTCAAAAGAAATGAGTTTTTGAGTTTTTCTGAACTGAAGTTTGTGCTTTTCTGCAAAAATGTCCGAAAACTCAGTATTTGCAGGTGTAAGTATAAGTATATATAGTATAAATATACTAAATATATATATATAGTATAAATATACTAAATATACTGCGCTAAATTGTTTGCAGGACTTATACACTCCAGACTTTATCAATGGGTAGAAAATAGCAATATTCTATAAGAATTTCAGGCCGGCTTCAGAAAAAAATACTCAACCATCGACCAAATATTTGCCCTTATAAACATTGCCGATTATTTAAAAAAAAAGGGAAGAAATTATATGCTTTCTTTGTCGACTTCCGAGCAGCTTTTGACTCAATTGACCGTAATGTGCTTTTTTACAAGCTAAGTGTGATAGGCGTATCAAGCAAAATTATTTCAGTTTTGAAAGCTTTGTACGAAAGCAACGTAGCATACGTTTGGGACGGTGATACCATATCCGATGAATTTTCAACATCAACGGGTCTCAAACAAGGTTGTATGAGTGCACTTTTATTTACCATGTACATAAACGACATTACAGATGAAAGAAAAGAAGGAATTATGATGGGAGGAGTAACTATACCTGCTCTCATGTATGCTGACGACATAGTCTTCTTATCTGATACGGTTGATAAAATGCAAATTATGGTTAATAGACTTGAGAAACCTGGAACCTGGTAGTGAATCTCGAAAAATCTAAAATGATGGTGTTTAGAGGTGGAGGTGGCAGACATGCGCAGAACAAAAAGTGGACATACAAAGGTTATTGAAATAGTACGGGAGTACAAATACCTAGAAGTTTTAATAACATCAAATCTGAAGATGAACAAGCATCTAGACGGTAAATTAACAGAGGCAAAAAGAGCAATCTCTTCAATATGGGAACGGTGTTTTAAAAGTAAATTTATCCAGCACAGTGCAAAACAAAAGATATTCCGCTCTACAGCAATGTCAACATTACTGTATGGATCTCAAGTCTGGGGATACACCTCCATCGAAGAAGTAGAAAAATTTCTTCGATTTTTCATTAACAGAATTTTCAAATTGCCACGAAACTCTCCGAACTATATGCTGTATCTAGAAACAGGAACTCTTTTGATAATGGATACACTACAGATGCATTTTAACTACGTAGTCAAAGTATTGAATATGGCAGACAGCAGAATTCCAAAAATCATTCTTAAAGCAGTTATCCAAGCAAAAGGATCTATGGTAGAAGAGTGGGAGAGCCTTGCTTCAATATGCGGTATTGATCTTGAAATAGCAATGAATGTACAACCC
Organism: Eupeodes latifasciatus; assembly: GCA_920104205.1. Classification (NCBI taxonomy): domain Eukaryota; kingdom Metazoa; phylum Arthropoda; class Insecta; order Diptera; family Syrphidae; genus Eupeodes; species Eupeodes latifasciatus. The sequence continues at coordinate 4,319,692 of OV049926.1, forward strand.
GCCCTATTAGAGTCAAAATTCAACATGATTTTGGAAAAATTTGGAAGAGTACTGTATGGAAGATATGAGTCTGAAGCTAGCTCATCGATATTCAGGAACTAATACAGTCGTTTAAATTTTAATTTGCAGAATAGATCGTTTCTGATAAATAACAACACAATCGATAAAACTAGCATTATTCTTAAAGCAAGGGGAGAATTACTTAACCTTAATTATATGCCACATCGACCCGATCTGCCTATATTATGTAGCCTTTGTAATATGAAAGCACGGGAAGATACATTTCACTTTATTGCGGTGTGTCCAGTCCTAAAAGAATTCCGGATTATCTACTTCAATAAAAGCAACCTCGATGAAACTGAATTCTCCAGGTTATTAAATGGAGAAGAAGGCTGGGACTCGCTTTATAATTATTCTATTGCTGCTCTTAAATATAGAAAACTTATAATCGAAGAAGATTTTTAAATATATATAAAAAAAAAATAAGAAAAATATTTATCAATGTAACTTATTACTCCTATTTTGTTAAATAAAATGTATTTGTTTTTGAAAACTTCAGTCTGGTAGACGGGCATAAGCCATACCGATACGACTTATAAGATAAATATATTATATTATATTTTTTATATATTATATACAAATGTTATACATACATACATATATTGAAATAAAATGAGTCAAATAACTAAAATAACTAGTATAAGTATATAGTAAGTATAAGTATAGTAAAATATCCCTGAAATAAAATCATTTCTGACATTAATATAAATAGCGATTATTTGTTGTAGTAATCTTTAAAACGCATTATATTATGTTGTTCTTTATGTAAAAATATATTTAACACGAAATAGCTGATTATAATATTTCGTCGCAACATCCCTGAGTGTGTTTTATGGCATCATTATCTGGTAAATAGAAATTAATTAAATTTGATATCTTAACATACCCCTTTTTTCTTTAGTTTTACCTGTATTTTATGACTCAGTGCCCTGTTATTACAAAAGGTCTACTATAAGCCATTAAAAATATTTTGCAGTCTCGAGATTTCTTCTAAGATGATTATTTTTATCGCCGCCGCCGTTTAAAATGTTCAAAGTACTGTATTAAATAAAATAGATATTTGAATGATTAGTTCTTCAAATTTAATACAAAATACATTTTATACATGTATCTTTAAACTGAATAAATACGAGTAAATTCAAAACATCCAATTGGAAATCGATTTCTGTATTTATTTTATTTTTGTGTGAAAAATGCTGTCAATGAAAATTCGTCCATTTTATTTGCTATGCATTATTCAATTTTTCATAACATTTGGTAGCATTTTATTATAATATTATTAATAATAGTCAAAAAATGTGGTCTTGTGTTTCTTTGTTTATTTAACCACAACGTGTATATTCTTAAGGACGAAATAAATTATATGCATCAAAGAAAACCGAATGTTTTGTCAGTTGTCAGTTGTCGCACGTTTTTATTGCCATTCCGAGTAAATCCTTAAATTATGCCTTTGTATGATTTATGTTTATTATAAAAATATCTGCAAGCTGATGAAACGCTGCTAGTATTTTCTTTATTTTCAGACTAAGGAAAAGCTTTGTATGGCTATTATTACTTCCAGGCGTTCCGTTCATGATTTATACTTGATTAATAAAATTGATGAGACGAGTAAAACTGACAAAGGACAATAAGCTATGTGTGGTATTAATAAAAATGGATTTGTTAGATTACTGATGGTTAATCCTTACATATGTTCTGGGATTTAATGTCCAATACTCATACCGAACTTCTTAATCCTTCAAAAATCCCAAGTATAATATTTAATCTCCTATATTAAAATCTGTGACTTACAAGGCCTAACAAAAAGATTTGTTGACCTCCTTAGAATAATGACTAAATAACGAAAAACAAAAACTTACACTTCATCACTTTTTAAATTCGATTAAATCAATAGACTTGCATTACTAAATTTCTATAGAAAATTTCAATTCCATTTAAATAAGAGATGAATTTCCTGATAGCAAAGTTTATTGCAAAATAATTTTACAAGTCATTTTTACTGTTCTTTGAAAAGAAAAACGAAGATAAAGAAAAAGAAACGAAAAGAATAAGATACAGCGAAATCGATTCGGTTCAGATTGATTTCAATTTGCTGCCACATTAAATTTTTCCCTATATTGAGAAGCTTTTTGGATTGATTTCAAAACGAAAAATAGAAAAATGCCAATACTTAGGATAAACTCATTTCATCAATGTAATTGCTTCGGGATTACACTGTGAGGAAAAAATATTTTGCAAATCAACTGTGAAATTAATATTTTCAATTGATTAAGACATCTAACATTTAAAATGCCATTTTTTGAGATATTAATTAATATTTCTAATTGTAACTTATCTACTTATCCTGTACTATTTATAAGTTTAACTTGATGTACAGCTGGGTTAGGTTAGGTTAGGTTATAGTGGCTGTCCAAGATGGAAACGGACACACTTAGGCCAGTTTAATGGCCCATTGTGATACCACATGAATCTTGAGGTTACTTCCTAAGCTCAATGGAACCAGTTTGAGTCTCTTACGAAACGTGAGAGGTTTATTATGCCGATATGATTTAGATCGTTTAGATCGTTGAAGAAGAATTCTCCTAGGTAATTCTTGCGTTTTCGAGCCAGAGCAGGGCATGTGCAGAGAAGATGAAGAACTGTTTCTTCCTCTTCCTCGTCCATACAGCTTCTGCAGAAATCATTTGAGAATACGCCTAATCTCGTGGCGTGCTTTCCTATTAGACAGTGTCCGGTTATGACACCTATTATCGAGCTTATATGCGATCTGCTTAGAGAGAGCAAGCACCTTGAACGTTTTAAATCCAGTGTTGGCCAGATGTTTTTTGTGACTTGACACGTGGTGATGTTGTTCCACCTGGTGCCTGCCCTCCTCACAGCGTCTTGCATTAGCAACAGTTTACAAGTAGCGATTGGTATGCCAGTACGTGCCAAACGTGGTAGAATGGGCTGTACTGTACCGTTCCTGGCGAGTTCATCTGCCTTACAGTTACCTGGAATGTCTCTATGGCCCGGCACCCAGCAAAGGGGAATATTAAACTGTTGTGCCATCTCCATTAGAGATGATCGACAGTTCTGGACTGTTATAGAGTTTGTAGAGACAGAGTCCAGAGATTTGATAGCGGCCTGACTGTCTGAGAAAATACGGATATCAGATGTTGATATCACGTTTTCTTTAAGCCAGGACAAGACTTCTTTTATCGCCAAAAGTTCCGCCTGGAACACGCTACAATGATTGGGAAGGCGGAATGAGAGACTTAATTTCAGTCGTTTAGAGTACACACCTCCACCAACCCCTTCTTTTGTTTTTGACCCATCTGTATAGAAGTGGATTGACTCGTCTTCCAGGAATGTCCTATCCTCCCAAAAAGATCTGGGAGGTATAGAAATCTGGAAATTTCTGTCGAATTGCAGTTGGGGGATGGTGTAGTCTGTGTGCTTTGGAATTGATTCTAAATAACTAAGAATTACGGAGTGGCCAATTTTGTTGTTAGTCCACTGCGACGAAGCTTTGAGGCGAATATCAGAGCCTGCAGCTATTTGTTTGCTAAAAATGTCAAGAGGTGTTAGGTAGAGTAAGGTGTCCAGTGCCGCAGATGGGGTCGTGCGAAGCGATCCACTTATACATAGGCAAGCTGAACGTTGGACTTTATTTACTTTATCTCGGTTTATACCTTTTTCTAAAGCAGTCCACCATACTGCCACACCGTATATTAAAATCGGTCTTATTACCGATGTGTATAGCCAATGCGTGATTCTGGGTTGTAAGCCCCATTTATTACCGATGGCTTTTTTGCAAGAAAAGAGAGCTACAGTAGCTTTTTTGACTCTTTCCTCTACGTTGCGTTTCCAATTTAGTTTTTTATCTAAGACAAGACCCAGGTATTTAGCCTCGTCTGAGAATTTTAATTGGATTCCTTTAATATGGGGAGGGTTGACAAATGGAATTTTGTATCTCCTCGAAAATAAGACCAAATCGGTTTTGTGTGGGTTAACACCCAGTCCACACCGATCAGCCCAAAGTATTAGTCTATCTAAGGCATTTTGTAAGAGTTCTCTTAACGTGTTAAGATGCTTTCCTGAAACTGCTATAGCAACGTCGTCCGCATAGGCTATCACTCTGAAACCCTCCGCATCCAGACCAGTTAGGATTTCATTCACCACTAGGTTCCAGAGGAGAGGGGATAGAACACCACCTTGCGGTGTCCCTCTACTAACGAATCGTCTGCCAGAAGAGTTGCCCAGTTTTGAGTTAATTATTCTGCTAGTAAGCATTAAATGAATTAACTCCCGAAGCGAACTCTCTAGATTTAGAGATGTTAGTACAGATGTGATTGCAGATGTGTCCACGTTGTTAAAGGCACCTTCGATGTCAAGGAAAGCAACCATAGTGAACTCTTTATGATGGAGGGAATATTCGACGGTGCGTACTAAGGTATGTAGCGCTGTTTCCACCGATTTACCCTTACAGTAGGCGTGTTGAGACGAAGACAGAAGTCTTGTATCAATACTTGCCCTTAAATGGATATCAATCAATCTTTCCAAGGTCTTAAGAAGGGATGATGATAGATTTATAGGTCGTAGATCTTTAGGGTTGACTTGCGAGCATTTACCTGCCTTGGGTATAAAAACAACTTTAACTTCTCGCCATGCCGAGGGAACATGGACCAGGTAAAGACAGCTGGTAAAAATTGCCTCAAGGATTGGTGCAATTATGTCAGAAGTCTTCTGTAGCTCGGCTGGTGTTATTCCATCTGGTCCTGCAGATTTAAATGGTTTGAAGCTGTTGAGAGCCCATTGTAGCTTGTAAAATGGCATAGTATTTAATTTAAAAAATTCAATAAAATTTTTCTGTTAAATTGTTTATTTATCTGTCATTGCCTTTTAAAATATGGGAGATCTTTTTGCCGGACCCTGTAATATGTGTTTTTTTAGAGGTTTAGAACTTTAAGTTGGCAACACTATTTAAATTGCAATGTTAACATGAAAAATGCTTCAAAACTATGCAATGAGCTTAAAACAAGATTGTCGTTGATCACAATGTTTATAAGCGAAGTTGTAATTTCAACAAGATTATTTCATACAACTTGTGCCACAATTGATTTAATGAAGGGAGCGAGCGTTAAGTAACCTTATAGGTTCACGATCTTAAAGGCCATTCTATAAGTTCAGTTACTTATGGAATAGCCTTTAAGATCGTGCGGTTTTTTGGTGATATGTGAATTAGCTAGTCTATGTCGATAAACTCGAAACGGTTGACTACTTAAGCTGCGGAACCCTTCACAGAGCAGAACCCAAACGCTTAACTATAACAAATAAAGTGTACGACTAAGTCGCACGACTTTGTTCTTGTATCCAAAGACTCTGTTTACAAATATATTACTTTTATATTCAAATTTGCCCTTAAAATAAGTTTGTTTGTTTAATGCCATTTAATTGATCAAAAAACCTTGATTTAATAAATTTTATTTTTGAAACGGTTGGAGCGGTTTTTTTTGTTTAAATTAATTTTTGTATATATAAAATTTATCAATTTTTTCTTAAAAATATTTTTGACATGCAGCTTTGTAGTGCGTATAAATATGTATACGTTTTACACGAACTTTGAAAAAAATAATTAAATATTTTTTTAAAAATCCAAGAAAAAGATAATGACATTTTTTTTGATCATCAAATATTATGAAGAACTTGTGCAAAAAAAAATATTGAAATCGATTCAATAATTCTTGAAAACATTTGAAAACAAAATAAAGGTTCTATGGGCAGTACCTTTCTGGTGCAATACAAACAAATTTTTTTTATATTGAAAGAAGCTAAAAAAGTTAAGAAAAAAAAAATTAGAGAAAATTTAATAAAAATCTATCGGTTCGCGAATCTGCTTAAAACCTTTATTTCCAAGTTTGAACTCAATCGACAGTGGACAGACGGAAGGAATCGGGGACCCACTTTTTCGACTTCTCTATTAAAATCTAAAGTTCTAATAACAAAAATAGTCACTTTAACCTTTGATATATGTAAAAGTAAGATACACAATTTGATATTTTAATTTTGTCAGCCTCCTTTAAAAAACATTAAAGAATATTTTTTTCAGCAGTTTACACACTTGTTAAGTGTGTAAATCCCTGATCAAAAGTCTAGATCCACCCTTGGTCAAATCTTGATCGGTATTTAATATTGGTATAAGTATACGCCAAAAAATCTCCTTCCCAGATAAACGTTGTGACAATGGAGAGCAAATTTAATATAGCCTTTCGTAAAAAGTTCAGGGTGTCAACTCATAATATTAACCAAAACTTCGTGGAATGATAGATAATCAAATACATAATGTACTTTGATTATAAAGAATTCTGTAGATCTATAAGATATTCGTTTAGTGTCTAGGTTTTCATTATAGAAATTAATTTTGTACTCATTTAATTTAAGTATTTGTTTTGGAAAGTCATCAGACAAACATCTTTGTAGACTCACTAAATGTTCTGATATCGTATTTTCAATACCTGCTCTAAGCTCTAGCAACGTTTCATGCAAGAATTCATGTAAAATTAGAAAACATTCAACATTGTTTTTTTGTAGGGTCAAAGGGGGTAATTGTAAACGATTTTGCATTTTTTTATTTTTGTTCACTTGTAATGTTTGTAACAGCTTAACCAGGCAATGTCGAACATTTTTGTCTATGCTACTTAAGTTTGGATTGTATTATTTATCAAAGAGTAGTAATCTTAATGGCGTTTGTTTATTAGTTTTCATAAAATTTGATGTTTACATTTACCCCCCTAGTTTTTTAAGTAAACGAAAAAAATGGGGTAAATGAAAACGGTACCAGTCGTCCTACCATTGTGGAAAGGGGTAACCAAGTTCTCTGTCCTTATATAAGTAGGTACCTACTAGACCAAGGAGATCATCCTTATCGCAAGGGTAACCAGCACGAGATCTTAAATAAGGCACCTTGCTATAGTGTCCTCCACGTCTGACAAAAGTGCTGGTTTTCTGCCTCTAGATATAATGACAGTAGGATTTTTCCCTTCACCGATCCACTGACGTGTATGATGGAGCTGTGGTTTTTGGTTGATATGTACGTGGCATCTTTTTGATATAAAATATTGTTAGATCAAAACCAAAGCCATTGAAAATGAATGTTTACAGTTACCCCAAATTGTTCACTTTTACCCCATTTCGGTGTTTACATTTACCCATAATAGGCACATAATGGGGTAATTGTAAACAGCCAATAACTTTTAAATTTTGTTATACAGACAAATAAAAACATATAGCATGCATTTATACTCATATTTCACTTTCTTAATGATAAAATTTAACTTACTTCGATCGCCTTTGTTTGTTTTGCAACAATTTTAGTTAGCACTAAAAAACTTAAAAACGCAGAAAAACGAAAGACTTATGGCAACGAACAAAACATAAATAACCCTTTGACAGATAAGGCCTTCCACACGTCATGTCAATATGATCTAAATATAATGTCTTTTCAAATAATTTCATGGCATGCTTCAAATTATAAACGGTTTTGAGAAAATTAAGTGTGTTTAAAATTATCCCTGTTTACAATTACCCCCCTTGACCCTACACACTACACAGGTAAGCAAGAAATCAATTTTTGCTTTTCAAAAATACTAATTTTTCTCTCGCTAAAAATACTGCTGTGAGTGGTCCCTACAAGCTAATTTTGTAATCTATTGCTCATCATATTGACGAATGTTGACAAAAGTAATAGCGAATTGGACCTAAGCCGTGGGGTTAATATGCCAGAAATCATGTTTTGTTTATAATGCCAGAAACTTATTTTTCGAATAAAGTAAATTTGATATCAATTTAATAAAATCATCTTCGTTTTATTTAATTTCAAAGTTCTATAACTCTAAAAAACACCCTTTGAATGCGGCACAGATATGACGGGTATTTTGGATTTTGAACATTCATTGTACCTGGAAAGTCTACCTAGCCTATAGGTACTTTGTTTTAATTGTTTTGCGTTATTGTCTATTTGTAAACTAAAAGTAGTTTTTTGTTACCAAAATATTTGTTTACCACACTTTCGATTTCGCTTGTATCTATAATTTATAAAAATATTCCATTTCTCAAGTGAAACGAAGCCTTTAAGGACTCTACACGCACCAAATCATATTATCTCACAGGGTTTTGAAATGCGTAACCTTATCCTCTATACCATCTTATTAATTATGATTATGTTCTTCCAAACTTAACTTTTATTTTGATCTTCATTTCGAGTTACATATTTATAAAGTTTTAGAGGACTTTATGTCATTTTGGTTAAAATGTTAGATTTTGATAAGTATATTAAATGTCAAACCTAATTCAGATAAATCATAAAATAAGTCAAAATTGCCTACAGCTCGAGGACATCTGTGGTTTTTAAAGATTATAAATATTATTTTCTTAAACTTTCGTGGTTGGTTTTTAATCATCCATTACTCAAATCATTTTTCTTTCTATAACACTCATTAAATATCATCAGACCTACTCTTCTCATACATAACTGTGTGTTGTTTATCCTTGAAGATTTTAAAACAAGAAATGTTTCAGTATAAAGTTCTACAACAACTCTCTCGTCCTTTTCAACCTAATAACTATATAAATATTTTGCATACTCAAAGTGTCAAGTCCTTAATATTATATCACCCTCCCATGCGTATATGTTATTGTGTCATGTGTTTTTCTGTTCTATTAATTTATTTTTAATCTTTCTTGCATTTTTATGCTCGTGTATTTTAATTCAAAATTCCATTACGAAATTAGATTCAAATTGAAAACATCAAAGATAAATCATCGCGCTACCATATTTTTCCTCTATACCCTTAATGAGTGGGTACATTTTTAGCATTTTTCCTACTCGTCCTTTACAGTTCGCTAGTTTTATAAATAAAAATAAACTTACTTTTTTGTATTCCCATTCGTAACTTGAATTCATTTAGCATTTGCAGGTCAACTACTATGCAGGTCAAGTTCAAGCAAATGTAGAGCAATGCAGCGAACATCAAATTCGAAGTCCTTTTGAGGAGGGAAAATTCAAAAGGATAACAAACTCCCAAGTGTGGGGCTGCAGCTGGTGTCTATGTTAATATGGAACTTCCATTGCTTCGTCGCAGTGAAGAACATAGAATTCTACATAACTATGCTTCTCCTTTTTTGAAATAGCTTTTGTCTTGTGAGTATGCTTCCTTGAATATGAATATGGGATTGAGTTAGGGTATATTACAGGGATAGAATATCATAAAAGCTTGTGTTTTTGAAAAGAAAAATGACTGTTGCATTTATGATGGTAAAAATATACTTCAGCTAGACTAACTGTGCAATGGTTTTAAGTTGAATGCGAATGAATGCATGACCATGGCAGAAGGATTATTTTGAGAGAAAGTGTGGGTTTTGAATGTCTACATACATATGTATCTTTCTAATTGAGTATAGAGTGTATCTGTATATATTATACTTGAAGATACTTGTAGCTCATAAAAGTAGGAGAAAGATTGTTTTTAAAAGTACTCGCTTGAGGCTTGAAGCAGCTCGCACGTTTTGATGAATGGTATAGATACATAGATATGCAGATTGTGTGGTTTTATGAGAAGTGATGAAAGAAATATTTATTGCGAGGTAGATAAGTTGACAGGATTTGATAGATACTAGGTAGGTTTAAGTACGTACTCGTATAAATAAGTGTTAGAAATGTGATATACATTTGTCCGAGTGTCCGATATGTTCATGTAGGTGTCAAAATTTATTTGGTTAAGGGACATTGTAACGTGTGGGATTTTTTATTTTTTAATAATTGCAGCTTACAATTGTGGCAGTAGAAAAGGATAACACATTAAATTTAATAATACAATAATATAACAGCGATTTGTTGGAGGAATTTAAAAGTCTAGGAAATATGATTTGACAGTTGAGGATGTTAAACTTTGCTGACATTTCTGTTCGGTAAGGTTTTTCAATTCATTGCGTGAATCGTTAAACTACAGAAGGATGCTTCTAAATTGCAAAAAAATTTACTTTGAATAAAAAAGAATTAATCTATCCTCGAATTTCATAGAGCACTTTGTCCCTGTTTTACGGTGTTTAATGATAAAACTTAATTGCCTTATAAGGGGCGAAGACGATCCTTAAACTATTAACGAAATACCAGTACATCCAATAAAATTTAATATTTGATGCGGTTTACACGCTTCGGGCATCATCGCTATGTAATTCTTTTAAAAGAGTGATACGATTTATTGGAAAAAAAGAAGTGAAAATCTGATCGACTGAACATGAACAATAGAGCTCATTTTCGCAGTAAACACATGAAAATAATATTTAAAAAAGGAGCTGGGATGCGACCAACACTGATAAGTTAAAATACCTGCTCGTCTATCGATAATTTCAAAAAGTCTATCGACCAATCGCTAAGCTTTTTCATGTCGCAAACATTTTTGAAATCATTTTATATGTATGAACTATTTACCTTCCGTTGCAGATCCATAACTACCATAGCACAACACAATTTCTTACAAAAAGCGATCGACCACCATAAACCTTGTAGAATTCGTTTCATTCTAAGAGCCTTAGAAAATGGAAATGAAGTTAATATAATCTCCACTGACTTCAGCAATTTTGAAGTTTGACTAAATTTCTCATAATCTTATATTGTTTCCCAACTCTCTTCCTAAGGTTTTGAACCACTTTTCCTGAAATGAATTACTTCTTACCATTAAAATAAATAAATTAGGTGGCGCAACAGTCCATGAAGAACCAGGGCATAGTGACTTACAACTCTCAACCATTCCTGTGTGCGAGTAATGTTGTCAGAGATGGAACTGTAGGTCCCAGTTTATATGCCGAATCCGAACAGCTAATTTGAGAAAGCACTTTTCATGACAAGAACTACTCTTGAAGGATTTGCCAATTCCTCGCAAGAGGCAGTACCCGTGAAAAAAGTTAGGTGGCACAGGCAGGGATTGAAACCAAGACACCTTGCATGACAGTTCAACGCACTAACCATCACGCTACGGGTACTACACTTCTTCTTGCCATTAGAATCGTGAATATTATGTTCGATTTAGATAGGCACGTTTCAATCCTATTCTAGCCACTTCTGAGTTCCCAAAAGGTAGTCATTTAGGCCCTCTACTTTTTATCCTTACTATTAACGACATCAACATGGTCATTAAACATTGCCAAATATCCCTGATTATACGAAATTTTTCAAAATCATTGCATCTCATAAAGACATACCACTCCTCCAAACAAATCTCCACAATTCTCGACAATTGCTTAACCTTTTGTAACAAAAATTTCTTGGAGTTCAACATTATCAAATGATAGAAAATCAATTTTTCGCGTAAATGCATTAAAACAGCTCTCCCTCATTACTAACTTCAAAATCATCCCACGCAACCGTTTTTCTTTTTAAGCTCAGAGCAGAGAACTGTCAAAAGTTGTCATAAAAGATCTGTGTTTCTTATTTTTCTCAGAGATTTCAGAGCCTTCGGTTTTTGCTTCTTTTTCAACCAGAGCTAGCTCTGAGCGGAGTTAAAAGCTGAGCGTAACTGACATCACGTTTGTTTCTTGTGATATGAAACCTCTGATCAAACTCTGCTCAAAGCATACTCAATGCACTCAGACTGTGCTCAGTGTCTTAGTGATATGCTCTAATCTTGAACGATGGTCTAAATAATTTTCTAACCCTTACGTGACCCGATTGCTTTACATGACGTTTGTCCGACCTCTACTTAAATATGCGTCTCAGGTTTGGTCTTCTTATCAAGAATAGAAAGTATCCAAAGATGATTTCTTCGTTTTGAACTTCAATACCTTCCTTGGAAGGAAATTGCTGATATACTTTTCATACGTTCGACTACTCCTTTCTTTATAACTCGATATTTTTCAACAGTAACACCCGGTACGTGAGAAACCCTCGCTTCTTTTATTTTTCCACCACACCTACTACGGCCTTAACGACCCTCTGACCACTGTGCTTCGGTTATTCAATTCGAATCCCAATTCATTTGATTTCAACATTAGCACAGTTATAACCTCAAATTCCTTTTGGATTAATGGGGGTTAAGAGCCCCCGCAGACTGCAGACTTTTTATCAGCCGATAGTTTGGTCGGGTTGGGCTGAAAGTGCGCACACCGAGCCAGCTAAACAGTTTGGTTGGTGAACAGGGCGCAGACTATCCAACAGTCGGCCGACTAAAATTGTTACCAAATATTCAGAATTATACTTTTTACCAAACTCTTTTAGTAGGCCTTTTTTTTAAGTTTTTATTTGTTGGAGTTTGAATTTTTCAAAAAATTTCAGATGTAATAAATGCCATGATTTTCAGATTGGAATAATATTTCTATTAATTACATGCTTAGTGTTAAACTGTCCACTGTCCCATTGAGACCACATTTACATAATCTCTGCTAGAAATGGATACATCTAAAATTATCCACTTGTGACTCTTTAACCCAAATCAAATACGAATATATTTTCAAGTAAACCTCAAAGTTTCAACTTTTAATCCAAGCAAATGTTTACAAAGCAAATTTGACTTAAATTTACTCCGAAAACTAATTTACAACTTATCCAAAACTCAAGAAAATTTGTTTACGGAAATGTTGGGCTATACGCTAGTTAATTTGAATACATGGCTTCTGGCAGTTTGTCAAAAAAAAAAGTGGTTTTTCAATTATGAGTGAAAGGACAAGTTAGGAAGTTAATCAAGATTTTTTAACCGAATTCCATAAGATTGTTTTTTTTTTTCAAGATTCAAGGGCTGGATTCCTTAGATGCTATGGGTTTTTATTTTTGTGTGGAATTTAATTATTCTATGCAAAAATAATTAATTAGTTATTTGGTCTTGGTATTGCCGAAATGCTTACACGTGGTTCTTATGATATTAAACAACGTCAGTCCAGCTTGATCTATAGCTACTTGTTGCTATGTTTTGAATAGCAAATTGAATAAATGATGAGGCGTTCCTTTGAATTTGCGTCAAATGATTGATTTTTCTTACCCAATCCAAAACTTAGATGTTTTTCTATAAAGTTATTAATCGAAGAAATTGGTGTTCCAGGTAAACTCTTGAGAGAAAGACTTTTAGGTTAGTTTTTATAACTGGTCAAACGATGGTGAAGAGAACAAAATACAAACTTTTCTAAAGAAATTTAATATGATTTGAAATCGGATATATGTATGTATGTACATAAATAAGATATTTGCATTTCCTTTCATAAAAAAAACTAGTTATTTGTGTGTAGAAGAACTAATTGAAGTTTTTAAGAGGTTTCCAATTATCTTTGCGAAGGTATCTTATCAAATATTTTTATCTTCTGATAGAAATAATAAGAAAACTTTTTTAATTATAATTCTGAAGTGTGTTAGAATTATTATTAAAAAAAAAAACACTATAAAATTATAACTTTTCAGTGATGATTCGGATTGATATTGGTGATGATTGGAAGTTGGAAACGTAGGGAACTATTTGCTTAGAACTCCTTTGGGTGAAATCTATGGATGAAAGTATGTAAACAAATATTTTACTAAAGCTTATCATGCTGTTATCTTCTCAGTCCTTTTCAGAAATCGCAGCCGTTTAGACACAAATCATAGAATAAATGAATAAAATAGAAAACGCAAACCACATTGGGTCTTTTTTTTTTTTTTTTTTTTTTTTTTTTTTTTTTTTTTTTTAGTTGGAGAGAATTCTCTCAATTTATTTAGCTAAATTTGCTATTAATAATTACAATAAATATGTGATAAATAGGTATATAAAATATATGTTATTTACAATGGCATTGGCATTTTAATAGATTATTTAACATTTAAATAGATTGTTTAACAAAACTTATTATTTCTTTTTTAAATTCGAACTTATTAGTTAATTGTTTAACATCATTTGGTAAATCATTGAAAATTTTAAATCCTTTATATATCAAACTATTTTGAGATCTTGCATTTCTAAATGTTTGCAGTCTAAAATTCTCTCTATTTCTTAACAAATATGGTTGAACATCTCTGACGTAACGAATATATTTTGACAAGTATGTTGGTAATAAATTATTTTTGATTTTGAAAACAAAAAGTAAAACATTGAAATAAATACGCTGTTTAACAGACAACCACATTAAAGTATTTAACATAACTACAATAGAAGTATATTTACTACATCGGAGTATTACACGCATTGCTTTATTTTGAAGTTTCTGTAAATTGCTCATAGAGCTTTCATTAATTAAATACAAAACAGTAGAACAGAACTCAAAATGCGGTTTAATAATTACATTGTAAATATTTATAGCAGTTATAGCAGTTATAGCTCACAATTTTTAATAATTTTTTCCATGTCATTGATGTAGCAGTTAAACAGTAATGGCCCAAGTATTGATCCTTGCGGGACTCCCAGACCAGTAGGTTCAGAATCAGATATGACATTATTGATTTTGGTTCTTTGAGAACGTCCCAATAAAAAACTATGAAACCAATCAAGAGCGACATCATTGATTCCATACTTGCACAATTTCTCCAGCAATATATAAGGATCGATTGTCTCAAAAGCTCGTTTAAGGTCAAGAAAAACGCATACAACTTTCTTACCTTTTGAGATAGATTCTTTCCAACTTATCAGTACCATGTTTACTGCAGATTCACAAGAATGTGATTGACGGAACCCTGATTGATTTTCAATAATTATTTTATTATCAGACAGATATTTTGAGAGCTGTTTATACACAATTTTTTCAAGAACTTTTTCATACACAGGCAATGAGTTAATAGGCCTAAATTCTTCACACTTTACAGTTTTTTTTATTTTTTCAATAGATGTCACAATTGAATTTTTCCATGTGGATGGAAATTGACCGTCTGTTAATGATGTATTGATTATTTTTAGCAAAGCAGGACCAACTACATCAAAAGCATCGAGTAGAAATTTTGGGGATAGAAGATCACTGTCTTTTTTATTATTTAGCTCTTTAATCGTTTTCTTTAATTCATGTATCGTTATTAAATTAAATACAAAGGGATTTTCAACAACATAGTCTATTTGATTTATGAATGGGACATTGTCAATTGCACTATTTATTGTTTTTACACTGTTAATGAAGAATTTATTAAACCGGTTTGCTAATTCTTTGTTATCTGTGATAACATCACCACCAAATTCAACTTTTTTTATTTCTTGTAGTACTAATGTTTTAAGGGTTCTCCACATATCTTTTTGATTGGAACAGTTTGATAGATTTCTTTTTATATGGTTATTTTTCGCACGGTCAAGTTCTTTGGAATAGGTGTTTCTAATATTTCTGAAATTACACCAATCGTCTAGACTATTTGTAAAGATAGCTTTTCTTTTTGCGACACGTTTTTGATTTTTAAGCGAATTTAAGTGCTGATTAAACCATGGGTTTTCATTTTTTCTTATGTTTTTAGTGATTTTAA
The DNA here is from genome assembly GCA_920104205.1 of Eupeodes latifasciatus. Taxonomy (NCBI): domain Eukaryota; kingdom Metazoa; phylum Arthropoda; class Insecta; order Diptera; family Syrphidae; genus Eupeodes; species Eupeodes latifasciatus. Next base: position 4,335,185 of record OV049926.1, read on the forward strand.
ACTTATTTACAACAGTGAACAACTTATTTACAAAATTTTCCGCGATATCGTTAACATCAGTACGATCATACAAATTTATACGACTTTGATCAAATGTTAATAGTAAATTAGCCTTGAAATATTTCAAAATCTGTACTTTCTTAAGTTTTGGTTCAGGATATGATTTTTCTCTAAGGGGAAGTTTTACGCAAATGGATTCATGATCTGCAATATCAAAATCACCATTAACTTTAGTTATCAACTGAGAACAATTTGAAACAACATAATCTATTAAAGTTCTAGAAGTACTCTTTATTCTTGTTGGTTCATTTATCATCTGGGTACATCCATTTTCAAGAATTATTTTATAACAATCGCGTTTATAAATATTATTTTCATCGAACCAGTCAATATTGAAATCACCAATTAAAATAACCTTTTGTCCACCTGTATGTCTTGATAAACTGTCACATCTTATTAAATTGTAATTTTCCATATTAATTTCATTATCCGAAATATTTTCAGTCAAACAAGTTTCACTTAATACAATTATATCAAACTTCATAGTTATTACAATTTGTTCAAGTTCATTGAAATTTGCTATTAAACTTTGTATATTAGAGTACACAATTGTAATTTCGGTTGGTTGCTAATATTTAATTTTGTTCTTTTGAATTTGAACTTTCTTTTTAAATACCGGACATTCATTACTTCGGCTATCATGATCAAAATCAAGATTGAGTTTTAAATTCGCATTATATTGAACACAATTTATACACTTCATAGAATTTTCACATTTTCGCTCTTCATGGGATTCACCACACCGAGGACAGACTGCATCATTTTTACACGTTTTAGCTTCATGGTTATAGCCCCAACATTTATAGCATCTTTTTACCCATGTATAATCATACACTGAACATTGATCCCAGCCAATATTTATCACTTGTAAATTTAAAAACTTACCAATAATAAATCGCTAAACACACGTTTAGGTATCGTTGAGTTAAATTTTAACAGCGAGTTAATTTCCGTGTATACTAATAATCAAAATAAACACGTCTTTTACTAATTAGTCTTCTATTACAATATTTACTACATTCTCTGTCAAAAAGACAGCATTGATTTGACATTAGTAAAATTTGCAATCATAAACAAAACAAAAATATTACACTAAAATTAAATTGTGCAATATTTAAATTAAAATTATTAAGAGTTCGAAACAATAAATGGTTCGAATTTTTGAGAGAAAAAATAAAAACAAAACAAATTTCTGAGTAACAATTATTTATTAATCACTTTTTAAAAAAGGTACATACGTTGGTTCATGTTTTAAAACTAAATTAAATACTTACTTAAAATGCTACAAGCTGTCTAACAATCAACTTTCAGTGAAGGAAATGAAGCTAAATTCAATTAAAGGCACACTTCTCGTCCATTGGCAAATAAATTATCCGTAAAATTCAGGTTCTGGTGGATTTGATGGGGATGGTATGTTTTTTTCTGGAATAAAAAAAATATTTTAAAAACAATTGCAAATCATATCGAGAAAATATTCTACTTGTCATCATAATCATCTAGCCATGTTGCATCGCAATCAAATTCTGCGGTATCTTCAACAAAATCCAGAGCAGAAATTTCAGCAATTTCATAATCGATCTCACAATATTCCTCAGGAGGTTTTCCACCACCGGTCTCCCTCTGAGATCGATTAAATTGAATTAAATTGGCCCACGCCTCCTGCTTGTAGCGGCTCCATTGGTCTTTTATTTGTTTCGGCGTCAATTCAAAGCCACATGCCTGAAATGTTGCAGCAATAATTTGCCAGGCTATAGTTCTGGCTTTTAATGACTTCCCGTCATTAAGCTTAGAATCTATAACGTGCGCAAGTGATCTAGCTGCTTCGACCAGTAGCTCCTTCATTGCCATCATCCAATTTGACGATCTGCTCCGTTTTAAATTTTGTTTTTCAGCCATTTCTAAAATGATGGATATTTATTAGAACATAATCACAATTTTATATTAAAACAAGTATTATTCGACTTACTTTTTTATAAAATTTTGCCACAAACAATCATCAGCAGACAACAATCACAACAAATCTCAACTCTTGTGACCTGAAAAGTATTTGTTGCGTGTGCTGTCAAAATGACAGTGCAAACCATGGACTTTAATTTAACTCTCCGTTTATATAGTTGAGTTTCCCAACAATAAAATTTAACTGAGCGTTTAGCCCTTAACCTAACTATTAAAATGTTTATTGGCAAAATATTTAAAACCCAGTTAAATATTTAAGTGAGCTTTAATTTTGATTATTGGTAAGGCCCATTGCGATTGTCAATCATCAGTTGATAAGATGATAAATATTAAAATTCGTAGTCGTTGATGGTATTATTGTGCACTCACTGGAGGGGTTGTGAATACCCTTTTAATGATAAAACACAGTGCGAACAATTAGGAAGGGAAGACAGGATAAGAAAGGAGATACCGATGCACATTGGTTTTGAATGTCTGGACATTCTAATGAGTGGAAAATATGGGGTCCGAAAAATAACTTTTTTTTTTGAAAATGCTATAAAAACATCGAGTGTAGCTTAGGCTGTGTGGCACGTAGCGCCAATATCCTCCTCTTGAATTTTTGTGAACAAAAATTCATTCCACATGGACCGATAACGATCGCCTTTGACTGTAACGGCCACTCCTTGCTCATTTTCCAAGAAAAATGGCCCAATTATGCCTCTGAACCAAAATCCGCATTAAACAGTGACTCGTTTTGAGTGTATCGGCTTTTCAATGTATGCGTGCGGGTTTTTTGTGCCCCAAATGCGACAATTTTGCTTGTTTACATACGCGCCACGATCAAAATGAGCTTCATCTGAAAAGATGATTTTTTTGGCAAAATCGGCATCTTCTCTAAGCGTTGTTCAAAGCCTTGTTCAAGCGTATACACAACCATATTCGTTCAGCGGAAAGATAAAACTAATTATTTGTCAAATCAGACATGAGCTAAGTGTTACCATTCACGAATTAAGCACTAGTTGAAAAACAAAGTTAGATGGTGGACCCTATAAAGCCTGGTAAAGCATTTCAATACGTTCGAAATTAGATTCAAGGGTAAACACTGATGAGCATTCCTCGAAGTACGGGTATTACAATTGAATAGTTTGAAGGGAGGACAATTGAATAGTTTGAGGGGAGGAATACAACTGGCTATTTCACTACAGCATTGTTTACAAAAATATCGATAAAACATTGATAGGAATGAGAGTAGTAAATGTCTCAGTAAGAAACGATCAGCTATTATTTAAAGAGCTCTTTTTTCACTTCTGTCTAAAAGACTTAATTACGTTTTAGGGGCACCAGCCCAAGTTTCAGTCGAATAAAAGCCTTGTAAATTTTAGCACTTGCACTGTGTCGGAGAAAACATAAGCATTTCGAAGCATTCTTGACGATGTCAAATATGATATCACTTCATAAGAGAAGAGCACAATTGAAAGCTGTTCAATCTCCTCGATGTAAGTACCACATATTGATAGTGACATTGGGGGAGGGTTACACTTTTGAGATACCAGACATCATTGAATTCTCGAAGCAATAAATTCTACACGGTTTGTGATTCCCCATTGCACAATGTTGTGAAGATCAGAATTTAATCAGACTATCATACACTGCCGTTGGTAGAGCAAACTCGAAGGACAAGAATGAGGATCTAAAAACGAATAAGAAAAGCTAAGGGTGCTGTCATCAGAGTAAAAATTAAGCGGGTAAGAAGTTTCAGACAAAAGCACATTTACAAAAATAAGGAAGAGTGTCGGAGACAAAACTGAGCCCTGGGGCACACCAGCGTTTATTTTGTGGATATCAGATTTGAACCCGTCCAATACTACTTGAATTGAACGGTCTGAAAGGTACACATTTTCCATAAAAGAGCTTGATGCCAAACTCTATCAGATGCCTCCAAAATATCTAGTGTATTAACTTCAAAACGATGAAAAGAAAGTTCGGTGAGATAAATCATGAAATCACTAGTGGACCGACTTATTGTCACGAAAGCCTTACTGCCGCTCATTAATAAGCTTTCGTTCTGCAAGATAATTCTTAAGTTGTAAATTGATCAGCCTTTTCATGACCTTGGAAAGAAGGGACGTAAGCGCAATTGGACGATAGTTAGAGGGTGAGGAGGATTTACCTTTTTTAGGAACAGGCTAGACAAATGGTATTTTTCATCACCTCGGAAATAGACCTGTAGAATAGGACACATGGAAAAGCTTACGCAGTAGTTTTGCCAGCTTTGAAGAACACCTTTTCAGAACAAAAACCGGGATACTATCCGGACCTGCGCATTTATGAATGTCAAGATCTTTAAGTACTCTAGTTACTGAACCATGTGCTAAAGAAGATTCGTCCCATAAAATCGTTTACGCTTTCAAGTACAGGCGGGGTCAAATTCATTTTAGTTAATTTTTACTTTTTTTTTTCAATGATAAAATCGTTTTGAATTTGGATCAATATCGTTCCACTATTGTATAAAATGATTTGATTGATATAAATCAGGAATTTTTTTTTTCAATACTATTACTGATGAAAAATTCCAATGATTGGTTTCAATGATGGCAATCAATGATGACTTTTACTGAACCCTAATGGATGAAGTTGAATTTTATCATTAACGCTCTTACTGGTACAAACTCAACTTCCATATTGATTTAGTGATATTTCAAAAGATGAACGTTCATGGAAGCACCCTAACAAATGAGGTATTAAAAATTCTCAAGGACTATGACCTTACACAACTTTAACCATTGATTATAAATCTTCTATGTGGCTGTAATTGACCTTTTGGGTGGTGGGCGTTCACCACACAAAGTCTTAAGATAGGAGAGTAAACATTTACATTTTAAAAAATAAGTCTATCCATAAGATCAAATTCCAAGGAAAAAGGGCTTTAAATTAACTCATATTTACAAAGTAGCGAGGGGACTATTATCGTACATGGTTCATATTCTATTTATAAAAACATACTCTACATGTAAAGGTTCTCTAAAGTTTTAAAATAAAAGTAAAGTACAAAACAGACTTGAAAACAAAAGTTCCTGCATTCATGAAACATTTGAATATATCCAACCTCTCCCCCTCCCCGCATTTTCCAGGGTGAATACATCAGAATACACTTAAATATAGGTTGAAAAAGGACAATTTTTACGAGTGAACCTACATAGGTTCATAGGTTAGGTGAGGATATAAGGGTAGGGAAGCGAAGTGATGATTTATAAAATTTTGTGTGTTTTTTTAATGGTAGATCTTAAAAGACTAAAGCTTACAGGAACACCACCACTCCCAGTCTCGACAACAATATTCTATGGTCCTTAAGGATGACTATATTCTCAATTCACAGTACTTATACCAACCCATAAACCCAGGTAGATAAAATAAAATGCAAAACCCTTAGTGGTAATAAATAGCAGATAATGGTACATTGATGGAAATTGGCAAAAATGTGAGAATGAAAAATAAAGTGTTTATACAAATTTTATGTAGGCGAAGGGTCTTATAATGTGTTTTAAGGAACGAGGGAAAAAAAGGGATTTTAGAAATAAACGAAGAATGAAGTAAAATACTTTTCAGCATTTTAAAGAGGTGTTCAAAAGGACGTAAACAATAAAACAATATGAATAAATGCATAAGCGGGTTAGCCATTGTGGGGAATTTTCATATGTTCTTTCTCATTTTCAACAATTTATATATTTCCAAGGTACCAATTGCTGAATTTGATTGAGTGTACAAGTAAATTTATGTCTTTTTTTTGTGAAATCCAGCGTAGAAATTTTAATAGCAAAAATGTTTTGTTTTCGTAATTCATTTTGATTCATCTACCATTTGCTCAAGACTTATATGCTAATAAATGCTAGGAACCAATTATTTTAAAAAGTTGTAGGATTTCCACATTTCGGAATTGAACAGTAGCCTATTGTTATCTAATTTCACAAATCATTTTATTTTCTCAAAACGTTCAAACCGTTTTTGATAAATTGTATATAGTCTTTGAAAGCCATGCCTTAAAAACGCACTGATTACTTTTATTTTTGAAAACAATTTGTAGTTTTAAAATAATATCTAAAAATTGTTTTTATTTTACTGTGCTCCTGAATGATCAGCAAAATTCAGTTTTCTTTTTCCATCACATCAGGTTTTTATAGTGTTCCACTTCAAAAATGTTAAAAGTAACGAAAAAAGGAGTTTTCAAGGCTGAATTAAAATGCAAAACAAGTCTCAACAAGAAGTTTTTAGTATCTTACCTAGTTTTCGGAAATTCTTAATATCAGTTTTCATTGGATTCTGTATGAAGTTTTCAGAAACTGTGAATCTTTTTTTTTCTTTCATGGTTTTGTATATTTCAAGTTAAGTTAGTTTTTTTTTTTACATATTTTAAACTTGCGGTAGGAAGATATTGTAATGGGTCCGATTTTTGAATTGAAAATGTTGACATTTCTCGACGTTTCAAGGTCCCTAGAGTCGAAATAAAAGATTTTCGGAAAGTTGTCTGTGCGTGTGTGTGTACGTACGTTCATAGCTCAAGAACCAAAAGAGATATCGACTTTAAATAAATTTTGTTATTCAGATAATAGTGCAGAAAGATGCAGAAAGGGCTCTCAAGAAAATTGCATGGGTGGTTTTTTTACCATGGCAGTTTAAAAAAAGGTGAATATTTTGGTTAACCCTAAATATCTCACGAACCAATTACGCTTAGGACTTGAATTAAATTTTATATTGTGTATTGTAACGTGATACAAAACAAGTATATTTTTCTTAAAAAAATCCAATTATGGGTTTTTTTTATCTATAAATCAAAAAAACTGAAAAAAAATTTGTCACCTCGAAAATTTCACGTCTAAAATATGGTTTCATCTCCAAAACAATTTTGTGCAACGAAGAATAATGTTTTTGACGTCTGATAAAATTTTGAGCAAAATCTAATTGACAGATTTTTTTATAAAAAAATAAAAACCTAAAAAAACATTAATTAAATTAATAAAAAACATTAATTAATTAAATTTTCACTCAAATATCTTTTCAAAAACTTGAGATTAAAGCTTCAAACTTATTTTATCGTATAAGAAATATTGTTTTCAACATTTTGAAAAATGTTGAGAAAAATCGAAGTGACAGTTTTTTTACAAAAAATAAAAACCCAAAAAAAAAATTAATAAAAGTTAGTAAAAATTGATTTTCGAGTAAAATAACTTTTCAAAACTATAAGAAATTGACTTTAAACTATTTTTTTTTTTAAATTGTTGTCAATATTCAGTAACATTTTGAGAAAAATCTAATTTACAGTTTTTTTTGCAAAAAATTAAAAACCTAAAAAAAATTAACAAAAGTTGGTAAACATTGATTTTCGACTCAAATATCTTTTTAAGAATTTGAGATTATGGCTTCCAACTAATTTTAGCTTATAAGAAATTCTGTTTTCAACATTCGGTACAATTTTAAGAAAAATCGAATTGACAGTTTTTTTTGCAAAAAATAAAAACCTAAACAAAAATTTATAAAAGTTGGTAAAAATTGTTTTACGACGTAAATATCTTTTCAAAAATTTGAGACATTGGCTTCAAACAAATTTTATCTTTTAAGAAATATTGTTTTCAACATTTTGTAAAATTTTGAGAAAAATCGAATTTACAGTTTTTTACAAAGAATAAAAACCTAAAAAAAAAACAATACTAAAACTTGTAAAAATTTACTTTCGAGTCAAATAGCTTTTCAAAAATTACAAATATTGGCTTCAAACTTATTTTATTTCACAGAAAATATTGTTTTCGATATTCAATAATTTTTTTATAAAAATCCAACAGTCCGTTTTTTCATAAAAAAAATAAAATCTGCAAAAAATAGAACGCAAATTTGGTAAGAATTGATACATTTAGACAAACTTTTAAGCAAGACAAATCGACAGACGGGATGGGAAGTTATCAGTGTGGGTCGCATCCCAGCCTCTTTTTTTGGTTTGATTTGAGTATAATTGCATGATTCTCTGATTGCTAGTAATTCTGCTTAAAATACACTGGGATAAACAGGTAGCTGAAAAGACTTAGGGACATTTTGATTCTTTTAGCCTAAGCGCACTGCACGACACTTAATATTAAATGTGAAGTCTACTGGTAGGAGATGTAGAATAACTTTAAAGACATCTGTTGGGGAGGTTCAAAGAGCACCTGTAGTGCCGATACTAGCTATTATTTGAACCTTCTTTAGTTTTTCGATGTTGCATATATTGCTAAGCGCAGGCCACCACACAATCGATCCACTTTTTACCAAAAGTTTTTTTACAGGCGTAAAAGGCAATGCAAGCCTTCTTAATATCCGTTTTTTGATATTTACTTTCCAGTTAAGTTTAGGATCTAGAATGACTCCTAGATGCGCTGGAGGATGAAGACTTTATTGGACAGGATTAGAGTGAGCCAGTGGTACATTTTGTTTTTAAAAGAGACGGAAAGTCAAGCGAATTTTCGACCGAAATTTTGACTTAAGCTTTCGATCGTCGCCCACTTTTTCAAACATAGGTATATAATTAATTAATTTTTAAAATCCTTAAATTAACGACTAAATAATACAATACAAAACCAAAACTATTCAGTTGGTTTTTTAATTTAATAAGATCGGTTGAAAGGTTAGGTTAGGTTAGGTTGGAGTGGCTGTCCAGATATCATTGACTCACTTAGACCTCAAGGGTCCATTGTGATATCACTAACGAGGTTACTCATGGGAGAGTAATGAACTTAAACAAACCATTTTGTACTTTTAATAAAGTTAGAGAGACATTTTGTGTCAATCGTTGCCAGTTCACTGGTATTATCGAAGAAGGGATTACCGAGGAAGTTATTCCTTCTAATGGACTGTTTCCTCCTCCTCCTCGTCCATGCAGCTTCTACAGAAGTCATTTGTGTAGACCCCTAGCCTCAGAGCATGTCTTCCTATGAGGCAGTGTCCTGTTATTACTCCAATTGTAGAGCTTATATTTTGTCTGCTCAGGGATATCAAGCCTTTTGACCGTTTTAAGTCTATGCTTGGCCATATTTGCTTGGTTGCTAGGCAGGTGGTACTCTGTGACCATCTAGCATTTGTTTATTCTAGAGCATATTGTTTTAGAAGATATTTGCATGTAGGAAGTGGTATTCCTATGTTATGTTTTTGTCTGGTGGAAAGGTTAAATTGCCCCAAAATGTTCAATGATAAAAACCAACTATACTTTACCAAATTAAGAAAGATTGAAATAATTGTATGGTTGTATGGGTATGTTCAAAGCCAGAGGTTCAGCTTCAATTTTGGATTCCCTAAATAAAACAATCTTCTTTTTCGATATTTACCCCGAGAATAGAAATGTGGACTTAACACATTAACTATTATTTGGGGGATTAAATAACACATACCTACATGATAAATTGAAAATTTCAACATTTGCACAAATTTATCTTCAAGGTAAAGTGGAAAGTCAATATCTAAACAACACATCAAAACCATTTCAAATGTGCAAAATCCGATTTCATCTAACAAAATACAATTGATCAATGTTTTTGACATTTAAATAAATATTGACAATTTATAATAACATTTATAAGTAGATTGACATTAGACATGCCCAATGACCACACCATGGTCCAGCTTACTTTTCAGCTCATATACAATACTCAGATTGCACTTAAATGTAATTTGTTCACAAACAAGATGAAAATGAATTATCATTTTGAAGTATGAATACTGCAAAACCTTTCAAACCCTTGAGTTTGAGAAAATTAAAGAAATTTGTTCTCTGATGCAACAACATCCACGAAGTATTTGTCTATTCATCCTATGTTATACCTTTATATGGAAAGTATATCAATGTATGTCCTTTGTAATATTGAATGTTTCGTAACTGGAAGATTTATATATGTTTGCTTTTTGTTCACAATTTTGGGTCAGTGTTGGTTGCATAGGAATAAAATAGGAAGTGCTATAAATCAATTTCGTGCACAAAATTGAGTGGTGATATATACAGAAAATACTACGTCGCGTCGTCGATGGAAATGCATCGAGCGAACAAACTTTCAAGAGATGATTGCAAGTTTTGGGTTCTGTCCTTTGTGTCATACAGTCAAAAACCGATATTTTGCTTTTTGTCCTTTTTTCATAAATGTACATAAAATCACAAGAAAATGATATGGAAACATATTAAAACTATCAAATTGCTTAAGAGTTAAAAATATGTTCATTCCTATAAACTTAACAATATTTTAAGGTGCGAACTTTTTACCTTAGAGATCCATCAATCAAAGCATCTTAAATAGATTTTTTTTTTTTTAATTGACGATACTATACTTTTACTGTCACACAAGTGCGGGACATTTGGTGTAAGTTTCAGAGTCTTCGATAGAAAAACCGAGACCGGGATGGACAAAATGCGGGCCATGATTGAATAATTTAGATAGAAGAAAGGGTTTTCGATAGTGACTTTAGTGCCGAGTGGGTGTTTGAACAACGTGTACAAAAAATTCTGCGTGCTGTTATAGATGAACATACATGATAAATGGTTTGGGTATGACACATGAACATTTCAAAAAACAAGAAAAATCGTACCCTTACTGTGATAAGCGTTCTTGTACCATTTTATTTGAAACAACTTAAATTTGCTTTAAAAAAAAAAAAAAGAAAAAAAGGTCTGATACGCTACTCGCATTCCTGAACTCTAAGATTTACAAATGAGGGTTTTTTTGTAAGTCATGTGTAAGCCAAATGTCATGAATAACTTTATAAAATATACAATCAAATATTGAACCTTAAGCTGTTTTCTGTCGATTGGGATCTTATTTTTTGTAAAAAAAACTGTCAATTCAATTTTTGTTTAAATTTTAAATAAAAACGTTCACATTTTGTATCACTTGAAATAAGTTTGTGTATTCGTTCTCAAGTTATTATGGACGAAATTTTATTTTTTAATTTTGTTAAGCTTTTTATTTTTACCTAACCTAACCAACCTAACCAAATATTAACAACATGTTACAATTTGAAAAGTTAAATAAATCTTTAACTATCTACATACGAGTATGTAGTAAGATTTATTGGTGTTTTTATTTTTTTGTAAGAAATCTGTCAATTGCATTTTTCTTAAAATTTGACCAGATTTCGAAAACGTTATTCTTTGTGGAACAAAATTATTCTTGAGGTTACCACGTCTTTGTCCATAAAATATTCGAGCTGACAAATATGTTGTATGCAGTTCTATTTTACGTCACAATATGACATTTTTTTTTTGCTCCGTACCCGTGACATGATGGTTAGTGCGTTGGACTGTCAGGGCCAGAGGAGCCTTCGCTCTGACGAAACGGCTGTTTTACAGCAGTTGGCTTGACCCCAGAGTGAAGGTAATTTGCTACATGGCCCTTATACGGCCGATGATCGTTTTTGGTTGTCCTGTGTGGTTGTCCCTTCCCAGATGGAGAAGTTTCGGGTGTTCGAGCGGCAGTGGTTTACGACGCTGGCTGTACCGGCTTATATCGAACAGCCGAATCTTCTTACATGCATTAATATTCCAACAAAGTCCTATACAACGGGGCTCGAATCAACAGAATTGACAATTTCGTGATAAAACTCGCTCGAGGTCACATTGCAAGAGCTATGTCTTCGACCAACAATTTAATTTTTGGGGCGTTCTATCCGAACGACGAGTATTTTGAAAGTGCACACGTCTTGAGCGGCTTCATTCCACCAGAAGCATTCCTCTTCTTAGATAAATGCGGTCTGATGCAGGATAGATTGGCAGTTCCGATAATCTACCACGTCAGAGAAGAACCAGTTTAGGTGGCTTCAATCGGCACTTGATAGTGGGTAGTCGGGATGGGGTTTTAAGCCTTGGCCGGCTTACATACTTGTTTTATAGTTTAAGGGTTTAGTTTTAAGTAGAATAGGCATGGTGACACAAAAAAAATACACAAAAAAATACACAAACAAAAAACACACAAAAAAAAAACACAAACAAAATATAAAAAATAAAAAAGAGGCTGGGATGCGACCCACACTGATAACTTCCCATCCCGTCCATCGATTTGTCTTGCTTAAAAGTTTGTCTAAATGTATCAATTCTTACCAAATTTGCGTTCTATTTTTTGTAGATTTTATTTTTTTTTTATGAAAAAACGGACTGTCGGATTTTTATAAAAAAAATACTGAATATAAAAAACAATATTTTCTGTGAAATAAAATAAGTTTGAAGCCAATATTTTTAATTTTTGAAAAGCTATTTGAGCCGAAAATCAATTTTTACCAACTTTTATTAATTTTTTTGTTTAGGTTTTTATTTTTTGTAAAAAAACTGTCAATTCGATTTTTCTCAAAATTTGTCCTAATGTTGAAAACAATATTTCTTATAAGTTAAAATTAGTTAGAAGCCATAATCTCAAATTTTTGAAAAGATATTTAAGTCGAAAATCAATTTTTACCAACTTTTGTTAAATTTTTTTTCGGTTTTTAATTTTTTGTAAAAAAACTGTCAATTCTATTTTTTTCAAAATATTACTGAATGTTGAAAACAATATTTTTTGAAAGATACAAGTAGTTTAAAGCCAATATCTCAAAGTCTTGAAAAGATATTTGAGTCAAAACTCAATTTTTACCAACTTTTTTTTTATTTTTTTTTTTAGGTTATTGTTTTTTGTAAAAAAACTGTCAATTCGATTTTGCTCAAAATTTGTCCTACTGTTGAAAACAATATTTCTTATAAGATAAAATTAGTTAGAAGCCATAATCTCAAATTTTTGAAAAGATATTTAAGTCGAAAATCAATTTTTACCAACTTTTGTTAATTTTTTTTTGGGTTTTTAATTTTTTGTAAAAAAACTGTCAATTCTATTTTTTTCAAAATTTTACTGAATGTTGAAACCAATATTTTTTGAAAGATAAAAGTAGTTTAAAGCCAATATCTCAAAGTTTTGAAAAGATATTTGAGTCAAAACTCAATTTTTACCAACTTTTTTTTATTTTTTTTAGGTTTTTATTTTTTGTAAAAAAAACTGTCAATTCGATTTTTCTCAAAATTTTATCAGATGTCAAAAACATTATTCTTCGTTGCACAAAATTGTTTTGGAGATGAAATCATATTTAAGTCGTAAAATTTTCGAAGTGACAAATTTTTTTTTTCAGTTTTTTTGATTTATAAAAAAAACCGTTAATTGAATTTTTTTCCAAAAATATAATTGTTTTGTATCACGTTACAATATATAATACAAAATTTAATTCAAGTCTCTAGCGTCATTGGTTCATGAGATATTTAGGGTTAACCAAAATTTTCACCTTTTTTTTAAACTGCTATGGTAAAAAAACCACCCACGCAATTTTCTTGAGAGCCCTTTCTGCATCTTTCGGCCTTATTATCTGTATAACAAAATTTATTTGAAGTCGATATCTCTTCTGGTTCTTGAGCTATGGACGACGAAAAAACGTCGCGAACGTACGGACGTACGGACGTACGGACGTACGTACACACGCACGCACAGACATCTTTCTAAAAATCTTTTATTTCGACTCTAGGGACCTTGAAACGTCGAGAAATGTCAAAATTTTCAATTTGTCAAATCGGACCCATTACAATAACTTCCTATGGGAAGTTAATAAATAACATGGAATAAGAAAACAAAAAAAAAAACAAAATATGAAATCAAAAAATGTTAGATAAATAGATTTGCTGCTGTGGTTGTTCTAGTTTTAAGTAGTTTATAGGTAGAATAGGTAGTTTAAGTTAGTTTAAATTTTAATTTAAGGACCTTATTTTAAGTAGTTTTAAGTAAAAATAAAAAAGGATATTGATATTAGTTTTTTAAAATTTTCTAATGAATACAAAAATAAAAAAGAGGCTAGGATGCTATTTGAGCCGAAAGTAAATTTTTACAAGTTTTAGTATTGTTTTTTGTTTTTATTTTTTGTAAAAAAAAAACTGTCAATTCGATTTTTCTCAAAATTTTATAGAATGTTGAAAACAATATTTCTTAAAAGATAAAATAAGTTTTATGCCAATGTCTCAAATTTTTGAAAAGATATTTACGTCGTAAAACAATTTTTACCAACTTTAAAAATTTTTTTTTTTGGTTTTTATTTTTTGTAAAAAAATTGTCAATTAGATTTTTCTCAAAATTTTATCAGATGACAAAAACATTATTCTTCGTTGCACAATTTTGTTTTGGAGATGAAATCATATTTTAGTCGTAAAATTTTTGAGGTGACATTTTTTTTTCAGTTTTTTTGATTTATAAAAAAAACGTTAATTGGATTTTTTTCCAAAAATGTACTAGTTTTGTATCACGATTCACGTTACAATATATAATATAAAATTTAATTCAAGTCTCTAACGTCATTGGTTCGTGAGATATTTAGGGTTAACCAAAATGTTCACCTTTTTTTTAAACTGCTATGGTAAAAAAACCACCCACGCAATTTTCTTGAGAGCCCTTTCTGCATCTTTCTGCCTTATTATCTGTATAACAAAATTTATTTGAAGTCGATATCTCTTCTGGTTCTTGAGCTATGGACGACGAAAAAAACGTCGCGAACGTACGGACGTACGGACATACGGACGTACGTACACACGCACGCACAGACATCTTTCTAAACATCTTTCTAAAAATCTTTTATTTCGACTCTAAGGACCTTGAAACGTCGAGAAATGTCAAAATTTTCAATTTGACAAATCGGACCCATTACAATAACTTCCTATGGGAAGTTAAAAAAAAAGTGCGTTGGACTGTCATGCCAGAGGTCTTGGGTTCGATCCCTGCCTATGCCATCTAAATTTTTTTTCCACGGGTACTGCCTCTTGCGAGGAATTGACAAATTCTCCAAGAGTAAGTTTTGCCATGATAAGTGCTTTCTCAAAATAACTACCCTTTCGGATTCGGCTTAAAACTGTAGGTCCCCTCCATCCCTGACAACAGTACTCGCACACAGGAATGAATAACAACATAAAATTGAATTGCATCAACAAAAGAATTTATACTTTTCTAAATGTACATACGTATTTTGTCGTTATATGAATATTTTAAAACTTCACTTCGCTTGAAGGACATTTTCGTTGTCCATTCAAAAAATCACATTAAGATAAATGCAAACTAAATTTGCATTTAATTTTAATGGAATAGTGAATAGACATAAGTAAAATAAAAATAAACACCTACATAAATATGTCTTGCAAGTGTTAGAAACACCATTTAGGCAGGGTCGGTTAAGAAGGTAAGGATTTTATATAAACGGCATAATTTGTTTTTACTAATGTACTAGTAAAATAAAATTGATTTGACCATAGCAAGATGGGCTAGAAAAAAAAAAAAAAAAAAACAAAAAAACAAATTGATGAACCTTAAAATTGTAAATATCTCAAAAATGTTCAATTCTTTTAATTAACAAAATTGATAAAAAGTTTTAAAAACTCATAATCATAACATAAACGAAATTAATATTTCAATAAAAATTTGTATACTTAGATGATCAAGCACAAGGTGACGAAAAATCTTCATCTGTAACGAATTATTTCCCCAAAAAAGTCCTTCCTTGTTTTAGACGAATATTTTGTTCAAATACAGAACCATCTAAAAAGGTCAAGAATTTGTACCACCTTGCAAAAATACAAAATTCTGTACAAATAAACCGAACAAAAATAAAATACAATCCATCGAGTACTTCATGTCACATTATGTAAATTTTGTATTACTTATTTTCTTTGTGCTCAATTGAAAAATTCGGCCTTGAAATGTCCTTTATATTAATTCTCTGAAACTTTTCAAAAATAAGTTTGTTTTGAAGTGCGCCATATACTCGTAGTCTGTAAGAAGTAAAGTTGGGCCTTCGAGGGTTCACCACTTTCCCAGTCTTCTATTGACGGCACTGTTTGACTGAAGAACTGACTGGCTTTGAAGGACAAAACATCTGTTATCATGCTCTTTAAACATGAATGATAGGTGCTTACGCCCAAATTGGAATACTTGCTGGAGTGCAAATGACACATTCTTTACATTTTGCTTGCGTATAGAAAATTTATACATTTTACTATTAGCTATACGTATATATACGTATGCTGATATAATGGTAGAAGAATTTGATTTGCATACAATTTGGGTAGATAAGTGCCATTTTGCCCGGAGCGTTCATTTTCTTTCTACTTCCTTGAAAATAAGGATTTTTCTTGTGAGTGTGGAAACAGGTTTAAAGGACTTTTTGTGGGAGAGGGTTTTATCATTTTTTATCAGAGAAGTGTTTTTCCAAACTATATTCTTTTTTACCACCTTGAAAATGAAGCACGTACATATACTGATCACGCCCTATGCGTTAAATCAACCCAAATCAAAAAATAACTTTTAGCTTACCTTTAGATGAGAAATGCCTCTGGTTCGGAGTTTTTTATGAAGGTACGAGACTCCAGGTATTTGAGTAATTTTCTTTGTCATCGTTCTCGAGCTATTTATAACAAAAGAAAAAAATAGAAATGTAAATAAGAGTGTCTTCGGTTAAGAAAGCTGAAAATAAACCCTTTCTTCGCCTTTTTTTAGGTAAGAAGATTATTTGAAAGTAGGCATTCGATTACTTTTTTCTTATATTGTACCCTTTTTGTGGACTTGGTTATCGTATTCGCATTGTCAATCAATTTATGGACCTTAGAAAAGCTTGAGAAATGTTTGCAAATATATTTTTAGAACAAACTTTTATTTGTTGATATGAATTGTGTCCTTTTTATACAAATTGTAGGGGGGGCTCTTGTAAAAATGTGTGAAAAGAATCTCAGGAATGGTAAGGAGATTTTGTTCGTTTTTTTTTTTTGTTAAAAGGGTTACCATTTGGGATTTGAAGCCCACGAGATGCATTAGGCGTTTGTGATTTTAATATTTCCTAAAAAAACTTTTGATTGCAAGTATTTATACAGTTTTTTTTTCACTATACAGCCACAGGAGAAAAGTTGTTGAATACAAGCGAATTCACCAAATTTGAAAAGATTTAAATGCTTTCTTAAACGTTTAACAACCATTGGGACTTGTGTGTTTCAATAAAAATAAATAAATAGTTGAGAATCCGATGGGCGTAATTTTTTGTTTAAAAAGTTGTCAAATTTTGGAATTTGGAATATATTTTTTCACATGTCATTTGATCAATAGAAATAGAAACTGATTCACTCTGAAAGTCCTGAAACTTCTTTTGAGATATTAAACCAGTTGATGACTTCTAAAATTGCAAGAATATAATTGCAATTGTTTAAATTATTAAAAAAGAGGCTGGAATGAGACCTAGTACATTAGTAACTTACAATAAATGACCTTTCAAATATTTACTTTTTGCAATGAAGTCAATTATTATTTGCGAACTTCAAAAATATTATTTGTACAATATCTACAGTAATTTTTGTACAATTCCTCCAAAAAGCCCTGCTTCGATTTTTGTTGAACTTTCTCTTCCTCTTCATAATGTCATGGGCATCGCATCAACAGGAGCTTCTATTATTAGACTATTACCTCCACGAACTTACTCAGTGATCTGTATTGAAAATTCTTTAAATTTACAACAGGATTTAGTTTTTCATCAGATGCTAAAAGTTCTGCATTAGTTGAATCAAACGCTGCTTTATTAAATAGAAATAAATATCATCTCCCACTTGACTCGACTTTCAAAAGTCATTCATTGACACTCCTGTAAAACCTGCTTCCTATACTTTCGAATCGGTCCCCAGAATTTGTTCCGATACTTGAGAGACTTTGAACGAACTAATCGAATACACGAACCATTTCTTTCGATAAGTTAGAGTCTCGGTTTTTCAAATTTTTTGGGCCGAGTTCTTTCTTACGTTAAAAGTGATCTAACGATGAGCTGTTGATGAATATTTTTGTAAGTGGCGTGAACTCAGCCCATAACTCGGGAACGTCTCATATCGAAAACAAAAACTCATTCCAAAAAGGCAAGTAAAACTGAGATTAACTACGAGTACAATAAGCTCGGAACAAATAATTCATTTTGAACTTAGTTCAGTGAAATCCCGCATAGATTCACTAGTATTATATGTGATCAAAAATTTTGTTCTATGCGAAAGCGGTAGGCAATTATACTTCCTAATATACATTTATTTTTGGATGAGTACTCAAACACCCTATAACTCGGTCAAGAACCCGACTGTACTTACACATTTAAGCTGAATATAATTGAGTTCCTTCTCAATTCATCACACGGATTTCTCCTTATCTTCAAAATAGTTCTTATCAAGTTAGATTCAGAAGTTCTTTCTCCAAAAATTTAATTGCCAAGGGTTCCCCAAGGGAATCATTTATTACCACTACTCTTTATTTTACCTATCAATAATGCAGATGATATGAAAATCTTTCAAAGCATAAAATCACTAAACCATATCGTTTATTACTTTAAGACGATATTGTTAGTTTTGTTCTTTAGTTAAAAAAGAATGGGCTTCACCTTAACCCAATTAAATATCAGGCAATCATTTTCACTAAAAAAGAGGCTGGGATGCGACCCACACTGATAACTTCCTATCCCGTCTATCGATTTGTCTTGCTTAAAAGTTTGTCTAAATGTATCAATTCTTACCAAATTTGCGTTCTATTTTTTGTAGATTTAATTTTTTTTTTTATGAAAAAACGGACTGTTGGATTTTTATAAAAAAATTATTGAATATAAAAAAACAATATTTTCTGTGAAATAAAATAAGTTTGAAGCCAATATTTTTAATTTTTGAAAAGCTATTTGAGCCGAAAATCAATTTTTACCAATTTTTATTAATTTTTTTGTTTAGGTTTTTATTTTTTGTAAAAAAAACTGTCAATTCGATTTTTCTCAAAATTTGTCCTAATGTTGAAAACAATATTTCTTATAAGTTAAAATTAGTTAGAAGCCATAATCTCAAATTTTTGAAAAGATATTTAAGTCGAAAATCAATTTTTACCAACTTTTGTTAAATTTTTTTTTGGTTTTTAATTTTTTGTAAAAAAAACTGTCAATTCTATTTTTTTCAAAATATTACTGAATGTTGAAAACAATATTTTTTGAAAGATAAAAGTAGTTTAAAGCCAATATTTCAAAGTCTTGAAAAGATATTTGAGTCAAAACTCAATTTTTAGCAACTTTTTTTTTTTTTTTAGGTTATTATTTTTTGTAAAAAAACTGTCAATTCGATTTTTCTCAAAATTTGTCCTACTGTTGAAAACAATATTTCTTATAAGTTAAAATTAGTAAGATGCCATAATCTCAAATTTTTGAAAAGATATTTAAGTCGAAAATCAATTTTTACCAACTTTTGTTAATTTTTTTTTCGGTTTTTAATTTTTTGTAAAAAAACTGTCAATTCTATTTTTTTCAAAATTTTACTGAATGTTGAAACCAATATTTTTTGAAAGATAAAAGTAGTTTAAAGCCAATATCTCAAAGTTTTGAAAAGATATTTGAGTCAAAACTCAATTTTTACCAACTTTTTTTTAGGTTATTATTTTTTGTAAAAAAACTGTAAATTCGATTTTTCTCAAAATTTTATCAGATGTCAAAAACATTATTCTTCGTTGCACAAAATTGGTTTGGAGATGAAATCATATTTTAGTCGTAAAATTTTCGAAGTGACAAATTTTTTTTTCAGTTTTTTTGATTTATAAAAAAACCGTTAATTGAATTTTTTTCCAAAAATATAATTGTTTTGTATCACGTTACAATATATAATACAAAATTCAATTCAAGTCTCTAGCGTCATTGGTTCATGAGATATTTAGGGTTAACCAAAATGTTCACCTTTTTTTTAAACTGCTATGGTAAAAAAACCACCCACGCAATTTTCTTGAGAGCCCTTTCTGCATCTTTCTGCCTTATTATCTGTATAACAAAATTTATTTGAAGTCGATATCTCTTCTGGTTCTTGAGCTATGGACGACGAAAAAAACGTCGCGAACGTACGGACGTACGGACGTACGGACGTACGTACACACGCACGCACAGACATCTTTCTAAAAATCTTTTATTTCGACTCTAGGGACCTTGAAACGTCGAGAAATGTCAAAATTTTCAATTTGTCAAATCGGACCCATTACAATAACTTCCTATGGGAAGTTAAAAAAACGTACTAATCAGCAAAACGAAATCCATTCGTAGAAAATCTTGGAACTAAAGAAAACATGATATCACAAAAACCTTATTAGCCGCTTTTTATTCTCATTTTCGAATTCAGCTGTTTTTAACTTTTTTTTTGTAAAACTCTTTCTGCTATTCTTTCTGCTGTTCTATTTGTAGTTCAAAAAGTTTTGTTGTATTCAACGCTTTCCGAGAAGTTAAGTTGATGGGATACTTGGACGAAACTCACCTTCTGAAGACATCGACACAGCTTTGATTTCGAACCTGTTTCATTGTTTTTGTCAACTCTGGGATTTCACAACCAAACGGAAACTTGTTTTATATTTCTCTTGTAGAGGTACGCAGCCCTGTTAGTTGAATAACACTTTCTTCTAGTTTCGAAATATGGTGTTTCTTGATTTTCAACTAACTTTCGTTTTATGTATGCTTTCCATTTCAACAAAGTCTACAATAGACAACGAATAAATTAAATGACTTAGACGCTTTTATTTTCAACTTATGCCTTTCTCCAAAGAGATGCTTCTTTATAAGAAGGTCCAAGAAGGTCTTTTGCCAATTTTGTATAGACTTGGGTTATATCTGGTTTTTCATTTAAAAGTTCAAAACGTTTTTTATATTGGCTTTTATTTGTTGTTTTCGTCATTTTAAACAAGGTGTTTTGATTTAATTCAAAGAATTTAGAAAAAAAAGTTAATTTCAAATTTCGTATTACATTTTCCATTTTTTTCGTGATTCGTTGATTATAAAATACCTGAGTTCTTTTTAACTTTTATCTCGATTTTACAGACCAAATTAATTTTAACGTTTGTAAAGCCAAATCTATTTTAAACTCATGGTCTCAGGAATCTAAAGGATCCTCTCGTTCTATATATGTAATACTTTCCTATAGTATTTCTTAAGACTCTTATTTTAAAAACTTTATTCTCTGCTGAATGTAATTATAACGGAAGAAATATTAATTTTTGTTCCTAAACATTATAGCAACATTCGTGGGCTTAGAAAAAATTTCAATGCTGCCTACGTTCATACTGTTTTGAACAGGCCAGCTGTTTTGGCACCAAGCGAAACTCAGGTTGGTGAAACCACCGATCACTCTGAGTTTAACCTCTTCGGTTAAAGCTTAGTGCCTTTATTCTTTTCTCACCGTGGTCTAGCCGCGTATGTACGGAATGATGTTGCCTATCAACTTATACCACAATATGGTCAGTGCACCATCACAAATTTTTATTATATGTGGTTTAAATTCACCGTCCAAAGGCGCATCATTCACACGTGTTTTATTTATCGTAGTAAGTATGGATAGCAATTCGACTTCTAACGAATTCGATGCGCTGTCCGACTCTATCCAGAGAATTGTATCCCATTTTCCGCACAGTGAGATCGTTGTTACGGGCGATTTTAATGTACACAATTCTTCGTGGCTGCGCTATCGATAAAGCAAATTTGCTTGCAGCACAGTTTGCTGTTAATTCGACGCTACTGGAAAGTGTCATGAGTCCTCCTGTTCTTGAGAGCGTAAATGATTCTATGGGACGAATCTTCTTTCGCACTCGTGCAGTTGCAAGAGTACTTAAAGACCTTGACATACACAAATCCGCTGGCCCGTATAGTATCTCCCCAATCGTTCTGAAGAGGTGTTCTTCAACGCTGGCAAAACCACTGCGTAAACTTTCCCATCTCTCCTACTCTACAGGTTTCTTTCCGACTGGATGGAAATTAGCATTTGTCCAGCCTGTCCCTTAAAAAGCGAATCGTTCTCTCCCTCTAACTATCGTTCAATAGCACTCACGTCTCTTCTTTCCAAGGTCATGGAAACGCTGATTAATTATCAGCTTAAGAAATATCTTGAAGAACGAAAGCTTCTTAATGACCGGCAGTATGGCTTTCGTAGCAATAGGTCCACTAGTGATCTCATGGTTTATCTCACCGAACAGTGGAACAAATCTTTACATCGTTTTGGAGAAAGTAAGATTATTGCACTTGATATTTCAAAGGCATTTGATAGAGTTTGGCACCAAGCTCTCTTATTGAAAATGCGTGCATTTGGTATTGATGAATCCCTTCTTCGTTGGATTAGAAATTACCTTTCAGACCGTTCAATTCAAGTAGTATTGGACGGGTTCAAATCTGATATCCACAAAATAAACGCTGGTATGCCCCAGGGCTCCGTTTTGTCTTTGACACTTTTCCTTATTTTTATAAATGATCTATTGTCTGAAACTTCTAACCCACTTAATTGTTTCGCTGATGACAGTACCCTCAGCTTCTCATATTCGTTTTTAGATCCTCATCCTTGTTTTTCGGATGTGCACTACCAACGACGGCAGCGTATGATAAGCTCATTAAATTTTGATCTTGACAGCATTGTCTAATGGGGAATCAAAAACCGTGTAGAATTTAATGCTTCGAAAACTCAATGCTGTCTACTGTCACAAAAGCGTAACCTTCCCCCAATGCCACTATCCATGAGTGGTACTGGAATCGAGGAGACCGAACAGCTTTCAGTCCTAGGTATGTGCATTACAAACCAATTGTTGTGGAGTGATCACATATTTGACATCGCCAAAAATGCTGCTAAGTGTTTAGGATTTCTCCGAAGATGCAAGAAGTTTTTTACCCCTTCTGATCTGGCTATAATTTATAAAGCCTATATTAGCCCGAAACCCGAGTACAATTCCCATATCTGGGCAGGTGCTCCTATAACCTACTTGAGTCTCCTTGACAGAATTCAAAAGAGAGCTCTAAAAATGATAGCTGACTGTTGTATAACTGAAACTTTTGTATCGTAAGGTTTCATGCCTGTCATTATTTTATCGCTATTTTCATAAACAATGCTCTAATGAAATAGCCAGTTGCATTCCTCCCCTCAAACAATTCAACCGTAATACCCGTTCTTCTAGGAATGCTCATCAGTTTACCCTTGAGCTCAATTTCGGACGTACTGTAAAGTACAGAGATTCTTTCTTTAGTCGCCCTACACGAATGTGGAATGCTTTACCAGACTCAATGTTTCCCACTCATTACAATATGCACACATTCAAAACCAATGTGCATCGGTATCTTTCTAATTCAATCCTCCCTTCCTAATTGTTCGCACTGTGATTAATCATCATAAGGGTATTCATATCCCCTTGAGTGCGCGTATAATATAAAAAAAAGAGGCTGGGATGCGACCCACACTGATAACTTCCCATCCCGTCTATCGATTTGTCTTGCTTAAAAGTTTGTCTAAATGTATCAATTCTTACCAAATTTGCGTTCTATTTTTTGTAGATTTTATTTTTTTTATGAAAAAACGGACTGTTGGATTTTTATAAAAAAATTACTGAATATAAAAAACAATATTTTCTGTGAAATAAAATAAGTTTGAAGCCAATATTTTTAATTTTTGAAAAGCTATTTGAGCCGAAAATCAATTTTTACCAACTTTTATTAATTTTTTTGTTTAGGTTTTTATTTTTTGTAAAAAAACTGTCAATTCGATTTTTCTCAAAATTTTTCCTAATGTTGAAAACAATATTTCTTATAAGTTAAAATTAGTTAGAAGCCATTACCTCAAATTTTTGAAAAGATATTTAAGTCGAAAATCAATTTTTACCAACTTTTGTTAAATTTTTTTTTCGGTTTTTAGTTTTTTGTAAAAAAACTGTCAATTCTATTTTTCTCAAAATTTTTCCTACTGTTGAAAACAATATTTCTTATAAGTTAAAATTAGTTAGAAACCATAATCTCAAATTTTTGAAAAGATATTTAAGTCGAAAATCAATTTTTACCAACTTTTGTTAATTTTTTTTTTCGGTTTTTAATTTTTTGTAAAAAAACTGTCAATTCTATTTTTTTCAAAATTTTACTGAATGTTGAAACCAATATTTTTGGAAAGATAAAAGTAGCTTAAAGCCAATATCTCAAAGTTTAGAAAAGATATTTGAGTCAAAACTCAATTTTTACCAACTTTTTTTTATTTTTTTTTTAGGTTATTATTTTTTGTAAAAAAACTGTCAATTCGATTTTTCTCAAAATTTTATCAGATGTCAAAAACATTATTCTTCGTTGCACAAAATTGTTTTGGAGATGAAATCATATTTTAGTCGTAAAATTTTCGAAGTGACAAATTTTTTTTTTCAGTTTTTTTGATTTATAAAAAAAACCGTAATTGAATTTTTTCCAAAAATATAATTGTTTTGTATCACGTTACAATATATAATACAAAATTTAATTCAAGTCTCTAGCGTCATTGGTTCATGAGATATTTAGGGTTAACCAAAATTTTCACCTTTTTTTTAAACTGCTATGGTAAAAAAACCACCCACGCAATTTTCTTGAGAGCCCTTTCTGCATCTTGCTGCCTTATTATCTGTATAACAACATTTATTTGAAGTCGATATCTCTTCTGGTTCTTGAGCTATGGACGACGAAAAAAACGTCGCGAACGTACGGACGTACGGACGTACGGACGTACGTACACACGCACGCACAGACATCTTTCTAAAAATCTTTTATTTCGACTCTAGGGACCTTGAAACGTCGAGAAATGTCAAAATTTTCAATTTGTCAAATCGGACCCATTACAATAACTTCCTATGGGAAGTTAACAAAAAAAAAATCAGAATTTTGGTACACGCTAAGTTAAAGAGGAAAAGAAATACAAGATTTGTTTTAAGAATTTTTAAAATTATTGTTGAAGATTTGATTTATTTTATTGCCTTTAAAACAATAAGTACTATAATAAAAATGTTTAACCCAAACTCATTTATGTGGAACCATTATTTAAATTTTTTTAAATAATTTTTTGAAACATGCGAAAGTTCACTTCAAATATCTGCCTAGAAAAATATTGATACAATAAAAGTTTGCAACACAAAACCCATTTCAAACAAAAATTAACTATTATCTATCTAACAATTTAAAAACCAATCAACTAAATCGTTATACATTTATAGATCATTCATTTTTATAGAAGCTCAATTTTTGAATGAGAAATCTTTTCAACCATATTAGAAGAAGTTAGTTAACTTTCTATATACTTCATTCTTGTTGTGGGTTATTCCGAGATACGTCCTCTGAGGAAAATGCAAATAAGCAAATTCCATAATTCTAGAAATTCATTTCGTATAATTTGAAATTCTGTTCAATAATATAATTTTTTATCTTGAAAAAGGAATGAACTTAATGAAGTGGAAGGAAAACAACCTAGGGCAATTTTAATGATTACAACAAAATAGGTCAAAGTGTTGAGAGTACGACTAAAGGGTATTTAGTCATTGAATTTTATAGCCGCGAGAAAACTAAACTTATGTTAAAACAACGCGATTGAGATCATTCTCCCGAAGGGTCTTTTTAAAGTTTATTTTATCGCTGTTGGTTTATTTGTTTTTTAAATTATTTTTCTGTTGTTTAACGAATCAGAGGACAAGAAAACACAACAGACCATCTGAATATCCTTTTATGACCTTTGGGATATTTGTTCCTGTCACTTGACACCTCTCCTGAGGGAAAATTATGGGGTATATATTTTTTATGAGGTGAATTTTATAATCAAAACAAATTTATATTACTTTTTTTTTAATTTTGTAAAAAGCTCCTATAAAGTTTACTTTGATGAATCTTGAAGGTCATAAAAACAAATTAATTAAAATATCTACTAAATTAGCAGAAAGTTTGCAACGGATTAAATTTATATTACTTGCGCCATAGATATAATTAAATGTGCGCTCACCGATATATTATGGTTTTTGAACATAGAACAAACGTCTTACAATCCAGTTTTTTAAATGAGGTCCTCACTTTTTTATAGTTGGTCCTTAATAGCTTCTGGATGTTTATTAGGTTTAAATGGTAAATTTAACTAAATGGTGCACTTAATATTTTTAAAATCTAATTTCTTTATTTTTCGAGGCATTTCCTTCACTTAATTGAATTTTTTTATTTTTTAAACTCTCCAGATTATTTCTATCTATTTCCATTTATAAGAAAGTGTTTTTATATGTTTTGAAAGACAAGTGCAAGCCTATAGCGTAACCTTTCCCGAGAGAAATTACAATTTTAAATTATGCCTTTTCTGGGCTTGTCGATGTTTTTTTTTTCGTAGAATAAAAATACGCTAAATATGCTAAATAAATCACTTTTAAAAATGACTACATTAAGTGTAAATTTAAAAACAAACAAAAATTTGTTTAAATTTCCATTAAAAAATGAACTCTTCAGAGAATTTAAGACGATGATGATGATAATGTTAAGGCCCGCAAGTTTCGAATATTTTGAGGCTGTTTAGAATTTATAATTTTTAATTGGGTGTGTTCGTGTTCACATTATAATTATTAACTCTATCCATTTTTGGAGATTATTTGCATTTTTCGAGGATGTTTTGTTTTCAACAAAACATTGACATCGAAAGCTTTGAATTTGAAAACACAGCAACC
Source organism: Eupeodes latifasciatus (assembly GCA_920104205.1). Taxonomy (NCBI): domain Eukaryota; kingdom Metazoa; phylum Arthropoda; class Insecta; order Diptera; family Syrphidae; genus Eupeodes; species Eupeodes latifasciatus. Next base: position 4,361,707 of record OV049926.1, read on the forward strand.
AGGCCTTTGGTAGTTTTACAAGAACTAACATTTTGGCAGTTTAGAATTAAAAAAAATGGACAATTTATACTTTTCAGTTAGAATCCATTTGCTAGTCTGCTGGCATTTGTAACATTCCGTTCTTAATTAAAAGTATACATATCGTTTTTTGTTGGAGTGCCTACAGCTAAATATGTTATTCGACATTTTAAATACCATAGCAGCCCTACGGCTCTTAAGCTTAAATTGTACAGTTCATTTTAGATAACCTCATTGTGGTGTATATGTGACATGTCATTCCGGTCGGAAATATGTAGGTAGGGAAAATTGTTTGCGTGCATAGAATAGAAAATCTGGAGCAACCAAAATAAAGAAAATCCCTCTCAAACCCAACTATGAAACCCATTGGTGCTCCTGACTCTAAAACACAACTATAAAACCCATTGGTGCTCCTGACTCCTGAGAACTTGCACCTGATATTTTGTATAGTGAGCTAAATTTTAAAATTAACAATGACGAAAAGTATGTGAAACCAATTCAGCAGTATTTCTGTGGCTGTTTAGGGCTTGAACAAAGTCAACTGATTTTCTTGTACCCAACCGGAGAACCTACATGCGTCGTCGCTTCAAATGCCATATCGACTTCAATTCTTTATTCAGCTTGATCTAAGTTGGATGTAAACCGAGATTCTTGCGCAAATTAGGCTATAATTAGGTCAGAGAGATGCTCAATTCTTGATGACGCAGTGGAATTGATTGATTTCAATCCTTTTTTACGGACGCCTGATGGGCAGCGATATTTTCGCCAATTCGACCAAACCCGTTGTCTCTCTGACACGGCAACATCACACAAGGAATTTGTAGACTTTAATTTTTGCTAGGCGAAAAGAACGACCGACAATAAATTGGAGTTAATGCTCTTACAAGTTGGGATCACCGACTACGAATTTCGGTAGAAATTTTGTATAAATTGCAGATTGCGTTCACAAATTATAATCAAAGTTGTCCAGACTCTATTAGAAAACCCGATATTCCTAAAATTTTTGAGATTTTCTCATAAAATTGTTATTGATTTTTTGATTACGGAAATCTCAAAGACCTTTTGAAAAAAAAATCCCCAAATTATAACACCATTATGTTAGAATTTAAATCAGTTCCAAGACAATGTTATCTCTAGGATCTTAATCCAAGATTTTAAGAGATGACAGTTTTTGACATGAGTACCGACTCAGTGAATGATCTTTAACGAAACGAAAGATTTGCTGAAAAAATCAACTGTGGAGCAGAGTCTGAGTCAGTCAATTCTGTATCGCTCATAAGAACACAGACCACAGCATGACGAATTTTGCATCCAATTGGGCCGTCAACAGCGATCGCCAGTGCCGGTTTTAGCACTACTAGCGCCCTGGGCGAGAATTCTTCGGCGCCCCCTAACTGCAATTCAATTACATACGAAAAAAGGCAATGTGTACAATGAAATAACTATCTATTTAAAAAAAACATTTATTTAAAAAACTAATAAAATTTCACTTTTCTAGCCTTTACATCGGCGAACTCTTTTATTAGACATTCAAAGTCCATGTTTTCTGCAATTTCGTTTTCGATTGATAAAGTTGCTAAGTTTGTTAATCTAGATTGAGAGATTGTCGATCGTAGATATGTTTTAATCAGCTTTAGCTTGGAAAAACTTCTTTCTCCACTAGCAACCGTTACAGGTATAGTCAGTAATATTCGAAATGCTATCCATACATTTGGATACAGTTCCTGTAAGTTGCGATCTTTAATAAAATTTAAAACATAAGCAGGGGTAGCCACATTCTGATCAGGCAAAAAAGATTTCAGGCTTATGAGTTCATCACACAACATACAACCATCTATATCTGATTTAGAATTCACAGTTAATTTCAATTGGAGATCACTACAGAGTTTGACAAGGTCGGGTTTTTCAGGAATCTGTTTTATATTGTACAAAAAAGACCAGCAATCCGAGTACTCATTGAACTGTTCAAATCTTTCATTAACTGAAATTAATGTAGCGTCCAAGAGAGAGTTGAAAAATTCTACCTCAAATTTCTTTTCAGGAGAAACAATAGGCTCGTCGCGGGCAGTTTCATCAGCTTGACGCTTAACAAATCGAATTCTTTTTGTGGCCTTAAACACAGGTTCAACTTCCAGTTCTTCAGCCAATTCTTTTGCAGTTGAAATGGCGCTTTTAAAGCCTGTATTTCTATATTCTTCCAAGAAAGTGCAGCATTTTTTCAACATTTCTGTGCATTTACTGAGATCTATATCTGGTGATTGTAGAGATTTACTAACGACGTTAATTTGAAAAAGTATGTCATACCAAACAACCAATGAAACTATGAAACTGAAATCTTTTAACTGTTCAGCTAGAGTAGTAGCCTCATGAGAGACTTGAACATCAGTTTTCTGAGTTTCAATTGCCAAAGTAATTAAAGCGTCATGGATGGCACTAATTTGATAACGAACTGCTTTGACACTGCTTATTCTTGCTTCCCAACGTGTGTCACTGAGCTTTTTTAGAGTATATAATCCCAGGCTATCGGTTAGAATTTTCCATCGATGAACAGAAGCTGAAAACAATGTGAACAACCTCTGAAGTACCCCAAACAAAGTCACTGATTTTACGGAAGACTTAGCGGCATCGCATAGTACGAGATTGTAGCTATGACAGCCACAAGGTACATAAACAGCTAAGGGATTTATGTCTAGAATTCTCCTTTGAACACCAACATTTTTCCCTTTCATATTCGCCCCGTTGTCATGATAACCCTGACCCCTGCAGTCGTTCAATTCAAGTCCGTGTTTATTTAAAATATCAATAATAACTTCAGTTAGTTTTTCACCAGTCGACTGATTTACAGGCAAAAATTCTACAAAATGCTCTTTTACTGATATTTTATCGTCATTTGATGATATATCAACAAATCGTATTGTCAGTGAAAGTTGTTCTACGTGACTAATGTCCGGTGTACAGTCAGCTATAATAGAATAATATTTTGATTTCTTTGCGCGTGATATGATTTCTGACTTCACTTTTTTACCCATCAGCTCTATTAATTCATTTTGAATGTCTTTTCCGCAGTAGTGGTCTGCAATATCACCCTTCATAGCTAATCGCAAGTGCTCCTGCATAACTGGATCAAATTTAGCTAGTAATTGTACTAAGCCCAAAAACTTTCCGTTATTTGGCGTATATAATTTGTCAGAATTACCTCTGAACGCCATATTGTTTTCAGCTAAATAAAGTGTAATATGCATCAATCTAGATAAAACATTATTCCATCTTGTAGTTTCCTTTTTAATCAAATATTGCTCTTGGCAATCTATTGTTTTGCCTATTTTTAAACGTAGTTCAGTTTCAATCCATGAAAGGTAAAACTTCTTATGTGAAGTGCTATTCTCGTGAGTTTTTAACATTTCAGACAAGTGTTTCCAGTCGTTATATCCTTCAGATACTAAACTCGACGTTGAGCTACTATCAAACAGCCGGCAACAAAAACAATAAACTCGATCCTTGGAAATGGAGTATACTAACCAACGACGCTGAATTGTCTCACTGTTTGCTAGTTTTTTTATGAAATGAGAATTAGAAAAATGTCGCCCTGTATCATTTTTCGGATAATCATCACAGTGAGTTTGCAGTGGGCCGGTATTTATAATATAATCAATTATTTTGCTATTTCGAATAGGTGGCCAAGTAGCTGGATCCGCTATATTCGGGACAACAGTATCAACATCATCTAATACATGTATTTGTTGTACATCAAGAACAGATTCTTGAGCAGCATCTGTAATCGTAGCACAACTTGCTCCCTCACTTCGGGATTTTTCATCCACAATCTCTTGAGTAGCTATTCCATCGGACTTGCCAGACAGAGGCTCCACTGCCGATGCATTCGTTTGTATTGCAGATGTAGATGCCACATTCAACTCTTGATTTTTTGTTCTGATATATTTATCTATATTCATAAACTTCTTTGTTTTTTGAAATTCCTTTTCTTTTTCCGCTTTCCGTTTCCTATATTCTGACCCAGATGGTTTTCTTTTGATAAAATCACCCTGTTCAGACATTTTGTACCTTCTAGTTGTAATAAATAAAATCTGCAACAAATTAAATCTGTATCAATCGAATATCGAAACATTTATAAAAATGAATTGATTGCAATAAAACTTCGTTACAACGCTATTGACGTTCCAGAGATTATGCTGCCCAAACGTATAAACATATAAACAAATTTTATAAATATTAATAGATAGCAGAGACCGAAAAACATAGTATTTATTTATTTACATTGCACGTCTCAAAGTTACAACAATTACACAAAGTTATATAAAACAATTATGTGACACCCTGTTAGGGTGTTACAAAGATAGAGAGCCTGGAGCCAATTTCAATAATTAACCTGTTATTTTAACATCTTATATACTTTAAGTATTAGGGAGTGTGTAGTATAGATAGTAAAAATAAATTTGTACTTACTTATTGATGTGATCCGTCAAAAATTAAACACCTACTTATACACTATTTATTTGTCTACTTTTTAAATAGGCAAAACTAATGTCACTCTGTAGTTGGAACAAGAGCATCGTAACGTAGCGTTAAACGTTTGATTACTGTGTTTGTTTGTTTTAAAACAATCGAATAATTATTTTAAGAGCGTCCACTTATGTCAAGCAAGAAGATGATTGTGTTCTGTTTCGTCAAAAATTAAAAACAGATAGATCCCGGGGAATCCCCGACCATAGAAAAACACATTGTTTCTGTTACCGCGTTTACAAGGAGAATTGAATCCGAATTGAATCAGGATTTAACGCCGTATAGACCTGGATCGGATCGAAATAGGATTACTCGATCCAATCCCACTGAAAGAGGTGAATCGAATCGAAAATTTGTTTGTAAACCTGAATCGGGGAATCGAGTTATTGGTGTGTGAGGTTTTGCTTGTGTGCGTGCGATGAGTTTTTTTCCCTCTTGTTTGTTCTAAGCTGAATTTAATTTGGCGCGCGTCTTTGTGTTGAGAGCATTTTTATAAAATGTGAAATTTATTTGAAAGTTATTCACGTAGCAGTACGCACACAAATAAAACCCAAATGTCATTTCGATTCCATTTGAATTCGATTCCTCGATTCAGTGCCACCATATACCTGGATCGAAATCTCAATTCGATTCGATTCGATTCCTCGATCTCCTCTTGTAACCAGGGTATGTATGTTTGGGAAGTCGGGGATTCCCGAGAAATTAAACCGATTGAACACAACGTTCTAGTGCTGCCAACTTACAATTTTTACCTAAATTTTGGGAAAATTACAAGTAAGTAGGCTGGGTCGGCGAAAAAAGACAAGAAACTATATAATATTTTTTGTCGTTAAGTTAAATGACTGTTACCATGTATTAAAAAAAAATAACTCTAATAGTAAACCTCTGCTTTAATATGGGAAATTATCGATAGGTGTAGTTAAATACGGAAAAACTCGAATTATTGTTATGCTATAAAATAATATGCTGTTCTGTTTTACCATAATATTTTTCATGTTGAGTTTCCTTTCAATTCATGCTGACAGTGAGGCAACTTGAAAACAAAAAAAATCCCTCACGGTTCTTGTCTTTTTTTGACCTAGTGGGCCTTGCTCAATGAGCGAGGGAACAATAAGGGGGTGCCTGTGGAAAATTATAAAGAATCAGATAGAGGCGCCGGACGAAAATGGGCGCCGCGGCCTGCGGCGCCCCTTTTGATCCGGCGCCCCTGGGCGGTCGCCCAACCGCGCCCTACCCTAACGCCGGTACTGGCGATCGCTATGGGTCGATGATCACCAACCTCTTGTGGCCTGAATTGGATATAGATACGTGTAATTTGATACCTTTAGACTTATTTTTGTGGGACTTTCTTTAGGGCACTCAATGGGTTATTAAAACCCTTAACATGTTTAAACTCAATGCGAGCTTTAGGAAAATAGGGAAGGATTAGAGAGGAGATTACGGTGCACATTGGTGTTAAAGTTTTGAATATCAAAATGATAGGGAAAAACAGAGTTGTCTAAAGTATTCAACATTCTCGATGTGTGGTTTAAGAAAGAATCTCTATACTTGACAGTACGTCCTAAATTGAGCTAAAGGTTAAGCTGATGAGCATTCCTAGAAGTGCGAGTATTACGGCTGAATTGTTTGAGGGGGGAATGTAACTGGCTAATTCGACCGAACACTGTTTGTAAAAATAACGGTAGAACAACGAAAGAGATGAAACATTGCGGCGGCGCGGCGGTGTTCGGTTATAGTTCTATCGCCTATTATTTTCAAAACTCTTTTTTTTTAGATCCTAACCAAAGGGCTTAAACTCGTTATAGGAGCACCTTCTCAAATATTCAAAAGGCTTTGTAAATTAACGCCAGGTCAGAAGGGTTGACAAATTTCTTGAATCGTCACAGGAATCCTAAGCACATAGCATCATTTTTGGCAGTGTCGAATATGTGATACACATACCGTGTACTGAAAGTTCATTAGATTCCTGAATGCCAGCGCCACTCATGGATATTGGAATATGGGGTGGGTTAGGCTTTAACGACAGGAGATAGCATTGAGTTTTTGAATCATTAAATTCTACACGGTTCGTAATTTCTCATTGGACATTCTGTCGAGATTAGAGTTTAATGGGCTTATCATACGCTGCCGTAGAAGGACCTTATCCAAAGAACGAGGATGTGAATCTAGAAACGAATATGAAAAACTAAGAGTTGTCACTGAAACAGTGTAATGGATTAGAAGGGACAAACAAAAGTAGAGTCGGGGACAAAATGGAACCTCGTGGGACACCAGCATTTATTTTATGAATTTCAGAGATTCATCAATACCGACACATTTTCGATAAGAGAGCCAAATTCTATCAAATGCTCTAATAAGCAAAAAGCTTACTTTCTCCAAAACGATGTGAAGATATGTTCCACTGTTCGGTTAGATAAGCCATCCATCCGGTCAGTAACAAGCTTTCGTTCTTCGAGATAATTCTTAAACTAATAGTAAATCAGTGTTTCCATGACTTTGGAAAGAAGGGAAGTGAGCGCTATTGGATAATAGTTGAATGGGACAAAGAATTCGCCTTTTTTAGGGACAGGCTAGACAAATTCTACTGTCCAATGATTTTTGTTTTTATGAAATAATGCTGAAGGTTATGACATTTTGCGTTTTGTTTTTTAATTTATATGAATTTAATTTAAGTAAAACGCAATAAGATTTTATAATGTATAATGCTCCTGTTCTATGAGTTGCTAAGGTAAACAATGTACTTAAAGAATTTTCGGAAGTAAAGTCCTTTCTGTACAACTCAATGTTATCTCTGCTGGTTCCCTCAGTTTTTCCAGGTTAAGGATTTTTTTGCCATATAGGATTTTGTTTTCAAAAAAAAAAAACAAACAATTTTTTGAAGCCTTTTCTTTTTTCCAATTTCTTTTATCGTTTTCGAGAAATCATTATTTGATTGTAATTCCCTGTCTTTTATATCTAAATCTTTAATATCCTTCTATATCTTCTAGGAAAAACTCATACATTTCTAGGAAAGTTATCTCCGATAGAAAGTTATAAATATATTGCATGGGAAAAATACGTATCTACACATATCAGAGATGAAAACAAGATTGAAGAAAAACAATCCTTTGTGTGACATTAACTTAAAAAAAGCATTCACATTATGCAAGTACCTTAAATAAAATACACACGCAATTGAGCATTTCAATATTAACATTAACATCAGATCCAAATTTAGACAAGACACAAGAACCCTTAGAAAAAGTTTGGAATTTATAGATTTTGTTTATATTAATTTTATTTTTCTGCAATTTTGAATACCAATTCAATGCGTAAGAGCCATATTCCATTTTTATATCCTTCAAGGAGAAGACAATTTTGGAAGAAGCGTTTCAATTCTGAAAGTCAAATTACGTAGGTAGGATATTATGTCGATTGGCATACAGGATATATATTCCGAATGAATACAGAAAAACCAAGACAAAAATTAATTTTTAGATTTTCTTCACGACGACGCACGACGCAATATATGAGATCCTCGAAGGAAGAGAGCCTTACCATGCATAAGGACTCAATTTCTTCTACTTAACAGACAATATTGTTGTCGTCAAATCCATGACGTAATTTTACTTCATTGTGGTGATATTTTGATGGTGGTGGATTATTAAAGGAAACGGAAAAACCAAATTAATTATTTTCCTTATTCAGCCTTACTTATCCGATGGTTTATTTTAAGATTAACGATGGATATTATAAGTTTCTAGGGTAGCGCGAAGAAATAACTTTTCTTTTAAAATTACATTATTATAAAATTTCAAAGAGTAACCAAAATATAGCTTGAGGCTTAAAGTTCCGATTTAAATTACGAAGCGTAGTAAAAAACGGTTCCACAGAATTTACCCATCCATTGTCTTTTTTATATGGAATTTTTAAGAGTAAAATATTTTATTTTTTTTTTTTTGTGTAAAGAATTTTAACCCAATTTCATCAAAATTTACTTGGTTAACATTGAGCTCTTCGGTGGTCAATTTTCTATGCTTACATATCAAAACACATCTACATATATTATGTAATTCGAGCTCATACCAATCATATGCGAGTGGAAAAACAGTTAACTCGATTTAAATGAAATTTACAGACAGCCTTAATAACATTTACACGCTGCTGCCTTAATTGAGTTCAGTTCTTTTAGCGAGTGTGGGAAGCTTGGTTTGAGGGTTGTGATTTTGGTGCAACAGACAGAACATTATTATAAAAAAATATTGCCTCGTCAAAATAAATTCAGTACATTTTCTACGTGATTCAATTTCCTTCCACTCTCTACGTCATGTTAAAAATATAACAACAATAAAATAAAATATTGGGAATGGTTTAAAAGAAAAGGTATGTAGACGTACATATGTATAAGGGATAGCATTTTTAAATGGGACTATTACCCTTAATAGGGTATTCCTGGAAATAAAACAACAGCAGGGAGGATTGGTTATTAATGTGAGGGTACACGATGTTTATAAATAGTTAATGTAATTTGAAATTGAATTTTTCATAAAGAAAATAACGCAGTGCAGTAGCAGGAGTGGCTTACCATCCTTTTCAAAACCGCTGCGCTGCCGACCAAGATTTTACTCACAAAGAACAAGTAATTTGGTACTCGTGAAAGCATAACGTTAAATCGATGGAAATTAAAATCATTCTCTCTTTCTTGCTTTTGCGTTCGCTAGAATTAGCCAAGTTAATTTGCAACGTGTTTGGAGTTTTGATATTTTGGACTTGATCTACTCGATTTAATTTGTTCTATTAACCTTCAAGTGGGAAACTCAATATAATAATACAATTATCACCTTAAACTTAAACGCCAATGCGGAAATAGCAGCCATTAGTTTTAATCTCAAACTTGTGCGTCAGTTTGGTAAATCAAGTAAAGTGCCATTTATAGATAAACTATAACCGTTAAGACTCTGCTTTATTTTTGTTTTATTAACCACTTACTTACTTACTTACTTACTTAAGGTGGCGCTACAGTCCTGTGTGAACTAGGGCCTCACCCAACAAACTTCTCCATCTAGCTCGGTCCCTAGCTAGATGTCTCCAGTTTCGCGCTCCGAGTTGGGTGAGGTCACCTTCCACTTGTGCGCGCCACCTGATTCGCGGTCTTCCTCTACTGCGCTGTCCTGTGGGTGTGGATTCGAAGACTTTCCGGGCCGGAGCATTGGTTTCCATGCGCTCTACGTGACCTAGCCATCTTAGTCGTTGGACTTTTACCCTTCTTGCTAAGTCTACGTCGCTGTACAGCCCGTACAGCTCGTCGTTCCATCTTCTCCTCCACTCCCCTTCGATGCATACGGGACCGTAGATCACACGAAGAATCTTTCTCTCGAAACGACCCAAGGTGCTTTCATCCGCTTTTGTCAAAGTCCATGCTTCTGCACCGTATAGCAGGACGGGGATGATAAGGGTCTTATATAGCGACACTTTGGTCCTTCGAGAGAGAATTTTTCCACTCAATTGCTTTCTTAACCCAAAGAAACAGCGGTTAGCAAGAGTTATTCTTCGTTTGATCTCAGCGCTGGTGTTGTTTTCTGCGTTTACAGCGGAGCCTAGGTAGACGAAGTCCTTGACTACCTCAAAGTTACGTCTGTCGATGGTGACGTTTTGACCAAGACGTCGGTGTTGTAGGTCCTTTCTTGATGACAGCATGTACTTTGTTTTGCCCTCATTAACCGTTAAACCCATTTTTGCCGCCTCTGCCTCAATACTCACAAAAGCCCCATTGACATCACGCTGAGTTCTTCCGATTATGTCAATGTCATCAGCATATGCTAGTAATTGGACAGACTTTTGAAAGATAGTGCCTCTGGTGTTGACGTGTGAGCTTTGCACTATTCTTTCAAGTACGATGTTAAAAAAATCACATGACAGCGCATCACCTTGTCTAAAACCTTTTTTGACATCGAAAGGTTCAGTTAAGTTGTTTCCAACCTTTATGGAGCAGCGTGAATTCTCCATGGTCATCCTGCACAAACGGACGAGTTTGGCAGGGATGCCAAAACTAGACATGGCTCTATACAGTTCGTCCCTGTAGATACTGTCATATGCGGCCTTGAAATCGATGAAAAGATGGTGGGTGTCGATTTGGTGTTCTTGGGTTTTTTCCAGGATCTGCTGTAATGTGAATATTTGATCGACTGTGGACTTTCCTGGTCTAAAACCACACTGATAAGGACCTATCAGGTTGTTGACGATGGGCTTTAGACGTTCACATATTACGGCAGAGAGGATTTTATAAGCGATGTTAAGTAGACTGATTCCTCTATAATTGGTGCAGTTTAGAGGGTCTCCTTTTTTCAGGATCGGGCAAACAATACTGAGGTTCCATTCATCGGGCATGCTTTCTTCCGACCATATCTTACAGATAAGTTGGTGCATGCTCCTAACCAACTTATCTCCAGCTGCTTTAAAGAGCTCGGCATTCAAGCCATCCGCTCCAGCGGCTTTGTTAGACTTCAGCTTAGATATAGCAATCTTTACTTCGTCTAAGTCGGGAGGACGGGATTGTTGGCTTTCGTCGTCTATGTTGAATGGATCATCCTGCCTGACAGCGGAATTCGGTTCGTCGTCGCCGTTATACAGTCTGCAGAAGTGGTCCTTCCATATCCTCAGCATTGACTGCGGTTCCACTATGATGTTTCCACTTTCGTCTTTGCAGCCTTCGGTTCTAGGTTTATGTACTTGTGGATTTCGTTTCACCTGTTCATAAAACTTTCGAACTTCGTTTCTGCTTTTAAACCTCTCAACATCTTCGACCGCACGCTTCTCATGCTCTCTCTTTTTCCTTCTGAGAAGTCGGTGTTCCTCTCGCCTCTTCTGCTCATAGAGCTCATGAGCAGCTCTCGTCCTTTTATGCAGCGCCGCCTTGCGTGCCTGTTGTTTGGCTGCATTTGCCTGCCGACATTCCTCATCAAACCAGGGGTTCCTTGTTGGTGGTCGCTTGAAACCCAGCACGTCAGAGGCGGCTTCTCTGAGTGCGTCTTGGCAATATTGCCACTGGTTTTCTATACATTGTGTTGGCGGCACACAACTTCGAGAGAGGTTACTTGTAACTCGGTCGGAGAAGGATTTGGCGATCTCTTGCGATTGTAGCCGTTCGACGTTGTACCTTCTCCCAACATCTCCCTGTTTTGCCTTGGGCCTGGAAACCCGAAGTGCTACCTTGGCTACAACAAGGTAGTGGTCCGAGTCGATGTTAGCTCCTCGGAAAGTTCGGACATCCATGATGCTGGAAGCGTGTCTGGCGTCGATCGCAATATGGTCAATCTGGTTGGCGGTAGATTGATCTGGAGATCTCCAAGTTCCTTTGTGGATGTTGAGGTGTGGAAAACGCGTACTGGCTACCATGACGTTTCGCCCCGCAGCAAAATCTATGAGCCTGAATCCGTTGTCGGAAGTGTTGTCGTGCAGGCTGTTTTTCCCGATTATTCCACCAAAGATGTCTTCCCTTCCTAGCTTGGCATTAAAATCGCCCAGGACAATTTTAATATCGTAGCTAGGACATTGCTCGTATGTTTTGTCTAAGAGCTCGAAGAACATATCTTTGGTGTTGTCATCCTTCTCATCTGTGGGGGCGTGCGCGCATATCAGGCTAATGTTGCCGAATTTAGCCTTGATGCGGATGGTCATGAGGCGCTCGTTGATGCACCTATAGCTTAAGACTTGTTGCCTAAGTCTGGCTCCAATGACGAAGCCGCATCCAAATAAGCGCTGTTGGTTTTCTCGGTAGCAGTCACCATAGTAGATATCGCAGTTTTTCATCCTCTTTTTGCCCGGCCCATCCCATCGTATTTCCTGGATGGCGGTGATGTCTGCTTTATAGCAGTCTAGGGCCTCCGCTAATTCTTCGGCTGCACGTGGTCTGTTAAGGGACCTAACATTCCACGTGCATATCCGAAGTTCGTTGTCCTTAATTCGTTTGCGTTGGTTGTCAGCAGTAAATCCGTCCGTATCCGAGGCTTGTTGGTGCTTCGCAACTATAAGATTTTTACGTGGTCAGGAAGTCACCCTGACGGCACAACCCCCAACCTGGAGGGCCAGATCCTTAGTATAACTCCAAGGACGGGGAGCCGGATAAACCGCTCCTTATAGGCCTGGGCTCCGAATAAGTCGTAGAAGCCCTATAAGGTGTTCACTAAGTAGTTCAACCTTACTGGAACTGTAGACGCCACCGTTGATTCCATCTCGGGAATTCCTCCGCTGCCGTCTGGATAAGGAGAGGTGCCTTAGTGGACGCACCTCTCCCCCCCTCTCTCGTTTGCTGCCCCCAACAACTTTCCACTGGGGTTGGAACCCAATCTCCAGTTGAGGTACTAGGCACCCGATGTTCACCACGGGGAGGTGAGAGTAGGAGTTGGTAGACAGAGGTTGGTTTTGAGAAAAACCTGTGGACGCTTGTGTCCTCTTGAATGCACATGTTTTATTAACCACGCTGAAGTATAAATTCCCCTTGTTTTGCCTTGAGACCAGTTAAAAGGTTGCGTGTTTTGATTCTATGGAGGAATTTAGAACGACACGTTTTTGATGGGATTGGTCTATAAAATTGAGTTCAATAAATGCAATGAATGGTATTTCCACTGATTTTTCTTGGTGATAAAATTTCGTCCATGTTAATGTCTCTGACATTTTCAAAGTACATAATCCTACATAAAATGTCCAAGCCATATAAAATCCCTTAAGTCATTTGGGAGAATTTAACCCCTTTTACTGATTTTTACTTGGATTTGTGTGTTTTAAAATTTGTATTTTATTATTAATTCTCAAAATAAACCTTATTTTCAAAATGTCCTTGAGGAATGCTGTTTACCCGAGACATGTCCGATAGCAGAAATAAGGACAACGATGACTGTGTTGACTTATTTTAGAAATTACCACTTTTAATTTAAAAGTTGCCAACGAAAGTTTTCTTAATATTTGAGTGATTCAAACGTAGCCTTACGGCATTGGTTGTTTTAAAGGGGAATCGTAAAATGTATAATACTTAGTTGTAAGTATTACCGTTATTTTTAAATTCCCATAGGAAGTTCTTGTAATGGGTCCGATTTGTCGAATTGAAAATTTTGACATTTCTCGACGTTTCAAGGTCCCTAGAGTCGAAATAAAAGATTTTTAGAAAGATGTCTGTGCGTGCGTGTGTACGTACGTTCGTACGCGACGTTTTTTTCGTCGTCCATAGCTCAAAAACCAGAAGAGATATCGACTTCAAATAAATTTTGTTATACAGATAAACATTTTGGTTAAACCTAAATTTAGTGCTCACACTGTGTCTTTACATAATAAGGGTAGTAATATCCCCTTAAGTGTGCGCTTATTATAAAAAAAAAAATATCTCATGAACCAATGACGCTAGAGGCTTGAATTAAATTTTATATTATATATTGTAACGTGATACAAAACAATTATATTTTTGAATAGAAATTCAATTAACGGTTTTTTTTATAAATCAAAAAAACTGAACAAAAAAATTTTTCACCTCGAAAATTTTACGAATTAAAAATGGTTTATCTCCAAAAACAATTTTGTGCAACGAAGAATAACGTTTTTGATATCACGTAAAATTTTGAGAAAGCTCTAATTGACAGTTTTTTTTTATAAAAAATAAAAACATAAAAAAAAATAATAACAATTGGTAAAAAAAGATTTTCGGCTTAAAAATCTTTTCAAAAATTTAAGATATAGGCTTCAAATTAATTTGATTTTATAAAAAATATTATTTTCAACATTCAGTCGAAAAGTCATTTTTTCATAAAAAATAAAAATCTACAAAAAATAATACGCAAAATCGGTAAAAATTGATGTTCATTTCTCGATATCTCGTGAACAATAGAAGATATTGACTTCAAATTAATTTCATTCATCCAATTTGTATTTGTTTATATTAGAAATAAAAACTTTTAAGAAATGCTACTAAAATTGGTTTTCGAATAAAAATCTCGTTAACCAAAATAGATTTTGAAATCGAACTCTTTTATCATATGCAAAATATTGTTAGTAATTTTTCAGAATAATTTAACTAATAACTTTTTTAACAAAACACGAAAACCTACTAACCTTTTAAGCAAGACAAATCGACAGACGGGATGGGAAGTTATCAGTGTGGGTCACATCCCAGCCTCTTTTTTAACAATTTTTTTTCAATTTTAAGTAATAATTTTTTTAAATTGCCCCTCCCGGCTAAACGGCGGGAGATAGACCCCCCTGCCATAGTAAAAAATGCTTGTTTTCAACTGTTCTTAAAAAATCCGTTATAACATCTTGTCGCCTGAGTTATCGTACTCTTGCCAAAATTGGTTTAAAATAAAGTATATTTTTGTTGTTTTCGGACTAACATAAAATAAAAATAAAAAAAATGAGAGTCACAATGACAACTTCCCGTTCGTAAGTCGTAACGTCCGTCAAAATTTCTAAAAGTTTTTAAAAATATTATCAACAACATTTTTTGTGTAAGATATAAAAGTTTGAAGTCAATGAGCCTAACTAATAATCAAATATAGTGTTTAAAAACATTTGTGAGAAATTGACCTATATGCTATGGACTCTTATTAAGAAACTGTTGTAGATGCTATCATCTAAATATTAAAGTCGACTCTTAACAATAAGCCATTTATGGTTTGAAATTAAGAAAAGATTGGAGTTACTCGTAACATATGGATTATTATTTGTGATCCGTACAATATATGGTTATTTTAAAATCCACTTTAGGAAGGGTCCAATATATTTCTATGTTCTCAAAATACTTGTATCAAATTTATATAAAAAAAAAACGAACTATTGGTTTTTATTTTAAATTTTACTAAATGTTAAAACAATATTTTAATTTATTAATCAAAAGGCAATGGCACAAAATTTTAAGCAGTTCTCGTTTAAATAAAGCCGACTCTGGTTAAAGCAGTTCTTTATTTAAAAAGTCTTGTTTTTAAGTTTTCTAAATTTTAAACACTTCCAGCAGTTTTTCTAACTTACGAACCTGTTTAACAACATGACAGCAAATTTTTGTGAAACAATCCTAATTTTGACTGCTAAATAAATCAAACAGAAAGAAAAATTTAAAAATTAAAAACAAATAATAAAGAAAAATTAAAATATTGAGGAAAATAAAGTAAAATAATTTATTAGTAACAAATAAAATAAATAAGATAAAGGAAATGATTTTAAAAATATTGCTGGTAAAAAAGCATCTGAAGAGGTGGTTAGAAGTGAAATGGCTGATTCTAAATATCAAAGGACTGTTGAAAAGATGCGAGCTAAATGGTTAAGAATGAAAGTTTTAGCTGAAAAGGCAAAAACTGCAACAAAGAAGGTATTAAATGGAACTGAAAACATGATTCCTATTCGCAAAAACCGACGACGGCTTGTTGAATGAATGCAACTTTCTTTGACGAAACACCAATGGACACAATAGAACATCTTATTGATAACGATTAAGAAATAACGATTTAAAAAACTGAGGCATCTACTTCATGAAGAAATATATTCGGCAAATTTCAAAAACTTTCTAAAGGTTGAGGTTTTAAAACTTTTGGCGTTTCTAAATACTCGTAGCTCAAAATCTTCAAAAATATCAAAATTTTAATTATCATGAAACATTTTTGTTTGATTTTTTTTTATGAAATGACAAACGTCAAATGGATAAAGTAGATTTAAAAAAAGATTAAGAAGCATTTTGCTGCTTTTAAAGTGAGAGGCTTAGCACTTAAATGTAAATTTATCAAAGAGTCAACGCTCATTCTAAAACTCATTTTTAGAGTGGACTTCGAATTTAAAAATGATTCACTCAAAATTAAATTGATATAAGTTGGAGTTCTGAAATTTAGTTTTATCAGTTTTTTCGAACTTAAAAAAGTGAATTTATTTGTTCTACACTTCAATTTTTGCAATTTTTAAGTGATTTGATTTCGACCATGATCACTTGGTGTGATTTGAATTCGACATAAGAAAATTGTTTAGAAACAGTAGTAGATTCATTTAAAGGAAAAAAACCTTAACTTTTTTGTATATAGTGCACTTGATTCGTGAGAAGTTGCCGTTTCTACTTTGTATTTCACAGACGTCAAAAACTGTATTATTTGATCTATATAATTATTTTGTAGGTTATATAATTTTGCTGTTTGCAAAATACTCGAGTGACAAATATTTGTTTTTTGATTTAAAACTGCTAGTTGATTTTTTTTAAAAAAGTATTTTAATTTGGTACAATTTAAAACTTAACAGAAATCGCCAGCTTTATTTGTTGGTGAGGCATTTTGTTTCATAAATCAGTGAAGCATGTATTGTTCCATTTTTTATAATGTTGAAGATCTTATTTGTCAGCATTTAAAGTAACAGCTGCCCAAAATGTGGTATATAAAAGATACAATTTAGTTTCTCATGATTTATGTATGTATGATTTACACATACGAATATTTTATTTCTTCTTTCATTTATGAAAAATTCTCATTATTTTGTTCCATTTCTATTAGTCAGTCTCCTTGTGACTGCCATTTCTAATTATCAATTTTATTCCAGAAAAATTGACACAATTTGGCACTAAAAGTTAATGTAGCACCTAAAAATGTTTCCAAGAATTGTCGTTTGTGTAAATAACTTATCTATAATATCGATTTTCTTATGGGCCGGAAGCCAAAAACGGCTATAACAACATTCGCACAAAGATGTAAAGCATCTTATTTACATGACCATAATGTACACAGCTCTTGACTGTGTAAATTACAGCTGATGCTGTTCCTTGTGTAGCTACAAATTCAAATTAAAGCACTTAGGGGTTATCTGATTTTTAGTTTCCTCTAAAGGATAAGTATTGGTTAAGTGTTAAGAAAAACTTGATACATTTTAAAAACACGAAACCACGATACTCTTGGAAAATATAAAATATTAAAAACTTTTACAATATAAACGTAAATCACAATTAATTAAAAGCGAAAATAATTTTAAAAACATAAATTAAAAATGCCATTTGATTACTTTTTTCCTAAATATAAAAACACAAGGCAATTTTAAAAGGATAAAGTGAAATTTAATTTTTTAAACTTCTACAGAATGAAAGAAAAAGGATTAAGCTAAATAACTTGTTAACTTCCCATATAAAGTTATTGTAATGGGTCCGATTTGTCGAATTGAAAATTTTGACATTTCTCGACGTTTCAAGGTCCCTAGAGTCGAAATAAAAGATTTTTAGAAAGATGTCTGTGCGTGCGTGTGTACGTACGTTCGTACGTCCGTACGTCCGTACGTTCGTACGTCCGTACGTCCGTACGCCCGTACGTTCGCGACGTTTTTTCCGTCGTCCATAGCTCAAGAACCAGAAGAGATATCGAGTTCAAATAAATTTTGTTATACAGATAATAAGGCAAAAAGTACAGAAACAGCAGTTTAAAAAAAAGGTGAACATTTTGATTAAACCTAAAAATCTCATGAACCATGTACGCTAGAGACTTGAATTAAATTTTATATTATATATTGTAACGTGATACAAAACAATTATATTTTTGAAAAGGAAATTCAATTACGGTTTTTTTTTATAAATCAAAAAAAAAATGAAAAAAAAATTGTCACCTTGAAAATTTTACGACTAAAATATGATTTCATCTCCAAAACAATTTTATGCAACGAAGAATAATGTTTTTGACATTTGATAAAATTTTGAGAAAAATCTAATTGTCAGTTTTCTTATAAAAAATAAAAACCTAAAAAAAAAACATTACTCAAAGTTGGTCAAAATTGAATTTCGACTCAAATATCTTTTTAAAAACTTGAGATTATGACTTCAAACTTATTTTATCTTATAAGATATATTCTTTTCAACATTCTGAAAAATGTTGAGAAAAATCGAATTAAGAGTTTTTTTTACAAAAAATAAAAACCTAAAAAAAAATAATAAAAGTTGGTAAAAATTGATTTTCTACTCAAATATCTTTTCAAAACTTTGAGGCATTGAGGCTTTAAACTACTTTTATCTTTAAAAAAATATTGTTGTCAATATTCAGTAAAATTTTGAGAAAAATTGAATTGGTAGTTTTTTTACAAAAAATTAAAAACCGAAACAAAAATTTACCAAAAGTTAGTAAAAATTGATTTTCGGCTCAAATATCTTTTCAAAATTTGAGATAATGGCTTCTAACTAATTTTAACTTATAAAAAATATTGTTTTCAACATTCGGTAAAATTTTGAGAAAAATCAAATTGATAATTTTCTTTCAAGAAATAAAAACCTAAAAAAAAAAACAATACTAAAACTTTTTAAAAATTTACTTTCGACTCAAATATCTTTTCAAAAATTACAAATATTGGCTTCAAACTTATTTTATTTCACAGAAAATATTATTTTCGATATTCAGTAATTTTTGTATAAAAATCCAACAGTCCGTGTTTTTCATAAAAAAAATAACATCTACAAAAAATAGTACCTACGCCAATTTGGTAAAAATTGATACATATAGACAAACTTTTAAGCAAGACAAATCGACAGATGGGATGGAAAGTTATCAGTGTGGGTCACATCCCAGCCTCTTTTTTTTATTGGTATCGAATCAACTTAGTATCAAATTAGTTTTTCATAAACTCGAACTTGTTTAAAATAATTTATAATAAATCAATAAAAAACTGTAAATACTTCTTTTGACACTGTATTAAATTTTATTTTTTAGAATTTATAAAAAGAATAAAATAATAATTCAATTCAATTCCTTGTCAGTTTTTGTGTAGAAAATATTCGCTATTTCCTAAGCCTTTTGCAAAAAACTACAACTTAATGAAAAGTCAAAACATTCTTTTGCAAAAATAAATTGATAATAAAAATTCAATATTTTTTATTTATACTATACACTTCCATAAAACTATAAATTGGAAATTCTCGGGGTAAAATTCTATTTTATTTGTTTTGCAGTTATGTCAAGTTCATAAAAAAGAATATACATATATTGGAAATCGAAATAACACACTGTTTGGTAGATTGGGTACGTTGCTTATATACATATGTGTATTTATGTGTGTTTGTCAGGACTTTTTGTTGCAAATAGTTTTCTAATTGGAGTTTGGTTGGTTTTTTAAAAAAATTATTAAACTTTCATCCTTGTTATGATTGATTTTTAATTTGAAATAAATAAAATGATATATTTTTTAAAGAAAACTCACTTGGTTTATATTAATGAGTCTTTTCATTTGACGTTAGTTTTATTAGATCGGACACTTCAATCAAAATAGAACCCTGAAGTTGGTTAAGAACTTGAATCTTAGAATTTCCTCCCTTACTTAAATGTAGGAAACTTGATGAGTCTTGAAAATAGTAAGGAAATATTCTAACGATATTAATTTATTTTGTAATTTTTGACGAAAATAAATTATTCCAGGAATATACATTTAGAAAATGAAAACGATGCAGATATTAAAAATGTATGTAAATTATTGTTGGTACGTTTTACATTTCACCTAAACAAATTTAAATACAAATTAGTGGAGGTTTTTACCTTCCCATAGGAAGTTATTGTAATGGGTCCGATTTGTCAAATTGAAAATTTTGACATTTCTCGACGTTTCAAGGGACCTTGAAACGAAATAAACGATTTTTAGAAAGATGTCTGTGCGTGCGTGTGTACGTACGTTCGCGAGGTTTTTTTCGTCGTCCATAGCTCAAGAACCAGAAGAGATATCGACTTCAAATAAATTTTGTTATACATATGTTATATATATGTATGATAATAGTGCAGAAAGATGCAGAAAGGGCTCTCAAAAAAATTGCGTGGGTGGTTTTTTTTACCATAGCAGTTTAAAAAAAGGTGAAAATTTTGATTAACCCTAAATATGTCTTGAACCAAAAACGCTAGAGACTTGAGTTAAATTTTGTATAATATATTGTAACGTGATACCAAACAAGTATATTTTTTGAAAAAAATTCAACTAACGGTTTTTTTATAAATCAAAAAAACTAAAAAAAATATTTGTCACCTCGAAAATTTTACGTATACAAAATGATTTTATCTCCAAAACAATTTTGTGCAACGAAAAATAACTAAGCTACTTTTGTCTTTTAAAAAAATATTGTTTTAATCATTTGGAAAAATTTTGAGAAAAATCAAAGTGACAGTTTTTTTACAAAAAATAAAAACCTAAACAAGAAAATTAATAAAAGTTAGTAAAAATTGATTTTCGACTCAAATATCTTTTCAAAACTTTGAGATATTGGCTTTAAACTACTTTTATCTTTCAAAAAATATTGTTGTCAACATTCATTAAAATTTTGAGAAAAATCGAATCGACAGTTTTTTTTTTTTTAAATAAAAACTTAACAAAAAAAAACAATACTAAAACTTGGTAAAAATATAAAAACCTTTTTTATTTCACAGAAAATATTGTTTTCGATATTCAGTATTTTTTTTATAAAAATCAAACAGGCCGTTTTTCATAAAAAAATAAAATCTACAAGAAATAGTACGCAAATTTGGTAAAAATTGATGTTCGGTTCTTGATATCTCTCAAATTACTTTCAATCATCCGACTTGTAAAAATTTAAGAAATGCTACTTAAATTGGTAAAAATTTGTTTTTGACTAAAAATCTATTTAACAAAACTAGGTTTTCAAAATAAACTATTTCTTTATATGAAAAATATTGTTGGTAATTTTAAAATTTTTAAGAATAATTCAACTAACAACTTTTTTAACCCAACACGAAAACCTACAAACTTTTAAGCAAGACAAATCGACAGACGGGATGGGAAGTTATCAGTGTGGGTCGCATCCCAGCCTCTTTTTTGATTATGAATTTTCTCATTAATGGCTTTAGAAATGTCGATTCAAATTCTCATGTTAGAGGTCCTCAAGCAATGTAAAAAAAAGTATTTAGATTTAAAAAATATTTAGGCATGTGGTTTTCAATCTGTTGATACTTTTTTTCAGTTGGTCTTTTTGACAGCTGCCACTTGATTTGTGCATAGTTTGGACTTATTCCTGAACAACGCTTGCAAATCGTTCAAATTTGTTACCAAAATATTGGTTCGGTTTGCGTGATGCATCAATTCGTGGGTCTGTGGCGAAGTGAGTCCTCCAAGACCGTGTGATTTAACAACATGGACTTTTTTTGTGGTTTAATGTCAAGTCACTTGTCTGCCCAGATAAGCCCAAAACGATTGACGCCTTGAAAGAGAATATTGAATATTGAATATTGCTATTGCTGACATACGGGCACAATTACGCCAGAGAGTATTCGAAAATAAAGCCTTTTGGATGGACTTTAAGAATAATCCTAGTGCGTTTAATAAAATAATATTTAATAATATTTTTTGCCCGAAACAAAAGAAAATTTATGTTATTCGTAGCTCTAAATTTGAAGCAATCTGGTGTCAAAGAGGATAAAATCAACAGTAAATGCCAATTTAGACCAGAAGTGATGTCTAATGTGTTAATCATAACATTTTCAAGTTCAAGTATTCCACACGATATCTTTAACATGTCTAAAATTGAAAATTCTTTTAATTTGTGTGCATTACTCGTAACTTAACTTAACTTCGTCAGATCAGTGAAATCGAATGCGAATGATAGTATTCCGCCAAAATGTATTAAGCTTATACTTCCAATCATAATAAGTTACTTAACTTCACATATTCAATTTTTACATAAATAGCGTTGAATTTCCTGATGTGTGGGAAAGCGATTGCATTATATCAATTCTCAAAAATGCAAATAATTTCACCCCCTTTGATTGCAGACCTATTAGTATTTTGTCGTTTCCGTGTAATCCGATATCCGTTTTTCCTTGACTCCGGTGGCTTTGAAATTGTTGTTCTTCTGGACTTATCTACAGCCTTCAACTGCATTAATCACTCTATCCTATTTTCTAAACTGAAGAGAATTTTCATTCCTCAGGCTATTGTGCAACATCCTAATAGATAGATTTCAGCGAATAAAAACTGAGGTTGGCATTTCTAATCCTCTTATTTCCAATATTGGAATACCTAAAGGCTTGGTCCTAGGACCTCTTTTATTTTACAAAATGAAACTTAATCCTAAGAAGTGTCTTAATATGTTATGTTCTAGAGATGAACCCAATCCTTTAGACTTAACTACTGTTGTTCTTGATAATAAATCATCTACGTGAAGGAAGTTTAATACTTGAGATATAGAATGAATATCAGTCTCAGTTATCATATCAGACACCATTCGAAAATTGTATCTGTTCGATATATCCTATTCTGGACTTTGAGTGTAAGCGCACACTTAATGTTGCTCTTAATGATTGTATTCGTTTTATTTACTGCATTCTGAGATACCAGTGTATCACCATTAAGACACATTCTTTTTGGAATGAATCTGGATGATTACCTGAAGCTCAAGCTCATTTTGAGACATGGTGTCCTAGTAACCCAACTGAAGTTCTTAATTTTTCCCTTTTGCAAAGAGGATTCAAACTAGATTTACAGCGTTTTTCAAACAAAATGAATTGCAAGGTACTACCGCTCTTTCCGCTTGTGAAAGTAAACTATTTTACTCTGTACTCTAAAAGATTTTAATTTTAATGTGTCTATGCAAATATAAAAATTTTGGAAATAAATAAAATAAATCTACGCTAGGCATCTCAATTCGCCAATGTAATTTAAAGATTAAATAACGAGTAAAGTTTCTTTGAACTTTTTCAATTCTATTACAGGAGTTTCTATAAAAAGGATTCCAAACCACACTAGAAAACTCCAACACAGATCTTACAAGAGAATTGAAAAGTGACTTAAGAGAATATTGATCCTTGAACTCTCTTGTGTTTCTCTTTAAAAACCCGAGCATTTGATTAGCCTTGTTAATCGTATAGTCAATGTGTGGCAGGAATGAAAGTTTAATGTCTAAAACGACCCCAAGGCCTTCTTACATTCAACGCGTTTTAAAATTACACGATTAAGTTCATAATTGAATAGAATAGGGGTAGTATGTCTAAAACACGACATAACTTGGCATTTAGAAATATTAAGATGGAGGAAATTAGACTGACACCATTCTGTTAATCTAAGTACATCTTCAAGAAGTAAATGACAATCAGATAAGCATTTAATTCCACGATACAACTTAAGGTCATCGGCAAATAAGAGACAAGGAGAATATACAAAAATTGACGGAATATCATTTATGAATAATAAAAATAACAATGGGCCCAAATGACTTCCTTGAGGAACACCTGATGGAACACAAATGTTTTCAGAACAATAGTCTTCAATTTTAACAATTTGAATCCTGTTGGAAAGGTAAGATTTTAACCAGCTCAGAAGTTTAGAGTGAAAACCGAGAGAATACAATTTATGCAGAAGCACCCTGTGGTTAACACGATCGAATGCTTTAGCAAAATCAGTAAATATAATATCTGTGTGTATATAATCTTCAAAATTAATTATGATGTAATTAGCATTATTATTATTATTATTTGTTATGAGCTGCTGACAAGACGTGTATTTGATCCGGTGACAAACATACTTTTTTTCTGATCGATAAACGCATTCAACCTCGCTAGTTTTTGTGTTTTTTTGTGCATAAGCTGATTTGCTGTTTGTATAAAATTCTTTTTAAGTAAAAGTGCTTACATTTTAAATAATATTTGCCTAAATAAATGTGTAATAAAAGTGGAAAAATATTCTTTTGCTTCCTTTGTGCAAATTATTTAACGAATCTTTAAGTTATTCTCTTTGTCTCTGCTCTCAAACTTATTAAAGACCAATACATTAACGTTTATCTAATACTCACCCATGCCTTCAAACCCATCTAAACGACCGCGCACTTTGGAATCAACACCCACAAATTCGCCCAAAAGCTTATCATCTCGTAAAATCCTAACACCTAAGAACACTCCGACATCAATAAAAATCATGGATAAGACATGGATGGGTGAAAAACTTCGTCAACAAAGCGAGTTTATTGTTTCACTTCTGTCAAAAAAACTCGAAGAGTCAGAAAAAAAAATAACTGAAGAACTCGGCCGTGAAATTAATAAAATCAAAACTAGTGTCCAGGAAATAAATAATCGTGTTGTGAGATTAGAAACCGCCAAAACCGAAATTAAATCAGATATGGACTCTCTAAACACCGAAATAAGTAATATCAAAATATCACTAGCTAAAGTTACCACCGAATGTACGAGCACTAAATCTTGTTTAATTGAAAACCCTAATCAAATCAATAATGTAAACAATAACATTGATCACACCGCTGACGAAATTGCCAAGCTTAAAAGCTCCTTGTACGTGTATGAAAACCGAATTATCGCTAGGGACGCCTTTATTTTTGGTATCCCGTGTTTACCTAACGAAAATCTCAAATCTATTTTCAACCTAATTTGCACAACAATTAACATTAAACCACCAACACTCAATAATATTTACCGCACTCGCCCAAAACCGAACACAAAAAACTCCGCGATTATATGTAATTAAATTCAATACACCATTCGATAAAAATTTTGTGCTTACTTCGTTGGCGAATTACCGAAAAACAAACAATAAACACCTTTGCTTAAGCGATATAAACCTTGCTTTCGATAGCACCCCCGCCTCTTCGTCATCTTCTACGATCTATATTCGTGAGAGCTTAACAGAACACAACAAGCTCATCATGCAACGTGCACTTGCTTTGAAGAAAAGTAAACAATTGTCCACTGTGTATACTGCTCGGGGGGTGGTATTTGTAAAACGTCATTCAGATGACACAGCTGTGAAAATTGACTGCATCGAGGGACTTGATGACGTTGCCAGATCAGTAGTTTCTTATGAAAATTAATATTTATAAATACTTAAATTAAATTAAATTTAAATAATCATTTGTTATCTTTATTATTGTATATATACTGTTTTTTGCATTCTATTTTCTTCTTGTTGTGTATAATGAATAATTTTAGTTCTCTGCGTTCCATGGTTAAAATCCTGAGTAAGCAGAAATGTGGCCTCAGGATTTGTCATATTAATGCGCAAAGCTTATTACCGAAAATTGATGAGTTCCGTGATCTCTTTGTTGATTCAGATGTTGATGTCGTTTGTGTCACCGAAACATGGTTGAGAAATGAAGTAAGTGACGAATTGTGCAGATTAGAGGGCTATCGTACTTTTCGGTTAAATAGATTTGATCGTGTTGGGGGTGGTGTGGCAATATTTGTTAAATCTGTTATCAAATGCAAACTTAAGTATACGTCCGACGCAGGTAGCAATCTTGAATATATGTTCATTGATCTTCTGGGCAGTGACAGTAGTCTACTTTTAGGGGTTATTTATAGGCCAAATAGGAACATAGACTTTTCACCTCTTTTGTCAGTTATAGAAGAAGTCTCATTGGGTTTCCCTAATATTGTATTATGCGGAGACTTCAATTGCAACTTATTGAATACCAATACTTTGACTGATAGCATGCGATCGCTCAGTTTAAGTCCAGTTAACACCACGAATCCAACTCATTTTTTTGATAGTGGGGCAACTCTGCTTGACTTGTTTTTTGTAAGTGACATAGACGATGTAGCCTTGTATGATCAACTTTCCGTACCTGCCTTTTCAAAACATGACTTAATTTTTTTAACAATCAAATTTAATCTCGAATATTCTGACAAAAAAATATCATACCGTGACTTCAAAAACATTAACTTTCAGTATCTTGAAGAGCATACTAGACTCATAAATTGGGAGAGTATATTTTCTATGCCCTCCACTAACGAACAATGGCATTTCTTAACAAATAATATCCAAACCCTTTTCGATACGCATGTTCCTTTGAAAACAAAAACCCTAAATTCTAATGATAAACCATGGTTCACGCAAAATATTAGACTGTTGATGCAACAACGAGATAATGCATATAACAACTGGAAGCGATATCGGTTGACCGAATTGCGACGCTTATTTTGTTCACTACGAAACAAAGTCACAGCTGAAATCCGTTTAGCCAAATCTCAAATTTTGTCTAATCAAATGAGTTCTTCATTAAACGGACGTAAATTGTGGAGGAACTTGCGAAACGTTGGTATTGGTAAGGTAAGAAATATGCCTACTAACGATGTTGATGTAAACTCACTTAATAAAACTTTCATCTCAGTTCCATCAACCGGGGCGACTTTCTCCGATAATATTTCATTTAGGGAACATTTAGATCACTCTTGTTTCAGTTTTTGTTCGGTGGATGCTGCCGATGTTGTTGAAAGTCTGCTTTCAGTGAAGTCAAGTGCTGTTGGTCTGGACAATATTAACCCCAAATTTTTAAAAATAATCTTGCCAATTTTGTTGCCTTATATTACATTCGCATTTAATACTATTTTGATGTCTGGAGTTTTTCCGGACATTTGGAAGTCAGCAAAAATCATACCACTTCCTAAAAATGCTAAGGGATCTGAATATAGACCTATCTCAATTCTACCCTATTTGTCTAAAGTCTTTGAGAGAATTTTACAGCGACAAATCAACGCTTACCTTACAGCAAACTCTTTGCTCACTCCAAAACAATCTGGTTTTCGGAAGCAGCACAGCTGTACAACAGCACTTCTTTGCGTGACTGAAGAAATAAGACAAGCGCTGGATAAGGGTGATGTAACTTTCTTAGTCTTGCTCGACTTTTCTAAGGCTTTTGACACTGTCAACCACGTAATTCTGTGTAAAAAACTTATGCAGCAGTTTAATTTTTCGGCAAGTTCTGCTAAGCTCGTTTATTCTTACTTGTCTAACAGAAAACAAGCAGTTCAAATTGGTGACAGTTTGTCTAGTTTTTTACCTATTTCGTCCGGTGTTCCTCAAGGGTCGATTTTGGGTCCTCTATTATTCTGTATCTATGTAAATGAACTTCCAGGTCTAATCAAAAACTGTTCCTGTCATCTGTACGCCGACGACTTTCAACTTTATTTCAGTTGTCCCCTGGGACTTATTGAGCATGGCGCCACTAATATCAATGAGGATCTTGATACTATCTCAAACTGGTCTCACTTAAATGGTCTTTTCTTGAACCCTAAGAAATCTAAATGCATAGTAATCTCCAAAAAGGTTCTTGATCTCTCTTACTTTCCTTCGATTTTGTTAAGTAATGCCCCCATTGAATATGTTGAAACTGCCAAAAATCTTGGTGTTAACTTTAATCGCTCTTTAACTTGGGACAACCACATAAATGGAATTATAGGCAAAGTTTATGGTGCCCTACGTACTTTATGGGTAACCCAGTATTTCACACCAGTAAACACACGCATGCTGCTTGCCAAGACCTTGTTATTACCAATTTTAATTTATGGTTGTGAACTATATTGCAATTGTTGTTATGAAAGTAAACGTAAACTTAATGTCACTTTTAACAATATTGTTCGCTATGTCTTTGGCTTACGAAGATATGATCGTGTATCCAATTTTGCTACCCTGCTGCTTGATATGACATTTGATAACTACCTTAAATTTCGTAGTTTGTTGCTATTCGCTGATGTACTGCTTACACACCAACCACAATACTGTTTTGACAAGATAAATTTCCCTACCTCTAGTAGATCTCGTCAATTGATTCATCCTCGCTTCACATGTTTAACATCCGAACGTCAATTCTTTATAAACTCAGTCCGACTCTGGAACTCTCTTCCTCGCGCCATTACGGTAATCCAAAACGCAACAAGAATTAAAAAGGCTCTTAAAGATCATTTTTCACATAGCATTTAAATACTTGAATTATTTTTTGCAAATGTATATTTCTGATACTCTAACTTGTTCTTTTTTCTTTTTTCGCATTACTTAGTTTCAATCGTGTATTATAATATTAGATACTGAATTATTAGCTTGCTCTTTCAATTTGTATTATTAGCTTGTAACTATTTTATAAGATATTGTATCTCACAGTTATTAAGTATTCACGAATAAATTAAAATGAAATGAAAATGAAATGAAAAATTAGAGACAGATTTGTTGTTGTTGATTTACCAGAAATAAAACCGTGTTGATATTCGGATATATAGTTACGTAATTGAAAAGATAACCTATTGTAAACAATTTTTTCAAATAGTTTTGGCATTGCAGAAATCTTGCTAATAGGCCGGTAATTGGTAATGTCCTGCTTAGATCCAGATTTAAAGAATGGGGTAAGAAATGATAGTTTCCAACTATCAAGAAAATTACCCTCGGATAGAGATGCATTGAAAATGTCCGTAAGTGGTTTAGGCAGTGAATGAGCACATTTATGAAAAATAATAGGAGGAATCCCATCCGGACCCTCCTTTTTACTTGCATCAAGCTCAAGCAACGCTTTTTCTACTTCAGAGACATTAACTAATTAATTAATTTATTAATTAATTAATCTTTTATTAAACCATATAGGGTTTGAGCTCAATT
This sequence comes from Eupeodes latifasciatus, assembly GCA_920104205.1. Classification (NCBI taxonomy): domain Eukaryota; kingdom Metazoa; phylum Arthropoda; class Insecta; order Diptera; family Syrphidae; genus Eupeodes; species Eupeodes latifasciatus. The sequence goes on from OV049926.1 coordinate 4,390,567, forward strand.
TCGAGTTTTTACTTGGAATAAATCGATGCATTGCTTCTTTGATGGCTGTCAGTAGATTTTTATTGGCGATTTCTAATTGAATTTTGCTATCAAATAAAAAAAAAGAATCCCAATGAAAGTTAAGAAAATACTCATTCATTGCATCAAAGTTTTCTTTGCTGAGGTTTGGAACATACATATGTATTATAAGCATTAATTTTTTTAATATAATCATAAAAATGAAAAGTACCTTCTAACGCAACATGGTGTATAGAATTTTGTATAAGCGGCAAATCAGACTTTTCAGTAACAAAATTAAAGTAGTCTCTTTTAATTTTACACTACGGTCCAGTTTTTAAGTTTAAGATTTTAGTTAACACCTTAATAATTAATTTTGCACTAAATGTGTGAAATATAGGCTTCTCTGATTAATAATTAAAACCATCTGTACATTATGTCACCATCATGTATCATATTCGGTAATTTGTTACTTGATGCGTGCATCTTTTGCCTAAGGAAATGGAGTTTCAATTATTTAGATATTTGTTGTATTTTCTATGAACTATAATGTTTTATTGAAAGGACATCCAATTAGAAACATACACATTTTGCCCTAAGTTTTGCCTCTGGCTTAAAGTATTTACATGTCGTTATAGTCGTGTCGTTGCTGTCGTCGTAGTCGTTGCATGACCTCCCTCTTTTCTTAGCACCGAACTAATTGCTTTTGATGTAGTTTACCACGAACTTTAGTTGAAAAGGTATATTCTCTATAAATATACCTTAATAACTTTTATTCCACCCTTACCTTATATGGTTTTTAAAATTTAAGAATAAATTTAGTCCTATGTGGGCTGTAAGTCTTTTTTGGGATTTTTTAATTTAAATTTAAAAATGTTCTACATTTTAATTTAAAAAAAAGGTCACAAAACAGAAATCATTAATATTTGAGAATTTTTATGTTTTGATAAATGAAATTCTATCAAAGGAGTTACTTTTTGTTTTGTCTTTTCATTTTGACATTCATGTAGAAAGTAGGAGTTCGTCCTTTAACTTTAGCATTACACTCACAACCTACTCATATCCTTTTAATGTAAGTTAGTTTTCATTAAATATCACCATCATATACTTTCACTATTTAAAACATTTAAATCGTTGAAAAGTTTCGAAATGACTAGGGATAAGGTAGATAAATGAAATACCTTAATCTTTTAACATCCTTAAGAGAAAAGGAAGCTTTTAAAAACCAAGCGTCAACAAGTTTCCTTCCTCAACATAATCTTATGAAATATTAAAAAAAAAGAGAGAAAAATAATAAGAAAATAAACCAATCGCACCATCATCCATCGCCATCATTATATTCCCAAATTGCAAGCAAGCACAGTTCTTGTAAAGGGAATGAATCATTTTTTTTCTCTCGAATGCTTCCGTTGGCCTTGAAAGGAATTATTTCCAACACTTTAACATAATTTCTCCAAAAGGATAAAAATACATAAATAAATTTCCATGTCTCAAAGTAGTCGGAAGTCCGAAGTTAAGAGCTGGTAACAGTACGTATCAGTTCATCAGCTAAAACCCACAATGTTGACATTTTGCTCAAATGCATTTGCTATCATTTTGTGTTAATTCACCAAACTAAACGGGGTAGAAATCCTTAAATCCAGGAAACTATAATTGGCAACAAATGTCTTTCAATGTTACCTTATTTACATAGATGTCAAAAACACAATCTCAAAATAAGGACCAGAGTGGCATAGTGTCAGATAAGTAACTCTTACTTCAGGTAAAATCCATCATCCAAAAAATACTTCCTTAAATATGTCATACTTTTTGGTGATTCTAAAAGTCCAAGTGTATTTTTATCATTTTAACTGTGGGCGCTAGAAATAGCTTACACATAAAAACAACTTGTGATGCAGCGTTTCATATTCAGCTACCCAAACATCAAAAATGTCAGTTGTCAAATTTTTCTTTTCCAGAATTTGACATTAGACTAACGTCAGTCAAAATATTTTATTGGAACAGTGTATTTTATATGTCATAAAATAATGGCGTTCTGATTCATGATGATTTGCCAAACTCTATTCAACAGATATGTCAAAATAGTTTGAAATTCTCAGCTGTCAAATTATAGACAACAACCTTTGAAACTAGTTATGCAGGTAAAAAACACCCTATATTTGCCACTTTCATATAAATTCCTAACTTTATCAAAATAAAATAATATTAAGTAATAATCCCCGACAAAATCAAATACTTTTTTCAAATCAATATAAAATTTATATCGTTCTTTTTCTTACTCCTTTTTTATTGAATCCAGACACCAGGATGTGTAGCCATAAAAACTCGTCTCCAGTTGATTTGCAAAATATTCTTTGTCAAACTAATAAAATCAAAGGATTCAAATTCAAACTTTTAATAAATTACAATATCCTTCTGGCAACTTTCTTAATTTAGTTTTGTGTCTCGTTTTTTTTTTGCGCTTCTTTGTTTCACTTAGCTTATTTAAAAAATAAAAACCTATCTATCTACAACCTTCCTATTCCTAGATACGAATTAAATAGATGTAATAAGTCGAGGAGAGTTAAAAAAGAAAACACCCAGGAAACAGCAAAAATGTGTATATAAATTCTAAAAGTTTGCCAAAATGCTTCCGGTTTTAAGGAGGTAAGTTTTGTATTCGTCTTACAAATTATTTCCTTGGTTTTTGTGAAACTTGTTAAATTCAAAAAAAAAAAGTTCGTATTTATTTCTGTTTGAATAAAATATTTTCCAAGGGAACATAAATTGGCACAACATTTAAGCAATACAAAAACAACAATACGCAACGCATTTAGCTAGAAAGTTTTTATAGGTGGTGAGGAAGCTATCAGGAAGGAGTAAAAGTTGAAGGAAAATAAAAAAATAACATCTATTTTGATGTTTCCCCAAGCTAGGTGATCTTTCCGTAGGAACATACATTTTGATTGAATGTAGAAAGGTTGCAGGAAAATAACGTATTAATTTCTTAAAGATTGACTTTCACAGTCAAATAGTATACATTTCCGAAATAGTCTCTTTTACTTGATTGATTAATTGCCAATTTCCCTTTAGATTGAAAAGCCCTTCGAAAAAATACGTCGTTTACTCCCAATCGATTTGTGCAATGAAGAACAATGTTTTTAACATCTGGTAAAATTTTGAGAAAAATCGAATTGACAGTTTTTTTTATGAAAAATAAAAACCGACTTAAATATCCTTTCGAAAATTTAAGATTATGGCTTTCAACAAATTTTATCTTATAAGAAATATTATTCTCAACATTCGGTAAAATTTTGAGAAAAATCGAATTGACAGTTTTTTTACAAAAAATAATAACCTAAAAAAAAAAGTTGGTAAAAATTGAGTTTTGACTCAAATATATTTTCAAGACTTTGAGATATTGGCTTTAAACTACTTTTATCTTTCAAAAAATATTGTTTTCAACATTCAGTAAAATTTTGAAAAAAATAGAATTGACAGTTTTATTACAAAAAATTAAAAACCGAAAAAAAAATTTAACAAAAGTTGGTAAAAATTGATTTTCGACTTAAATATCTTTTCAAAAATTTGAGATTATGGCTTCTAACTAATTTTAACTTATAAGAAATATTGTTTTCAACATTAGAAAAAATTTTGAGAAAAATCGAATTGACAGTTTTTTTACAAAAAATAAAAACCTAAACAAAAAAATTAATAAAAGTTGGTAAAAATTGATTTTTGGCTCAAATAGCTTTTCAAAAATTAAAAAATATTGGCTTCAAACTTATATTATTTCACAGAAAATATTGTTTTTTATATTCAATCATTTTTTTATAAAAATCCAACAGTCCGTTTTTTCATAAAAAAAAATAAAATCTACAAAAAATAGAACGCAAATTGGGTAAGAATTGATACATTTAGACAAACTTTTAAGCAAGACAAATCGATAGACGGGATGGGAAGTTATCAGTGTGGGTCGCATCCCAGCCTCTTTTTTTTTTTTTTAGGTTATTATTTTTTGTAAAAAAAACTGTCAATTCGATTTTTCTCAAAATTTTTCCTACTGTTGAAAACAATATTTCTTATAAGATAAAATTAGTTAGAAGCCATAATCTCAAATTTTTGAAAAGATATTTAAGTCGAAAATCAATTTTTACCAACTTTTGTTAATTTTTTTTTTCGGTTTTTAATTTTTTGTAAAAAAACTGTCAATTCTATTTTTTTCAAAATTTTACTGAATGTTGAAACCAATATTTTTTGAAAGATAAAAGTAGTTTAAAGCCAATATCTCAAAGTTTTGAAAAGATATTTGAGTCAAAACTCAATTTTTACCAACTTTTTTTTATTTTTTTTTTTAGGTTTTCATTTTTTGTAAAAAAACTGTCAATTCGATTTTTCTCAAAATTTTATCAGATGTCAAAAACATTATTCTTCGTTGCACAAAATTGTTTTGGAGATGAAATCATATTTTAGTCGTAAAATTTTCGAAGTGACAAATTTTTTTTTCAGTTTTTTTGGTTTATAAAAAAAACCGTTAATTGAATTTTTTTCCAAAAATATAATTGTTTTGTATCACGTTACAATATATAATACAAAATTTAATTCAAGTCTCTAGCGTCATTGGTTCATGAGATATTTAGGGTTAACCAAAATTTTCACCTTTTTTTTAAACTGCTATGGTAAAAAAACCACCCACGCAATTTTCTTGAGAGCCCTTTCTGCATCTTTCTGCCTTATTATCTGTATAACAAAATTTATTTGAAGTCGATATCTCTTCTGGTTCTTGAGCTATGGACGACGAAAAAAACGTCGCGAACGTACGGACGTACGGACGTACGTACACACGCACGCACAGACATCTTTCTAAAAATCTTTTATTTCGACTCTAGGGACCTTGAAACGTCGAGAAATGTCAAAATTTTCAATTTGACAAATCGGACCCATTACAATAACTTCCTATGGGAAGTTAAAAATATGTTATTAAAATTATTATACAGCTATTATATCGAGGAGATACTTAAATGTTCTGCATAAGGGAAATGGATTATAATGAATTGCTTGTAGCAACACTACATTTCGTACTGTCTTCACAAACTGCACTCTATATAATAATATTAATTAGCTGTTGGTAAAAATTAGTTCCCTGCTCATATTTTTAATTGTGTACAAAGTTCCAAATAAGAAAATGGAGATAGTTTCCACATATTGTGGGAACTAAGTCCACTTTTCTAAAGTGGATTTTGTTCTCGCTGTGTGGGAACTAAGTCCCTCAGTGGACTATGTTCCCGCGGATTTAGTTCCCTGCACCGTAGAACTCCAGCTAACTGAACTATGTGAATTGTTTTGAAGAAGAATTCAATCAGTTGCCAATTTAATACATTTTATCAATTTAATGTCTGTCGTCAGCAAACATAAGACAAGAAGAACATTTAATGATGTAAGGAATATCATTAACAACAAGAAGAAAAAGTAAAGGTATAACGTGGCTTCCTTGGGGAACCTCAGAGGTCACAGATATTGGAAGTAATAAAGACAAATTTATGGTGACGTATTGAGTTCGATCTACTAAATAAGATTGCAACTCGAATAAAAATTAAAACTGATAGTTTAGCTATTAAAATGACGTGATTGACTCTATCGAAAGCTTTAGAAAACTCAGTGGAAATATCATCAAATTGAAAACCATCTTCAAGGTTACTTGCGGAATCGTTGAGAGTTTACTTATAGGACGATAATTGGTAATTGGGTCCCGATTTGTGAATGTGTTTAATATAAGCAACTTTCCAATCGTTTAAAATGGCCCGTTCTCAGGGATTTATTTATTTATTTATTTATTTTAATATCAATAATTAGAGTTTACAATCTCAAATAGACTAATGAAATTTTTAAAATATTAATTGAATCATTATTAAATTAAAGCTACGTATATATTATTCATTAAAAAGTCGCGTTAAAAAATCTGAAAAAGCAGCAACACAAGATTTCAAGACAATTGGTGGAATCTCATCAGGTCCTGATTTTTTATCACTATCAAGATCTCAAAGGGCTCTTTCAACATCTGAGTAGCTTAAGACTAAGGAACTGATATTGACTTGATTCACTGCGGTGATTAAAGAAAAACAAACAGTTGTAATCAAGGGCGGATCCAGACTTTTCATCAGGGGAGGGTCACACACTTAGATGAGTTTTAACTCACCGCTTAGAAATGTTCTTTAATGTTTTGTAAAGGAGGCTAACAAAATTTAAATAACATAATGTGTACGAGTATATTAACTTAACATTTACACATTTCTATTGCTAAAATGACAACTTTAGTTATCAAATTATTTTAGAACACTGTTGTCCAGCAAGGTATGGTCTAACTATTTAATTTGGATGACTCCCTACATATGAAAGCATTCCTAGTATCCAAAAGTTTTGCCATGTTTAAGAGCTAAACACAATAGTTTAAAGGGTTTTTGCTGCAATTCACGCAGAAATGAAAGAAATTGTTTTGAAACGTAGCTTTTTTTCCAAAAATAAAATATACTTTTCTTGTATCTATTTCTATTTATGCTAAGAACGCTGAAAAAATTCAAAAATCCAGAAAATGAGAGAGGATCTGAAATGAAATGTCGGGCTTTTTTTGAAGAAGTTTTTTCGAACTCAATTTTCGGGAGTCTATAATTACTATAGATATCAGTCTGCTTACTCGTATTTTGATCTTAAAGGAGTCAACAAAACTTAACAATTTTAGAGAGAAAAATGTTTGGTTCTTGAATTTAATGAAGTTGGCACATTTAAGTACATAATTGCTTTAAAAAATTAAATTAAAACAAATTAAGGTAAACAAATAAGTTGGGAAGAAACGTTTGTGTGGCACTCACAAATTACACGTTTCAGAATCTCTGTTCACTTCAAATCTCAAGAGATTCAAAGCTTGTATATCAATAGATATGACCAGCTTATAATGTTTTTCAATTAGCCATTAGTTTAACAAAAGTGTCACTTTTGCTGTTTTTGGAACATTTATATTATTGAAATTCGTGTTTAAATTTCAGTTCTAGAGCATCAAAAGCAAATTCACTTCAAACATAGATTCATTTAATTTTTAAAGATCTTTTAAGATCTTTTGTATTCAACAGAAAACCAATTTTGAAATAAATAAAATGCACGACTGAGTCGCTAGAACTTGCTAATTTCTTCCAAAAAGTCTGTTTAAAAATATTTCCTATATTTTAAGATTTAAAAATGTACCTGCAATATAAGTTTTTCTCAAAAATTTAAATGCCATTTTATTTGTCAAAAAATCTAGATTAACTTATTTTTTTTTCGAAAATCATTTTAAATTTTAAATCATAAAAAATCATCATTTTGATCATAAAAAATCATCATCAATTTGATCATTTGTTCATTGACAAGATCTTGCACAGAAAAGAGAAGAATTTTGAAATCGATCCATTAGTTCTTGAGAAAACTTAAAAACAATATAAAGGTGGTTTGAGGGGTACCCTTCTAGAGCAATACCAAAAAATTTCAGTTGTCAGTGAACCTTTGTTGGGGAAGGTTGCCCCTGTGTTGTGCGTCTCCGTTCTGTCTGTGCTCGTTCGTTTTTATTTTTGTATTGTTTTTTTAAATCGTGTCGTGGAGCAGTTTACCCTACTAAACTTAACTATAATATACATATACACAAAAAAGTTAAAAAAATAAAACACAAAAAAACAATAATTTGTCACAACAATAAGTCAAACATTAATTTATAAGTGGTTCCAAAAAAAAAAAACAATAACAACAGTGCACCCCCAAATAAAAACAACAATAAAGAAATCACGCCACTCAAGAACAACAAAAAACACCTATAACAAACAAAAATGATAAGCCACTCAGCACAGCACATAACAGTGAGTACCATCCTATCTTTACTTTCCCCTTCTTCCACAGTTTCACAGCCTAGTTTATGTATCAATTGCAATTGGAATTGGTGCATATGCTAATCTGTGTTTCAGCAGATTATTTTAATTGAATTTACTGTTTTGCATCACAGGGTCGGATCGGTTCTCATCACTGCTAAGGCATAACACTAGCAGTGAAGGGTATTGATAATTATTCTGTGTTTCAATTCAGTGAATTTTATTTTGTCATCTCTATCTGTATTGGTTTTAGTAATTTTTTTATTTGCAATGACTGGACAATTCAGAGTAGATTATTGTAATATTCGTGGGCTAAGGGCAAATTTCTTATTGGCATACCGCCATACTGTTTCATACAGGCCAGCTGTTTTGGCACTAAGTGAAACCCAAGTAGGTGAGGATTCCGATCCTGCTGAATTTTTTATTAATGGGTATAGCTTAGTGCCTTTATTCTTTTCCCACCATGGCCTCGCCATATACATTAGGAATGATGTTGCTTATCAGCTCTTACCACAATATGGTCTTTGCACCAATTCCTTTTTTAATTATATGTGGTTTAAATTCTCCGTAAATAAGCAAATCATTCACTACTGCTTCCTTTATCGAAGCCCAAATTTAGACAGAGTATCAACTTCTCGTGAATTTGATGCTTTGTCTGACTCCATCCAAAGAATTGTTTCGTCCTATCCTCGCACTGAAATCGTTGTTACGGGCGATTTCAATGTACACAATTCTTCATGGCTTCAACATTCAGGCCAGACAACACCCGATGGAGTGTGTGCAGAAATCTTCGCTGAGTTGAACCAACTAACTCAGCTGGTCAACGAGCCCACCCGAATATCGGACGTTGAAGGTCGAGCAGAAAACACTCTTGACTTGTTTCTTACCTCTGACCCTGATAAGTACACTGTTAGTGTTCTATCTCCTCTAGGCACATCTGACCATTGTGTCATATCAGCTAATTTCTCGTGTAAAAACTCTCCAGTTAAAGAAAGAGCTCCTACGAGAACCGTTTGGCAATACGAGAAAGCCAACTGGGACGGTCTCAATAATTACTTCAGGATCTTTAACTGGTCACTTTCCTTCCTCGATAGTGACGTTGACGCCAGCGCTGATATGATCACAAGTTTAATTCTCCTAGGAATGAGAACTTTTATTCCGAATAGGGTTAAAAGTATCAGACCTAAGGAAAACGCATGGTTTGATGCGAGCTGTAAAGAGGTTATTAGGGCCAAAGAGGTAAGTTTCCGTTGCTATAAAGCCAACCGTACTGAGGAAAGCCGGAAAAAGTTCAAACAAGCCAGGAAGGCCTGCAACGCCCATATTTGACGAACCAAATTTTTACATGACCAAAAATTACGGCAAAAAATACTGCAATGTCCCAAAGGCAGTAAAAATTTTTGGTCATTTGTAAAAAACATGAGGAATTCTTCATCTTCTTCGGTTCCTACGCTCGTTGTCAATGACACTCCATTTGTTAGCTCTTTAGAGAAAGCTAATATCTTTGCTAGGCAGTTCGCCGCCAATTCTACGCTGCCAGTGAGTGTTATGACTCCGCCTGTACTTGAGCGAGTTAGTGATTCTATGGGACCAATCTTTTTTCGCACTCGTACTGTGGCAAGAGTCCTAAGAGATCTAAACACACATAAATCCGCTGGTCCGGATGGTATCCCCGCTATTGTTCTGAAGAGGTGTTCTTCAACGCTGGCAAAACCACTGCGTAAGCTTTTTCATCTGTCCTACTCCTCAGGTCTCGTTCCGAGTGGATGGAAAACTGCATTTGTCCAGCCTATTCCCAAAAAAGGCGAATCTTCCTCACCCTCTAATTATCGACCGATTGCACTTACGTCCCTTCTTTCCAAGGTCATGGAAACGCTGATAAATTATCAGCTTAAGAAATATCTCGAAGACCGAAAGCTTCTTAATGACCGGCAGTACGGCTTTCGTAGCAATAGGTCCACTGGTGATCTCATGGTTCATCTCACCGAACAGTGGAGCAAATCTTTACATCGCTTTGGAGAAAGTAAGATTATTGCACTTGATATTTCAAAAGCATTTGATAGGGTTTGGCATCAGGCCCTCTTATCGAAAATGCGTGCTTTCGGTTTTCACGAATCCCTGCTTCATTGGATTAGTAATTACCTTTCGGATCGTTCAATACAAGTAGTATTGGATGGGTTCAAGTCTGAAAACCACAAAATAAATGCTGGTGTGCCCCAGGGCTCTGTTCTATCTCCAACACTCTTTCTCATTTTTATTAATGATCTCCTGTCTGCAACTTCTAATCCAATACATTGTTTCGCTGACGATAGTACTCTTAGCTTTTCATATTCGTTTTCAGACTCACATCCCTCTTCTTCGGATGTGGAACTGCAACGACAAAATATGATAAGTTCATTAAATTCCGACCTAAACAGCATTCTACAATGGGGATTAAAAAACCGCGTGGAATTTAATGCTTCAAAAACGCAATGCTGTCTTGTATCGTTAAAGCGAGATATACCCCAATTGCCATTATCCATGGATGGCACTTGCATCGGGGAGACTGAACATCTCGACATTCTCGGTATGTATATCACCAACCACCTTTTGTGGAACGAACACATACGCGATGTCGCCAAAAATGCCGCAAGATGTTTGGGTTTTCTAAGGCGATGCAAGAAGTTTTTCTCCCCCTCTGATCTGGCTGTTATTTACAAGACTTATATACGTCCAAAGCTTGAGTATAACTCCCATCTCTGGGCTGGTGCTCCTGCAACTTACTTAAGCCTCTTGGATAGTATTGAACGTAGAGCATTTAAATTGATAGATGACAATATCATCATAAGTTCATTTACTACGCTTGAACATCGTCGTAAGGTCTTTTGTCTGACTCTTTTTTACCGTTACTTTAACGGCTTATGCTCTAGTGAAATAGCCAGTTGCATTCCTCCCCTTAAACAGTTCAACCGTAATACTCGCGCTTCTAGGAATGCTCATCAGTATACCCTCGAGCCCAACTTCGGCCGTACTGTCAAATACAGAGATTCGTTCTTTAGCCGTACTACGCGAATGTGGAATGCCTTACCACACTCTGTCTTTCCTAGTCATTGCAATATTCAGGAATTCAAAACCAATGTGCACCGACATCTCCTTTTAAACCCTCTCTCCTCTTCCTAGTGCTCACACTATGCATCTGCATAATAAGGGTAGTAATATCCCCTTGAGTGTTTGCTTATTATAAAAAAAAAAAAAAAAAATGTTTTTCTTGTAGAAAGAAGCCAAATTAAGAACACAAAATTTAGAGAAAATTTTAGAAAAATCACATGTTTTAACCAAAAAATTTGTATGGGGACTGCTGTTATTTTTCGTATTAATAAAATGAGAAAACGCCTTACGCTAATCGGCTGAAAACCTTAATTTCAATCAACACAATTGTTTGGACTGTAGGAGCCAGGAAAGACAGACAGACGGACGGAATCGGGTACCCACTTTTTTCGACTGCTCTACCGTCGTCGTAATGTCATATTTGATCAAAAGCTCTAGTTCGAAATTGTTTACTAAAGCAAAACTTGCCATAAAGTGCCTATACGTTGCCAGTAAAAATCACTTCAATGTTCACTATTTATGTGTGTCAAAAAAATTTAATAATAAAATTGAAGGCTAGTTTAAGGAATTTAAAGGCACTTAATATAAATTGATGATTTCTTATTCAAGGTTTCTTCTTAAGAACCTGAATATTTGCTCTTTTTCTTAGAAACAATTTTTATGAAAATAATTAAAAGCATTACTAAAGTTTTTTTCAAATTCTAAATTGAGTGAAAACAAAAATTTTAGTTGTTTTTGACAGCAAACCACTTTTTGGTGAATGTCGTTAAATTACTAATAAATCTATAGATGAAATCTTTACTTATACAACTTAACTGTATAAGCTTTATGGCTCATATCCCCCCCCCGCCTGTATCGTCAGTTGGTCAAAAGTTGATGAATTATGCTGAATTTCCGATTCATATTATGTTCTTGGTCCAGTCCTCAGTTAAAAGTAGTACTTTTAGCAACAAATTTTAAGGAAGCAAAATACAAAGGTTGTATTCATATACAAAAAATAAATAATTCAAAATATAATGGGGGTCATATCCATTAACGCAATACGATTAGTTTCGAATTGAAGGGAATTCCTACGAAAAAGCAAACAAATTATCTCCCAGGGGGGGGGGGGGGGGTCATGACCCCTACGAACCCCCCCCCCTGGATCAGCCATTGGTTGTAATTGAAGAAAAATAAACAGACTGACAAAAAATTGAAAACTAGTTGTTGTTGATATATTACAATATAATTTAAAATCAAAATAACCAAAAATTGATAGTTTTAAAGAAAATATGTTACAAAAATATAACAACAAACTTATATTCGTATAAACTTTGTTTTCCTGTTTTTCATTTCGAAAATTCAATTCGAATGAAATATTAATCGATGGAAAGGGGTTCGTTAGATTATGGTCCAAATAAAATTGTTAACACTAACTTTTTGTAAAACAATAAACAATAATCCAGCTTATTTCTATTTTCGTCAAATTAAAAAACTTATTCGTATCAGCTAACAAAGCCAAAACTATATGTTTTTTGAACTTCTCAGTCGGTCCCTAGAATCTAAATAAAAGATTTTTAGAGAGATGTATGTGTGTGCGTGTGCACGTACGTTTGTACGTTCGTACTTAATATACCATATGCAAAATATTGTTGCTAGATTTTAGTAAAGTTTTCTAAGAAAAATTCAATTGACAACTTCTTTCAAAAAACACGAAAACCTTCAAAAACGACAAAGTATTATGAGAACAATGAAAGATATTGACTTCACATTTTTCTTTTAATGCACACAAATTATTGTTATTATTATTTTGTAAAGGTTTTAGAAAAATCGACAAACGGCATGGATGGGAAGTTATCAGCTTTGTATATATAATCTTCCACTCTACAAAGCTTATCAGTATAGGTCGCATCCCAGCTTCTTTTTTTACTTTTATAATTAGTAATAAAAAAGAACACACACAAGGAAGCGTAGGGAATTCAACTTCAACTAATTCTGAAAAACAGAATGAGAAGCAAGACTTGAATTCGGTATCTGTATTTTTTCTGAAGACTTGACAAGATATTTTTTAAGTTTTATTAGTGTTCCTTCAGTTGAAACTAATAAGAAATCCAAAACATTGGAAAGACGTAAGTATCTAATTAAATAAGCAAACATTTGTTACAATAAATTGAAAGGAAATTCTATAGAAAAAAGTAAACTTATCTTAAGTTCTTAAAAAAACGTCATAGCGTTTTGTAAGTTGAATAGTTTTCTATCACAGCCATAAAAAAAAACAACACAAGTCAAGCAGTTTTACTGAGAAGGTGCTAAAAGCCACAACTATCCCTCTCCCATTTATTCTTCAAAATTCAATCATCAATGGGACGAAATTAGTTTCAGTTCCGCTTCCAGGCCAGCCATCATCAAAGACCATTGCATTATTTACATAATTCCATTGCCATTGCCGTATGTCCCAAAAACAATATTCCATTGGGATTATTTCAGTTTTCTATCTCTTCTCCAAGGACTTATACTCTGCCAATTTAATTTCCGTCAATGACAAAAACACGAAATGTAAATTCATCATCACTTTCGAATTTCGATCGTCATAGAGATACCAGGATAAAAGAAAAAATGCGAAAATGCATATTGATGGCAGCTTAGCTAAATTAATCTTGGCTCTTTTGAATTTCCATATCCTCAACATGTCCATAAAGAAGAATTATTAAAAAAAAAAATAACTTTTGCGCCATGTGAAAGCATTTTACGAGTTCTATTAAGGAGAAAAATTAAACCCTGATGCTTTAAAAAACATAAAGTTTTATTATAGCCTACAAGCGAGTTTGTAACGGGTGTTTTTTTGTTTGGACGTGTGGTTTTTAATCTGGCCATAACTTTTTTCTCTGAGTTCATCTTTTTGACAGCTGTCACTTGATTTATGATCAATTTGACATTTTATAATGAATTATCCATACTTCTGAACAACGTTTGCAAATCATCAAATCAATATATTGAAGGAAACTTTTGGTTAGCGCATTATCTTGCGTCGTAAGCCTGTGGCGTGGTCTCTTAAATTGTAAGCTTTAGCACCGCTGAATTATTCTTTGTGGGCTATGGGAAGTTGCTTGACTACGAACCAAATTCTTGAAAAAAAGTAGAAAATTGGGCCTCTCAACTGTAATTCATTCGAGCCAGCAGCGGCGACCACTTGCCCGAAATAATTTAAAGATTTAGTTAAATTCTGTGCCATAACATTAAATGATATGCGTTTAATTTCTCCTTAAAAACCACACTTTAAAAATAAAACCCCCTTTACATTGCCTTAGCTTAAACCTACCTCTGATATGGCTTAATAAAAAATAATTATATTTTACCTCAAAGAAGGTATGAAAAGTACTTTTAAATGATTCTTAGAATTATTATCAGAATTTTAATTGCGTTTTTAAGGTGGATTAAAGTATTTGAAATTGTAATTTCCCCAGGGTTTCTTTTTAGCTATTTTAATATTTTATCAGTTTAAACTTGGAGCAAACATTGCAATTTATTTTTATCTCATTTTTTCGATTGTGGTTGTCTTAAAACAACTTTTGTATGTACGTACATAGGTTCATTGCCACACTGGTTATTAGTTGAGTCAAGAATCCAAAGAATAGCCTCAAACTAAGTATAACTATTATAACCTCACTGATGTTGGCTTTCTGGTCTGAAGCGTCGTCGTCGATAGAAATGCTTAGAATATTAATTTCTATTGGATAATTATTTTTAATGAATGTGTACAATTTGCATTTGGGAAAAGCATCCTTAACTATTTAGATTAATTTAGTGCACATTATTAAACTAGGTATGTTGAAATATACGAATATGACATTGACAGAGGTTATATCGCAAAATGCAATAAATACTATATTTGATGTATACACAATAAATGATTGAATTCAATAAGTTTCAGAACTAGCAAGTTAAATGCGAATATTTTGATAAATGTTTTCAAACCAATTATAGGGAAATAATTAAAGGATTTTAAGTCATTTTGTTGAGATTTTTAGTTAAAATGCTTGCACCTAATTATTTCTTAGAATTTTACTAAATTTAATATTATAAAATAGTAGTTTGCTAATTTCTTTTATGACTTTTGAGATTCTAGCAGAGATTTAGGTTTATTTTCTTTTTTTCTTCAAAACTGTCACTTTTTAGACGTGTTCAATTGCACCTCTTTTAATAAAAGAAATCTAAACTATTAAAATGTTTGAAAATCTAGTAAATCGCTCCACATTGTGCCATTAAGTTAAAATTATTTTATAGAGAAACCGTCTTTAAAAAGCAAATATCATTTTAACGATCTCACAACACCTATGATTGGGTTGATACCTTACAGAGGGTTTGTAAAGTTAAGGGGCTCATAAATCTGTTTAAAAAGCTTTTAAATAAGGATGCTTCAACTTTTCAGTCTTCTGTCAGTCTCTTTAAAATTATTTCATTATAGTTTTGTCTTTGTTATTTTAAGGAAGAAATATTGGATCAGGGCTTACGAGTATATCGATAAAGATTTTGTTTTATGTACTAGGAACATACTTATCCATTTAGTTCAAGATTGATGTGTAGGCAAACATCATATGTCGATAATTAAATCAACATCATCATTTTATGTTTCAATCTTCTATCCTTCTATCAGAAAAGGTTTGCTAATATATTATATTAATAACAACTTCATTAAGGTAGAATCTTAAAACCCGCTTCCACTATTTTGATGAATCATGATTTTTAAATCGGACAAAAATATTGACATAGGATTTAGTTTAGTATTAATTCTCTTATACTTAAAACAGTTCAACTGAACATATAATATTGGCCATCTGATTCTGGCAAAATAGCAGGCATTATAGACTTTTTCGTAGTTAAAAGTAGCAAAAGAAATTATATACGGAAATAGTAGAAAAAAAGTGCTCTGGAACAAATTCAGAGATAAACTTAAATGTTTAATAAACCTTAGATCCTCAATACAAACAATTGTACAAATTAGTCAAGACGTTGAACAATTTGTTACTAGTGTGCAAGAGGCTACGAAAAGAAGTCACCAACTATTTTTAATGCTAGAGAACTAGAAATAAAATATTCATTCGAAATAAGAAGCAGTAAGTTCAAAAGTGCTTTAGTAATTAGTTTTCTAAAAATTCTGAGTACAGATGCTTCTACTGAATATAACCACAGGCACGAAACCCCTTAAACAATTCTCATATGGTAAATTGATCGGAAACCCGAAAAAGTGTATCTTTGAATTATTCCCAGTAAATGCAGCGCTACAGATCCTTTAATCTACAGATCCTTTTATCTAATTAAAGATCAAATAACTTCTCATAAGATCTTATAACTGCTTAAGTTTTGAAAGAAATGCGTTGAAATAGCCAATAGCTTTAAAAAAAACTTCACATACATAATAAACGCATGCCTTAAATTAAAATATGAATCACATTATTGCAAAATTTCAGAAATAGCATCTATACACCCATATCGTTTATACCAATCATGGAAAGAGCTTTCAAAAAACTGCTAATGAAAAGGCTTAGAAAAATAATAGCAAAAACTAATCCTATCCTGAACCATCAATTTGTATTAAGAAATAAATATTCCACAATAGTCCAAGTTCATAAAATTACAATGGTGATGTTAAAATCACCTGAAGAAAACCAATTATGATCAGCTTTATTCTTTTATGTTATTCAAGCCTTTGATGAGGATTGGCAGTTGGTACTTAAGTATAAAACTGCTAATGGCCTTCTTAGACATTACTACGAAATACTGAAATCATATGTTACGAACATGACTTTTTCGAGTATGGTACGAACAAAATTACTTAGAAATCATGATACAACTAATAAAGATAGCGCATTGCGCATGTAAGGTTTTGGTTGTCAAACTATTGTGACGTCACGAACACTCAATCAAATGAAGAGAGCTAGTATATTTGGCGCAATTTCAATCTATTTTTTGTTGTGAATGTTAACGGAAATGAATTTTAAAATTTTTTAAATCAATAAAGTTATTTAAAATATTGTAATGTGTATACTGTAATGTGTATACACTCTTTATCTCTTTCAATAATAAGGGGCAACATCTAGTGGTAGTAATAGGAGAACTCGCTTCTTTAAGCATCGAGAAACATCTAGTGGCTTAGAGGGGAACTCATTCAGCGCATACAAGAACCTCGAAAGGGGTAAGCATCTAGTGATAAAGTGGAGAACTGCGTTAAGCATCGAGAACAACCTCGTAGATTCTCGAACCGATTGGAGGTATATAAATAGGCGCTTGGAAGCGAAGCGGTTCATTATTGGTTGTAAACTGCGATAAGTAAAGACTGTGTATAAAAAGTAATAATTGAAAGTAAAGACTGTGTTTAAAAAGTAAAGACTGTGTTTGAAACGTAATAATTGAGTGTTCAATAAATAAGTTTGGAGTAATTTAAATAAAGTGAATTTGTGTTTTATTTACGAAGTGTGAATAAGTTTTAATTATCGGACATAGCCGAATATTACAATATTATTGTTCATAATTTATACAAAAAAAAACATTTATTAATAAACATTGGTGTTTGTTCTGTTTTTGACTGCAACAACAACGAAAGAAATAAGATAACGAAAGATTCCAGCTTTCATAAATTTCCATAAGGAAATTTAAATCTCTGGAAGCAGTGGGTCTTGTTCAAAGCGTTGTCGAGAGCTGTTAGCCTTGGATACCTCGAAGACGAAAGTTGGGAAGAATGCTATCAACTGTTCTAATATGTAAGTCTCTAAACAGTAATGTATCGCACAGTATTTCAGTTTAAATTTGTTTGCAGACAAATGATTGGTTCGACGTCATGAATGTCAGGTCTCCCTACAGTGATTCACGTGAAAGGGTCCACGCATACGGACTACATTTGGAAACCCAATATGATATGATTTTAAATATGCGGGTAGTTGGCAAAAAATGTTTGCTACCATTTCAAAAAGGTAAACTTCAAAACTATTTCAAATAAACACTATTGAATATATTATATTGAAGGTATCGTCCAATCTAATAACTATTAGAACGGCTATTCCAGGAAGTCCAATTTATAAATAAGAAGACAATTTAATTCGACAAAAATTAAATAAGATGTTTATTGTACAAGAAAATATGATCAAAAAAAATAAACTGAAAAATATCGAACTTCAATATTGTTCGATATTAAACCTATAAATATTAATATCACAATTGTTTTTATAGTAAAGTATATATATACAAATAGTTCATTATATAATACTAACAATAACGCCCTGCACTGCAATTATTGCACAAGGATGTATTGGAACGTTTTGGCGTTAAGTTCATAATGACATACCGATTGAACCAAGACGTCCCTGAAAACTTCTTCGGTGTCATAAGAGCTAAAGGTGGTCTTCATGATCAACCAGATGGCCAAGAGTTTAAGTACAGGATGAGGTCATACATCCTTGGGCACAATGAAGGTGCACTTTCTGACAACGGAAATGTTGGTGTGGATAATACACCAGACTTATGTTTGGAAGAAATTTCTTTGACAGGTTTTATCTCACAATTTTATAATCGATTCATCTTAACAATATTCGCTTTTACAGGAAGGATTTTTGTCATTGTCAAAGTCGACAATAGCATGCCTATTGCTTCTGAGCCAGAAGAAAATCTCCCATTTTCTTACGATGGTTTGAAAAATTTGGCTGGCTACATTTGCCATCGTTTTCAAAAACATCATACTAAACCTGGGACAAATTGAACCAGACGAAAGCTCTTGGGTCAATCATTTGGACAAAGGAGGCTTGTCTAAAGCAAATCCCACAATGATGGCTCATTTCGCTGCATTAGAAAATGTTTTTAATGCAGTAAATGGAGAAGGTGAAGGCATTTACATCTGTCCAAACTACATCCAGCATTTACTTGAAGTTGCTGAGAAAGCAAAGATCAAATGCGATGAGAAGATTATGAAGCTTTTCTTTCGTTGTCGTATGCACTTCCGAATGCGAAAACTGAATAGACAAATCACTGAAAACAAACTGCCCAGAAAAAGAAAATACAAACAAATTATTAATTAAATACTTACTTACTTACTTACTTAAGGTGGCGCTACAGTCCTGTGTGAACTAGGGCCTCACCCAACAAACTTCTCCATCTAGCTCGGTCCCTAGCTAGATGTCTCCAGTTTCGCGCTCCGAGTTGGGTGAGGTCACCTTCCACTTGTGCGCGCCACCTGATTCGCGGTCTTCCTCTACTGCGCTGTCCTGTGGGTGTGGATTCGAAGACTTTCCAGGCCGGAGCATTGGTTTCCATGCGCTCTACGTGACCTAGCCATCTTAGTCGTTGGACTTTTACCCTTCTTGCTAAGTCTACGTCGCTGTACAGCCCGTACAGCTCGTCGTTCCATCTTCTCCTCCACTCCCCTTCGATGCATACGGGACCGTAGATCACACGAAGAATCTTTCTCTCGAAAGTCCATGCTTCTGCACCGTATAGCAGGACGGGGATGATAAGGGTCTTATATAGCGACACTTTGGTCCTTCGAGAGAGAATTTTTCCACTCAATTGCTTTCTTAACCCAAAGAAACAGCGGTTAGCAAGATCTCAGCGCTGGTGTTGTTTTCTGCGTTTACAGCGGAGCCTAGGTAGACGAAGTCCTTGACTACCTCAAAGTTACGTCTTTCGATGGTGACGTTTTTATTTAAATAAAAGGTTGAAAAACCACCGATTCAAAAAGACCATCATATCTTTTATTTAACCATTTATTACTAATTAAACAATCTTCCAGGTAATTCTATGAAGAAAAATGCATCCGAAGGAAAAAGAAAAAAAAAATACACCAAATTCTTCATTCACTTCGATTTTTTATTAATTTCTTTCACTCAAACACACAAATTTTCTTTAACTTACGAAGAAATACAAATATTAACTATTTAAAACCATTTACCTAAAGGAAAAATATTAGAAATATTAACATTTTATTATAATAACAAAATATCTTAACAAATTACTGCCAATTGTTTTGTTTTGATTTCACAAACTGAATAATAAACGTCGAACTCGTTGAGTGTTCGTGACGTAGATGCGCAGAACGAAACAAAAATAGAAACGCGAATGCGCTATCTGTTTTAGTTGTATCATGCTTAGAAATGAAGAAAATAGCAGCCGGTGTACCGAAAGGAAGTGACCTAGGACCAACCTTGTATGTTTTAAATACAAAAGTCATTTCAGCCTATATCAAAGCTTTCATGGTCACCATATCTGATGATACTGAAATATTGGTGCCAAATAAATCTGATACAAAGGTTTCACCAAAATTCCAAAATACTGTCAATAAAGTAAGAGTTTGGCAGCAAAAATGGCGTATAAAACTAAATTAAACAAAATCAACGCACATAAATTTTACAAAACAAAAACATAAATACTGTTCCAATTACTATAAACACTACAGAAATACCTTACTTCAATATTTCCAAATACCTTGGGATTACATTGGATGGAAAGCTTAAATGGAAAGAGCAAATCAAGAGCTAGGCTTGAGTTACAGTAGAATGTACTGATTACAAGGAAATAACTCTGACCTATCTACCCAAAACAAATTAATTTTATATAAGCAATTACTGAAACCCTTGTGGACATATGAGTCCAACTATGGGCTGTACAAAGAAAACTACAAGTATAGTCCCTTGTGGAAAAATAAATGCCCAATTGTATATATAACATAGTTAACTACATTGTGACCTTCAAATTGAAATGGATACAGAAGTGATTAAGAAGTACGCTGTATCACACAATTCGCGACTGCAAGCAAAGTCATACCAACTACGAAATGGAGACCGTCTTAAACGTACCAGACAATAATCGGATATTAAAAAGAACCAAGCCTCGTGAGCTGACGGTCTTAAAGCAAGTATTACAACTATAAAATTCTCCTTAAAGTCAATTATAAATAAGAAAGAAATAACATTTGTTGATCTTTCATAGATTGGTCCTGATTTACTGGGGGGTTTTGGACCGGGAATAGTCCTATACTGTTCGTTACTGATACTTTCTTCCAAGCGTTTTTTGAAAATTTTCATCGGAAAGAAATAAAATCCTTACCTCAGTAATTTACTTAACCATTTTATTAAATCCTTTAATATCTTCAACCTTAAGCTCTTACAAAGCATGTTCTGTCATATTGTCAACAAAATAACCTTTAAAAAGCTTTCACGTAAATATATGATAACTTCTTTGAGTCATTGGATAAAATGCTTTTACTACTTTTTGTAATTCGTCTGAAAATTGCCTCAAGAAAAATGATGCAAGGAAAAAGAAAAAAAAAGGAGATGGTTTGACATGAATTTTCAAAGCTTCTCCATAAAAGATCGAATCTCATCAGTTGCACTTTCGATGTGCAGCACAATTCTTTCGAAATCGAATCAATTTATGTTCAAGATTCTGTTTTGCGCAATGAATTCGATTTCTACACTTTTTCAACCATCTATATTTGATTACAATATTCATTCATATTTTATCTATGAACATTTATATAACAATTTAATAATGGACATTGGATATTTCAGATTTGTGTTTGTATCTTATTTTATTGAATTATCCAATAAGGAACAAAACCAGATGATGATTTCAATCACATAAATAAAACAACAACAAATACTTTGTTTCTTAAATATCCTTTTCTTCATAAGTACATACAAAAAAAAAAGAGAAAAGGAGAAGTGGATTTGTACATGAAAACAGGAAAAGAAGAAAAAGGAAGGAAATGATGCAATTACAATAAGGGAATTAGGAACGCATATAAAGAAAAATCCTCAGACTCTAGGATTTTCCAAATACTAGTACTCTTCAGGAAAATAAGAGGCTTAAGTTTTTGAAATGTTTATTATTATTTTTATTTGAAAAGGGTATTACTTCACTTTAGCCGTATTAGGAGTGAATTTCAGAAAATGTTACAAAGTACAAAATATCATACATTTTATGAATCAAGCTGCATAATATTATGAAGTATAATAAGGCTACGTCAATATATTCTAGGAATGTTGCAAACTCAAATTAACATATTTTCTGACGTAGGTTTATTTTTTAGAATAGTGCGATGTATGATAACTTTAAAGCAAGGACAATGCATAGCCCAAAATATCTGCTACTGACGATTTTCAATTCTAATGAATTTCTAAGAATGAAAAAAAAATAACTGATTTGAATTTCATGGATGTCAAACTCGTGCAGTGTTTGAGGAAAAACTTCCACTACAGCCACTAACTTCAATTATTTTATTGTTACCGACGCGTTTGTTAAAATATCAAAAATTCCACATTTAATCCCACTGCGGGAGAACAACAAAACAAGTTATACTAATGATTCCGGGGGCTTTCGTAATAATTCAATTTCCGGTATAACTTTATTGTTTTGAATCAATTTCTAGTAAACTTTCATTTGCATTAACATGGCTGTAATCAAAGTCATAAGTCATGCTATAAAATATAAAATAAAAAACTATGTTAAATTTTGTATGAAGCAGCACCAAAGGACATTGAAAGTTCTCACTATATTTGGATTTTAATTTATTTTGAAACTGAACTGATATTTGGGTTACATTAAAAGCCAAAGTATAGAAGACCTGATTTTAAAATCCCGCAAAATAAGTTTTTAAATCCAGTCTGGTAAAATGCTGTTTTTGTTTTAAATCCCGTCTTCGGAATCCTTTTTTTTATTTCTAAATCTCGGTTTTCTAAAGTTCAATAACTAGATTTGATAGCAAAAACGGGTGCTCTTTAATGTTTCAGGTTTTAGAAAACTGTTTCTTTAAATCCCGATTTCAAAATTCTATGCTTTATAATATCTTTTCTCATCATTCCGCTTTTTCAATGGTCCAGTTTTTAAAATTATTAAATAATTGGGTTTGATAAGAATGCTTTAAAAAATGGGACCAGCGGGATTTATATTTTTAATAGATTAAGATTAATATTTTGAACAAGCGAGATCTTAGAGGACAAGATTAAAAAATATTGGACTAAAACTGATGGAATTCAAATTTTTGTCGGGACTTTTTAAAAGCGGGTTTTTAAAAAGAGGATTTAACAAAAGAGGATTATAAGATTTATGATTTATTAAAAAGAAGAATTTAAAATAAAACCTGGTTACAATATGAAGGATTTTAAGAAACCGTGTAACTAAGCGTTATACTTCTCCTCTATCACCCCGAACCTGAGACAATAAAACATAACACCAGCCGATGTGCCTACTGCATCATACATATAAAGATTCAGAGGAAATATAAATGTAGAGCCATTCACCTGCTTTCAATTCACAGTGATTTTTCACAGAATATTTATATAAAATATAAACACAAATTCGTCTTCTGTCCTTTACCCAGTTTGAGTACAAATCCTGTTTAATTATAGGAAAGAATTCTCGAGCACTGTTAATACCTCGAGTATACAAACGTCTTGTATTTTTTTGATCCCGAAACACCTTTTTCCTTTCCCCGGTTTATTCCGACATCTACTTCTTCTAAGCGTTTGACGGACAGGCTAAGGCCACCCAGTTTATTGTCTAGTTTGCTGTTAGGGGCAGGGGGCTTCCCTCTCTGTGGCTAAATCTTTCTAAGGACGATGAGGGCATAACTTGTCACAGCGAGATATAGCACCGCTTATCTTCTGGTTTGCCACTAGGGGCACGAAGGGAATTTAGCCCTGTTTTTTCCGCCAACCACTTCTTCTAAGTGTACTAGGGACAGGGAACGCAATCCCAACCCCATCTATTATTCCAGGGTCACTGCCTATGAGAACGTCAGACAAGCCTGTCGTCGGGGCTAATAATCCGCTGACCATTCTCTAACATTTGTTAGGGACAGGTCTTAAAACGAATATCACCCTAAGAATTCCAATATTAGATTTTTTGAAGTACCTTTTAATTTTATCTCTATATACCTATATAATTTGTGAAGTATTAGGAATAAATTGTTAGTTTAAGTAGCAAGGAAATTAAACTATATGAAATAGCTTGTTGCATAAGTTATACCAATATAACCATTACGGTTTAAAGAAAATAAAGTTGATTACAAATCGGAGTTGGAAAACTCCAAATCCAAGTTTTTTCTTTGTTTGGGAAGAACCCTGAACACCGACTAGTCTTCCTTAACCTCGTACAAAAAAGCATCACGACTGTTTTGCAGAAAGGGGGATATCGATCCCAATCCAAGTAAAGCATAGGTTGTTTTGTTTTTCTACTTCTGTATTTTCTTTTAAGTTAATATCGCGTATCAATAGAAAGAATAATGCATTCTGTAGTCCTAACAACTCGGCCGAATTGTTATATTATTCACTCGTGTATAAAACATTGACTTTGTTTGAATATAACTTCTTGAAACTTCTCTAGGCAATAAAAGCAATGAAATTGTCAAAATATACTTTTTCTGAATTAATATAAAGAAAACTATCAGAAAAATGTGCATTTAAACGAAAACAAAATTCAATTCTACCTAAAGGATATAAAACAAACCAATAGCAAGTAGAAAAAGTCAATAGGAAGTTACTTCAAACAAAGAAGAATATTTCATAAATCTTTGGTTTGTTAAAATTCCATTTTCCACTTCAACTAACAATTCTTCAATAAATCTAAAGTAACAAGTTATTGAATAGAATTCATTTAGTAACTTTATTTTATTCCCAGTAATAGATCAAAAAATAGAAAGGGTATTTACTGGACCAAAGAAAAGCTAATGTTTGTATAGATATTTCATTTCCTATCTAGCTTGACCATACATCTACATACACCTACAATGCTCAACAAACTATAGAATTCCTTATAGCTTTAAAATTTAATATCAAATTTTTCATTTTAATAAAGCAATTATTAACAAATAACTATGGTCACAAAATATAATTTAGAAATTTTGAAAAGTAATTATGTCAATTAGATGCCTGTTAGTTTTTAACGCAGCATTCTAGAGTGTATTCATTCATACAAGTAGTTAAACAAAACTACTCGTAAATAGTTTTTAAACTGAAAATCTATTTTCATTTTCCTGTTAAATTTCACAACGAGTTGAAATTTTTGAGGAAATTCAACTGTAACTTTGATTAATACAGAAAGTTTTTCATTTGATTTATAGATGTTTCAAAACTAAGCTGCATTTTTCTGTGAAAAATTGTTTTTAGAAATAAAAAAGTTGTGCACGTTAAAAAAAGTGTTTTAAAACTATTTTGGAAGAGGATATCGATGGCCCCATGCAAAACTATACTAAGTTAACTTAACAAAACTATACTAAGTTAACTTAGTATAGTTTTGAGATATTTATGTCATGTAAACCGCCGGCCGTATCGACTTCTCTTTTTCATTTTTTTTTTCATGGAAATCCGACAAAAAACCTTGAAATTATAGCTTAAATAACTGAATGAAGTTATTTTAACTCTAACTTTAACTTGTATACTATGTTGACATAGTATTTTTTTTGCTAATTGCTTCTTTTTATAGAGCCCTTTCAAGATAGTGGAAGCGAATATGCCCCAGATAATGAAGCACACAGTATTTTGACACCTCCTCAAAAGAATATTGTTGATCATAACCATCAGCACGACACTCCCGAAAATCTGAAAACCAAATCTGGAAGAAAGGGCCCCATCAATCAAAAACTTTGGAAACGGAATCAAGCCAAAAGTTTAAAAAATTCAAGAAAACCTTTCACTTATTCAAAAGGTGTTTCAAGAGAAGAAAAACGTATGCTGAAAGAATGTTGAGACACTTGCAGGATGAAATGTGAAAGTAAAATTTCAGAGGAGGCCAGGTAAAATCTTTTTAAAAGATTTAATAAACTTGGATGCAAAACAAGGCAGTGGGACTTCTTGTCAAGGCTTGTTGAAAATAATGATAAAAAACGAACTCTTGTTGGTGTAACTTCAAAAAGGACATGCACTAGAAAGTATAATTTAGTCCAAGTTTGTCAAAAAATGTTTTTGAATACGTTTTCAATCTCTGCTCAAATGATCCGGACAGTTTTTGAAAAGATTGCGATGAGTAATGGAATAATCTTAAGTCCAGATAAAAGAGGGCAGCATTTCAGGCCAGTAAATGAGTTAAGAGAAAACTCAAAAATGTTTGTAAAGGAACACATTGAGTTATTTCCGCGAGTAGAATCACATTACTGCCGAAATTATGTAAACAAAAAATACCTAAGTAATGAAATTTAGTCAGTTGGAGATATGTTTCGTCTTTACGAAGAATGGTTTGAATCTAGAGATTATGATTTAATAAATAAGGTAACATTAAGGCAGTATCGTGACATCTTTAACTTTAACTTTAATTTAAGTTTTTATGTTCCAAAGAAAGATCAATGCGATTTCTGCTTGAAATACGAAAACATGACTCCTGAAGAAAAAATAGCTTCAAAATTTGAAAATGATCAACATTTGTTCAACAAACAAAAAGCTCGAGAGTTAAAAGAAGCAGACAAAACAACTGCACAAGCTTCATCAGCCACTGTTACTGCTTGTTTTGACTTCGAAAAAATACTTTCCACTCCTACTGCCAATGCAAGCTGATTTTATTATAAAAGAATACTACAAGTTTATAATTTCACGGTTTATGAACTTGCCTCTCATGAAGCCAATTGCTATGTTTGGGATGAAACCATCGCCAAAAAGGGGTGTGTAGAGGTTTTAAACTGCCTTCTTAAATTTATTGAAGAATACGTGACAAATGGTGTACTAAATTTCCATTTTTGGTCAGACAATTGTGGTGGACAAAATAAAAACAAGGTTTTGTTCGGTTTTTTTGGGTGGGCATCCAAAAACTTTAAGATAAACATCACTCATAGATTTTTAGAGAAAGGCCACACCCAAAACGAGTGTACACATACATGCATTAATTGAAAAAAGTCAGAAAAATAAAATAGTAATTGAATACACACCAATCCAATGGTATTCAATTATTAGGAATGCAAAAACTAAAGAACCGGTTTATAAAGTAACAGAAATGATACAAGATGATTTCAAGGATTTTAAAACTTTTTCATATTCTCTGAATTGGATACAAAATACGGATAACGAAAACCTGACAATAAGTAAAATTCGTGAAGTATATTTCAATGCTGACAAAAATTATGTGATGAACTACAAATACTTGTTTGAAGATGAATTCAAAATAATAGAATTAAACGCTGCAAAAACAAAAAAAAAGAAACAAGAACCGATCAAAAAAGTTTCCGCAGGAAGTGTTTGATAGAGTTTACAAGGAACCTATTGCCGTTTCCACTGAAAAATATTTGGACCTTATTTCGCTTTGCAAAAAAAATCGTATTCCATCAATTTACCAGGAATTCTACAGGACATTAAAAACCGCAACTTCTGTTCCAGCTCCATCATCAGATACCGAAAATGATGACTAAACATAATTACATTTTACAAACAATGTGAAACTCTTTTTTTTTTGTTATATGTAAATAAAAAAGTTGATCTTTAATAGTTCTTTTTATTATTTGTATATTCTGTATATTCTATAATTATACATTGAAAGTGCAAAAATTTCATAGTAAACAATTCTAAGTAACACTTAGGGCCCCGGGTTCTTAATATGTTGCGTCCACTTTTATACTAAGTGAACTTGTAATAGATTTCAAATATATTCTTTCGGTGCAGTTTAATACTAACATGACATAGAATCATTTGAAGTAAGAGCTGAACACTAATAAACATACCAACTCCAATTTAACCTAGAACACGCATTAACACTGATTCGACGGTTAATTAAAAAAAGCATACAAATAATATAACAACTGATGTATTCAACTCAGAAATCTATCAACTAAGAAAAAAGTTATACTCAAAAAACTTTGAACCTTTCTCCTGAAAAATAGCATATTTGCACTTAGTATAGTTTTGCATGGGGCCATCGATATGTTGACTGCTCTGTTAGTTATTTTGATTTAAGTTTATTGTTAACAATCATTATATGGTACTACTTGTTTAATTATATCTTATTTAAATGGTTTTCCACCTGAAAAAAAATTAACTACAAAAATGAAAAAGTAGAAAAGATATACGAAAGAAAAATTATTGATCCTTTCTCGGTTTATCTTAAAATGCAGCTGAAAAACTTAATTAATTTCAATTTTCTTTGGTATTAGATATTAAAATTAGGTGGCGCAACAGTCCGTGGAGAACTAGGGCCTAGTGACTTACAACTCTCAACCATTCCTGTGTGCGAGTAATGTTGTCAGGAATGGAAGGGACCTACAGTTTAAAGCCGAATCCGAACAGTTAATTTGAGAAAGCACTTTTCTTGACAAGAATTACTCTTGGAGAATTTGTCAATCCCTCACAAGAGGCAGTACCCGTGAAAAAAAAACTTTAGGTGGCATAGGCGGGGATCGAACCCAAGACCTCTCGCATGAAAGTCAAATGCACCAACCATCATTCCACGGGTACCACCGGTAATAGATATTGGACAACAAAATATTGGTAATCTAAACAAATTTTTGAAAATTCGAAACGAGGAGTTAAACGGGACTCGTTTAATTGCAATAATTTGTAATTTTAATATTGTGTACTAGTAATCATTTTATTGACAGTAAAATTAAACATTTTTCACATCAGTATTTTATCTTTTGTTTGATAATTGTGTTCTTCTTTAAATACGAATATTAATTTAAGGTTCAAAGATGTTACATCAATATAACTCAAAAAGTCATTAAGAGATTTCAAATGGAGTTGGTACTATTTTGATTGAGATATTAAGAGCTATTATATACATAATTAAGAAATATGCTAGTGATGTTGAAGTGCCTACTCCAGAAATACGATATCTTAGCCATATAGATAAATTATATTGATAGTCGTGTTTTTGTTTTTTTTTTTTTTAACTCCAGAATCATTTATATTTACTAGCCAATTTACTGGACGTTGTTCTATCCTTCAATCTAGTGGATCAGACATTGATATAATTTTGATTCCTTAGCTATGAGTAACTTGGTTGAGATTTCGAAAACATTGGAATTGGATGTGTCTTGACTATGATTGATAAAGCAGATATCTTATGAAAATGAAGACAAAATTATCTTGTTTGTGTAACCCTTATTTAGGAAAAGTTAATTAATATTAAGGTTCATGGTAACCGAAAGGCATTTTTACAGTTTTTTTTCTATTCAAAACATTACTTATGCTTCTGGACTTTAACTTTACAAAAGTGAAATAAGGCCAATTTTCAAAAGTTGGTCATATTGCGTATTGACAAAGTGAAATAAGGCCAAATTATTTTGAGAAATTACTTACTTACTCGTACTTACTAGATTTCGGTGGCACTACAGTCCTGTGTGAACTAGGGTCTCACCCAACAAACTTCTCCATCTAAGCTCGATCCCTAGCTAGATGTCTCCATTTGAGCACTCCAAACTGGGTGAGCTCACTTTCCACTTGTGCGCCACCTGATCCTTGGTATTCCTCTATTTGGTGTGGATTCGACGACTTTCCGGGCCGAAGCATTGGTTTCCATGCGCTCAACGTGACCCAACCATTTCAGTCTTTGAACTTTTATCCTTCTGGCTAAGTCTACGTCGCTGTCGTTCCATCTTCTCCTCCACTCAGTACGCGAAGAACTTTTCTCTCGAAACGACCCTAGGTAATTTTATTCGCTTTTGCTTATGCACTTTTAGCCCAAAGAAACAGCGGTAAGTAAGATTAATTCTTTGTTTGTTCTCAGTGCAGGTGTTGTTTTCTGTGTTCATAGCAGAGTCTAAGTAGACAAAGTTCTTAAATACCTCAAAGTTACGTCTGTCGATGGCGACGTTTGGACCGAGTTGTTGCGTAGGTTTTGTAGGTCTTTTCTTGATGACAGCATGTACTTTGTTTTGCCCTCATTTTTTGGCATCGAATGGTTCTGTTAAGTTGTTTCCAACCTTTATGGAACAGCGTGAATCCTATATACTTATCCTGTACAAACAGACGAGTTTGGCAGAGATGCCAAAAATAGACATAGGTCTATACAGTTCGAACCTGTAGATGCTGTTATATGCGGCCTTGAAATCGATGAATAGATGATGGGTATCGATTTGATAAAAAAAAAAATATTTGATCCACTGTGGACTTTCCTGGTCTAAAACAACACTGATAAGGACTTATCAATCAGGTTGTTGAGCTTTAGACATTCAAATATTACGGCAGAGAAGTTTTTTTAAGCTATGTTTTGTAGATTGATTCCTTTATAGTTTTTGCAGTTAAGAGGATCTCCTTTTTTCATTCTCAGGCAAAAAATACTGAGGTTCCATTTATCGGGCATGCTTTTTCCGATGAAATATTGGTTCAAACATTGCTTCAGGACATGAAACAGCTGTTTCTGAGGGAAGAGCTGTTGATTGTTTAACTCCAATTCCAGATGAGTCTGGTATGTTGAGAAATTGGTCTGGAATAGCATTTAAGAGCTAGATTCGTAAGGTAATGAATAGTTAAGCTTCATTTCTAATGGATTTTTCTTTCTCCCATGCTTTCCCAGTTAAATGTCCGGCTTGGTATATTGTTAAATTTCAGTTTTTTCATCCAAACGTTGGCTTCTTAATGGAAATATAATTTTAATGGTTTGAACAAATGTCTAAACATTGAATTGTTTGAGTTGTGTGACTTGGTAAGTATAATAAAATTATATCATTCTTTTCAGCAAATTGTAACATTTCAAAAGCATTGTTGTGAGACTTGTGACCTTTCAATAAAAGTAGAGTCTTACCTACGGGTTTTCGTGGCGTGATATGATCTTTCTTATCCTCCGCGTTACAAGCTATGACGTTAACATTCTCCTTCTTCTCCCAAGCAGTCTTTGACACATTTTTGAGTTAACACTTTTCCCGTATTAAGTATGTTTACAGGTTTGTCCATTAAATTATTTTCTGTAAAAACATCCTGCAGAATTTCAAAAAATCCATTTTTGGGCGTGAGAAAGGGGTAGATATTCAGATTTTTTCAATGAAATATGTCCTCATCCCATTCAAAAAAAGATGCTTTACATGAATAGCCGGGTTTTGTTTCATTTTTCCGCCAGTTCAAACGCCAAGAACGCTTATTTTCGACTCAGATAGTTTAAGTTCAATGTCTTATGTCTATTCCAAAAACACGTGTCGTTTCCACATAGCGCCGCCGCGCCGCCGCCGTCTCAAATTTCAAAATTTAAATTTTTCAGACGTGTCTCACGTAATACACCTAGTTTTGTATGCAGTTGTTAAGTGCTTACGCTCAAATTACGTTAAAATATGATGACTCTCAAAAACGATATTGCATTTTAAAAGAAAACTCAAATTTTCAAAAAATAAGTTGTGTGTATAAACATTAATTTGCTTAAAACTTTGATTTCCAAGTTGGATCTCAATCATCACAATGGTTTAGGTTTTCGGCGCGAGAATAGACAGACAGATAGACGGACGGACGGACGACTTCTTTACCATCGTTTGATCAAAATCTCGTATAGACATTTTCACGAACAAAACAGTCCCTGTGTGTCAAAAGTAAAAATAATTCCACTTTTCTTTGACATATGTGCAACTTCCAAGTTGCTTTTAACTAAATAAACAAATCTATTAAAAGGACAAAAGCTCCCCTTATAAACCCAAATAAATTAGTTATACAATTAATTCAAGTAATTACTGCTACTGATTGGTAATTTATTTTAAAAAGGGATAAAAATACATTAAATTATTCAAAGAGACTTTTTTCACAATGAGGTGCCTTTGATAACATTTTAACTTTTATAATATGCTTCGGCTCATATTTACCACATATACATACCTGTGAGGGTTAATTTTTATTAAATGATTTTCATTTGCGTGTAATATTTTTCCTTTAATGTTGAAATAATTTCCTTCTGTTTGTGAACTCAATTAAAAATTTAATAAAAAAGAATGAGTTAAAAGCTCTGGAGAAAGGTGTTAATAAACCATAAATAAAAGTTAAAGTTCACAACAATTATTTAAAATACTGCCCAAGGACAAATATGAGACATATTCAGCCTTATTAAATATGTTTAAATATGTTTCAACCGAACGTCATTCCATGTAATTCATATTCAAAAGGTTCCCCTTATAATGAGCATTCAATTCCGGCGAAATGCAACTCATTTAACAGCTTAAAATTTCACTTATTTATTGGAGTAAGAAGAGTAAGAAAACAACGTTAAAATTTAATTATTTCAACGAAAAACGAGAAATTAATAAATTAAATTTATTAATTTCTGTTTTTTTTTTTTCAAATCAATCAATTCTCAGCAAAGATATGATTTACTGAAAATGCAGGGAAACCCTGACATTGCGGCTAAAAATTGTTTTTAATTAGACATTGATTATATCTGAAAATGTAATTTAAATGTGGTAATAGTTTATTTAACAACAGTCCAACGGATTGTAATGATCTCTTTTTTTACCTCAATCAACAGGTCTGTCAATATTGCATTTCAATATCGTAACTATGATTGCTTTTAGTTTATCATTTAAATTTCCAAATAAAAAACTTCAATTACACTTTTTTATCAACCGAAGTTTTAGATTTCACTCTCTGTTCCCATAACAGAGATGGGAAAATTTATTGAATTAGAATATAAATTATAAATTTAGAATATAAATTAAACAAATTACTGTTTTAAAAGGATTTGTTTATTATTTTATTGCGGTAAGACATTGTAGTTAGAAAATAATTAAATAATTTACTATACTATTTCTTCTGGTGACTTTGCATTGCTGTCGAGCAAATTTCTGCATATCTATGGGTGATTATACAAAAGTTGGGTAACTTTTGGTGATATTTTGTTTACGATAGTTTTTAAATCAAACTTCTATAAATTCGGGTGTATATGATAGCTAATCTAATTAATATATTGTTCCTAATCGGGCCAGTCACTTTTTTGAGTACATTGTAAGATATTTAAAAATTTCAGAATTTGACTACCAGAGGACTGACGAGTATACACAGTTTTGAAAGTATTATAGTGAAATTTAATACAAATTAGTAAAAATCTCTTAGGATTTAATAATGATCACTTAAAATTACTTAGTAACAATTAAAAATAATTATTTATATGTAATACTAGGAGAAAATACTACATCAGTTTTCAAAACAGACTTTTGACATTTAACGTAACGTTATTCACTTATCTTTTACAACTTTCACATAGTTTTACTAAATATTTCAAAGTAATCAACAAACAAAATCTAAAAATATTCATCTTAAAAGTACTAATGATCAAGAAATGAAGAACAATAACAATTTACCTGAAACAGAACTGACACCACACTACTGACGAAAAAGACGAAATTTGAGATTATAATCAGGACTAATGTTTTTTTTTTGGAGTTTCCAAACTACATTTTAACAAATCAAAGTCTAATATGAAAAATTAAAATTAACTTTAGATTAACAAAAAAATAACTACTCACTAAAAACTGACGTGTTGACTGGCTAAGCACGTGTATAGACAACAAACATAACCCAAACTCTGGTACAGTTATGGTGGCCGTCAAATTGTGCGACCCGCAACTAACACTTTATTACCAACATTAAAATTCAAAGTGGGATTTGACGTTGAGTCGGCGATATTTCGCACGAATTTTAAATTTAAATAACACACAAGAAACTGACGAATAAAACTGAACACAAAATTTCTTATTTTTTTAAATAAAGTGGAGAACATTGCATTATGAAAGTTGTAGTATATATTAAACTATATACATCGCAGATTGTATTAATTTAATAAGTTTTCTCAAATCAATGATAATGTTTAATAGACAGTCACTTAATGGTTGGTTTTCAGGGTTGTGACATGCCAGAGGACTGACGTTTTAAGAACTAATTGTGTTTTTTTTAATAACTTGTATTCAAAATGAAGAACTGAAATGGGGTGACTAAATAAAGGTCTTTCCATTGTTTTAAAATAAATTGCAATCTCAATAAAATATAATCAGACTTTGTATATATTGGTCGAGTTACCTAACTTTTGTATAATCACCCATATTTTACATAAAATTGGACACTTCCCTATGAAATGGATTACATCTTTCCTTACTCTTAAGTTATAAAGGCTGCAGTAGATAGGCAGATCCTCCCGATATGTTATAATAATTAAGGCTTATTATTTCTCCTTTCATTTTAAAAAAATTGCCGATATGAGCTCCTGTTTGTTCTCGTTTCGAAAGTAGTTACTTTCGCATAAATTGTGATTTAGATGGTTGTACGTAGATCTATGCACCGAGGATGTAGCTTCATTAATAGCGTCGGCTCTCAGTTTTTCATCTAAATTTGCAATAAGATTACGGAGGTCGTCATCGCAGTATTTACCATTTTCATCAACTATTCGAAAGTCCGTTCTACAGTAGGCAGCATCAGATATTTGTAGGCTTTAACAATCTCGATTGGTTCTCTGTCATAGTCCCATTTCTCATTCCTGGCTGATGCGGCTAGCTTTTTAGCCAAATATTTGAGCAAATAAAAATGCGAAGTGAACCAAACACAAAAAAATAAAAAGCGATAGAATTGCAAGTTTAATATACTTTATTCTTTATTTATTTAACAAGGAGATGATATGTCGATAAACACTAATAATGGACTGTGTCCAACGCCTACACAGTATAGGCTTTTATACTTATTTCGAGTTCCATCTGTGCACCTGCATAACACTTGTTGTTGGTTGTTGTTACTGCTTCAGCTTAGGTAACTTAAACTAAGTCATCGTTGTCGGTCGCAACTACCGCTATTTGGGAGCGAGGATCGATGATGGACAACTTGGTATATGTGTCAAGGGCAGCCGATACTGTTGATGTTGATGCTCTGTGCTTATGTTCCATATCTGTAGTCAATGGTGCAGGTGTTACGAAAAAATACAAGATTTGTATTTTTCGGTCGCAACAACAGTTACTTGGGAGCGACCGATGTTGATGATGTTGACTTCTAAGGTTTGTATTTTTCGGTCGCAAGTACCGCTAGTTGGGAACGACCGATGTCGATGGTGCAAAGACAGTGCAAGTGCATTGGATGGCCTTGGCATTAGCCTAGTTGTGAGTAGATGATGACTTCTGTGCTAGGGCAAGTTCGATTGACAACAACAGCTATTATTTGTTTTTGGCATGGACATTGAAGTTGCTGTTTGGTGCTAGAAGGAAACTAAAACATTATAGGGCTACACTGGCTGTTCTACTAGAACCGTTTCGCAATATCATCACCTTGAATTTGCTCAAATTGACTTTTAGATTCCATAACCGGCAATACACATTTAGTCGGTTAATCATCAACTGTAGAGTTTCGGGCGAGTAGCAAACAGTATGACGTCATCTGCAAAAAGCAAGGCTTTGATGAGTGTCCTCGATATTTCAATTCCACCAGGAAGAAAATCAATCAGGTCCTCTATGAACAAAGCAAAAAGATTTGGGCTTAAATTGAAACCTTGCTTGACTCCCATCTTCGATTCGAAATTCTTCGACTTTTTGGCACCATTCCATACCGCTGCCTTATTTTCGTCATAGATGCTTTCTAGAATCTGCCCAAATTTGTCTGACATCCCATAATTGTAAAACTTGAAGAATAGCGATCGGCGTTCAACGGTATCAAAAGCTGCCTTGAAATCGACAAAAAATACATAGAACTTCTTTTTTATTCAATAGAGGTTGCCGCTTTGCTTTGTAATACAAAAATATTGTCGATAGTCGAGTAGCCACTTCTAAAACCTGCCTGAAAATCCCCAAGCAACTTATTATCATGCATCAAACGGGTCAATCGGTTATTTAATAATGTTGCGAATATCTTGCAGGTGGCATTGAGGAAGGATATCCCACGGTAGTTGGATGGATTATCAATGTTGCCTTTCTTATGTATGGGAAAAATTAAAGAATTTTGTAACTGTTGTGGAATACTTCCATTATCCAAAATTGTATTGAAAGCCGATGTTAAACTTAAAGTTAGCCTTTCTGTTTCATATTTAAAGAATTCCAGTGGTATACCATCAGGTCCTGAAGCTTTTCCGTCCATCAATTTCACTAATACGGTTTTTAACTTCGTCATGAGTTATGACACTATCCAAAATATCATTCGAGTACGGAGGTTTAGCGTATTGGAAAGGAAGCGTAAGACTCTCTGGGTTCAAAAGTAACTTAAAGTGATTATGCAATACATCGATATTTACTTTCAAACTGATTTTTGGTTTTGCTCCATTTAATTGGTTAAGAGCCTCGGTTTCATAAAACTTTGTTTTTTTTCCTTGCATATTTCATTGAATTCTGCGTTTTGCAACTAAATACATTTTTTTGAAGGAATGGCAGCAGGCCAGATCACTGTCACTACCAGATATTTGACAATTTTCTAATGTAATATTTTTTAAATCTTCTGCTCATACCGCAAAATATTGAAACAGCTTACCATTTGTCTGTGAAATTATAGGACTTTGAAACAAATTCTGCAAACGTGTGAAAAGAAAGTTTCTTACTGAAATATATTTGAATATTGGACGCTTTTTGGCAACTATTGAAAGAGCACTGACTTATCATCTGACAATGCTGTAAGTTCTAGAATTCCTCTATAATTAGCTGAAAGTTTTCAAAACTGTTCAAACGATGAACTGAAAAAATCAAAAACATCTACTCTCGTCTTGAATTTAATGCTAATTTCAAATAGTGGTCTTTTTGTAAGGTTGGAATTTTCAACACCTTTGAAAAAGTACTGATAAGCCTTTATCGCAATGATTTATTTGTTTTTATATATCCACCAAAAAGCTTTAAATAAAACTATACAGTTTTTTGTTTAAAACAACTGATTAAAGACTCTCTTGAACTTGTACTTGATTTTATAAAAAAAAAACATGATTCAGTTAAAAATATGCATACAATTCCACATTCATTTTATTTCCAATTCCATTTGTTTTTTGAAAAATAAAGTTAAATTCTGGAAAAAATAAAATTTTAACAAATTGATCGAATAACGATGAAATGAAACCAAAACATTTCCAGCTATCGTAATGTAGTTTGAATAAAGCGAAAAGGCTACAAAATTGCTATACAAAAATGTTGGAAAATGTTCATCCTCTCTAACTATATTATTCCCGAATTCCTTGAATCAATTTGATGAGATTCAAGATTTTGGTTCAACAACGAAAAACATTCGATAATAATAGAACTTTTATCTAACTAAGTACATAGAAATATTTAAAGTACTTTTTTATATTTTCAACTGAGAAAATTCGAAAAGCATTCAAATCGAAAATACTCACCTCCTGCACTGTTTCTGAACATCATCATATATTATGTAGGTTTGACACGTGTTTGTGTAATCCAATATTACAAAACTTAATTTTACCACGGCCATGCACGGTCTAAATGATTTCACTCTATTTGTGGTATGTAAATTTAGAAAACTTGAAAATTTGTTTTAATCAAATAATGTTCATGTAAACACGCCAACTTACTTTTGATGGTTTAGAGTCTGAGGAACAATAATTGTACTTCCTTAATAACATATAAAATCCCGATGATATGATTCCGCATATTTACATATTGGCAATCCCCCAAGTCTATAGATTTATATGAACACTCATAAATTCCTCGAAAATTAATATTCATTCATCACGTATACTCACTCGGCTGATGCAGATATTCTCGTACTCTCATCATACATCATTTCAATGCATCAAAATTTATTTTTCATTTAAATGGTAATGGATTATTTCGGAAAATAAATTTTAATACTATACTGACATGCAGCGAGTGATTTTATTTGCTGGCACAAAATGTTCAACCTACATTCTCAAAATACATAAATAAAGTGCGAGTTCCATATTGGGTTTAAGGGCTGTAAAAGTTGTTTAAAATTGATAAATTAGTAAATTTTGTTATGTGGCAGGATTAAGCTGATGGACTTTTTACCTCCTAAAATTATCGAGAATGACAAATATTTGTTATCGATCGAAATTTCAGCAATTAAACAATTTCAAATTGAGTTGTCTCTTATTGAAATTGAGCTCTTTTGTGTGTGATGTCTAAAAGGTCGTTAAGTTAACATTTTAAAGATCTTCTTTTCACAACAGTCTTATTTTATTGAATTTTCTGCATAAATTGATTTCATACTTTTGAATTCACTAAAAAATATTATTTATTGAAACCAATACCAGCCTTTTAGTGACAGGAGAAAGAAAAACTCCATTTCATATGTAAACACGAATGAAATGAACAATATCACAATATCTCCAATAATCTCTTTTGAAAATGAAAGGTAAGGTAAAGATACATACGTGATATTTTTTTCAAAAGAATTGTTTTTAATTATTCATGTCCACGCGAAGACTATACTATATTGTTAAATTGGGATATCAAAGGGTTCAATTTATTTTGTTTTCCTCAATTTGTTTTTGTTTGTTTAAGAGAGTGTGTAAATATCTTAAAAAGTTTTCCACGAACACTTAATATTGTACATGTCTCAAATATGAACAGTAATGAACATGTATAGTACAAGAGGACTTAAAATAATTTATTTCTTTTAATACATCTGAAAACGTGGGTTAAATCCAAGGTTGTTTATTTCCATTTATAGGTGTACAATGTAAAGAGCAAAAATAAGTACGTATACATTACAGATTACCACTTTGTAGTAATTTTCTTTTTTTATCCTTAAGCTTTGAGGTGGGGCTTATGTTGATGATATATCGTATTTTTCGCCACCATAATCTTGAACAAGCTTAGTTGTTATTAGGGCAGTTTCTGCGGACCAAGGACTTAAGGAAATACCCATTAATTCTAAATATAAACACAATTACAGCAAAAAATACACCGCTGGAGATTTATCAAAGGAAATAAATTGAAGTAAGAATTTAGTATTCTAAATATGATTTATAAATTATGGTAAATGATGGGGATTCAAACCTTTAACATGTTTGGTTAAGTTGCCAGTCCTTAACAAGCCAAGAATACAACACAAAAGTAGACGAAAAGACAGAAGAGGACTCATTCCAATTTTTGATATAACAAAAAGAACAGACATTTGCAGAATTTTATTTTAGGATTTTAGGTGACATCCTGTTTTTGTTAATAAAAAATGTCCTTTACTACATCCAGGAATCAGGATGGTCAAGGGTGACACACCCTTCTCACCGACTTCTCTTGTTATCATTTTCTTCACCTATGAACCTTTCTCTGCTTTATGAAGTCCGAGTGAGATTATGTAGCCTTAAAGTGTCATCAACCTTTATGGAAGACTGACCAGAAATTATTTAGACTTCAACTCGCCTAAAAATACTAAATTACAACAGCAAGTTTATATGAACAAGCTGATGGGAGGGAATTTTATATTATGCTAAGGTAGATTACGACTTCCTATGTACTTTGTTTGGCATAGTTTATGCAAATAAGAAGGAGAAATGTTCACAGGTCATGAATTTGACATTTTAAGGAAAACAGATTTTTTATACAAAACTTTTATCGATTCACAGCTCTGAACTTTTTTCGAATTTATAATTCTCTCAAAAATATCTGTGAGAACTTGCCATACACTGATGCTTACCACCAATTTTAATTAAACACCAAAAAATTCACTGCCCAGCTATTATGTCGGAATTAACGAAAAACGATATTCTGATAATATATTATTCATAGCCTCCTAGGATAGTCCGAACACCACAGTCCATGGGGTGACACTTCAACCAAACAAAAACAGAAACAAAAACCAAAACTTTTACATAACTTTTCTCTCCCCACACATAAAATTTATTATGCACCTTTAAAGCTCTGGCAGGACAGGATGATGATGCATGATGTATTTTTTCTGTTTTTTGAAAAGTACAGAAAGTTGTGGGTGTGACATTCAGAAAAAAAATTAATTTTTAATTTACTATCAAAACATACTTAACTCAACTTCTTTGGGCATCTGCTTCTGTTAAAGTGCTTAAAACATTGTGTAAGGTACCTACTCTACTCAATGTCTTATCTTATTTCTTATGGTTATTTATCTTTAAGCAAGTTTTCTAACAATCATTATATTTTTGTTGTTGTTTTTGTTTTTGTGTTCATCTAAGGATTCAAAACTTCCATCTCATCTGAAACTATTTTCATTTTCCGGATATACTTACCCACACACAATATTTCGCTGTCAGAATCAGCAGGGGCGTAAAATTTCAAAATTGAAATTATATATTTTTGCACTCATATAGTTTCCCATCTCATCACAAAAACATGAAAGTTTCAAATGAAATAAAAATAGGTTTTTGTTTAAATTTTATGATGATTATGTTCTGCTGGTATATAGTGGGGGGAGGGAGTTTGATTAGCTAAGTATATTTACACAAAACACGTATTTGGGTTGGAGAGATAATAATTGTTCTAAATTCTATAGTTTATAGTTACTTACAATTTAATATTCCCGCATTTATGTATCCCACATAGTATTAATTTCAAATAAAGTTCATTTTAGCAGATGCAAGATAGTAAATTATAATTATTATTACTTTTCGGTTTTCAAGCCAGCCAGCGAACGTTGCAGAAGGACCTTCCTTTACCTGGAAATTTTATATCTTTAAAGTCCTTCGGATTTCGGAAATCTGTTCCATAAAACTGCACAAGATTGATGAAATATGTTGTTTTGATATTTTTCCAATAAGAAATTTAAAGATTTGAAAATTTGAATTTTAGACATGAAATTTTATTTTAATTTTTAATTTGTTTTCTTCTTATTTAAAGTTAAATATAATTTCGTCAATTTTTTTTATTATTTGTTTTTAAAATTTAATTTTATTTACAATATTTTATTTTTCCTTAAGGTAATAGTAATTAGGCTTTGTTTTTTTTGTTTAAGAATTTGTATTTTATTTTTATGCTTAAATTTAGAGTTTTTGAAAAAAGCCCAACTTTAGATATTTATAAATTTTATTGATATAATACAAATTAACAAAAATATTTTTTATTTTCTCTTTTAATTCGTTATCACCGATTTGATTCTTATATATATAATAATAAAATTAAAGAAATTGATTAAAGATTTACATTAATTAAAGAAAAACTATAAAGAAATAAAATTAGTTATTAACATTTATTTCACATACACAAAACGATTTCTGTTGAGAAACGTATATTTTTTATTTTGTTTGATTTATTATTAATATTAGTTTTTTGGAAGCTGATTTAAAATTTGTTAACAAAAATACCAAAATCTTAAACTGTGGCAACCCTATAAGAACAGAAATAACTCAAAGAATAGTTTTGTTAAAGTTACAAAGTATGAGTACATGTTAGTTACTTTTTGCTTCTGGCTTTTTCGGCTGGTCTTTTTCTTCATTTTCAATGTTAAAGTTCTTTGTAGTGGATATTTAATGGAAAACATTTTTTGAGTTTTGTAAAGATATAGACATGGGTTGTTTTTTTGTTGTTGCAAACTTTACTCCTACATATTCCAAGGAAAATGTTTTAGAAATTTCACAGGATAAAATACTTTTATAAATGAAAGGAATAAAAAGTTAGTTAAGAATATTCTTGGCTTTACTATTTAATTTTAAGCTTAGAATGTGCCTTTAGCATTTATTCTGCATGATGATGCATAACCTTACCAAGGGCGGATCCAGACTTTTCATCAGGGGGGGGGGGGGGGTGTTACACACTTAGATGAGTTTTAATAATTGCTAAAATGACAACTTTAGTTATCAAATTATATTAGAACACTGTTGTCCAGCAAGGTATGGTCTAACTATTTAATTTGGATGACTCCCTACATATGAAAGCATTCCAAGATTCCAACAGTTTTCTATAAATGCCATATTTAAGTGCTAAAACACAATAGTTTAGAGGGTTTTTGCTGCATTTCGCGCAGAAATGTAGGAAATTGTTTTGAAACGTTGCTTTTTTCCAAAAATAAAATACACTTTTCTAGTTTCTATTTCTATTAATGCGAAGAACGCTGCAAAAATTCAAAAATCCAGAAAATGAGAGAGGATCTGATATGTAGAAATATCGGGCTTTTTTTGACGTAGTTTTTTCAAACTCAATTTTCGGGAGTTTCTTATTACTATCGTTATTAATCTGCTTATACTCGTATTTTGATCTTAAAGGCGTCAACAAAACCTTAAAATTGTAGAGATAAAAAGGTTTGGTCTTGAATTTAAGGAAATAGTTGCATTTAAGTACATAATTTCT
Organism: Eupeodes latifasciatus; assembly: GCA_920104205.1. NCBI lineage: Eukaryota > Metazoa > Arthropoda > Insecta > Diptera > Syrphidae > Eupeodes > Eupeodes latifasciatus. The sequence goes on from OV049926.1 coordinate 4,432,606, forward strand.
CTAAAAAAATTAAATTAAATTAAAACAAAGTAAGGTGGGTGAACAAATAAGTTGGGAAGAAAAGTTTTTATAGCACTCACAAATTACACGTTTCAAAGCTTCAATATCAATAGATATGAAATGTTTATTATGTTTTTCACTTAGCCATTCGTTTAACAAAAGTGTCACTTGATTTTTTTGGGACATTTGTATTATTGAAATTCGTTTTTCAATCTCAGTTCTAGAGCATCCAAAGCAAATATACTTCAAAAGTAGATTTATTTAATTTTTTAAAATCAAAAATTTAAATGCCATTTTATTTGTCAAAAAATCTAGATTAACTTATTTTTTTTTTCGAAAATCATTTTAAATTTTAAATCATAAAAAATCATCATTTTGATCATAAAAAATCATCATCAATTTGATCATTTGTTCATTGACAAGATCTTGCACAGAAAAGAGAAGAATTTTGAAATCGATTCTTGAGAAAACTTAAAAACAATATAAAGGTGGTTTGAGGGGTACCCTTCTGGATCAATGCGAAAATATGTTTTTCTTGTAGAAAGAAGCCAAATTAAGAACACAAAATTTAGAGAAAGTTTTAGAAAAATCACATGTTTGAACCAACAAATTTGTATGGGGGACTGCTGTTATTTTTCGTATTAATAAAATGAAAAAAACGCCTTACACTAATCGGCTGAAAATCTTAATTTCAATCAACACAATTGTTTCGTCTGTAGGGGCCAGGAAAGACAGACGGAAGGAATCGGGGTACCCATTTTTTTAGAGATCTCTACCGTCGTAATGTCATATTTGATTAAAAGCTCTAGTTTGAAATTGTTTACTAATGCAAAACTTGCTATATAGTCTCTATGTATATGTCGCAAGTAAAAATCACTTCAATAATCACTATTTATGTGTGTCAAAAAAAATTTAATAATAAAATTGAAGGCTAGTTTAAGGAATTTAAAGGCAACTTAATATGAAATTGATGATCTCTTATTCAAGGTTTCTTCTTAAGAATCTGAATATTTGCTCTTTTTCTAAGAAACAATTTTTATGAAAATAATTTAATGCATGACTAAAGTTTTTTCAAATTCTAAATTGAGTAAAAACAAAAATTTTAGTTGTTTTTGACAGCAAACCACTTTTTGGTGAATGTCGTTAAATTACTAATAAATCTTTAGATGAAATCTTTACTTATACAACTTAACTGTATAAGCTTTATGGCTCATATGACCCCCCCCCCCTGGATCGTCCATTGGTCAAAAGTTGATGAATTTGTGCTGTGTTTTTGGAATAGGGCTAATTATATGATTCATATTATGTTCGTTCTTGGTCCAATCTTCAGTCAAAAGTAGTACTTTTAGCAACAAAGTTTAAGGAAGTAAAATACAAATTTTGTTTTCATATACAACAAATAAATACCTAATTCAAAATATAATGGGGGTCATATCCATTAACGCAATACGATTAGTTTCGAATTGAAGGGAATTCCTACGAAAAAGCAAACAAATTATCTCCCAGGGGGGTCATGACCCCTACGAACCCCCCCCCCCCCCTGGATCCGCCATTGAACCTTACATAGGAAATATCTGTTTGTTGCATTTTCATTTGAAGTATAGCAGAGAATTTTTGTATTCCTAAAAGAGAACTGCACATAATTGAAATATTTTCCAATATTTAAGAATAAGTTTTAAAGCTTGAAAATGCTTAATAATTTCCTTATTCCATAGAAACTTCTGCAGTTATGTTTTTTTTTGTTTTTAGATATTTGTATCTGTTAAACTAGATTTTTGACTTTTAAGAAGTTGAAAAGTTCAATATGGAATACAAGGTGAATAGGTTAGGTTAGGTTAGGTTAAAGTGGCTGGCCATGATGGAATAGGATACACTTAGGCCAGTTTAATGGCCCATTGTGATTGTGATACTACATGAATCTTGAGGCTTTCTCCTAAGCTCAAAGGGAATAAATTAACTAAAAAAAAATTATAATGAATTTATTTATTTTATTTTCGTCTTTCAAGTAACAAGACTTTATGGAGACTAAAATTAAATCAAATAATAATAAGATTTACATATAACATATGAGTTCAATATAATTAACATAAAATAATACAATTTATAACAAATTTAATAAATTTCTCTTAATATCTAACCTACTATTATTAAAATCAATTAAAAAATCAAATTCATTAAAAGCAATACAGAAATCAGTAATTGGATTGTGTTTGGCATAATTTGTACTATGAAAAGGAACGTGTAAAAAATTTCCATCTCTATGTCGCAAACAACGAGAAGGTACGTTAATATTAAACATTGATAGCAAAGTAGAACAATCTATATTAGAATTCAAAACATCGAAAGCAAAGAGTATCAAATATAGCCTTCTTCTCTGCACTAAAGGTTTTATATTAATTAATTTACACCTGATCTCATAAGATGGAATATCAGAATTTCGAAAAACCTTACGTAAGTCGAATTTGGTAAATCTTTTCTGAACTTTTTCAATCCTAAGGATACTTGATTGAAAAAAAGGGATTCCATATAATGCAACAATACTCCAGAAAAGGTCTGACAAGGGATAAATAAAGGGTTTTTAGAGTATATGGATCTTGAAAAGACTTAGAACTTCTAGATAGAAAACCCAACATCGCGTTAGCTCTAGAAATAACGTAGTGGTCAATATGAAGCGAAAAACTCATTTTATAGTCAAAGATAAATCTAAGATCTTTTTGTCTTGTTAGCCTTTGTAATGGATGATTATCAATTTTGTAATTAAAACTTAATGTATCTAGTATCTTAAAAAATGTAACAACACTACATTTTTTAATATTGAAATATAAACCATTCATAGTACGAGTACACCAGTTAACAAGGCAGTCAATATCAGTTTGAATTTTACTGGCATCTAATGGAGATCTTACACAGCTAAAAATCTTAAATCATCGGCATATTCTTAGGGATTAAACATAAAAAGCATAACAATATTTAAAATGAGAAAGTTTACAAAGTTATAAAAATGAATGTAGTAATTCTGGTCGACAAATTTTTTCTGCAGCACAAAACAAAACAATACTTATTAAAAGTATTAAGATGTCCTGAGTTCAAATCACGCCTTTTAATGTTTTTATAACACCAGGTTACAGGTTTCACCCTAATCTTAACAATAAAATGTATGATGATTTTAAAAGGTAAAATTTTTTCTCTTTTAGATACAATTTAAGGCATTTTAGTATCTTACTTAGTTTCTGGAAATTCTTATAAGTTATGAGTTATTATTTGAATCTGTATGAAGTTTCGAGAAAGACTTTCAAAGAAGTTGACACTTTCATAGTTTTGGAAAATACGTTTTGGACTAAATTTATAGTGCCGATTTTGAATCCAAACTCCAATTTTTAAAACTATTCGCTCAAGTTGTAAAAATACCCGTTTTTAATATTATTTTTATATTTTTTACTATACATATTTCAAAAACTTGATATAATAGAATTGTTTAGACAACAGATTCGTTAGAAGAACAAAACTTATTTTCAAACCGTTTTGCCTTTTTCTGTTGAAAACTATTTTAGCAAAAATGATTTTTAGAGGTTCTTTTAGATTTTTGTAAGACGGGTGAAATCTAACAACTTTTGAAGTTTTTTTTAAATACTATATGAAATAATATAATGAATAATGAAGAAAAGGATTTAAGAAGAAAAAAAGCGGCTTCATAAATTTAGATAGCCCTAAAATGCCTTACTTACATGTTTTTTTTTCGAATTTTAAAAAGTGATATCTCAAAAACCTGACGAGATACATTAATTTTTAAGTCGGATTTGAATTAAGTCCACCAAAACCCATCAGAAAAGTTTAATTTTAATACAAATAAGAAACCTTGTCGACCAGTGTATAGTTTGAATAATGGAATATTTGCTTTAAGTTAGTTAAGTCAACATTAACAAATATAAATTATGTATATTAATTGCAAAATCACAGATTTTTGCAATATTCTACGAAAATAAAATAATTTATTACTATCAACTTCGAAAAGTTAGTAAGTGGATGAAACTGGTCTTAATTGGTCACACAATGATAAACTTTTCAAAAGTATAATATTGTTCGATTTCGAACCTTGTTTCGATATTCTTAAAACGAGATCTAAGTCCTTAAAGCTCAATAATAAGTTTACACTAAGGAAATTAAAGAATTGACTTTTAAATTGATGTTAGAACTTTGTCAAGGAATTGGTTAACAAAGTTTCAGAAAGTGATATCTCGAACACTTGATGTGAGAGAGTAATTTTATAGTTAGATTTTAATTAATGCCATTAAAACCCATCGGAAAAAGAGCAATTTGTGTACCAGGAACAAAACCTTGTCGACCTTGTCCTCCTATATAAAGGGTGATTTTTAAGGTTTATACAGCTGACGCACGTTTCGTGTTTTGTTTTACTGTCAAACATCTTCAGTTTGGTTTTAATTTAACCATGAATCGTCTTACAAACGAACAACGCTTGCAAATTATTGAATTTTATTATCGAAATGCGTGCTCTCTTAAGATAGTTCATCGCGCGCTTCTTCCGAAAAATTGTGTTCAGCGACGAATCTCATTTTTGTCTCAATGGGTACGTTAATAAGCAGAATTGTCGATTTTGGAGTGAATATCAGCTAAAAGCATTGCAAGAGCTACCAATGCATCCAGAAAAAGTCAGAGTTTGGTGCGGTTTATGGGCTGGTGGCATCATTGGACCGTACTTCTTCAAAGATGATGCGAATCATAACGTAACTGTGAATGGTGAGCGCTACAGTGAGATGATATCCAACTTTTTTTGCCCAAAATGCCACACAGCACGCGCAACAATGGACTTAATGAGAGGCGAGTTCGGTGAACATTTTATTTCACGTTCGGGACCAGTCAATTGACCGCCTAGATCGTGCGATTAAACGCCTTTAGACTATTTTTTGTGGGGCTATGTTAAAGCTCATGTCTATACAGACAAGCCCGCTTCAATTGACGCATTTGAAGACAACATTGAAGCATTTATTCGTGAGATGCCGGCCGAAATGTTGGAAAGATTATGCCAAAATTGGACTAAGCGGATGGACCATTTGAGGAGCAGTTAAGGTCAACATTTGCATGAAATGAAAGTGGGTAGTATTTCAATAATAACTCGCCGAATATTTCTTTTCAAGGCGTTGATCGTTTCAGGGTTATCTGCGTAGACAAGTGAGTTCAGAGAAACCCACACAAATTCTCCAGCAATATTAAATCCCACTATTTTGAGGGACTATCATGGAATAATACGCTCACCAAAAGCTTCCTTCAATGTATAGATGATCGAACCAATATTTTGGTAATAAATGTGCACAATTTGCAAACGTTATTTAAAAGTTAGTCTATTTATTTTGAAATGGCAAATAATACTTAGCTTAACTCAAGTGACAACTTTCAAAAAAAACTTACTCCAAAAAATAGGATTGACAGATTGAAAATGCCAAGTCCAAAATAAACACCTATTATGAACAAAGTTCAGCGATAAAAAAACATAGGAACTATATGTTTGTAGTAAGTGAATAATGGTTAATTAATAATTATTCTTAAATTAGTTACTAATTATTAAGTTAGTATGATGATTTCTAATTTATTATTCATAAAAGAATATTAATGCTCGCGAGTATTATACTATACAACAACTTTAAGTTGTAGGAAGCGTGAATCGCTAAAATGTAGTTTGCTACAACTAAAAAACGATTAATTAACTACAAATTAGTAACATTAATCACATTCAATACAAAAAGTTTGTACAAATTTCTGGAGGTTGCTTTCCTAGGTTGAAATTGGTGTTGGTTAGAATAAGTTAATAGGCTGGCAGATTCCTGAAAAAAGTATGACTTCCCTGGAAAGTGAGTTTATAACTTATGATTATATCTGTTGTCATTTTTCAGCCACTTAGAGTCTTGGATTTATCATTCTGGGAGGATAGGGCATTCCTGGAAGACGACTCAATCCACTTTTACACAAATGGATCAAAAACAAATGAAGGAGTTGGTGGAGGTGTGTACTCTGAACTATTGAAATTAAGTCTCTCATTCCTCCTTTCCAATCGCTGTAGCGTGTTACAGGCAAAACTTTTGACGATAAAAGAGGTCTTGTCCTGGCTTAAGGAAAACGTGAGATATCAACATCTGATATCCATATTTTCTCAGATAGCCAGGTCGCTATCAAATCTCTGGACTCTCTTTCTACAAACTGTATAAATGTCCATAACTGCCGATTATCTCTAATGGAGATGGCACAACAGCTTAATATTCACCTTTGCTGGGTGCCGGGCCATAGAGATATTCGAGGAAATTGTAAGGCAGATAAACTCGCCAGGCATACCAATCGCTACTTAACTTATAAACTGTTGCTTATGCAAGATGCTTTGAAAAAGGGAAATATTAGGTGGAATAAGTTCGATAATCGGTGTCATTATCGGACACAGTTTAATAGGAAATCGCGCCACGCAGCTATGTGTATTTTCAAATGACTTTTGCAGAAGCTGAATGGATGAGAAAGAGGAGGATACAGTTCTTCCCCTACTCTGTACATGGCCTCCTCTAGCTCAAAAACGCAAGGCTTACCTAAGTTCTTCTATAACGATCTAAACGTTCTCAATCAGTCTTTCACGTTTCGTAAGGGACTTAAACTGGTTTCATTGAGCTTAGAAGAAAGCCTCAAAATTCATGTCTTATCACAATAAGTCATTAAACTGGCATACTCCATTACGGACAGCCACTTTAACCTATAACCTAACCTGACCTAGAGGTTTGGATAAAACACAAGAGGCTGTTTTCTTGAAAGTCTTCGACATTAGTGCAACAGAAAAGACTAAAATAGATAAGATAAGGTAACAAGAACTTAGGATCTGCTTTAAAAAGTTAAAATGAAGTCAGTGAAGCAACAGAAACAAAACATTAAAATCGGAACGAAATATTGGAAATTGTCTTAACTAACTAATGGCTAATTATCTACGTACTAACTTTTTGGCAGGTTGTTTTGCTATGATGATACTAATAAATAAATAATTGTTACAAATGAAATTAAAAACAGAATCCTTTTTATTTTATCTTAAATGAAAAAGATGTACGTACGACTTCTCAATTTCCTTTTACTAAATAACTAAATAACTAAAGCTATTGGTCTCGTAGATGTGGTATTATACCTAATAGTCTCATCTGCCTTTTGGGTTTTCGTCTGGAACATATTTTTTATGTGGTATTTGAGATTCAAATTATTGTGTGAAAGCCCCAAAGCCAAAGTGAAAGAACAATGCGAGCAGACAAACTAACCACAGACTGTATTTTTCCTTGATAACTAACTAAAAATAATAGAAGAATTATACACAATCACATTATTTTAAGTTGTATATTTATTTTCTATATCTAAAAATAGCTCCAGGAAAAATTTGCTAGCTTCTTTTTTCATTCGAAAAAATTGATTTTGGTTTAAGTTATCCATAAAACTACTTTTAAGGTTATTTTTCTGCTCTCAAAAACATAATAAATGCTTGAAATTTGAAAATAAACTAAAAATGCATGAGAAGTATTTTTTAAATTATTATACGATAACGATAATTACGAGTAAATAAGTATTAAATTAAAGTAGATCCATCCATGCCTTAACCGTTGACCCATCATAATTTGAATATTTATAAGTAAAAAATCTACAACTTGAAAATTATGATTTTTTATTTATTTTTGTATTTTAGAAAAAGAAATATTTTATAATTTATTTGAACTTTTGTTAATATTCGATTTCGATTCCATTTTTTGTTGCATCAATAATAAATTTTAAATTTTATTTAATGTTTTTATTTTTGTTTTTGTAGGTATGCAGTCTCTTAAAAATATGAGCTCTGAGCCAATTCAAAATTAATGGGTCTTAATCAATATGATAACGTTGAATCGTTGCATATTTGTTGGAATTGAAATTTACTTATTTCCAAGTCAGTGTCTTGAGTGGCAACATCTCCAATGCTGATTTTTCGTTTTGGGGAACGAAATCTTTTGAAGCAACGAAATAAATTCAAAAATGCTTTTCGAAATCCCCGATTCATGAAACAATAAGTTATTGGATTACAACAGCTTGACGAATAGGCCAACAACTGAAAGAAAATCACTCCAGAATATCCCAAATTTTGATAAACCAATGATGGACTGAACATTGAAATTGTATTGATAGTATACAATGGAGTCCAACAGATGAAGAATTCTAAAACAACCATAAATAACATTTTTATCACACGTTTCTTGTTCTGCAAGCTCTTTTCTATATTTGTCCTAAAGAAAAAGAAATTGAAATGACAATAAAGTGAAAAATATTTTTCTTTTGGAAAACTTACCTCCGAAGACCTTGTTTTCTTCTTGTTGAATAGGAAAATTCTTTGAAAGTGGTCGGCGTTTGCACGCAATTGTTTGTATATTGGGTATAGTTTGCGAGATTATCACGAGATGTCGTTCGGTAGGACATGAAGCTCCGGTTGCTTGGTGAACCGTTTTTATTAATAAACACCTCCATTAGATTGTCTGCTGTTGCAAAGTTTAAAAAAAAAGAAAAAGAAAATGGTTAAATAAACAATTTTCTTGTAAAAGTTAATTTTAACTTTGGAGTTCTAAAAGAAAAAAATATTTTAAAATACATCAATACTAAGCTTAGACATTCGTGTTACATTCAGTTTTATTCTAAGAATTCTCCCCATGTCTAAGGAGATCTCAAGATCTGTTAAAGTAAATAATTTTTCCTTTTATAACAATCTGATGAAACAGACAAAATAAATCCCTCTCACTGATAAAATTTGAAAGCTGACAAAAAGTGATAATAAAACGAGACTAGATTAAGATTTTATCATCGAGAAAATTTCGAATTAATTGCGATTCCAAGAATTGACAAAGAAACATTGGAGTCGTGTACGATTACTTCATGCGAACAGACGTGTGCTCAGTGATCTAAAGTCTTGCATTTGAACTTTCTACCAATTTTGACGGCAAAAGCCGCAAAAGAAATTTTGCAAGATTCGTATTTATTTATATTACGAAAGTGACTTTTGAACAAAAAAATTAGTGAAAATTCAGAAAAACAATCCCCAGCGTTTATGCTGGGGCCCATGAATAGTGATTTGCATATTGTACTAAGTGAAACACGTGAACTGATTGACAATTCAAATGTAGCTCTCTTAAATCGAAGAGCTAATATAAACTCTCTTGACTCACAAGCAGCTGGTAAGCAACTCATTTCGAGTATGAACGCTATTAAATCAAAAAAAGGTGAAAATGGTTCACCAATAAAAACTAAAAACCGTGAACATCAATCCGAAACCGGAGTGATTTTAGAAAATACTGATAATTTAAATGATGAATCTATGGAGGTTGGCACTGTGGAGCGTTTTCCTCAATGGTCGACTGTTATAAATAAACTGAAACGCTCTGCCAACAGCTTTCAATCAATCTCTGAAAAAAGAGTAAAACACTATACTAATACCAGTGAGTCACCATCCAGCTCTCACTTGCATCAACCACACCTGTCGACGTCGAGCAACAGATTTTCTCCTTTAGCTGAATCACCAGAGAATTACATTCCTCCCTTGATTTCTGACAAAAAAACCAGAGATAAAAACACTCAACTCATTTACAATGATACGTCTGCAACTCATCGCGAAGCTGCTCTTCAATCAACCGATCTTGATCATAACTCTTTTATAAAAAATGTAAACAATTCAAATTTCTGTCCGCCTATATTTATTTTTGGCGCCAATTGTTCTCTTCTTACTGATCTTATTAAACTTGCTGCAGCCGAATGTAATATTTCTAATTTAATACATAAATTTGTTAATATGGGATATAGGAAGACAAAGGTTTATGTGAACAATTCTACTGTTCACAAATTAATTATAGATCGATTGCGTGATACAGGTATCGGTGCATTTTCCTTCTCTCCAAAAGATACGAAGAAGGTTTCTATAATGCTGAAGGGTCTTGATGGAGACACTCCCATAGATGAAATAAAAAAATCTTTAGAACAAGTTGTTCCAAACATTAAAATTAGTAAAATAACACCATTTGTTACATCACGTTCCAAAGAATTAAATTTAAAATTAAATATGTTTCTCGTACAGCTTGAAGTTGGGGAATCAATTAAGGATTTAACATGTGTGAATTATTTACTTCGTCAAAGAGTTTTTTGGGAAAAAAAAATCAATCGTACGGCAGTGATTCGATGCTTTAGATGTCAGCGGTTTGGACATTCTTGGGAATGTTGTGCTTATTTTATGAGATGCTTGGTTTGTGGTGAACCCCACGATTCTGCTGAATGCATTAAAGCTTCAAAAGAGCGTAGGGCAAAAAATGAAGAACTACCTCCAGCTAAGTGTGTTAATTGCGGTGAGGTTGGACATGCAGCTAGTTACCAGGGATGCCCTGCATACCTAAAATATAAGGAAAAAAAACTAACAACCATCCAAAATGCTAGACAAAAGGCGGATGCAAACAAAGCTTTAGTAGAAGATTCAATTTACAATCTCACAAAAACCAATATTTCTTTCGCCGAAAAGGCAAAAAGCTCTATGCGAACTACGAATTCTCACAAGCAAGTACTTAATAATAGGCAGGAGAAAGGTGATATGAACGAATTTTTAAATGAAGCTAAAAATCTGTTCAACATCTCATTTAAGGATCTTTTGGTCAAAATAAGACAGTTTTGGCCAACATACCAACAATTACAAAGTAAGGAGGAAAAAATGTTTTCTTACCTTAACTTTGTAGCTTCTATTGTAACATAATGATGAAAAATTTCAATTTAAAAATAATGTCGATCAATTTGAATTCTATAATTTCAAATGCAAAAAGAGTAGCTCTGTTAGATATCTTAAAAAATAAAAAACCGCAAATATGTTTCTTATCGGAAACTTGTTTATCTTCAAAACACAAACCGTCTTTTGATGGTTTTAATATTATACGTAATGATTCAGGTAGAGGAACGGCAATACTTTTAAACAAAAATTACAAGTTCTGTCCAGTTCCTTTCCAAAGTAATTAGTTTTCAATATGTCTGGCATCTATTTCGTCACAGAATTCTAATGGTTCAACACAACGCTTAATTGTTGGTAGTATATATATACCATCAAATGCTGGTAATAGTTTATCCCGCGAACTTGATAGGCTTTATTCCTTAATTAGTAGTTATGATGCAGCTTTAATTGGAGGTGACTTTAATGCCCGTCACACGGCCTGGGGTGACAGAGTTTGTAATAATAATGGAAACCTGTTCCACACTTGGTTTTATAACGGTCCCTGCTTGAATCTGGATATAATTCCTTCTGATGGTCCAACTTATCCAAGAACTTCCTCGTATCTAGACTTTTTCATTAAAACGTCAACAATAAGCGTTGCTAACAATGTCCTAAGCCCCTCAAGCAACCCAACATGTAGAACTTTTCCAGTTGTTTCAGATCACTACGGAATCATGTTAGAAATAATGCTTAAAAACTTCCTTCCGGTTTTAACTCCTCCAAACACCTACAGGAGTTTTAAAAACACAAACTGGGATGCCTTCAGACTAAGGCTCCATTGTAATTTATTGTCTTTGAACATACCTACTGAAAGAAATATATCTAACATCGAAATAGATTCGTATATAAATCAACTAAATCAGATCATAACAACAAATGCTGAATTACACTCAGTTGTAGTATGTCCTCAAAATCAAAAATTTCATTCTATATCAGATAGAACAAAACAACTTATTGATATGCGAAGTGTCTGGCTAAAAGAACTTAAAAAATATATAATCGGCATTTAAACAGAGTAAATCCCGAATATCTTCAACTTCATTCTAAGATTCAGTGCTTAAGTAAAATTATAAGGGATAATGTCAATATAGACGTAAACAATGCATTTCAGTCAAGGCTTGAGAAAATTAAACCTTCTCCTTTTGCCTTTAAAGAAATTGATAAGATAACAGGCCGAAAATATTTTGGTACTGACATATCAAAGGATATACTAACATACCATGGACAAAATTTGAGTGACATTGAATCCAAATTAGATGCATTTAATGATTTTTATTCTTCAGTTTTCACTGGCGGCGAACACCCAATGAATCAAAATTTTGAAAATGAAGTTTATGTTGCAGTTAATGAATTCAAAACTGCGCAAATGGGTCGAAATTTAACAAATTTTTCTCTTTCAAATAGAGTAACAAGTCCTAATTTATATGTATTTACAACACCTGAAAAAGTAAGAGCATTTAGAATAGCTTTGAACAATAAAAAATCAGCTGGTAATGATCAGATATCTAATTTCATTTTAAGAAAATGTCCTCTTTCTATAGATACGGTTTTATCCATAATATTTAACCATTGTATTAACAATGGTTACTTTCCTCGTGCTTGGAAGGAAGCATTAATAGTACCGATAGCAAAAACCAAAGCTGCTAGAGATATTTTAAAATTTCGTCCTATTTCATTACTTTCTAATATTGGAAAGCTGTTTGAAAGAATTTTGGCAGATCATGTGAATAACTTCACCGAAGAAGGAAATATTATTCCAAATAACCAATTTGGTTTCAGAAAAGGATGCTCTACTGAGCATGCACTACTAGTAATTCAAAATAAGGTAATTGAAAACTTAAGGAACAGAAAATGTACAGTTAGCGTAGATATTGATCTTGAAAAGGCCTTCGACTCAATATGGCATGATGGACTGATATTTAAGCTTTTAAATTTAAGATTCCCAGACTGGCTTATAAAAATGATCTACAGTTTTCTCACATCTCGAACTACGTCGATTGCAATTAAAGCTGAAAAATCAGAACCTTTCTTTATACTATCGGGGGTTCCACAAGGATCTATCCTTGGACCTTCCTTATTTAATATTTATCTTCAGGATTTCCCTTTATCAGATCCTATTACACAGGAACCAGGTTCAATCCACTATGCTGATGATACTACTATATTGGCCAGCGACCCTCGGCCCAGTATTGCGTTGGACAAAATAAAACAGAAACTTCCACATGTTGAAAACTATTTCAAAAAATGGAAACTTAAAATTAACACAGATAAATGCGGGTTAACGTGCTTTAGAAACTCCAGTGGTAAAGGACATTATCTTTCTGTCAAAGAAAGTAAAGCACTTTCTTTGAAAATTAACAAAAACCCAATAACTCTACGAGCTGAAACAAAGTATTTAGGTTTACATTTTCATAATAGGTTTTTATTCAATAAACATGCTAGAACTGTTTTAAATAGAGCCAAAATGGTCTCAGTTATGTTAAAACCACTACTTAACTCCAAGCAAGTTTTGAGTACCACAAAAACACTCATATATAAAACATTAATAAGACCAATAATGTTGTACGGTTTTCCTATTTGGTTCACAATTTCACCTTCTGTAGCTAAGGAAATGGAAACTTTCGAAAGAAAACTGTTGCGATTCTGTTGTGGAAAATTTAGAAAGCCTAACAAAAAATACTACTCTAATAAAGTCATATATGAAACAACAAAAATAACACCCCTGATGATCTATCAAATAGATATTCTCCTTAAAAAAATGGAACGACTCAGCTCTCATCACAATCCACTAGTTAGGTCCTTAACTGATCCTCAAACACATACAAGTTTAAATGATAACTATTACTTATCACCGTTTAATCTCCTAAACGAACAAACTTTACACCAATTGAGACCAGATACGAGTAGAACCTTCTCCGTACCCTTTTATGACAAAGCATCACCACTTAATGTTAGGGGATGATACTGTTTAAAAATATACAAGCACATAAACCTTTGTTTACAACGCATAAGTTTTAATTACTCTTTGGATAGTATAAAAGCTTATATTTTCTTTAAGTGTATTTAAAGCTTGTGCTTACTAAGGTATGAATTATATATTTCATTTGTTAATAGATAAGATTATTCTTTTAGTTTTTATTTAGTTTTAAGTTTTAGTTTTAAGTCTTAGATATAAGTAAAAAAGCTGAAAAGGCAAAGCTGAGATTGTGCGCCGGGAGCAAGTGCACACTTGAATAATAATTTAATTTAATTTAATCAATGAATTTAATTATATAAATGTTGAAAACATTTACTATAACATAATCCATTAAGTCGACCGAATTGTTAAATCTAGTTTATAAGAAAACAAAATGTACTGATTTATTAATGTCTCAATAAAGTTACTTACTTACTTAATTACTTACAAAGAAACATTAAACTGACGAATATAATTTTCTTGTCGTTTTAAAGGTAACTTATCCTAATTTTAAACATAATATGGGGCTTTAGACAAAACATCCCTATAAAACTCATCCCTACAACCAAGATGATGCCAAAAAAAGCTTACCAAAAGGTGGTATGCTGTCATGCAACTTTAGTAACGTCGTTGTTTTAAAAGAATTGAACAGAACTCTGGCTGTCAGTAACATAAGACAACTTTGACAGACATTTTCTATAATAAAATGCGAGTTAAAATAAAATAAGAAATAATAAAAATTAAACTTTCAATTCAAATCAACGTCACAAAAGAAAAAAGAACCAGATGTAAGAAAATATAGAACTTAGGGTGGTCCTTATTTTGATTATTTTTAAAGACTTCCAAACGCGTTTTGAGCTTCAAATAAATTTAAGAAAAATAGATTTGGGGGTGAACCACACTGAAACTTCTCTTAAAATTCCAAAAGTGATTATTCATCTGTGTAGACGTGTTTTTTTGGATTAATTGATTTTAAAGAAGTTTCAGTTCAAGGAGTGCGATGGATTCCTGAAAGGTCGAACTTATTTACCATGCAATGGAATCTGTGGAGCTTTTTTTCACTTTAAATGTGCTAAAGTTGTTGATAAGAGGAACGGAGCTATCCTTATTAGCTGTGATGATGATAGTTTACGAAAAATAATATAAAATCTATAAAAAAAAGTTAAAGGGAAGACCCGTGTGTAAAGATATGTGAAACAAGGGAACATTAAAATTAAGAAGGCCTATTGTAAGTGAAATTTTGGCAATGCCTAAACTAAAACTATTTGATAAACTTGTCTGTAATAGGTTATCTTTTCAATTAAGAAACTTTATATCGGAATACCCTAGTACCCGTGGCATGACGGTTAGCGCGTTGGACTGTCATACCAGAGGTCTTGGGTTCAACCCCATCTAAAGTTTTTTTTTCACAGGTACTGCCTTTTGCGACGAATTGACAAGTCCTCCAAGAGAAATTCTTGTCATGAAAAGTGCTATCTCAAATTAGCCGTTGGGATTCGGCTTAAAATTTTAGGTCCCTGACAACATTACTCGTACACAGTAATGTAGGTCCCTGACAACATTACTCGCACACAGTAATGGTTGAGAGTTGCTACCTATTGCCACTAATATTGGAATAATACCAACATGATTTTGTGTTAGGTAAATCAACAATGACTAATTTATCTTCAATTTGGGGTCTATCAAAAATGTATATATTAAAAAGAACCACAAACTGAATTTTTTGTAATTCTTTTTGAATATCCTGATGTTTTGACCTTTAAACCAAAATTCATTTGATTTTGACATCTTTGTGGGTTAATTCTTGAGATATTTCTAACGAAAAAACGTATTTCAAAAGTAAGAATGTAAGGTTTTCCGTCACAGAACATCAGAAGTTAATATTGATAAAGGAGACTTTAAGCTTGTCTTGGACAAAACATCACCATGGACAGCTTTAACTTTAACGGAGTTGAGGACTTTGTCTACCTAGGCACCGCTATAAACTCAGACATCGACACCAGCGTTGAAATCAAACGAAGAATAACGCTTGCAAATCGCTGCTTCTTTGGATTTAGAAGGCAATTGAGTAGTAAAGTCCTCTCTGAGCACCTTAATCACCATCTATAAGACACTCATAATCCCGGTTCTCATTTATTGCGCCAGGGCCTGGACCCTGTCAAAGAAACATGAGAGCGTCTTAGGATGTTCCGAGAGAAAAATACTTTGGGTGATTTTTGGTCCCGTCTGCATAGATGGAAAATGGAGGAGAAGATATAACGACGAACTGTACGGGCTGTACAGCGAGACTGACCTAGTTAACAGAATTAAAGTCCAACGACTTAGATGGAGACAGGTGGCTAGGGACCGAGCTGGCTGGAGACGCATGTTGGTTGAGGCCCAGTTCCGCCCCAGACTGTAGCACCTTAAGTAAGTAAGTAAGTAGAATTTAAGCTTAAAGAATTTATGATAGCAACAAACCTATTTTCTTACTGTAAATAAGGACCACCCTTATGCAGATATTTATAAACAAAATCATACCCGCATTAAATACTTCTTCCCAGAGACAGAATCAAACATAAAATTACACATGTGTAGATACGTACATTTTCGTTATTTTAAAATGTTTGCCTGGGAAATTTTCTTCATTTCTTTCACATTCTCCTTCTAATTAAATTTTAATCTTCATTTCTTTCAATTTTCATCCAAATTCTTTGTGGTTCTATTCTCCTTTATACCCATATCCTATTCGGCTCCTTCTATAGGTTTTAATGTAATACTCTAACATAATCATCTCATTCTTCAAACATTATTAATTTATAGATAATGAAGTGTGTTTGTATTTTATTTTTTAAATCAACACAACGTATCGGAAAATAAAATAAATTTATCAAGGTCTTATCAATTTCTAATGATAAAATAAATTAACCAAATTAAATCGAAACATTGGGAATTAAAAGGAGTTCTTGTTGTTAAAAGCAATGTAAAAATCTGAAATCTTCGTTACCAAAGAAATCACTTTGTATGTAAATTTGACTTTTTAAAATAACGAACCGCTAAGTGTATTTACGAGGTTTTATCGAAAGAGTTTCTAATTAAAAGAAAATGTTTTAAAATAATAATTTTAATCTTACTTACTGGATTGTGTACTCTTTGCGACTTTCTCAGCTCGCATCCCATGCCAAAGAGTCCTTGAGATAAGGGAATACGTTGCTGTCAGCACAACTACAGGAATAATTAAGAGGATTAAATCCAGAAATATATTGTAAGCTTTTTCGTATTGCTTGACACTGGGTGGCCAATATTCACGGCATTTATGGTGACCTGTAAAAACGAAAAAAAAACAATATTAAAAATAAAAACCTTTTTTTGGAATGTTTAACAAGACAGAAGTTTTTGTAAAAGAAAAAGAAGCTATGTGTTTCCATCATAGCAGCTATTACTTCTTCGCCTATACAAAATATCTCCGAGGAGTTTGTATTATATATATGTATGTAAATATTCAATTTATATGCTTACACGAGTGGAATGAAATAATCTACGCCTAAGGCTCTAATCTTTGAAAAGAAAAGCAAAACGAACCAAGAATCATGTTAATATTGGTGCTAAAATACAAAGATTATTGCCAATTAGGATGGTGATTTCATAAATCAAAACGTTGTCAAAGGTTTTTTGGAGTGTGTGAAATTGTTTATCAGTTAGGCAACTTGGAACTCATTAAAAGATTGGAATGCTTGAGAGTTGTTGGAATTCATTTAGCTTTAATATACTTAAGGCTTTATTTGTACCACAGAAATTACTAAATATTGGGGCATATGATCATTCAGAACACCGCCGCCAGATGACGCCCCAAATATTACGTCCTTGAATGATGAAATTCAGAATAGTCGTACCAAAGGCTCTTAATCTAGAATATTTTCTGAGTTCTGACATAGGTACGCAAGAAATACAGAATTTTCCAATAACAGGTTTCATTTTGATATAGAAGAAAAACAAATTATTTTTCTAGACAAATCAATGGTTATTCATATAATTACAAAGAGAAAAGTTTAACATTAGCAATAATAAACTAAATCAATCAAATAGTCACCACGTCTCCGGTTGCACTAAAATTACCAATTCACACATTTGTGGCAGTATGTCCCAGAGTTGCAAATAATGCATTGAATTTTATAATGCATTTTGAATAAAATAGAAAATATTTTTCAATTTTTAATTCTATTTTTTTTAAATTATTTATTAAATTTTATTTTTCAATGTTACCGTATGGCATTAATTAATTAATGTTATTTTTTAATTGTGTTCTATCAAATTAAAATACTATTTTCCAATGCAAAACTTTTGAAATAAATATACGTATTTTTATTTTATTTGGCAGACTTTCGCAATTAATAATTAAAATACTTTAAGTTTTTATTTCCAAACTTTTTAACCTGATTAATATTATGACTTACGGTTATCACGCAATTATAAAACAAAAAACAACAATTATTCAAATATTATAATTTATTATTATTATTGTTCGACCGAAAAACGATTTTTTTTTGAAAATTTATTTGTTAGTATCAGTCAATCTTCAACCTGGGACATTTTTACGTCAAGATTTCGAATATTAACTGAAATAAATGAAAACAATTGAATAAATTCCCACTAGGCATTGAATTAAAAAATTGTAGCTCATTTTGAATAGAAGTTATTTTTTAATTTTAATTCAATTAAACTTGCAATAAAATAACATTTATTTACTAATTCAATAAAACTTGCAATAAAATAATTTTTAGTTTAATATTGATGGCAATAAATTAAATTTTTAATGGGTAATTCATAGATGACAATTAGCATTATATATTTTATTTCAGTCAAAGAACAATATCCATTAAAAAAATAAAGAGTAATGCATTGAATTGACATTGGAATTTTTGCAACCTTGGTATGTCCCCGATAGCTTAACGAATTCCATCTTCAAGGGCTTGAACCACAAATGAGCATTGACAAGAAACTTGTCTTGCAAAATTACAATTGTCTCGTTGTTTTTTGTGGCACTTAGCACCATACTAGCATCATCCTATAAAGAATAAACTTAGTAAATATCTTCCGATTGTGGCATGTCTCATTCCAGAGATAGATGATTAATTGAGAAAATCAACGTTTTCGTCATCATTACGGAGTGCAGCAGCAATATTCTTTATTGCTCTTGATCGATGTACAAGGCTTTGAAGCCTACAAGTTTATACAAAAATATATGCAGATGCTAAGAGGAAATTCAAAAGATTATGCTATTTTAAGAATGGGTTTTTTAAGAACTTAAATAGACCAATTATAAATAACATACGCTCATCTTCAAATTTCTGGAAAGCTGTTAAGCTTCTTAATAGAAAGCCAATGCCATGGATTTAAAGGCATCTCATCTTAGAGAATATTTTCTAAATAATTCAACAATTTGACCTTTGATATAATACAAAACTCTTTCTTATTACTTATTTGCTCCAAGAAGCTGTAGAAAACGCGAAATTAAACAAAGCACAGGAAGATGACCGTATCCTTTTTGAGAGCTTCAAACATGCAACGGAAAAATTTATCTTACTACTAAAATCCGATATAACAGAATTTTAGAAAGTGAGTCAGTCCCTGAAGCATTTCAAAAATCAATAATCTCTACGCTCAACAAAAAGGCAGCTATGAGGAACCAGCAACTTACAGAGGTTGTTCTCTGCTAAGTTCTGGCGATTTACGATGACAACAACTTGGCTTACGTTTGGGATGGCGACTCTATATCCGACGAGTTTGCTACAGCTACTGACCTCAAACAAGGAGTCTGTATTCTGAAAGTCCTGGTATTTACAATGTTCATAAATGATATGCAGATGACATCATGATCTTGTCCGAAAAAATAGATGGAATGCAGCTCATGACAAATAGGCTTGGGGTGTATTGCGATCGATGGAAACTTAAAGTTAATCTACAAACATCGAAAATGATGATTCTAAGAGGTGGTGGTGGCAGGTAATCAAGAAACGAAAAATGGGAGTAGAATGGCTAAAATTTTGCGGAATACAAATACCTAAGAGTTTTATTAACCACAAGCGGAATACAGATACCTAAGAGCTTTATTAACCACAAGCCTGAGTATCAAGAAGCACCTGGAGCAAAAAATGTCTATGGGAAAGGTGCATCAAGAAGATGTAGGTATGTTGAGCAAAGTTCTATAAATAAAAGTTGTTCCGCTAAACCTGTGGAAAAATGTCTGCGATATTTCTTTAAAATAATTAACAAGGAATACTCCAAATTATATGGTTAATCTAGAAACAGGAACATCTCATTTGATTATGGAAACCCTTGCCATGCATTTAAAGGTAATCGGTAAGCTAAGGATAATCGGATACTAAGAAAAGTTTTCAGAAAAGTTATCTTAAGAAAAATTATAATGTACGAAGAATGGGTCAGCCTCGCAACAACTTGTGGAACTACCATACACATAATTACAAGAGAGCATCAGTCAATGCTAAGGAGACAAATTAATGAGATCGTAGAGAAGTTTGAAAACATCCTGTTTCAATGCATCGGAAGCCAGATCTTCTTTGTGTAGATGCAACTACAGCCATCTGAGCTTAAAATTAAAGCAGAAATCGTACCTTCTTAATATGAAATCATCAAATAAAATAAACATATTTTTCAAAGCGAGAGGAAAATTGCTGAATCTTAATTTTGCTCCACAGCGACCAAAAACTCCTATACTATGTTGTCTTTGTAATTTGAAAACGCGTAAAGTTAAATTTCATTTTATTGCGATATACCCAATCCTGACGGAATTTCGATTGAGATACTTCAGCAAACGCAGCATAAAAATAAAAATAAATTGGGTTGCGCAACAGTCCGTTGAGAATTAATGCATAGTGACTTTCAACTCTCAACCAGACCTAAGTGCGAGTACTGTTGTCAGGAATGGAGGAGACCTACAGTTTCAAGCCAAATCTGGGCGGCTAATTTGAGAAAGCACTTTTCATGGCAAGAATTACTCTTGGAGAATTTGTCAATTCCTCGCAAGAGGCAGTATCCGTAAAAAAAAACTTTAGATGGCATAGGCAGGGATCGAACTCAAGAACTTTGACCTCATGCCACGGGTACTGTCAAACACTAATGCATGAAAATCCTAACCTCAAAAAAATCACCCGATACTTTACGATATGCTTAACGGTAGAAAGTTTGTTGTACTTCTACCACAACATTCTTAATTAAAAATGGTCTTCAACAGGGAGCGTTGAGTTCGCCGATTCTCTTCAGCATTTACACCAGCGATGTGATAGGTAGTCTTACAAAGGCAATTGCGTACGCCGACGATCTAATTGCGTACAGAACGGCCCGAAAGGTTGAGGTTATTAGAATTCTCTTGCAGCGTGATTTCGACAAGATTCAGCGATATTGCGACGACTGGAAACTGAAAATAAATGTCAAAAAGTCGCAGACAATTCTGTTCCGGACTCCGTTGGCTAGGGCCACGAGGGATACGTGCAAGAATTGGCGCAAGATGGTCATCGTTGATCTTCACGGGCAGCCATTAGCGAGCAAAAGTGTAGTGAAGTACCTCGGTATCTGGTTAGATCAGTATTTATATTTCGACAGACATATAAATGCTGCTCTGACCAGGGCCAGAGGAGCCTTCGCTCTGACGAAACGGCTGTTTTTTAGCAGTCGGCTTGACCTCAGAGTGAAGGTAATTTGCTACATGGCCCTCATATGGCCGATGATCGTTTATGGTTGTCCTGTGTGGTTCAACGTTGCCCCTTACCAGATGGAGAAGTTTCGGGTGTTCGAGCGGCAGTGTTTACGGCGCTGTACCGGCTTATATCGAACAGCCGAATCTTCTTACGTGCACTACTATTCCAACCAGGTCCTATACAACGGGGCTCGAATCAACAGAATTGACAATTTCGTGATAAAACTCGTTCGAGGTCACATTGCAAGAGCTATTTCTTCGACCAACAATTTCATTTTTGGGGCGTTCTATCCGAACGACGAGTATTTTGAAAGTGCACACGTCTTGAGCGGCTTCATTCCACCAGAAGCATTCCTCTTTTTAGATAAATGCTGTCTGATACAGGATAGATTGGCAGTTCCGCTAATCTACCACGTCAGACGACGAACCGTGGATAGGCGACTCCTGTACAATCGGGACGTCATGGCACAAGGCGGAGAAGAGCTCCTTCGGTTCAGTAAGGCTGTGTCCGAAAGGGACCGAACTGATAGGGTGAAGCAGGAGAACCAGTTTTGGTGGCTTCAATCGGCACTTGATAGTGGGTAGTCGGGATGGGGTTTAAACCCTTGGCCGGCTTACATACTTGTTTTATAGTTTTAGGGTTTAGTTTTAAGTAGAATAGGCATGGTGGCACAAAAAAAAAATACAAAAGAGAAAAATACAAAAAAATAAAAAAAAACACAAAAAAATAAAATTAAAAAAAAAAACATGGAATAAAAAAAAAATAAAAAAAAAAGACAACAAAATATGAAACACAAAAAACGTTAGATAGTTAGATTTGCTGCTGTTGTTGTTCTAGTTTTAAGTAGTATATAGGTAGAAGAGGTAGTTTTAGTTAGCTTTAAGTTTTATATTAAGGACCTTATTTTAAGTAATTTTTAAGTAAAAATAAAATTATAAAAATATTAGTTTTTTTGAAATTTTCTAATGAATAAAAAAATAAATAAAATGAAATTGAAGTTAAATAGATCTTAGGGCCGAAAGGCATTAGTATTAACTGTTATAGTTTAACTAAGAGTGTCCGTATGGGACCAGTAAGTTAGTTGTAAGTTATGGTTAACTTTAAAACTATATTTTCATAGTACTGCGATATAGAAAACCTAGTCTAGAAGAAGATTTTAATAAAATAAAACAGCACAAATTTTTAACACAATTTTGTTATTTTTGTTTAATCTAATCATATTTCAAAATTTAGGCTCAAGAAATTTATATAACAAAATGTTATTAAGTATGTAATAGAGGAGTCATTTACAAGGCTCAAATTTTCTCACCAGTTCAACTGTTGTTGGCAGTGAATTTTTACGATGTTTGTATAGTGAATTTATCAATTTCAATATTTTGAAGTGTGTATCGTTTTGTTTTTGGAAATTATTTTAGTTTTTAATTACTAAATTTTAAAATTAACAACCACTAAAGCAGCATACTATTCAAAATGAAATCTCTTATTGAAAAACTATTTATGTAATGACTTTAAGATATTGACAATAGGTTAAAAGAAAAAGTTACACAAAATTAAAAGAAATAGAAAATTTTCAACAACTTATTTCATCGATTGTAAGACTGTTTGACAGTACTGTCAAATATAAATAAATATACTTTTTTCACTATTGCCTGATCACTTTCTCATGGTTAGTGATTTATGACCAAAAAGAAACCACTCATTTGATATAAATAGTGGTTAAAATTTCTTTTTTTTTTGTCATACCAAATACTGTCTCCGCCTCTTAGAAGGTCGGTAAAAGAATGGATGATTCAGGATTCCCAGATATCTGCTTATTGAGAAGCTCGTACACGAAAAACTGAATATTTTTAATCAATTTCACACAGCTGTACCATTTTCCGATAGCTTACCAACCGTAACCGTAACCCGTACATATTATTCCCTTGATTTTTTGACAACTTTAGGTGTACCCGATTTTTGTTTTTTAAACTGAATTTTCCACTGTATTTTCCACAAGCTTCTGATTAAGTTGGATTATTTTTAAAAATTCAGAATATTTAACAAAAGAAATTCACACTTGACCATGCAGAGGATTGTATTTCACATGCATAAATATTACACAATTTCACTACCTACAAAGCTCACAAAAAAGTACGTATACGCCCGAGGGTACATTTCTGATGTGATGATTTCTTTTGTGTTTCGTGTAGAGATACTGCTTCCACTGAATTGTTGAGTAGGCGATTAAATGTTATGTGGGTGAGAGTGTAGCCCTTATACCTTTTCATCTCATTGTCTGAAAAATTGCAGTCTGAACTATTTAATATGCCCCATGTGTGATGCATTTAACCGAGCGATTAATGCATTTTCTCAAATGAAATTAAATTAAATTCAGAAAATAGGACTGAGTTATCCTTGGTGATTGTATGATTTTTTTTCTTTTGTTTGAGTTCAGCTTTTTGGCAGTTAATCACTATAAAATGGCTAATTGCAATCTACGGAAGTTGCTTGGTTGTTATTTCAATAATTTGTGCGTTTAAACTGTGATTTTGTTTAAAACTGTACAATAAAGATGTCATGGCGAAAAGAATGGGACAAACGATTCGCACTAAAATAGTCAAATCAAATTAATAACTTGATCATAATTGGAATTACCAGCCATTCAAATAAGCAACAATTTTTGAAACGTACTTTTAACAATTTTCACAGAATTGTTTTCAAACATTTATTAAGTAAAAACAAATGGTATGCATTCTTATTATGTTAAGATATGAAGCCAAAAGCTTAATATAATTTATTTAAAGAACAAAACGAATAACATGACGTCAGGAAGTGTAAAAAAAAATGAAGCAAAATGTTTGCAAAAAAAGCGAAAAGTTTAAAATTTGTTTTGTGAGTGAGTAATATTTATGGGAAGTTACAGAATTCGAAACAACTTTCTCAATTCTTTTGAATTGTTAATTTGCATCTAATTAATCCCACTTTCTTGATTCTATGATCCGCAAAATTCAAGGAAAATAAAAACCTTAACCAACCTTAATATTTCAATATCCGCAAAGTTTATAAAAGAAACAGAAGCAGAAATATTTAGAAACAACATTGAAAGACTTTCTCATTTGCATGGCTGATGGATAATTATGTTTGATTCAAAACTTAATTATTCCGATTCCAAGCCCTTATAGAATACACAGTTGCTATCGTGACATAAAAATCTCTAATCTAATACTGATTGCTTTTCTTGTTTAACTTGATGTCACAAACAGATGGAATTAATGGATGGATAGGTCTCGGTTAGAGAGAAATCACATCTCTTAATTAGGATTCACCTGATGTCGTCCATAACATCTCCATCCAGGACTGTTTTAATTGACTTCAATGCGCTTCGAATTGAACTTCTGGTATATACTTTTATGCATGTTGGCTTATGTTAACTATTTTACGTGACAGATCACTCGTTTGTTATGAAAACACAAATGTTTTAATTTTGGTATAATAACAACTTAGTTTGTAGGAAATTATCCTCTTCATTATAACACTAAGGTAAACAATTCTATTTACAAAAGTTATGCATTGCTATTTCGTTTTCGAAAAATAGTTATGTGAGAGAAAATGTAATCCCTCCAATCTCCATGGTAATTGTTTTATGTTATCATAAGTTAAAATAGTGAAAACATAATTTGCATTTTGTTATGCTTGTAGAACAATAAAATATCTATGTTCGTATTTTGAAAAACAAAGTGACCTTAATCACAAAAACGCCAATTCGGATAATGTACCTAAATAAACAAGCTTCATACTAATTTAAACAAGCGTTTAACCAGCCATGCTCTTGAATATTGATTAGTTGTTTGATATATCTTCATGTGGATAACATATCCTTTTGCAGTTGACAGTGACCGAGATGCAGTGGTAAAAAGTGATTTCATGCTGTAAGGAACGCACTTTATTTGCTACGCCTAGTCCTTTGGCATCTCTATACGATATGGAGCTTGATAAACTGTGGCCGTCACCGTCACTGTCACCATCGGCCACCCTCGAATCATGTAGCTAACTTTTTGAGGTTAAATAATGGTATGTGTTTTAATGTCAGCAAATCGATAGATACGAGTATCTTGAAGAGAAACAATTATGCATCATGTGGTTTGCTTATGGTTAATAATAATAATATGGTTATAATGTATGTGGTAACACGTGTACCTACTCGTAAGTTTTTAACTTAACTTATGATCTGGTTTCAAGGTTAAGGTCATACTTCAACTGAAGAATTCACTGGTCATGGGGGATGTGTTATGTGTTATTATGTTATGTGTTATGTGTGTATGTGATTATGTTAAAAAATATAAAATATGAAAATATTCTACAAGATAAAACCACAGTCCCTTGAGGTCCTTTTTAGTTGTCCTTTAATTTTGTAAAATGTATGATGTTGAGTTTATGCATATGCATGAGTTTCTCATACGAAAGTTAACATCTCAAAGGACGTAATATATCGTGTTGGATGGAATCGAGTCTAATAGACACACAAAAAAAACGCTGGTGTGCCTCAGGGCTCTGTCCTGTCTCTACTACTCTTTCTCGTTTTTATTAACTCTTGTCTGTAACTTCTAATTCTAATCCACTTTTAAGAGCAGTTGACGATGGTGCTCTCAGTTTTCATATTGAGGGCATATTCATATTGAAATAAACAATTCGTCTCTTCTGATTTGTATCTCCAACTATAATGTATGTAAGCCTCCTAAATTCTGATCTTGATATCATTTTTGAATGATGCATTAAAAGTAGTCTAGAATGTATTGCGTCGTTGTTTATAAGGAAACTTATTTAATTACTTAAGGTAGCGTTACAGTCCTGTATGAACTAGGGCCTAGCCCAAAAAATATCTCCATCTAGCTCCGTCCCTAGCTAGATGCCTCCAGTTGCGTACTCCAAGTTGGGTTAGGTAACTTTCCACTTGTGCGCGCCACCTGATCCGCGATCTTCCTGTACTGCACTGTCTTGTGGATGTGGATTCGAAGACTTTTTGGGTTGAAGCATTGGATCACATGCGCTCTAAGTGACCCAACCATCTCAGTCGTTGTACTTTTATCCTTCTGGCTAAGTCTACGACGCTGTATAGTTATGTTAAAGAAAGCCTTTTTTTGACATCGAAATGTTCTCTTAAGCTGTTTCCAACCTTTATGAAGCTGTGTGAATTCTTCGTGGTGATCCTGAACCAAAGGACGAGATTGACAGGAATGCCAAAACTAGACATGGCTTAATACAGATCGTCCCTGAAGATGCTATTGTATGAGGTTTTGAAATCGATGAAGAGATGGTGAGTTGCGATTAAAAATTCTTGGATTTTTCCAGGATCTGCACTATTGTGAGTATTTGATTGACTGTGGACTTTCCTGGTCTAAAACCACTTATGAGGTAATTGAACATTTAAAAATACTCGGTACTAATAACGGGTTATCCATTTTAGGGTTTCAAAAGTTTGGGGCTGAAATTCGACATCTGTCAAACTAAGTTGTTAAACCAATTTTTTTTTCAGTTGAACGTCTGACATTTACGAAAATGGATCACCATCATACAATGCATACAAATCGTTAAAACCTTCTACAAAAATATTGATTCTGCCACAGCCACATATCGTGCTTTAAGAGGGGATTATGGTTTACATATAATCGTCCAACTACTCAAGCACTCTCAAAATTGTGAAAAAATTGGAAGAGACTAGATTGGTTTCAGATATTTTAAGGCGTGTGCGTGTGCATCATCGTTTTGCTCATACCTCTGAAAATATCGCTGCTGTAAGTGAAAGTGTCGCCGAAGACCCGAAAGTGTTGTTTCCTCGTTGTTTTCAGGAATTAGGACTGTCTTACGGTACCCACAACCATATAAAGTCCAGCTCACACAACAACTGAAGCCAGCTGACCATTCACAACGTCGTAGATACGTCGAACGGATGCTTGAACAACAGGCGATGGACGGTGATTTTTCGAACACAATTTTCTTCAGCGACGAAGCACTCACTCGGTGGATATTTTAATAAACAAAATTGTTGTATTTGGGGTTCTGAGAATCTTCAAGTAATTGAATAGAGGCCATTACATCCACAAAAAGTAATTGTTAGGTGCGCTCTTTGGTCCGGAAGTGTGATTGGACCTTACTTCTTTGAAAACGATGATTTAACGACTATCACCGTAATTTCGGAGCGTTATGGTCATATGACTTTTTTTGCCTGCTATTGAAGAATACGAATTGGAGAGTATGTGGTTTCAACAAGACGATGCCACATGCCACACAACTAGAGCGAATACGGCTTTTTTGCAAGAGACATTTCCGTGGCGACATCGACGTGGCGGTATCAACTGGCCACCAAGATCATGCGATTTGACACCGTTGGACTTTTTTGTGTGAGACTACCAAAAGACTATGTCTATGCAGATAAACCTTTAACTCTTTAGCACTTAACCAACATTTGTCCAGGTTTGGCTAAAATACCGCCCAATTTGTGTCGAAAATTGCCCCAAAAGACACGATGCTTGCAACAATTCGCGTGGTGGTCAGTAAAACGATGTAGTGTTTCAAACGTGGTGGCAATTTAACTGATGTATTGTTTTACACATAACGTCAAAGTTCAAACTTTATAATAAAAAAGAAATATCATGAAAACAAAATATTTTATATGTGTTTTATTTACGTTTACTTTTGGAACCGCAAAATGGATAACCCTGTACTTCTTGTAAAACGATCACATAATCGATTTCGTCAAAAACTCAGATTTAAATAGGTGACCATAATTTTCATAGATTCGCTGGTAGTCCAGCGTTCAATGTAATTGTTGTCAATAACATGATTAATTCAATAAAGTAACTAGAATACCGTCTTTTCGTTTATGGTCTTACCCTTTTTTACTCTAGTGAAATAGCCTTAAATAAAATTCACTTCCTTAAGCAACTCAAGCAATGTAGTCGTGCCTCAAGGAATTGCTTTTCAGTAAATCCCCGAGCCCAATTTCGGTAGTACTTTCATGTACAGAGATTCCTTCTACAGCCGTACTACGCGAATTTGGAATACTTTCCCACACTCTTTGTGTTACCTTGTCATTGCGATATTCAGGAATTCTAAATCAACATCAACAGAGTTATGTCAGATTTCAATTTATAAAATCAAAAAAGTTTGAAAAAAAGTGGTTATGATCGGATTCAAAATAATCAAAAATCTATTTTTCGTTTAAGTTTCTATTATTATTAACTTCCCATAGGAAGTTATTGTAATGGGTCCGATTTGACAAATTGAAAATTTTGACATTTCTCGACGTTTCAAGGTCCCTAGAGTCGAAATAAAAGATTTTTAGAAAGATGTCTGTGCGTGCGTGTGTACGTACGTCCGTACGTTCGCGACGTTTTTTTCATCGTCCATAGCTCAAGAACCAGAAGAGATATCGACTTCAAATAAATTTTGTTATATAGATAATAAGGCAGAAAGATGCAGAAAAGGCTCTCAAGAAAATTGCGTGGGTGGTTTTTTTACCATAGCAGTTTAAAAAAAAGGTGAAAATTTTGGTTAACCCTAAATATCTCATGAACCAATGACGCTAGAGACTTGAATTAAATTTTGTATTATATATTGTAACGTGATACAAAACAATTATATTTTTGGAAAAAAATTCAATTAACGGTTTTTTTTATAAATCAAAAAAACTGAAAAAAAAAATTTGTCACTTCGAAAATTGTACAACTAAAATATGATTTCATCTCCAAAACAATTTTGTGCAACGAAGAATAATGTTTTTGACATCTGATAAAATTTTGAGAAAAATCGAATTGACAGTTTTTTTACAAAAAATAAAAACCTAAAAAAAAAATAAAAAAAAAAGTTGGTAAAAATTGAGTTTTGACTCAAATATCTTTTCAAAACTTTGAGATATTGGCTTTAAACTACTTTTATCTTTCAAAAAATATTGGTTTCAACATTCAGTAAAATTTTGAAAAAAATAGAATTGACAGTTTTTTTACAAAAAATTAAAAACCGAAAAAAAAATTAACAAAAGTTGGTAAAAATTGATTTTCGACTTAAATATCTTTTCAAAAATTTGAGATTATGGCTTCTAACTAATTTTATCTTATAAGAAATATTGTTTTCAACAGTAGGAAAAATTTTGAGAAAAATCGAATTGACAGTTTTTTTACAAAAAATAATAACCTAAAAAAAAAATAAAAAAAAAGTTGGTAAAAATTGAGTTTTGACTCAAATATCTTTTCAAGACTTTGAGATATTGGCTTTAAACTACTTTTATCTTTCAAAAAATATTGTTTTCAACATTCAGTAATATTTTGAAAAAAATAGAATTGACAGTTTTTTTACAAAAAATTAAAAACCGAAAAAAAAAATTAACAAAAGTTGGTAAAAATTGATTTTCGACTTAAATATCTTTTCAAAAATTTGAGATTATGGCTTCTAACTAATTTTAACTTATAAGAAATATTGTTTTCAACATTAGGACAAATTTTGAGAAAAATCGAATTGACAGTTTTTTTACAAAAAATAAAAACCTAAACAAAAAAATTAATAAAAGTTGGTAAAAATTGATTTTCGGCTCAAATAGCTTTTCAAAAATTAAAAATATTGGCTTCAAACTTATTTTATTTCACAGAAAATATTGTTTTTTATATTCAGTAATTTTTTTATAAAAATCCAACAGTCCGTTTTTTCATAAAAAAAAATAAAATCTACAAAAAATAGAACGCAAATTTGGTAAGAATTGGTACATTTAGACAAACTTTTAAGCAAGACAAATCGATAGACGGGATGGGAAGTTATCAGTGTGGGTCGCATCCCAGCCTCTTTTTTGCAATTGCTCCTGGCTGATAATACCTCCCTTACCCTCCTAGGAAAAAAAGCTCTAACTACGCCAATGTTAACATCACGACTATATTCATTATCAATCAAACCTTCGTCGTCGTTTATGAGTGTGGCTAGAATGAGGTTCATTGAAAACTCTGATGGTTTTTAGATGAAAATTGTCTGCGGTACACCTCCACGTGTTCAGAACTCTGCAGCTTTTATGCAAGCACATGATGGATAGGTGGATGCATGATATCCTCCAGGAAATTATTTATTGTGAAAATGTTCTTCTTCGCAAAAGGATATCATTTGCGTCTATATCCTGACTTGTGTTCTATTAAATATTTAAGCAATTCCTTTTTGATGGATTAAGTTGAACATAATAATTTCACATGTTTGTTTTTTAATAATAATCTGACTGTTTCTGTCGTTTTCTTTATTTTTCTTATCAACATACATAGTTTTATGTGTATAATTTATAAAATTGAACTTTTTTGCATGCTCGTATCTTCTCCGACACAAGCAAAAGTTATTTAATCTATTTTTTCCTAAAGAAACTTTTATGGTATCAGTACATGCGTAATACCAGTCCCAAAGTCTCACCCCAAGGTTAACATATTAAGTCCATAATAACCACCTCCATGATGGACGACGACGGACGGAGGAAAAAAAAGAATATAAAATTTTAAATTACTATAAAGTGGGTTTTCATGTAGGTATGAAGGAACGTATGTATCATATTTTGTTTTTTTTTTAAATACAGACAACAAAAACAAAAACTTACCCTTTCCGATGGGAATTAATTTGCTGAGAACCGCAATTGGCACCATAAACATTAAACTGCAAATCCATATCAGAGCAATTAACTTATATGCGTGTTTTAAAGTTTGCCACGTTCGAGAGCGTAACGGATGACAGATGGCGTAATAACGTTCACAGGAAATCGCAACCAATGTCCATGCGGAAACGGATACGGAACAAGCTGCAATATTGAACATTTGAAATAAAGCGTTGAAATGATGACAAACATTTTAAACAAAAATATATTTTGGATTGTTATTGGAAAATGTTTTTTTTTTTTTAATGACATAATTAGATTCTGGAACTTTTTCCACTTGGATTATTACCAATAATTACTATCATATATTAAGAAGTTTGAAAACATAAGAGTATGGACTATATGGTTTCTATTTTATTGTTTTGAGCCATATTATGCTGAAGAGAACTACTTCTGAAACTTAGTTCTTTATGTTTTTAAGAAACTACCAGATTATTGAGATCATATAAACACAAAGTACAAAATATTTCGACAGAATTTCCAGAATCGGGTTTCATTTGTTTTATTTGAAACCTTTTTCTTCCTACTTGCGTATTTTCCTACTTATTTCTTGACTTCTATGAAACCGTTTGAAGAATTTACAATTTTTTCAAACAAATTCGAAATAAGTTTAAGATTTAATCGCCCACTACCATGGCATCTTTTACTGTCTTGATTACTAGGAAAAATTATTGTTAAAATTTTAGTATGACTTCCACAATTTCTTCGCAAAATTCTTCAGTCGTTTCTATTAAACGATTTGTATGATATTGATAAGACTCCTAGAAATGATTTATTTGTTTTAGCAAAACGAAAGAGATTTTGATAAGAATCCTTCGCATATACTGTTTTGACTGTTTGATAACTTAACTCTCAATTAGTATAAGAGATTTCAAAAGGTTGAATTTCGTTTTCAGAAAATTTACTTAAATTTAAGTGCATCTACTTTAATTATTTTGTGATTTGTTAGAAACGGTTTTGAAAAAAAAATACTTTACCATTTTGTCTTATGGGTGAAAATAAATCCCTTCCACTTTTTCTCCAAATTTCTAACAATTGAGTTTCTTGAATGGATGTAATTTTCAAACTTTATTTGTTAAACGAGAATCAAGTATGCAAATTCGCTGAATCATTAACAGGTTGTTTTCTGGCATAATTCAATTTATTTATGTAGAAAATAATGGAATTTTATGAATTTAGTCTTAGGAGCATAAAAATAGGAACAGATTGAGTTAAATGAAATTAAATTAAACCAAGTCTCAACTTTTTTCAGGTTTTCTTCCATTAACCAAAAATAACAATTTGAAATTTTTTTAAAAATTTTGGTCACAAAGTCAGAAATGTTTTTGGGGAAAAGTGATGTTTTAAAAATTAATTAAAGTTATAAAATTTGTATAGAGATAAGAAATGTTATATTAAGGGACTTTGGTGAGACCATACATAGCACATATGTTTTCGAAAGCTATTTTAAAAATTCTCACGAAATTTTTAAAGTTTAATGGCATAAACTTTCCCTTAACTAACTTTCTTAGAAACAGTTTTTTCAAATTGATTGAAATTTGTATATCTTCTTTTGAACTAGTTAGGTTAGGTGGCTGTCCATGATGGAGTAGGACACATTTACGCTAGTTTAATGGCCCATTGTGATACCACATGAATCTTAAGGCTTTCTTCTAAGCTTAATGAAACTAATTTGAGTTTCTTACGAAACGTGAGAGACTGAGTATGTTAATATGATTGAGATAGTTTAGATCGCTATAGAAGAATTCTCCTAGGTAATTCTTGCATTTTTGAACTAGAGCAGGGCATGTACGGAAGAGGTGAAGAACAGTGTCCTTTTCCTCATCCATACAGCTTCTGCAAAACTCATTTGAGAAAACGCCTAGCCGCGTTACGAGCTTTAATGTTAGACAGTTCCCAGTTATGACACCGATCTATCGAGCTCATATGCGATCTGCTTAGAGATACGTAGAACCTTGAGCGCTTTAAATCCAGTGTAAGTCAAATGGCACGTGATGATGTTTTTCCACCTGATGTTTACCTTCTTCATAGCGTCTTGTATGAGCAATAGTTTACATGTAGCGATGGTATGCCAGCATTAGCCAAACGTGGTAGAATGGGTTTTACTGTACCATTTCGGGTGAGTTTATCTGCCTTACAATGTCCTGGAATGTCTCTATGGCCCAACACCTGTAACGTAAACTCTTATTGAAAAAGAAACCTTCAGGGAACAATCGGTTTTGGGCCCTATGTTGAGCGCCATCTGTAACGTAGCTTGAAAAAAAAAGAAAATCGTATGTAACAATAATTTCAGAAATTATTATTACATTCGTAAAAAGACTGTCTGTACTTACAAAATATAAAAAATAAAACTTAATCAATGGTAATCGACCTCAAAAACCAAAACTCCATAACCGTACAAAAATTCTATTCAAATCAAGGCACAGATAGTAGAGGGTTGCCTACCCCCTCTACCTTAAGGGGTTGAATACGCGTTGCTGTTATGCGCACTCAGTTTCATCATTAACACTTCGAAAACAAACTCACCTTACGATAGTACATTTCTAGATATCCCAAGCATAAATGAGAAATCACCACAGGTACATATCTTCTCATTGAAACTTGGTTCGTTCTTTTTCGAGACAAAACCGCTTCAGACGTTTAGGACCAATGATTACGTCTTCATTGGCCCGTCCACGCCGGAAACGGAATTGCTGCCTAAGTTCCCTTTAGCAGCAGCGGCCTGCTTCTGGGTGCCATCGCTTAAACTCGCCGGATGGGGGGGGGATCTTGTGCTGGGTACTAGGCTGTGTTACAGTTTAAATAAGCAGACCTGCCAGATGTAATTGGCGTAAGAATATTGAAATTAGGCTGAGGCCCGAATACCGTTGAGCCCAATTCTGAAGGTACCGAAAGGAAGGTATGAAGGTGTAGGAGATTCAAGCTGAAGATGATTAGCCAGTCCACGTTAAACCAGGCTAATGTTTCTTTACAGTAAAGCTTAATGCTCTGCTTCCCTCCGAGAAGCGGTGAGAGAGCAGAGTAGAGACGACAGCATTGGAGCACATAGATGTTCGTGGCTCCGCAGGGTGTACGTGTCCACAGACTACCACTACTATCCCTAAGCTATAAGAGTAGTTGTGTCACAAGAGGGGGAGGGGGAGATTAGGTGGTAAGTTTCCCCCTCGCAGTCTCAAAACCCGCCCGTTGACTTGACCCAGACACACATCCTTAGGTCAAGCCAACCTATGATTTGCATGACTGCTAAAAAAAATGTTATTGCAAATCCCCAAAATCAAAACTTATACAAAAGGATACTAACCTGCTTACATTCTAATCTATATTCAAAAATAATAACCTCAACCCAAAAATCTCTAAACTAATAATTATAAACTAACTCTACTATTTTTTCACTTACATTTTACTCTCTCCACGTCAGCTCTCCGTATTTCCAAGTCCACTCACCTCACTGTTTCTAATACATAGCTAAACTAATTTCATTGCCAAAGAATAATTGCAACTCGCTTGCAATAGGATTCATAATAATTCAAAATAAAAAAAAAAAGGTTTGCAATTTAACTTTAATGATAGATTTATTAAATGTTAAGACTAACAATATATCTTAAAGAAAATATAGAACGTGAATATGCTAAATATATGTATATACCTACTAAGGATATAATTCAAAAAGGTTCAATAATACCTTATCAATATAGTCTTTGCTTATATTCGTTGGATATTTATCTATACTTTGTCTGTTCATAATACTTCCAATAGGTTTATTCTAGTTCACCCTCAGGTACACGGGACCTGTGTAGGGGATTGACACACGTAGGTGTCTGACAACTATGATTATATACACACAGAAGACAATATGCGGTTGGGTAACGCTCAGTTACTTTCTCTACCTCGCTTTCATTTACACAATAA
Organism: Eupeodes latifasciatus; assembly: GCA_920104205.1. NCBI lineage: Eukaryota > Metazoa > Arthropoda > Insecta > Diptera > Syrphidae > Eupeodes > Eupeodes latifasciatus. Next base: position 4,467,600 of record OV049926.1, read on the forward strand.
CAAAATAAAATGTGGTATCTATCAAATTGTAGCTCTTGAAAATCTTTACGTTAACAATATCTCAACTAATTCAAATCCAATATGTCATAAAAGAAAAAGGTCAAAAATGACTCACCGATCTTTCATTGTCTTACAACAACTCACAAATTTTATTTCCCTTCATCCCTCGAGGTAATGTGCACATTGCCGTACTTGGATGTTGATGACGATGATGGTCTGTGAAGGTTGCAAAATTCTTATGATGGATTAGGATATTGGATTTGATTCCACTTTGCATGTTAGATGATATTTTCTTGATTTTTAATAATAATATGATTTAAGCTGTTCACCAATAAAAGATTTAAAATGAAGGGGGTGTTAGCTACTTGTCTTATAGAATGATCACAAAAGAAAATAGATATGATAATTTTAGTAGATAACTTTTGGTATTTCTCGTACTTACGATAAAACATAACACACAGTATAATTATGATGGATAATACTATTTAATTTCAAAAGGATAATAAAGATTAGTAATTAAAATATGAGAAAACAATAGTGTAGAAATAAAAATAAATATAATATAGTGTCAAATCATAAAAGGAAATAAAGAAGTGATATGAAATTTAAACATAAAATAGGATAGTTAAAAAAAAAAATTCTTAAACAATGGATCTTGCCGGGGAACACCAGGGAGATCCGATCCTTCTATAAATCTTGTCTGACTTGACGGTACAAGGGGAGGAATGGCTTGAGACCTCTCCCTGACTGGATGCTTTTCTTCAGCTCGTTGGCTGGGTGTCCAATAATTTTTGCGAAGCTAGTTACGGCCACAGTAGTCGCAACCAGGATCTCGTTCGATTTTTCTTGCCATGTGTTCGATACCCACAATTTTGGGATTGCATATTTTTCCAGATTAAGATTCGGAATCAGGATTCTGAATACAGATTTTTGAATTAAACTTTCCAGAATTAAAAGAATGAATTAAAGTATCCAGGATTAAGAACTGGACGGCGTTTACAATCTAGTGTCCAGGTTTAGTGATTCTGGATTAAGATATGACTTAATTAAACGATGTGTGATTAAAGATGGCTTAAAGCTGTGAGATTAAAATCCCCATATAAAAAGATGATTTATAGGATTCTGGACTAAAATTCTGGATTACGAGCTTCCCATAATTAAAAGATGTCTTAAAGTGGATTCTGGATTAATACTCCCATATTAAAAGATGACTTAAATTGAAGAAGGCTTAAAAATTTGACCGCGTGTCTCGAGTCCGTATACAGACATCACCTGTCGAGAAGAAGGATTTCGTTAGGTGTCGTCCTCCGGAGTCTTGAACACATTTTCATTGGGGATAAGCCCCTAATACTGAGAAATAATCTGATTACCTTACCTAAATGGTGCTTTTTACTTCCACAAATTCACAATGCGATGATGCGAGACGTTAGCTTCCCAACCAGGGGAATTTTGGAGGCAGCTGCCCCGAGGTTTGCTGGATTCCGATCACGCGGTACACGATTTATTTCACTTGAGAGTGATTCTGAGAATGTTTAGCACTTTTTCTTACTTTATTTAAATGAAAAACAAAACTTCGCTTGCTTATGGCTTATATTTCAGGTGACGTTGAGATAGAATATTTCTTAATGGACTGTTCGGGTTGGCTGCTTGGATAGAAAAGAATTTCCAACCAGAATTTTCGAATGCTCATTGCGTCGTTATTGCGTCCCGTTATTTGATTTCTTGTAGTATACCCATTGAATTGTTGTTGGTTATGCCACGTAGGCAAATTCTGCAGAGATGACAACTTGACAAAACAGAAACTGCAGTACCTCTTTGATTTTGAGATGACAGTTTACGTTTCAACGGGTAGATGGCGTGCGCCGTATTTAATGGTATGTTCACAAGATAGAATTTACTGGTGAAAGTAGAATTTGGTGTAAATGTTTTGTTGAATCCGTGAAGGATAAGCATGGTGGAAATTATTAATGGTGGTGTGACACCAAAACAAAATTAAATTTTTCTTACACAACTTGTTGCTTTGAGTCAGACCTCGACTTACTCTAAGAAACAAGAAAGGAAAAAAAAATCATGACGAAGATGGTTAGTAAATTTTGTAGCTACGTATTGAGATAAGATACTTAATCTGAACTACTACTAGAGTCTCATGCACAGCTGTAGTCGGGCAATGCTAAAGTTATCTACCTTTTAAGATCTTTCGTATGTGTCACGGACTTATGACCTTTGCTATCTATTACTTCGTATAAATTGTTTCCAATTAACTTTGTTACTGTGACTCTGACGAATTTGGGTCCTAACTTCGCGTTGAAATGCTTACTAGCATCACTAAGAACTATATTTCTTTTGTAAAGGGTATCTCCTACATTATAAGAGATATTTCTACTCCTTAGGTTGTAGGTTTTTTCGTAGTTAGTGTGAGCGCTTTCTAATGTAGATTTCAAATACGAATGTAATATGTTTAACTTCGCTACCTTGGGTAACCAATCAATCTCAGAGTGGTTTAACCCTCCTAGCTTCTTGAGTAGTTGGTAATCTGAACCATGCTCCACCATACGTTGTCCGAAAAGGGCTTCGTACGGAGACATTGTAAGTGCTGAGTGAACTGTTGTTCGAAGAGCACTTCCTATTGATGATAAATGTAAGTCCCAAGTAGTCTGTTTTGGATCTATATACGACCTAATAGCTGCCAAAATCGATCGATTTACCCGCTCGCTTGCGTTCGGTTGCGGAGAATAAACTGCGGTGCGATAGTGCTTGATACCGTAAGTTTCCACCATTTTGGAAAACTCTCGTCCTATGAACTGAGTTCCGTTATCGGAGAGAATACTCTCCGGAACACCGAATATCAAGAATACATCTTCTTGAAGAAATTTAATGGCACTGGCTGCAGTCGCTTTACGCAACGGTTTTAATAAGACGAATTTTGTCAACTGGTCTACCATAATGATAATGAAAGTATTTCCGCTTTTTGATCGTGGATAGGGTCCAAGGAAATCAATGTATAGATGCTGGAATGGCCTTTCTACATTGAATCCTTGTCCCATTTCTGCTCGTAAGGTTACATTAGAGGCTTTACTCGCTTTGCAAACTTCACAACGACTTACATAGTTTTTGACTTGCACAAACATGTTTGGCCAATAGAATTGTTGTCGCAGGCGATACAAAGTTTTGGCGATGCCGCCATGTGCTGCTCGTGGTGGATTGTGAGCGAGGACAATCAGATCGTCTGTCATCACCGACGGAATCCAGAGCTTCCAAACCAAATCGTCTTGCAACGGATCTCCCACTGCATGTTTGGTCTTTTTGTAGATGAATCCATCTGAAACTCGTAAATCTGGTAACCGTTCTTGGTTAGTCTTGATGTGGTCGATGAGCTGAGTGTACTCTTCTGACTGGAATTGAGGGTCTTTCAGATCCACATGGAGGACTTCCAAGGGATCGACTTGTATCATGCTAGACATTTGAAAATTACTTTTTAACGCTTCGTTCTCGTAGACTCGAGAGAGTGCGTCTGGTACTACGTTAAGTGTACCTTTACGGTGTTCGACAACGAAGTCGAAACCTTGGAGCCGCATGCTCCATCTAGCTAATCTTCCAGTAGGATCCTTCAGACTCATCAACCACTTCAAGCTAGAATGGTCGGTGATGACTCTGAATTTATATCCTTCCACATATGCGCGGAATTTTTGTATCCCCTGGAATGCTGCTAAGCATTCACGCTCGGTAACGGAGTAGTTTCTCTGCGCGGCGTTTAGCTTTTGGGAATAATAAAAAATGGGACGTTCTGTTCCATCATCATCCCGTTGGCAGAGGACACATCCGATACCGGTCGCTGATGCATCGCAAAGAATAACAAATTCTTTGGAAAAATCTGGGTTGATCAATATGGGTGCTGTTGTCAGGGCTAACTTAATGTCTTGAAATGCTGACTGGGCTTCACTACCAAAGTTAAATGCTTTACCTTTCTTAAGGGTGTCGGTCAAGGGCGCTGCTAGTGTAGAGAAATCTTTGACGAATCGTCGGTACCAACCAGCCATACCTAAGAATCTTCTTACTTGGCGTTGGGTCGTTGGCACCGGAAAGTCTACAATAGCTGCTATTTTGGCGGGGTCAGCTTTTAAGCATCCTTGTCCTACCTTATAACCGAGGTAATGAAGTTCTTTAAAACAGAACTTTGATTTGCCGACATTTATCGTCAGACCTGCATCTGTCAAACGATCACTAATAGTTTTTAAAATCTTCAAGTGTTCGTCGAAGGTTTTCGAAATGACGAGTAAATCGTCTAAATAGACAAACACTTGATCTCTTAAGGCCGATGGAATCACTTTGCTCATTAGATAGGTGAGGGTTTGTGGAGCGTTACATAAGCCGAATGGCATGACGGTAAATTGGTAAAGGGGACGTCCAGGAACTGTGAAAGCTGTCTTCTCTCTGGATCCCTTCTCCAGCGGAATTTGCCAGAACGCGTCCTTAAGGTCCACACTCGAAATGAAGTGGGTATCCGAAAGGCGCGCCAGCAATCCCTCAATATGCGCAATTGGGCCGGCATTTTTTTTCGTTACTGAGTTAACCTTCCGAAAGTCCAAGCACAATCTATTCTTACCCGGTTTGCGCACTAGCACAACCGGTGAACTCCATGCACTTGAACTCTCTTCGATCACACCTAACTCCAGCATACGGTCCAATTCCGCATACATTAGGGCTTGCACTGCTGGAGATACGGGATAATGCCGCTGTTTAATTGGCATTGCGTCTCCAGTATCAATCCGGTGCTCCAAAAGGTGGGTCTTTCCCAAACCTCTCGTGGCAAAGGACGGAAATCCATTTATTATTTGCCGTAGCCTTTGAGATTCTTCGTTGTTCAGAATATATTGGTTCTTGTAATCCTCGTTTTCGATTGGGGATGGACTTATGGACATCTCGGAAATTACTTGCGGGGCTAGGTGGAACTTCTTCCAAAAGTCTACTCCCAGGTATAGGCGTTGAGATAACGAGGGCACGACATAAAAGTCAATACTCTCCACCTTTCCTCTGTAGAGTACATCTGCTGTGACCTTCCCAACAATGTCTTGCTTTTTACCGTCCGCTGTAGACACGGAAGACGCGACTTTCCGAATAACGACATTTTTCTCAGTTAAGTATTTAAGTATGTTGGTTCCAAGGCAGCTAATACTTGCACCGGAATCCAATAAACCTAACCATTGGTCTCCAAAGATTTCCACTGACACATATGGTCGTGGATCACTTGAATCCTTTTGCAACGTTGTGGTTGCGATGTCTCTATAGTTGAGTCGTTTAACTCGAAAGCGGTCTCTGAGTTTTCTAATTCGCTTAGACAATGTGGGTACGGACAAAATTCTTTCTCTTGCCGCATAATAATTCCGAAGACGTTCGTGGAATGTCTTACGCGGTAATTCTACTTTTACTTCATTGGTCTTATTAGTCACTATGGGTTTACTTAACTTATCATTACTAGGTGTTAAAATTTTGATGGGTTTAGTCTCGGATGGAGTAGGTGTCTTTACTATTCCGGGTGTGACCTCCCCGAACGATTTACCCCGGAAGGAAGACCGTTCTGGGACAAGTTTCCCGAACATCTTGGGCAATTGGGTGTTACAAACTCGGGCAGTCCGCATTTATAACAAAATAAAGTCCGTGTAGGATCTGTACAGTCTCGAAAGCTGTGACCCACGCCCTTACAGTTCCAGCATCGCTCAGTTAGTACTTCGCGTTTAATAGCTTCGACTTGTTGTGGTGTCGCAATCTCTCTACTCTCATTGGTTCTTCCTACTTCGCTTACATGCCGTTTAGGCTGAGCACTGAAATTACTAGGCATAGTCCTGAATCTGTTAACATCTGGAGCTCTCTCCATAAACTTCTCTATAGTTCTGCAAACATACGCCATTTGCGCTAAGCTACTTGTGTTAAAAGTGATCAAATGTTCGCCTATTCTCCTCTTCACATTGGTCTTAATGATCTCGATGATTTCGCTGGGTGGTTTTGGAACTCGCAATCTTGAATTAAGTTGCATCAATGCATCATAAAAATCGTTAAAAGATTCTCCTACCAACTGCTTCCTATCTTGCATCTTCCGTGATAGCTCTGAATCGGTTTCAAGGGTTCGATAGTGCTCGAGAAGAGCTCCTTGTAGGGTGAGCCACGGTGCATTTGGATTGGATTTAATATACATCCAATACCACGATTCTGCAGGGCCGGAAACAAAATGGTGAAAGTTGATTACAACTTCATCCCATGACACATTAAAACTGTTCCTAATTCTATCAAGTCTAAACAAAAAATGATCGATGGGCATATTGCGACCATCAAACTTTATACCCCATTTGTGGAACATTGGGTATTTAGTGGTAGAATTTGACGACGATGGAGTGTGAGCTCTTGGGGAAGCTGCGGGCGAAGACGTGTTGTCGAAATTCATCGCTCCCATTTTCGTTAAGAATTCATCCAAATCTTTCGCTTGTGCCATATCCATTGGATGGACAACAGGAGGATTCGGAGAAGGTACAATTGACACATTATCGAGTATCTTCACTTGAGGTGTTCTCTTCATAGCATGGTTAGACGTAGACGGTTGATCGTGCCCTACAGGCTCCTTAGACGTCTGTCTGTTGTTATTCACGGGCATTCTACAAGATATTCTGGCAGAATCTATATTCGTCGTAACTGGAGGAATTGGGGGCTCTGATGAGACAGGGGCTGGGTTAGCAACGGTTGGCAATCGGGTAGACGCCGAAGTCTGCGAAGTTGTTTTCGTTGGCTTTGCCATATTTTGAAGCAGAACCATAACCTGTTCTAACATCTTCGCTTGACTGCGAGCTAATTCTTCCTGAAAGAACTGACGTTCTTCTTCACGTTGAGTACTAAGGGAGGAAGTAACCGCGTCTTGAATGTAATCGTACCACTGGTTTACCTCGCCAGCTGATATTTCTCTTACTGAACTATTACCAGAATTGGTAATTTGAATTGGCTGTTGCTTACTTTGGTTACTACCTGACGGTTCATCACCTGACAACAGTTGCATAGCCATCTGCTCTATTTCTTTGTCGCGATTATTATCGTCGACTTCAATCTCTGAGTTTTCTTGGGACATTTTCCTACTCTTACTCTTAAGGTCGTGGTTATCAAGCGATTATAATACTATAATCAAAAAACAAACTTAATAAACTAAATAATTTGGTCAGAGAAAAAAAAACTTGCAAAATAGTTACGATATTTAGACTAAAGGGGTAGCAAATCACTTTATACTACTTATAAAATGAGTGCTGTGCTAAATAAATTTGAATACTTATAAAAAAAAACTATACTTAAATGCCAATAAAGATAATGCAATATAATATTATCAATAATAATATGTGTGCCACCAGGCAAAAAGAAACTAATAATAAAAAAAAATGTAATAAATGAAAACTGAAGTAAATTGTTACGTCCCAACTTACTTCACCAATCATTCAAGATAAATCGTTGCGTCCCGATTTACCCTAAATGACATTAGCCACCAGGCAAAAATACTGAACAACTGAGATAGATCGTTGCGTCCCAATCTACCTCGCATAAACGAAACCAAGATAAATTGTTACGTCCCAATTTACCTATAAAACGTAATAGCGCCACCAGGCAAAAATACTTATAAATCAATAAACTATAAGGAATACGCCACCAGGCAAAAAAAAAACTAAATCAAAAAAAAAATATAAGAGAAAACTAAATAATCATAAATAGTGAGTGAATTTGGAAAACTAGAGTTAAAATTCTAATCATGTCTACTTCCACATGACGAGAAACAAATAAAAGAAAGAAATACTCTTTCTTGTGTGGATGGCTGACTCTCCAAGCTCAGAAGAGTCTAAACTTGACTAAGCTTTCGGGAATTGATCTCCACGCTACAACAGACGTATCTCGGGAATAAATCACCAAGTACCGGATAACGTGTGGGACATTTCCCAATCACTAAGTAAAACTAAACTTCTCCTTACTGTAATAGTAGTGACTTATTAACATCTTGAAAAAAACAAGTGCGGAAAACGAAATCTTCTTTGAGGCGGATTCGCTAAGTTGGACAGTACCTTCAGCAACAGACGTGCGTTAAGAAAAATCATCAACCACCGGTCTAAAGACATACTGCACAACCTTACTCCTCCTATTCAATTCTGCTCCTGAAAATTCCCTGCATCTTACAACTGAGCAAACCTTCTACTCAGCTAGGACATGGAATATATAAAAGTTGAACTAACTGAAGGAACCAAGCGTTCGCATCTATTCAATGCAGCAGGCTGGAATCGAGAATACTTCTAATCGATCCCCCCGGTCACCGAAATAAAATACGGACACTACAGCACCTTCAAACAATACATCAAAGATAGACAGACAAAAGCAAGTTCCCTTGCTTTACACTACCCATCTTCAAAAATAAATCTCCAAACTAACTTCGAGAACTAACGGTGTCGAGTCCTCGGTACGACTGAATTCACCGAGATGGAAAGGGCGAAATTCGTAACCGACGATATCTTCAGGGACTAACTGTTTCGGGCCCCACGTTGGGCGCCATCTGTAACGTAAACTCTTATTGAAAAAGAAACCTTCAGGGAACAATCGGTTTTGGGCCCTATGTTGAGCGCCATCTGTAACGTAGCTTGAAAAAAAAAGAAAATCGTATGTAACAATAATTTCAGAAATTATTATTACATTCGTAAAAAGACTGTCTGTACTTACAAAATATAAAAAATAAAACTTAATCAATGGTAATCGACCTCAAAAACCAAAACTCCATAACCGTACAAAAATTCTATTCAAATCAAGGCACAGATAGTAGAGGGTTGCCTACCCCCTCTACCTTAAGGGGTTGAATACGCGTTGCTGTTATGCGCACTCAGTTTCATCATTAACACTTCGAAAACAAACTCACCTTACGATAGTACATTTCTAGATATCCCAAGCATAAATGAGAAATCACCACAGGTACATATCTTCTCATTGAAACTTGGTTCGTTCTTTTTCGAGACAAAACCGCTTCAGACGTTTAGGACCAATGATTACGTCTTCATTGGCCCGTCCACGCCGGAAACGGAATTGCTGCCTAAGTTCCCTTTAGCAGCAGCGGCCTGCTTCTGGGTGCCATCGCTTAAACTCGCCGGATGGGGGGGGGATCTTGTGCTGGGTACTAGGCTGTGTTACAGTTTAAATAAGCAGACCTGCCAGATGTAATTGGCGTAAGAATATTGAAATTAGGCTGAGGCCCGAATACCGTTGAGCCCAATTCTGAAGGTACCGAAAGGAAGGTATGAAGGTGTAGGAGATTCAAGCTGAAGATGATTAGCCAGTCCACGTTAAACCAGGCTAATGTTTCTTTACAGTAAAGCTTAATGCTCTGCTTCCCTCCGAGAAGCGGTGAGAGAGCAGAGTAGAGACGACAGCATTGGAGCACATAGATGTTCGTGGCTCCGCAGGGTGTACGTGTCCACAGACTACCACTACTATCCCTAAGCTATAAGAGTAGTTGTGTCACAAGAGGGGGAGGGGGAGATTAGGTGGTAAGTTTCCCCCTCGCAGTCTCAAAACCCGCCCGTTGACTTGACCCAGACACACATCCTTAGGTCAAGCCAACCTATGATTTGCATGACTGCTAAAAAAAATGTTATTGCAAATCCCCAAAATCAAAACTTATACAAAAGGATACTAACCTGCTTACATTCTAATCTATATTCAAAAATAATAACCTCAACCCAAAAATCTCTAAACTAATAATTATAAACTAACTCTACTATTTTTTCACTTACATTTTACTCTCTCCACGTCAGCTCTCCGTATTTCCAAGTCCACTCACCTCACTGTTTCTAATACATAGCTAAACTAATTTCATTGCCAAAGAATAATTGCAACTCGCTTGCAATAGGATTCATAATAATTCAAAATAAAAAAAAAAAGGTTTGCAATTTAACTTTAATGATAGATTTATTAAATGTTAAGACTAACAATATATCTTAAAGAAAATATAGAACGTGAATATGCTAAATATATGTATATACCTACTAAGGATATAATTCAAAAAGGTTCAATAATACCTTATCAATATAGTCCTTGCTTATATTCGTTGGATATTTATCTATACTTTGTCTGTTCATAATACTTCCAATAGGTTTATTCTAGTTCACCCTCAGGTACACGGGACCTGTGTAGGGGATTGACACACGTAGGTGTCTGACAACTATGATTATATACACACAGAAGACAATATGCGGTTGGGTAACGCTCAGTTACTTTCTCAACCTCGCTTTCATTTACACAATAACAAAATAAAATGTGGTATCTATCAAATTGTAGCTCTTGAAAATCTTTACGTTAACAATATCTCAACTAATTCAAATCCAATATGTCATAAAAGAAAAAGGTCAAAAATGACTCACCGATCTTTCATTGTCTTACAACAACTCACAAATTTTATTTCCCTTCATCCCTCGAGGTAATGTGCACATTGCCGTACTTGGATGTTGATGACGATGATGGTCTGTGAAGGTTGCAAAATTCTTATGATGGATTAGGATATTGGATTTGATTCCACTTTGCATGTTAGATGATATTTTCTTGATTTTTAATAATAATATGATTTAAGCTGTTCACCAATAAAAGATTTAAAATGAAGGGGGTGTTAGCTACTTGTCTTATAGAATGATCACAAAAGAAAATAGATATGATAATTTTAGTAGATAACTTTTGGTATTTCTCGTACTTACGATAAAACATAACACACAGTATAATTATGATGGATAATACTATTTAATTTCAAAAGGATAATAAAGATTAGTAATTAAAATATGAGAAAACAATAGTGTAGAAATAAAAATAAATATAATATAGTGTCAAATCATAAAAGGAAATAAAGAAGTGATATGAAATTTAAACATAAAATAGGATAGTTAAAAAAAAAAATTCTTAAACAATGGATCTTGCCGGGGAACACCAGGGAGATCCGATCCTTCTATAAATCTTGTCTGACTTGACGGTACAAGGGGAGGAATGGCTTGAGACCTCTCCCTGACTGGATGCTTTTCTTCAGCTCGTTGGCTGGGTGTCCAATAATTTTTGCGAAGCTAGTTACGGCCACAGTAGTCGCAACCAGGATCTCGTTCGATTTTTCTTGCCATGTGTTCGATACCCACAATTTTGGGATTGCATATTTTTCCAGATTAAGATTCGGAATCAGGATTCTGAATACAGATTTTTGAATTAAACTTTCCAGAATTAAAAGAATGAATTAAAGTATCCAGGATTAAGAACTGGACGGCGTTTACAATCTAGTGTCCAGGTTTAGTGATTCTGGATTAAGATATGACTTAATTAAACGATGTGTGATTAAAGATGGCTTAAAGCTGTGAGATTAAAATCCCCATATAAAAAGATGATTTATAGGATTCTGGACTAAAATTCTGGATTACGAGCTTCCCATAATTAAAAGATGTCTTAAAGTGGATTCTGGATTAATACTCCCATATTAAAAGATGACTTAAATTGAAGAAGGCTTAAAAATTTGACCGCGTGTCTCGAGTCCGTATACAGACATCACCTGTCGAGAAGAAGGATTTCGTTAGGTGTCGTCCTCCGGAGTCTTGAACACATTTTCATTGGGGATAAGCCCCTAATACTGAGAAATAATCTGATTACCTTACCTAAATGGTGCTTTTTACTTCCACAAATTCACAATGCGATGATGCGAGACGTTAGCTTCCCAACCAGGGGAATTTTGGAGGCAGCTGCCCCGAGGTTTGCTGGATTCCGATCACGCGGTACACGATTTATTTCACTTGAGAGTGATTCTGAGAATGTTTAGCACTTTTTCTTACTTTATTTAAATGAAAAACAAAACTTCGCTTGCTTATGGCTTATATTTCAGGTGACGTTGAGATAGAATATTTCTTAATGGACTGTTCGGGTTGGCTGCTTGGATAGAAAAGAATTTCCAACCAGAATTTTCGAATGCTCATTGCGTCGTTATTGCGTCCCGTTATTTGATTTCTTGTAGTATACCCATTGAATTGTTGTTGGTTATGCCACGTAGGCAAATTCTGCAGAGATGACAACTTGACAAAACAGAAACTGCAGTACCTCTTTGATTTTGAGATGACAGTTTACGTTTCAACGGGTAGATGGCGTGCGCCGTATTTAATGGTATGTTCACAAGATAGAATTTACTGGTGAAAGTAGAATTTGGTGTAAATGTTTTGTTGAATCCGTGAAGGATAAGCATGGTGGAAATTATTAATGGTGGTGTGACACCAAAACAAAATTAAATTTTTCTTACACACCCAGCAAATGTGAATATTAGACTGATGTGCCATCTTCATTAGAAATGATTGACATAATTATAGACTGTTATAGGGTTCCGCCTGGAACACGCTATAATGATTGCGAAGGCGGATTGAGAGACTTAATTTCAGTCGTTCAGTATACCAATGTATCAAGAAGTAGAGTAAGGTATCCAGTGCCGCAGTGGCTTAAAAGCGATCCGCTTGTACATACTAAAGTTGAACGTTGGACTTTGTTTAGTTTTTCGCGGTGGAATTGTGTGTTTCCTCATTAATATGACTAAATCGGTTTTGTGTGGGTTGACACCCAGTCCCCACCAACTAGCCAAAAGCATAAGTTCCTATAAACAAATATGATTTCCTTAAATGTACGAGTATGATATTTTCTCTCATCATTTCGACCCATTCGTGCTTAATTAGAAGACCTTAATTTACATAGGTTAATGAACTCTTCAATATGTGTGTTACATTCGTGACTTCAAAATATAACTATTCATATTTTTTTTATTGTCTGTTTATAAGTCTAAAAATGAATAATCAGGACATTATAAATTAACACACAAAGCTAATTAGGTATTATATAGGCAATTCATTTTTGTATAGGAATAATATAACTTGGCCTATCGTCAATTGCTTCGGAATTAAATTTTCTGAAACAATAACTTCAAAAATCTTAAAATATCATAAGAAAAGTTATTGTTGTTTGTATTTATTTAAATAATTGTGATATTTAATTAAACTTTTGATATAATTCAATGCAAAGGTATTTTTAACTTCCCATAGGAAGTTATTGTAATGGGTCCGATTTGTCAAATTGAAAAATTATGACATTTCTCGACGTTTCAAGGTCCCTAGAGTCGAAATAAACGATTTTTAGAAAGATGTCTGTGCGTGCGTGTGTACGTACGTTCGTACGTCCGTACGTCTGTACGTTCGCGACGTTTTTTTCGCCGTGCATAGCTCAAGAACCAGAAGAGATATCGACTTAAAATAAATTTTGTTATACAGATAATAAGGCAGAAAGATGCAGAAAGGGCTATCAAGAAAATTGCGTGGGTGGTTTTTTTTACCATAGCAGTTTAAAAAAAAAAGGTGAACATTTTGGTTAACCCTAAATATCTCATGAACCAATGACGCTAGAGACTTGAATTAAATTTTATATTATATACTGTAACGTGATACAAAACAAGTATATTTTTGGAAAAAAATCAAATAAACGGTTTTTTTATAAATCAAAAAAACTGAAAAAAAAAAATTTGTCACCTCGAAAATTTTACGACTAAAATATGATTTCATCTCCAAAACAATTTTGTGCAACGAAGAATAATGTTTTTGACATCTGATAAAATTTTGAGAAAAATCAAATTGACAGTTTTTTTTTATAAAAAATAAAATCCTAAACAAAATTTACTCATAGTTGGTAAAAATTGAATTTAAGGCTTCAAACTTTTTTATCTTATAAGAAATATTGTTTTTAAAATTCTATAGAATTTTGAGAAAAATCGAATTGACAGTTTTTTTTACAAAAAATAAAAACCTAAAAAAAAATGTATAAAAGTTGGTAAAAATTGTTTTTCGACGTAAATATCTTTTCAAAAATTTGAGACTTTGGCTTCAAACTAATTTTACCTTTTAAGAAATATTGTTTTTAAAATTCTATAGAATTTTGAGAAAAATCGAATCGATAGTTTTTTTTACAAAAAATAAAAACCAAAAAAAAAAACAATACTAAAACTTGTAAAAATTTACTTTCGACTCAAATAGCTTTTCAAAAATTACAAATATTGGCTTCAAACTTATTTTATTTCACAGAAAATATTGTTTTCGATATTCATATATCATTCGATATAAAAATCCAACAGTCCGTTTTTTCATAAAAAAATAAAATCTACAAAAAAAAGTACGTTAATTTGGTAAAAATTGATATATATATAGACAAACTTTTAAGCAAGACAAATCGACAGACGGGATGGGAAGTTATCAGTGTGGGTCGCATCCCTCTTTTATTATAAAATGTTTCAATCTTGTGATTGTTGAAATTTATTGCAATTTATTAATATATAAATCTTGGTAACTTAGGATTGTTTAAAAGTGTTGTGCTTTTAATAAAGAATTGGGAAAGAGATCAAACGGGATTCAAGTAGTATTTATCAATACTTTACACTTGGGAGAGTAAGTAAAATATGCTTTACCATTTATAACCAAAAACCTTATTGATATTCAAAGTTCATGCACTTTTCGAAAGTTAAGGTATAAAACTGACAATGCAGGAAGAAACCTATAAAAGTCAGAAGTTCACTTAATCATATCATAAACCGACAAAAATCATGATTTCCATCGTCAATAAAGAAAAATCCAACTGAAATGCAGTTAAGTGCAAAGAGTTATCGATTTCTTTTGGCATGTCATCTTTTTTCCAACGTTAATGCACTCAGAAGCAATTGGTTTGGCTATTTCCTAAAGTCCTGACAAAGGTTTAAAAAAGAATCCGGTTTGCGGAAGTTGTTATGAAAACCAATCTTCAACTTTCGCTAGTTAGGTATGCTTCTTAAAATGATGTTAGGTATATCGGGTGTTTTTTTAAAAGGTTGAGAACTTTAAATAATAATACGATTCACATTAATCAAATAAATTTTGTATTATTATGTTTCGGATTTGGAATTTATTTTTATTTGAAGAGTGTTGTTTTAGTGGTAAAGAACTTTAAAATAAATTAAAAATGATGATGTTTTTAGATATACAATACATATATGAAGTTTAGTTTTAACCAAAGTTCCTGCAAATCAGGGTTATTCAGTAATCATGGTTCTTTAAACCATGATTTCAACTAAATTTGAAACGAATAAGAACCGATGGTGATGACTTTATTCCATTTATTATAGCTGCAGCAAAATTGTAAATGATGAAGAAAAAAAAAATAAATGATGAAGAGGAGGAGAGAGGAGACAAAAACGCAAAAAGCTTCTATAAATCGTTTTAACTCTCATATCGTGTATAGAATAATAAGGTGCCCACACTTCACAGTCATATTCCAGAATAGGCCTCACAAATAAAATAAAAAGTAACTTGAGAACATATGGATCATGGACATCGCGACCAAATCTCTTAATGAAGCCAATTACTCTATTTGCTATTTTTAACAACAAAGCTAATATGCTCACTAAATGTAGGTTTCGAGTCTAGAACTACACCCAAGTCAGTAAAAGAAGAGACTCTACTCAAGAAACAAGAATCAAATAAGTAATCAAAAACAATTGGAACTTTCTTGCATGTAAAACTCATAGTTTTACAATTGTCAACATTTAAAAGAACAAGAAGATTATTTGTATTGTACCGTTCCCTAAATAATATTAAGCCTTCTTGGCATATAGACGTAGTGGTAATTCTTTTGAAAAGTTTAACGTCATCAGCATATTGATTTTGTTCGTCTGTCGATTTGTCTTGCTTAAAAGGTTTGTAGGTTTTCGTGTTTTGTTAAAAAAGTTATCAGTTATCATATTTTGCTTATGATAAAAGAGTTTGATTTCAAAATCTATTTTGGTTAACGAGATTTTTAGTTGAACACCAATTTTAGTACAATTTCTTAAAAATGTGTATTTCTTACATTAACAAATACAAATTGGATTAATGAAACTAATTTGATGTCAATATCTTCTATTGTTCGCGAGATACGTACGCACACACGCACGTAGAGTACAGACATCTCTATAAAAATCTTTTATTTCGACTCTAGGGACCTTGAAACGTCGAGAAATGTTAACATTTTCAATTCGACAAATCCGACCGATTGCAATATATTCCTATGGGAAGTTAATAAATAAGATTGGCCCTAAATGGCACACCAGAGTTCACAATAAACAGAGTAAAACATTCATTTCGAAATATTACACTAAATTGTGTATTTTCTAAGTATGCTAAAATCCAATTTAAGAAATTGTCGTTAAAAACTTGACGAAACAGTTTAACGTGTTTAAAAACATCTAAGCAAAATGACATAAAATTAAATAAATTAGTAAAAGTAGAACGTTTTTTAACAAAACCATGCTGGTTATCACAAATAATTGAACAGCAATGAAAGAAAAGGACACCACATACGATTCAAACAATTTAGGTATCACAGATTGTAGTTCATAATTTCATTTTAAGGACCTTTTTTGTGCACTGGAGTTATAAATGAGGTTTACAAAATAATTGGAGAAAAAACACTCTCTAAGACGTGTCATAGTTAAAAAGCTGTTGTGGATTCTGAAATTTAAAACTTTTAATCAAAAAATCTATGTAATATAATTTGTACTGTTAATGTCAATTCTGAAACAAAAGGCAAAGTATCCTTCATATTAAGTACGAGTAAACTTCTTCTATTTTCAAGGATTTCTCTGAACAAAATTATGCCAAATTTTATTCTTAAAGCAAATTAAAAGTCACAGAATATAGAAATATAAGAACTGTAAGGGACAGACAAACAGTTTATGAGACATTTGTCCATATTTATTTTTTCATGTTGATCTCAGTTGGAAAAAATTTAATTCTTATTAACATTTGTATCCTCCAACGACTAACACTGCCTGCCTTAATGCCTTTTTACTAATTTGAGGTCGAATAAATTACGTTAGGATGAATCGTTGTTGGTTGAGGCGTAAATTAACATTTTGTCTGGAATGTAATATTACAACCACCGCACCTTTAATAACAATGTGGGGCAATATACCATAGCAGCAATTCATTATCTCGCTTCTACAGAGAACTGTTCTTTTCATGGAAATAAACATAATGTCTAAAAACGTTGATACCCTGTACCTTTACTCTACCGTCTACATAAATTACGTTAGCTTATAGCTACATATAACTATAACCCATGTCGAGTCGATGTCAAAGAGTATTAAATACACAAAATTCCAAGCGAATCCACAAGAACTTACCTTGCAAATAGGGCAATATTTTGCACATGAATTCCCCGAAAATGAAATTTCTCAGCATCGCTCCGACTAGCGTAAAGGGTATGCATAGCATTCCCAGCAATAAATCAGACACCGCAAGATTCAATAGGAACACGTTTGTTATTGTGCGCATTCGACGATTCTGGACAAGTGTTAAAATCACAAGGATATTCCCGACAATGGCCAAAAGGAATATGGTTGCATATAGACCAATTTGTATCTGTCCCATAGCTGCCGGAGATGAGGCTGCCGATTGCAATGGCGGCGGTGATGCAGAGATTGCAAGGCCATTTTGAGATCCGATATCCGTTGTTGTCGTTGTCGTATCCGTCTCTGTTGTCCTCTCCGTCGTTGTTGTCGTAGTCGTCGTCGTTTTCGACGAGATTAATGAAAACGTTGTGCCTGTGACATTTCCCCATTCGTATGTCGCGTAATCTAAAAGGATGCTCTCTGTGGTGAAATTCATTAGATCCACATATAGATTGAGTGTCATTTAAAGGATTCTGGTATTGATAGAGCTCATGTGACTAATGGACTTTCAGCTTGATATCTCGTCGTTGAAGTCTTTGAGATCATATCTGCAAATGAAAAAGAAGAAAAATAAGAGACGTAAATGAAAAGGAAGCTTTTATTAGATTCTTTATAAAGGACTCTCTATGTCATTCATTTGGATGGATGTACGGAGTGTTCGGTGAGGCGGTCGGTGTGGCCCGTGCGTCGTGCGTCGTTGGAAACAAGTTATAGAATGGGTTGTGGGTAACATTTATTCAGCCATTTCTCAAGATTTATCGAAATCATTTCCAACTCACAGCATGAAGTAAGTGAAAGAATTTTTATGCACTCGCAAGCTGGAATTTCAAATTAACTTAATGGCAGGTTGTTCGTCTAAAGTGCCGGCATTTACGTAGCATTACTCGTATAATGTTGCCAAACAAAAAATGTAAAAAAATTTGTCATTTCTTAGAATAGAGAGGGTGTAATGTGGTATAAGCTTTTAAGGGAGGGATATAATGGCATTTATGAAGCGAAATGTGTATGTTCTCTGATTTTTTTAAATAGGCTTTTTATTTCGAGAGTTAACTTCCTTAATTTGTGGGGTTGAATAAGCGTTAATGGAAAAGATTGTTTTAATTGTTATATTTTTAAAGATATTTTAAAAAGGACTTGAGACGTTAAGTGTACATTGATTTTTTCCTCGATTAGGCTAATACAGGTGTTATTCAGACTCAAATTAACATAAACGGAACTTTAGGTTCCTTTAAATGGGGCTAGGAGAAATCACGTCTGATATTTTATAGAAAGAGCACCCGAAATCATTCATATCGAATTCTTTTTTAAATTATTGCCTCAGTGTGTTGTTTTTTCTTAAATTGTCTGGAGTTTTTCCTCCATTACTTAACAGAAAATTATGAAGAAAGTATTTGATATGGGAGAGCTTTGGAAGTAGACTTCTAAACAGTCTAGTTTGAAGTTTGAGATATTTTCTAGCCTGATTTAAACTATGTTATAAGATTTTTCATTTCGTTTGATAGTTTTTTTTGTTTCAGTTTATGTCTGTCAAAAATTTCAACGTGTTTTTCAAAAAAAAAAATTTTCTTTTGAAAACCAATTTGAAACAGAAAAAAGACTTAATTTACTATAGCCGAACTTTGATAAACCTCACTTAATATCTTTAAAGTCATCCTCTTTGATAATTATTGTTAACTATCAGTAGTTAAAGTAGAGAGCTTACAATAACTTCGAAAAATTATCTCTACTGAAGGTAGAACTGAATGAAATGTCTTTAGACGTATTAAGACCTGTATTGGGGATGTTGTCCAATGTTTGGAAGAATAAATCTCTCTTGAAAACAAACATTGAACCATTAACCAACTTTTATACAGAAACATTACCTGGAAAGTAAAACAATTATTTCTAGGAAACTGAAAACCTTTATGTATAGATATCTACGAAACATGCCAATAAGGATGTCCTGGTTAAATCGGTTTTTACAATACTATGGAACTATTTAAAGTGCAAGTTGCTATGGATTGGACACACATTTCGAAAAGGTAATAACTGCATTACAGGAAGAGCAATGAAGGCAGAAAAGAGGCCACAAATACATGGAGAAGAACAGTAAAGGAAGGAAGAAGAAAAGCTTGAGGGTTTTAAAAGAAAAAAAAAAAACACTATTAAAGTTCACAAATTAAAAGACTCTACTCGTATCTTTATAACAAATATTAGTATGTGATGTTTCTCAGGGCAGTATAATTCTATCTATGTGTATTCATTTTTCTAGATTTATTTTTTAATGAAACATCTACTTCTTGTAATTATTTCAAACTTTTCTATGGATTCACAAGTTAAAAAGTGTTAAATTAAGAACATCATGGATAATGACATTTTTAAAAAGATGACGGAATTATATTTTATTAGATACTAGATGACCCGAAAAACGTTGTTTTGTCATATAAATAATTTCTAGAGAATATTTTGCTACAAATAAATAACTTATTGTAAGTGTGAAAGAATGTGGTATATAAGTGGGAGAGGTATAGAGCACTGTAAACGGTGACAAAATAACAAATCACCAAACAAATTTTTGTAATTTATTAAAATTAATTCTTAAAAAAAAATTCTAAAAAAAAACAATATCAATTCCTTAATGCAACAGAGTGTACAATATTTTTTGTGATCCCATCTTTCGTCAATACAAACAAACTGGATGGTTTGCCCACTCGAGAGCACGCCACGTAAATATAATTGTCCCTGTGAAAAGCATGAAGTGCTCAAATCTAAGCCGCAGACAGACATCGTTTGGCCTTGAGACTTATTGATAGTCATTGCAAATGCCAATCTAATTGGAAATTGAAGGCGTTTAAATTGAACTGGCACATCTGTAATAATAATCTGGATTCGCGGTAATAATATATTTTCACCTCAGAATTTGCCATTTAGAATTATGGCTTCGATAACATTTTTCATTAATTTTTTAATTACTAATCGCGTGCCGTTGCACAACCGTGGTGGGAATTACGAAGCAAAATTACCGGAGATCCAACCTTCAGTTGTAAATTATGCGGTGGCGTGCCTGGTAAATCCAATGAGTTCAAAAACTCAGTTGGATAATTTACAGCTTCGATATCATCACAAACTGTATCAATAGATTTGTATGACACCAAGTCTCCTGGTAACAAATGTTGTATCTTGAGATTTAATTCGTTGACATCCACATTTTTTGCTGCTTAAATTGCTCTTTCTGCCGGCCACTCTTGATTTGTATATTGTCTGTGTACATCGGGAAGTACCTGGTCAATGAGAGCATCGTTTAAATCAATAATCGTGCAGAAATCGACCGGTAATTTTATGCATAAAGTTTCATCTGTAGTGACTTTTGAGTAGCCTATATTTAACAGTTTTCTTGAGAATGTTTCAGCGGATGAATCTTGAAGCATTTGAACACACATGTTTACTTTCAGTTGTACTTTTTCAAAATTACGCCACAGTGGCGTAATTTTGACAGAGTGCCGCCAAAAAAGTCTGTCGTTGTTTTTAATATCTTTCAACGCCTCAAAAGCGAATGTTTATATGCCATAGTGCATTCATACCAGATGATAATTTTACACTGTTTCAGCAATGTGGTCATGGATGATTGTTTTTTTTATATTGCACACCGCGTTTGGGTTATTTTGAATATTTAGTGGAAGTTTAAATGAGCTGTTCTGCCTCCATCCAATAAAGTTGCCGCAATGCCAGAAGATGCAACAGTCAATACGATACCATTATTTGATCGTATTTTAGCAAGAATTAGCGAAATAAGGAATGTTTTGCCAGTTCCACCTGGTGCATCAAAAAAAAAAGAATCCACCTTGTCCTGCCGAAACTGCGAGCATGATGTGGTCATAAATGGTTCTTTGTTCTTCATTCATTAGTGGGACATTGCGAGCAACAATCGCTGCCATTTCTAGAGTATTGTATTGTATTTCACTATTCAATTCAGTGTCTATTAAATCAAATGCATTTCGATCTGGTGAATGCATACCAAAATGACTGAGTGGTAAGTTAGCAATGATACTGTAAAGATTCTCAATAGCAATCAATGCATCATGGTACTTAGCGTCACTGAATACTATCGTAAGATCGTTGCACCGTGTACGATGTTAATGCAATTAAACAATAGCACTTAGGAATATAAAAAATAGATAAAAACCTATTCTCAGACCTACTGAATGGATATGCAAAATTTCATTGAAATTGGTTAAGCCGTTTCGGAGGAGTATGTCAACTAACACTGTGACAGGAGAATTTTATATATTAGACTAGCTGACCCGGCAGACTTCGTACTGCCTCAATCGATAAATAAAAGACTTAAACTTTTGTATAAATTAATTTCAAAACAAACAAAACGTATTAAATAAAAAGGCATTTTTTTAATGAAGCATGATGTTTTATTATTATTTTCGACACATCATGTTGCTTACTTAAAAAAACACAAAGTTTTGCTGAAATACTGGCTATTTAAAAGGTTTAAATTTTTATTAACAGACATACACTGTTATGATACAGTTTGTTAATCAATTTAAAGCTTTCTCATAAACTATATTTTTTGTTTTGTTTTGTGGTGCGTAAATAAACAAAGAAGACGGTTTTCTTACGCGAGTTAACACACCCTATAAAATAGCCTTAGAAATTTAAGATAATATAAAAATACATGTAAATCTAAAGAATAACGAAGATACATATTGTTGCACACGCTACCAATGCCAAACACATTAAACAAGGATGTAAATAAAGAAAGGCATATGGTCACGTACACAACAAGTATGATAATTACTTAATTGTATGTTCAGTTTAATTTATAAAAAACGATAAGAATGTATATGTTCAGTTTAATATATAAGAAACGATAAGAATGTATATGTTCAGTTTAGAAAATAAGAAAGGATAATAACCATAAATATAACTGAAGTAACCGAATGTGGCACTTCAGATTCAGGACTCTATGTGTGTAGTTTGTAAGTCAAGATCATTAATAAAGGATCTTTTTAACAAAAAATATTAAAACTCTGTTTTATTATTAATTCGCGCGAACACGCGACGTATAATTGTCCATGCGCGAAACAGGGAAACTCCAAGTTGATTCCGCAAACTTCTAAAGACTGTCCTTGCGATTTATTTACTGTCATCGCAAAGGCCAGACGTACTGGAAATTGTAAGCGTTTAAAATCGAATGGTAAATCCGTTGGAATCATCGGTATTCGCGGGATCAGAACATCCTCTCCTTTGTATTTTCCTTTTATGATTGTTGCCTCAATGACGTTATTCATCAGCTTTTCCACAGCCAATCTTGTTCCATTGCATAGTCGAGATTGATTAATGTTACGCAGCCTGATGACAACTGATTCTACTTTTAACTGCAAATTGTGAGGTGGTAATCCAGGCAATTCCAGTGAAATTAAAAACTCCGTGGGATAATTGACTACGTCATCCTGGTTCATAATGGTGTCGACTGATTTGAAGGAAACCAACTGTCCTGGAAGAAATTTCTGAATGGTCGCATTGAGATCCTCGACATATTTATTTTTCGCTGCCAATATTGCTCGTTCACCCAGCCAATTATGGTTATTGAACTTTTGCGCTATATCTGGGAAAACATGCTGAATAAGCTCCTCTTTTGAATCTGTGATGTGACAGAAATCTGTGGGTAATGTAATGAATCCGATCGAGGTGTCCATTGCAACTTTATTATTTCCAATATCTAACAACTGCTTCGCAAACACATTTGCAGTTTCATCATGTTGCAAAAATACTCGCATGTTAGTTGTTAATTGGAGTGTCTTTACGTACTGCCACAAATTCGAAGATTTTAGGCATGCATTTAGTTCATCAGCAACAGTTGATCGGGGAATAACTGGAAGAGTCTGACGAAAATCACCTGACAACAGAATCATGGCCCCACCAAAAATATTTTGGTTGTCACGAAGATCTTTCAATGTTCTGTCCAGCGCCTCCAGTGACCTCCTATGGGCCATTGTGCATTCATCCCAAACAATTAATTTGCATACCTGTAGGATCTTGGCCATTGCGCTATTTTTGTCGATGTTGCAAATTGGTGTTTCGGTGATTTGCATTTTTAATGGTAATTTAAAGGCAGAATGCGCAGTTCGTCCGCCTTCTAGCAGAGTCGCAGCTATTCCAGATGAAGCCAACGCTAGAGCAACATCATTTCGCGATCTGATCCTCGCCAAAAGCAAAGAAATTAAGAACGTTTTTCCGGTTCCTCCGGGAGCATCAAGGAAATAAATTCCACCAGATCAACTGTTCACAGCTTCTATCAAAGTGTCGTACGCAATTCTTTGTTGTTGATTTAATTGTGTGTTTCGGCCAATGCTTCAATGTCGTACTGTTGTTCACTTTGCAACTCGTGGTTTAATGCATCGTGCATATGACGATTGGGTGCTGTCATTCCCAAACACGACAATACTTTATTTGTTATCAATAAACACATATCTTCTATCATGATCAATGTGTTATTTTAAATTTCTTCAGTCATTTGTAGTGTAGGATTCAAAGTTTCACGGCGCACACGATGCAAAACATCCTCAGACATGTCATCTCTATACTTAGCCCAAATATTATGGTTGTGTTCAGAAACTTAATTTTTGACAAAACTTAAGATTTATCAAACTTAAAAAAACTGAACAACTGAAGTTAGCTAAAATTAAGTTTCGCGAAGCCGACCAAATTAATTGGAAATCAGTACTACTAATAGTTTATTACATTTTTTGTAACGTTCGCGTTTCACTTTTGATTATTTTCGGAACGCGACATTAGATCGTCCAAAGCGCACGCGAAGACTATTTTCATAGATATGATTGAATTTGAACTTTATGCAGCGGTAATAAATTGCAAATTGACTCTTTGACGTTAGGAACACACCAAAATTGCTTAGACAACAGTGAGTGATTATAATTTAATATGAACTTTATTGAATAGCAATAAAGTTCAAATTGACTCTATAGAAAACGTTTGTATGGGAAATAGAAAAGGGCTGTTTTTAGGGTTTTCTCGGAAATTATTCGATTTTTCTCGCCGTTTAAACCTTCCCCAGACCTCCTCGAACATTTCAAGACTAAGATAAGATAAATCCGTTCAGCCGTTCTCGAGTTTTAGTGAGACTAACGAACAGCAATTCATTTTTTTATATATAGATTTATATGCGCCCTCTAATAGGATTCTGAAAGCACGATAAGGACATATCAACTCAATGTATTCATAATCCTAACACAAAGGATGAGGGACAAAAGGGCTAATTCAATTTGTTTCTAATTTATTTAGAAAAAGGCAAAATAGTGACTTGTTATTTTTGGAGATTTTATATTTATAGAAATCCTAGTAACCAGAAAGGGAAATAATTATTATTTGCCTAGCAATAATGTCCTGAATTTCCATATCCTACATTCCAGGATAAAAATAACTCAAAGTCAGCTTAATTGAATATTGGCATGGATATAGGAATTAGGTAATAAGAAAATGCTTTTTTCTAACACGAATATCCCAAAATTTGTTGGAGTAGGCGTCATGACTTTAATGTACGAGTAAGAATTTGAAGTTGAATATAGAAACGAATGGCAGATATTTTCATTGTAACTTGTAAAAAGGAAGTAAAGAAAATTATACGGCCTACTCATTGTTCTCAGCCTTCACTTTTCTTTTCAAATTAGCTAAAAACACGCAGAGTTAAACATTCAGGTTTATTTTATAATACTCTTTCGTCACTAATCCAAATATAGGAATATTTTTTGTTAACTATCTAAATGAAATGTCTGTTGATCTATCGAAACGAATTCAAAAAATCATTTAAAACATCAACTGAACCCCCTTTTCAAAAGGTATGACGATGACGACGACGACGACGACAACGGCCTTAACCCTCTCAAACTCAGATTTTGAATAGAAGTGTTTATTTAAATGCCTAAATAATGATTTCAATTTTTATAAGTGCTGTTCCTGTTGCATTGTTTGAATGAAATGATTTTGCTAAAATATTTTTGAAAATATCCAACAGATTATTTTGGTTCAAAATTAATTTTATCTAGTTTATCTCTCAAATTATTATAAATTAAAATAGTTATATAATTTTTAAAAACAAAATTAATTGTAAATCTCCTGAATTCCCTTTTTGGTCCAAAAGTCGGTGAGTTGATGTTGTTTGGTGTTATTTTAATGAACCTTCCTCAAAATGGTATTTATCATAAATAACTGACATTTTCTGTGTAAAAGATTTATGAAGTTCAGTTAATTGAAGTAAATATAATACGATTTAAAATTAAACTTGGTCTTAAAAGTTTTTGTTATAAGAACAAAAGAAAAACTAAAACGAAACTTTGAAGGAAATAATATCTTTCAGAGGCACACTTTCAGGTAAGGTATCAAATATGAT
Organism: Eupeodes latifasciatus; assembly: GCA_920104205.1. Lineage (NCBI taxonomy): Eukaryota > Metazoa > Arthropoda > Insecta > Diptera > Syrphidae > Eupeodes > Eupeodes latifasciatus. The sequence continues at coordinate 4,493,276 of OV049926.1, forward strand.
AATATTTTCTGTAAAATCTGTCAAAAGTATTTGTAAACTACAAAATGTATTTAACAGATCAAATTTAATGCAAATTTTTAGAAACAAAGTTATGAAAGAACATATTTTTTAATTTATTCAAAACAAGAACCATACAAACAATTTAAAACCTTAAAACAATGATGACATATTTTAAAAACGAAGTCTAAATAATTAGAAATAGAAAGAGACTGGGATGCAACCTAGACTGATAACTTCCGATCCCCTCTGTCAATTTGTCGTTGGTTAAAACCTTAACAAAATATTCATAACAATATTTTGTGGGAGCCAAATGTTTCTGGATGGAAAAAGATGTAAAATTCACAAAATAACTTAAATATATTTTGTTTAATATTTACAACATTCATGCAGGTTTGGTCCGACTGGACCTTGAACACAATAAGCGAGAATCCAAAGATAAACAATGTTCTTCCAATTTCAATCGGAGTTGTTGATAGGAATAAAGGTTCGTGTACTTTTGGCACATCTAATAGTAATTCGATCACATTGGGCAGCCCTAAAATACCAGAATCGTTTGACAATTCCTGCGAAAAAGCTGGGTCTTCACAAGCACAATAATTAATACCGAAATCTTAGACGATGAAGATCTTAACAATAACAACGTTATTGACAATGATAAAGATGTATCCGGACCAAGAAAAAAAAAGCAGAAAAGTCAGACGAAATTGAAAAGTATATGGACGCTCAAAAATCCACTTTAACTTCAATAACAGAAAATATGGTTGAATCGTTAGAAATAGCCAAGGAAAATAGAACCAGTCTAAAAAGAACTTATTCTGCAATTAACTTTGCAATAATTTAAAAGAACAAATTAACGAAATAAATCGTTATAATTCAGAAAGGCTAAAATAACTTATTTCTCAATAGAATGAAATTACATAAATAAAAACGTCTAGAAATAGAGTAGATGAAAATCAATTTGGAAATCCTTTTAAAGTGAAAATATGTGATGAAATTTTTGTAAAATTCCACTGATCTCAATATTTCTTTTTATGAAAGTCAAAGATTTAAAGTTTTTGTTGTTCATGAAGCTAACTTTTTATTTAGTTTTAGTTAAATGGTTGAAGTTTCTTTTTTCTTTTAAGATATTAATAAAATGATTGATTAAACAAATTTTGTTGTTTTTCTTGTTAGAAAAGTTGTAATAAATATTTCAGGTAAAAATATTTTGTACAATTGAATCTCTTACAATGTTTGCCTTATCTGAAAATATTTCATGAGCATTTTCCTCAGTATCTAAATTATGTTTGTTCGTTTCTAAGTTCATCTTCCATTTCTAAATTGAATTCTTTGCAAATATTATTAGCGAACAACAGACATTAACTATTTTTACAGTCTTTTTTGGCGTATATATATAAAGTTTACAATAAACATCGGAAACGTGTTTTAAGATTTCGATATTTTTCTTTTAATTAAATTTGTAGGTAAAGCATGTCTTTAATTTTAATTAGACTGATTTTTTCTGTCTTGAGCGAATGTGTAGGACGTAAGTAAATAAGATTCAAGCGCAAAGCCAACATCTCCTAACAGTCAAGAACCCCGTTCTCCACATTGATATTTTTTCCAAAGATGATCTTAATGTGGAGGATGTGCTGCATAAAAAATCTGGGGTGGAATCGGCTAAGGTGATTGTTGATAAATGACAGTCAAAATAATCGAATTTGATCTATGTAAGGTGATAGTCAAATTGATACCCAAAAAGCTGTCGCTAGAAAAATTTGATAGTCGTTTTCCTACAAACATGTCGTTTCTGAGTAGAGCTACCAGACGCTTACAAAAAACGAATGGAAATTTTTGTCAGTTACCTTTTTTAGGTACAAAAACACATTCTTGTGACCGAAAAAGCTTACGACATTCAAAAAAACACAAGAAAAGTAAGAATGCTATTTAAACACATCCAATTTGATACTTTTGTTTAGATATTTTATAGGAATCATTTTAAAATTTCACCATAGCAATCGAATTGAATTGAGTTGAACCAACTTACACAGACGGATAACTCGGTGGTAGTCAATTTGACTATCAAAAATATGATAGTCATTTATCACCTTAGCCGATTCCACCCCTGATCCGCATTTGATTATCACAAATCTAAGGAGTAATAAATTACTTTTGACTTGTATTCAATTGCCAAAGTTATAATTTCACTTACAAGTAAAAAATTAATATTTTGATAGCCCTTCCTGTTATAATATAAATTAGAATTCTCATGAGGTTTCAGAATTTTCATGTGGGTCCCATCGAAACAGCCTATAACACCTTGTATTCCGTACGTACTTTTCATAAATAAATCTTTTGGAATTCTGTTTTCCGGTATCAGTCATTTCTGTAGTTTGATCCATATGTGGCATATTTTAGATTGCAAAACATTCGAAATTTTGTCAATTATTTTTCCAACTATGGGCCTTGCCAAGGTTAGTTTAGGTTATAGTGGCTGTCCAAGATGGAAACGGACACACTTAGGCCAGTTTAATGGCCCATTGTGATACCACATGAATCTTGAGGTTACTTCCTAAGCTCAATGAAACCAGTTTGAGTCTCTTACGAAACGTGAGAGGCTGATTATGCCGACATGATTTAGATCGTTTAGATTCTTAAAGAAGAATTCTCCTAGGTAATTCTTGCGTTTTCGAGCCAGAGCAGGGCATGTGCAGAGAAGATGAAGAATTGTTTCTTCCTCTTCCTCGTCCATACAGCTTCTGCAGAAATCATTTGAGTACACGCCTAATCTCGTGGCGTGCTTTCCTATCAGACAGTGTCCGGTTATGACACCTATTATCGAGCTTATATGCGATCTGCTTAGAGAGAGCAAGCACCTTGAACGTTTTAAATCCAGTGTTGGCCAGATGTTTTTTGTGACTTGACACGTGGTAATGTTGTTCCACCTGGTGCCTGCCCTTCTCACAGCAGCGTCTTGCATTAGCAAAATTTTACAAGTAGCGATTGGTATGCCAGTACGTGCCAAACGTGGTAGGATGGGCTGTACTGTACCGTTCCTGCCGAGTTCATCTGCCTTACAGTTGGCCTTGCCAAAGATATATCCAAATCTTTTCCAATAAACTTTTGTTCACTACCTTCGGTTAAGAATCGAAGTGTTACTGAAAGTTTATGACACGGAGAAAATGATGAAGGTGTAATAAACGGTTCCATTTCCCTTAAAATGTATAAGAAAGCCACTTTGCTGAGCCTGAAACTTTCTATAAAAATTTAAAGAAAAAATTATTTATCACAACAATATATATTTTTAGGTACTAATATGTATATTCGATTTTTCGCAAAATAGTTCGTCTTATTTCTTCTTTAGAATTCAGCTTCCCTTTTCCCTAACAAATTCCAATATAAAAATCCATATTCATCTGCAAAGTAATTTCACTTAAAAAAAAAAACAATAAAACATGGACGCACCTTTAATTTTGACAGTTTGAAGTAATTGCGAAATTTTCAAAAACGAACGAATTGTAGAACTTTCAATTCACGCGAAATTGAAATTAAATTTCAATTCAATTACATCCGAAATGTGGAACATGGGCGAATACCGTTCTTTGTTCTCCTAATACTTGAGTCGAAAATAGTGATGAAATAGTTTGATTTCAAAATTTATTTATGTTGAAGAGATTTTTAGTCGAAAACCAATTTTTATCAATTTTTTGAAAGTTTTTAACTCTTATAAAAAAAAATACAAATTGGATTTTCCTGAAACTATTATCTTCAGTTCAAAACAAAATTTAGCACTGATTGAAGTCATTTCTAAGTTAATAATTACATTAATTTAAGTGATATCAAGAATCGACTACCAATTTTTACCAATTTTTACTAATTTTGCGTACTAATTTTTGTAAGTTTAAATTTGTATAAAAAAAACTGACTGTTGGATTTTTATAAAAAACTGAATGTCGAAAACAATATTTCCTATAAGATGAAATTAGTTTGAAGCCAATATCGTCAATTTTTGAAAAGATATTTGAGTTGAAAATCAATTTTTACCAACTTTGAGTAATTTTTTCCATATATTTTTATTTTTGAAATTAAAGTAATAAGAAAATGTTTACAATAATTTCAACATGCAGATTCCTTAGATATCAAAAATGTATCAATCCGTCTTTACGACTCTTACCTAAGGCTCCAATTAAATGAATGGCATCAAGTATAAATTGTATGTTTAAAAAAAAGAGCACAAAGAATTATTAAAATGGCCGAAATAACACCATTTAAATTATCTCCTTTCACAAAAACTTATAATTAATTAGGTTAAACATATCCATAATCTCTCATAAGATAAATAAGTTTATCTTAGCCCAGCCGCAACTGGGATTAAAACTATGGCGTATCATAACATCCCATCCAGGGCTTAAATTTCATTGCTTTAACAACCGCAGTCTTTAGAGACGTGTTATATAATGGTCTCATAAAAATCTGCTTTACTTTCCTAAATCAATAAAAAGAAAAAATGCCTCTCACAAAGGAAAACTTTCCTCAAAATGTCAAAAGTTCATGTTTAATTTTCTATTTCCATGAAATAAAACTCCCAGTTATAAAAGTCTCATTTTCACGGAATTAAATTGAGGTAAAATAAAATTACCTATAGGTCTACTTGAAGCTATATTCCTGGTTCCAAGGCACACCATGATACTAACTTTAAATAGAAAAAAAAGTCTTAAATATAATGAATGTTTAATGGATAAAAAATTCACTTGAAATGGCTAGAAAAAATAGGCTTTGAATTAGATCTTTGCTTTAACAGCATAAGTGCGAGTGCGAATTCCGTATAATCTCATTTTGCAACTATGTGGATATTTAACATAAAAAGAAATGGAACAAAGTTAAACATTAGGTATAATTTCAGAAAGAGTAGGTTTTAGTAGAATAATTTAAGAACTCACTACTACTTGAAACCAGTGTGTTATTCCGCTTTTGAGCCTTTGAAAATGAATGTCTTTTTCTACAGTCTGAGCAATATTGTTGCTTCTATGTAAAAATTTCAAATGGATCTTAAAACCCAACATTAATTTATTATTGTTATTATTTGTATTGTACTATTCGTACTAGAATGTCAGCTTGTTAGACTTGACCATTCCTTTTAATTTCATTGAATGTTTTTGAACAACAACAACAACTTAAACATTAATTGTTCACAATTTTTACTGTAAAGCCCTCAAAGTCAAGGGGTTGGGGAAAATCAAAATCATTGTAAGTGTTCGAGGCGGAAGTCTTGTCATGTCTTAAAGAAAACGTGATCAACATCTGATATCCGTATTTTCGCAGATAGTCAGGCAGCTATAAAATGTCTGGACTCTGTGGCCTCTTTCACACGAGACGGTTTCGTCCGTACGATTAAAATCCGTACGGTTTTTATCCGTGAGTCATGGATAGTAAACTAATAAAATTAACTAAAGCTTTCACACTGGACGGAGACGGGTTTTTTCCGTACGGACGATTTAAAACATCCGTCTCAATGACTGAGATATACTTCGGCCGTGTACGGTTTTTTTCCGTACGGAGAAAATCGTCATGTGTGAAAGAGGCCTGTCTCTACAAATTCTATAACAATCGATAACTGTCGATCATCTCTAATGGAGATGGCACAACAGTTTAATATTCATCTTTGCTGGGTGCCAGCCCATAGCGACATAGCAGGGAATTCTAATTCAGATGAACTCGCCAGAAATGGTACAGCACAATTGATTTTACCATGTTTGGCTAATACTGACAAATCTCTACATGTGAACTATTGCTTATGTAAGACGTTATGAAGAAAAATAAACAATGTCAATCGTTTTAACATAATCAGTCTTTCACATTTCGTAAGGGACTCAAACTGGTTTCATTGAGTTAAGAGGAAAGCCTTAAGGTTCATGTGGTATCACAATGGGCTATAAAACTGGTCTAAGTGTGTCCTACTCCATCACGGACAGCCACTTTAACCTAACCTTACCTTACCACCAAACCATCTAAATTTTATTTATTTATTTGTTTATTTATAAATATTGACAATAAATTTCAATCTATTGTTAACAATTTTTTAGAAGCGCTAGCATCAAATTACTTTCAGCTTTCTAAATTTTATAAAAAACAACTGTTTTCACTCTACTAAATTTCTTTTTTCTACAACTCTCTGAATTGGTAATTTAATGGTGGCCTTAGTTCATAACTTATATAAGAAATTGGGTGTATACCATACCACGCCTCTTAAATCAAAACCGGCCATTTCTGATTTTTACTTTTTACTGCACCACCAGACTTCATGTGAAATTTCAAGGTTCTATGATGGTATGTGCTTCATATAGTTTTAATGATTTTAACGCATTCTTTGAATAAGAAAGTGGGTGCACCACGCCCCTTAAATCGAAATCGAAAAGTCTGACTTTTCGTTTTTCTTTCACCAGACCATTTCATGAAGTTTCAAGATTCTACGATATCGGTAAGGGCAGGGGCGTCTTTAGACTTTTGGAGGCCCTGGGCCCTATAGGATTTGGGGCCAAAAAAAGTAGGTATAAAATATTTTTTTTTAATTCTTTAGGTTAAAAAAATCATTTTAAAATGAATTTGTTTTTTTTTACATATTTTTACTTTTTTAAAAGAACTAAAAAAAAAACATAAAACAGATATTTTTGTATGCTCTTATAATTTTTTTTTTAATTTACCTTAATAGTTGAACATTTTTCTTTATAGTTTATTTTTGATAATTTGTATTGTTTTTTGTTTGATTTCTAATGTTTTTATATATATATATTTTTTAATTTTATGTAAGGTTATTTCTTTATATTTGTTTTGATTTGTTTTTTTTTCTTAGATATATGTATATATGTAAGTTAAAGTATACAATAAAATATTATTAAAGGCATACTTTTCTGACTGTAGTACCCGTGGCATGATGGTTAGTGCGTTGGACTGTCATCCCAGAGGTCTTGGGTTCGATCCCTGCCTATGTCATCTAAAGTTTTTTTCACGGGTACTGCCTCTTGCGAGGAATTGACAAATTCTCCAAGAGTAATTGTTGTCATGAAAAGTGCTTTCTCAAATTTGCCGTTCGGATTCGGCATATAAACTGTAGGTCCCCTCCATCCCTGACAACAGTACTCGCACCCAGGAATGGTTGAGAGTTGTAAGTCACTAGGCCCTAGTTCTCCACGGACTGTTGCGCCACTCAATTTATTTATTTATTTATACTTTTCTGACTTTGTCAGTTGCAAAATCATGAATTAAGTCATCAAATTCAATTTTCTGCAATAATTCATTTTCAATTGATAAAATTGACAAGCTGTTTAGTCTATCTTGTAGCATTGTGCTTCGAAGTTCATTTTTTATCCGGTTCAATTTCGAAAATGAACGCTCTCCACTGCAGTTTGAAACCATCAAAGATAAATAAATTCTACAGGCAGTTTCTACATTTGGAAATGTGTTCCCAATTTCATCCACTGTAATTAGACTGTACAATTTTGATATTGTAATAAGATCTTCATTTACATCTTTATTGAATTCTTTTAAATACTGTACGAGGTGCGAGCATTCTACCTCAAGTTCTTCTGCATTAACATCTCTATGGTTTTTTGTAAACTACGTTCGCAAGAATTTTGCAACTTCACTGAAGTCAAATATTGAAATCGACAAAAAAGCCAAACAATGCATTAATTTCTTGATAGCAATTGGATCGTAGTTTTAATTGTAAAGTAATAGTGTCAATAATTGGATATTTTAAACTTTTCTTTCCCAATTAGCTGGACGGATGGTGCAGGACCATCAAAATATGTGGCACGCGAATTTCGTACTATTTTTCGTTGCAATAAGTCTTTATTATTAGCATCCGGATTCCTAATTTTGGCACACGCTTCAAATTTATCAAATTCTCCCTTATATCATTTATGAAAGAACAAAGCAAATTGGCAGCAACGTCAATCGTTATTGTTGCTTCTTGAAGGCTCTTGCTGGTTTTATGAATTCTTTCTAATATTGTGCTCCAAATTTCTGTTAAAATGAGGAACTCCAGTTTTGACATTTTCTTAGACAGGCGCTTCGCTTTTTGTGTCTGGAGCTTGCTCTGGATCTCTAGAGATAGATGTCAAGGCTTCAGTAATTTGCTTATAACCTTGATGGAGCGCGTTAACTGCACCAGCTCGTGCAGACCATCTTGTTTCAGAAAGGCTTTTAAAAACTCTCTCTCAGCGATGGATAGAAGTAGAAAAAAAGTTGTATATTTCTTGAACCACTTGGAAGAAAATTGTCGCATGAAGGCCTACTAAGTTAAGAGAATGTGCTGTATAAGGTACAAAGGAAGCAAATTCTTACTTCTCCTTTAATCTTGCTTGCAAACCAGAATATTTTCCCGACATATTAGACGCATTATCATAGCTTTGTCCTCCATAGCAATCCTCTATTGAAATATCATGATTTTCCAGAAATGTCAAGATTGTGTCAGCCAAATATTCAGATTTATGCTCTTGAATAGGTATAAATTTTAAGAACCTTTCGATGGGAATACAATTTTTAACATACCGAATTACATAAGTCAACTAGTCGATATGAGAAAGGTCGGGTGTACTCAGTACTGTCAACACTTAGGGAAAAATATGTTGCCGATCTAATTTCACCGAAAATTTTCATTAGGACTTGTTTTCCCATTATATCAATGAATTCGCTGCAAATATTTGCTGAAAAATAGAAAGTTCCTGAGTTCTCACATTTTTTTAAATGATCTGCGAAGAATGAATCATCATGGGACAACTTTGCGTTTGTTTATGGAGTGAGTTGAAAAGTCAACATGTGTTCAGAACTGTAGAGTAGAACGAAAGCAGAGTTGTTAAAATAATGTTGACAGCGTATGCAGGTGTATGATTAAAGATTCATATTACCAGAAGTTTAAGATGTTGAGGAGGAGAATTTCAACGGAACGGAGAGTAAAATGAAACTTGTTTTTCTGTTACTGTCTACTAACCTTATTTCGTTTTCTATATAATTCTTGTATAGATTCATTCATTTTGAGTTGGTGGATTTGGGGGCCTAATAATTGCGGGGCCCTGGGCCCTGGCCCACCGGGCCCATGCCTAAAGACGCCACTGGGTAAAGGCTTCATAATTTTGGTGATTGTTCACCCATCAGTGAGTAAGTCCGTTAGTTTCGGTTTTTGTGATTTTTTAATTTCTTTATCTCAAAAACTACTTGTGATGTAAGTTGAAATTTGATAAAATAAATGCCCTTAACTAGATTATTAAATATCGCAAATTTTGGGTTTTTTAAGCATCACTGTACTGTTTGATACACCTTTAGTAAGAATTATAAACGTAATATATTTAACTAAACCAACCTTCATACGACATACGAAGCAAGGTCGGTACTCAAAGGAGGTGCAGAGAATGATACCTTGACGAAATTTGACGGGAAAAATTGATTAAAAGCCTAAAACTCTAATAACCAGAACCCACTGAACGTATCCAAACAACTTTGAAACTCTTTTATCTTTAAGTGTTGTCGCTAAATGGAAGACTCCTATCTCGAGAATGTTTTACTTTCTTGATAGAAAGAACCAGGGAAGCCCTCTTTACGAAGTTTTTAAAGTTTTAGTTCTTGTGATGTCTGATTTAGGATTTGTATATTTGAGTGTTTTGGGCCCTTAAAAAACTCACATTTATTGTAACTTTAACGCACAGACTGTGAATCAAATTACATACAATATTTGACGAAATTTTTGTGTTGATAGCTTCTCATGGGAAATGAAATTGAATTTATTTTAATAATTTCGAACGCACGAAGTCAAGTTAATATAAAATGCGTGTATATTAAGAAAATAAGGAAAATTAAGTGGGGTTGATTGAACACTGCCTCCAATGCGCCCCCTACGCCCCAATCAACTAATTACACTTTTTCAATCTTCTATATATGTACTTTTAATTTATTTATGAATGTGATTGATGAATGATGTGAGGGCGCCAAGGGATGATGACGATGGTGATGTTAATTTTGTATCAAATTTATTTTTCCAAATATTGGTGTGCTTTTGAATGCCGCTTCGGGTGAAATATGTTCTCAAATATATTCGTAAATCAATATAAAAATACGTCTTCAATTTTGTTATGGCATAATTGAGGACTTAACAAAACAAAATTTAATTATTTCTTTTTAAACCTTAGGGAGGGATATTGAAGGAGCGGGGCGGGGCGTACCTTGAAATGTCTACCTAACCAACAAAAGGTCATATTTTTCAATTTGTTTATGCTTACCTATCAAAACCACAAGGGATTCAAAAATAAAACAAATCGAGAGAAATATTTGTGTTTGTTTTTAATTTTTATTGTTTGTCATTGAGATTACATTATATATCAAGAAATTTTGAAATTTCCGACTACAAAAGGAATACTTCTTTCTCTTGTTAAATTCATTTATGATAGAAGATATTTGAATCCTTCGAGTGTATGCTTTCTATGAAAAAGAAACTAATTTAGAGTTCCAATAGAATTCTGTTTGGTTTAAGGATACGGGCTGGCATGTGTACCTAAAGCAAAAGGAGGATGTTTTACACAAAATGGAGATGTTAAAAAAGGACAAGGGCTATTCTAGAGCTTTTATAAAAATATTTACCATGCAGAAGGGTGAGATCACAGATGTGTGCCAAGTTGGCATTACATTTCTTCTGGAATTTAGAATTATGTACGTACTCGTAGTTTGTTTTTATTTGTTAGTTACGGAAATACAAATTTCTTCTTTCTTACACACTAAAAACCTTAAACTTATCGTGTATTTTGTTTTCTCAATGTCCAAAATTATTTGGAAAATCCTTGGAATACAGTTTCTTTCTCACAGTAAAAAGCTCCTAAATTGGAAAAGTGTAGACCATAACTTCCTACTCGGGAGCACGACGAAAAAAAGGAAATATTAACAAGGACTTAGTTTATGCGAAAATAGAAACACAATATGTGTAGATGTAAGTGAACATAGGAATGAGGTTTGCTACTTTTACCCGAATGAAACCTCTCAAAGTTGAGGCAACTGAATCCAAGCTTAGGGTACGATACGTGGGCAATGGCGAACATCAAAGCATAGTTTTAATGTCAAAGCTGCAAGAACATTTAAATACCTTTCATGCCAAAACATATGTCATATGACAAAATCCGATAGTCTTTGCAGGAAAACACATTTGACATAGATCCGACCACTCAACCATCACCACTAAGTGCCTCCTATGCAAGGATTCACATAGGAGAAGGGATGTTTGTGTTTATTTTCCCATTGAATAGGTACCTATTTAAAACAGGCAAATATTGTCTATGTGGTCATTGGCACACTACACTTGAGGTTTTTTAATCAATTTTCTGAAAATTTTCAGCTATGTTTTATTTAACTTGTATATTTCAATTTTAACGCTTCCATAAAATTGCTAATTGTTTTTAGGAAACTAAAAAGTGAATACAAAATAAAATAGAAAATTATGACAGAAGTGCATCTATAGCTTTTGAAATTTCTATGCGAGCAGTAGTGGCTCAAATCCTTAAGATTTGATAAAGAGTATTTTTTTAAAAGTACAAAACTTTAATTTAGCAACACTTAGCGTTTGACATTTGTTTTGACAGTCCTAAGTTATTTTGGTTATACTAATTAAATTTGTTTATTAATTGTAAATAAACAAGAGCCAAATTAATATTAAAAACCTCTTCAAAACATTTATTTTCAAAAACAGTGTTTCCTGAAAAATATTTTCCAAGAATTCTTATATTATCTTTCTTTACTCAGAATCCTAAACTTGATATGAATATTTTTTATTTGAATTTGTCAAAACATAACAAAATTCATTAAAGTTTTTGGAATTGTCTTCAAAAATAGGTGCAATAGGTCGATACTAAAATTTGCAGAATTCAAGAATACCATTTTTTCAACAACATTGCTTTCGAGATTATGTTGCTTCATTAATTTACATAAGTGAACTTTATGTCTGAAAACAAACATTTTTGAGGTACTTATGCAGCACAAACAAGTTAAATTTGTTTTGTCTTCCTTACAAAATCAAACAATATTTTTCCAATGGGTTTTGTTGTTGAAATAGCAAAATAGCAAACAACTTGCGTGAATTTATCTGATCAACTTATTTGAATATAAAGGGCGATTTTTTAAAAGCTATAGGAAAGTTAAAAAAAGAGGCTGGAATACGACCCACACTGATAACTTCCCATCCCGTCTGTCGATTTGTCTTGCTTAAAAGTTTGTCTATATGTATCAATTTTTACCAAATTTGCGTACCTACTATTTTTTGTAGATTTTATTTTTTTATGAAAAAACGGACTGTTGGATGTTTATAAAAAAATTACTGAATATCGAAAACAATATTTTCTGTGAACTAAAATAAGTTTGAAGCCAATATTTGTAATTTTTGAAAAGCTATTTGAGTCGAAAGTAAATTTTTACAAGTTTTAGTATTGTTTTTTTTAGGTTTTTATTTTTTGTAAAAAAACTGTCAATTCGATTTTTATTAAATTGTTAAAAACAATATTTCTTAAAAGATAAAATTAGTTTGAAGCCAATGTCTCAAATTTTTGAAAAGATATTTACGTCGAAAAACAATTTTTACCAACTTTTATACATTTTTTTTTAGGTTTTTTATTTTTTGTAAAAAAACTCTCAATTCGATTTTACTCAAAATTTTTCCTAATGTTGAAAACAATATTTCTTATAAGTTAAAATTAGTTAGAAGCCATAATCTCAAATTTTTGAAAAGATATTTGAGTCAAAAATAAATTTTTAACAACTTTGAGTAATGTTTTTTTAGGTTTTTATTTTTTATAAAAAAAACTGTCAATTCGATTTTTCTCAAAATTTTACCAGATGTTGAAAACGTTATTTTTCTTTGCACAAAATTGTTTTGGAGATGAAATCATATTTTAGTCGTAAAATTTTCGAGGTGACAAATTTTTTTTTCAGTTTTTTTGATTTATAAAAAAAACCGTTATTGGATTTTTCTCCAAAAATATACTTCTTTTGTATCACGTTACAATATATAATATAAAATTTAATTCAAGTCTCTAGCGTCATTGGTTCATGATATATTTTGGGTAAGCCAAAATTTTCACCTTTTTTTTTAAACTGCTATGGTAAAAAAACCACCCACGCAATTTTCTTGAGAGCCCTTTCTGCATCTTTTTGCTTTATTATCTGTATAACAAAATTTATTTGAAGTCGATATCTCTTCTGGTTCTTGAGCTATGGACGACGAAAAAAACGTCGCGAACGTACGGACATACGGACGTACGGACATACGGACGTACGAACGTACGTACCCACGCACGGCGCACGCACAGACATCTTTCTAAAAATCTTTTATTCTTCTTTAATCATTTCCTGAGTGAAATGTTTAGATTTTTAGCAAAAGGATGAAAAACGGAATACATTGGTTTATTGCATAATGAAACTTTGTGATTCGATTTAGATAACGAATAGATTTTTGTTTTCTCCGAAACCAAAATAAAATAATTACTTATCTATAAACAAATCTTTCACTTTGACAATTTTATTCGGAACTAGCATCATATTGTTACAAATCGTAACAATCCTCAAGTTTAGGAATGACAATAGGTAACGACTTTTAACAATACTTAGAATAAGAACAGAACTTAGGTCAGGGGCGGATTCGGAATTTTAATAAATAGGGTGTTTAAAAACGAGGTGTTGGTCACCGCTTAACAATGTTTTTATAATGTTCCATCAAGAAGGCTGACAAGAATTAAAATAATATAACGTATATACATCTTAACCTTATATTAACATATTTCAAGGCCTTTTAGTTATTTAATTTTTTTTAAACATTGTTGTCTAGCAAAGTATGGTCTAACTATTTACGAGTATTTTGGACGACTCCTTACGTATGAAAGCATTCTAAGGTTTCGAGAGTTTTTTTCATATGCCCTATTTAAAAGGTAACAAACAATAGTAAAGAGGGGTTTTGAATGGGTTTCACGCTGAAATGAAAAGACAGTAAAAAGAAAACGGCGTCAAAGTTCTTATAACATAATTGTATCTATATAATTATTTTTGTTCACCTAATATCAAAAGCTAACTGTGTTTTGTTTAAAAAATATGAAAATACTTTTTTCCTAAAGAAATGTGTCGTAGGACTGTATCAGTTGAAACGTAGCTTTTTTCTAATAATAGTATGTCCTGATTTTTTTGCCATTTCCCCCCGAAACATTGTATCTTTTTTCCTAGAAAAATACAACTTTTTTCGAGTATTTTCTTTTGACGCAATTTCCGGGAGTCTATTTTTACTATCATTTTAAGTTTTTTTACTCTAAGATTCTTAAAAGACATTTTCTAAGAACTTACTGTTTTCTTTGAACATTTTAAAAATATTTTTATGAGAAAGGAGCAAAAAAGAGGCAAATATGCGACCCATACGGATTAGACTTAAGACTTTAACAAAATATTTATTTTGAATTCCTATATACACACAGACAGATTAGAATTTTTAACAACAATATTTCACGTTTCGAACAACATTTGGTACATAAAATCATTTATTCATCAAGAGACATCGAAAATCAAAAACCAATTTTTACAAAATAAAACTATAAACATATGAGTACTATGTTTTGTAAATTTTAATTAGTGTTGCCAAAAAGATAATAGCTTAAAATCCACCCTTTAATATGTTCTTATTTTGTTGCCATTTTCCCCCGAAATATGGTATCTTTTTTTCTAGAAAAGTATTTTCTTCTGATGTAATTTCCAGGAGTCTATTTTTACTATCATTTTAAGTTTGTTTACTTGTTGATTCTTATAAGACTTTCTGTTTTGTTTGAACCTTTTGAAAATATTTCGATCAGAAAGGAGTAAAAAAAGAGGCTAATATGCGACCCACTGATGCGGACACGGATAACTTCCTGTATTGCTTAAGACTTTAATATACATAACAATATTTTGATCAAGAATCCAACAATATTTTGGATATGATGAAATAGTTTGATTTCAAAATCTATTTTTACTAACGAGATTTTTAGTCGAATGCCAATTTTAGTAGCATTTATTGAATTTTTGTATTAAAAACATACAGATTAGATTTTTTTAACAACAATATCTTACGTTAGCAACTAGTTTTGAAAAAGCTAAATTTTATCCCACTAATCAAACGTTTAAAATTAAAATTGGTAAAAAAGAACTTTAAGACCATATTTAATTTTTTAATGAACAGAGAAACTCCTAATCTAAGTTATACATGTTTAAAGTGTTTAATGTTCGTTTTCAAAACTTTAAAACTTTAGTAGAATGCAATCGAAATTAAAAGTAAACACACCAAAGTTATGTTAACCAATCAATAAATCTAAAGTAGTTCCATTTGTTAGAAAAACACTTTCATTATTTCTATAATAATTAAATCAATTCAAAAACACATTGCTAAATTTGTATACCCTCGACTATTGTTATTTTAAAATTGTTTTATTTTGTGGTTTTGACAGTTGGATTGCGAATGATTTTCGTTCTTTTTTTTGTTTTAGTTTTAAATACAAAATTCGTGTTTTGTATAAATTGAATAATTCCACAGCAACATAAAATTGCTTCTAACTATAACAGAATACATACATATATATTGTATTATTATGTACCTATGATGTGAACGTTAACAAATATTGAAATAATCAAATAAATCTAAAATAAATAAACACACCGAAAAATTCGATTTTCCGCACTCTAATTGTTTTCATTCAGTAGACCAAAATTTCTCAAATGATTGAATTACAATCAAATAAGAAAATTGCATCGGAATTTTAAAGTTTTATTTAAATAAAAACACCGACATTATTATTCTATTCATGAGATAATTTAACTTTTAATGGAAAACAATTTTCGAAACGAATTGTGTGAATCGAGCAATGAACATATATATTATTTAAGGGGGTCATCCCCTGTGACGGCCTGTATTTTAAGGAATTTTTAGAATTTTTTTTTTACGACCAGTAAATAGATACAACTTTATTAAGTTTATTATCATTTATTAACATAGTTCGACAGTATAAATATAAAATTTGAATTGAAAATATTGTAAAGAACACGAGTTACACCGGGGTGAACAACTCCACCTCGAAAAAATGGGCTCGCACTTCCTCCACGATTACGGCTTATTGGCTTATCTAAAACAAAAAAAGTAAACGGCGCGCGGCGTTTTAATCCATGAGTCTAAATGCATGGAATGAACTATCATCAAATGAATATACCAAAAATATCGCGAATTTTGCGTTTTTTTTTGCTATAAAAAATCGAAATTTTTGGAATTATTGCTTGTCGATAGTTCATTCCATGCGTTTACATGTGCTGAATCCAACCCATCAAATTTCAAGTCATTCGGTTAAGCCGTTTTTGAGATACGATGGAGGAAAGTTTGAAAAACATAGTTTTGAGAAAAACTCGTTTAAAGTTTCAAGTCCTCTTAATTATGAAAATATCAACTTACCTTTCAATCGGCAATGCCTGGTTCATAGAGTATTCCTTCTTCTTCTTCTTGAAACTCTTTCAAAGCAGATTGTTCAGCTCTTGAATCAATTCTGGTTTGTTTAACAGCATCACTTACGCGCCGCTCAGATCGTTAGATTCGCTTTTCATCACGTTTCTCAACATAAGTATGGGCTTCGCGGCCTATAGCGCATCCCATAACCGACATTACTTTCAAATTACCTTCAAAACCTTCATTAAAGATGATAACTGATAAGTAGCTAGCAATTTCAACTATCTTGGATCCAGAATGGAGATGCTTAGGAGGAAAAGTCCAAGTCAAATCCTGCTGTATCTTTAAAACGAGTTCGAATTTTGAAAAATCCCCTTACTACCGTATTCTAGACATATTAAACTAGCAATTTATGAAAAAAAATCGATTTTTTGAACCCATCACATGGGATGACCCCCTTAATAAAGCTCCCCTAGGAGTTAATAGCATCACGATTAGCTTTTAGTATTTTTTTAAATAAACAGTTTCTTTAAATTTAATTGTTTTAAAGAGACATCATTCGTTTTTGAAATATTTTATACATTTACCATGCAAATTCTTCATAAAATGTCAGGTTTTTACAATTCCCAACATGATAATTCCTTACGTCCTTCAAAAACTATTAGAATCAGTTTTCTAATTGTAAATGAGAATTAAACCATTTGACAAGACAATAGACTGTATTTCCCATGATGAGTTCGATTGACAAGATTTATGTTTGTTGATTGTCTAAATTTCAACCTCAGCAACGATAATTTTGTAATCCCCTTCGTATTAAAAAATCTTATAATATAATTGGAAATCCAACCTTAACCCTTAGTTTATTATTGTAGTTAATGTTGCCCAAATAAATAAAATGGCAACCTTTTTTAACCTTTTATGAATTTTATTAAATGTTCCCTTTATACCTATATTATAGTATCCTCAATATTTTGTGTATTGTAAGCTTTGTTGTTCAACAAAGATTAAATCAATTACTGAAGATGAAAATTGGTCTCATTTCATTAGATTAATTACATTCGGAAATTTTCAATATAAATTGTATAAGTAAAATATACGCTTCAGAATGGACACAGGGTGATGTTAAAGGAATTTAATGGTTTGGAACCTAAATATCCCCTGCTTAGGTCTAAATACACCTCGTGTCACATAGATAGGGACAAGTTTTTTTTTCGTTTTTTATTTGCCGATATTTCTTAAACCCTTAGGTTTTTGGAAACACCTTAAATGTGGAATAAATGAGGTATGTATACAGTTTATATTGCAAGAAAATAATTTTGGATTAAGTTGATAAATACAAGCTTTATGACGGTTCTTTCAAAGAAGGTCATAAAAAGTACCTGTTTTTGTGTGTCGCACGGATAGGGACAAGATCTTAATTTACCTGTAAGACTCTTTAAAGTATCGTATGGTTTAGGTAAATACTGGTTTTATTGAATGGATTAAAATAATTTTTAGTATTGTGTGCAGCCTCCTGATTTCTGAATTACTTCAAATAATCTGTGGTGTATGGATTCGTAAAGTGCTTTCAGATAATTTAGCGAAATTTGGGCCCAGGACTGTTTTATAGCTTGAATAATCTCTTCGATTTTTTGGTATTGCCGTCCTTCTTCGCAAACTTTTCTTGAAACCCATCCCCACACGTTTTCCATGATGTTCAGGCCAGAAGAATATGGGGGCCATGGTAAAAGGTTCAAATTTTGCCCCTGAATCCAGGCTTTTGTTGTCCGTGCGGCGTGTATTGGTGCATTATCTTGTTGGAAAGTCCATCGTTGTTCACCAAATAAGTCAGAAAACTGCGAAAAAGCTAGTTCCAGAATCGATTTTTAAGTGATTGCAGTCACTTTAGAACTTTGAAAAATCCGTAATAGGTTATTGCTCCCCATTCCATTACGCCACCTCCTTTGCTGTGCTGTTTTTCAAGATAGATTTCTTCCTTTCTTAAATCATGAAAACAGCAGCTATATCCATCAAGTCCGTCTAAATTATTTTTTTTTTCATCGGGAAAGACGACAGTATTCCAAAATCGATTCCACCTACGGTGATTTGTTGCAAAATTTAGGCTATGGTGGTTTTTTCTTCATTTTTTGGTGTCGTATATGGTCTGCCTTCTGTATCACCGAGGAACAGTCGATCTATACTTGAATTTACCC
This sequence comes from Eupeodes latifasciatus, assembly GCA_920104205.1. NCBI lineage: Eukaryota > Metazoa > Arthropoda > Insecta > Diptera > Syrphidae > Eupeodes > Eupeodes latifasciatus. The sequence continues at coordinate 4,511,918 of OV049926.1, forward strand.
CAGCTTCTGCCTTGAATTTACTAATGGACAGCCTTGAATTTGAAGCAGTTCTCACTATCCCCCGCCTTTCCTGAAATGATGTAGCTTTCTTGACTCTTCCTTTGGGGTATTTTCCATACCTCTCTGTCTCTGGGTCCTTGAGGTAGTTTTGTACAACATTTGAACTTCTTCTAATTTAGCTGGCTATAAAACGGATGGTTTTTCCAAGATCCTGGTAAGCTCGAATTTGGTCTATTTCCTCCTTGGTTAGACCCTTACCTGTACCCATACTTCTTGATTCTATCAAATTAATACTCGTACTAAACTCAAAAACAATCAGAGTTTCGTTTTATCTGATTTAAAACACACTAATAGGTGTTGTAGAAATGTATATTTATGACTGTGAGTATTTAATAACTCAAAATACTGAAGCCATTGGATTGAAATTTTTAAAACAATGTTTTAAAAATTTTACAACATTTAAAATTATTTCGTACTCCTAATTTATACATTGTGAGCTTTGGTCATAAAAGTCTTGAAATTATCAAAATTTTTCGAAGTATGTTCTCAATAGTCTCAACCCACATTCTAACATTTTTCTATACTGCAATGTTGAGAGTTTTGAAATGCACGATTTTGGGGATTGAAATAAATTCAAAGAAATCTTTAAACGATACGAGATTTTCGCACCACCCCATAATAGAATACCTAGCTGATGGTTTCCCCTTAACTAATATTAATTACATTTGTAAGGGATAAAATGGTATTGTGAGAAGAGCTAGGAGCTTGATTTTTTATTATACCAAAGACACGACGATAGTGATGGATGAATGAAATAAATTATTGTGTAAGAGACGATAGTAATTTATTTCGCTGATGAAACAATTATTTTTAAAAACATTCAAGAGTTCACGTTCAATTAACATTAATATTATGTAAATTGATTTTATAATTAAAATGCAAATAAAATTAAGAAAAAAACAAGAATAAAACAATTTTTTATCTTCAAACCATCAAATATAATTAAAATCAATGTATCTTTGTTTAATTATTATAATTCGTAAATTGAATAATAAAATATACAATAAGTCATGTTGTTTGCTTATTCGGGTATATAAAGCAAATATTTTGTATATTAGACATATATACCTATTTTATATACGTAAAACTCGTAAAATGAATGTAACTAGAATTCATTGATTCATAAATAAGTGTACATAATTATAAGATATTAAATATTTATGATTGCTTTTAGCAAATAAGTATTATTTAATTAGATGAATCTACATCTGTTGTGTTTTTAATTGTAATGAACCTACATCTCCTGTTTTAATAAAAAATATTGAAATAATGATTTTTAAACATTTGAAAAATGAAGGCAAATATAAAACAATCTATTGTTAATGCTTTAGTATTTTATATTTACATAATTTTCTTCGAACATATTTAACAATTCAAAACTTTTAGTAATTTATTAAAAAGTAAAAATTATTTGCTTTTAACATACTTCAAATGGTGGTGAACACGGCGCAGGGACATAGGGCCCAGGGACATAACGCCCAACTTTTTTTTTGGGGATTATGTCTCACTTCGGTGGGACATAAAACCGAAATCTTATTTGGGCCCTAAGTCCCACCCAAGTAAGACCGAAGCCCCAAATAAAAATTTTGGGGCTAATGTCCCACTTAATAAGAATCACCAAATGAAACAACTTGGAGCACTTCAATACCACAAGACTTTGTTTTACGGAATTTAAATCCTGAGCTCCCGCGAAGCGGGCCACGCACAGGTGCTTTTATTCAAAAAAGCTGTTGATATTGGCGCCTGCCTGGCGACTTTAATACCCTAAGCGGAGCAACGGAGTTGCGTGAGTGGGTGTTACCCCGAAAAAGGGAGTTCAAATCCTGAGAACCCGCGAAGCGGGCCACCCACAGGTGCTTTTATTGAAAGAAGTTGTTGATATAGGCACCTGCCTGGCGACTTTACATACCCTAAGCGGAGCAACGGAGTTTCGTGAGCGGGTGTGACCCGAAAAAGGGAGTTAAAATCCTGAGATCCCGCGAAGCGGGCCACCCACAGGTGCTTTTATTCAAAAAAGCTGTTGATATTGGCGCCTGCCTGGCGACTTTACATACCCTAAGCGGAACAACGGAGTTGCGTGAGCGGGTGTGACCCCGAAAAAGGGAGTTAAAATCCTGAGAACCCGCGAAGCGGTCCACCCACAGGTGCTTTTATTGAAAGAAGTTGTTGATATAGGCGCCTGCCTGGCTACTTTACATACCCTAAGCGGAGCAACGGAGTTGCGTGAGCGGGTGTGACCCCGAAAAAGGGAGTTAAATCCTGAGATCCCGTAAATAATGTTGAAAATAAACTTTTTTGTTTTTCCTAATTTTTGTATTATCACCGTATCAAAAAATTATTGTTCATTGTATTGAAATACAAAAACTTTATATTCTTTTTTGGCTCTGCAAAAATTTGGGGACAATGTCCCATTTTTAACAAACAAATTTTGGACTCAGGTCTTACTTGGGTGGGACTATGGGCCCAAATTAAATTTCGGCTTTATGTCCCGCTCGGGTGGGGCATAAGCCCCAAAAAATAAAATGCACGACTGGGTCGCACGAACTTGCTCCTGTATGCAAAGAGTCTGTTTAAAAAAGCACCTATATAAGATTTAAAATTATACCTTTAAAACAAGTTTGTCTTCAAAGATTTAAATGCTATTCGATTTGTCAATAAAACCGCGCGATTCATCCCAAGACACAAATGCATTATCTAATTTGGATAAAAGATAGTAATCAGCCCTATCATGAATTCCATCGTAGTCGGAATTTTTACGAATCCCGAAAAACTGTATCATGAAATCCGTTCGTAATGCAAAATTGTATGAGGTTTTCCACTACGAACGGATTTCATGATACAGTTTTTCGGGATTCGTAAAAATTTCCGATTACGATGGAATTCATGATAGGACTGAATAAAATAAAAGTTTTGTCAATGTAATGCGCTCTTTCGGGCTCACGCACAGGATTTGATCTGGTGAGATGGGAGGGGATTACATTTAATGCAGTTAAAATAATTTAAAAAAAAAACTATTTTATGATTCAAAACTTTACCTGAAAAATAAGTTTGTCTTCAAAAATTTAGATGCCATTTTATAAATCAAAAAAGCCTTGATTTTTCAAAAAATTTTTTTGAAAATCGTTAGAGCGGTTTTTTTTTAAATTAATTTTTTATATATAAAATTTTTAAATTTTGTTCTAAAAATATTTTTGGTATGCAGTTGTTTAGTGATTGTAAATATACGCTCTACATTTGAATTTCGTAAAAAAATATTGACCCGTTTTTGAGATATAGAATTTTGAAAAAAAAAAATTCAATATTTTTTTAAAAATCCAAACAATAAAAAATTTCACTTTTGATAATCAAATATTGTTAAGGCAATATAAGAGCTTATTCAGAAAAAAAATTATTGAAATCGGTTGATAAGTTGCTGAGAAAATTAAGAAACAAAATAACGGTTCTATGAGCGGTACCTTTCCTGAGCAATACAAAAATATGTTTTTCTTATGAAAAGAAGCCAAGTTTAAAAATAAAATTTTAGAGAAAATTTAAAAAAAATCTATCGGTTTGTTTTTGATAAAATTCGAATTTTCGTTTTTTGACCAAAAAAATTGTATGGGGGCCACTGTTAGTTTTGGTCTTAAAAAAAAAATGAAAAAAACGCCTAACGCGAATCTGCTGAAAACCTTAACTTCCAAGTTTGAACTCAATCGACCCAATGGTTTAGGCTGTAGGAGCGTGGACAGACAGACAAAACAGACCGGACGGAATCGCGGGACCCACTTTTTTCGACTTCTCTACCATCGTAATATCATGTTTGATTAAAATCTCGAGTTCGAAATTTTGCACGAATGCAAAACTTGCCATATAGTTCCTATATGTCGCAAGTAAAAAGTGTGGGCGTTATGTCCCTGGGCCTTATGTCTCTGCGCCGGTGAACACGTCAACTTGTGACAGTTATTGAATAAAAAATAAAACAAACAAACCTAAGCGAAGGGAAGGGAACAGACCTAAGTGAGCGGCGAATTAAAGGGGGTAATGGGTGCTTTGAGTATTTTTTTAACTTTTGGAGGAATTCCTTAAACATTAACCTAGTAACTTGCATCTAGCAGAGTATGAAAAATCCCAACTCATTTTTCTAAATACCAACTGTGTGAAACTTCTTTGTAAGCTATCGGTGTGATCAGAGTACACCTTGTAGATAAGATGCTTAATTATGTCGACATATTCAAGATTGGATCTGACCAAAGCAACAAAAAGAGAAACAAGAGTGTCAGGATCCGTGAAGTTCTTAAAAAAATAAATTAGATGGCGCAACAGTCCAGGGCCTAGTGACTTACAACTCTCAACCATTTCTGTGTTCGAATACTGTTCTCAGGGATGGAGTGGACCTACAGTTTAAAGCCGAATCCGAACGGTTTATTTGAAAAAGCACTTTTCATGGCAAGAATTACTCTTGGAGAATTTGTCAATTCCTCGCAAGAGACAATACCCGTGAAAATAACTTTAGATAACACAGGCGGGGATTGAACCCAAGACCTCTGGCATGACAGTCCAACGCACTAACCATCATGCCACGGGTACTACAGTCGGGTGAAGTGCTTACTTACAGTATATTATATATTGTGGCGTGATACAAAAAAAGTATATTTTCGGAAAAAATCCAATGAACGGTTTTTTTTATAAATCAAAAAACTGAAAAAAAATTGGCACCTCGAACATTTTACGATTTTATATCCAAAATAATTGTATGCAACGAAGAATAACGTTTTTGACACCTGGTCAAATTTTGAGAAAAATCGAATTGACAGTTTTTCTTATTAGAAATAAAAACATACAACAAACATTACTAAAACTTGGTGAACATTGAGTTTTGACTCAAATATCTTTCAAAAATTAAAATTAATGTCATCTTAAAAAAAAATATTTTTTTTTTCAACATTCAGTAAAATTTTGAGAAAAATCCAATTGCAGTTTAAAAAAAAAATAAAAACCTTAAAAACATTACTAAAAATTTTCGACATTCAGTAAAATTTTGATAAGAATCCAACAGTCAGTTTTTTCATAAAAATTAAAATCTTTAACAAACATTGCGCATAGTTAAAAAAAAATCATGTTCGATTCTCGATATCTCGTGAATAAATAAAAATATTGACTTCAAAATGATTTTATTCTGTGCTTAATTTTCTTAGGAAAATCCAATTTGTATAATATGTTTATATAAGAAATAAAAATTTGGTAAAAATTAGTTTTCGACTAAAAATCTCGTTAACAAAAATGGATTTTTGAATTTTTTATTGGTAATTTTTATAAAAATTCAACTGAAAACTTTTTTTAAAAAACACAAAAACGTCAAAAAACTGATAAGAAATGGTTTTTTCGACTCAAGTATTAGGAAAACGAAAAAGATATCGACTTCAAATTATTTATCTCACACAAAATATTGTTTTGAATATTTTGTTTAAGTTTTAAGCAAGACAAATTGACAGAAGGGATTAGACAAAAAATTAGGCAGGAATGCGACCCACACTTACAAGGTCGCATCCCAGGCTCATTTTTTGTTTTAAAATTCTCTCAGGAACTAATGAACCTATTACCAGGCTCTTATATTTTCTAAGTTATTGTTCGCGATCAAAAATGTCTATTTTTTGGATTTTTAAAATATATATATTATTTATTTTTAAATCGATATCTCGAAACGGGTCAACATTTTCAACGAACATCAAATGTAAAACGTATATTTATTTATAAGCAGTAAATAAAATGGTTCTAAGAAAATTAAAAAACTTGCGCATATTCATAACAAATCAATTAAAAAAATACCCGTTGTAAATATGTTCGAAAACAATAATTATAATTAGTAAATAAAAGGTTTTTGAGATATTATATGGAATTTAAATTTTTGAAGATACACAATATTTTTGAATTAAAAAAAAGACTATTTTCTTAAACATATTCTTTGTATACAGGAGCAATTTCTTGCGACCCAGATGTGGATTTTATTTTTATTTTAGCAGTTGTTTCAAAATTTACCCACCATTACAAAAAACTTTCGGAACGAATGATGTTCCACAGAACGCTATCAAAACACATTGTGCTTGTTATCTAGAAGAATTCATCATTATTTGGTGAGCTTTATTGGTCACTAAAGCCTACAGTCTTCCTTTTCATGTTTCCGAATAAACCTTTTAAACAATAAAAACCTCTATACCACACCTAATTTCCCTTGCGCTGGCTGACCTCATATTGTATCTTACAAAAATTCCCGATAAGGATGGTCATAATTTGCTTCACAATTTCTTTTATTTTTTAAGCGAAAAACTTTGTTCATTCATTTTTATTTTTCCATTACTTTCAATCTTAAAAAATACTTTTGAAAGTAAAAATATGTTGGTGTGAAGAAAATCTTTCAAGGTACATTATATGTAGGTATTTCTTTTTATGAACTTTTTTCTTGTTTTTTGTTAAAACAAAGTCTTTGTTATGGAATCTTACCCTAGAAGATTTTATGCTGGTATCACAATATTCAACACAAGGCTATTCTTCAAAATACAAACAAAAACTTTTGAATTAAATTGATTTTTTTGATGGGATATCAAACAATCCACACAGCCATTTTATTGAATCTAGATCCTTTTTGAGATTTCTTTTTGTTTGAAAGAAATATTGCCCAAAAAGTTTTTGATTTTCTTAAGATTATTTCTTCAAGTTTTTCAAGATTGAACTTTGTTTCGGTCTTTCAACTGAGTTTTGTTTGCTACATATCTCAAGTGCAATGTATACACTCACCAGTTTAATACTCTTTATTCTTTAAGTCGATGTATAGCCTCAAAAACTATAATTCCAATTAAATTCAATAATTTAACAGTACAGTAAACCACAAACAATACAACATCTATGTCATTTTCTATTGCTACACGTGTTTTCACCTTAATCCTTTCCACTGCTCGACATTTGAAATAAAAGAAATAAAGAAACATCCACCTCAAAACGTGGCAACCTGCCTTCCCCGGAGCCAAAGGAGTTTTATAGTTAGAAAACAAACGCATCCATACAATTCAACATGCAGTCATAGTCCTAGTCAGGTTGTTATGCAAATTCCAGGACATTTTGCTTAAGGAATAATTATATTCTTTGCATATCAACACTCTAAACAACAACGCAGGATACAAAAGCCAATGCCTTGCTTTGAGCGTCCTTGACATTTCTCTCTTCTCTTCAAATCATCCTAGATATGGTATACTTGATATTTTGATTATATCGAAATACTAGAAACGCAGAACTGATGATGTTGATGGGGGCGCTCGGTGACGGGACATAATATGAGAAGAAATATTAATCTTTTCTTAATGAGGAAGGAATATTCAAAAGGGAATATTATACATAAGAAATGTATTATGTATGACGAGGACCGCTGCCACTGCCCTATTTATCAGTATGTTGGATGCAGAGCCATTATTATTTTTAGTCTTTAGAAAAATAAAGTCTCGATGACAATGACATACTTCTAGATATTTATTAATGAGGTTCTATCAAGTCAATGCTTTGTCAACAAGGAATAAACTATTTATTCAAGGAATTTTCTCTGTTCTCTGCATAAACAATTTATTAAAAAAGCGCCAAACGGTTAGTCGGAGTAAGTTATAAGTCTTGACTGTCAAGTTCTGAATGTCAAAAACATTTACTAGTTGATATCAATTGTATGTTGAGAAGGCTTTTTAACAGAACGCATAATATACCTGCCAAGCTGTTTGATTTGAAACTTCAAAAGCAACATTTCGAAGAATTACATTTATGCACTTGAAAGTTAATTTTTTAATCGAATAGAACTTCAAGGATTGTGGAAGATAGATTTTTGTAGTTCTGTGGAAAAAAACTTTAATTTATCAATTTGCAAAGGGTTTACATTGGTACTGTTCCTTATCTGCTTACGCCGCGCCGCCGTTTGTTATAAATTGAGGACTTGAACTACGTATGTAACGGGTGAGGCACGGAAACCGAAACGATTTTAAACCGTTACAGCGCCACCAAAAGGCAATGTGGGGTAACAATATTGGTCGCGTTCGAAAGAAGAAAAAGAGTAATTTTTTGGAAAACAAAAAAAGTATCAATTGTTTTTTCCGAAATTTGAAGAAATACAAAATTACACCTTTTAACAAAGTTTTTCAATTGGCAATCAACTTTTACTCCTAGGTTTTGGGTGGGCTTAGTCTGAGTTCGGTTTAAATAAAAAAAAAAAACTTTAAAGCTTTTTGTGGCTAAGCAAATTTATGTAGTAGTTTTTTTTTCAAGAATATTTGTAATGATCTGATATTCCGTTTGAATGTTTTTAATACGAGTATGTTATTTACTTTTCAAAAAATCCTCAATAGTTGTCAGTCGTCACCTGTTTTACATAAACACTAAGGCAAATGGTTTTAAACAGAAAAATAGTAAAACGATATAGAAGTAATTTTGTATTCTTATAACGAATTTGTGGTCAAGGTCACATCAAGTTTTAAAAATTTTAATTTTTTCAAAAACCTTCATTATACATACATACATAGAGTTAACTATAAAGACCCATAATTCATATCATAACTAATAAGAATTTAAAATAAAATAAAACCATTTAGGTAATATGTTTCTAGAAGTTAAAGATTTGTTAAGAAAGCAGCTTGGCTAACTTCAACAAGGAAGGTTGGTTTTATTAAACTGAGAAGTTTAGTTACTGTTAACCAAGTTGGACATTTGTACAAATTAAAATGGCTATTATTACCAATTAGGTTGGCTTATTTCAACGTATTTGATTGGCTAAATAAAAGGTGATTTTTTAGCTATTATCTTTTTGGCAACACTGGTTTAAACAACTCGTGTTTTTTTGTTTCACTGTCAAACATCTTCAGTTTGGTCTATAATTTGACCATGAATCGTCTTACAAACGAACAACGCTTGCAAATTATTAAATTTTATTATCAAAATGCGTGCTCTCTTAAGAAAGTTCATCGCGCGCTTCTTCCGAAAAATTATGTTCAGCGACGAAGCTGATTTTTGTCTCAATGGGTACGTAGATAAGCAGAATTGTCGATTTTGGAGTGAATATCAGCTAGAAGCATTGCAAGAGCTACCAATGCATCCAGAAAAAGTCACAGTTTGGTGCGGTTTATGGGCTGGTGGCATCATTGGACCGTACTTCTTCAAAGATGATGCGAATCGTAACGTAATTGTGAATGGTGAGCGCTACCGTGAGATGATATCCAACTTTTTTTTTGCCCAAAATGCAAGAGCTTGACTTGTATGACATGTGGTTTTAACAAGACGGCACATGCCACACAGCACGCGCAACAATGGACTTATTGAGAGGCAAGTTCGGTGAACATTTTATTTCACGTTCGGGACCGGTCAATTGGCAGCCTAGATCGTGCGATTTAACGCCTTTAGACTATTTTTTGTAGGGCTATGTTCAAGCTCATGTTTATACAGACAAGCCCGCTTCAAGTGACGCATTGGATGACAATATTGAATGCATTTATTCGTGAGATACCTGCCGAAATGTTGGAAAGAGTATGCCAAAATTGGACAAAGCGGATGGATCATTTGAGGAGCAGCCAAGGTCAACATTTGCATGAAATAATCTTCAAAGATTAATTATATGGACCGCACTATCGATTCAAATAAAGATTTCATGCATTTTTCTGAATTTTATGTTTTTTTTTTTGAAAAACTTTGCTATAGCTTTTAAAAAATCACCCTATATATGGTAAGTTTTTAAAAATTGATTTTCGACTCAAATGTCTTTTCAAACATTAAAAATATTGACTTCAAACTAGTTTCATCTTATAGAAGATAAGGTTTTTGAAATTCAGTAAAATGCTTATAAAAACACCACAGTCAGTTTTGTCACAAAAATTAAAATTTACAAAACATAGTACGCATATCTTTATAGTTTTATTTTGTAAAAATTGGTTTTTGATTTTCGATGTCTCTTGAATAAATGATTTTCTGTACCAAATGTTGTTCGAAACGTGAAATATTGTTGTTAAAAATTCTAATCTGGCTGTGTGTACATATATAGGAATTCAAAATAAATATTTTGTTAAAGTCTTAAGTCTAA